>MSED01000003.1:1252517-2505034 GCA_002099365.1 Phialophora verrucosa | reverse complement strand
TGGTTGCATGGGCCAGGTCCGTGTGGCAGACTCCCGAGTATTTGAGGCGGACTAGCACCTCGCCATCGGCTGGGGTTGGGGTCTCGACGTCGACAATTGTGGTCGTGGTAGTCCCTGGCGCGGAGTAGCTGATGGCCTTGTGGGATTTCGGTATGGATTGTGGTGTAGTTTCGCTCATGATGCCTCGATCCCCGGCTGATGTTTCTAGTCGTTTGTGGTCGCGACTCAGCTCAAGTGAAGGAATCAGTGGCCAAGATGCGGCTCAACGGAAAAAATTGTGCGTGTTGACACAGCGTCGGTGTTGCGAAGATGTGCTTGGATAGTGACAGAGCACAGTGAAATCGGTATATCGGCCAGGGTCACACTGGTTTCCTGATAAACGGACATTGCGCGGCGAAAATATCCCGTCATCTTACCGTGCGAAGGTCTCCCATTCGCCATGGCGTTTGCGGAAGAGGCGGACAAGTGAACGATCTCGTAGACCGAATTTCCGAGAGCTGCCAATGTGGCCAAATTCCGCGCTCCGTTGGAAAGCAGAATCTCAGACTCTCTAAAGGTACTCTTCACTTTAATTGTCCGAGTATTCTCAATCCCGCTCGGACCGTCAGAGTGCAGTCGGAACTTGAGCCCTTCGACCGCGGAGCTATTAAACCATATACCGTGTCCATCCCCGTTTGCTCCCATAACTCCGTTTGTCTCCAGATAAGAGGCATGTCCACAAGTACTTTTAATCCCCCCGCCTGCTTTCCTTCGTAGGATCCTTGGCTGGGACCATTATTTGCAATCATGGGTATCAGACGCTACTTTTTGGCGCCGCCGGGATATATACAACGGTTTGCTCGTCAAGAACACATTCGCGAGACCTGGTGACTATTGTCCCAGATCCCATTGTGCCATGCTGGACAGCTCGTTATCACCCACAAGATCGTGGAGGAAGAACGGAGTACCCTCCGGGAAGAGAGAAAAGGCGTCCTGAATCGCGATGCTGTCGAGTGCCATGCCACCCGGAGCACCTCGAACAGCCTCAGGATCACGAGAGAGGTCTCCCGAAGGTGGACACATGCTCACGTCCAAAAAGTCGCCAGTCTTTCCTCTGTTGATTCTGCTCTCGACCGCCTTGATGACGCGGCTCAGTTTCTTCATTGTGCTGCGTGCCAGAGCTAGGCCCGGAGCCACATCGCGGAATACGGCCATTGCCTTTTCGAAGGTCTGGACTGCGATTTCCTGAATTGCAGAGTCTACGCCGTCCTTGAGGATTACACAGGTGACGGGAATGATAGCCCCAGTCATGTATGTAACTGCAGAATACCTTTGGAGCTCCTGGTGAGTGGCGGCAAAGTGCGTGGTATAGATTGCATCAATGCTATCTGTCGCCACGTCGAGGCACACTTTTGCCGCGCGGTCGTGGAAGTCGAGGCTCAGCATCTCTTGCCGCCGGAGTAGAAGTCGAAGATGGTTGATTCTCTATTTTTCCCAGCATGTCAGCCAGAATCAGATCAAAATTAAGGGCGATTCTTGTAGGGTGGTTCCGGCATGATCACTCAACAGAAGGCGCAGACATACAAGATGTAGGATAGAGGCCTGCCGGTTAATGTAGGGCGGCTGGTTGTCGGAAGCCGGGCTCGTCACCGATTCAGCCCTCCATTGCAACTGCTGCGGCAAGCTTTCTTTCAAGAGAAGGATTCTAGCGTCCATGGTTGCCACAAACTCTTCACTGATCGGTCTAGTTGCATTGATTCCGTAGATGGCATCCCATACCTCGGCGCTCAGCTTCCCCCATCGCACGATGCCGTGTTGATAAGGCAATGGAGAAACATCGCCTGAGACGTCCTCAGGAATTTCACCAGTCATGCCCAATCTGCGATCGTCAACCGACGCGGGTAGGTCGACTCTACATTCCGAGTCACGTAACAAGTAGGGCATCCCACAGACCTGTGCGACCGTCCTGTCCAGACAGTAAATGGACCAGAAGGTCCGCTGTCGTAGGTGAACCTCGAACGGGGTGCGGTTGGTCCAGTCGGCCTGTCGATGGAGATTGTTTTGAAAACACAACCGCACGGTGTTGCCAATTGCATCATAGGCGGCATTATACTCTTCAATATATAAGAGGTACAAGGTCTTGAAGATGAGACTCTGGATCGTGTTGAAGTTGCCACGGCCGAGCCAGGTAACGTGGGACAGAAGGTGGTTCGCTCTGCTAAACTCCTGCCAGCCAGGAACGGGGCTTGACTCTGTACAATACTCTTCCAGGATCTTCATGAGCGCAAGGATGTTATTGACTAGTACAACGAACTGGACGGCTTCCAGACTTCGAAAACTCTTCGGCTGGGCGTGGACGATATGTTTCGTGAAATCATCGAAGAAGCGATATTCGTTCAGGCAAGGGTCTAGGTGGTATGTAAGCAACATTAGACCATGAAGCCTCGTTTCCAGGGCCAAGGATCAGTAGAGAGAGAGGTAAACTCACAATGTGGGTTCAAATATTGAAAGTATCGGTTCAGAGTGTTGCGCACGCGGTCGAGATCGTGGGAGCGAGTTCGAACAATCCATGAGCTGAGGTCGTTGCTGCAACATTCAGGAAAGGAGCTGCAGTCGACGAAGGGGCAGTGAGGCAGCGAGTTAATGACCGAAGTCTGCGTGCCGTCATCGCCAACCAGATGGTCCAAGATGGCAATAGGATTGTGGGAACTGGTCCCCCCTCGGAGCAGCGGCTCTTCGCTCTGGGATCCTGGAGGGAAGAGGCTTGGGTGGGTCATGCTCCCTCCCGAACGCGAGAGAGGTTCGGAACGCACGCTCGAGTTCGCCCCGCCCACGTCGTCCTGGTCAGCTCGAGCTGCTTCATATGCAAGTGCGGCTTCAATTCTCTCAATCCGGGCGAGGATATCAGGGAAATCAACCATGAGGTCACCTATCCTCGTCGACGACGGCTGCGGGACCTTGGCCGACCTAAAATACCTGTCCCTGGGTCCAGCCGAAGAAGTGCCGGAAGTGGCCGATGCGATCTGATCTGTTCGAGAAATCCTGTTCGATCAGTCTCAGCAAACAGCTTCACAAGACATGGTTTGTGGCCGTCACATTTCAGTATGCGCTGCAGGAGGGACGCAGCGTTTGGGTCTCCTCCGACCCTCCGTGGGAAAAACGCATTCTGTACCGTTGACAAGGCATGCTTGACATTGGCCAGGTTTCTCGGAGGAGCACTGCGTAAGGTATCAGCTTTTTGGAAATGGAAGAAGCTCGGAATGCATCACTGCGAACCCTGACTTTCCGTCTCTGGCACTCGAAGCTGGCAGGACGCGTAGTAGCGTTAGCAAAGACGAGGTCATGCTAAGACAATTGCGAAAATCAAATAGAAGAAGACAACGCGGAATGGATCTAGGATGTAGCCTCACCATGCCCGTGGATTGTACTTGCCCCGTTTAGCCCTAACCGGAGCCGTCGTTGTTTGCTTGCTGGAATCGTGCGACCCAGTCGTCTCAAGATCGCTGGGTTGACCCTGATGTGCGAGGGATTGTGGGCTCTGGATCAGCGATTCCACCTCCATAACTCCCGCTTTGGCTTGTGAACCCACGCAAAGGATGCAAAGAGAACGGTGCTAGTAAAGACGCAATAGTACTGCTTCTCGACTGCTCTGTCTCGGATGTATGACTTGATTAATGAGGACAGAAGTTTTGCGGGGGACTTGATGCTGGGGAGCAGCTAGGGCGAAGACGGATGGTTCTTCCCAGGCCATTGTGGGGGACTGGGGGGGTCAAGACGACAAGGGCGGGGCGGTATGACGGATCTCACGTTTCCGGGGGAGAATCAAATTCCGAGGATAATTCCGAAGCTCTTGTCTCGCCGTGCGCGTTAGACATGGGAGTCGCTTCTCCAGCATTTGGCACAATCACAATAGTTGTGCGAGAATGCAAAGATCAAAATTAATGCAGAAGAGTCCTTTCGCGAAACTCGTCTATCCTAAGCTTGATGGTGGGTCTCGGCCTCTTTTCTGCACTACTCATGGAGAGTCATGAAAACATTGTTCCTTTAGCGCGACCTGTCAGCTGTGTGGTGCATACCTCTCCTGGGCGAGGGAGGGGTATGAGGACTCACCTCCATCACAAATAATGCTCTGGCCAGTGATTCGGTCTGCATTCTTGCTGGCTAGAAAGGCAACCAGACCCGCTATGTCCTCTGTTCGGACTGTGTCTCTCAGGCTATTATTTCTTTCCATTTGCGTTGTCCACACTTCGCGAGCATCCTTGCCGCCGTCCTCGGCCCCCAGCATGGATGCGAATTGGATGGACATGTCAGACATGACAGATCCCGGGCAGTAGGCATTGACCGTGATACCATACTTCCCAAGCTCGAGGGCAGTCGACTGCGTGAAGCCGCGGACGGCGAATTTACTTGAACAATACGCCGGACACCTCCCACTCGGGCGGGAGCCGGAGACGGAGCATGCTGCAATCAGCTTGCCTCCTTTCCCTTGCTTGATCATTTGCCTTGCAGCCGCTTGGTGGCAAAGGAACACGCCCCGGGTATTGACAGCCATGGTCCGGTCCCACTCGTCAACGTTGAGGTCGAGGATGCCCTTGAGGACGATAATCCCGGCGTTCGCGACCATCACGTTGAGCTCTCCAAACTGAGCCACGGTCTCCGTGACCAGGCTCTCGACACGCTCTTGCACTGTCACATCTGTGGCAATCCCGTGGGCGTTTCTTCCCGTGGCTCGGATCTCTGTGACGACTTCGTCGATGCCTGCTTTCTGAGCCTCAACATCAGCCACCACGACGTCAAAGCCATCGTTTGCAAGCCGAGTTACGATTGTTCGGCCTATACCACGAGCCGAACCGGTGACAATGGCTACAGGCATTCTGCCTGAAGCAAGAAGCGGTAGAGAGAATAATATCGTGACGGTGATAGGAGAATCGAAAGATTTGTAACAGCGAGATCTGCAATCGAGGGCATACAGTGCAGTTCATCAATGATAAAGGAGTTCCGTGTCAGGATCGGACGGAATTGTCGTGTTCAGCGGTGTTTCCGAAAGTCGGATACGCCGAAGCAATATACCAGTCAGGCACATACTAGATTAGAAATTGACCACGACGAGAACCGAGAAAGAGATATCGGTCCTGGCACACTTCTCCTCGAGAGCAATCGACAATTCAACATGTCTTCCAGTAAAAGCGACAAATCGGAGGTACAGCTACCTGTGTATGCCGATCTCCCCCGCCGCTACGGTACTTCCGGATCCTTTGCCTGGGGCCTCTGGGACTGTGAAGGAACACGGGATGAACTTGGAACGCTCAACTTGCTGACTCCCAGCGTGGTGAGGCGGTCTGCAGAGCAGATTAAACAAGGTGTCAGCGTGTCTCTCAAGTGACTATCTCGCTCCCACTCCTGGGCATTGGATCATCTATTGACGTGACATTTTAGCTGGTCCTTGGATAAACCACGAGTGCCCGTTTTCAACCGCCAGCCATTGAAGCACACCATAATCGATAATCGCACATTCAGTAGCTCGGACAGCTTCGACGACCAAGTCCTGTTCAATACGCAGTCGGGTTCACAGTGGGATGGTCTTCGTCATGTCCTCCATTCACAAAGCCGGACCTTCTACAACGGAGTGAAGAAAGAAGAAATCACAGGGCCAAAGGCTTCGACGGTTCTTGGCCTTCAAGGTTTGTCACTCTTGACATATGATTCTACAAAACAAGCCCGAAGTAGATCTGGAGTGGCTGACACTTCTCGTACGTAGCCTGGCACGAGAGAGGCGGCGTCGTTGGCCGCGGCGTATTGGTTGACTTCGTCGCATATGCTGAGCGTCATAACATGTCGTACTCCCCAGTTCGACATCACGCTATCAGCTCGTCCGATCTGGAACGAGCCGCACGAGAACAAGGAGTGGAATTTGCCGTCGGCGACATCCTCCTCGTCCGATCTGGGTTTACAAAGTGGTATAATGAATGCACGGACGAGGTAACACGCGATGCGTGGTTCACAGACCCCATGAGACAGTCAGCCGGAGTTGAGGCGAGCCCACAAACCACCGAATGGCTCTGGAACCATCATTTTGCAGCTGTTGCGGGCGACAGTATCGCGTGGGAGGCAATGCCGTTCCCTGAAGGGACTCTGTGTAGGCAATCCCCTTGTCTCCGGCAGCTTTGCGTCGGATCGAAGCTAACGGAGAATTGGTTCCCCAGGCCTCCATGATCATTTGTTGGCGTCATGGGGAACGCCAATAGGCGAGCTATGGGACCTGGAGATGTTGGCGGAGACTTGTGCGAGGCTCGGAAGATATAGTTTCTTCTTGACGAGCATTCCGTTGAATGTCCCTGGCGGCGTCGCGTCGCCTCCGAATGCTATTGCGATTTTCTAAGCATTTGTCTCATGAAGCCCGGGCGACTCCGAATTCCGGTGACCCTAGACGCGCTCCCCGCGTAATCGGCAAAAGAAGGACCCTTCTTAACTCACCCCGCTAGAACTCTCGACGCCGCAGACCTTGTGTTTCCTTTCGCAGTGGGAGCTCCTCTGATAACCATTGTAACCTTGCCCTTTGTTCAGTGGAAAGCTGTCACCTTTTTTGTCGCAAAAATTCTGGCGCACAACAGTATGGCATCTACAGATGATGACAAGATGAAGCTGAAGCAACAGTTTCTGGACCAGCGTGGGGTCTGGAATGAGGACTGGGAAGCGCTGCTGACGATCAGCCCTGCCTACTTCAAAGGGTATCTCAAAATGCAGGAGGCCGCACATGTGAAGAGCGCCCTGCCACCAAAGGTCCAGGAGTTGGTATACATCGCTCTTGGTGCTTCTTGCACCCACATTCACATACCAGCTGTACGGGCGCACGTCACGGCCGCTCTCGCACTCGGCGCCACGACCCAGGAGATCCTGGAGGTCATGGGCCTGAGTTATCTGCTCGGTGTGCACACGTTGACCCTCGGCGCACCGATCCTGTTCGAGGTGATGGAGGAACTCGGGATGGACACTCAGCCCTATAAAACACTCGACGAGGACAAGAGCAAGATCAAGGACGCTTTTGTCGCCAAAAGGGGTTTCTGGCCCGAGACCTTCACGGTGTTGATCCAGATGGACTCCAATTTCTTCGAGGCCTACACGGACTTCTCGTCCTTCTCGTCGCAGAGCAAAGTCCTGGAGCCAAAAATTAGAGAGCTGATCATTTGTGCCATTGATGCGGCGACGACACATTTATTCGCCCGTGGTACCAGGATCCACATGCGAAATGCGCTCAAGGCTGGAGCCACCCCAGAGGAGATCATCCAGACCTTGGAGATCACCAGTCTGATGGGCATCGATGGAGTCTCCCATTCTGCTCCTGTCTTGCTCCAGCAGATGCAGGCGGGGTCTCGATAATTCATAAGTAGATTTGAGCTGGCACCCAACTGTTTGCCGCTGGATAGGACAAGAGAGGGGGACGCCACAAACCTCGAGCATCATGCAAGGTTACGGAAGGCTGTCCACCTTAGATACACGATTGTCTGAGCATTCTGTACTTTGGCGTATATACTATATTCATGTTTGCTGCATGTGAGTTCCTTGAAACGCAGTATTGACGGCTTCTGAGACGCCAAGTCTAATCTCCTCTGGTGATTTCGGGCGATATGGAACCCCCCCCCCCAACTCCACCCCGGAATTCGGAAAACCACTGCCAGAGGCATAGAACCTTGACCAGCCTTGCGGCTTCCGTAAGCGTTGACACTACAAACACTTTATCATGAACGTCTATCCTTACCTTGTCCCGAGCTGTTCTCTTGTTCAGAAGTCACTTACTCCCTTCCTGCGACCTCAAAATGCAGACACAGTGGGACGAGGAGTATGACGTGGTATGTGCCGGGTCAGGTGTTGGTGGCCTGTCTGCCGCGATAGTTTCGCGATCGAAGGGATTGAAGACCCTCGTGTTAGAAAAGACACCCTACGTCGGAGGAGTCACTGCTCTGTCAGGTGGGCAGTTCTGGCTGCCAGCCAACAAATACCAGGCGGCGAAGGGGATTGAAGACTCGCATGAGGATGGTGTTGCCTACGTTGCACAACTGGCTGCTGGCTGGACAAACCCGGCCATGACGAAGAAACTTTTTGAAGCGGCCGACGAAGCATTCTCCTTTTTCGAGGACCGCGGTGTCCAATTTCGCATGATTCCCAATTTACCAGACTACTACTGGCCCGAAGTTCCATACGCCAAGGAAGATGGCAGGTACATTGATGTCGAGCCATTCAAGAAATCCGAGCTGGGCGTTTGGAAGGACAAACTTCGGGGCAACAGGTCGACGAATGAGAGAGAAATGGCCGGCATCTCGGGCTGGGTCAGCGGGGAGCGAGAGCCGGACTCCGTATACACGGGGGAGGCTCTAGCTGGCTTCTTCGTGAAGGCGGCATTGGATGCAGGGGTCGAGCTACGTATCGAGACTCCTGTCGTTCAACTGATCACTGAGCATGAGCATGTGACTGGCGTGGTCGTCAAGACGGCTCAGGGGAAGGAAAAGAAGATCCGCGCACGGAGCGGAGTGGTGCTTGCGTTGGGCGGCTACGATTTCAACTCGAGACTCGTCAACAAGTTCGAGGGGGCATTTGAACCATACTCATCTCTCGCGTTCCCAGGGATTGATGGCGACCACATTCTGATGGGTTCGAACATCGGCGCCGCCATCACCGCCTTGCCGCCGTCACGGACCGTCGTACAGAAGGGACTGCGATTGTCGTCCAAAAATTCCAGCGGCAAGCACGACATCGCAATGTACTGGCCGATCGGACCGCATGAGATTGTGGTCAACTCCCGCGGCCAGCGGTTTGCAGACGAGACTTTCTACTCCGAACTTCACACTTCGGTCCATGTGTTAAATCCCAAAGATCATATCCATGCCAACTGGCCGATGTGGTTGATCTTCGATGAGGACTATTGGTTCTCACCGGTACGCAAGCAGCAGCCTGGACCTTTGCGTGAGGACTGTCTGGTCGCAAACTCGCTCGATGAATTGGCGGCCAAGGCACAGATCGATGCGAGTCAGTTGAGAAAAACAGTCGACCGCTACAACGAGATGAGTGTCAAGGGCCGAGACGAAGAGTTTCATCGCGGTGAACGTCCCTGGGTTGCATCTATTGTCTCATTCAATCCCATCGGCGCCCCGGTAGTAGGAACTATCAAGCGAGCACCATTCTACGCCACAAAGTTGATCCAAGCATTCATCAGCGTCGCGGCGGCCGGCCTGGAGGTCAACCAACACGGACAAGTGCTCAGAATGGACGGGAGACCTATCGGAGGTCTCTACGCAGCCGGAAACTCAGCGAGTCGGACCGACCTGGGGATGTCGCAGCAGAGCGGAGTGGCCAACATGCGCGGTATGGCGTATGGGTATTTGGCGGGAAACCATATGTGGGTTGTCTCTTCCTGTTCGGCGTTCCAGGGCTCAAGCTAATCAAGGTCAACAGGCAACAGACTCCGTCTTCCAAGCTATAGATGTCAACTCCACACCGGGTGATAGATTGATTTGTGCTTTGAATATCGGGAGTCTTGGGGAAGGCGACGCATCGAAATCCGGGTTCTGTGATCCGGGATGAATGTGCCATATCAGAAAAAGAAGGCTTTGTTTCCCAGCGTTTCGCACGGCTGCTGCACGTAGAATACTCGTGTGCCGGTAGGGCGTCTTAAATGTCGGAAATGCCCGGTTTCCGAGGCCGGGCGGGTGCGAAGTCGGGTATCGAGAACGGACCACAAGGCTGAGGCCTTTACATCGCCTATGCCCAATAGGAGCTCAGGGGTTTCGGAATTGCCATTGTTGACCCATCCACCAGTTCCCCATTGCCAAACCGTGTCCAAATAAGTCTTTTCATGAACCATGCCGAGCGACCTACTCCTCGCCGCCATGAGACGCTCAGAATCCTTCAGTTCGGCCGCTTCCTTACCAAGCCCCCGCTTGGACAAATAACTGGCCTTCTGGTATCTATATATATTAGTCAGAGCCACACTCACACCACGTTCGAGGATATCGACGAATAGTTCGGAGAAGCCGGGCATTACACTTTCTTGTCGGCACAATGAAGGGTAAAGTCATCGCTATCACGGGCGGGGCCAGTGGAATCGCTCGATCAACAGTCAAACTACTCGCCTCGCGAGGAGCAAGTCTCAGCATATCTGACACCAATGCTGACGGACTGAGCTCGCTGAAGGCAGAATTGAAAGAGTATCCGGGTTTCATGTACACACAGCTGGATATCACCCGCCGGAAGGACGTGGACAGCTGGATTAAGAAGACAGTCGATAAATTCGGACGTTTGGACGGCGCGGCAAACTGTGCCGGACTTTCCGGCAAGACTGAGAAGGCCATCCCCATCGCAGAGGTTGAAGATGATCACTGGGATGTTGCTATAGGGGTCAACTTGACCGGTGTGTTTTTCTCAATCTTCCCTCGAGCATTTAACTATTTGATTCTCTGCATCAAGCAACGTGGATTGGACGCTAATTCTGTGTGCTCCCGTCAAAAGGCACGATGTATTGTCTACGGGCCGAGCTGCAAAATATCGTCGATGGGGGCAGTATCGTCTCTATCTCCTCGGTCGCCGGACTATCTGGCATCGCAGGCGTTGGCCCTTACTGTGCTGCGAAGCACGGGCTGATCGGCCTGGTTCGCTCGGCTGCCAAGGAGGTTGGACCTCGCCAGGTACGAGTGAACGCGGTGGCCCCTGGTGTTATTGATACCCCATTGACTCGAAAGTCTATGGTCGAAAATGGGAATACCGCAGTCGCCGCATTCGGTCCGATGGGGCGACGGGGGTCCCCTGATGAAGTTGCCAACGCCGTCTGCTGGCTGCTAGGTCCAGAGAGTACATTCGTGACTGGTTCAGTCTACCAAGTTGATGGCGGTTGGCATAGTTAGGGAAAAACAGCACATCCTGACAGAGACTATTAAGGCATTAAGTCAATCCACGGGGCCCCTATTTTCCATCATGCCGCTGCAACCGAGATGCGCATGTGTATGAGTAACGGACCCTAAAAGTTCTGCTCAACGATACACGTGTATCGGAACCGAAGTCTTCCGTGGATGTACCCAGTATCCATCTTCGAAGTCTTGCCGCACTGCGGTGTTGGGTCCGAAACTCTTCTACGGACGTCTCACACAAGACCTCCTAAGTAGTGCCCATTCATCGTTCAGATACGTCCACATGGAGTATTCAAGGGACCAATCACCAGCTAGATAGTTAAACATACCGCAGGTTACGGAATTCGGAACTGGCTTTGAAAGCCATCCACCGTGCCGGAGGAAGCGGGAGACTAACTGAACATGGTGCGGCTGCATGAGCACCTCTTGAGAAGTTCCACCGGATCAGGAATCACTTTTAACGTGCAAATACATCTCCTTGACGGTGTGCTTTTGACTAGCACGCCAGAAAATTGCAACGACAATCAATAAACTTTCACCCTACAATGGCTCCGATCCAGCGACCTCATTCCGAAGCAACTCCCTACCGGGGAGAGCCTCTTCCCAATGTCGCCGAAGACATAGTCATCACGGCGGCTCTCGACTTTGGCAAAAGCATTGACGAGAAGTTGTGGGTGCCCCAGGCACCCGGCATTTGGTTTCGACCACTTCTATTCTCGGTCTCACAAGGCTACTTTGTGAACTTATTACGAGTCCAGCGGTCAGGAATTCTCTCCCGCCATCGCCATACTGGCCCGGTCCATGCTACAACGCTCAAGGGGAGATGGCACTATCTCGAACATCCGTGGTGGGCGACCGAAGGCGCTTACTCATTTGAGCCTCCTGGAGATATTCACACCTTGGAGGTACCGGATGGCGTGGAGGAGATGATCACTCTGTTCCATGTCACAGGTGCATATATCTACGTTGACCCTGAGGGCAATCCATGTGGGGTGGAGGATGTGTTCAGCAAGGTCGCGTCAGCCCGTGAGCATTTCGAGCGAGTCGGCCTGGGTGCTGATTATGTGGACCAATTCATCAGATGAGAGCCAGGCCTTTTTCTGTTCAGATGCCGAGCATCAGGGAAGAACTACCGATCACAGATGTACCCTCAAAAATATCGGCAGGCAATATCATCAAGGAAGAACAGTTTCTGACATATTCGTGGGGATCCACCATCTGATGTATTGCATCTAAAAAACTACTGTCTTAGTATCGCCAGTGCGTTCATGGTGATCTGATGATCGTCAGTCGTGGTACAAAATATAAAGCTTGCACCTAAACTGGTCCATCTTAGCTCGATTTCCTCGATTTTGTTATACGATAAGCATGATAGTTCGCTCTGGCTGTTGAATCTGCCCGTTAGCATTGACCTAAATCTAATCCTGAATTTATGATCACTGATGTAATGGAATCAGCGAGCCAGTAGTTAATCTGACAGATACTGATACCACCAGGACTGATAGAGGTTTCACCCGGTAACGGGCCACCTGCAAAAACCGTTGCCCCCCCACGACTGCTGAGATCCGGGGTATATGCCTCAGCCATGCATCCAACCCCACTTCTCCGGAGTAAGCAGAGGGTTGCGTCATTCTTAGAAGTACCTCCACATCCGCCTCGACGGCGGTGGCATCCTTCTAGAGACTGGAGTGAATCATCTGCATTTCCCCCAAAGGATTGCGGCTCGGGCATTTTCTCGTGTCTCCCAATACGAAGAGGTATCTACCGGCGTAGTCTTCTCGCCTACCATTCCGGGCCACGATAAGTTCAGGTTCGCCTCGTACGCCTCCTTGGTCAGCAACACCGTACAAAACAAGCATGTCTTGTTTGACCTGGGCATGCGTAAGGACTGGCAAACCAGCCTTCCCCCAACACGCTTGGTTTCGTCAAGCAATACATGCTCTTCTCTAACGTCGACAAGATCCTAGACGAAGACGCTGGCGGGCTCCGAGTCACCACGAAATCCATCTCGGCCGTCATCTGGTCGCACGACCACTTCGACCAACGCGGCGACGTGACCCAGTTCCCGCCCATCATGGAAATCATAGTCGTGTCGGATTCACAAATGCATATCTACCGGGATACCGGACGAACGCGGAGAGTAGCGTCCTCGAATCAGAGGCCAGGGATCATAGTCTACACAACTTGAGGAAGAGGCATTCGATGTCAAGCTGGGCAACTTCTCCGCGCACGATTACACCGGTGACTTGTCATTCTACCCAATCTCCTCCTGGACAGATTGAATGCCTGGAACACTGCATGGAAGTGAAGTACAGTGATGCTGTCCTTGAACGCTCACGGTCAACAATGAATGGATTGGTCCGGAGCCGCCGCTCTCTCTGACAAGGCGAGATTCACCGAACTTGCACACTTTGAGCGGTGCCGTTTCGATATTGCAGAGATCTGATGAGGGAAAATTATAATCAGATCGAGACGACACAGACAGGAATTACCTAAGCGTGGCCCCGGAAGAAGGCATGGGCACATACCGCTTCTCAGCTCAAATAGCTCAACTTCGGCACCACGGGAAGAGGTATACAAGGCGGCGATTGAGCCCACAAGGCCTACACCCACCACCACCCGTTGTCCCTCCATCAAGGCGGGCAGATACCAAGTATATCAGCGCTGAACACGCGCCATGGCAGCATCCGATTCTGGAGCGACAGTTTAGAGGTCACCTTACAAGTGCTCACCTGAAGAATGGAGAAGATTGATGCCCACCCACACGCCATCACCCCATGATGGAGGAGGTATTGCCTCGAACATGGCTATGGGCGGCCAGATAGAATGCCCGGAACTACCCCCTGGACTCCAGAGGACCAACTCACATTCATGGACAAGATGAACATCACCACTTAAATCCTCAGTATGACTTCACCAGGTACACATCTGAAACCGAACGACGGAGAACACGCGATCAAGACCGCACAGGAGACGGACGACCAGCTCTCGGCCATCTACCAGGTGTATTCGAGTCGATTCAAGCTTTTGCATTGTTACCGTCGCGCGAGGGGGAAGCTCCCTTGGCAGAGTTTGACCGTGCATTGGATGAATTGGGTGCTGCGGGCTTCGTCATCCGCTCAAACGCCGCAGGCTGGTGTCCCGGCGACAAAAGATTTGCGCTCGTGTGGGACAAGCTGAACGGCTGGAAGGCTGTCATCATCGTCCATCCTACATCGTGCCCTCTTTGTCTTGCCCCAGGGCACTCTGCGGCGGCTGCACCGGTCGTAGAAACACCGATTGGCACGGCCCCATAGGGCCCTGTCGTCCAAGAATTCAGCACCCTGCCGGACCTTCCAAATCCCATGATGGAGTTTGGAGCCCTGGGATCTTGGATCACTCTGGCACGCTTTAATAACGCAATCTCGATCTTCGCTTGATCATTCCCCACACAGGCACTGTCCTCCCCCAAATATTGCGCCATTCGCCGGGCCGTGGTAGACTGTACCCCTGGGCACTCGCCACGCCCAAATTCACTGTTAAAATATGGCCGACAGCTTGACTGAGCCAATGAGCCAGAGGACGTCCGCCAAGAAGTCGCCGGCGTTGCAACAAGTCGCTCAAGCACCTCGATGGACCTACCCCACAGCCTCGCTTCGGTTAAAGGGGTGGTGTTGATGGTGCTCCGGGGGTGAACTGTAGCTCGGAATTGCATGAGGCTCGGCGTTTGACTACAAACTCTGTAGACCCCAACCGCCAGTCTAGATAAGAATCATTGTGTCTTGAAACTCCGACATAATTCCGTTGACACTTTGGTCTGTTCGTTGCCCCAGTAAACACACCTCCAGAATACGTTCCAGATCATGTCGGCCTTCAAGCCTGACCCTGGGCCCCGCATTGGCTCATAGACAGTCTTCCCACAAGGGCTTGGTTGCCTACACTATAAGGTCGCTGGAATTGAATATTGAAGGTTGGAATTCCGAGGCAAAATCTGGCCGCAATTGAGATTTCCCAAGCATTCCGCTCATCAAGGGGGATATGGTCACCCTCCCTGGACTTAAAATGACCTTGCAGCTACAGATTCGGGGATGCAGGCTTCTAGGTTTCACGTGCCGCTCCTGATACTCTGATATTTTGCTCTCCTGCGCTTATCCGGGTCACGATGTCAGCTCTCCACGGCAACACGACTCCTACAGCAGACGAAGATAACCAACATGCCGTGCAAGTCCTACGCACCGAGGAGAAAAAGACGCATTATTCCAAACGCTTAGTGTTCTACTGCATCGCCATGAGCTTTGGGAGCATGTCTTTCGGATTTGGCTCTGCGATCATCGCCACCACCCTCGGTAAAGTGACCATGATCCTGTGACGATAATGTCCGCCTCTTCTAACGACCACCCCACAGGGCAGCCGTCTTTTATTGAGTATATGGATCTGGGTCCCGACAACCCAAATGCAGCCCATATACTAGGAGTCATCAACTCGCTCTTTTACGCCGGAGGGTTCTTTGGGTGCTTATTCTCCTCATGGAGCAACGACCGCTTTGGTCGCAACCCGACAATCATCATCGCAGCCACCATCATGATCATTTCAGGGGCCCTCTGTGCCGCCTCCGTCCATGTAGCTATGTTCATCGTCTTTCGCTTTTTTACTGGTTGGAGGTGAGTAACTTTCAACCAAATCCATTATCTGCCCCGGTTGTCTCGCGTCTCTGGCAGAATCTCGCCCTGACTGACTGCTTTCCACAGCTGCCTAATGTTTCTCATCACCGTCCCTCTGTGGATTACAGAAGTGGCGCCACCTCATGGACGAGGCATGCTCGCACAAATCCACGCCTGGATGGCTGTGCTCGCCTTCGCAATAGCAGCATACATTGGCATTGGGTTTTTTTACTATCGGCCGTCTTCGCACGCCGAATGGCGCGGCCCGTTGGCTTTTGTGGTTCTGTGGCCACTCCTGACTCTGATCTTTGCTCCGTTTCTGCCTGAAAGCCCACGATGGCTGTTGATGAAAAGTCGTAGCGACGAGGCATTCCGGATCATAGAGCGACTGCACCGAACAAAGAACGAAGTCGGGACTGAATACGCTCGAGCGGAGTTCCTGGTAATGAAAAACCAAGTGGAATTCGAGGCGTCTCTGGACTCCAGCTGGCGCATCATGTTCACACGGCCGTCGTATCAACGTCGAATGTTCCTCGCGGCTTCGGTCTTGTTCGTGCTCTATAGCACCGGTACCCAAGTGGTCACCAGTCAGTCCCTCTCCATTCTGCAACCTCGCCCTCTCCTTCCTCTCGATCCTTAACTAGTCACCTCCCACTGTGAACTAATGATGTCAAACTAGACTATGCCCCATCTATCTTTGCAGGTCTGCAATTCAGCCCCGGGGCATCACTTCAATTCTCCGGAGGCCAGATTCTCTCGTCGCTCTTGGCCATAAGCATATCCATGCTCATTGTCGAGAGGTTGCCTCGAAACTGGATGCTGGGCGGCGGCACCCTTGCTACCGCCATCCCCTTATCCATCGAAACGGCCTTAACTGCGAAATTCGTCGGCACCGACAATTCGGCTGGGCTAGCGGCGGGGGCGGCCTTTATATATTTGTATACCTTCGTCTACACTACCTTTCTGGATGGTCCAGGATACTTCTATGTAAGTGCCAACCCCGACTCCCCGTAGCACCACCTCCCTTTATTTTTGGCTGCTGATTAGGAAACTCTGCCCCGGATACAGGCCAGCGAACTCTTCCCGACTCACCTTCGAGCTAAAGGAACGACTATTTGCATGGTAGGCTACTGCCTGACGAACATCCTCTGGACTCAGGTGGCCCCTACTGCCTTCAGGAACATTCATTGGAAATTCTATCTCGTTTTCGTTTGCAATGCCGTTGTCTTCGGCATCTGTCAGATCATCTTCTATCCAAACACGCTTAACAAACCGTTGGAGGAGATTGCAGCCATGTTTGGAGACGATGACCTTGTAGCACTTTATACGAAGCCCAGTCGCAGTCCCGCGGACCCTGAGAAGCAAGTCGGTGATGATGGAAAGCCACACGAAATCATTGTTGACGCCAAGAGCGAAAAAGACCAGTGAGAATCAGGGGTTTGGCTAGCAGAAGCCCGATTTCCATAGCCGACAAGGATGATCCGTAGAGACTGCTTTCCACCACCTGTGAGTGGACGTGGAAAGGCATCTCTAGGAGTGTGCAAAATTCAGTCGATAGCGAAGGATCGCAGTTACCCTACTTTTTGTCTGTGGTGTTCTGTGACTGTAATTAATTTAGAGGACCAGCTGCTTTTGGATGAACCTAGTTCAAAGTGCCGTTCTAGCTTTGGCTAACCTTGACTTGTGGAAGTGGTGAGGCTTGTCATTCACACAAGCGGTCTCTGGCGTCTCAAACTCCCACGTGGCATTTCCAAAAGTCCAGACACCCTCTGTAAAAGATTCCAAGGCGTAAGCAATTCCGAGCACCTAATGCAAGGCATTCAAGGTTATTTGTTTTATTGTAGCTTGAGGCTAAGGCATCATTGCTGTGTAATAGATCTATCGCCAGGAAGTATGTACTTGTGAGTAGCGTAAGCAATCTGAGCATCACCAAAGACAAGAAACGTTTCCAGAGACTAAGAAGCAGAACATCCTCAGGCAGCCCCAATCCTCTAAAACCGGAGAAACAATAGAAAAGTCTGAGAGCCAACACGGCGACTTCCGTTTGTTCGGTACTAATAGTAGTAGAATGTTTGTCAAAATCCTCGTCGGGCGGGTTCGGCCTGGATTACTCGAGTCATATACCTGTACCCGTGATGGGGAAGGAGTATTGGTATTGGCACCAGCGGCAGATCCGATCCATACCTGCAGCAATTAAGACCATTAGCAATGTGTCACGCTCAAGGGGGAGGCATGAGTCGAGCCATTGGAGCCGATCAAAACATTCATCTTGTGTGCTCTCGCGGTAACGACGGCTAAAGTGTGTCAACTAGGGGTGATTCAAAAAGCACGTTCGGTCCATCCATGCCTCCAATGGAATCCCAAGACGTCGAATCTGAGCATGGGACCAATCTGGGCCAAAGAGGTCCGTGGATCTAGCTGAGGAAGTGTAAACTTAGTGGCGTAAGCAGAAATCAAAGGAATGTAGAGGTCATAAGCGAGAACTGTCAGTGGCTCTGACTCCATCGACGACATTTACCCGATATGCCGCCAGATCATGGTGGTTTGAGCACGAAATACGCAAACGGCGAGGGAGCAAATCCGTGATTCCAAAGTCACATTCTAACCTCTGACTGTTAGTGGGATCTAGGCCTGTGCCTTATCAATGTTTGTCCTGCATGGTGTTAAGCTCCTCGCCACCAGCCACTTCGAGTTCGACGGCGATTGTTCCTTTCGTCCGCGCGACCTCGTCTACAGCGGCTGCCGCGACGTTCCCTTCGGGCCGAGGTCCTTCGAAGATCTCCGCGATTTCTTCCAAGGTCCGCTTATTTGTTTCGGGGAAGAAGAAATATTCAATGACCAGCAAGACAGCCAGAAAGACACAGAAGACGATGTAGTACCTCCAACCAATGTTTGCGAGCCCGCGGGGGTTGACGAATTGCGCAATGATCAAGGCGACTTGGTTAGTTGCCATCGAGATTCCGAGGCCGCGAGCTCGCAGCGTATACGGAAAGATCTCGATCGGGTAAGAGATGAGCAGTGGAATAAAGGAAAAATCGTAGAAGAGATAGTACAAGAAGATGAACGCGACCACAGACCGACCGATGGCAACACTGTGGGTTTGCTGGAACTGGGCCGAGAGAGCCGTCCAGATGATGTAGGCAACGAGCATGCCCGCGGTGGCGCCCAGCCATAATTTACGCCGCCCAATGCGATCGACGAGGCTTGCGGCGATCATGCCGGCGAAGAGGTTGAAAAGCTGCAGGAGGGCGTTGATCAGCGTCTGGGAGCTCGCTGAAGTGATGCCGATAGTGTCAAGGACAAGGGTCAGGTAGTACGCAATGACGGCGACGCCGCTCCAGGTGCCGTACCAGCCAAGTACAACTGCGATAAACGTCCGCTTCCGGTTGGCCCGGGTCCGAACGAGGTCGTAGTAAGAGGTCTCGGAGTTGATCATTCTCTCGGTTCGGATGCTTTCCTCGATCTCTTTGAGTTCAAAGGTGACGAGAGCCGAGGACTCGTCGCCTCCGGCGTGGTATTTGACCAGAGTTCTACGCGCCTCTGCAGTTCTGCCTTTGGACGCCAGCCACCTACAAACGACTCAGCAGGATAATCGGCAATTGAGGAGAAACTTTGCCTACCGAGGGGACTCCGGGATGACGACAACAAGGCAAAGTTGCAGCAGAGGGATGGCCCCCTGAAGAATGGAGGGAATCCTCCAGGACCAGTTAGAATGGATGCGAAACGTTCCATAAGTTGACCAGGCTGCGATCACTGCTCCGAGGTGCTAGTATTGGATTTGTTAGCTGGCTTCTGACACGACGTCAAAACACGAAGTTGAACGTGGACCGTTATGTGGACTGAGGCGTTTGAACCTACATATGTGCAATAGTAGAGCGCGGTGAACTTGCCACGATGGGTGGGATAGGACAGTTCTGAGACCAGGATTGGTGATGCCTGAGCCACAAATGCAGTTCCGAATCCGAGAATGAGACGTGAAACAATAAACATCGCCACATGTTGTGCAGCGCCTTGCAAAGCGGCCCCAATTACCAACAAGATGAGGCCAGTAATGATCGGGATTCTCCGTCCATAGCGGTCGCTGGACCAAGCAGTGAGGAACAAGCCGAAGAACTTGCCAATGGGGTAGATAGCATTCATGGTTCCGAGGATTGAAGAGTCGGGATGGTCGAAATAGTCACGCCATTGAGTCAACGACTGAAGGCCATTCATCATGGAGCCTGCGTACACGTCCGTCAGCACTGTTGTCCCGTGAAGATCTGGACTGGAGGAAGAAGGTCACCATCAAACCCATAGGCTGCAGCAGACATCCATGGTATGAGTAGTATAGCATTCAACGTTAGAAGATGCCGCTTGCGGTACCAGGGTATATCATCTTGCGGGAGCAGCTAATACCACCGATGTCAGCATGAGTCGCAGTCGCAACGAAGACATCAACCGGACTGTGCATTTACCGCTGCCAGTTCTGGTCCGACAGCAAGCTGCCCACTTTTGCTCGAGAAAAGGCCCATGTTTCTGCCGTTGGTTCTCCTGAAAGGAAAGGGCTGATTCAATTGGTGACCATCGTTGATGGGACTCAGGGAATTCAAATATCGACGTTCAAGCTCGGAAAGATCCACGAGATGTAGATCAAAAGGAATTGCCCAAATTCCGAAAGACCGATTTGCTCCGAGCGGAAACCGTGGTGTTAAGCCGAGCACCTTGTACCAAGGGCAAGATCGATCTCGCAGTCAATTTTCTCCGATGTGGATACCGTTCCCGATTAGAAGGTATTAGCGACATCTCCATGAGATGAGGATGAGAACGACCCCGTATGTATCAACCTGGTCCCCTACCTTTGGCGGGGAAGCATAAGCAGGTTGTACGCAAACATCACGATAATTCCGAAACCTGAAGATCGCTGACCTGGGAACGTTGCCTGCACAGATACTCGGGGGTTGGCTCGGTTTTTCAGTGGCCACGCCAAAGTCGACTAAGACAGTCCTCTTAGACGCTGAGAGTGGGTAAAGTCTCGATATTTCAGGTGTTGAAAATAACTCAGTTTATGCGTAGATTCGTTAATTCTAGGCATTGCCAGCCTCCTAGATGGAACCCGATAAAGTCTAGAACGTACCCTAACCTAGTGCAAGGGGATAAGGAACTCTTCCGACCTCTATAGTTGTGACAGTATACTTATTACCACTGCACATAGCACTAAAGTCCTCTACCGTTACGTACTTAGATTATGTTGAGCTTATTGTCCTTAAAGATCGCCCAAGCCGGGATCATCAAGAATGCGGCGCCCAACAGAATACTGAAACCGCCGAATATTTGGCTACCAACGTAACTGGTTCTGGCACCATTCTCGGTAACAAGTGCACCTGCAATGGGTGTGCCAATGAGCTCTGCAAAAGAGCTGGCGGTCCACATAATGCCTATGCGGAACCCAACGTTAGCTGGCCGAGAGAGGCGTGAAGCTACCGCATTCGGGATCGATACAACGATTCCTGACATGAATCTGAGTGGATTGAATGTTAGAAATTTCTTAACCCAGAGTGCTGGGTCTAGTAATGAGTCATACCCCACCAGGAAAGACCAAACGGTAATGCCTGCCACGTTTCCAATCCCAAGCCACACAAACACCAACGTTCCAAGTGTGGCGGCGCCGAAGAAGAGGATATTCGCAGGACCGACGAGCTGGGACACCCAAGCCGGCACAACGCGGCCCACGAAACTACCAGCGTTAAGGATCGCCAGTAAATAGTTCGCGTAAGCCGATGATTGTTTCAGGTAGATTGTAGCGAAAGGGACGACATAGAAAAGGGGGACCCAGTAGCCGAGAAAGACAAAAAAGTTGCCGACACAGAGAAAAAAGAAGCCTCGATCGTCGCGGCTGGCGAATGCAGTCGTGAGGCGCCTGCGAAGGGTGAGAAATGAGATCGGCGTCAAGTTCGGACCTCGAGGACGCGTTCGCAACTGCATAGGTCGTTCTCGAAATCGCCAGAATGAGAGTTGAAAGCCTGTCAGTAAAACGAACGACAGAATACCAAGGACCAAAATCAAGAACCCCAAAACTCGATTAACCCAGCTAAAGCCAATGGACGGGACCAATTTACGGATCATGATCGGTAAGGTCACACCGCCAACGGCAGATCCAGCGGCTGCCAGCCCGAGGGCCAATGCACGTTTCGTGGTGAAGTCGTTGGACACAATAGAGATGGCTGGAACGTAGACTAACGAGCCTCCTGTTGGACAACGGTAAGTATGAGGTTTCCCAGTGCTGGCCTGAAGAATCAAGGACCACATAAGGCGGACACTAACCTAACCCAATGCACACCCCTTGTGTGAGCATTATCTGCCAGTATTCACGAGACAGACTGAGCATGCAAAAACCGAGAACAATCAAAGTCAGTCCAGCGGCGAGAACTCCACGGACATAACCTCGGTCGTAGAAGGCGCCAGAAAGGATTCCGCCAAGGCTCATGAGAAAGATTTGGGTACCTCCAATCCACGAGATGGCTGATGATGAATATGAGGGCAGCAGCGTAATCTCGTAGTAAGCCTGGTAAGTCCCAAATGTCGAGGCAACTCCTAGAGTTATGAAGCAGATGAAGAAGCATCCGAGAACCTTAAGATAGGCATCAGCTCCGCCATTAGGTGGTTGGAATTCAGCACCGTCTGCATGCAAGTTTGTTGAGCTGCGTTGGGATGAGCCTTCCTGGCTGGCATTGTTCTGCGGCGGCAAGGAACCTTCTCGTTGTATCGATGATGGCCCAAGGTCCTGAACGCCGTAGGCGTCGTTTACTTGCACCCCGGGCGGGGCACGTGGCTGTTGGCTATATCAGCGGGGCTATTAGAAGTTATTGTTGTACTCACAAGTTGCATGGAACACTTCTCCGCGCGAATGCCACCAATATAGAGTCAAGATCGCCCATCAAAGAACGGACATCACGAAAGCAACTTGGGATGAGTTAAATCTTCCAACTTTGTCACATACCAAGTATATAATCGCTCCACGGCATCGTCGATCCGACCCAGCTTCGAGCTTTCCCTTTTAGAGGCACACTATCCCTGAGCCAAGGCTCGTGAATGCATTTCCTGGAGGGCCACATTATTAATCGGTTGTGTAGGTTACTCGGAATGAAGCTTTGACGACGATGTACCCTATAATTATGTACTTATTCCGTATTCCGAACTCCCGTCTGCCAGCGGTAATGTTGACAGGTGAGGCAGTATCTTACCTGGACATGACGTTACCATCTCGAAGGAGCCAGATAGCAGACATCTTTAACGTGGCATCTGAAAGCCTTTAGTGGAGAACTTTAGCTAAGGTAAGGTAATATATAGTAGATTTCTATATATTATTGTCAGGAAGAGGTCCACAGTCCCTTAGGGATCGCCCAAAAAGACTAAGAATCCTGGCAATTCATGCCCGGAACTAGGACCTCTTAGCTTATATGCTGTCTGAACCAGCAGTTCATGACAATATCGGATTATATCTGCTAGCACGCCATTTAAGCACTATGGAAGGATTTTGAAATTCCTGGAAGAACTCTAGGAGTTACCTCATCAAGACTAGATACTTCTTGCTGAAGAATAGGAAGGGAAAGGAGAGCCAGTTATGGTAGTCTAACCATGAGAAACCAAATCACGGAGCATGATGACGGCGGGCGGGCAATTGAGAATTGTAGCGATCAAGTAAAGTTGAATCCTCAGCTCAATAATACTCCATGATGTTCCGAAGCTAGCAGTAAAAGCACCTCCCTAGGTCCACTTGGTACCGACGCTAGAATCCCAAAGCTGATAATGATTAGAGTTACGACGCTAGAACCAAAGCTAATAGTGATGAGAGTTGCACGGCGTCTAGACGGGATACCAACAAACCTACCAAGCCCATTGACCTTCCATGCGTCTCCTTGGGGGATCTCAAGTCTCCTATCCAAGAGTGACAGTTTCACCACTGCAAGACACATAGGTTGCATATCATGACATGTGGTTCCTTTTGGAGCCAGAGCACGATGATCCTCGCAGGATGGGCGTCGAATCAAAAGTGCCCGAGTGATACCGACGGGTGGACGAATGAAGAGGTACGGGAACGATCGTTTGGTGCGAATGGGGCCCTTACAGCAAAGGCAGCCATGGATCTCCACGTAGTCCATAGAACTCCCCCCATAGATGCACATCCAGGAGTATAAAGTCTTCCCTTGTTGTCATGTCTCTTTAACAAGACTCGGATCGGGGCACGTAATCTCATCGCATTCCTCTCGCCTTCTTGGAATAATGGCCATCCCAACAACTCTCCCGTCGAGCTGGTACTATAGCCAGGGCGTGCATCAAATTGAACGGACTGCAGTCTTCTTACGCTCCTGGTTTTTTCTGGGCACCATTACCAAATTCCAGATCGGACAGGCTGCACGTTTCGAGATTGCGCAGATTGTCCTGACTGCAAAGACCACAGGGTCTGAGCAGCATAAATCCATCGAGGTCTTCGACGAAGCAACGGTATGACGGTCTTCTGAAAATCCAGCCAGCACTGATTAAGGCGTGGTTTGATTACAGGGTCGAGAAGTACGTGCCCACCAAACGCGCTCTGGTTTGGTATTTACCACCATTTCGTCCGAGGCACCGCCATTCGAGGAGTACTATCCTGGGCTCGAGGAGCTAGTTGACACCGTCGACTTTACACAAATCCCACACCGGCGAAGCCTCAGTTACTCTGGGAACTTCAACTGGAAGACCTTGATCGATGGGTTCCAGGAATGTCTGCACTGCCAGTTCACTCATCCGGGGCTTTCAAAGCTGTACCCGCCAACTTTTTACCGTGTTGAGAACCATCACAACTGGTCTCAGCATTTTGCCAGCCCTGATAGTAGCCAGGACGGTCTTTTCTTGTTCCTCTTTCCAAACTGCTCGTTGAACATGTACAATGGCGGAATGTCCATTTTCCGCGTCTGTCCCACGATGAAGCCAGGCGTTTCGAGAATGGAGTTTGACTACCACAACACTGCGACCGGACAAGCGTTCGAAGACTATTACAAGTTTGTCCGCCAAGTTGCCACCGAGGACTTTGATCTGTGCGAGCGTACACAAGCAAATCTCGAAAATGGTGTCTATACAGAGGGGTGTTTGAACCCACAGAAAGAGTCCGGAGTCATCCGTAAGTCCGACTCTTTCCCATTGTTCAGGTAATGTTCGCAAGCTAATAGGAAGCCCAAGATTATCAGGGGAGAGTCTTCGACTTGGTCATGGCCGAGCACAAGAAGGGGAAGCAGCTGGAAATTGCGGCATAGTTCCAAGGGCAGGGATTCAGTAGTTGGGAGGCTTGGCCGTCACTGTTGACCCGAAATCTGCCCAGAAGAATGAGATGGTCTGTATTCTTCCGTGAGCGCCTAGGACATGATGTCGACCATTGATGTGAGCTTTGGCAATGCTAAATTGCACATGACTGTCTTCGATGGTGCGGATACTTCCCTTCAGAGTAGGTGCGTAAGACGTCGAACATCTTAATAGTCACACGGAGGGGTTTTTTTGCCAAAATGATGATGGAATTGGACCCACTCAAGCTTGTAACCTTGAACAGCATCAATACCCGTAGCCCCGATCCCGAATGAAAAGGGATCTGCCTCTTGAAAGCACCAGGCGTCGTGAGGGTATGTCGAAAGCATGCCTCTTAAATCAAGCTTGAAGCCCATAATTTGGCCGCCGCTACATCAGAAGTTTGCAGCCGTGTCAGCCTCTTGCCCATATTTGCAGCAATGACGGCGGAATTGCCAGTCCGCCTTCTGATCTCGGCTAGCTTAGTGCACAAATCTTTGAGCATCATGTTCCGAAACATCCTGACTTGGCCAAATGCTCGGGTCATGTACGAGGTAGTATGCAGCTTTATCAGGCTACCAGGGAGTCCGAGTTCTGCGGGTCTTGAGATTAACTGATACACTGAACTCCACGGACATCTCGGGAGGACCCATCATGGCCCACACATGACGAATCCAAGAACTTCGCAGGTCGAAATCGGTAGGATCGCCAAGAAGATATACACGCCGAGGCTTGCTGTATACTGGACGGAGGACTCCGGCACGGCACCCTCCAGCAACAAAAGGTTCCATGGACTTGGCGGTACAGTACTTCTCGAGTTCTCTTCTCACATTAGCACAGCTAGCGAACGGATCGATGATTATCCGGTTACTGCGCACTCTTACTCCGTATCGGTACTTGTTTTCCACCGAACCAGAGCTCTCTCTCTCCTTGAAACCGCCATGCGACCCATCTGAGCATAATTCCAGCATTTCAAACCTCAACAATGAAGTACCGTGGAGTTGTGTACGATGTCGGGCTCAAATTCGATGATTCAGGATTTTCGGTTGAGCCATACGATGAGAATCTTGTGAAACACGACTTTTCCGTCCTCGCGAACCAAATGCACGCCAACGCCGTGCGTATCGAAGGTGAAGAGATTCATCGGCTGGTTTCCGCTGCAAACGCGGCTCATGCAAACGGCTTTAACAGTATTTCTGAACCCGTGGAAGATGAATGCTGGCATCGATGAAACGCTATCGTACCTCCAAGAAGCGGCTCTGGCGGCAGAACAGCTCAGAACGGACGGAATCGATTTGGTTCTGGTTGCGGGATGTGAATACTCGATTTTCAGCAAAGGCGTTTTCCCCGGCAACTCGTTCAGTGAGCGGGGCCGGTGGTTCGGGAGTCAGCTTCAAGAGGGTGGCCACTCCATGGACAACATTCCGAAGTCTGTGAGCGACATGATGCCCAAGCTCAATGAAGTATTACAGTCCTTTGTCAAAGCTATTCGAGTCTTCTATCGAGGCCCGCTTACATATTCAGCGGGAACCTGGGAGACTGTCGATTGGACCTTTTTCGACATCGTCGGGATAGACTACTATCGACGAGGAGAGACAGCAGAGGAGTACGCTGGCGGTCTGCAACGTTTCAAGTTTGGGAAACCACTTGTGGTGATGGAAGTCGGCTCTTGCGCCTACACTGGCGCAGCCGTACGCGGCGACGGCGGCTTCATGCTCCTGGAAGGCACGAATCCCGATGGCACTGGCAAATTTCAGAACGGAGTCGTCCCGGTGCGCAATGAGAAGGAGCAGGCCGATTACCTCTCGACGCAGCTCGAAATTCTGTCAAAGTCCGATGTCCACGCAGTCTTCGTGTATGTCTTTTCATTCCCAGCTTTACGGTTCGGGGAAGGGCCGAAGGATCTGGACATGATGTCCTTCTCTCTGGTCAAGACGTTCCCACAGGATGATCCGAGGTCCAAATCAATCCCACCCTGGGAAAGCAAAGAAGCTTTTCATCGAGTCGCGAAGATATACCAGGGCTACGCGACGGCAGAGGTGTGAACCAGGCAACCAAGAGGCGAACGGGAAACTTGCTCCTGGGGTGGCTGTCGGAGGTGCAAAGCCTCCTAGTTACTACCATATTCCACGAGGCAACCCAAGCTGTGCCGAGATCGCTGAATTCTTTCTTGGAGAACGTTTCATGAGCTCTAATTCTGACGAGATGCCTTTAATCATGCCAGTATATGCCGCAATATGCCATGACTGTTTGAATTGACCTGTGCCGAGAAGGTTGACACGGTGCCAAAAAGGTGGAGCCGACCAGATACACCACGAGTCAGTATTTCCAGTAGATGCTGTGGTTTGCTCGACTAGACCATATTCAACTTTTGAAGCTGCGCGTATCAGATCTTTACCGGTCCGTGTGATATGCTGACACGATGTCGTGTACTGTACTTTTGATGGCATTTCGTTCGTACCCTCCGAGCATTCGAACTTCCTCTGGATCAGGTTCGTAAGACACAACCTTGTCCCCGCTGTAAATCGTAGCCCTCGGCAATAGAGGGTGGTCTTGAGCCAACACAGGGATCTCAACATCTGAACCAACGGCGTCGAAGAACAGTTTAAAGAAGGCGACGAAACTCAAATTCTCGTCCCCAACAAGTATTGATTTTCCTGAGACAGCTTTTCCATTTTCTAGGGCACCACCAATTGCTTGGGAGAGTGATTTAACAGACATGAAGTTGCTCCCACCAACTGGAGCAGAGGGAGGGAGTCCGAGCGTGCCCTCGGCGTATTTGACGATCGCCGCAAAGAGCGACACGGTCATGCCTGGGATAGTTCCGACTATGATGGGTGCGTCGAGGCTACAGGCAGAAAACCCCGGCCCGGCCAAAGCTGTGATTTCGTCCGCTGCTACTTTTCGTGACCGTACGTAAGCTGATTTTTCGACTTGCTCTGGCGCAATATGCGGGTAGAAACTCCCGATGTGAACGAATTGTTTCACTCCAGCACTTCGGGCAAGGCGTGCAAAGGTCGGAATTGCTATGCTGTTGGCATAGTGGAAGTGATTATCGCCATCTTCTCCCAGGGGGATGTGCCGTACGTCACTCCCTGCTGCAAAGATGACAGCGTCGAAACCTGTGAGCTGCGACAGCGTGATTTCCCCTCTGATGTAATCACCCTGGATGAAATGGAAGTCGCTCAGCACGGGGATGCGTCCCTGAACGTGTCGGCCAGCAAGGGCAATTTCGTGTCCTAAGGAGCGAAGAAAGAGAGCGGCATGGCCCCCTATCATTCCAGTGCCACCCACGACTAAGACTTTCATGATCGAGGTTCTGCAGGTACTATCCAAGGCCTTTGAGTGTATATGGAGAGCCAGAAGCAGTCATAGAACACTGCAAGCTTCTATAAGAAGTTGAACTGAGGATTGAAGAGTAGTGGTGGGCATGCACAAAGTTCGTGCATAATCAAAGCAATGGTCGTTTTGTGCAGAAATTGTGCTCGACTATTACGTGATATGAGCAGAGCCCGGGGTAGAAATTGTGCTCGACTATTATGTGATATGAGTAGAATACAGGGCAGAAATTATACTCGACTATTATATAATATGAGCAGAGCACGGAGCAGAAATTGTGCTCGACTATTACGTGATATGAGTAGAGCACGGAGTAGAAATTAATGAACTTACTGTAAACAGGCCGTCGACTCCCCTCGGAGGTGTGATACGAGCTGAATTGAGACAGCATCGTTATGAACGACAGACTCAATATGCCTGCTCATGACCGTGTTTTAGATCTTTCGCAATAATCATGGTGAATCTAGAGGCGTCCGAATCTCGCGGTTCGACAACCGTATCCTGCCGTCGACTTAGAAGATCCGCCTTAATCAGGATTTCCATGATATTGCTCTCAGCTTCTCGACGATACCTTGACAAGATAGGCGGCGAAAATCCCGTGTACGGCGGAGGGCATGCGAAGGACGAACTGCTGGCTATGGGGAAGTAATTGCATCTGCGCTCCAATGCTAGCGACGGCCCTGGCAGCTCTGCCCTAATATGTTCACCGTTCCAGACTTTGTCCCCTAGTCACTGCTGAAATCCCGTCGAAAAGGCTTCGTATCCATTTGGTTCCAGATTATACTCTGACTAAGGCTCAATGAAAGGGCCAGGCTCGGCTTCATGACTTCAGATCTTAGGGAAGCCGCGATAGAGCTCTAATCTAGGTTACTGCCAGTAGGTTGAGGAAGTTAAGAGAGGGTTCTATACGCTTAATAGAGGTGTAACGTTAGAATCTCTAGTAGAGCCTTTATAGTTCTAATTCCCTATATTATAGACTATACTAGATCTAATTATATTCGACTATATATAACTAAGAGGTAAGGCTAGCGATCATAGTAGCTTTCTAGTAAAGCGCGCGCTTATTAAGCCTTATCACGATTAGGTAAGAAAGCCTATATAATATATAGCTAAACGTTAACTGGCGATATATAGAGTGATCCTTTCTCGTCCGAGGACACCGGTCGGCGGGGTTTCGTTCCCGCGTTCGGTCGCGACCGGCTAAGCTTGTGCCCAGCCATCAGATGGAATCGGAGTTCCGCATAATCCTCATGCCGAGAGTCGCATAGCGGATAGTCACACACCAGCGGCCACGGGCAACCACTAAGATGTTCGTCGTTCACGTGAACCCATAGTTTATAGTCCCGAGACCAAGATTTCAGTCGCTCAGAAGGGGGCAGTGACGCGTCGCCAATACAGAAGGGGCAATAGGCAGGACGAACCAAGGTGTGACAGTGAACAACGGATCCACATCGTTTGACGGTTAGGTCGTCGAGGTGGGCTTGACAGTGGGCTTCCTAGCCGTCTCCGACGACCCAGTCGAAGTAGTGATAGCAGTAGTGGACGTCCGACAGGAGATGTGCCCGGCGAGTGGCCATTTCCCGGCGGACACAGTCTTGGATGTGCTGATTGCGCTGAGATTTTAGGAGACTGTGGGACTTGTTAGCCCGGATCAATAGGAGGAGCGGGGAAGAGAGAAAAAATTTACCTGTTTATCTGCCGTTGCAGTTTTAAAGATAGAGGGTATAAAGGTCACGGAGAGAGTTCCATATCTCGTCCGTCACGAATGCATCTATTGACGCCATTCTCTGGGCAAGTCGGCCTTACTCCGGGAACAACTTACAGATATCTTACGCAAGTTCCGTCTTCGAATTGTCTTAAGCCACCTCTTTCCCTCGGGTCAAAACTTTCCAATCTCGGCGCTCATAGACCCAAGTCTCCTGAAATAGGCGCAGTGCATCCCGCTTTAATTTGCGAGAGTAAGTCGTCAACCGACGTTTAGCGGTACTGAAAGCTTAGTTATCGCCTTCGCTTCCCATGTACGACCGCATTACAGCCTCGAGCTCACACAGGTATAGATCTTATTTCAACTCTTCTTCGAGGTAGGCCGGCAGCCGATCAGGCAGATCATCTTCGCCGAACTTCTCGAGACTCTAAAAATACTCGATGTGCCGCTGGTCGCTCACCTCGTCTCGAAACGCGGCCTGGCCATCGACCGAGGAGTAGTTCGCGACGTAACTTTAGCCGAAAACTCGAGGGTCGGCTTAGGTTAAGTGCTGGAACTGGTCGACCGTGGTGTTGCGCTCTGTAAACAGGAATAGCCGGGTCACGTGGATGGGAAAGGTGGACGGTGGCGTCAGGAGATATATGAGGATTTCAACGGACTCTCGAGAAGCAATGTAGGTAGAGACTTACTATCAATCCCCTTGCCAAGCTGCCCTCTGATCGCGTGGATCTTCGCGCCATAAAAGTAACCGGCGTTAGTAAGGGTGCTTCTGAAAATGTCGAGAAATACGGCTTTGGTTATGGGCTCGTCGGTGACACCGCCGGCTTTGGTGCATTTCTGGAGAATAGGTCGATCTAGGGCGGAGTGCCTGAACCGGAGAATTAGCTCCTCCTGGCCCCCGGGAATGACCTACTAGCGGATGTCGTCGAGAGTATCGTACCTAAATAGAGCGCCATCGGCGAGGGCCATGGCTAGGAAGAACCCGGTATCGTTGTAGAACAGCCTCTTATGCTCTTTTACCGACGCCCCGAAGCTATAATAGAAGGTCTCTGTTAGCGCCCGTGCGAAGGGTTCAGTAACGGGAGTATTACGTATAGGCTTCACCTACGTGATATTCTCGGGATCGCGGTTATTTTTCACCTAGCGTTAGTCGATCTTGTATATGAGTCTCTAGCCACGACCGTTGGCGCTGTCGTTATCGCGCTGCAAGATAAGCTCGACATCCTGGTGAAGTTAGAAATTAACCACCCCAAAGGGATCCGCCGGAAACAAACCCTATACCGCAAACCGTCTGTGAAGAACGTGTTAATGCGGGCTCCGGTCTAGCAGTAGACGTGGATGAGAAATGTGTCCTACACGCGGTGCCGCTCGTGGATGAACATCAGGTCGTCATACGTCCACAATACCAGGGGGACTCGAGTGAGATGTCGAACGGTGAAATTATACTTCGGTCGATGCTTATTGACGACGATCCCCTCGATGGTCAAAGTTCGTCGTACCCACTAGAGACGTCAGCCTCGATTACTCTAAGAGAAACTCGACTCAGCTGCGTAGGGAGGGATCCTCATCATACATAGTACACCTCGCTCCTGTCCTCGGCCTTAGTCTCGGTGCCGCTGACACGGGTAAAGCCGGCGAAGAACCACTCCCCCACAGTACAAATGACATCGACGGTCGGGACTTTCTTGTCGATCTAAGGGTGGTTCGTTACAATGTAGAACCGTAGAAAGTCCTTCACGGTCACTAGGTCCGGTGCCGCGACGCCCTTACCCAGGTACTGGCTGCGGATCCCGTCTTCGTCCGGCGGAGGAAGCCCTTTTCGCTCGTGGTCTTCCCTGGCTGTCCTAGACGCCATCTAGATCTAGATGTCAGGGCTCACCCTCTATGGTACGAGGAGACAGGGGCGATAGATCCTTACTGGACGTATCGGCGTAGAGTTCGATCGTGATCCTTCTTTATCTTGGGACGTACTTCTCCCCGCCACGGACCTCGTCAACTTCGGTCTGCCCCCCCCCTGTTAGTATCCGTTGGCCCTCGCTCGAGCCCACAGGTCGTCCGTGGTATCGGTCTGCCCGCCCATCATGGCGGCGCAAGGAAGGATCGAGGACCTCGAAGGTACCGGCGATCCAAAAACAACAACGGGAGGGCCGGTCGCAGCTGGAGATGGCGATGGCAATGGCGACGCCGATGGAGATGTTCGAAAGAGAATGTCACAGTTCACGGGCTGGGAGCCGGACTCGGCTCCATTTTGTACTCCATGGACGCGAGAAGGGGGACTTTAAGATGCATTTCGGAGCGAGGTCCTGATTCCCGCGAGCCGGACCCAGAACTAGATCGTATTGACCGCCCGCTAATTTTAGATCCTGGTCAAGTGGAGGGCGTAGAGACAGGAGCTGCAGAAGAAACGGGTCCGTTCAAGACGATGGTGAGTGCAAGACGATGGTGAGTGAAGGGTGAGTGCGAGGTGGGTGGAAGGTGAGAAGATGTAAGGAGGAGGGTGAGTGACGATATGGGCAGGTATAAAAGCGGCGCGGTCTGGGTGAGCCGCACGTGAGCTCCGAGCAGCGCGGAGCTTAGTCATTCATGTTGGAGACGATCCCGCATCTTCACCATCCGCAGTTTACTCTCGACACGACTCGAGTCCACCACCGAAACATCTTCCAGCAGCGAGGATTTCTGGCCAGCCCGTCGCATTGGCTCGCTCTATATCCGTGACTCAGTTGCGCGGTGTGCGACTCGCCTGGGGTTGACTCGATCACTGCACACCTTCGCTACTCAGCCCAAGCCCGTCACTAGTCGCTGTGCGGGAGGCGGAGGATGTAGATGGGCGCATGACTTGTCTCTCACAGTGGCCCGACTCATTCGCCTCTCTCTTTGGCTGTTCCTTCTGTTTCTAGTTTCTCTCTTCCGTTGAGGAACCCCAATCACCATGTCATGTAAGTCTGCCGCCACTGGAACGCTCGATTGCGTTTCATTGACTCTTCGCAGTGCCTCCCGAAGTCCACGCACGCTATGTTACAATCATAGATTCAATCCTCGAGAACGCTGACCTCACCACGATCACGATCAAGAGCATCCGTCAAGGCATACAAGATCAAGTGGAGTATGACATTACTCCGCAGAAGGTGCGTGCCAGGAGTTGGTCTCGCTTGAGACGAGGGATTATTGACTCATGGCAACAGAATGCTATCAAGTCTTTGATCGGCGAACGGTTTGACATTGCAAACGCGAAGCGAGCTGGCGAGACTACCGTGGTACCGTCAGTCGAGGCAGCGGAACCCACGGAGCCAACCCCTCAGACCAATGGTGCCCATCATTCATCCGAGAGCTCCCCTGCCAAGCGCGAGGCAGAGAGCGACGAGATCTCGGATGTAGCAGACACACCGCCACCAAAGAAGAAGCAGAAGACCACAGTCGACGCTGATGCCGCATTTGCAGCCAAGCTGCAAGCTGAGGAGGATAAGAGGGCACGACCAACGCGAGGTGGCGCCAGTCGAAAATCGGCTCCTGCCAAGAAAAAAAAGAAGCCCAAGAAGGATCGCATAACGGCGTCGGATGATTCGGAGATCGATGGAGAGGAGAAAGAGGTCAAGCCAAAGCGGGACACAGGCTTCCATGTATGTTGCATGGGTCTCTATACTGGAATGGTCCTCTGACAAACTTAGAAACCGCTCAACCTGTCCCCAGCACTCTCCAATCTCTTTGATGGCGAGACCCAGGTAATGACTCCCGCTCGATTTGTGTAGCCGTCACTAAGATCGAGCAGATGTCGAGACCTCAGATCACCAAGCGGATCTGGGCCTACATCAAGGCCAACGACCTGCAAGACCCGAGCGACAAGCGCTTTATCATTTGCGATGCCCGGATGCGAGAGGTCTTCAAGCAAGATAAGGTCCATATGTTCACCATGACCAAGTTGATCTCCCAACAAGTTTACAACCCGGACGAATGAATCTCCCGGTGGCCTTGGGCTGCTGGGCAGCGGCCGACGCCGAACTTGTCTTGTCGGAGCAACGTTGCCTTCTCTGTGCTCCATCAGTGCTTAACAAGCTCTTTAGCGACATGTGCTGCGACGTGAGGTTGGCGTTATCCGCAACAGGCGCTGTAGAGACGGGAGTTGGGCCAAAACAACATCGAGACGAGCTCTCCTTCTGCTCGCATGAATCTGAGGACATGGTCTGACATTTTTGACGACGGGCAGGTTACCACGAATATTGGACACGGAGATATCAGGATAGCATCATCCATCCAAGAGCCAGTTTCTGAGGTTGAGGTCAGGAGCGGCAGCCTTGCTGACTAAAGTTGGATGAGAAGGCGGACAACAGTTGCTGCTTTTTCCGCCCTTCTCGATTGCAGTCTACAGACGAGCACGAAATGACTCACTCGCCTCGGATATGTAATGATTCCGAAGGTGCCATACGTACATTGTAAACGGCCTCCCTCCCAGAAGGGAATCTGGAAGAAATCCAGAGAGTGGAGTGGTCCGACACTCACAGCTCATTTGCCGGTTCCTGAATTTGGCTCCCACGCTGCTGCAAGTCATGATTAGCATTTATTTGCCCCACCATTCCTCCATTGCGCTGAAGCAGTTGTTGAAACTTAATTAACCCATGAATTATTGTCCACAAGTCTACCACAACCCCAACACCCCACAATACCCACCACAGGGATCTATCTTGCACACATCAACATGGCAGACACAGCACCCGCCACTGAAATATCATCGACGCCTCGCGGCGGAATTCGAGGCCGGGGCAATCGATCGCACCTCCACAATCGCAGCGGATCGTTCGACCGAGACTCCTCTGGCAACGGCGGTCCGGGTAGCGGCTTGAGAGGAGGACGAGGCACAGGAAGAGGAAGAGGGCGAGGGCGAGGGCAAGGACATGGACGAGACGACACCTCTCCACCCACCACATTTTCACCTCAATCCGCCGCAGACGCCAGCTCGGGAAGACCACCTGGGGGCGGCTTCGGTGCTCGCCTGACCGGAGCTGCCTCGAAAACTGAAGGCGACTCGAAAGACCCTCAAGCACTGCAGAACGTCCCACAGACCGAAGTTTCGGTGTCCGAAGAACAGGAAGTCTGCTTCATCTGTGCCAGTCCCATTGAACATCTATCTGTGGCTCCCTGCAACCACCAGACTTGCCACATTTGTTCTTTAAGATTGAGGGCACTCTACAAGACACGAGCATGTGCTCACTGCCGGGTGGGTAACCCTGTAACTAATTTTCGCGAGCAACAGACTGACTAGATCGCAGACAGAGGCACCCTTCGTGATCTTCACCGACAACGCCGAGAAACGATACGAGGACTGGGAGGACAATGAGTTTGTGAAGATCGACGATAATCTCGGGATCAAGTACGAAAAAGATGTCATCTTGGAAGATACGGTTCTGCTACTCCGGTACAACTGCCCAGACAAGGACTGTGATGTTGCGTGTCTCGGCTGGCCCGACCTACATCGCCACGTCAGAAGCAAACACGGGAAGATGATGTGTGATCTATGCACAAGGAACAAGAAAGTCTTCACCCACGAGCATGAGTTGTTCACATTTGGCGAATTGCGGAAACATGAGAAGTTCGGAGACGACAACCCGGGGGCAGTGGACCAGTCTGGCTTCAAGGGACATCCCGAATGCGGCTTCTGTAAGCAGCGATTTTATGGAGATGACGAGCTCTATAACCATTGCCGAGAGAAGCACGAAAGATGTCACATTTGTGACAGGAGAAATGGCGGCAGGAATCCCCAGTACTACCTGAACTACCAAGAACTGGAGAAGCATTTTGCAGCAGAGCACTTTGTTTGCTTGGATGCGGAATGTCAAGCCAACAAGACGAACGTTTTTGAGTCCGAAATGGACCTGAAAGCACATCAACTCTCCGAACACCCAAACGGGCTGTCGAAAGATGCCCGCAGAGACGCACGTCTGGTCAATCTTTCAGGGTTCAACCTCCGCGAAACCTATCAGCCTCCACGAAGAGAGCGAGAGCGAGGCAATCGTGGTAGTGGAAGGGGTAGAGACCCGAACGCTGAGCCACTACCACTCTCCAGTGCGCAGCCTCTTGGGCGAGCTGAGCTGGCTTTTCAACGTCAACTCGCGATTCAAAGTTCCCAATCCGTCTCAGGAAGGACTTTCGGAGGACAACTCACTCAGTCTGTACCCGCGGCCCGCCCCCAGCCGGCATCACCACAGCCAGCACCATCACTTCCCACGGTCCAGAACCTCTCCCTCGAGGAGAGATCAACATCCCTAGCGAATATGACGCCGCAAGAGCAAGTCAGGACACTGCGGCACCAGGCAGTAACCGAACGTGCCACATCGCTTCTCAAAAACGACAGAACGAAACTGTCGCAATTCCGCACTCACGTCTCGGCTTATCGAAGCGGCACTAGCTCTGCAAATGAATTGATTGACGCGTTCTTCTCCCTCTTTGATTGCCCCAGTTCAGAGTTGGGGAAGCTGATCCGTGAATTGGCAGACTTGTACGAGGATGAAACGAAGCAGCGATCTTTGCTTGAGGCGTGGAACAACTGGCGAAGTATCAACGAAGATTACCCTAGCCTGCCCGGCCCCAGCGGCACGTTACCGGGAGTGTCAAGCGCGAGCAGTAGCGGTCGTCGAGTGCTGACACTCAAGAAGAGCACAGCTCAGTCATCTCGCTCAGCGGTGGCAAGACAAGACTCCTGGGGGAACTCGATACCCACTGGCAGAATACGGGATCCCTTTCCTGCGCTGTCAGCTGCTAACAACGGCTCTTCTCGTGCTTCTGCCGCGTCAATCCCTCCAGCGTGGGGCAACACTTCTGCTCCCACGACCTCGAATATCAACATGAGCGCCACATCATACCGCCCGCCACCTACAACGGCATCTACGCTCCGCCAGAAGACCAATTCGCGTCAATCGGCTCCACCCCGCGCGACGGAAGATGCTTTCCCTTCTCTCCCTGCGGCGCCAAAACCGAATACCATGATGGTCGGCTTCAACACTCGGGGCTCGGTGAAATGGCTCGCCTCGCCTTCTGGGTCGGGAACAGCCACTCCCGTCAATCCCTGGAGCAACGGTGGCACAACTCCCACACCGGCGCAGGCCCAGGCGGCTGTGGCGGCGGCGGCGGCAGACAATACAAGACCCGGCACTGGTGATGGAGATGGAGACACCGCCGGGAAGAAAAGGGGGAAGAAGGGAAAGAAGGGAGAGACCTTGTTCCACTTCGGATAAGCAATAGTGGAGGAATGGAGACCGTTTGGCTGGCGATTAGTCTGCCACTGGGCGCGTTCGCTGATGACCAGACGCCACGACTGATCAAGTACTCTGAGATGGGGCCATTGGGCGACCTGATGACCCTGATAAGTATCCGCCCGAAGCATCTGGAATTCAAAATCCTCTAAGCACGCACCGTGACCGGTGGTCGTGATCTGTGGCGATCCACAATCGAGTCGGACCCGGGCTGCGTCATGCAGCCTCGGACGGGGTGGAGAGAAAAGGGGATGGATTTGGTCAAGCCCATCTAGCTAGCCGGTGGATGTTAACGGGAGGTACCATAGGCATCTAGCGGTTCAAAGAAAAGTGCCAAGTCGAGCGCATGGTTAAAAGAAGTGGGATACGGGGACCATCGGGAACCACAACGACCATTGCGGACGTCAACACTTCGGGCACGCCTTTTTCAGCTCTACTATCTGATGTGATAGCACGTTGCCAAGTGCAAGGGTCCAATGTATAGCCATCCAGTAATTTGTGTTGGCCTAATAGACTTTAATCCGTGCCCGCGTGCCATCCCTTGCCGGCGCACTCTCTCCGTACTGAGTCCCCCCTCAAGCACCCATTGGCTCGCCATGGACATAAGGAACGCAGGTGTAGTCCTCAGCGTATTGCACTTGGGCAGGCCACAAACATCGCTCTTTCTCCAGCATGGCCTTCACCTTGATAGCGCTCTTGATGTCGCTGAATTCGATTGAAGCACAGCCATCCGCAGCGTAGCTGTACTCAACTACATGCTGGTCGTAGGGAGACTTGATCTTGTACGGCAGCGCGTTGTAGACGTACTCGTCAACTTTATCAACGAAAATGATTCGACTAGCTTGGTTGTTGCCAAAGATCTCGCGATCGACTTCGTAGTTTCGTGGATATGTCGGGTCGGTGGGCATCCAGCAGTGAACAGCGACATCTTTGATCTTGAATCGCTTTGCATCGGCATCCTGTCTGGACTTGGCCTCTTGGTGCTTAATCATGTTGTGCGCAGACCGTTCGAATACGAACACGACTCGAGCTGTCATGAAAGAGGTCGCATTGCCAATGGGTGGGAACAACTGTATTGACTCCACAGATCCACCCTTGACGATACTGAGGACATCTGTCATAGTACTTCCGCATGGAATGTCATCAATCATTACGGTGCGATACGCGTCGATGGTGCTAGCTGCATCCTCAGGCAGGTAGCGAACAGGATGGTTCAGAAAGGGGCTATTCCGTTGGAAGGCAGGACCATTGCCGCCGACTGCTTCGAACTTCTCCTCCTCAGTCTCGAAGATTGGGTAATCTTTGTTGACCAGCCATTTTGGTTCTCCGTAGAGGTTGCTGCCGATCTTGAGAGTGATGCGTTCTTTTCTGGGTTGGCTGGTGGGATAAACAACTGCAGAAGTAGTCGATTGTCCATCTTCATCATTTGCAGAGGAGATCGGACTGAGTCTGCCGTACTCCTCATCTTGTGCAGGCTTCACTGTGTCATCGCTGGGGCGCAGTGCCTCAAGCTTCTTAATGTGCTCCATGTTGAGATCGGCACCGTTCGACTGTATATTTGGGTAAGGACGCGCATGCAAGCAAGCAAGCAAGGTTTAGGAAGGAGCGAACGAACCTTATCCCCCAGGGAGACAATAACAGTCTGGTGACCGCACTTGGCAACAACTTCATTGCTCTAAGGGACAGTCAGTGGTATGCGCCTGGTGACAGACACAACGAGTGACGGTTACCGAGTTAACCGTAGCAGCCGCTGCAGTCTGCCCATTGTCAGAGCTGATCAATCTAACGACTAGCTCTGCTCACTCACCTGAAGCTGGATTTCGGTCTGAATGACGCTTCCGTTGCTGTTGTTCACTGGGATGTGTCCTTTTGCACAAATGTTGTCCTTACCACCAGCGGCTGATTCAGGGGAAATATCAATCAGCCTGTTGTGTTTGCCACGTGCATGGGAAGGAGTTTCGAGAGCTTTGCCGTCATCTGGACTGTTGTCGAGGGAGAAGTGTTTGCGAAGAGTCCGGCGCAAGATTGATTCGGCAGAATCGCCAGTGCCTGGTTTCGCAAGCAGGTCGAGGTTGTACAGTTGGGCATCGTCGACGACCGTCTCCTGCTTGATCAGATCATTGCCCTGACGTGGGGCTTTGTTGTCGAGCTCTTTCCGCTTCTCTTCCGTCCTCTTCTTTTCCGCTTCGCTGAGCCTATTATATTCACGATAGAAATCCCTCAAAGCAGCCTCTTCGGCGTCCTCAGAATATTCCACTGTGTTATGCGACTCATCCTGCACAGATGCTTGCTTGCTAGCGTTGTGTTTGATGATGGCACCCAGACTCTTGATTGTGACGGTCATACTTGCAATTTGTTGTTTGCTCCTCCTCAATCGGTCCTCCAACTCAACGCACCGGGTGATGTGTTGCGCCAGGGTTGTCTTTGTGATGTTATGGGCACGCTGCTCATTCGCGAGTGCATTGCACAAGGTCTCGCTGATCGAAACAGACTCAGAACCGCCAGGGCTGAGGACAGCGGCCGCTGGCAAGAAAGTGGCAGCTGTTGGATTCATCGCAGCAGCCGAGAGCTGAGGACAGGCCACCTGTTGAGCCCAGGCATATTGTCAGCCAGACGCATGCCACAACCGCAACAGGGCACTCACGTTGATGGAGCTGCTCGGGTGATGATAGATCGCTGAGTACTCAGGCTCCTGCTGGTCCTGGATGAATGACGTTTTCTTCGCTGGGCTGGCTCCGTCGATAGCGGATCGAAGGGCTGCAGTCCCCAATCGCAGACGAGACTCCCCGATATCAGGCTTGATGTGTTTGTTGAAGAAGTCGGTATCGGTTGCAGATTGTTTTGGCTGCCGCGGGGTTCTTTCAGAGGACAGAGTGCTGGCATTGTCTTGAAAAGCCCCTGTTGAAGAAGAAAGTCTCTGTCTCTGGAAAAGCTGCTGCTCAAGGAACTGGTTCGCCGACCGCGTGAGGGATTTGAGGTCCACGGGGTCAACCGGGGTGAACTTGAAGCTGCCCAGTTGAGACTGGTTGAGATCCTGGCGCTCCATGGGAGGATATCTGAACAGCCGCTCACTCATCTTTGAAGTCATGATGAGCAGTGGGTGAGATGGGGAGAGAAGATGATGCACATGAAGAAATGAAGAGGCAAAGGGATAAAGCACGACAGGATGAAGCGAGAAACAGCATGTGAGCGCAGATGAGTCGAGGATGTTGGAGAGTGAAGCGGCAAGATGTGAAAGATGTTGCGCTGGTGACGGAGATGTGAGGAAAGAGCAGACACTTGGTCACAGCGGCACCATCACCGTCACTGTTGTGCTTGCCATATCAACATCGGCAACGGCAACTGACTTGACCTGAGCTCTTCTTCATCACTCCATAATTCGACGCCCTCTGATGGCCGCCTTTCTCATCTCGGAGCGTGTTTTGATGCTGGTGACAGACGTCAGTTGGCTCAACACATTCTGTTCTCCCTCCAACTACCGCCAGTAACGGTGCTGCTATGATCAGGAATCACCGACGGCTGCATGGTTATCCCTGCACAGGCTATTCGTTGAAGTTGGTGAGCCCAACTTGCCAAGGCAATCTCGTGGGCACTTCCACAACATCGCCAGAACATCGACGACAGCATCTTTGCCACGCGAGCTGGCCCGCATTGTCCAGCTGTGGCCGTCGTGGGTAGCAAGCGAGGATATGATTTCCTTCTTGAGGCCTCATGTCACATGCCGAAATGTACCCGCAAAAATGCGGTTTCGGTAGTCTGACACAAGGACAGCTCTCCTGGATTCGAGATCAGATTCATGTTGCAAGACGTCGGGGTCTTTGCCGATTTCCGAGGCCCGCAGTGGTCCGTACGAAGGCCGATGTGTGAGGACGGCCGAAACTTCGATAGAACACGGATAGAAGCCTGGGCACAGCGACGCACGAAGAATTCCATCCACACATCCGGGCAGCCAGGCACATGAAATACGAATCTCACATGCCGCTCGCGACTTTCGCCGTCTAAATGCTTAAGCGACAATGGAATTTCGTGGGCGGGAATGCAACGTTGGTGGCATGGGCCGTCTCACCTGCTGTGTGTGCTGACCGTCCATGGGCACAAACCACTCTCCTTCTGGCAATTGACCGGAGGCCCACGGCACCCACGGCCACCCCCGCATGTGCTTGGCTGACCAGGAAACTCCCCAGCCTTGGGGGAGGCGAGCCTGTAGTGTCAGTGGAAGCCTTCTCCAGCATGCTTCTAGCGCGTCTTGGGCGCGGGAAGCTTGGTAGAGACAAGAAGGCTGTCGACGTCAATGGCTGGCTCAGTACACGAGCGTGTCTATCATGCACACTCACTCCACCTCATGCCTCCGATCACCGTTGCGACCTTCACCGAGCTAACACCCCATGAGGAAGGACAGCATTATCGTGCCAGGATGTGCCTCCAGCCTGACGTCTTCTGTCCATTTGCCGGCGACATGACTTATAAAGCCTCCGGAAGTAGCTGCATGGCGTCCACTGCAAGTGGTCAGCGGGTCTCCTCTGTTTATCTTGATTAAAAATATCCCATCACGTCTGTGTGTGACCTTGTCCTTGACTCTTTCTCGAGCCGCAGGCCTCTATATTTCCATATAGTTTGCGTGGTCGCTGCCATCTCATCAAAGGACATACCGCTCTTCTTATCACCCATCGCCATGGAGAAGACTGATCCCAAGATTTCCGACTCGGACGATGCTCGCGTGCCCTCCGAGAATGAGAAGCACATCGAGGGTGAACAACCCGTCGATATACTCGACATCCCCGACCCCGATGAAGGCTTAAGTGAAGAAGAGCGGAAGAAAATTGTGGGTGACGACTCAATTCCGCTGTTGTGTGCGCGACGTGTGCCATTAACACTCTGCAGGACCGCGCATTGCTCTGGAAACTCGACCTTCAACTGATTCCGTGGCTGGCCTTTCTTTATCTCATTTCCTTCCTGGACCGAACGAACATCGGCAATGCCAAAATCGACGGCCTCCAAGAAGACCTGAACTTGACCAACAACCAATACAATGACACGTTGACGATCTTTTTCATCTCGTATTCGCTTTTCGAGCCATTGACGCAGATTTTGCTGAAACGCTTCAAGCCTTCCATATTCTTGCCCACAATTATGGTACTCTGGGGTAAGTGAGACGTGCTTCAACCGCGTGGTGACTTTCCACGTGCCACTGAGCCGCAGTATCGACTCGGTGACCCCTACTGACCAGTCTTCCCACTACAGGCATCTGTATGACTACTATGGGCCTTGTCCACAACTTTCAAGGATTGATGGCCTCGCGATGGTTCCTTGGCTTGACCGAAGCTGGTCTTTTCCCTGGTAGGTTGGCTTGGTCTCGTTCACCATGTGGTGAGGATATCATCTGACAGACGTCAAGGTGTGAACTATTACCTATCATGCTGGTACAAACGTTCCGAATTCGGTATCCGTGCTGCGATTTTCTTCTCCGCGGCTGCACTTGCCGGCTCCTTTGGTGGTCTTCTTGCGGCGGCTATCGTCCAGATGGACGGAATTGGAGGCAAACCAGGCTGGGCGTGGATCTTTATTCTTGAAGGTCTCGCCACGATCCTTGTAGCCGGCGCCTCTTTCTTCATGGTATGTAGCCTTGGGTTGATTCTTACGATTACGGCTCTTACCAAGAGTCGCAGGTGCATGACTTCCCAGACGAAGCCAAATTCCTTAGCGAAGACGACAGGCGCCGCGTGATCCGGCGACTGAAACTCGACAAGCAATCCAGCGCCGAGCACGAAGAATTCAAGCTGGACTACCTCTGGGCCGCGCTCAAGGACTGGAAGACGTTGACCGGCGCCATTATCTACATGGGTTGTGATGGTGCCCTGTACGCCTTCTCACTGTTCATCCCGACTATCATCCAACAAATGGGATACAAGTCGATCCACGCCCAGCTGCTGAGCGTTCCGCCTTACGCCGTTGCTGCCGTCGTCACTGTCACCGTCGGGTTCATCGCGGATCGAACGGGACAAAGAGGTACGTGTCTCTGTAGACCCATTTTCCAGGCCTCCTGCTGACAGTCCGTCTAGGCTACTGTAACATGGTCATGTCCTTCTTCGGGATAATAGGTTTCGCGATGCTTCTCGGCTCAGGGACGCCGCACGTTCAATATGCAGGCACCTTCCTGGGCGCGATGGGAATCTACCCTTGCATTCCGAACACGATTACTTGGACCGCCAACAACGTCGAGGGCGTCTACAAGAGAGGTATAGCGTTGGGATTCGTGATCGGGTGGGGAAATCTGAATGGTAAGTCAGCACCCAGCCCGCTCTTATCCTCCTGTCGCACCACGAATCCATTCATCAAAGATGAGGAGGCCGCGATTCCTGGCTGTCCGGAGCCTTGGAGCAGCATCTCAGCCTCCTTCTCGACGGCCATCGAATTACTCGAAATCCACTGACGCCTCTACTCCAGGAATCGTCTCCAGCAACATCTACCGCGCCGAAGACAAACCACGCTTCAAGCCGGGCCACGCGGTGGTCTTGGCCTATGAAGCCGCGTTCCTCCTCGGCGGTTCAATTCTGCAACACGTCCTGCTTAGAAGAGAGAATGCGAAGCGTCGCGCCGGAAAGAGAGATGTTTGGATTCAAGGCAAGACAGAGGAGGAGATTGAGAAGTTGGGCGACAAGAGGCCCGATTTCATCTACACGCTGTAGACGAGCGGGGGCGGTAGTGGTGAAGGATGGAAGAGGAGAGTGCGCCAACACCAGCGTCCGAAATTGTAACTCAGTGCTCATTGACGAGGTGGAGACTGCTGGAAGCAAAGAGCCCGTACAACAGCTCATCCAATACAGGTAGTCTTGTCCATCATCGCCGTCTGTAATACGTTTTGATGTGCCCGCCCGCATATGCCGTCATGGTCATTGCTCATCGTGTTCGTTGGACCAGGCTTCTACCCGGTGTACAGCATCAGCACCTCATCTCATCTCATCGCGTCGTTATGTCCGAGGACAACATGCTCCCCCTTCAATGCCAGCTCACAATACGTCCGCCATCGTCTACCGCAGAGGCAGACACCACGTTCACCGTCACGCCTCACACTCAGGCTCAACCCCTTCATCCTCCTCCGAAGAGTCAGCCCCGATCTCGAAGGCAGGTTCCTAACCATGCCTCGGACTCTTGCTTCGATTCGCGCCGGGACTGTCGATCCTCGGCGGACTCCTGGACTTGCGCCCCGGATGCGGGGAATTACTGACACTGCGTCTTCGCTCGCCCTCGCGCCGGAACTCATCGATGATCTTCAACATTTCCTTGCGCCCCGCCGCGGCATCGACGGTCCTCCCTCCCAATGACATGCTCACCTTGCTGTCCGTCCTGACCATCAACAACCTCTTGAGTAACAGGTGGCGCATGTTCAAACACACAAACACCCCACAGTCGCTGCTGTTGTCCTGCAGTGGCGAGTCACTCAGATTGATGAACCTCAAGGGCCGATTAATTAGCTTGCTCAGCTTCTGGGTCGCGTAGTGTGCTTCGTGCTGGTTGCCGGGTGGCATGCTGTCGTAGTGGAAGGCTACGCCGTCGACGATGGAGACCAAGAGGAGGGACCAGTGCGTACCGCCCTCGGCGACAGAGGCAGTGGGGTTGTCGTTGATGGGGAGAAAGATATGTGTGACGTTTGTGAAGTCGGGGAGGGCATCCTGCATGCGCACAACCGTTAGAGAGGAGAGCAGACATCGAGGATGTGGGCACCATCGAAAAGACGGGCGTGGCATACCTTGATGGTGCGTGGGTCGGGTGTCTGCATGAGCATGAACGACATGGTCGGCCGGAGGAGGACGATGTGGCTGTGTTTGTAGTTTGTGAGGTATTCGCGTTCCAAATATCTGAAGATGGCAGCGTCAGATTTCAGCCCTGTCGCTGTCACTGTGCAGCGTCGGCAGGTTGTACATACTCTTCCCAGAATGCGATGACCTGGATATCACAGATACAGTCAGCATCCGTCGTCTGTGTCATGAAAGGAGACCATCTCATCTCACATTGTCTGTTAACCAGTCGTTCTTCAGCACGGAAATATCCTCTCTCGTCACTGTAGGGGTCACGGCCCAATTAGCCCAGCACTCCTTCAACAGGCCAGGGAGATCCAGGGATGCCGGGGGCGACCGCCGCAAGCGCAAGGGCACCAACATCTTATGTCATAATCTGTGATAGAGACATACGAGGTCAGTACGTGGCGCGAAAATGTGAGTTGGAAGTGAGGATTGCAAGGTCCGGTAGAGTAACACTCACAGCTCAGATATGCATCTTCTGGCGCCAGCTGCCCGTCCATACCGAGTATGTTAGCCGAATTCGATTGTTATCCGGTGTGCTAGTATCAGCAAGGCGGTGTCGGGAGGGTTGTTGCAGTAAAGGCGTGCGCAGACACTCGAGACTGCGCCAACATGATGCGAGTGGGAGAAATGCCTGCGAGGATTCAGCAACCTACCGTTCTTCCAAAGGCCCTGCTCATTCTCCCTCCGAAGGGATGAAGTTCAGGCATGTTGCCTGTCTTCTCTCGTCTGCGCAGATGTTGGTGGAAGAGGGATTGTCGTAAATTGATATCGTGCAAGGTACGAGGTGCTGGGCGCAGGTAGGTGGTGAGATAGCAGTTGTTTTTGGCTGTTTACCAGCCGCACGCCAGAAAATGATGCTGTCGACAATGTGGCTTCATGTTACATCCATAATAAAGATCATCACACACTTATACAATTGTACAAACAGTGGCACCACGACAGCCAGCGCGGAAGCATGTCCAAGTGGCTCAGACATCTACCTGGTCTGAACAAGGAGGCTCGACCCGGTTCCAATGCAAAGTATGCGGCGTAGCAAATCCTCTACGTCACTGAGCCGCCATCTTCATGATCAATGCCTCGTCAGATTCCACATCAAATGCGAGAAACGCACGTCCACGCACAGTAGGTGCAAACAGGATGGGACAAAGGACAAAGCTGAATGAGAAATGTTCAATTGTTTGCCTGTACCGTGCAGATTTTTTCCAACTACAAGATACCTTCCTTCCGCTGGTGTCTTCAGGGTGCTTTCCATCAAGTCATGTCCGATGCCCAGGTACTGTACAGTTGACGCCTCCCTCCCTTTTTTGTTTTTGTAGTACATGTCACCGCCGACCCTCCTTGTTCCGCTTGAACGCTCGAATCACAAGAAATGAAAAATAATATTTCCAGGCCTCATCGTGTGCTGGTGGGTGCTCCATCAAGTTTCCAGGCACGCCCCTGAAAGGGTTGCTTCCCGCTCCGCCCCCCTTGGCCAAGTCCATCCACAATCGAGTGGACGTTTGGCGAATTGAACTATCCAAAATCTCGCCGTATCATAACTCACTCATATCAATGTGCATTGTTGCTCATCCGGCCAATTTGGCAAAATGCTTGTTCCATATCCAGCCTATTTCTCGTGTTGGATCATCTTGGTTGATCGCCAACCACAGCTCCCCGTGTTCAGCGATAATGTCAAAGATTTCCCCTGTCACATACGTAAGGTAGCGGAAGCCGCCTTGCTGCCGTGATCGATCGATATTGAACTCATAGACACTAGCCGCCGTAAATAGGACACCTGGTTCATCTCGTGGCTGTGGATTTGCGCGAGCCGGACCAGGACCGTCTTCCATGGGCATCGCCGAAGAAAACACGCTGCCCCCACCGGGTGTAGGGAGCTGAGACTGGGAGTGGCTCGGGCCAGGAGCTGCCGTGTAAAACGAAGATGTCGATGCATGGCGAACCGCCACGGGGGACTCTGTTAAGAGCTCTCCAAGCGAGGGGGATGGCGCCTCTAAGCTTAACCTCGGGGCGAGTTGTGCACTGTCTGCCGGTAGCCCCGGACTAGTCCCTGGTCGAGAAGCATTCAGGCTGTCCACAGTATGGAGTGAGGCTGAAACGCCTCGACTTGCGGTCTCTGGAGTCCTTGGAGGCCGTCCAGATGCAGCTGAGCCCGTCCGAATCCGTCCATTGGCAAATGTAGAAGAACTCCATTCAGTGCGCTCGTCACTTTGGGAGCTCATTGGTCCACCGCTATTTCGATGGGGGAGGTCCCTGATTGGGAACGGTGGCAACTCTTCGTTTGCTGAGACAGATCGCTTTGTACTGTTCCACGACGGCTGGCGGGGCGATTCCTCGCCAGCCAAGGTCGAGCCAGGCGTCAAGAATGAAATCATGTTGACGGCCTCCGCCAGCAAGGATCCATTGCAAATGCTCAGTGTCAGTGCTGTCGCTTCCTGGTAGTCAAAGTCTTCCTGCCAGTCCTTCACAATGTCAGAATTGTCGACCTTGTCCAGGGGGATGTCGATTGCGGCTGAAAATTTCTGGCGACACATAGCCAGCCAGTTGAGATGTAGCTGGATCAGGTTGGCCTGGCAAGCATGAACGAGATCAGCGGTCGATCGCAGAAGACGCTTCATTCTTTCTTTGGCTTCCAAATTCAGGGCTTCCCATTGCTCCATCCGCTCCGCCATTTTCTTGTCGATCTTCTCACCCCTGTCCTTCTTGTTCTTGAATTGATTGTAGTCGAGAAGCCGCTTTTCTCGTTTCTGGATGAGCCCCTTGGTATCGGTTTTGAACCTCTCCAACATTGCTGCTGTCTTATCCATGGGTTGTATAACACGTTTCGACACCTGTTCGTTGTGGTCAGGCAATGCAATAGAGTTTACCCCTCGCACCACAATGGCGAACTGTCTGAGCTTGCTTTCAGCTTGTGAGTGGTTCGTGTGTCCGACGTCAACCCAGGCCTCTGCCGCCGCTGCCAGCTCACACAAGCGCCCAACCCATTTGGTGATCGCTTCGACATAGCCTTGGCAGTCTTTTGTGACCAGAAATAGGTGAGCGATATTGTTGTCATAGCTGATCTTGATCTTCGCATATTCTTGATCTTCGTACATTTCATTGATTCCGACGTGTTGCCTCAATTTTTCTGCACGGCGACCAAATGCTTTGGTCAGACCATTCCGGACATCAGACTCTTTGCGTTTCCGGTTGAGGACCTGATCAACAAGCTCGGTGTGTTTTTTGACCTCATTTATCCGCACATTGACCTCAGTCATTTCGCTGGCCGCTCTGCGGACGAACTCGACATCTGGATGAGTGTCCAATGTCGCTTCCAATAGCTGATTCAGCAGTAGAGGATACTTAGTGATACGTTGAATTGGCTTCACAAGCAACGCATCGAGACTCCAAGCGTTGGTTATATCACTTGAGTTCTCACTGCACTCTTTGAGCCATTCTTTTACAGTTGTCGAAGATTGAAGCGCTTCCAATCGTTTGTTTGCAGCGTGTCGCGTCCGGATATAGTCCGTGTACACCTTCTCCATGTCACCCATCGAGGCTTCGAAAGCGGTGCCAACCCTAGTGAGTTCATCCTTTTCAGCGTCTGTCAAGTCAAGCGCGCCACCAACAGAAGCTGCCGAGCTCTGCACAGTAGATGCGCGATCTCCGTCTTTTCGTCGGTCCGACCGCTCCATTACATAGGCTGGTTTGACCACCTGCTTCAGGTAGGCGAGGAAGTCTTTGGAAAATTGCTGGACAAGGTCGACGTTGCCAAAGATGATTTTGATATCGTCATCGCTGATAGCTGCAATGGCAGTTTGCTTGTAGATGTCGCACAGAACTCTCATATCACGTTCATAGGTATACTCCGTATCCACAATTTCTTTCAGGATATGTCTTCTCTTCTTCAGGCGGCGCTGCTCCGGGGTCTCGTCATCCACAGAGGGTCTCGTATTGCTGGAGCCAGATTGCATTGGTTGTTGGTCCATGCTTGAGCGGGCAGACATCTGAGAGAATGAAGTAGCCGGCCTCGATTGTGGAGGCGCGTGTGGGACGGCCGGTCTGATGCCCACTGGGGCAGACCATGAGGACTGGTCGATAGTAGATAGCTTCGCTATCGGTGGGGGGGGGGGCGGAGAATGACTGGGTGGACGGGGGATGTCACTCTCAGCACTCATGGGTACGAAAGTGTTTGTCTGCTGGTCGTCCTCACCTTGGTGAAAGGCTTGAACAGGTTGGGTGACTGGAACTGTTGATTGCTCGTTTAGGTATGTCTCGTGAGCTAAACCGGATGGTTGCCGCTGTTCTGTAGGCGACTTGAGAGCAAACTGCATCCAATCGCCGACCGATGGCGAAGTTTCAGCCCAGTCTTCTGCACTGTCCAGGCTCGATTTGTATCTATGATGCGCTTTCCAGCTTGATGGTGGTGGCAGCGAAGTTTCCTGACTTGATGTTGGAATATCGGCCGGCCTGTCAGCATCATCGCCTTGCGATTCAGCGTTGACGTGCACCGAGCCCCTCTTGTCTTCAGCATGGAAGGACTTTGTTGATCGCCACGACGAAGGTTCAAGCTGCTCCCATTGGCGGGTGTATTCATCCAGTTCGTGGAGACAAAGGCGTTGCACCTTCTCCTCGTCTACCTCTTCAACATCAGCCAGGTCCGGCGAGGCTTGGATGATACGATGGTATATGTCATCCACAAGTTGCTGATCGACCACTCCAGATTGCGTCTGCTGTTGGAGGACTTTATTCACAATTGTATATGCATCAGTCGCATGATGATCCCGAGTTGAATCATCCTCAATACTAGAATGATCCGACCCGAAATGTGAACCGGACTCGACACCTGCTGATCCCGCTTCCTGTTGGTGGAGTGAATGTGGTACAGTGGCGGAGGGCTCATCTGCTTCCGAGTCAGGCGAATCTTCTATGGACGACGTCCAAGAGTTTCCACCATCGCTTCGTGAAGGCGTGAGCTCGGGCTGGGGAAGTGGCGCAAGATGTCGGTAACCCTTCTCGACAGCTTCATCGTCATCCAGGTATGTGGTATTTCGAAGCATGAGGTGGACAGATACCTGGTCAGCATGATCAGAATTCTCGCCAGACGCCTGAGATGTGGATGACAATGGGGAGGTGGACTCCTGACTCCGAAGGATGCTGATCTGGCTATAAAGCGATTGGCCGGGAGTCTGAAGTCGTGAGGTGTCAGTCTGGGGTTCGACATCGATCATCGTGGCCTCGGTCGCTACGGTGCCCTCCGTCATCGCGGATTGTGGCTCCTGTTCATCCCGCAGCGGTTGCAGATGCGTATTCAAACTGAAAGGTATGTTGCTGAAGGGGGATTCGGTATGTCCAAGGGTTGGCGAATCTAGTTCATCGCCTGGATGGGTAGAAGTTGACTCGACGACCCGTAACGCATTTTGGGTGAATGCTTGTTGGTCTCCTGGGCGCTCCCCAACTGGAGAGTAGAATGCGCGCTCATCGGACGTGTCAACGGCCGGCTCATCGACGACCACAGCTGGTATTTCCATGGTCTCTTGAGGGCGCTGCTCAGACTCGTCAGACTCGTCGAAAGAAGGCGTCATACTATCCGACCGGCTGGACGAACCCCCGTGCGCGGAAGTGGTCACACCCTTCAGTTCATGCCCTTCTCTCGACTTGCTCAAGGCCTGAGTAATCTTCAGTCGACGGGCTTTCAGGTCGATGTCACTAAGCTCCGGAGGTCTTTGACGTCTGTAAGCCTTCTTGTCACTTTGCTGCTTCGCCATCGTCTGAAATTTCTCCGCCATTTTTGCGCGTGATGCTGCTGTCGTGGCAGACGACACGGGCATTCTGGGCCTTGAGCTTCTGAGTGGAGGTGACACCTTTGGCGGAGGAGCAATGATGTTTGCGCGGAGAGAAGGGCTCTTTTCGCCATTTGCAGTGGCTGTGCCGCGACCTCTGTTGTTCGGACTTTTAATGTGCACCGGCGACTGCACCTGCTTCCGAGGACTGTGCTGTCTGCGATCTCCCGGACGCGAAGGACTTGAAGGTTTCCGCCCAGACTCGAGCGCTCGGAACGGAAGCTGGTGGTGTGGAACGATGGTAGGAGGAGCCGTGGGAGATATCGCAGCGGAATCTGACGCTATCCGCTGATGTCGTGTGCTTACCGGTATACGAGATCTGGCATTGGCGTCTGCGGCATACCTATGGCCGCTGCTCCCAGTATTTGGCGAGGGGGACTGGCTATCGCGCAGCATGGCCCTCGACACTGGCCCTGAGAAATCACTATTTGCTCGACGATGAGTGGGCCGGGTCTGGGGTTGGACCTCCTGCGACAGGGCAGTACCGGCGGGATGAACGACTGACGGCGACATTGGTGGCCCTGGCAGGTACACCTGGCCACGCTTTGTTTGAAACATCGGATTGGGGCTATGCATAGGAGACCCTTCGGAGCCTCGTCTCCGCCTCGCGTTGTGGATGCCGTAGCCTGGTGCAGCAGGAAGATCGCCTGCTGAGGGGGCAACTTCACCGAACAACAGTTTTCGACCATCAGCAGGCACTTCGGGGTTGCTAATTACTTGACTTAATCCACCAGCAGCAGATGGACCTCTCGAGTGAATTGTCCTGTCATTAGCAGCGGCCCGGAACCCCATCGCACTTCCTGCCCTCCTCGTTGACTCGGAAACTCTTGATGGCGGGCGCTTTATTGGCGGCTGGAAAGAGTGCGATGTGTCGATTGAGCCATAAGGCATGGGACTAGCAGTCCGTGATGCCGGACGCGACACCTGTTGGGTGGGCAAAGGCGGAATGTCGTCAGGCGACGCATCGAACCTAGCCACCAGATCTTTGAACGAAGCCTTCCTCGACCTTAACCCATTGGGCACGGCCGTGGCAAGCTTCGAACTGCTACCAGTAAAGGTGCCGTTCGGCAGTGTCTGAGTGTTTAACGACAACTTGCGACCGCCTGCCCCATTTCTTGCCGCCCTTGGCGTTCTTTCATCAGCGTTGAAGCTGGATTTTGTGTCAGTGACGAGTCCCTCCTCTACCACGTCAATCGGCGCGGTCCGTATGGCCTCTTGGTGGAGGGCTACAGGGGATTCGTTCGTGAACGGATCTTGATACTGGCGATAGAAATCATGAGGGTCATTTGGCACATCCTCGGTCCGCACAATATCCAGCCTTGAGGTTGATCTTGAAGGGTTTGACAGGGACGAAGTCCGTGAGCGCTGGGTTATCGGCTGGGATGGGGAATAGGCGGTGGAGGGGAGAAAGACGAGAGATCGATTTGGCGTCTGGGCCTGCAACCCGCTGTTTCTGATCTGATCGGGTAGATTTGTCTGCGACTGAGAGGACTGTCGACGACGGTGCGCGGAGTAGTAGTTGCTGTGGCTCGACACCGCTGAGGGCATCTTGAGAAAGAGGCCTTCCTTCTTGGCTGGTAATGGTGAATGCTACGGCCCAGATGCATTGCCTATGCCCACCATGTTCAGCTTATTGGGTGCAACTGTGCTGCCGGCCTGCTTCCCGCCGAGATGTATCTCATAGATCCTCCTCTTTTGCGGAGCGGTGGTGCACAGGAAATGATCCGATGGGCGGCTGCCCCAGACGCCGGGTGCAGCGCACTGGGCAACAGTGGGTTTCAGACAGACTCCTTCAGCCGTCCCTCTAGGTCAAGAGAATACGTGGGTTCTAGTCGTGAACGAACAGGTGGACAAAGACGTCGTGGCTTGTTTGCGAGTGTGCTGGATCCGGTGAGGTGACGGTGACGGTGACGGTAACGAAACCGAGTGCGCCCGGACCATTGACGTCTGCTTCGTGCCGCAGTTGAACAGGGAAACGATGTCGATACAGCTTGAGAATGGCCTACGTGCACTATAGATTGATGCAGTGTGGAATGGTATGCCGTATCGAATATCGGAGATGGATATCGTGGTTAGGCTGCAGATTCGTGAGGTGGTGTGCTGGTCGGTAGATGGTGAATGTGAAATGGCAGCAACTTCGGCCGCAACCAGCGCGGCGGCACCGACGAGAAACTTAGAGTTAGTAGCCTGCGAGCCTGGTCTCTTTCTTCACTAGTTTGCGGGCACCATCAGAAGCCTACAGGGAGCAAGGACAAGCATTGGTCAGCTTGGGGGAACACCGGCGACAGCCTTTCCATTGTTTGCAGGACACTGAACAAAGACCACCGGGTGGGGACCAGTAATTGACCTGCAAAGGTTCTAGTTACATCTACTTGGTACACAACTCGAAGCAAATCTCAATATCAATGTCAAGCTTTTCTATGCTGGTCCTTGGGCACAATTCGTGCACGGTGTTGGGCACCCAAGACTCCAAGATAACCGCAATTGAGACTTTGAGGCTTGAGGTTCATTTTGGGCAGGACCATTAGCTTAACTCTGGTGTTCCGGGCTCCCATCGGCCTGTCTATGCCTGTTTAGTTAATAACCGTCGGGGCTAACTACACCCTGTCAAGTCCACTGTGTGCCGTCATCATCGCGCCCCCGATGCCTGAATGCCCTTCAGTCCACTCTGGCCTGTCAAACCCCACGGAATAAGCGCAACCTGCGGCACTGGGATGTACCCAGTAGTTTGGCGTTCTCGCGTTTCCGCTGGGTCGATCGCTTTACACAGTACATACGATTGCGGCGAGTTATGGGCTGCGCGTCTTCCACTCGACTCTACGCGTGCTGGCATTTGTATGTGTTTGTTGGTTCCTTTTGAGTATTCAACAACTTTTCTCTGGCTTGTTTGAATGACCTGGGTGCAAAGACCCTCTCGAGAGCCGCATGTCATGTCAGCGCGTCTGACTTGAATGGAGTCACGACCCGAAATGCTGCAGGAAGACGACGCGATACTAATTTCCTCAGTGCTCGAGGATTGATATCGGGTATCTCGGCGACAAGGGTCCATCTCTAACGAAAGCCATTTTACGCGATCGCGGAGAAGTCTTCCAGGTGGTGCTCGATCCTTGAGCAGACACTTTCCACATACTGCGAACTTCTGCCGGAGTCGCGTTCACCCTGTAAACAATCGCGTTCATGGCAAGAAAAAGAGAAGGCCCTGAAACAACATCCAGTCGCGCGGCCAAGAAAGCAAAATCCTCCAATCGTGATGCGGATGGCCTGCGGGAACCGTCGCCTTACTTGCACCATTCCGTGCTGTCATCTTTCTATCCTCAAGTGTGCACGCTGAGGAATTATCTGCTAGCGAACCTGCCCACCAGTTCTCGAGTGCGGAGGCGGAAGCTGACAGTTTTTGGGAAAGATGAGGCCGCTTCCATCCTCGACACCTGCTTAGTCGGCTTTTTTACTCAACCTTCGCTTTCTGTCAAAGAGTCACGCAAGATTGAATATGCGACCTTCACTCAATCTCAAGGCCGTGCAACTGGAGCCAATACAGGCCGAGCTCAGCCTTGTTGCATAGATGAGGTAGGGAATGTGTTAAGCCTGCCCTATTGTGCAAAAACCCCTAACGTGCACTTCAGATTGTCGACTTTGTTATCTGGTCACTGTTCAAGGGTGAACTGACCAAGGCCGGTCGGCCTTCCCATATCCTCTGCCATGGTCTCCAAAGAGGAGCAGTCCATGAGGACTGCCGCGGAGCGGCGCCGACTTTCCTTCCTGGCATCATCCGAAGGCATCCCAATGACAATCTGACCTCTCTAAAGACAGTCCCGTGGTCGGATATCCCGCCTCTGTTGGGGGCAGATGCTGAGGTCATCTTTTCCGGTCTGCTCCTAGACTGTGGTATCTTCACACGGATTGAAAGTGGAAAAGACAACTATTTCCAATTCAGCGGTATTCCAATATCAGACTTGCTGGAAATCAAGCCTGCTCGCGCTGAGCGAGCTCTTCCGAGCAATGTGCGAAAGGAGCGCGTCCTGAGTATTGGTACCATTAGCTTTACGAGGCGCCGCATGTTTTATGCCAGGCCGTCTTTGAATGCAGCTGGTAAGGTCAAATTCGGACTCCATCATAGCCATGTCCTGCAGCGGGTGGCGGACGCTACACAACAGCGTCAGGCTGTTCACCTTCTGAAGTATATCTTCCCACAACAGTTTGGTCTTCACAATGTCTTCCGGGCAAAAGCACATCCAGATGAGACAACTCGGAAATATCAAGATTATACCTTCCGCGAGCAGGAAATCACTAGCCAAAGAAAGAGATCCCCAGACTGGGCTCCACGTCGACTCCGTGGAGAAGCCATTCAACTCGTCCAAAAGATCCATTCGAATCACAAAGCCTGCTCATACAGCCAGCTTCTGAGACACTATTGCCCTCTTCTTTCGAGCCAAAGTCAAGGTCAGGCCGTTCAACCTAAGGGAGCCACGTCGTCTCTGCCGAGCTCAGACTCGTTTGTCACGCAGGTCTTCCTATCTGGGACATCGAAAGCGAAGTTGGACCCGCCGTTCAAGGAGTATGACAGCGATATCTCATACCTGCCGCATTCGACCCAGGTGGCTAGAGTCTCAGCCTTCTGTCGCGCCGTCATTTCCCATTTGCTTCCGGGCAATGCCTTCGGAAGTGGGCCGGATGGTGAGGAAAATCGGAACAAGGTGATGAAGAAAGTCGATGATTTTGTTCAGATGCGTCGCTTTGAGACTATGACCCTGCACCAGACTATACAAGGCCTTCGCATAGCCTCCATTACGTGGCTATCCTCTCCTGGAAATCCAAACCCAAAAATGAGCAAATCCGACTACTCAAAGCGGTTTGAGATCTTGCACGAGTTTATCTATTACATCTTTGACTCGCTATTGATACCGATCGTAAGAGCACATTTCTACGTCACAGAATGTTCTACCCATCGAAATCGATTGCTCTACTTTCGGCAGGACGTATGGCGCAAGCTATCAGAGCCCAGTCTGGCGACCCTCAGATTGAATATGTATTCACCCATTACAACTAATGACGCCCGCCACAAGTTGCAATCACGCAGCTTAGGATACAGTCAATTGAGGCTACTGCCGAAGGATCAAGGAGCAAGACCGATTACCAATCTGAAGCGAAAACAATCGAGGGCGGGCCCCGGGAAAAGAGTGCTAGGCCAGAGTATCAACACTCAGCTTGCTCCGATCTTCAGCATCCTCAACTTTGAGCGTGCACGCGATCCCTATCGACTAGGTTCCGCGTTGTTCTCGATAGGGGAAATTCATGGTAGGGTGGCGGAGTTCAGGAGGATAGTCCGGCCAGGATCCCGGTTGTATTTCGCCAAAGTTGACATCAAATCCTGCTTTGATAGTATACCCCAGGAACACCTCCTTCGCTTGGTCGAAGTCCTGCTCTCTGAACAGTCGTACCGGACTACCAAACACATAGAGGTGAAATCTTCTAACCCAGGACACCAGGTACACGCCGAAGGCCTGAAACGAAAATGGGCCGGCATAGCCCGGCCAGCTGATGAACAGGCCGTGTTTTCAAAGACATCAGTATCTGGGCTCGCCGCAAGGAAGCGCCAAGTGATATTCTCAGACCTGGGCCACCAAAGGGTGTGGGATCGGAAATCCGTCCTCAAGCTTCTGCAGGATCACATTGGTGACAGCATGGTCAAAATCGGAAAGAGATATATGAAACAAAGCGACGGCATACCACAAGGCTCTGTTCTGAGTACTTTGCTCTGCAACTACTTCTACGGCGCGTTTGAGCGAAACGAGCTAGGTTTCCTCAATTCTCCGTCATGCTTGCTATTGAGGCTGATTGACGATTTTCTACTTGTAACGACGAATGACAAGCTTGCCCGACGGTTTCTGGAGGTGATGGCGAATGGCGACCGGCGCTATGGGATCCAAGTCAATCCCGAGAAGTCTCTCGTCAACTTCGAGGTGACCATCCATGGCCAGAAAGTGCCCCGACTTCCCGGCGAAGCTGCGTTCCCTTATTGCGGAATGGCCATCGACGTCAGGACACTGGAAATGAAGAAAGATCGGGAGAAGAAGGACGAACGAGTTAGCAATTCTCTGACTGTAGAGAGCTGCATAAGGCCCGGGGTGGTCCTGAAACGAAAGATCATGTCCTCGTTGAAGAATCAAATGCATTCCATGTTGCTAGACCTGTCACTCAACAGCCGAGCCCAGGTGGTATCGACTTTGATCGGGAACTTCACCGAATCAGCAATGAAGATGCACCGATACTTGGTCGGGTTGGCAGGGGCGAAACGCCCACCGCAGGAACTGGTGCGAGGTCTAATTCAAGACATGGTGGTCGCAGGTTGCAAGATCTGCCGGGCGAGAAACAACTACAGCTGCCAGATCCAGCATATCACCCAGGCACAAATGTGTTGGATCGCAGCTGCGGCATTCGAGACTGTGCTCGAACGAAAGCAGACACAGTACCGGGGCGTGTTGGTGTGGCTGAAAGCTCTGAGAAAATACACACAGCCCAAGATGAACATGGACCAAGCGGACCTTGAACGACTCCTCCAAGGCAACAACAAAGCTTTCGAGGCCTATGTGTACTGAGCGGCCCGAGGCTGTCAACGGCCTGTTGAGCAGTTGCACGATTGAGTTGGAATGTGCGAAGTCATCGGATTCAGCTCAGAGTGGTCGGTAGTCTAGATGCGTAAATCATTCGTCAACCGGCTCGCCTGCGCCTGCTGCACCAGCCACCAACAATGCGCCTCCATACCTCACTGTGTTGTCACGATGCATACCAACCTCTCTTGCTGCGCAGTCTCGCAGTCTCGCACACTCGCCTGTCCTCACTCACTTCATTCTGACAATGCTACTGTGTACGAGTTTATAAGTACCACAACGATATCCCCGACTGCGCCGAGGCTGGCCGATAAGATTCAGATCTTGCTCTGTTTTGGAGACGCCCGCATCGATCGTCGTGAAACAGCCACACTGCCTCAGACTGCGGTCCTGCCTCTGATTTGCCCAACTCCAGCTGTCGAATGTTCTGCAGCATCCTCCCTGACAGCCACGAGTCTCGCCGATTGACGCCTGTTCAACCTGCGACGTGTCTCCTTGCGCCTTTGAAACCCCCCTCTCCCCCTTCGACCCTCGACCGCTGCTCAGCGACTAAGTAACGTCCAGAAGCATATATTATCGATAAGCCGACCGAAACAGCAAGATCGTCACGATTGCATCAAGATTTCCCACAGAGTTGGACGAACCTTTGAACTATTGCACCGATTGTGGATCATGACGGACGCTGTCAATCCTTGAAACCTCCCCAATCGATGTCGGACAAGCCAACGCAAAATCCTGCCAGCCACCCGTGCTTCACCAACTTTCCCACTCTTGTGCCACTCCTTTGAGGTTGGGGACGGAGGTCACGGTATCGGCGCCATCGTCCTCCGGATATGGCCCCTGACCAGACTCCTGGCAGCCAGTCAATTGACATGGAGGCGCCCCTAAGCCGGCAAGCTCTTAGCCATGCTTGGTATAGCTTCCCGCCTGGAGCTTTACCAGCATCATGCCAATCCTTCACCATGTCAGCACTTTCTGCGCTCCCACCAATCGCTCGGCCACCTTCGCCAGGGGTTGGGCCAACGCCACCATGGGAAAGTTTCCCACTTGGCTGCGCTCAAGCTTCGACTCTTGACCCGACAGACCTTGGAATTGTCCAAGTCGTCGAGAGCGACAGTGAGAATGACCTCTGGGCAATACCAACATTCGTCCCTCCAAAGCCAACAAAGCTTCAAGCAGCAGAAATAACATTGTTTGCGCGACAAAACACCGCGGTCAACAGCTCGCGTTCACCGGAAATTACGTTCCCACCATTGACTGCGTCCCTGCTGGAGACCTATTCACGAAAACAGCTCGAAGCCTTCCGCGTCAATGATTTATCCTTGAAGTCAGCGCAAGGCTTAGATCCTGACCTACGTTCGCTTATTCCTCTATCGCATGCCAATAATAATATCTTCACCATGGCCACGACCATCACTGAGGCTCCGGGTTCGCCTCCTGATCTGTCGTGCTCTCGATCCTCGAAGTCGTCTTCCTACTCCTCTTCCTTCTCAAGCCCAGACGAGGGCTTAGAGTCCGACATCACCAATTTCGAAGAGATCGCGCTGGAGGATGAGAAGCATACGCCCTCGAGATTCACGCATTCCCGCGACGTCTCCATGCAGTCTGTGGGTTCACAACATGAGCTGATGAAGACGAAGGAGGGGGCTTCAGGAGAGAAGAGACCAGTACTCCCACAATTACAAACCCACGTCAAGGCATCGGGACCGAGGCAGGACTCTGCACCGCCACGAGTGAATATGTCGAAGATGGCCATGTTCAAACGGGGCTTCACCAGCCCGGAAGCATTCTACCCGCCGAACATTACAAGGACGCGGTCATCCTCCCCTCCGAGCAGAAGGCATCCCGCATCCGTCTCGACGCCTTCTCTCAGTGCTGGTGGACTTCGACCTGTTCCTCAATCCTCAGTAACATCACTGGGGTTACCTTCCAGGCGTGCATCATGGCAGCCTCACCGAAAGACAGTGGAGGAACTAGAAGCCGAGTACCACGACTCTGATGACGACTTGCCCGACGATGCAAGTCTTTGGAACGTCCCCGTTTCTCCTCACCCGTCCGGCCTGCGGTCACACCGGTCCAGTTTTCGCGGAAGCCCGGAGAGATATCAAGCGGCGCCCAGTCCGCGTCCGATCCCTCTAGAACATGCCAGAACAGCTCCTGAAATGGCTCCCCGCCCGGCCTTGCATTCGCAGCAGATCCTGCCGAAGAACAAACCTCCTTCGCCAAGGTCAATCTCGCTCACTCCTGCGACTTCCAATCCTTCCTCGCCGAGGAAAAGTGGCTTTGCTTTCAAGAAGAGGACGAAGTCGTGGAATCTTGCCATGGCTGGCCTGAGCGAGGAAGCCAAGATCATCTCCGAGGCACTGGAATTCCATGCCGAGGCCAGGGACCAAGAACGGCTGGAAAGGCTCCAGGGTGGTTCGTCCCGGGAGAGCCTGGAGACTCCAACGGATCGCAGCTCGCGGACTTCATCTATCCAGCTCCCTCCGATACAGAAGAGCACCCTTGACTTCATGCCAATTTCCAAGGAAAAGGAGGCCATTTTATCGCGAACAAGGCCGTCGTGGTTACCACCAAAGGATCCCAAGGAGGAGAAGAAGCATTTGAAAGAATACCAACGGATGATGGCCGCCTCCATCGAAGCAGACAAGAAACGTCGCTCGAAGCTGCAGGTTCAGCAATGTGAGAAAGACGACACGCGGCAAACTTTGAATCGAATATGGCATTTCTACGTTGACGAAGAGACCGACCTTACGACCATTGATAAACGAGTCAACGACCTTTGCTGGCGTGGAATTAGCCCCAACCTCCGGGGAAAGGTCTGGCAAAGAGCGATAGGGAATCCGCTTGGTCTGACTGCTCAGAGTTACGAGAAGGCCTTGAGACGAGCCAAACAAATCAAGAAGCGGACAAGTGATCAGCTCGACCAAGACGAGAAGAGTATGGGACGATGGTTTGTTGATATCGAAAGAGATGCCGAGACAGCATTCCCCGAGCTCAACTTGTTTCAAAGGCAGGCACCTTTGTGGCAAGATCTCATCGACGTGTGTGAAGCCTACGCGTGTTATCGTAGCGACGTGGGTTACATATACGGCATCCAACTAATCGCCGCGCTGCTTCTTCTACAACTACCGACTCCCGCAGAAGCATTCATCCTTCTAGCCAACTGTCTCAACCGTCCCGTGCCGCTAGCGTTCCAGACTGATGAGAAGACCACGACAAGTCGGACTTATAATCATGCGGTGTCGACATTAGGTATCAAGTTCCCTCGACTCCACGAGTATCTTTTTGGGTCGCTCGAGCAGGGAGGCTTGGGATTCCGCGGCGAGGAAGTCTTCGAACCCATGCTTCGCACCATCTTTTCGAATGGATTGGATGTTGATCGACTGTGTCGCGTCTGGGACATATGGATATTTGAGGGCGACCGAACACTGGTCAACGCAGCCGTCGCCGTGCTGGGCAGTCTTCAACCACAACTATTTGGGATGGAAGGCGATCTGGATTTGAAACGGCGCAACATCCAAGAAATGCTTGGGTGGGGCCCCTTCAACCGCTTGTCTCTGTCCGGTCACTGGAACTTGCAGACTGTCGGTGATGAGGACCGGTTCGTCGATGAAATCCGGCTTGCGGGGACGCTCGACTACACGGGCAGGTAGATGTTAACGACCGAATTGTACATAGTTTTGTACAGATGAATATTCAAAAGGTGGAGTTTGGCTTGGACTGGTACCACTACTAATCAACGACGGCCGTCTATGATTGATTTCTTCATGCCCGGACGAGGTCATGTTGCACATCAGGGGGGTTGGACACATTGGTGTTTCTGATGACAGCGCTGCTGCTCTTGCGTCTTGACGAGAGAAGGAGCATGCGATCTTCTTAATTACCGTTTCAATGTGAAGTACATGACCTCTAAGACTTTAACAGCTTGCTTTGTCTCATCCTCATGGGGAAGGACTGTACCCGTAGTCAATGCTTCGTACACAGGAGGATTTGGTCCACGTATCATGCTCACCACGCGTCCTTCGTCTTGCTGTTCCTAAAGGTTCAATATCGGCATCTTTCTCGAAACAAGAACGCAACCCAAGTATCAAACAGCTCATCGGATCCCGTGCGACTCGTCTTTCCACGGCCTTATTTCTATAGCATACAGCCCTCCGAGTCTCAGATCACGGCATTGCGTATCTCCCTCTATCCGACCGATGATATTATGTAGACTCGACGCTTCCAGGTCCAAGAAATCACAAGTCTAAGACCCTTTTGTCGGCAGGTCAGCCTCTCATCCATCCCTGAGAAATTTCTTGGCCGAAGAAAGATAGGATATCGTCGCACACCCGGGGGGGTCCACTTCGTTGATCTTGATCCACGTAGCGTAGTTCAGGCATCCTTTTCACAGCTTAGACTTCAAGCCGCGAACCCATGCATCCCCGTATCCTTCTGAGCCCAATTGTTGTTCAGTCCACAGCCGGTCCTGCACCTCGAGTTCTAGAAGCTTCGTGTTGACGTACGATGGATTCAGCTGGTCGAGGGAAGTGACGCCCATGCAACGGAGGGTTGTTTCGATTTCTTCGGACAGCACTGTTCAGGACACGATGGTCAGCGTTGGGAGGCGCCTGGGAGTCGGGGGATTGGTGGCACTTACGTCGGATCACTTTGCTCACGCCCTCGTCACCCATCGAGACACTGTACATGAATGGCCTTCCCAGAGCGACACCGCTGGCGCCCAAACAGAGCGCTTTGATGACATCGGCTCCCCTCCTGACGCCTCCGTCCAGATATACCTCTGTCTTCTGCAAGAGCTCGGGGTAGAACTTCCTGATCTCCAGTAGCGTTCGGATCGAGGACGGCGCATCGTCGCATTGCCTCCCTCCGTGGTTGGACAGGTATATGGCATCGACGCCATATTGGTATACCGCCAACGCGGCATCTTCGGCCGTTTGGATTCCCTTGAGGACAATCGGGCCGGCATCGGAGCGGCCTTTGGCCCAAGCCTCGCGGATCCACGGAAGGTCTTCCCAGTTTAAGCTGCTCGAATGGTGGCCTCTCAGGGGCGGCGCGTTCGGGTCATCCTCGTCGGCGGGCTTGTACCACTCGTCCAGGACGCTGGTGTCGCCCGTCGCGGTGGCGAGTTCGGCACGGTATCGTTCGTCGGCCTCGCGCTTACCTACGACAGGCGTGTCGACCGTGATCACCAAGGCCTTGTATCCCAGGTCCCTCGCCATGGTCACCAGCTCGATCGTCCGCTCCTTCTCCAGGGCAACGTACAGCTGGAACCACAGCTGTGCTCCCTCGTCGGGCCCGAAGCCGCGGAACTTGACCTTCTTCTTCTCGGCCTTCAGGCACTGCATCAGCTCGTCGTGCGGCACGGTCGAATACGTGCTCGGACAGTACGGGATGCCCCACCTCGCGGCGCCCCTCGAGAAACACAACTCGCCATCTTCGTGGACGAGCCGCGCCCGCGCGGCCGGGGCGATGAAGAACGGCAATCGGAACCTCCCGCCCAGCATCGTCCGCGTCATGTCCACGCGGCGCACGTCGCGCATGATCCGCGGCCGGAGCGACACTTTCTTCCAGTCGGCGTGGTTCGTGCGGAGCGACTCTAGGCTGTCGGCCGCCGATGAGAAGTAAACGTACGCGGACTTGTTGATGATGCGCGTGGCCGCCTTTTCCACATCGTCGAGATTCATGCAGTGCGCGAGCGGGATCCTCGCCATCTGGTCCAGATCCCGCGTCACCTGCGGTTGGGCCGGGGTCGACACCGTCGCAGGGTCCACGGCTCCGAGATGCTTCTCCTTGGGGAGAGACCGCTCGATCGTCCCGGGCGGGTGGATCGGCTCGTACATGGCCGTTGCGTCCTTGCCGCCGTATTGAAGCAGGATCTGGCTGCCGCCGGGGTGTTTGTCGAGGTATTCGGTCACATTGTAGACTTTGCCGGACACGATCACCCAGCAGGAATCCTTGGACGCGTGGGTGGCGACCTCGTTGCCGTTGAGCAGCTTAGAATCCGACATTGCTGGTTAGTTTTCGTCCGTCCTTGATGGTTTGCGAACCCCCTCGATCCTGAATCAAAACGCCAAAATGGAGAGAGAGTTTGTTTATCAATGGCGGTGGCAGGATTGGGTGTTCCAACAAAGCAAGCCTCGGAGATATTTCCGTCAGTCCCCGACCCGAACCCCCCCAGCCGCTACAACCGGCAGGACGTTACGAGGTACCGCTTGAGTCTTCCCCGCATCGAGCGCGAGGAGAAGACCGTGGTGAACTCAAGGCTGAGGGGCAAGGGGGACCAGCACTGGGGGGAAGGCGACGATAGAGGCACCGCATTGCTCGAAGGGGTGGAAGAGGAGTGCCACAGAGTGCGGATTACTGTAATACGTCCTTAGGGGATCTCTACAATCGCAATACCTGTTCGTGAGAGGCGGAATGGGCGAATGCCTCGCGGAATTCGACCAGTCCTCGACCAGTCCTCTCTTCGTAGTATCGACTTCGACTTCGAAATCGTCATCAACATCGACTTTGGCTCATGCAAGATCTGCTTCCGTCGAAATAATAATCCTACAGTGTCTACATTCTCCGTAGATCTCGACGCTCAACTAGGCAACCTCGGCGATAGGTTTGTACATAGACCATGTCGCACGATGAGAGTCAGTAATTAGAGAGTCGAGTCGCCACACCATGCGCCTACAAGACCCGTGACGCTCCAGACAATTATCTCTTCCCTTCTGACGCCGCTCTCACGCAGGGGAACTCTAGAAAATGGCTCTTCAAAACCGTGTCCCTCTGTATGTACAATAAGGACTTCGTACTCGTACAAATTTCACGACAGGTCCGCCCCAGCTACACCCATTGGGCGGGTAAGCAAGATGCAGCAGCCTAAGCACCGACTAAGGATCCCCGAGTTCGACCGACGGCGGCCTTGACCATTCCTGTTCCTGGATCCCCCATTCCCTCTTTGTCTCGTCTCGTAACACCCACACAGTCCTCTGTCCGGTTCGTCCACTCGCAGACGTTACATTCTGGAGACTGAAGACGTAAACCGAAATCCCGGTGAGCTCGTCAGACACGCTTCAGAAATTGGATGGGTGCCTAATCTTTGGCATCCTCTCAATATCGCTATTGCAATTATCACCGGGCTGCTGACTTTGCTTGGGCTTGTAACCCCGGGAAGTGACGCTGATGGATAGATCCACGCGTGGTTAGTGTCGATCAGCGTATATCCATAATGTGCACGGTATTTATACTTGTTGACACGGACGCCCACGGGAGTAGGACTTGACTATTAGACCAGCCAGTGATTGCTTTCTGCTTGGTTGACCTGCCTGCCACCAGCTACTACCCGGTACAACAGGAACAGGAAGAGTAGCAGCGGCAGCAGCAGCAGCACAATCCTCGCTTCGAGCCCGGTTGTCTTCCTTGACATAGTCGGCCCTTTGCATGACGTGGTTAGCGATAACAACGCGAGGGGAGAATCAGTCAAATCCGTCGCTTCACTTCGCATCCGCCACAAGTACACAACCGCCTACAAGTAGGCGGCTTGAAAGCCCCTGGAAAGATGGTCCATCTGATCCTGACCGGCGCGACCGGGCTGATCGGCTCCTCGGTCCTCTCGCACGTCCTCTCGCTCCCGCCGACCAGCAAACCGGTCATCGACAAACTCTCCATCCTTAGCCGCTCGACCTCGATCCCCTGGCTCTCCGCAACGCCCCCGCCCGGGACGCCGACCGCCAACACGCACACCAAGATCGAGGTGATCGAACACCGGGACTTCAGCGCCTATCCGCCCGAACTCCTGGCCCGGCTCAAGGGTGCTGACGCCTGTATCTGGGCGTTGGGGGTGAGTCAGAACGACGTGTCCAAGGACGAGTACGTCAGCATCACGCGGGATTACGCCGTCGAGGCGGCCAAGGCGTTCTCGACACTGCGCGGAGGGCCCGAGTCCAACTCGAGTGCCGACGCGAGCAAGTTCAAATTCATCTACGTCTCCGGCGAGGGCGCGACGCTGCACCCCCGGCCGTGGACGCCCATCTACGGGCGCGTCAAGGGCGAGACGGAACGCGCGCTGCTCGACGTGGCCAAGACGGCAAAGTACTCGCCTTTGCTGTCGGTGTATTCCGTCAGGCCCGCGGCCGTCGACGGCGCCAACCAGCCGTGGATCTGGGACCAGGTGCTCAACACAAAGAGGACGGCGTTTCAGCGCTTCTACCTCAAGGCCCTGATGTATCCTATCCGATGGGGGTGGGCGGGCGAGGCAACCCACAGTCCGACCGAGCAGTTGGGCAGAGTCCTGGTCGAGATGGCCGTCAGTGAGCACAGTGGTCCCTTTGAAGTGGGCGCGGGAGTCGACGCAGAGGCAGAGGGCAGGACGCTGGGGAACAAGCGGTTGAGAATGCTCGAGAGGGGCCAGGGCTGGTGGAAATGATAAAACCCATTTCCGTGCGGTTTCGTGCCGGCGGCCGGCCTACATACCTACAGCAATTTGCTGGGTTCGTGAAGATGGGTGGTGTCTCGGTTTCAGCCCGCGAGCCTGCCACAGCAGCCCGAAACCGTGGTCCTTCCGTCCTCGTTTGGCTCTATCTTCGCTGACGGCGCAAGGCGGATGGTGGGTGTACTCCGTATAGCAATAATATAATGGCCAAGTCTCTCCTCTGCCAGGGCCCGCATTTCGTTGGCCGGGAATACGGCTACCTCTGACCAATTCAGCAGCAAGCCATCCTGACCATGTTAGGGCTGCGAAACTCTGAAGACAGAGAGAAAAGTCCTGTCAAAGCCTGCGAATGCCGAGTGGGCATCGGGATTACAATTGCGAGGGCTTTAAGCCTTGCCCTCCCCTAACTGCTTAAACTCCTGGATAGGATTCCAAACGGGGGAGGTTTGCATGTGCGGATACATGGGCGACACCAAGATCGTTGAATCACGGACGATGAGCCGCAGCGAGGCGACATGGCCGGAGACATGTACTGTAAATATTCTGGAGATACGTTCATTCATTAATCGTATTCATACCCGTGCTCATGTAAGGGTCGTGCCCATGTACACCCTCTCTATCGCCCTGTAACGCCCGCGGCACGTCACGCCTTCGTGGTTGCACTGCATTGCTGTATCCTCCTCTATCCGTGCGATGCAATCCGCACCCAGCCAATAGCATGAATGTATATCTATCATGACATGCCCAGGCCGAACAATAACGCCGCCAACGTAACGCACACGGTAACCAGCAAGCCCTTCCTGTCGACCTCAGCCACGGGCGCACCGATCGACGCCTCGCTGCTCGTCGGCGCCGGCGTATTGGTAAAGGACGCGGAATCCGTGGACGTCGGGGTCCCGCCCGTGGCGCCCCTCGTGGCTTCTAGTTCATTGAACCCACTGCTTCCGCCGCTCCTCTCGGGGAGGACATTCTGAATGAAGAAGGAGTTGTCCTCGCCCACGATGTTGCCGACGGGCCAGTACTCGCACACCAGGTAGATGCCGCCGAGGCCGTTCCTCCCGTCGCAATCCGTCCACCCGCACCCCGTGGCCTGTGTACCCTGCCACACCAGCTGCGTGAAATGGCCGGTCGCCTCGGTGAAGCCCGTGGGGTCGGAGGTCGAGAAATCGTAGAGTGCGCGCTCGTCGCCCCATGCGTCCACTGCGGAGGTCACGTCGGGGTATCCGCGCGCCAGGTTTTCGCCATACGGACCGTGAGAATGCTGCCACAGACAGTTCTCCGAGTATGACTGTGCGTACTCCGCGAGGCTCTCGTTCCAGTAGAGGTAGCTCGCCGAGTGCTGGTAGCGGTAGGTATTGGTGGAGTTGAGGATCGACTCGCGAAACGTCAAGGAGTTGGTGTATTGGGGGGAGTTGGGGGTTGTGGAAGCTGCGGCTGTGAATGTCTGTGTTATTGTCGTGCCAATCACTGTTACCGTCTCTTGGCCGAACACTGGGAGCGGGAGGGCGAGGAGGAGGGTTGCGCAGAGGGGAAATATTGTGAGCATTGTCGCGCTTCGGAGGGGTTTTGTTTCTTTGTCCTCGTATAGATTTTCCTTGTTTTTTGAAATGATAACTCTTGCTATAATGGCATGATGTGGTATATGTACAGTATAGATCTCTTTCTGTTATGCTTGGGTCGAGGCCGTTGCTTCGTCGATGCTGTATGTATTGGAAGCTGAACGAGGGACGGAAACGAAAACGAGCGGACGGGACGGATCAAACGGGTCAGAAGCGTGCGTAATGCTCAAGTAGACCAAGATCAAGATGACTTAACAGATCATTGCAGGAATCAGAGGCAGAACTACGGTATATGTAAGTATTGAGGCGTAGCGCTCTCTAGACTTCTCGGCCGCGAAACAAGGCATCCCGTGCTCGTATGCGCCAGCATGGAATTGATTAGCGGGGTGGTTGGAGAAGAGATGCGAGCCTTGACGATGGATGGTCGAGGATGGTGTCGAAGTCGCCAGTGGTCAGCTGCCAACGTCACCAAGCACCAAGAGGTCCAGCAGATGGCATCCCAGCCAGCCGATAGGCGCGTTTATGCCTGGACGCTTAAGCCCTGCAGCGCCTGCAGAGCCATGTGGAGGTCCGCGCCTAGTCCGTGCTGAGAGTTTGGATGCATAAGCGGAGCAAGCAACGGCCGATCACCGCGGCAGAGGTATTAATAGAGAGAGGTCTGAAACCACTTCGGAGAAGAGAAAGGCGAGACTGACTTATGTACGAAGCTCATGTTCGAAAGGCTGGCTCCCTTGATGTCAAGATGAGTGTGAAGCACCCCCACTTGTGTTTTCAAAAATGCTCCATGGCACGTAAGGTAAGGAGAGTACCGAGTACCACACAGATGAACACAGGCAGGGAAACAGGTACTCTACAGGAGGAAGAAGGAAAGAACAGAGGGCGTGAATACCTTCACGAAAAACCCATGCTTGCTTCCCTTCGTCGTCATGGACATGCAGTTTTCCGTATCCATCGACAGCATCAGCAAACAAAGAAACATAATATTCACTCTGATCTCTTACAGAACCTTGGCATCAAACCACCTTCACGTTCACTGGAATTATTTCTCCTGTATTTAGGGCGCAATTCTTTTCTCCTCTTTGCTGATGCTGGTGGCAGCGTGACAGCTAGATTCCCGTGTAGTCTCCGTGAAATGGAATGACGAGAACACAACAGTGCTGAGAGCCGCGGCAGGCGATGGCAAGAATGACTCCCAACAAGCGCAATACCAAACCAAAGGCGTCAGTATCTGGTGAGTTTACCTTGAGTCCCCAAAGCAGCCTCATTGATCCTGACGATAAGTGAAAGCTGGCTCAGATCGGTCAAACCTAGCTACTCCCAACAAGGCCCCAGAGCCCGACCAAGCTGGGAATCATACCGACGAAAAAGACAGGAAGGGCGCCATCGTTGATCACTCAGCGTCTGACATCGACGAGACTTGCGACATGGCAAAGCTGTATATAAGCAAGAAAGAACAGGGAGTCATGGCAAAAGATCCGGTTACCAAGCGCGCCAACTCCGGTGAACACGTCCCGGAACCAGCTAGACGCATGCCTACCAGACCAGCAGAGGGTTCATGGGCCCGGAAGAGAAACACCTTTCAAGACCCCAATTCCACCCGCATCCCCAGAAAAGATATCCTGGCCATTTACCCGACCGAAGAAGCCTGGCGCACTGTCTACACCGCAGCAGTCTCGAACAACGCTTTCGCCCGAAACCTCCTCATGACGTACATTCTCTTTCACTCTGCCGTGAAGAACAACGAGATTCAGGATGTCCTCCACCGTGGCGAGCAGCTCTTGACAGGACGATGGCCCTACACCGCCGTGCCAGCCGAAGTCAAACAGAATTACTTCGATTGGCTGAATTGGCTGACATACCTGGACGAAGTGACCCCCAACGCACTCAGACACCACAACTGGATGGTCCTCCTCGAGCGAGAATACAAGGCTGCTGAGCCGATATGGAATCGTTTCTGGGAGATGAACCGCAAACTTGTACACCTTGAATCGCAGTGCGGCCTCACGTCCAAAATCATGCCGCCTACGTTGCTGCTGGAGGAGATGGACATCATCGAAACTAAGATGGCGGCGCATAATCGGAAACGCCATTTCTTGCAGAGCGCCATGATTGCCGGGAAGAAGTGGGTGCCGAGGATGTACATGTCACCGCCCATGTGGGTGGATTGGGATCAAGTGGTTGCAGACGTTGTTGCTGCTAGATTGCAGGATGAGACGGACGATGGCTTTCACAGCAACGAGACGCAGGCGGGATACGAAAGTGGGCATGTTTCCGACCTGGAAGCAACGGAGAGTGACGAGGAATTTGAGTTGTAGAAAGGGTTCCGGGCATTCACCCCGCCTAGCTGGTCTTACGGGGACGATAGCATCCGAAGACGGCGTGCATGACCACAAAAGCATCGAAATAGAATCTAAAGATTCGGATTCAGCACAGCACATAGCACATAGCAAGGCTCCTCTCGAGATGAGACCGTCTCCAGCAGTATCATCGTGTTTTCATATCGGCTTTCTACATGACAATACATCCATCGCCCTTGACCTTCCCTTCCACCCGCGCCCGCAACAGCAGCCAGTCGCTCCTTCGTTCCGCGAACTCCACCACCTCTTCCACAGTGAAAACGCCTTTATACCGATCCTGGTCGGCGATAATCGTACTCATCTCGCGCACGTCCCGATCGCTCGTCCCTTCGATCAAATAGATCTGGGCCAGCGACCGCAACGCCGTAAAATAGCTGGACAGGTCGGGATTCTTGAACGTCGATATGAACTGGGCGTACGCCGTTAGGTCCGAGAGGAGGCTCAACGAGCCGGCACACGAGATGCGCTGCCGTTTGATGTGTTTGGTCAAGGTTGTGAAGAGGCGGAGGCCGACCTCGGTGGTGAAAACGTCGAGTAGGCCCTTTTCCGTCGCGCCGGTGAGCATGCTGGTATGGTGGCCGACCAGTTTGATGACGCGCTGGGCTGTGGCTGTGGGCTGCCCGGAGAAGTCCATGACAGGGAGTTTACTGGCGATGCTCGTCGGGCGGCCGGCCACGCCGTTCAGGATCGAGCTCATGGTATTAGCATGGTGGGTGGTGGCACTGTCGTCTTGCAGGGCGAGCTCGGGGTAGAAGTCCGTAGGCAGTTGGGTGGTGGCGCAAATATATTCCACTTCGTCCATGAGGACGTCGATGCCCTTGCCCAGTCCCGCAGCGACGCGTTCATCAAGCATTGCTTCGAATTTGCGCTTCTCCTTCACATTGACGTCGAGGAAGTCATCGCGGTTAGAGATGCGCAGTCGGACAAGCTCCGACTCGTAGAAGACGTCAAGCATCTGTTGGATCAAGTCACCCACGTTGACTAGCTCGAGGAAGGTGGCTAGAGGGGCTACTTGAACGGTTGCGGGTGTGGTCGTGTCACCGCCGGTCTCGCGAGGCGAATAATGGGAAAGGTGATCAATGGCCTTGTCGAAGCCGGTCTTGACGTGGCGGATGCCTACAGCCTGGACCAGAAGATTGAAGATGGCCGAGCATTGCGTACGTGCAGCTTCGCCTGCTTGGCCTGGCAGCGCGATAAATTGAGATGCACGGTCAAGGGAGGACTTGGCGGCATGGACCAAGTTGAGAGCGATCTCGATGGAAAACAGAGACTTGATGTTCTCGAGCTTTGTGTTCATCAGGGCCGCTTTTGCAGCAAGCTCGTCTGTTGGCGCTTCTTGAGGGAGAGTTGGGGTTGCAGCTCGAGGGCCGCCTGGATTCGGCGTGGATGGCCTGGACGAGGTAGAAGCTTCGGCGTTGAGCTTCTTGACGGGAGTTTTGGCAGTTTGAGATGCGCTGAAGCTTGGGAGGATATTGACCGGCATCATCAGCACCTGCTTGAAAGATGACATAAAGTCCTTCTTGTCGGCCTGCCGATTGACGTTGGACATGAGGAAACTTTCTGTTGACGCTGCTTGTGCGGACAATGCTCGATCCCATTGTTCGACCTCTGAATCTGCCTTCTGTTGAAAGAAGGCCAGTTCTTCCTCAAGATATGTCTCGAGGTGAGGTGCAAAGATCTGAGCTCCGATAGCATTGCAGCGGCTGATCGTGGCCTCGTCCGTGTCGTCGGAGACGACAGCACTTTCGATGAATTGTTTGGTGGCTTGAAACGTCCCCGAAATGATCCGTAAATACATGGATGTCCCACGAGCTCGAGCCTCGTCGAACAGCTCTGACAGGAATGGACCCAGGATCTCCTTGGCGACTTCTTCAAGTAGTAGAAGCGACACTTCGTTCGCATTGGGAAAGACAGCCTGGACGATGCCGTTTTCCTGCGTGAGAGCGTTCCCCATCCTTTCGAAGTAGGCTTGCACTCTTTCGAGTGACAACTGGCCGTACCCCAGGGAGTAGTCAATGCAGTCTGATACTGACCCGAGTTCGGATTTTTGGTTTATGATCTTGTTATCGTGCAGAAATAGGTCTATCCCACTCTTACCACCGTTGAGAGTGTGCATAACCCGTGCATACTGGCGCATCTTGCCCTGGATATCCTTGAATTCGTACCCCTTTCGGAATTCCAACAGAGCTTGGGTATCGAACATCGAGACCGCCTCATTTATTTGCTGCTCCCTTCTGCTTGATCCGGGCGAAAAATCGCTCGCGGAAAAGCTTCGCACATTCGCCAGAAGCCGGGCTTGTTGATCGGGAACATCGAAGTCTTTGAATATTCGGCACTGCATCGGAGTAGACGTTGAGAGCAGATCCTGATAGTATGGTGCCAAAAGTCTATAGATTTTCCCATATTCTTGTCTGGCCTGCCCTCGGACAGATCTGACACGGGAGAACACTGACAAGGGAGCATCATGGTGAACAGGTAAATCTGAAGCAGACATAGCCCGTGGACTTGATGTTTCGACAACATCGAAGCCGTCTGCCACCGCCAGTCGAGGCCGCAAGGGTGAGAGCAGACTCGGTTGCCGGGTCTGATGGAGGGGAGATGCATCGACATCGAACAAAACTTCCGGTCTGCTCTTGCCGTTGACCAAATTGCGGTCCACGGTACTCTTTCTTCGACTCGGGGTCGTGGGTGTCTTCGGCGGTTCAGCTCTTCGTCTGGCTTCACTGTCATTCCAACAGCCCATTATTCTCAGTCTTTTAACCCATCTTGCATCATCGTACACCATTTCGTGCATGCGGCGAGAGACTCGTGCAAACCGAAGGAGGTCGGGCACCGCGAGGTAGTCGACCAAAGTAGCCAGCACCTCTGGAACGGTTTAGCAGGTACGAATGCCTACTGAAGTGAGGAATATCCTTTACCTGCTGGGAGGATGGGTTTGGAGATGATCATATCCGCCATCTTCAAGGATGCCAGCGGATCTCTCCGCGGCACCTTGTTGAGAGCCGGGGGCTTCCTGGGTTTCGACATGTTGGCGGTCGATCCGAGGGTTCAGGAGGGTGAGAACGACGGCGTCAGGTTTCCCTGTGAATCATCTCGCTGGAAGTCGCATCGTGGCCTCGAGACGAGGACCAACAGAGTGATACCGGACCCTGTCGGCCAATTTCGCATGCACAATTGCGCAACGAGAAGTCGAGTATGCTGTACTTTGAGTTTGCCCTGTTCAAAGGAGCAGTGACAGTCACGTTGCAATGAAAGGAAGTGGAGGGTTGTTGGACCCTGATTCCCAATCTGAATTCTGATTCTGATTCCCCTCGCTGCTATAAACATTTTTGAACCGCAGGGCTGGCAGTCCACTGAACTGGACTCATAGCGCTCAATCCATGCAGGAAAGCGGAATGTTCAGGTGCTCTACATAGCATGACCACTAATTGTACTGTGCACTTTGGTTTGTGTGCACTATGGGCCTATGCCCAATCCCATCCCTGATGATGATGATGATGCCACATACAAGAGACTCGACAGATCCTTTCATGCTCCCTCTGAGAACCCTCCTAAGAAATGTGTACATCGGGATTCTACTCTTCTTGCTCATCATCATCGTCTTCTTCACTACCCTCTCCACGATTCCGCTTCCTTGTCTTACCCTTAGTATCGGACTTCCTGATTGGTATCTTGATTCCCTGCAACGCAAATTTCTCGCTCCAAGCAGTTGTCTCGACAACACCTGGGAATTTCTTCGCGCTGAACACCTTAAAGGGTTTGGTGAACGTGGAGGCCAGGCACGGACATTCGACGAGCAGCCCGTTTCTCACCTCGCCCGTCAAGCCCTCTTCACCGTCCAGACCTAGTTTGCCCAGCGCAAAGAGCTGGCACTTCAGTCGAAACCAGCCTTCGGTCCGAACGCTCAAGTCCTGGAAGATGAAGAAAAGTCCTGGGTTCTCGTCCAGGCCGTCCAACTTTTGAAGACTACTATGACATTGACCAATAAGATTCTTGGACGGCTCAGATCTGTTCGGACCCGGTGACCCCATATCTTGGGAGGGACGGGACTGAAGAGATGGTGCCGGGGACGTCACCATCTCGTGAGGAAGGCCGCGTTGCGGGAAAGAACCGTTGTAGGGATTCTGATAGTGTCCGTTGTAGCTTTGCTGGATACTAGGTGGGTATGATGGAGGTCTCTCATAAGGAGACGATGGGACGCTCCCAGGTGCGGTTGGAATCATCACGTCCCTACGATAGGCGGGAGCATTCATTGGGTCGTATGAAAAGAGTTGCTGTGCTCTAGGGCCCATCTGCTGGGATATGGGAGGATACGCGGTTGTGGTAGTCGCGGAGATCGATGGAGCAGCGGCGTTATGCCTGACACAGTTGTCTTCATGCTCGCCATGCACATCCCAGAGGTCCACGCTGAGAATGAGCTTCGACCATTCCGAATTTATGCTGCGTCTGATCAGACAACCTTAGTGCACAGATGTAGAAAGAAACTTACTCGTAGCTGATCTCTTGGTTTGTGACCGAGTCGAGAATCATCAGCTTGACGATTAAGGGAGGCGTGATGGGTCGACGGTCCTGCAGAAGTGGTCAGTCTGTGACGCGATGGCTAGAAGAGTTCGCGTTCACCTTGTCGCCAAAACCACACATGCGTGCGCGTTGCGGTTGCTGCTGAATAATCAGGACAAAAGCATGGTTTCCCCAGACTCTGGACATGGTCGGAAGGTCTGGCAGGTCATAGTTCGACAGGTCATCAGTGGCATTGCTTGCTTGGCTCGGGCTCGGTGGCACGCCGTTGCCGTTCGCTAAAGGAGACATGTTGCTACCCTGCGTAGGGTATGTGCCATTACCAGCAATGGCGTGGATGTTGCTGTTCGGCAGAGGTTGTCCCATGCTATATGGAGCATAAGGCGGTGGTATGCGTAGTGATGGAGCGGTCGGTGAAGTATGCAGGCCCTGATGAAGGGGTACCTTCGGAGGAGGGAAATTATGCTGCTGCGAGGGATACATAATCCAAAGGAGCTCGCAATAAATATAGAGAGAAGATGTTAAGAAAACATGGGATGTGCAGCATCCAAGCCCTTGTAGAGAAAGTTGCTGGTGTGCTTGATTGGCTCTTTCCCAGCGCAAAGACTAATCTTCCAAACCGGAGGCGGCAGTCCAGTAACGACAGTTGTAATGGGTCCTTCAGAAGGTCAAAGGCCGGAAAGAGGCCCCGACTCTCAAAAGATCAAGTTTTCTGTCCAAGAGCAGTCTCGGAGATGCAAACTTTCCTTGAAACCCGACTCGCTCCCCAAACATCCAACCTCCCGAGGACAAGAAAGTTTGGGCACCCAAATAATCGAAGCTTCGGTTCAAGGTAAGATGAGGGGGTAAAAATCCCACCAAAGGAACGGAAGCGTCGAGGTGACACAGAACGTAGGAGGGCGAGGCACAACTAGGTGCACAAAGGGTGACTTTCGAGTGAGTATCGAAGAAAAGACCACCAGTGAGATCAGGAGGATTTTTGCTTGTTTTTTCGAGATTTGGTAACGCCGAAAAGGTTGACAGTCAACAGCGCACTGTTCTTCGGCAAACCGTCTTGTCGAGTCGTCTGGCCGCACGATGCGGGACGCCGACGTACCTGGTCTGGCGGGGCGCTGTAAACGGGCGGGTTCTGCCAGTCTTGCAAGGAGTTTATGAGCTTATGAGTATTCTGACAGTCACTCTTCAAGCATCGCCACAGCCCCGAGCACGTCTCTGACAAGGGTGATTGACCAAGACTTTGACGACTTCCTCAGCCCAAAGCTCGAATATACTGTAGGTCTGAAACCCCGTGTGCCCCGGATGCTGGTGGAGAAGACGGCCAGTGATAGTGCGGACACGGATGGCAATGTTGAGAAAGTGCCTAGTGAGGATCTCAGCGGGGTTGTTGGCAAAAGCAACGATGAGTTGCCTGTGTCATGCTGTATACACCGGAGCAGTATGTCGGATAGCTGAAGTTGATTGGAACCGAATGCTGCATGAACGTTTCTAACAGTTGTCTGGGGAAGGAGATTGGGACAATCACTGCCAAGTGAAGATGTGATGGCTGGCTGATCAGAGCGGAAGAGATTGTGGCCGGAGAGCTGATATACTAGTGAGACGACTTGAATTCGAGGTCAGGTCCAATCTCACAGCTCGGCGCGAGGAGGACGGGGTGAAAATTCGCTGGCGTCGAAAATCAACGTTGCATATAGATAAAGCCCTTGTCCGCAAGACTTTACTGGCCGGCTCAATTATGAACAGCGGTGCTTGAGCACGGAGGTCGAGAACGCAACCTCAACTCCACGCAACCCCAGGCCACATCCGGCAAGGTCTGCAGAGGCCAAAGCAGCGTGCACCGACTTAAAATCGTGGTTGTCTTTACTGAGAAACCAACAAGAACTCGGCCTTTCGGGCCAGCTCCTGGCCGCAGAGAGGGCCGCCCTACGAGCGGAGACTTAGGGTCCATGGTGTCTAGGAGGCGATCAGCCTCCTCCATCTAGCCACCGAAGCGCTAGCGGAGGGATGATCATCGATATCTATGTACAGGAGCGAGCAGTGGATTGAACAATAATACAACTGGTGCAATGAGCGTGGGCAGGCCCAGGGTCCCCGGAACAATAGAAGGAGCCCAGGGCTCGAGACCCGACTGTGAGGCCTTGAGCAGGAGGCTAGACCAACACCGTATCCTGTCCGTCGGATCATGAAGCTGTCGAGGCCACGATCTATTATTCCAGCTGTCATTTCTAGAAACAAGAAGCGACTTACTACTCATGCTTCAGATTCGGTAAAAAAAGACAGGGATCCGCGTTCGAAGCCGACAAAAAACGGCTGTGCATCCGACAGGGCGGCCAGAAGGCTTGGATCCCACACTTGCCCCTGGCATGATCGGACAGCTTTTTGGGGCTTCCAGGCGAGCGTGGGAGAACCTCCATCGGCACTGCCACTGGTGTTCTTGTTGCTCGCCATGCCGCATCTTCTGTCTTCTAAACTCCGCGGCGGCTGCTTTCCACGTCTCGTGGTCGAATTGCCCTTGATAGCAAGAAAACTGGTCGATCGTGTAGTGCATTTACCTATGGTAGGTCTTCTGTGGTTACACGCTCTTCGTATTGACACCTAGCTGGCTGGAAGGATTGTGAGCACTAAGTACTCAAGACCACGAGTCCCAATGTTCTATCGGCTTTATGCTCGAGGCTCGCTCACAAGCATCGATCTGCAGCCACAATGACCTCTCCATTGACATCCTGCACTGGCACAGTCAGAGCGTGCCAGTGTTTCGTAGGTTGACGGCAGCCGGATCCGAAAATCCCAACATTCCCTGCTCCACACGAGCTGGATGCCTCCCCTGCCATTGATGGCGTTCGAAATTTTGATTTACCATAGCCACCGAGGGTCCACGGGTCTTGTGAGGCGTTAGCGGTGCAGATTTCCTTTCTTTGTTTGGTGTCTATCACCTTCTAGGACCACCAGACCTTGATCCAGCTTTCATGGAAGCGGTGGCTTGACCCCTCAGTGCGACATGTCATTTTTTTGACGTTTGCATTTTCAGGCGGTACGGGCATCCATTTCCAACCAGGGAATGTAGAGTGGACGGGGAAATGGCCACGAGGTTGACACGGAGTGCGTCAAATCATTGCGCTGTGTGCCACTTTGATATGATTGGGTTGCATGCTGGCATGTCCAGCAAGCGGTTATTGCAACTCGCGTCAATAATCACTGCTCGTCTGCTATAATGGCTCTGGACTTTGCCTGCGAGTAGCGACCACATCTAGAAAATCCCCCAGGACCCGTCTCCACTCCTCCGGTACCGCTGCCGCCATTGAACCCAATCGCCTTTATGCGGCATCCCGCTATCGCATCACGGCTTCGGCTGGTTCGACTAGCTCAAGGAAGATCAAGAGGATGGAGAACACGACCAACAGTTGCTTGAAAATCTGACTACAAAAACATCGGCGGTTCCGATCCACAAACCCTTGAACAGCAGAACCGCCTTGCAAACTCCTTGTGGCAAAGCTGGAATACTCGCGGCCTCGAGGACGACAGAGCTCAGAGATCCCGCCAAGTGGCTGGTCCGTCGATGGTCATTCCAAGATGATCTCCGCTCTGGGTCAATCAACACCCCGGTCGTTATTTCTCCCCATTACTCGTATTCTTGCCGCTCAAGCTGTCCTTTGCCTTATCCGCAAATGCGCGGATACCACTCCGGTCCTTGCTGAACGAGTCTGATCGCACTTTCTCATTATGGGCGCGCGCTTCCCTTTGCTCCGCTTCGGTGGGCTTGTATAAGTTGGCTGCGCCACCTGTCATGGAGGAATGATCAGTATGGCTGTGCTACAGACGACATACGAGGACTAAAGTGGCCAAACCTACCTCTGCCGGTGTGGTAGACATTTTCTGGAATCGTAATTCCGGGTACATCAACATCTTGAGCGCGTCTTGCCTCCTCTGGATCATCCAGCTTGGCCATGTTGCCGGTTCCACCACGACCAGTGGTGTACACGTGCGTTTTTAAGGTGGGCGTGGTCTGAGGCTTGAAAGCAGGCGACCTGCGGTCTTTGGTGGTGACATTGCCTGATCGAAAGATTAGGATTCGCATCTCATGGTCACGATGATTTGCACTGACCAGCTCCACCACGGCCGTATGTTACCGTTTCGTTCGTCATTTGTTCTGATGACGTTCTGCTTTTGAGTACTCGTACAGATACCGGCGTTTTCGCGACTAGCACAAGAAACCGCGGGACAATGCACCTCGCCCGCAGAGCCCAATAAACCAAACTCCTCTTACGCGCAGTTACTGGATATGCGAGAGTGCGAGGCAGGGACAATGAGAGAAACAAGATTATTGGCGAGCTGTGCACGTGGTCGTGGTGGAGGTGTGGAGGGAATAAATGTGAGAACCCGAGCTCGACGGTGACCCATCTATCAGCCTTTTAATGTGTTGACTTGCGGTACTACAGGTTTATTCCTTGGAATCGGAAACTTACATCATAGCGCCCAGACAGTGAAAATCCCTCTGATGGTCACACGTGCGGAGAGAAAATGCGTTTCAAGCCTGGAGAAGGAGGAGTAAGATCAAAGTTAGACGTAACAGAAACAGCCTCGTCGAATCGAATTGGAGGCTAAGAAGGCTGGGCATTCAGGTCTGCGTCTTGTCTGCCTTACAGTCACTACATAGAGACCTGTTGTGAAAAGCTGTACAAGGCACCTGCTAAGATGGATTTTCAGCAGACTTTTTTGGAGTACTCAGACGAGTAAAGGATCCATGGCTTGGAAACGTTGCTTGGATCAATTGTTCCGATTGTCCCCATGGAGATGCGCTAAGGGTAGTACCCCAGATTTGAACGATTCGCCTATTGATGATGTCAACTCGCCGCATCGTCAACGCCCACCAAGAAGCCCACCGGCTATAGTTTTCTCTGTGGCTAGAGTCGAGCATGTTCAGTGGTAAAGATATATCTCAAGGTTGGAATAAACTCGACTTTTGATATCTATGATTTCCCTCTGGCGATACACAACACCTGGGAAAGTACAACAGGACATTTCCACCAAACTTGTTGTCCCAGGAAATCGCTTCGTTGGCATGTGAAAGTCCGTTCAGTTGTCGATTTAATACCCAAGGTAACCTCACCGGCTCTCAGTCTGCAACGAAATCGCAACTACTGCGCATCTCCCTCAAGACATTTCCGCACGACGGGTTCAGAAGTACATGAAGCGATTGAAGACCATGTAGGTTGATTGAAGCGTTGCTTGCTCGACAGATCAGCAAACACGAGAAAAGAGCGCCCTTTCCAGAAAAACTTTCTGAAAGCCAGCTTGTCTCATCACGCCATTTCACCGGCATCCCACACCCCCCCGCCCACATTTCTATCTCGTCAGGATTATGTCGCTGTAGTTCTCTGTTGAGAGAATGGAAGATTGAAATACTGGTAGTACGACGAACTCATGCGGCTCGGGGCTAGTACTTGGTGCTGTACTCGTCGGTCACGATGAAGCTTACTCTGGATACCATGTGGCTCGATCGCCAGGACGTGCAGATCGATGTCGGTATGCGTTTTGAGACCCCGCGGGGACTTACAGCGAGTTGCGTTGAAGGGGTTCGACACAGCAAAGGTGTTTGTTGGGACCGTTCTACGGAAATCCATGTTGCCAGGAGGATAACTGCGATCGTGAATGCCGACGACAGTTCTGAAGGAGTTCTCTCGTCAGTCTCTTCTTGCGGCTCCAAGTCAGCCACTGACGCGGTGAGATTTCGCGAACGATTTGTGCGGCCCCTCCGCCTAACGATAAGCACCCGCAGCTAGGGCGTGTCCTAGGCACGGTTAGCACCTCAAAACTTGATTCGCTCCCCGCTATTCGCCCGGTAACCTTGGAATTTTCTCCGTTTCTTGTGCTGGAAGAGAAGCCGGACGGGCGAAGTGGGATGCAGGAACGCGCCTGACGTGAACTTTTCCATGTCGAATCGCCCATTGAACGCCCAGAGAGAGCTCAAAATCTGGTTTGTACCACACAAGAGACCGTGCCTGCCGTGGGGTGAACTTTCCCACGCGGGCTAGCTGTCTCCTTCCCGCTTTCAAAGCTCCTGCCTCGCTGTCGCTGCTCGATTGGCGCTTTCCTCAAAGGGTCGTCATGAGCTTCAAAGCACCAGATGCTGAATATTCTTTTCTGCTTTCTCACCCCATCTTTCGGTGAGCGACCATACTCTTTAGCAGCTTCTGGTACCCCCCTCGTGTATTCCTATTACTTTTCAGTCTTTTGATACGCATCCTTTGAGCATCATTGTTACCAGCCTGCACTTCCACCTTGTTCCGCTTTCAGATTGGGATTGAAGCGGTGGCCGACAATGCAGCAATAGAATAGCAACTCGACAGAACTCCACCCCAAGCCCACCTCAGTCTTGCCTCGAGCCAGGAACATGCCTCCCAAAACTCACCAGAGTACCCGTCAGGTGTACCATCTGCCTCTGACCGATGCCGGAGCTCCAGATGTGCCACATGAGTACATCTACCTGCCTGCGCCGACCGAGCCACCCTACTACTTGAGGTTTGCCATTGAAGGTACCAGCTCGATATGTCGCCAGGGCAGTCTCTGGGTCAATTTTCCACTCAATAATCAGCCCTTCGATCGGAACCGGTACCACGAGTTCAAGCTGCGTCCGGATTTCAATCTGACTCTCGAGATTGACATCCCCATCACCTCCGCCGGCGCATTCTCCTTTTACACCACTTACACTCCTCTTCCTGAGTTCTCTACCGCTGATGTGGAGCCTCCTAAGCCTACCCGCACTCCTACCTACTATGTCGACATCGAGCCCAAACTGCACCTGGGTGGCGGCACATTGCCTCTTGATGCTTTGGGCATTTTCTCGGTAGTCTCGAAATTCATGGGCAACTATCCTGAAGACTGGGACAAACATCTCAGGGGAATCAGTGCAAGAGGTTACAACATGGTTCATTTCACACCACTGCAGATTAGAGGCGAGTCCAACTCCCCATACAGTCTGTATGATCAGCTGGCCTTTGATCCGGTACTCTTTCCCGGAGGCGAGGACGACGTTGCAAAGATGATCAAGTCCATGGAGGAAGAACACGAACTTCTTGGACTGACGGATGTCGTGTTCAATCACACGGCCAACAACAGCAAGTGGTTGGAGGAACATCCTGAAGCAGGCTACAACGTCGAGACTGCCCCATGGCTGCAGTCTGCCCTGGAAATAAACGACTGTCTCCTCGAGTATAGTGACAACCTCGAGTCGCTTGGATTCCCGACAGATTTCAAGAATGTCGATGATCTGAACAGGGCCGTGGAAGGTATCAAAACTCACGTCATCGAAAAGACTCGTCTCTGGGAATACTTCGTCTGCGACGTCAAGGCCGATACTGAGGCGACGATTGATGCCTGGAAGAGAGGTGCTGTCAGACTCCCTCCTGAGGGTTTTGAAAATGCCATTGGTGGTGGGCTCGACACACTCAAGTCCTGGAATCTTCGTCAAAAGGCGGCTTTCCTCCATGACAAGGGCATGCTCAATGGTCTTCGCATTGATGGCCGCTTCTCACGGAAGGTCAACCCTGAAATCGGTGCTGCTATTCTGACTGGCCTATTCGGACGCTTCGAAAACGGGGCGAACACGAACGCAGCAACAGATGAGATAACATCCATCATCAATGAGTTGAACGCCCCTTTCTACCAAGAGTTCAATGAGGACTCCACTGCCATCATAGAGCAGACAAGAGGCAGACTCCAGTACACCAGACTGGACCCCAATGGCCCCAGACTGGGGCCTATCACCAAAGAGAACCCGCTGATAGAAACGTATTTTGTACGGCTACCCCAAAACGAGGCCACCGCGAAGCACAACCCACGAGCTTTGTCCCTGGCCGTCAACGGCTGGATCTGGGCAGCTGATGCCATGAAGGACAACGCTGGTCCAGACTGGCGGCCTTACCTCAGAAGAGAACTCATTCCCTGGAGTGATTGTGTCAAACTGAGATACGGCAAAGGTCCTGAGGATAACCCTTACCTCTGGGAACATATGACGAAGTACGTTCGGCTGATGGCCAAGTACTTCACAGCTTTCCGCATCGACAATTGTCATTCCACCCCAATCCATGTCGCCGAGTATCTGCTGGATGAAGCACGGAAAGTCCAGCCCAACCTGGCTGTCTTCGCCGAGCTGTTTACTGGCAACGAGGAGATGGATTATGTTTTCGTGAAGCGTCTGGGACTGAGCGCCCTCATTCGTGAAGCTATGCAAGCCTGGAGCACGCAAGAATTGAGCCGGATCGTGCATCGCCACTGCGGTCGACCTATTGGCAGTTTCGAGATCAACGTACCCTCAAGATCAGCAAACAAGCCTACGGATAACCTTGTTAATGGCGGTGGTCCACGGACCAAGGAGGTCGTCAAGCACATCAGAGAGTCTCCCGTTCACGCCCTGTTTATGGATTGCACCCATGACAATGAGATGCCAGCTCAAAAAAGAGATGCCCGAGACACTCTCCCCACGGCTGCATTGGTCAATATGTGCGCATGTGCCACAGGCAGCGTCATGGGTTTCGACGAGATCTATCCAAAGCTTGTCGAGATCGTGCACGAGGACCGCAAGTACACCTCGATCAGCTCAGAGGGTGAAGTTCACACCGGTGCTGGTGAGGGAGGCATAGCCGGCGTCAAGAAATTGATGAACCACATCCACACTATGATGGGCAAGGATGGATACGACGAAACCTTCCTGCATCACGAAGGCGAACTCATCACACTCCATCGAGTTCATCCAGACTCTCGAAAAGGCTACTTCCTGATTGCCCACACCGCATTCCCCGGTTATGGGAATGGAAACGGTGGCCTTAGCCCCGTCCACTTGGCAGGTACCAAAGTACGGCCTCTCGGTGCTTGGGTTCTCGAAGTTGACCAAAGTGAGCAAGCGAAGAAGACTGCCGTCGAAGACAGCGAGTACCTCGTCGGTTTGCCGGCACGAGTCAGAAACATCAAGGGCAGCACCATTTCTAACGAGAATGGTGATACCACCATTACCGTGGCCGACTTCTTCCCGCCTGGTTCAATCGCACTCTTTGAGACCTGGGTTCCTTCTGCCGAGCACTCTCAGGGTCTCGGAGCGTTCATTTCCAGCGGTACTGATGAGGCTTTTGGCGAACTTGACCTCATCGACATGAACTTTGTTCTCTACCGGTCGGATGCCGAAGAGCGTGATCTCAGTGATGGCCGTGATGGTGTCTATAACATCCCTGGCTATGGCCCCTTGGTTTATGCTGGTCTTCAGGGCTGGTGGAGCGTTATTGAGCCAATTGTCAGACGCAATGATCTCGGTCACCCGCTGTGCAATCATCTCCGTCAAGGGCAGTGGGCCCTAGATTTCCTGGTCGGACGCATGGAGAGAATCTCGAAACAGGAAGGCTTCTCTAGACTGCTCAAGCCCGCGCAGTGGCTGAAAGAGCGCTTCGACGCAGTTCGGACCATACCAAGCTTCCTTTTGCCACGTTACTTCGCTCTCATCTGCCAGATTGCCTACAACGCGGCAGTCAAGAGAGCCATCGAGCTGATGAGTCCGAACATTCAGCACGGGCAGAATTTTCTACAAAGTCTGGCTCTAGTCAGCATTCAACAGACTGGATATGTCAAGTCTGCGTCATTGTGGCCTGACAAGCGGGTGCCGTCACTGGCTGCCGGATTGCCGCACTTTGCTGTATCCTGGGCAAGGTGTTGGGGCCGAGATGTCTTTATTTCCTTGCGTGGCTTGTTCCTGTGTACAGGCCGGTTCGACGAAGCAAAGGAGCACATCAAAGCATTCGGCAGCGTTTTAAAGCACGGCTTGATCCCGAATCTGCTGAGCAGCGGCGCAGCTCCGAGATACAATTCACGAGATTCGCCTTGGTTCTTCCTGCAAAACATTCAAGACTATTCGAAGATTGCGCCTGATGGAGCCGGAATCTTAAAGATGAAGGTCCCACGTCGGTTCTTGCCTTACGATGACACCTGGTTCCCTTGGGACGATCCGCGGGCATACTCACAAGAATCGACCGTCGAAGAAATCATCCAAGAAATTCTCCAGCGGCACGCGTCCGGGCTATCTTTCAGAGAGTACAATGCCGGTCCTGAACTCGACATGCAAATGAGACCCGAAGGGTTCCAGATTGACGTGCACGTAGACTGGTCGACGGGTATTATTTTTGGTGGCAGCCAATGGAACTGTGGCACGTGGATGGACAAGATGGGTGAAAGTGAACGTGCTGGCAGTAAAGGAGTGCCGGGGACTCCTCGGGATGGAGCTGCCGTCGAAATCACCGGGCTTCACTATAGCGCCATAAGATGGGTCGCTGGCCTCCATCAGGCAGGACAGTACCAGTGGTCCGGAGTCAAGACCGAGACAGGCGAGGAAATCTCCTTCGTGGACTGGGCCGACCGTATCAAAGCCAACTTTGAGAAGTGCTACTGGATCCCGTTGGATCCCAAAGACGACATCGAGGACGATGTCGACCCCCGGATTATCAATCGGCGGGGCATCTACAAGGATCTGTATCGGTCGGGCAAAGAATACGAAGACTACCAGCTGCGACCCAATTTTCCGATTGCCATGGTTGTTGCCCCAGATTTGTTTACGCCCCAGCGGGCTCTTCACGCCCTGAAGGTGGCGGATGACGTCCTTCGAGGTCCAACGGGAATGGCGACACTGGATCCGTCGGACCTGAACTATCGACCGTATTACAACAATTCCGAAGATTCGACGGACTTTGCCACATCCAAAGGAAGAAACTACCATCAAGGACCGGAGTGGCTGTGGCCAACCGGGTTCTTTCTGCGAGCCCTGCTTTACTTTGATCTTCAGCGACGGTCCGATTCGGCTGGGATGTTGGAATCGTTCCAGCAGGTGACAAGACGTCTTGCGGGCTGCAAACAAGCCATCAAGGAAAGTCCTTGGAAGGGGTTGACAGAACTGACCAACAAGAACGGGTCGTTCTGCGGTGACTCGGTGAGTAGAGCCATGCGTGATCTTTTCCATACCGACCGCTAACGGTGTTACAGTCCCCTACGCAAGCATGGTCGGCTGGGTGCATGATTGATTTGTTTCACGACGCGTCGTCCCTGGCACCACAGACAAACGGTGCGTGAGCAGGATAGGCCCAGGACAAGAACGAGGAGTGGAGTGGGAGCTCGAGATAGAGATGGGACGAGCTGTCCCCCTAGAGATGTGGATATGAGGCTACGCCATTGATCCTCAGACCTGATGGAGCACAGGCTGGTGCTGTACACAGCGTCTAGAGGATATCATTAGATTGCACAAGACCCAAAGAAGCGGAATGAGATCAAGCTTGTCCCTCTTGTCCTTCTTGCGCGCCTCGTTACCTCGTACATCTCACTCACTCCAGACTCGTTCTGGGTTCGCGGCTGGTGTGTTCTCCGGAATCCGCCAATCAGGCCTGCCACAAACGACATGCGTCATGCAAGGCACCGACAGTCCAGGCCCGCCCAGCTCACGAGCAGATCAGATCAATCAGAGCTTCTCCGCGAAATAAATTTTGACCGCTCTCCGCATTTTCCCTCGTGTCACAGTCATAAAGCAGCACCGTTGGACAGCTTCGATTCGGGCTGCGGCGTCCTATTTCTGCGCAACAATTGCACCCAGACATGGCTGTAAGTGCCTTAGCCCTAGCAAAGTCAACCCAGAGAAAGATCCGTCGGGCAAATGTGACTGACTCATCGACCGCATTGCGCCGAATAGTCCTACTACATTACGAACCCGCATGTCGGTAACAAAGAGTCTTCAGAAGACTGGCGGAGTATGTCTTGTCAATCACCGTTCTATCCTACCCATGCTCGACGTACTGACTCGAGACGGCGTGCACAGTCAGTGGCTACAACCCGCTCACGCCACCGGACCTCCTCCAACACGAAATCCCGCAGACTCCCCAATCGAAAGCGACAGTGCTAGCCGGCCGAAATGACTGTGTCGCTGTCGTGCAAGACACGGACCCCCTGCGGCGGCTACTCGTCATCATCGGGCCGTGCTCGATCCACGACCCGGCCTCTGCGCTCGAATACTGCGACCGACTCCTCAAGATGAAGGCGAAATACCAAGATGAACTCGTCATCGTGATGAGATCGTATCTCGAGAAGCCGCGCACAACCGTCGGGTGGAAAGGGCTGATCAACGACCCCGAAATCGACGGGTCGTTCTTGATAAATAAAGGGCTGAGGCTCAGCCGCCAGCTATTCGTGGATCTCACGTCCAAGGGCATGCCCCTCGCGAGTGAAATGCTCGATACAATCAGTCCGCAGTTCCTGGCTGATCTGCTGAGCATTGGAGCCGTGGGCGCCCGGACGACGGAGAGTCAATTACATCGCGAACTGGCCAGCGGCCTATCCTTTCCCGTGGGGTTCAAAAACGGCACGGACGGGACGTTGGGCGTGGCGATCGATGCCATTGGCGCAGTGAGACATCCGCATCATTTTCTGTCCGTGACGAAGCCCGGCGTCGTAGCCATTGTCGGCACCGTGGGGAATGAGGACTGTTTCGTCATCCTGCGGGGAGGGACTACCGGGACGAACTACGATGCCGAGTCGATATCGAAGGCGAAGGAAGCGTTGCGGAAGAAGGGTCTTAACGAGCGGCTGATGGTCGATTGCAGCCACGGGAACAGCGAGAAGCAGCATAAGAACCAGCCGCGCGTCGCGAAGGTGCTAGCCGACCAAATCGAGAACGGAGAGGAGGGAATCATGGGCGTCATGGTTGAGAGTCACATCAATGAAGGTAGGAGCCGCACTTTTCACACGATCGATATCCTCATCAGCAGCGCCTGGTCGCTGTTTTGTTCCTGCTGTTTTCTTCCTCGGATCTCGACGTGCTGACATCATTGGGGGCACAACAGGCAATCAGAAAGTCCCGCCCGAAGGCAAGTCCGGCTTGAAGTACGGCGTGTCCATCACGGACGCGTGCATAGGCTGGGAAGACACAGAAGTCGTCCTGGACGTGCTCGCCAATGCCGTCAAGAAGAGGAGAGAAAAGTTGGGCCACAAGACGGTCAATGGGGCGACGAATGGCCAGAATGGCCATGTGTGAGGCACGCTTAACGCTTAACTTTGTCGTCAGGGTCTTGCATAAGTTCCCCGGCAGACACCCAGTCCAGTTTCAGTGACGACACTATCTACGAGAAGGACCGGGATTGGAGAGCGCTGGCATGATCAGTGACTGGTGACTAGAGACTGGCGAGCTAGGGCCCTCGACATGAACACAACGAGACTCTGCCTGGGTGGGAGGGTGGTTATGGACGAATACTTGACGCCTCGAATCGACTCGGCTCGACGCAAGATGGATGGGATTGGACGCATAGATACCACAATACGGAGTACCACAGACTTGTAGACTGGATGAGCATACGACATTAGGCACATAAAAGTAAAAAATGAGCATTAAACACCCATTCATGTATGAAATGGTGGCCCGCAAGGGACGCGGTCCGTCTAGTTGAGGAATCGAAACCTAACAAAAAAATACATCGCACGCAGTCACTCAGGCACTCAGTCACTCATACGTAACTCACAAGCAAAGGGCAGAAAAACACCAGACACCAGCCACCAGACACCAGACACCAGACACCAGACACCAGCCACAAGCCACAGGCCTGCAACTGTACCGGTACTCCGAAAGGATGCGATCGTAGAAAAGGGAATAATTCTACTCTAAGCGTACGCTTTACTCTAAAAGTACGCAGGAGAAAGCCAAGTCGTGACAATGAGGACACCTCTCGAGTTCGGTCGACTTGTGTGCCTAGGAAGATAGATAGGTGGGTAGGTGGGTAGGTAGGTGGGTAGGTATGAGTCAATCTCGTTCTGCAGTCTAGCCTACCATCTCTGATCTACGTATGACAAAAAGTACAATAGAAAGGAAAAGACCTGGAGACGAGTCCACTCGTGCCACTTCAGTTCGATTCGCCGGGTCCGCCGGGTCCGCCCGATCGGCTACGGTATGTATACCCCGTCTTTTGATTGAAACAGCATGCAGGGAGAGGATCCAAGTTGAGTGGACCTTTCTCTGCATGGTCGTGCGGTCGCCCTGGCAACGCCAATACATGGATCGATGCACACCGTGCCCGGGCTTTGGCTCGTTGAAGAGAAGGGAACGGAAGGGATAGGAAATAGAAAATAAGAAACACGCGGAGGGGCAAGCGGGTGGGGGACGATTGATGAACTATAGGTGAAAAGCTGAGAATCCCCGGCCAGACGCGCGTCGTCCTCGGAAGGAGTGTGTGTGGAGGAGAGGCTGCCTTTTGAGGTCGGGGGAACTCGCGTGACGTGCGTTGGTTCAGTGGCGTGTGTTCTCTTCCTATATCACTCTGCGCGTTGAGCAAAAACGAAGAAGAAGAGAAAGTCCACTGGCCCGCAAGGGAGCCGCACTTTGGTGATTGGAATGTTCTTCGCTCAGGCCCTGATTGGTAAGGGCGAGAGGGAATCAGGAGCCAGTCCGGAGGGCAAGGAGTGAATATTCAAGCGAGCTAATCTTGGTGGAAAAAGCTCGTGCGTGGTTGGTGGTGTGGTCGACCGGACGGCGACGAAGTGAAAGGGGCAGAAGGGGAGGAAATGTCGCGTAGCGGATGCTGCCTAACAGGGTGAAATGGTCAAGCTCGATACGAGAGCCTGCTCGTCTTCGAGACTGCGGATGAGGATGCAGTGTTGTTGGGCCGTGATGAAAGTCGTTGCAGGGAGCGAGTGTGTCGAAATGAAAGGGGAACCCAGATGGGCATTACCCAAAGGCCCGTCTGAATACGGAGTAGGTATGGTTGTGTATGAATGTTTCGCCGCGGTGGTGAGAACGGAGCTCGGGGAAAAAGAGGAAGCGGTTGCCGTTGGTGCTGCTGGTTTGCGGTCGACGTCGTGCCAGAGTTTCTTGCTACCCGCAGAGGAACGTCCAGCGTGTTTCCGCCAGGAAAGATCGACGGATCGAGGAACAGAGGCCAGAGCAACAAAATTACTCGTCATCAGCCATCGGACCGTGGCCTTCACCTCCTTGGCCACCGTGGTTCTTCCACGGCTAACCGCCCTGTCCGTGTTCGTTGGCCCCGCCCATACCGCCTGGAGGACCATAGGGATGCTGGCCTTGCCAGTCACCCTTGCCCTGGGGCGGATGACCACCGTTGGCCCTCGGAGGGCCGTGATGACCATCGTCGGCGTCTCGCCTCCTGAGCCCCTTTGGCCAGCCATCTTGTTCCTTCACGTTGTAGAAATTGCGGACGTTCGGGTTTCCGCCGACAACAGGGTTCACGCCATCGCCATTGCTCTGGGACTCCCACCAGTGGGACATGGGTGCTACGATGTACTGGATGCCGTTGATCTTTGTGAATTTGGGTTCAGGGGCACGACGGACTATGCTGGCCGTGGCTGCATCTGTTGAGTCCGGCTGGTAGAAGTCGATGTTGTCGTCGTCGGGCATGGGACCGTGGTTGCCTTGATTCTTACCCTTCCAGCTGTGTTCGCCGAAAGGCCGGCCTTTGCCCTCGTCTTGCCAGCCCTGGTGCTGCGCTGGACCGTCGCGTTTCTCAACGTCGGCTCCCTCAAATTCTTCGGCGTAGTACACAGGATCCTCGGCGGGAGAAGCCTGGGTATCGGACGCAACTGCGCCGGGCTCTTGGGGAGAGGGGAGGGCGCCGGCTTGAGCCAAGGCATAGGCCAAGATCGCCGCCGCCGTGTATGAGATAAACTTCATTCTGTAAGGGGATTCTAGATGCTATTAAGTGGTCTGGTTTGTCAATATGAGTAGGATCTTGTTATATGTGTGCTTGCATGTGCAGAGAAGGGTCAATCCACCTGGATCACCCCCAACCTTGAAATATTTGAACTTTTTGCGGACAGCTCTTTGAGCACATCAATAAAGAGATGTGGAGAGAGGACATGCGGAAGCACCAACATCCTGGTAGGAACCCAGTGGAAGAGAAAGGACAACAGTCAAGACAGTCCGGAAGGGGGGCTGAATAGGCATCAGACAAGACGCAGTGTTCAAAGACCCGACGAGAGGAGAAAGAGATGGCCAGTTCGAGCTATACTCGATGTCGGCTTGAATAGAGCTTGGCGACAGAGAGGCTGGGCTCGACGCTGCCTTGAAGAGAGGCGCTGAGGAGGAGGCGCCGGATGTGTAGTTGAATAGAGGGAACGGCGCTTTACCGCATTTGGACGGCGACAACAACGCTGAAAATGGCGGGCTCTGATTGGCAGCCGCTCTGCTGGAATCCTGGTTGAATGATGCCCAGATGTTCCTGTCGTCGATGTCCTGCCCGAAGTCGAACGGGGCCTGCACAGAAGAAGATGAAGCCGGCAACAGACAAATCTGCCACAATATCAATGACATTTCAAATGCCTGCTCTGGGAAGTTGCTGCCAATATAAAGCTCGCTGAATCGCTGACAGATGGAAGAGTACAAATGAAACTGGGGTAATTGAACCAAAATCCACCACCAAGCAGGCGACTATCTCTTCTCAATACACCTCCTGCGCCTCGCCATTCACTCGCTCTTGTTCTGCCTGGGCAACGGGCTCAGATGCAATTGGTTCTGGTTTCGCGTCGGCTTCCACGGGATCTGGCTTCGCCGTATCGAAAGGCGAAGGCTGCGTTACCTCTGGCAGCGCCTCCTGATTCTGCTCCTGTTGACGGTCATCTCTATTCTCCTTATCCTCTGTTTCGGGCTCTTTCGGCACGTCCAAGTGCATCTTTGGCGGTTGCTCTTGCTTCACTGTTGATTTGGCCTTGGGTGGTGCCATTGTCTTTCCTTTGGTCTTGGGAGGACTAATCGGTTGCAACTTGTCATGTGCTTTCTGAGCGCTGCTTGCCGTTGGTCTCATCATCCTGGCCAGAAACCCTTCATCTGGTTTGCTAGTGCTAGCTCGAGACTGAGGTCTCTGATGGCCGTTGGTCAGAGACGCTCGAGAGGCCTTTTTGGTCAAGGTTCCAGATGTAGAAGAGATACTCGCTCGAGGTGGCCGTGAAGTGAGGGTAGTGGTCTTTTTCAGATCATGTTTACGCTCCGGCTCGGTCGCCGAATGCTGCGCGTCGTCGTGCTTAGCGGCTGCCGATGCTGTAGTCGCTGTAGCGGCAGCAGGAAGTTTGCCGGGAATTGTGGGAGGCTTGGGCTTGACGATGGTGGGGGATCTGACACTCTTCGGAGATGCAGGAGTTTGCTCTTTCTTCGCTGCGATGGGCGCAGGCCTTGGCTTGGCCTGTGTAGTGACCTTGGGCGCAGCTGGTGGCTGGGGCTTCTCTTGGTTGTCCTTGTTCTCTTTCGCCGCTTCTCTCGCTTTTTGGGCTTCTTTCGCGGACTCAATCACTCCCCTGATCTTCGCAGGTCCGCCTTTGATGTTCATCTTGGGGGAGGTAGGTGTTCTCGGAGAGGGCTGTGTGACGATCGGAGACTTGGGCACAGCTTTGGGGTTGATATGTCTCGTCGGTGGTGCCTTTATCGGCTGCGCCGTCTCTGTAGTTTTGAGTGTAGTCGTTGGCGGTGGCTGCGGTTTGCTTTCTTTCGAGGCCTGCATTTTTTCCACCATTGCAGCCGCATTTGACTCATTTTTGGGTTTCGAGGGCGAAGATAGAGGGGGTTTCTGTTGCAGTTGACCTGAAGCAACAGCACGACCCAGGTTGGTGACATTTGAGGGAGGCTTGGAAGGAGTGTTCTCAACGAACGCTGAGCCTTTCAGGATATTGCCCAAGCCGCCGTCTTGATTGGCATCATGCACGGGAAGTGTCGCGTCTGGGACCTCGGGTGTGACATCCTTCGGTGCCGTGTCAGTGTCGGTTGTGACGGGCGGCCTGTCTGGTCCCTCGTTGTCCAGAATGGCATTCTCTTGTATGCCTCCCATACTGCTCACTTCGCTGGCCCTCCTAAGACCTAGCAACGTGGGGCCTCCGTTTTCGCCTGGTCTTTCGACAGCCACGAAGCTCGCTCGCACCTTGCTGACAGGTCTACTGCTGTTGGAGAACTCTGAAGGGTTGGGAGATCGACCTCGGCTCGGTGGAGATGTGGATTGATCACCAGCTTTGTTCTCGAACATCGCCCGAAGGTTCTTGACTCCGTTGTTACCAGAGCTGGCAGACATGGCTGCAATTTCAACCGGGGGTGGATTAGCAGGCGCACTCAAGCACAGGAGCTGGCGACAACGAGGAACGAAGAAGCGATAGAATCGACAGAAGCCGCAATTAGGTATACATCGGAACCAATTTTCGAGGAGCGGCCGCAAGGGACAAAATGATGGTGCAGTTGCAGCGCAGTGAGCAAGACACGTTAGAAGGTGGCCTCGGGTGTGGATCTGGGGGGCTTTCGGCAGGGGGTGTTTGGTCTTGGTTCGTGGTTCAATGCTCCAGCCGCTGCCCGAGACGCGTTTCGCCTCAGACGGAAGCGCGTTTGCTGATGTGATGTGAATGGGCTTGTGAGAGTCAGGAGCTCAAGGACGACTTACACTCGGTGTCCAATTGAGTCTACCAAATCCAATCGCTAGAAGTGAACAACGTGTGAAGTCGGATGAAAGAAACTCTGCGGGTTCGTGGGCCACGGCAACCGCCATGACGGAGGCCTGCATAAGGGGCTCGATTTACCCGCATCGACGAGGTATGTACACGTGATCAACATCGCCTGGTGTTCTCTTCACCAAAGATCATCTCGACGGTGATTATCATTACTCAGCTATATGAGGCGGTCGATACGAGGTACAAATAGCCGCTCAGAACCATCTGCCCACAAACTCCAGCCCTCAGTATTGTGCCACACGCGCCGAATCAAGTGTTCTCATCGCTGGACCTCTGCTCACACTTCTCTCATTGTCGCATCTGGCTCGTTTGCGGCGGCTTTGGCGATAGCCTTTAGGGGTTTCGCGCTCACAAGGTATACAAGCTTCTCCGTCCAAAAGTGCGACACTATCGCTTGGAGCAGAGGCACGCTTCCGAACATCGTTCCCGCAACCGGAAAGAGCAAGTAGTCCATGGTTGCGACAAATGAAAATCTCTTGCGGTAGGAGAACTCGTCGGCTAACTCCTCATACAGGCCCGCTCTCTTCATCTCGTTTGCTCTGGCCTCAATGCACGCTCGATGGTACGCTTCATAAAAGATGACAAAGTAAATTGTCATCAGAAAGAATCCCGTGGCTCGGAGGTAGGAGGTTAGATCCATGGCAAGTGTCAGTGATGCACACGAGGTGAGTGGATACGGTAAAGCTGCGTAGATGGCCGATGCGAGGAGCACAAGGAATAAATGGATAGGTAAGAAGTGCGCTTCAAACAGCCGGCTGAACAAGATCAGGTTTCGCCAGGTGAATCTTCGAAGCTTGGGTCCATGAAGGGCCCGTTGGCTAAGTTGGAGGCTGATTTCGACGTGACGGGGCCTTTCGGGAAGGGAGTTGTCGGAGCTGATTTCGCTGCCAGGAACAGACGGCTCTGGAGCCTTGGTGTCGGCGGAGATCTTACACCACTGACGCACAGCGTATCCGCTGTCGAGGCATCCCCACATATGTCGAAGACCTTGAGCATAGCGAGCAGAGTGATCTGCCAGCCAGCCGTGAATTCCAGCTTTTCCAGTTGTAACGTTGCACTGGCTCGCAGGGCTCGCGATGGGTTTGATCATGAGGCGGCCGTTGGTGGCAAAGTAACACTTCAACATCATGTGCATGTCTTCGCCTATCGCCTCCGAACCAGTATCCCACCCCCCTGCCAGGCAGACGAGAGGAAGCGGAACAGTGTAAACTGCGGTCGGAATCGCAATCGTGGTTTGAGTTGGTTTGCTGGTGAAGCAAGAGAGACCAGCACCGGCCCACATCAGATCTGCCACACGCACCAACTGGGGCACCAGATGCGCGTTGCGGTCGAACACAATGGGAGGCATGTACAGCGTCATGTCGGCCATGCCTCTGTTTCGGCGGCGGTTGCGCAGGTGGTGGGCAAGGACGGCTTCAAAGTATTGACTCAGAAGATGGGTGTCACCTAGAACGGTGTCAATATGTCATCCCACATACCGCAGCTTTTGGAGCACCGACTGTCCATTACCGTGACCAAGACGCTTGTCCAATTGCCGTCGTTCAGATATTTTCGCTCCACTTGTTTCGCGGCCCAGCTGACATTGCTCGATTTCCCAGGTGCTTCGCCCGGCAATCCCGCAGGATGAACGGTATATTGCATGTCGCGGAATTTGCCAGAAAACAGCTGGATCAGATTCTGAGCCACCTCGCCTCCGTTCGGGTCTCTTTCCTCCATAGCCAAAAAGATCTGCCGCTTGGTCAGTCACCGATGCCAAATGGTCGCTCTCAGCGTCTGTCATACATCATACGACGCTCGGGCGAGTTTGTGGCTTGCCAGGACTCTGAGAGAGCTCTCCAGTATCTCAACCTCCTCTTTGTAGCTGGGTAAGACTACCGCTAATGTCACAGAGTCTGACTTCCTCAGTCCGCTTTGTTGGGGGTCCAGCTCCTCGAGTTCATTTCGGACAACGTCGGTTGGCGCATTATTCGCTGTAATGGGCTTCGACAGCCCATGAACTGCTTTGATCTCCCGGGTCGCCGCGTAGGCCGAGGCACACAGTCGCAGAGGAAAGAGGAGGGCAAGAACATGCAGGAAGACCGAATATGAGATGAAGAGAGTTTGCGCCATGACCGGGCTTGCGATGTGGTTGAGGAACGAAGGATAGAAGAAGCTGAGCCATTCTGTCTGTACAATCCTCAATGCTGATTCGAGCAAAATGAGAAGGCAAAAGACGGACAGGCCGGGAGTGCAACGCAGAAACCACTTGAGAACGTACATCCTCGTGGTGCTGGATCTCCTCGGTATGAGTCTCGGGCGCTGAAGGCGAAAAAGGAGGAAATGATGAAGGACAGGCGGTGGAGGAGGCCACGATGAGGTCCGACCGTAGATGGAACAAGTGCGATGCGACTGATAGGAATTGATTCGTAGACACGTTCATCGATTCAGCGTTTTGACACTGAAATAAGAGCTTGCGTTAGGATAGCCCTTCTCACCTTCAATCTATCACGCCCTACCTTCCAACCCCGTCGCACAAATTTTGGCCGGACTCTGAAGGCCACTAGCTGGCGGTGTGACTTGGGAAGTCCATGCTCACTGGGCAAACGCGGTAGAGAACTTGATAGCAACCGATGATCCATTTGCTTATTCGCCTATCTCTATCATGTTAGCGCAAGGACAATGAGTCCAGCTGATCTTGTGGTGGCAGCGCGGCGACGATGATGTAGACTCGTCGTGGTGTGTATACCAAACAACGAGACTCGTGGGCTCACCGTGAAAGTCGCTTAACCAGTCATGGACCATGGCCATGGGCATTCGTGTTTGGCATGTGTGTTGTTGGGGTTCGACCAATCAACTCCTCGTTGACGGGCAACGTGCATCATCCGCTGCTCAATCCAGGCTCACACAAGCTCTCGCCTGTGCTCATCCAAGAAATAGCTTGCGGAATCGAAAAATGGTCTTGAGCAATTTGCGTCGTGGGATGGGTGTTGGTGCTGTGGGAAAGGGGGAGGATGGGAAATTGAGCGAGGCCCAAGCCATCATATATGGCGGACTCGCCCCCGATTGCTTTTGGCGATGCAAGAGTCAGCATAAGGCGGGAGACATTTGCATGCAACCAATGATTGCTGTCAAGCGCCCGGAACTCTGCGGCTCGCTGCCCGCGGCCGTCAAAATGTGCCGTAGACAATGTGCGGTCCGCCAGCGACCTGACAGAATAGTTCGGGTTCCCAGACTTGGAGTCTCGAGGTACAATCTTGCTGCGCGTCGGCGATGGTCTGGTCAATCTGGCACCGCACGCGCAACTATGCCCTGCTTGCAAGCGGGAATGGGCGTGGGCGCGGGCGCAGACAGAGGCACAATCTGTGGAGTTTTGTCAAAACGCCCCTGATACTGGCCTTTCTTATCTTGGTCGGCCTCTGGCTCATGGTGCGGATACTCTGGTATCGAGGAAGCACTCCGGCAAATTTATCGTCATACCCTGATGCCGGCCTGATCAAAGGCAATATCACTATCCCATATGGCACCAGCATCCCCCCATTCAACCCACCACTCAGCACCCGGGGCCGCGATGTTGTCGACCGAGACGGGAGGCGGATCAAGCTCATTTCCGCGAACTGGTACGGTGCAAGCGATGTTGACATGGTACCCGGTGGTCTGAATGTGCAAAACCGGACTAAAATTGCTCGAGTCGTCCGTGAGCTTGGGTTCAATAGTGTTCGGCTCCCGTATGCTGATGAACTTGTCCGCAAGAACCCCTTTGTCGATTCCAAGCATCTGAGCGCGAACCAAGACCTCGTTGGACTCCGAGCGCTGGATGTATATGCCGCTCTTGTTCGGACCTTGACAGAGGCAGGGCTCGCTGTGATCGTGAACAACCACATCACGGAAGCGAGATGGTGCTGCGACGGAAACCCCTGCGACATGGGATGGAAGAACAGTGACCTTGGTCCCTTCTGTCCTGTCCGACAGACCGAAGAAGACTGGATACAAGACCTCCTAAGTGTGACGGAGCCTCATATCAATGATCCGCTAGTGGTTGGTGTCGACCTACGGAATGAGGTCCGTGGTTTTGCTGGGAGGTTGTTGTGGGATGCATGGGCCGCGGCTGCGGAGCGTGCCTCGGAAAGACTACATCGTCTTCAGCCGGAGTGGTTGATGATCGTCGAGGGGGTACAGTCGGCGAACGATCTCAGGGGAGCGAGGGACAGGCCGGTTCGCCTGACACGCCAGAACAAGGTGGTGTACTCTTCTCATGTATATGGGTGGTCGGGCTGGGGCTCGCTGGTGCCGTACTGGTATCGAACATACAAGTCCTTCGCCGCTGATATGGCCACGAACTGGGAGTATTTGCGGCAGACTGATACAGCGCCCGTTTGGCTCGGCGAGATAGGGGCTCCAAACTTGCCTTCCAGGCGTGACTACCACTACTGGAAGAACTTGATGAAGTATCTGAGGGAGTCTGATGCCGACTTTGCATACTGGGCAATCAATCCACGGAAACCGGGGAGTAATTCTGTCGAGTCGTATGGCTTGTTACACGATGACTGGCAAACGCCGGTCTATGACTATAGGTTGTTGGATATGTCCAAGCTGAGACAGAAATGAGCATTGAACATGAAAGCTCACCCCCAGGAAAAGGAGAAGCAATAGAGGGTGAGCCTACGCTCCATGGTCATGCCTGACTTGTACGGTGGTTACCCCCTAAAGGTCTCCCGGCTCGGCCGGCGGGCGCAAAGCGGCATCGGTGTACCCACCTTTCACGTGATAGGCATTTTTACATTAGTTACTAATAATGTAATGACTGCGTATACACAGTAGCGATATCTACGCACTTTCAATTTATACCTATAGTTATATTAATTACGTCGCTCAACAGGGACGCCAGCGGCCGGGCCTTCAAGACATCGTTAAACCTACTCGAAAACAGCTTCGACAATAACCCTACAAATTGTGGCAGTGTGGGGAGGAGAATAGGTTGCTCCTCCTCCGGAATCGAGAACTAGGTAGTGATTTAGAAGCAGTCACTTGGGCACCAGTGGCAGCAATGGAGCAAACACGCCTCTATTCTTCTCCTGCGGCTTCAACCTCTCCCTTCAGAATGCACCTCGTCGAGTAGCCCAACTCTGCACAGATCATATCCACCCAATCTCCCTTCTCTCCAGAACCCACTCGCCTTCAGGCTCGACAGGTGGCCATCTTTCGTCCGCCTTCCAAGGAATACTGAAGTTCCTAACTCCACTGCTTATTTCTCGAGGCTCCTGACCAGGAAGCTCGAGAATTGCTGTGGTATTCAAAGGTACCGCTGTGACTCCCTCCAGCCTGTTGCAATTGATAGCCCACTCACACCGGAACTCCCCGTACGGTGAGTTGAAACGGGTCTTTGCCCAGGTGACAGACCCTCCAGGTTGAGGTTTTATGAGAGCTTTTTTCCATCCCTGCTCGAGAGGCGAAAGCCCTCCAGTTACAGAATGGAGGAAAGACGCGACTGCGCCTAAAGCGTAATGATTGAAACTGGTCATTCGACCTGGGTTAATTCGCCCGTCCTCGAGCATGCTGTCCCATCTCTCCCAGATTGTGGTTGCACCAAGTAGAATTGGCGCGAACCAGCTCGGCGTGTCTTTGGCTTGGAGCATACGGTAGGCATGGTGTAGATTTCCAGTAGATGCCAGGGCGTGCAAGATAGTCGGTGTGCCTGCGAAACCGGTGGAGACGAGCCATAGATCTTTCTCCACAAGCTCGGCGAGACGACTCCCAAGAATGGCACGCTGGGATGGGACAGCAGGGTCAGTAAGGTCGAACTGTAATATGAGAGAAAGAGCTGTTTGGGTGTCCGAGACGACACGGCTGCGCCGGGTGACGTACATCTCGTGGAACGTCTGAAGGAGCTCTTCCGCCTCAGCCTCGTAGAACTTGGCTTGTTTATCGTCACCCAGCAATCGTGCAATGCGTCCAGCAATGCGAGTGGTGTGTATGAGGTATGCATTGGCAACGAGACGATTGTCCGTGGGCCCAATAGCTGGAGTACCAGGCTTCGCCGCCGGTGCGAGCCAATCCGCAAATTGTGGATGGCCTTCAGCCCACATGTTTGTCTGAGAGTCCCTCTTGATACCAGTGGACAGCCATGCAGTCATCGATTCATATTGATCGGCCAGCATATGCTTGTCCCCATAGATCATCCACTGATCCCACGGCAACAGGACTGCGACGTCGCCCCAGATGGCTTGAGATTTGGCCCCTAACTCTTCGAAAACATCCGGGATGATGAGTGGCACTCTTTTGTCTGGCCACTTCTGCTGTTCTGCCCACAGGTCCTTAAGCCAACTGGCAAGAAAACCGGCTGTATCGAACATGTAGCCCATGGTCGGCGCAAACACCTGTATGTCACCTGTCCAACCAAGTCGTTCGGCTCGCTGAGGGCAGTCGGTTGGGAGAGATATGGTGTTGGACCGAGTCGACCAGAAAACGTTGGCGTAGAGTTGGTTGATGGTCTTATGAGAACATTCAAAGTCACCAGTGCGTTCCATGTCTGAGGACAAAGCGACTCCGACGACATCATCAAGAGTGATCCCGGGCCACCCATTGACTTCAAGGTAGCGGAAGCCATGGAATGTAAATCTGGGATGCCAGCCTTTGATCTTACCACCAAGCCTAATAGTATCTGTAGCCTTCGCCGCTCGAAGTGGCCGTACACCCAACTCACCATCCTCCAGGACTTCGGCATGACGAAGAACAAGAGTACCCTCAGTGGATGGAGGTTCGGACTGAAACTCAACCCAGCCGGCAAAGTTTTGTCCGAAGTCAATGACCGTCTTGCCAGAGGCAGTCATGATGACCTCTGTGGCCTTCAGACGAGCGTACTCACGGATGGGAGGTGACTGAGTCGTTGCAAGGGTAGAGCTTGGGAAAGACTGGACCATAGTAGGCTGCCATTCCGATTTATCGTTTCCAGTATGCCATTGGGCGTCGTCAATGGTCGAGTCAAATGTCTCGCCGTCATAAATCTCAGCACCGGTCAGAGCTCCGTAAGACCATTCCCAATGTTTGCCTGTTGCACAGACTACCTTTCCTTCCACTTCAAGCTGAGCGAGAAGACCCATCTGAAGCCCCCATTTGTTGCGTCTCTCAAACTGTCCAACCCGTCCACAAAACCAGCCCTCAGCCACCCATGCCGCGAGCACGTTCTCCCCATTGTTCATAAGAAGTGTAACATCGTGCGCGGCGTAGTGCAGGTTGGCGTCATATGTAGTCCATCCTGGGGCGAGGTAGTCGTCTCCAATCCGTTTTCCATTGAGATAAGCTTCATACAACCCATGCGCAGTGATATAAAGTCGAGCAGGTACCTTTGCGCTCTTGAACTGGCAGCGCATGCGAATGGGTCGCTTGGGGCCTTCTGCATCTTCTAGTGGTCCGCTTACCATCTCTGCTTTCCAGTCACTTTTCTCAAGAAGACCAACTTCCAAGTCTGTTTTGGCAGCCACGATAGAGCCATCAGAACCGTGGCTCTCAACCTCCACTTGGACATGTTCTCTGCTCTTGAGGGGAGTCGATGGCCATGGCACAAGGACGGAATCCGAGCTCTCGACCACGTATTCTTCCGAGTTGTGTTCGCGTTGTATACGTAATTTGTACGACTTTTGTACCCAGTTCTCTGCGTCTCCTTTGAACCTCCAGCTGAGGCGAGGCTGGCACTCGGAGATCCCCAAGGGACTCTGATAATGTTCGACGCGAATTTTCGAGATCTCGACAGACATTGTGTAGGAAACTGGAATATGGCGAGGGTATACCAGGTAAAAGTTCACGGCGGAATTGATATATACCAATTCAAGTCTCTCATTCCGGGGCCTGAATGTGCTCCAATGGCTTTCGCAGAGTTTCACTTTTGTGGATCCCCTGAGATGCTATATCCTACATGCTGCATAACTTGGGTCAATCCATCTGAACTTCTCCCGAACGATTTTCATCACAGGAGCTTACAGATTGCCCACATTTCAAATCAAAGAAGGTGTTCACCGTCTTTCTTTCGGGAGAGCAGTCGCCGGAAAGTCAGTTACGAAAGCTGGTGACTTCGCGCCCGTCCCTCCTCTTCTCGTCTCCACACTTCTGATGGTGTCGATCACGCGCAGGCAAGGAGACGCCGAGGCTCGTCTATTAGGTTCAGGCCGCTCAATGATCGGTTCGGGATAGAGCACGCCGTGTGTATGGTTAGGTTCGCACGAAACGCCCGATCTTGCTTTCCTCTATACATAACCAAGACTTAGCCTTGCGGGCAAAGATGCACCGAGGCCAAGTGAGCTACATTCAGTAGTACCGAGAGAGTCAAGCCGCCTCCCTAGAGGCCGGGCGACATCTGCGCTCTTTATACCTTCAAAGCCAATGTTCGGGACGTGATGCTCTCTGGAAACATATTCACCACTCAAAAAAAACCACATCTTGTGGTTCGATCTACAGTCCACGCCATGGAACACAAAGAAGAGATCATACATACTGAAGATTCGGCCATGGCCATCGACGAGAAGGCGCAAGCTGTTTTGCATGATGCCACAGCCCTTGGGCAGATGCTGACAGGGTACGAAGAATTCAGCTGGTTCCAAACTCTCAAGGCCTTCAAAATCTCTGTTTTGTATTGTTTGCTGGTATCGATCGCGGGCGCTGCAGACGGCTATCAAGTAAGATCAGTTTTCGTATGCAGACGCTGGGAAGCTGACAAGCTCGAGATTGGTATGAACGGCTCAATCATAGCCCAGTCTGGCTATGTTCGACAGTTTGCAACGACAACAACAGCCGATGGAAAACCCTCATTGTCGGCGCAAGAGCTGGTGGCCATCGGCGGAACTACCCAGTCTCTTGGCCAGGTCGTTGGCATGACTACGATGCCGTTGTAAGTCATCCGTCGTGTAGCATCACCCATCAAGGCTTCTTCAACCCCAAGCACAAAGAAAACAACGTTCAGATACACTTGTTAACTTCTCTGTCAGCTTGTGTGCTCGATATGGCCGAAAGAAAGGGTTCTATGCCCTTTGGTTCATTCTCGCCCTGAGTGTGATGACAGAATGTCTGTCCACATCTTGGCCACACTGGGTTGGTTTTGAATTCCATGATCATGAATCGTGAGCCAATAAATGGGTCTTTAGATGATCGCCAAACTCCTCTCTGGAATTGGTGTTGGGTCTCTTCAGTTCCTCACACCAACCTATGTTGCAGAAATTTGTCCACCCAAGGTCCGAGGCGCATTGATGATCTCATATAGTTGGTGGTGAGTCACAACGAGGACGTCAAGTCCCGAGATCCATTTGGTATTGGACCTAGACTTACCTTTGATCTGACAGGTTTTCTCTCGGCGTCCTGTTGGCACCAATTGCCCTTCAAGTCATGAATTCGCATGACCCATCCGATTGGCATCTCCCCATCTACACACAATGGGGCCATATCGGATTGATGTTGGTCATCTACATATCGCTTCCAGAATCACCTTGTGAGCATGACTGAGACCTGTCAACGCACATTGGCTGACCGATAGAAAGATTGGTGTGCAACCGTGGAGAAGCAGGAAGAGGGAAAGAAGTTGCTCAAGCGCATCAACGGCAGTATCCCAAATTATAACGTCGAAAGGCAATGGGCAGTGATCGTTTGCACAGTCGAGCATGAGCGAGAAGTCGCTGCCGCGAATGCTGGGGGCAAATGGACTGACATTTTCAAAGGAAGAGACCTTGTAGGACGCCCTCGTCTCACCCTATCTCACGCTTTGACAACTGTAAGACTGATGAGGCTGAACACTCCTTCTAGCTCCGAACCATCATGGCAAGCTGGTGTCTTACCGGCTCACAGTTTCTTGGTCTCACAGTTCTAAACAACTACGCTGCTTACTTTTATCAGCAAGTCGGCCTAAGCAATGTTTTTGCGCTCACAGCCATCACCAAGGCACCTCAATTGGGTGTGGTTCTGGTCCTGGTCGTGCTCGTCGACAGGTTTGGCCGCCGCCTTGTGGCATGCACGTCCCTCACCCTGATGTGGATTTGTGACCTGGGCATCGGGATTCTAGGTCTGGTCCCGCAATCCTCCCAGGTAAAGGGACTTCTCGTGTTCTTCGCCGCGATGTTCAGTAAGTGGCTTGCCGCAAGTCTCCTGAGCTCCCAACGTCTCTCTTTTCCGTTTGTGTTTTGATAAGAGTTGACTGATGCTGACAATCCGACCTCTTAGCATGCGCGGCGAGTGTCGCTTCTGCCATCGGATACGGATTTCTTGGGGAAATCCCTTCGCAGCGTCACCGCGCACACACAGCCGGCTTTGCAGCAGCCGTGGCTAGCGTCATGGGTATAGTCAACAATGTCATGGTGCCGTACATGCTAAGCAAGACGGCCTGGAACTGGGGACTGAAGTCGACGTTCTATTACTTTGGTCTTGGAGCCGCCTTTGCCATCGGCTCTTGGTTTGTCATTCCAGAACCCACAGGGTGAGTCATGGTTCATACTCTTCAATCTTGATTTGTTCGTTTCTGGGGGTTTTAGGACCTATGAAACTGATAGTATGTCAGGCGCACGTTTGCCGAGCTTGACGAAATGTTTGAGACCAAGGTAAAGCCCTGGCGGTTCCGTTCCTACGAAACGGCCACTCAGCAAGCGGTGGACGCCCAACACAGGGCCGAAGAAAGAAGGATGGGAGCAAGTACGGATGTTTAACTGCAACGAGTTGTATTTGGGCCCCGAAGAGGGCAATGCCGGGTCAAATGGTCTCGATAGTGTTCAACCATGGTGATTTTGCCGGGCAGTAGGTGGTCTACTTCCATATCATTGCTCTGTAGTAAATTTCGGCCTTGATCAAACATGATACTGCAAAGTTTGAGTGTCGATCAGTCTTGTCCAGCATACCCACTTGCTCTGTATTTCTACGCCTTGGACCATTTCCTCCATTGGCCTCCCACAGGAAGACCAGTTCTTCAAAACAGGATTAGAGTCATAGCAATGGGCTGAGCTTCTTGCTTTTCAGCACGAAAGCGATTCCGCCCATGAAAGGAATTAGACGTGGGCAGGTTCAATACAAGATCTATCGACAATCGCTTGTTTTTGTGATATCTCTATAGGAGACACAAAGATCGGAGGCTATGTAGACCTTCCGAACTCGACATTCTAATACACCTTTCGAGGACTCGGGATAGCCTTGTTCTCATCCCCTAGTCTCTTCCCGACCCCAAGGTGTATCCAAGCCAGATTATCCATGACATAGTCAGTACCGATCGGTAAGGGGTCAGGGAGTGGATGTCTCTTTCCGTATTTCAGGGCAGGGCCGAACACTGTCCCTGTCTCCTCCTGATATTGTTTCCATTTTTCTATAAGTTCCGCAAGCTTCTCTGGTTGCTCGTTTGCCAAGTCATTCGTCTCTCCTTGGTCCATCGAGAGGTCGTATAATTGCCATTGGCCCGTCCCAGTCGCAGTGTCAGATTGCATGTGGTTGATTTTCCAGCGACCAAATCGTAGCCCGGCTCGATTGTAGATCTCCCATCCTACAGCCGGATCATCATAGCCGTGTATCGCATTCATCTCGCGATCTGACGAGGCAGACGAGGACGTACGGTCTGAGAGATAAGACACCCATGATTTACCTCTCATCCCAAAGACGAGTCGATCCATGTATGGCGCAGTCGCGCGAGGATGGGATGGGGATGGGTTCGGATGCCTGGCTCCTGCCAGCTCCAAAAAGGTCGGCATAATGTCCATACAGGTTGCGAAGGCATGGGAGATGGTGCCGGGGGCCGCTTGAGTCAGTGGGGGATAGCGGATGACGCAGGGTACACGAATTCCACCTGCGGCTTGGTCAGTGTTGTTCATTTTGGCATTTGTGGATGTGATATCGGGCTTTACCTTCAGTGCAAAAGCCTTTGTACATTCGATGTGGGGCAGTGGCAGCGGCAGCCCATCTTCTTGGATCAGAACTGTTGTTGAGTCCAAGGAAAAAGGAGCATCCTTACCTGGGACCATACCAGCAGAAAGAGTTGTGATTGCCAAGGTTTTCATATGAATTGTCATAGTATCGATTTATATCCATAGTGAAATCGTCCATGACCCCTTTCGATTCTGGACACAAATTCAAATTAGTTATAGGTCTCCAAAAGGCCAAAAAAGAATAGATTGACAGACCCTTCGACGCGCCTTCAGCTCCGTTATCCGACTGAAAAATCACAAATGTGTTGTCCAGCTCCCCAATCTTTTCCAGATAATCTAGGATCATACCCGCCGCTCTGTCCATAGACGTGACCATGCCCGCATAGATCTCCATAGACCTCGCGCTAAATTTTCTCGTTGCGTCGTCCATATCTTCCCAGCGCGGATGATTTGTAACGACTGGGTGAGCCGTCGCGTTCGGCTGAACTACACCGGTCTTGATGAGCTTCTTCAATCGTGTTTCGCGAAGAGCATCTGGGCCCGCATCATACACTCCACGGTATGCATCGCGGTCTTCTGCTGTGCATTGAAGAGGCCAGTGAGGTGCAGAGAATGCTAGATATGCAAAAAAAGGCCGGTCTTTCTCTTCTTCTGCTCGGGATTCGAAGTACTCAATCATCCTTTGAGCGTAAGATGTCGAAGAGAACCAGCCTTCTGCAGAATTAGTAATGTTGGCTTCCCTGTTCTCGAGTCAGATTCTTAGACTATGATGATCCACACAGCTAACATGGTCAGACTCACGGCATCCACTTGTGTCCGTCTTTGACATAGATCCTCGGCACTCGAGCAGGATTAAAGTTCTGCCCCTGCACGACTTGATCCCAGGCAGGCTCCCAGCCGAAATGATTGCAGCTTCCAGGCAGAACACTGAGGCTCTTGTGGAATCCTCGAGCAGACGGAATTGTATCGTCGCGGAGACCGAGATGCCTGAGTAGTCATAAGCGCCTGCTGACAATAGGCATAAAGCTTAAAGCCTCTTACCATTTTCCTACCATGCAATTCCAATAGCCACTGTCTGAAAGCACTTCAGGCAGAGCGGCAATGTCGAAGTCTACAGTCATATCAGATCCATCTGCTCCAGTCTTTAAACGATCAGGCAATGTTACTGAGATATCCCTCTGTTCCTGGTCCAGTCCATCGATCAGGGTCCATACTCTTGGTAATGTCAGAAGTGCCAGCTCGGTGAAATGCTCTTACGACCACAACTCACCTTATGCTCGTGCATTACACCAAGCCCAGCGATGTGGTTGTCTGTTCCAGAAAGTAACATTGAGCGGGTTGGTGAGCATGCCGCTGCAACATGATCTTCTCACGTTCAGCAATGGACTTGCCCAAGAGTCCAAGACTACTCACAGTCACTCATTCGGAGTCCTTCGTCGGCGAGTCTATCCAAGTTTGGCGTCTTGATCTCGGCTCCGTAACAGCCCAAGTCGGAGAAACCCAGGTCATCAGCCATCATAATGAGAAAGTTTGGGCGTTTGGGCGCCATTGCTATTCTCTTTTCCTAATCGATGCGTGAAAGAAGCAACGGCAAAGGAAGAACGCTTTTGCTGCAAAGTGAAGAGGAAATATTGAACCTACAATGCTTGTTCTCTTTATGCAGCCTTCTACAGACGTAAGGACCAAGTACCACAAATGAGATTGCCATACGGAGTAAGTCATAACAGAATCTGGCTGAGAAGCTCGCTTTCGGTCGAACATTAGCTGCCAGCTTGGATCCATGTTCGGACGGTATAGGACCGAATCTGCGCAAAACGAGGAAGTCTCCAAACCACTCCGAACTGGCGACCGTCGTTTGACATGGCGCGCCGGGTCGATGGTGTTGATGGGTTCAAAGCAGACGAAGCAGTTATGTTGCGACATTACCGACCAAAGGGGAGGCGAAGTGTCTTTCTGATTGGTGCCCACAACCTCGCCAACCTCGCCCCTAGCGACTCTTGACCCTGCGAGCCCCGGTGCCGACTTCCGGACTTCATTGCATCTTGCTTCGGGTGAACCGTTAGCAAAGCCAGAACAATTCGTACCGAAATGCCCCATAAACAACGACCGTACTGTACGGACACTATGCGATCGCGTAGCCCGCCGGCACAACAACGGCCGAGATTTCAGTCAGTAAATTACAAGTAACATCAGTTACAAGATTGTTGAAATGACGAAGTAAAGACGTGTAAAGCGTTCAGCCTGCGCTAATCGAGCAACTAACCCGAAAGCTGGTATGTACTGGCACGTGACTGGGTATTTCTGCAAGTGGATCACGTGATAGGGTGGCCTGCTGGTCCAGCTTCCTTCTCGGGGAATAATTAATGCGGAGACCGATATCGTTATCACCAGGCCAGGCGACAAGCCATGGCAAGCTTGATGACGAGCTCGGTCAGGAGTTCCTCCGCCGCGAGAGACCTCGTGCGCATCTACACACCATGGAGTCCTAGACGTGCTGCTCGCCTCCAGGCTGAGGTGTGAGAAGAGCAGTCACCGCTCAATCGGTCCGTATAGAACGCAACGATGTCTCCGACAGAGATCGATCCTCTACTGCCTCAGAACGCGCCCGCTCCCGAGATCCAAGGCCATGGCTTCTCAAGGTATAGAGGGTATGAAGGTATCCAGCCTTTACCAGAGTACAAAGAACACCCGAATCAATGGGAGGAAGTACGCCAGGTGCAGCCAGGGTACCAAGATGAAGAAGGCGATGATGACACGCAATCTACGTCGATGGAATCCACCCAGTCTGCCCTGAACAGAATCATCGGCATCTTCTCCATCGTGGTGTTCATGGGCTTTGTGATAGCGCTGCTGAGCCCGCGCGTGACAGACCAAGAGCCCATCCCTCTCCCCAAAAGACCGCAGAGCATCGAGCAACGGGTTTCGGCCATCCTCAACCACACACCGCTGATAGACGGCCACGTCGACCTCGCGATCTTTATCCGAGGCCTGTACGCGAACAAACTACACACCAAGGAGTTCAAAGAGAAGTTTGAGAACGGCAACATGGAACTAAACGTCGATTTGCCGCGCCTGCGCGAGGGCAAGGTGGGCGGCGCGTTCTGGAGTGCCTTCGTGGTGTGCCCGGAGGACGCAAGTGACGATTTTTCGGACGAGCAGTACGCCACAGCGGTCGCGCATACACTGTCTCAGATCGATCTACTCAGGCGGCTGCAGGCCGAGTATGCAGGGAACTTTACGTTCGCGACGACACCGCTCTCCGGGCAGCTGGCCAATTTCCACGCATCGAGGAGTTTGATCTCCCCGATTAGTATTGAAGGGTTGCATCAGATCCCGCAGTCCGCCCCGCTCTCGACGTTGCGGCTGTACTATGCACTGGGTGTGCGTGCAGCGACACTCACGTGGAATTGTCACAACGCGTTTGCCGACGCGGCGTTGATCTCCACTCGCAACGGCACGCATGTCGCGCCTTACCATCGTGGCGGGCTTACCTCCGCAGGACGAGAGGTCATCCGCGAGATGAACCGATTGGGAATACTGGTCGACATTTCGCATACGTCGTATTGGACGCAGAAAGCCGTGCTGAGCAACAACACCTCCGCGGCGCCGGTGATCTACTCGCATTCGTCGGCATTTGCACTTTGTCCGCATCCGAGAAACGTCCACGACGATATCCTAGAACTGGTCAAGCAGACAGGAAGTGTGGTCATGATCAATTTCAGTCCCGGGTTCATTTCGTGCTTGCCGCCGCCGGATGAGAGCGTGTTGCCGGAGTTCTACGAGAAGAATAATACATTGCACCAGGTTGCCAGGCATGTCGTGTACGTCGGCGAGAAAATTGGGTACGACTTTGTTGGCCTGGGGAGCGATTTTGATGGCATGGGCGAGCTGACGCCAAAGGGCCTGGAGGGCGTCGATAAATATCCCGACCTGATTGCCGAGCTGTTGAAGATTGGGGTCAGTGATAGAGACGCGGCGAAGGTGGCAGGAGGGAATCTGATCAGGGTATGGGAAAAGGCCAACGGGGTTGCCAGAAAGCTGCAGCGGGAGACGCTGGAGGGAGAAGATGCTGTCTCTGGTTGGTGACCTTGCACATAAGGCTGGCTTATTCCGGGTACCCGGACTGAACAAGCAGAAGCAATCAGAAAAGCCCTCGCTTAGTAGGTCAGGCCCCACGACGCACAATTCTTGCATTTCCTCCGGAAATGCAAAATGAAAGTGCAAAAAAAAGGAGAGCACATCCGTGAGGCCGAGTTGCTTCGAACTTGGTCCCGGACTGTGACCTCAAAAAGGAGCACAATGATAGATCTCAGCGACATGGAATCGAACCACAGCCACCTGGGCGCGGCTTTTAGACCGCCAGGTATTCTACCACTAAACTATCGCTGATCCTGATTGTAGGGGATGTGTCCTCTACAGCGAAGAAGGGCTCTTGAATTGTTGAAACAGAACGTGTTTTTGCATCTGATAAGCGTGTATTTCCCAAAGGTGAAAATTAGGAAATTAGGAGAGCGATCATTTTAGGTGGTGAGTCAGCATTTTGTTTGCTGAGCTGATGAGCGATATGAGCTGCCTTGCATCCTCCAGTCGCTTGAGAGTCACGTGGATGGTTAGATTGGCCGTTAGGACTCGTCAAGTACCTCCTGTCGTAGGGATGGAGGGCAGTCATTGTAGTCGATTGGTCCAGATATCCAGGCTCTTTCCAAGAGATAGTGGTTGACCCCGTGTTGTCCGGTTGAAAATACTTCGTCTTGCCAAGGAGGCTGGCCGATTCCCGACATGTGGGAGCGCCCGCCTCTTTGACGAGCGGTGTTCATTTCCCCTATGCATGGCGGTCGTGCCACTGGCCTGCATGCTCTGGAAGAAGGCTGGTGCATGTTTGGCTGGATTTCTTTCGCTGGAGACCACCATAGCGATATCGCGCGTGACGCTGGTCGCGAGTGACGACCAGCAAGCACCACAGCCAGAGTCTGACAATATCAGAGAGCCTCCCGGACGATGCAGGGTCTTGAGCCATCGCCGCCCTCTCAAGCATACCATGGAGATGCTCCAGTTCAAGGTCAGATGGAGGGGATGTTGGCCGAAAGATGAACATATCACTTTCCATTCTCCCAAGCACCTGCCCGTTTTCGACCTATTGACATCGTCAATCACAGGGGTTGTGGGAGGCCAAATAGTCGACCGTAGAGAGGCTTCACGCGTCAGTACTTTGCTTTGACGAGCTTGCCCGACAACCTTCTGTGTTCCGACAAATGATTTGAAGGAGTTGAGGCAAGGCGGGACGGAAATTCTGGTTGCGCTGGGAATACTCCAAGTCAAGTTCACACCGAACCCCGGTCAGAGAAGATGCTTGCGTCCTCGAAGCTGGTCAAGTTATCGCCGGGCTCACCGTCGCCAGATCCTTGTTTTGGCGCCGGAGTGCATCACCCTCAGAAAGGAAGCCTACTTTGGACGCCTGCCTTCCCTTGTTCCCACTTCAAGTGTCCGACCAGCGACTCCGATGCTCCTGTCCTTGTTTGCGGTCACACGTCTCGGGACTTGGTAGTATCGTGCCCATTTCTGGGGCATAATACTTCAGAATTGCTGATGTCGCGACCGCCCACGGGCGTTGTGCGAGCACTCTCGTAGACTGTATCAACTCCCAATAGATCTCCATGCTATCGCCACAGATGTGTATCCTATTGTAAGACAAAAATGGGATCCCTTAACACTATGATAATAGCTTCACAGAGCCAAGTTCAACGAGCGCTTGAGAGCTACGTCTTCGGTCTTCTAGACAACTTGCGCAGAAATTTGTCTGCGGAATTTACCCCGCTCAGACTGTCCCCTCAAAATCAAGGTTTCAGTGGCACTGAGTTTAGGATAGACAATGGCTCTGGAATTGTTCACGCATGCGTGTTCATTCTTCTGGTTCCAAAGTATTTTCTGACTGCACAGTTCCCGTCATCGCGAGAAGCGCGCAGCTTACAGCCCAAAGTTCCCACTTGTTATACACACAAGGCAGGGTTATATTTTCGGCTTCACTGTTCGTTCAGTTCGTGTGGGGAAATACGCGTAGGAGGTGCGCGGAAGGGTTCCGAGAATAGAAAGGTGAGGTCTTGGCAGATGCTGTGAGGTGGCAGCCTTCCATCTTGCGCAGGCCGATACGACTATTGACTATGTTGCGGCCGGAGCAGGAAAGATCTTCTATCTGCTTTACACGCACGATGGCGACCTTCCCGACAACGCCCTGCAATGATGACGGCCTCGAAGCCTCACCGTCCGTCCTGTAACGACTTTTGCTCGCTTGCTCACTTGCGTGACTACTAGCGGTACAGTGCCAAATGCTCATTACTACGGCAATTGAACACCGAGCGCCATGCCTCGCGGGGGCTGAGGTCCGCTGCGAATCAGTCCCAATACTGTCGTATGGTTGGCGCTTTTGACATCAGGCATTCAAGACCGATGCGAGGACAGAGCTCCAACCTCACGCGAGATACCCGGAATCAGGACTATCTCCAATATCAGCAGGCAACACCTCAACGCCGCGCTCATCTGGTGTGTATATTAGCCTCGTTTCAGCTCTAACAACAACCTATACAGACACTCACTGGTTTACGCCGATCTTGGCAATGCAACGATTGCGCCCGCCTGAAGCAAACGAAGGTTACCGTTCCAGTGCCATCTTGTTGAGGCCCCCCACACTGCAATCAAAGTCTCCGAGCATATAGGCGTCCCAGACGAGGCCTGGACATTATGTCTCCGAGTGCATCTGTGGTGTATATATATACAAGAGCTCCCTCTGATGGAAACAGGAGACTCTGTCTTGTCATCGCAGCTTGTGTGCGCCCTGCAGAGCCACCGCGATGTCTGACAGAAGAGTGTTTGAGATTGTGCAAAACTTTGTATACAACCTTGATCCCATTCGTACTGCCTCGCTGCTCGTTGGTATCTGGATGACATGGCAAGCGTTCCTCCACCTCTATCGTCTCACAGTACATCCCCTAGCGAAGTTTCCCGGCCCCAAACTTGCTGCAGCCTCTTACTGGTATGAGTATTACTACGATGTCTCCAAAGAGGGGAGATTTATCTGGAAAATCATGGAGCTGCACAAGGAGTACGGTAAGCGAACGTGGAGGCAGGATGTTTCACGACGGCTGACCTCCGAGAAGGGCCGGTCGTCCGAATAAACCCAAATGAGCTTCACTTCAACGACCCGGATTTCTACGAGGAAATATACCATGGCAAGAAGTACAAGACTGACCGCGACAAGTGGTTTAATCTGGACCACATTGGGGAAGGTCTCGCTTTCACCATCGACCACGACGTCCACGCACGACGGCGGAATGCCCTGTCTCCGTACTTCAGCATGCAGTCTATTCGAGCCCTGGAGCCTCGCATCACAGATGTTGTCGCGATAATGTTGGATCGGATCCACGAAGCACGTCAGAATGACAGAATAATCCATCTCTACCACTTATTCTCCGCGTATGCTCTCGATATCGTCTCTCAATACGCCCTTGGGAATGATCTGTCGATGAACCTGATAAACAAGCCCGATTTTGGCAAGGAATGGACTGAGCTCACGGCAGCCATTCGAATCAACAATTTTGGGAGACATTTCAAGGGTATAATGGCGGTGATGGTGTCTCTCCCCGAATCTATTATGGTCAGGCTGAACCCACCGACTGCCCGATTCATAGACTGGCGGAACACATTGTCAAAACAGGTGCAACAAGTCCTCGACGAGCAAAACAGCGAAACGCCAAAAGACGGACCGACGACGCTGTTTCGAGAACTGATCAAATGCGACCTGCCCGCCGAAGAAAAGACTCTGCGACGCTTGACGGACGAAGCCGGCATGGTCCTGGGAGCGGGAGGTGAGACCACTGCCCAGACTCTGGTACGGACTTTCTACCACTTGATTGAGAATCCGCGGGTTGTCAAAAAGCTTAGAGACGAACTGGCCGTTGCCATTCCGGAGCCGGACAAAATACCCCCCTTGGCTGTGCTTCAGAACCTTGTCTACCTGAACGCCGTAGTCGACGAAGGTGTAAGGATATCATTTTCTGTACCGGCAAGGTCGCCTAGAGTGTTTCAGGACCATACACTGCATTATGGCAATTGGACAATCCGGCCTGGAGTGAGTACCGCGTCATGCATACGTGTCTCTGCTAAGGTGCGATCCAGACCGCCGTCTCCATGTCGCCTTGGATGGTCACGATGAGCGATAAGGTTTTCCCCGATCCCTTCAAGTTCATTCCAGAGAGATGGCTAGGAAACAAGGAACTGCGCAAATATCAGGTCGCATTCTCCAAAGGGAAAAGGGCTTGTCTCGGGATCAAGTGGGTCACTTGCCCTCAAAGAAATGGCAACTGAGAACGACATACTGACCTTCGTCGCAGTCTTGCCTACGCCGAGATGTTGTTTGCAATTGCCATGATCGTCCGCAAGTTCGACCTGGAATTGTATGAAACGACGTGGGAAGATGTGGACATTGCGCATGATTATTTCGTGGCGCTTCCAAGGTTCGGTACGAAAGGCGTACGCGTCAAGGTCAAGAGGGAGCTTTCCTAAGCATGGCAACATACACCATCATCAAAGAGCAGGCTCATTCTCTGCATGAAGCTCCGGCAAGACGCCTCTCTAACGCTGTATCTACCACGAACTGTATTGGCTTGCCCTCACGCATCGCGGGGTGACGGGCAACATGCGCCCAGATAGTAAAATTCACAATTTCGCCTTCGCTTCGAGTTCCTCGGGAGGAATTATCCTTGCCGTCGTGAAAGGAACCTCGAGATGATAGAAAACCTGGTCCCATCGATCATTTCCGAACCAATCTCGCCGCTGGCCCTTGGAATTGACAGCTTGAATCCACGGGGCGCCGAATGCGCCAGCACTCTTCGTCAACTCGATAACTCGCTGTTTGTTCTCCGGACTGGCGGCATTCTTCATAATTTCCTTGACTTCCTCCTCGGTGAAGATACCCTTCAGAGCCTTGATCACACCTTCCGGCTTCGCGATATTGATGCCCTTGCTCCAGTACGCCACACTAAACGCCGGGAACGTTTGGTCGAATTTCTCAGCCGGATAGTGGTCTTTGACCCATGTCGCGACGCGAACGGCCTGCTCACCGTCAATCCCCGATTTCCAACAGCCTCAGTGACACTTACAAATAGGGACAGAATCGGGAAGTCCTTGGGCCGGATCACTTTCAACCCCAGCATCTCGCCCGTCAACGTGGTATCTTGCTCTGCGAAAGCCTCCTTCCACTTCGGTGTCGGAGTGTATGGATTTCCCGCGCCATCACGGGCAGCACCCAGAAAGAAAGGTATTATGTCGACCGAGACGCCATACGCATTGAGAAGTGGCCGGTAGCGAACAATATTGGTGAAGCCGAACCATGAGTACGGCGACACTAGAGACGCCTGGTGAGTTGCAAAGCATATCAGGTGGAGATTCGATGCTCGGTACATACCACAATCGACAAAAACCGTAAGCTTCCCTCCCTCTGGTTGCCTTTTTGGAAACATCGACATTCTGAGAAGCTCGGAATAAAGTGCTGGCCTGAGTCGGCTATCCTGGGTGTGCAGTTCAGGCCTCCTCCACAACGAAGCTGGGCTAGAGGCTAATCAGATTGCGTGATGCACCCTTTCGCTCTGCTCGTGCACTGTTATAATGAGCCGCTACCCCCTCTGCATAAAGGCCAAAGAGTGAATACATCTCAGCGAAGGGGCATCTCACAGAGATGATGAGGACAAATCAGGTGGCCCGGTCAGCCGAGGTCCCCCGGAACAACGCCGGCGGCGACTAATCATTAAAGCAGATCCCGAGTGCATAACATTCCTCGATCTTCTTTCGTCTCAGATGATCCTTATCGAGGCAGTCGCGGCGCCAGTGGAAGCTCGCCTCAGCTGGCTACGCACGAAACAATATCTTCTAATCAATCCAACGAGACAATTGCTTCAAAATGGTAGGGATGACTCCCCCATGGGGCAAGCTGCTGCTCGCCACAGCACCTCTTGGCTACATACACAACTACACCGCACCTGTTTCGAGCAGTGACGCTGGCAGCATCTCCAAAATCGCAGCACCATGCCCGTAGAGTCGGCCTATCCCCCGATCACCGTTCCGCCGGTCGATGTCTGGACCTTTCTCTTCGAGCGGTCTGAACGCGAATTTCCAGAAGATCACGGTAGGTGAGTGGGAAAATAGCACATGGTCCAGGGGGCTGACAGTGCATCAAGTTGTTTTCGTGGATGTCGCAGCACAGAGGCAGCATTCCGTACGAGATGTTCGCGATGCTGCCACACGATTCGGCCAAGGAATTCGACAGCAGTGGCATTGGCGAAAGGGCGATGTGGTGGCGCTTTTCAGCCCTAACAGTACCGACATCGCGGCTGTGACGTTTGGCACGCTCTGGGCGGGTGGTGTTGTCTGTCCCTTCAACAATCTGTATACTGTTGGCGAACTCGTGTCACAATTAAAGTCTTCGCAGGCGCAGGCCTTGGTGACCCATGTGGCATGCCTCGAGGTTGCCCGGGAGGCTGCCTTGCTTGTGGGCTTATCGCTCGACCGCGTCATTCTAGTAGGACCCCGAGATCCGAAAGAGCGATTCAGGCATTTTTCCGACGTGCAGCCTTCGACAACCGAAATCCAGAAAGTGCAGATCGATCCAAAGGAGGACCTTGCGTACCTGGTGTACTCTTCTGGAACCACTGGTCTGCCGAAAGGCGTGATGTTGACACATGAAAACGTGGTCGCAAATCTGCTGCAGGGGGCGGTCATGGACGGCCAGAATATGCACTGGGGCAAGGACAGGACCATTGGATTCCTGCCCATGTACCATATCTATGGTAAGCCGACACATCACCCGGAGCACCCCAGAATGCTGATATCTGGGGACACCTAGGCATCGCGGTTCTCCTCCTTCAACCAATATTCCGAGGGGTGCGAGTCTACATCATGCAACGGTTCGAATTAGAGCCATTTTGCCGCATCATCCAGGACCAAAGGATCACATTCGCCTTTGTTGTGCCACCCGTCGTGCTGGCACTGGCCAAGCATCCCCTGATCGACAAATACGACCTGAGCTCCCTCCGAATGATGCACTCATCCGCAGCACCGCTCACGGACGATCTCGTTCAAATGGTATACAAGAGGCTGAATGTGCCGATCAAGCAAGGGTACGGATTGTCAGAAGCCTCTCCAGGAGTGGCTTCACAGGTGCGTGAAACGAGCTCTATCTTTCCATTGCAGTTACTTACTCTGGCTTCATTTCGCAGCCCTGGGGTGAATGGAACAAGACTATCGGCTCAGCGGGGACCCTCCTCCCGTCCATGTCTTTGAAGTGTGTAGCAGTCGGAAAAGAAGTCCCTCTCGGAGATACCGGCGAGATCTGGATCAAAGGCCCCAATATCTTCAAGGGCTACTACAAAAACGCGAAGGCCACGTCAGAGTCAATAACTCCTGACGGCTGGTACCGCACCGGAGACGTGGGCTACGTCGACAAGTACAATAACCTCTACATCACGGATCGAGTCAAGGAGCTCATCAAGTACAACGGATTTCAGGTCGCTCCAGCCCAGTTGGAAGGCCTGTTGCTGGCACATCCGGCCGTCAATGACGTGGCTGTCATTGGCGTGTACAGCAGGGAGAAGGCGACCGAGCTCCCACGAGCGTATGTCGTCCCCGCGAAGGGATACTCCGCCGGACCCGAGCTGGAGAGAACAATTTCCGAATGGTTGAACAAGAAGGTCGCTCCGTACAAGAGGCTCAGGGGCGGCGTTCGGTTTGTGGAGGCAATCCCGAAGAGCAATGCTGGCAAGGTGCTCCGGCGGGTACTGTCTGAACAGGCGAAGAAGGAGGAGTCGGCTCGACTGTAACGCAATCTAGTAGATCTCGTGGACACGGCCAGTTCGTGCTCCAGGCGGGGCTCTGCCTTCCGACCCGTCATTGATCTGGAGGACAGGTACATTTCTCAGCTGCATAAGCCAAGGGAAGGCATCGAAAGCTCATCATAGACTCCCTGGCGTTAATCGCGAAAACACAGGCTTGTCTTGCCCTGTAGTCAATACAATCATACACAGAAAGTTCAACATGACAGCTGTGGACCACCTATATGCCGTTCTGTGTGAAAAGCTACCATAAGCATACATGACCCCCCTCAAACCGTTCCCTGCTTACAATTTCGAGAACATGCTCTCGCCCTGGGGCCGAGCATCCAACTCATGCGTCCACGCACTCCTCGGCTGGGTGTGCAAGAACCAATACGTCTGGGCCAGATCGGCGGGCGCCACCAGGTGGGCGTCCACATCGTCCAGCTTGCCCTCCTGCCCTCGTCGCTTCCACTCCCTCCTCGACCACTCGCCGATCAACTTGCCGTCCACGGGGCTGTCGACGATAATGTGCGCCGCGTGGATGCCCTTGGCCTGATACTCGCGCGTGATGATCTGGCACAGCGAGCGCAGGCCGAATTTGCCCGGCGAGAAGCTGGACAGGCCGGGATTGCCGCGCAGGGCGCCCGTCGCGCCCGTGAACAGGATGGTGCCCTTGCCCGCGGCCAGCATGTCGGGCAAGACGCACTTGGTCGCCCAGAACGCGCCGAACAGGTTGATCTTGGTGAAGTTCTCGAACTCCTCGGACGAGGTGTCCAGGATGGGCCGGCCGTTGACGCGCCGCGCCCCGGCGTTGTACACCAGCACGGACACGGCGCCCAGGTCGGCGCGGATGTGCTGGAAGCTCGAGAGCACCGACTGCTCCTGCCGCAGGTCGGTGATGTAGTACTTGGCCGAGCCGGCGCCGTAGTCGGCCTCGATGCCCTGGGCCATCTTGTGCAGCTTGTCCTCTGTGCGCGCCAGGAGGGCGACGTAGAAGCCCTCGGCCACGAAGCGCCGGGCCACGGCTTCGCCGATGCCGGGTCCGGCGCCCACGAGGGCGATGACTGGTTTGTTCTGCTTGTTCAGAGACATATTGTTACACGGTGTCGAGTGCGAGTTGTCGAGGTTGTCTGGCAGTAAAGCTAACTCCTCCCGGTCTGACGCTCGGTGATGGATTTGGACAAGACTGTCAGCCACAGCTGTTCCGTTCCGTTCTGTTGCTGTTCTGTTGCTGTGCTGTGTAAACGGCGTACTGTCCTGTGTAGCTCCAATGTATCAGACGATGCAAGCAAGCGAGTTTACAGCGTAGACGATATTTGAAGCTTCATTGTTCGGCGGAATCACGATGATGTGCTTGCGAATCAGTAATCCTTCGACAAGAGCAGACCTTGCATCACCCACTAAGCTTCAACCTCGGTAGGGGGACAACGCCGGTGTGCCGCCCCGGGGATTTGGTGGAATAGTAAGCTGCCGTCTTTGCTCGTGCACTGCATGGACTACGGCTCCCACAAATTGTACGTGCGTATGGGTCATGGATTTGCGGCCTGGATGACCTCATCGACTGCACTGTCGCGTGAATCTCGGGGCGCTCGTGGGATGGTGAAAGGTACAGCAAAATGGTCTCCAGTGACAAGTTCTTACAGTGTGCCCTTTCGAAGCACCTACGTACTGTAACGTCACCATCTACTGGAGGAAAGGGGACCTATTCTGCCTACTTAGGTGTGCGCCCAGCCCCTAACTTAGGCATTAAAGTACTCGTATCTTCTAAAGGCGCCGCCCCCGAACACCGATGGTGACCTCTAACTGCAGCCTTCACCATTCACAGCGCCAATCTTCCATCCGTTTGATACATTTACCAACTTGGTGTACGCATCATTTCTTACTGCAAGACATGTGGCAGGTTCTACGAGATTTTACGAGCACTCACTCTATAGCCACATCGGTATGCAAGTGTAGCGCGCTTGAGCGCTCGAAATCAACGCGTCGTGACTGTGCTCTTACTTCGCTCTCAGGTCGACCCGAGATGCGTGAGCCACTCTTATATACGTTGGTGTTGCTGCCTCCCGCAGAGGAAAATCTACTCGGGACTCACAGGGATTACCCTCGACCATGCCGCTATTAAAACCGTCACTTCGCTACACACCCTCTCTAATACTTTTCTGACCTTCCAATCACTTACCCACTCACCCTCTACGTCGCCCTTACCTACAACGGTCTTAATACGGCCTGCCGCTATATTTACGCGCTAGGTAGTAGATATAGCCTATTTCTAGGTTACCATTCTCCCCTTCTTTCCTTACCGCGAAGGTGTCAGGAAGAGGTCCACAGCCCTGGGGATCGCCCAAAAACACTGAGAATCATGGTAATTCGTGCCTGATCTTGGACCTCTTAGCTTATATACCCGTCTAAATATGATTCTCAGTCTCTTTGGGCGATCCCAGGGACTGTGGACCTCTTCCTGATACTTTGTCAGCCTGATCACACCAGCAACTTCATCAGCCCCATTACACTAGGTGGCCCGTATCCGATCCCTGAGCAGCGATCAATTCTCGGACTGAACCATGTTGCTACTTGTGGAAACTCGGCTGCTCGAATCAGCAGCATGAACAACATCGTAAGTTATGCGTGTGGGCATGAATTGAGATTGATAAGGCTATGGACCCATCGAATAGAGAGTGTTGTGATCATGCATGCCATCTCCATTGTCTGCATCATGAGCATTCAATCCTGTGTAGGCTCTTCTGCGCCTCCCAAAAAAGACCGATTGCAGTGGACAGAGCCACCAGGACTAGTACTGCATCAAACGTCAGCAAGCAAGTCATGATACAAAACTTGGCACTGTACCATAGTCTTCCATTATCATTCCTAGGCCCAGACGAAGTTGCCATGATCGTTTGCAATAAGATTGTTGAGACTGATGGTCGATGTGAGCCACTGTTGATCATCGCCAGTTGCCACCCTGGCTGACAGCGTCTTGCCGTCATCAAGCAACTTCACGTCTTGAGAGAATTTGCTGAAACCTCCGCCGGAACTGCTATATACTAGCTTTCCATGGTCATTGGCGATACGGTCGTCAAGAAGAATGGAAGAGTGTTTCCAGCCGCCAGAACCGCCAGGTGCAAGACTGGCATGGAGCCAGTATCCATTGTCTTGCTTCTCAAGACTGATGTCCTTAGCGTAGGAAGTAAAACTCATGGCTGCTGAAGTAGGTCGCCAAAGATTTGAATGGTGCTGATTTGGAGAATGGATGAAGATTGCGGGATTTTGGAAGTTTGCGAAGCACTCATTTATATACATCAATCCAAGCTTACCGAAAAGGCAACTATTGAGATAGGATAGTGGCTTACAGCTGAAAGATGCCTAGATTCCTACCCCTGCTCGTGTTCTGTAACTAGGGCGAGAGGACAACTCGATGGCTTGATCGTCCTTGGCTGAAATGGTCCAGAATCTTGCCACTCCTTATGCGCTGCTACTGTATCGAAGGAGCTCCAAGTCAGTGGCTTTGACTTATCCTAGCTGAAAGATGCCCAGACCTCAAGGTAGGTCCAGCGAGCGTAGCGACTGTGATCCAGTCTGTCGTCGCGTGATTTCGTCGATCTTCTTTGCGACAATTGGCCTGTGAAGCATTCCCGTGAAGTGCGCCTTGTCCAGTGGCGTCTTTTGACCAAGACCAGCGTGATACTTGGACGAAGGCAGAAACCGGAGTGACCATTTCACATCGTGATTTCCACTCCCATTGGAATGCTCAGATGGGTAAGGACGCGAGCAGGCTGTCATGTTGTAGAGTATCTGTAACTGAGACGAGTTGAGGATCTGGGAGGTCTTGGTGTCCGGGCCCTGTCCGATTCGCAAATCAGTCGCGCAGCTGCCTTTCGCTGCGATCCAAGAGGTCGACACACCTTCGCTATCGTGTATCCAGAGGAGTCTGGCATCTCTTGTCACACGAAGTGACGATCGTAATACGCAGGGGGGAGTGTCTCTGAGGCATATTTTGTGGCCTCGCATCGGTATTGGTTTCGTGAAAACATCCACCTATGCATCACAATCTTCTCACCGCTTCTTGGCAAGGCAGCCGAAGACACTTTGTACTTCATGCTGAATACTCTCATCGCACATGCGTAGAGCATGGCTCCCTATGCCAAATATACGGGAAGGGGGTCTGGTCCTTACATTGCTGGCGGCAAGATCAGTGTTGAGTACGGCATGGATAAGGATTCGTCGAATGGCGCACCTGGGTCAGGTCGAAATTCATTTGACGGAATTTTATACCGCCTATCATGCACACAACGCATGAAAGAGTCAAGATCCACCGTTCTCCTGCAGCTGAAAAGAGGTCTAGACTTAACAGACTGAGCTGTTCTATCCAACATCCTTGGTCACCTCCCACACAAAAGTGGATTGAAGCCAGCGTGATCATGTTGGCGTAGCTGAAAGCAGATTACGGGGTCGGTGCACTCGGTCCCGTTCGTACAGAAATGGTGCACGTTACGCAGAAGATCGATGTTACTCAGCGTATAATGAAGACCTGGCCACACGTTGTAGTCTGTAGGGGTCAGGACCGACTCCACTAGGGCACCTTTGTGATATACATGGCTCACCACGCACGTCGGACAAGGCGAAGCTTTCATGGCGTAGCTGAAACGACATTGAGGACTCGACTTACCAAGGACTCTTTATGCAGAATGTACGCAGTTCATGCAGACACATTCCGGGCCAAGCGGGTTTTCGCAATTGGCGTAGCTGAACGACATTATTCGCTTGAGCCAGCAAGCTTGTTGTAGAAGATTCCTCATTGAGCTGCTCCAGATCGACAGTCTGAAGCTTAGATAGATCCGCAAGGACTGGATTGCACAATGTTCGCCACGGTCAGCTTGATGCCAATGTTGCGGGCTTCTCCCACCAGTTTCATGGCCGTAACCGACTCGCCTCTAAGCTGGAAGAAACTGTTATCTGCCCCAATATTGTCCGCTGCCAGGGCCGAGGGCCTTTCCCCCAGAGGCGTGCTTGAGGTCCAATCATCCGGGTCTAGTTGGCTCTGTGGAGTGAATGCAATAATGCACCGCAAGGTACATGCTCGGTACCTGTTATAGCTTCGCTTCTGTGAGTGTTCGAGGTAACAGGATCAAACCTCGCTTGGGGTTTGCTGGAGGTCGTGGCTTTAGTCTTTAAGCTAAGTAGGGCCACAGCGGCGCAAACGATGCACGGGGGAAGACGGCGTGCACATCTCCCCGGCTCCCCGCTCTCAGGAAGCTTAGTCCTTCAGTCGTCCCAAGGCGAGCGAAAGCTCAAGTCCAGTTCTCAGAGGCGTGACAGTACGGAAACAAAGCGTGTACATACAGTACCTGTCGACGAGAATTTCCGGTTGCCTGATCTGTCACCAGCAATCCGTGAACATGTCGAGTGAAGCGAGTGTTGATGCGATTTCAGCTCCGCCATGTGCGAATTTCTGCCTCGTTCAAGCGCATCGAGCCTGCACGAGAAATTCATTGGACTCTGGGAACGTCCCAGCCGTGCCACAATACAGGACTCGCAACCCCGCTTTTGTTGTATGCGTGACGGGCGGTCACGCATTAGATATTCGGTGTTTGCAGGTAGGTGTTGCTTCATATGCGATGGCCACCATAGCGTTCGCGAAAACAATCCCGTGGGGTTGCGGCATTGGCTTTTCGACCGACGTGGCGTCGACGTGGCGGGCTGAGGCCATGGTCTAGAGCCAGGCCTCATTGGTTTCAGCACGACATCGTTGGTGATCTACACGTCTCTGACCGGCAACAAGATCGCGGCTGTAGAGTCATGTCGAGGCTGATCCGTCGATTGCCCTCGATCTTCGGCTGGGAATCCATATTCTTCACACCCACGCTATGCAGTCTCTGGGGGAAAAAAAAACCACAAACGCAGCACAGACCGAAGATCTTATCCATGTTCCGCAACGGAAGCTACACGTCTGTGGTGGCTTTTCTATTTGCAGCTGCGAGTATATCGTGTTAGACTGGCCGAAGTTCCGCGGCAAGCCACGAAAAGGCCAGGAGGGCGAGCTTACCCAGCTCATGCTTTCATCCGCGCAAATCACGCAGGCGATGATGGGTTTGGTTCGACCAAAAAAACCTTGCAAAGAGTTCCGAACATTGGATATGTCTCGAACACCCGTGAAGAGGAGGCGGCGCTAACAAACCCCTGTTTGGGAATTATACACGAATGATTCTACTTGGAGCTTGACCGTGGCGAAGTGGTCATCTCATGCCCGGGGGTGTCTATCAAGCCAGCAACAACTGCGCCTAGAGGCTCACACTATAACTTGTTCATTGGTGGCTGTGGTTGACTTGTTCCGATCGAGCTTGTGAGGTTGAGCAAGATCTCTCCAGCCTCTCGTTCGATGCGTGCAAGGAGCTCTGCACATGTCGGAATATCATGGATCAATCCCATGACTTGTCCGGCATACCACACCTGGATCAAACGTCAGTAGGGAAAGCAAGCCTGACACGCCAGCAACTTACGCCGTGTTGGATATCGCCTCCCACAAGGACTTCCCTGCCCTTGACTCCGCTCACTACGGGAGCCACCTCAGCGAACTCGCCTGTCTTGCTCGTCGTCTCAATTTCGATCGTCTTTGCCGTCATCTGGTTGCTGTACATGCGGCTAGTGTTCTTCCACCGTCGGAGAATCAGAGTGGTCTGATGTTCGTCGCCGTTGACAATTGCTTGCTTGACGTTTAGGTGGATGGGTGCTTCCACCGTGCACATGAAGCGAGTGCCCATGTTGATACCTGCAGCGCCAAGACTGAGGGCTGCCATCAATCCATATCCGTCTGCGAAGCCACCAGAGGCGATAAAGGGCGTGCTGCCAAGTTCCTGACGTGCCCTACTGTTCAAGATCAGGGACGCGATATCAGACTCGCCAACATGACCAGCACATTCGAACCCATCAATCGACAAGATATCGACTCCGAGCCTGATGGCGGCTTTGGCGTGTCTGATGGTTGTGGCTTTGTGGATAACGATGATGCCGGCTTCTTTGAGTTTCTTGATCACCGGCCCGGGGCTGTTGCCAGCTGTTTCCACAATCTTGACGCCCTCCTCGATGACGGTTCGGGTAAAAGCGGGATAATCAGGGGGATTAAGGGCAGGTAGCAGGGTGAGGTTGACACCGAACGGGTTCTTTGTCAACGAGCGTGTCTTCCTAATCTCTTGACGAAGGGATTCTGGGCTTGGTTGCGTGAGGGCGTTGATGATTCCGAGTCCACCAGCATTACTGACGGCAGCCGCCAATTCCGCATATGCAACCCATTGGAGACCACCTTGGACACTAAACTTCAGTCAGCTGCAATGTCTTGTACCGGCTATCACATTGCCATGGACACGACACAACACTGCAGTGGAGCCAGGAAGTCTGAGTGACACCTACACTGGGATCCTGATGCCCAACGTGCGGGTAAGGGGCGTGTCGAAAGCCATATCAGATGCAGATGTAGATGTGCACGAGTGGATAAGTGAACGGTACTGTTGAATGCGGTACTATCTGTCGCAAAGAAAAGAAAGGGACCTGCCGATACTTGCCTTCATATTGAGGTTGTTTCTGCGAGTCGGTCCAGGTAATCAACGCGCCCAAGCACAACGAATCGATCAGCCTCTTCAGCTGCAAGACCCGAGGTACAAAGCACTCAGCGTGCTGTAAGTCCCGAGACGTCTCCGGTGGGACAATGGTAGAGACACGGCCGTACTTTGCGCCCGTAAATGCCGGCATCGACGCCATTATTAACCACGACAGTCGCGGTATAAACTCAAGGTGTCTGTCGGGCGAGAACCCCAAGAAATTGGACGGCGCCTCCCCATTACACCGCCCCAAACAATCTACTGCGGTACGTACTTGAACTAGCCACAGCAGGTACGAGGTAGCTGCAAACAGATTATTAAAGGAAGGGCTGGGACAGGTTGAGCATGGATTGGTCCCCACATATCAGTAATAAATAAATCCGACGTTCCAGAACAGCCGAGGTGAGCGACCCATGTAAGCACAATCTGGACCTCACCTGGTAGAGCCATGGATCACGAGAGTTTTAAAGAATTCGTGCGGCCTTGTCGACAGGCCATTGAAGCCGTCGACCGCCATCATGAGCCGTGAAATTGCCAAAGAAGAGGTCTCCCGGAACAACACTGTCGACAGTCTATGGTGTATCATCGATAACAAGGTGTACGACCTGACTGACTTCGCTGATGCTCACCCCGGTGGTTCGACGGTACTGTATCAAGTCGCCGGGCAAGATGCGACGGCCGACTTTTTCAACCTGCACAGACTGGAAGTTCTGCAAAGATACGAAAAGTCGCTATGCATCGGCACGGTGAAAGGCGAGAAGCCGCAGATCATATATCCAAAGCCCGGGGATTTGAGTCTCGTGCCTTATGGAGAGCCGATGTGGTTGGCGTCCCAGTTCAAGAGTCCATACTACAAGGAGAGTCATCGGCGGTTGCAGCGAGCGATGAGAATCTGGGTGGAGACAGTTCTGATGCCCGAAGCTCAGGAGAAGGAATTGAGCGGCAAGTACATTAGCGACGAGATGATCCAGGAGATGGGGTACGTGTGCACTTGTCCGCTGCTGGAAGCCTTACCTTTGCCCGCTCTGACCGCCCTTGTAGACGACTTGGGATTAATGCGATGCGCATGGGACCTGGCGCACATTTGAAAGGCCTCACGCTGATGAACGGGGCCGTCCAACCTGAAGAATTCGACTACTTCCACGAAATGGTCATCACCCAGGAGATGTGTCGGACGGGCACGCGATCGTTCAACGACGGCAATCTGGGCGGAATGCTCATCAGCTTGCCGGCGGTGCTGTACCACGCGAAGCCTCACGTGCGGCAGAGAGTTGCGGAAGAATGCTTATCGGGGAAGAAGAAGATCTGCCTGGCCATCTCGGAAGCATTTGCTGGCTCGGACGTGGCGGGCATGAAGACCACGGCGGTGAAGAGCGCAGACGGCAGCCATTATATCGTCAACGGTCAGTGAAGCTCCGCCCCTGTCCCCGAAGGAAGATGTCCGCTAAATAATCTGTACAATCGCCAGGGACCAAGAAATGGATCACCAACGGCAACTTCTGCGACTATTTCGTCACCGGCGTCAAAACAAAGGGTGGTTTCTCTATGCTTCTGATCGAGCGACAGGAAGGACTCGAGACGACCCAGATCAAGACCAGCTATTCGACGACGGCCGGCACCGCGTTCATCAAATTCGATAACGTCAAAGTCCCCGCCGAGAACCTCCTGGGCGTCGAAGACCAAGGCTTCAAAGTCATCATGACCAACTTCAACCACGAGCGCTGGATGATCACGACCTTCAGCGTCCGCTCGAGCCGCATGGTCGTGGAAGAGTGCCTCAAGTGGGCCAACCAGAGGAGAGTGTTCGGGAAGAAACTGATCGAAGAGCCGGTCATCAGGCAAAAGTACGCACACCTACCTGTACACCATACATGCATGTATACCCCCGCGGAATCAATCAAAATCGCTAACCCCTTTGCTTGTCCTCAACAGGCTCGCCAAGATGATAGCCCACGCCGAAGCCATCCAGAACTACCTCGAGAACATCACGTTCCAGATGTGCAACATGACGCCCGCGGAGCAGAACAAGCACCTCGCAGGCCCGATCGGGCTGTTCAAGATGTTTGCCACGCGCGCGGCGCACGAGATCGCCGACGACGCCGTCAACGTCTTTGGAGGCCGCGGCATCACCGCCACGGGCATGGGCAAGCATATCGAGATGTTCCACCGCACGTACAAGTTCGATGCCATCCTCGGGGGCACGGAGGAGATCCTCGCCGACCTGGGCGTGAGGCAGGCCATGAAGTTCATGCCAAAGGCCATGTTATGATAAAGTAATAGGCGCTGGTCTAGGGTTGTCGACTCCGGGGGAGAAAATAAACCGGGCAAGCGTGGAGGTGGGGTCGGCTGTACTCGTAGGATGTTGTACCCCCCTATCACGCCCTGGTTACTTATCGTTCTCCCTCCACCTCGGAGCGCGATGGGCAGAATTTTACAAGACACGCAGTTGATTCAAACGTCAGCGCCCGAAAAGACGGTTGTCTCTATGGAAGAGGAACGGCGAAGGAAGAAACAAGAAACAATTTGCGAATTTACTGCCCATGTGGAGATGTGTTCTGTACGCTGCACCCTATTACACTGCGTATGTACTCTGTCCTATGTACTGTCCTGGACATGAATCAAGGACACTTTGTGTGTGTTACACTGTACATCTATGCTTTAGCCTCAGCATCGCCGTCGGCGTTCTCCCTGCAGACATGTCCGAGAGACATCGATCCTCGATAAAGACTTCCTTGATAAACTTCTCAATGCATACCGAACACTCAGGTGCTGCTAGCTCTTAATCTCGTCTTGATCTCTCGACGTGTGCTGCGGCTGCTAGAAGCGCACAACGTGTGGGAATGGTCTAGCCAGGCTGAAGAGGGGCTTATCACGACCTTGAGCAGATCCAGTGTTACACGCATCCAGGGCCGTAATGCCCGTTGCCTCCTTCTCGGATTTCTCTGCATAGATCTGAGAGGTCCCGGTCCGGACTATCTTGAGCTGATGTCTCGGCCTCCACAGCTTATGGCACTTGCAAGGCTTGTTGCGCTCAAGCAGGACCAGATGAGTCTCGTCGCTTTCTTCTGGTGAAGTGACGTCCGTGGCTTCCATCTCGTAGACGCTTTTAATGTCCCACGAGCGGAGTTGATGATCGCGCAGATAGGTTTGCGTGTCGCGCATGAGCTCGGCGGAGCATTCCTGAGGAGCGCCGCTGAGAGTCTCTGGGATGTGCGCAAAGGTCTTCGTGCCGTCGAGGGGGTAGATGGTGCTGAAGACCTTGTAGGCCTTGTTGTTGCTTGCTCCGTGGGACCACTGCAGGACCAGAATCATCTGCTCGACGATGATTGTCTCGGTGCATGGCTCGCGCCGGGACGAACTGTCTGCAAGGTCTGGCGGGGTGAGGCCTACCAACATTCGGAGAGAGGGAGGCATAGTGACTGGAACGTAGATGTACTTGTGTATTGTAGTTGTTCTTGTGTTTGTACTGGTGTCTATGGTTGTACTGGTGTCTGTGTTGTACTGGTGTCTGTGGTTGTACTGTGGATGGGGAGTCGTATGCAGACCACAATCCACAGGGAAGACAGCTGCATTTATAGACCGAGAAAGAGGACCTGTACTCGCAACCCTGAACCTCAGAACTGCACCTCTGGTAGAGGACTCTGGTTAGGTAGGCCTGTAGGTCAAAGCGCCAGAACCAGAGATATCGTTCTCCCTTCCAGGCTGGCCATCCTCGAGATCGAGTCATCATCAGAATGACATTGGTTCCCGCTTTCGCCTGCTCAGGTCCTCAATTGTCGAAACCACAACTTGAGTCCTCTACCAAGATCTGCACTCTGAAGCGTTGAATGTTTTCCGGCGTGAGTGGTTCGGAGGAAATGGTCCGATCCGCCTGAGATTGAAGACTCCAGTACAGGTCCGTGCGGCAGGTCCTCCTCGTAAACGTGAGAGGAAGGCCAAGGGCTACTCCTCTGAGTCTCTGGGCCTCTTGGAATTCGAGTTACAGAACAGGCAAGGTTGTCTGAATTGCCATACCACTTTAATGCCTGTAGGTGTGTCGTCTGGTTCTCGTGGTGGCGGCGCCCGAAATGCTATGGCCCTACCACCCTGCCTTAATCACTGGCTGGAGAGGCTCACCAGATTCTTCGTGTGAAATTTCTTCTCCTTAAGGTTATCTGGGCCATCTCGCTGTACTCCCTTAGTCCATGTCGATAGCAGTGTTGGCTTTTCCTGGCGATGCGATGGGCAAAGGCTGTACGGTTGTAGGTTGGACGGATGTGTGCTGCGGGAGTGCCAAGGTAAATCCACAGTTACACCATCTCGAACAATCATCTTCGATCTTCAAGGACGGCTGAGGCTGTCGCAATGGAGGCGGCACTTCCAACGAGCACCCCAGACTCCTCGCATCTCACCCGACATGACATGCGTTTGCAAATGGCCTACAGTGTCACTGGAGAAAATTCATAGGGACTTCATTACAAGATCCATTTCCCTCTCGAAAATCCGGTCCGTTGCAGCTGAGTCTGATATCGATCCACGAAATGCGTTCAACTTCGCTGTATCTGGAACGTTATATTGACAGCGTCGGAAGTAATTGAGGTTGGTTGTGCAAGACGCGAGACGCGAAATACGAGTAAATCAATCACCAATGCGCTACGCCCGAACCTCCGCCTTGGTAGGCGTGGCTCTTCGGTTTAGCCGCGCCCACTAATCAAGATAGGGCCTAATTGATCAGCTGGCCCCGCCTATTCGATGTTCCTGCGTCACGCGAGATGTTGAGCTGGGCATCTGGACCAACATTTTGTGTCGAGCCCACCATTCACCAGAAATTCAAACGCAGGACGAAGTTGCTTTTGAACCCTGCAACAACGTCACTACAAGTACTGGATGCTGTTGCCTTCTCGTGCAAGTCTGTTTCTTCGGTTCTCTAGACTCTCTGTTTCTGTTCATTGGTTCTCCAAACCAACACCAGCCGTCACGATGGATAGCCTTCGAGCAAAAATGTCCGCCCTGACACCCTATCAGAAGAAACACAAAGTCACCGTGATCGGGTCCGGAAACTGGTAAGGAGGTACTGGAGCTACAAGGGTGCTTGGCTGACTCAACCAGGGGATCAACTATTGCCAAAGTGATTGCTGAAAGCACCCTTGACCACCCGGAACTCTTCGAGCGAGATGTGCAGATGTGGGTTTACGAGGAGGAGGTTGAGCTGGACACCAAGTCCAAGCACTACAACCAGTCTTCAGAGCTCAGCAAAGGAAAGCAAAAGCTCACCACGCTCATCAACGCCTTCCATGAGAATGTCAAATACCTTCCCGGCATTCCTCTACCTCACAACGTCATCGCGAACCCGGACCTCATTGACGCGGTCAAAAACTCGTCGATCCTCATCTTCAATCTTCCCCACCAGTTCATCCTGAACTTATGCAAACAAATGCGAGGTCATATCCTACCCTTCGCCCGGGGCATCTCATGTATCAAGGGCGTCAACGTCCACGAATCCTCCATCAGCCTGTTTTCCGAGACAATTGGCGAGGAGCTGGGAATATACTGCGGTGCCTTGTCTGGTGCAAACATTGCCAGCGAAGTGGCTCTGGAGAAGTTCTCGGAAACTACGGTTGCTTATGACCCTCCACCGATGGACTCACGAGCTCCGACGCCAGCGACTTCTCAGGGACCTAGTCCATCCTCGAGTCATGTCGACCTGACCAAATTAGAACACAAGGATGTCTCGGGAAAGCCCTCGAAGGTCAAGCTGAAGCCTCTTCCGGCCGAGTACCATGCAATTGACCACGACACGTGGAAGAAACTATTCCACCGACGATACTTCCACGTCAGAGTGGTCTCAGATGTCGCAGGTGTGTCGCTTGGTGGTGCTCTGAAGAACGTTGTGGCTGTCGCGGCCGGCTGGGTCGATGGCTTGGGCTGGGGAGACAATGCTAAGGCTGCGGTCATGCGTGTTGGGCTGCTTGAGATGCGAGAGTTCGGAAACAGATTCTTTCCTAATACTGTCCAGCCGGACACCTTTACTGTGGAATCAGCTGGTGTGGCCGACTTGATCACTTCTTGTTCGGGTGGCCGAAACTTCCGGTGCGCCAAGATGAGTATCCAGGAAGGCAAATCGATCGAGGAGATCGAGGAACGAGAGCTGAACGGGCAAAAGCTCCAAGGTGCAATGACTGCGGGCGAAGTCAACAAGTTCCTGAAATACAAGGGTTTGGAGAAGGACTTCCCTCTCCTCACAGCGGTATACAACGTCCTGCAAGGCAAGGAGAAGGCTGAGAATCTGCCGGACCTCATCGAGCCAGAAGACGAGTGAGGTGGCCGCGGTTTGTTTGTGCATACATTTTCTCTACCATTAGGCATTTTGTTTTGCCGAGGCCGGATGGGCGGATAAGACGCGACGTTTGATACCCAATGACGATGCATGATGGGATGAATAGTCATACAGTGATGAGGGCTTTGGCCTGAGTGAAAGACTCCAGAATCAGAATCAGAATCAGAATCCAGATCCAGGCGCCGTTCAAGGGCTTGGCATAGATCACAGAATCCTTCAATGCACGTATTCCAGCCTGACTCGTTCTAATTGCTCCTGTCTTTGACATTGCAACGGGTCGTCGACGGAGGGACAGATTCAGTAGGTCTCCTTCTCTATGAGGCTCGTGTCATCGCATTACAATTTAGGAAGATTTCGCTGGTGGGACCCCACGCCCGCGAGATGTCGGCCACAGACAATTTCGTCGAAACACCTACCCTTGCTCAACTCCAAGTAAGTGACTCGTCGCATACCGTACCCAGAGCCATAGATGAACCAGACGAGCTGCCATCGCCCAGACTCACAGAAGATCCCGATGGATTGCCATCAACATCCCGACCGCTCATCCCCGCCCCATCACTCGCCTCCAGCAGATACAACCGCCAACTGCTCCTCCCGCAGCTCCGCCTCCGCGGCCAAGAATACCTCCTCTCCTCCAAGGTGCTGATCATCGGGCTCGGCGGCCTCGGCTCTCCGGCCGCGCTGTATCTCGCCGGCGCCGGCGTCGGCACCCTCGGCTTCATGGACAGCGACGCCGTGGAAGTCAGCAATCTCCATCGCCAGATCGTGCATACCGAAGACGCCGCCCGGGCGGGGCTGTCGAAAGTCCGCTCCGCGGCCGCGACGTGCACGGCCCTCAACTCGGAGGTGCGGTACGTGTGCCACGAGCAGCAGGCCACCGGGGCCAACATCCTCTCCACCGTATCGCAGTACGATCTGGTGCTGGACTGCACGGACAACCCGGCGACGCGGTATCTCATCTCCGACGCGTGCGTGATCCTCGGCAAAGTCCTGGTCAGCGGCGCCGCGCAGAGGGGAGAAGGCATGCTCATTGTGCTCAACTCGCCTCCTGCTCCTGCTCCTGCGCCCTCGACCACGCCGGACAAAGGCCCGTGCTACCGATGCGTGTTCCCCCGGCCGCCGGCTCCTGAAACGGTGCGCTCGTGCAGCGAGATCGGCATTCTAGGGCCTGTGGTCGGCATGATCGGGACGCTCATGGCCGGGGAGGCGATCAAGCTGATTTCCATGGGAGGACATCTTCCGCCGTCGACATCTCAAAGTCAGGGCGACGTCATCGCAAGTACTGTTGCGGCAGCGGAGTCGGAGTCGTCCCCCTCGGGGAAGGCTAAACACACTATGCTTCTCTACAACACATGGGCGGCCGACCCGCGCAGCGTCTTCCGCACAATCACCCTGCGAGGCCGGCGGAAAGACTGCGTTGCGTGCGGCGACGACGAGACTCTGGCGCAGAAGAACCTAAGCAGGATCACGGCCGACGCCCTTTCCGAAGGACGCCTCGACTACCAGGCTTTCTGCGGTGTTGCGGAAGACGTGAGGCTGCTGGGTGAGGAGAATCGGATCAACGCGCGTGAGTTTCTGCAGGAGCACGCACGGCAGAACCATCGCCACCACGGCGGAAAGAGGGAGAGCGAGAGCGAGAGGGGGGGTGGGAGGCAGAGGAAAAGAAAGAGGAAACACATTGTCGTCGATGTCCGCGAGGAGCATGAGTTCGAATTGGGGCCCAAAGTCAGTGGCAGTGTGAATATTCCGCTGTCGAAGATTCTGAGGCACGGAGGCGCGGCGTTTGATCAGCTTCAGCTTGGGCTTGGTCCTGGGCTTGACCATGACATTCGGACTGGCACTGGCTTTGACGCTCGCACTGGACCAGGAACAGGCCCCGACGGAGGAACGGTCGATCAGGAATCTCACATCCCGACTGCAGGACAGGAGACACCAAACGGCGCTGGAATCGATCCCCAAGGCGGCCAGATCAACAAAGAGTCACACATTCCCACCGCCACCACAGGGGCGACCGGCATCGACCTCCCCAGCGGTCGAGATAGGGACGATCTAGCAAGACAGAGTCCAACGACCGCACCGGACGGAGGGATGCTTAATCGCGAATCCCACATCCAGACCAAGCACATCTATCCCGGGACTCAGGAAATCGGGCCCGACGGAGGAATGCTCAATTCCGAGTCCCATATTGCCGTTGCCGCACAACCGGGCTCGTCTACCAGTGGCGCTGCCGCTGCAGGCCCAGACGGCGGCATGGTCGATCACGAGTCGCACATACCCATCCCCATCCCTGTGGCGGGACAGTCGACCTTTTCGAGCACCGACTTCCCGTCCAGACCGCTGGGGATGTCAACTGAAGGGCACGAAAATGATAATTACAGCAATACTCCTGGCGACGATGATAATGATGACGGTGGCGAAGACGATACCGACGACGACCTTGCGGCCGTGTACTTCGTCTGCCAGCGCGGGAATGATAGTCAAATCGCGGCGCAGAAGTTGATGACGAGTATTCAGCCCGTGGGAGACACTACAAGAAGGGGAACGGCTACAGAAACAGCCGAAAACAAGGCGGGAAGGAAAAAAGGGCCTTGGATCGGAGATATCAAGGGCGGTTTCCTCGCCCTGGAAAGACACGCAACATACTAGCCAATTAGTTGGTAGTTCGACTGCGTGACGTGATGGGTTATCGAGCTGTTTGCCAGCCAGCCAGCCAAGATCACATCTAATGAAATGGGATGGAAATAACTCCTAATGGAAGAAAATGTAGGCATAGATATCTGTATCGAATATATGTAGAAACGCTAACGTGACGAGGTCGGTCACCCGGTCAGGCGGTCGTCGATCCTACCGTTGCGTGATCCTCACTCAAAAGGTATAGAATCCCATACTGTCGTCAAAGATATCCTGTCCTATCCTATCCTATCCCTACACTAAAAAGAGCCGTGACAAGTCAGCACACTGGACCACGAGTAGGACTTTCAAACACAGCAGGATCTTGTTGCAAAGGATTCGTCCTCGTACTCGTGCTCGCACTCTGTAAATAATGCAGAGTGCAAAACACGGAATACAGTAACCAGTAACACAGCAACACAGTATCTCAGAAGGGGAAAGAAAAAATGAATTTTCTTCATCGCATCGACTCGCTGCACAGCAGACGAGTCTCGATTTAAGTAAAGTTTGAATCAGCGAATTGGGTATCATCATGTACCGTGCGGTGCGGTGCGACGCAGTGCATTGCAGTGCAAGGTAGTCTTGGAAGTGAAGTGAGACGAAGGAAAGAAAGCGTGAGACGTACTCGTTGTCAAATTAGTTGATCCTGGTTAGCGAGTCGTGCTTGGACCACAAGCAGATAATGGTGGTTCAAGACGGGGTTTTGGTTCCTCAATCACCATGCTAAAATGGTGAGATGTAACTTGTACGCTGTCGTCGAAGACCCGCAGGCCTAGGTCAAGGCCTTGTCATCGTGGCAATGTTGGCGGTGGCGGAAGAGAATCGCAGACTGAGGAGCCTCGAGCTTGGAGCTTGGAGCTTGAAGCTCACGAAGGAAGAGAACAGCAGAGAAAGAAAGCCGATTTTGAAGGATTGCCGAATGAAAACTAGCCTCGCCAAGACGAATCAGCGGCGGAAGTTCTCGCGATGGGCCGGAACAACAATGCTCCGTCTAGCCTTGAGCCTGGCCCTACATGGCACTTATTTTCTTACAGATATGGATTCGTATACAGATATCTTATATGGATACATGCAAGCGTGATAACTGCCTCGTACGAGATCGTCCCATTGCCAGCGACGGCATTGTTGGACTGACGGTACCATTCTCATCAAGGAGAGATCTCTGTCCCGGTCCATTAAAGACTCATGTTCCGAATCTACTGTTGGTGGATCGAAACGAGTTCCATCGTTGACTAGCGAAGAATAGGATTCGTCTGTCGTATATTGAATATGGCGCGTCCCCGGCTCCTGAGGCTCAGCTGCCTCAAAAGCAGTTGGTGGACTATTCCAGCTTCGCAAGATCACCTCTGAACCAACGTCGATACCCCAGCGCCATTGCGTGAACTCATCATGAGGTGCGTCGTGAGGCGCACCGACCGGTGCCGCAGCCCTACTCTTACTTTGGTGCAACCACCAACCTAAAGCCGCTCTTTCTCTCCAAATATCCGTGGCTCGCAAGTCGGTGACTCCGTTGTTACGCAGCCTTCGTACAATGGAGCTATTGGCCAACAACGAAAGTCGGGCGGCGATCGAATCGGGCGGAATGGGCAGGATTGACTCGCTCGGGAATTGGATGAAGATCCAGACGACACAACAGAGCATTAGGGCGAACAGACTCTCTAGCGCGATTGTGGCGTGGAGGTTCTGCACGAGGCGAGGTTCGGGCTGACTGAGCGTGCCATGGAGCGGTAGAGTGGTTTGAGAGACGGGTGCTAATGCGAGTGCCAGAGGGCGCAATTGCGTCAAAACCTGTGTGCAATATGCCGTCAGGACAGCTTCGGTCGCGACCGCTAGCTTGTCGACGTCCAAGATGTTCGTCAAGTTGTCCCCTTTGAACTCCGCGTATGCGGCGAAGAGTTCCCAGAAGTTCGTGGGGCTGCCAATTTTGGGCCACAGGGAATTACTGTTGAGTTTTCCGTCCATATTGTCACTTTGTGTATATTGGGAGACGGGTGCGGTTACCGGCGCGAACCAGTATGGTTGCATGTCGGGTATGCGCGCTGGTGCATTACCGAACCCATATCGACGGACACTGGGCTCCACGGCAGGAGTTTCTCGACATCTCCCACGAGTAACTTGGACGCCTGGCATATGTCGCATTTACTTGAACAAGGCTCAGGTTACGGTTACAAGAGAGTGCCCTGGCCGTAGGTGGTGGGAATGAAAATGTGTCATCCCCAACCCACGCGGTCTTCGAGGTAGTATTGGCCGGCAGGTCCATCAAGCTGGCGTTTTGAATAGAGTCATATGGTCTCATTAGAGCTGAGGCATCTGCTAGGATGACGTTGAAGGCAGTGTTGACGAGTCGTGGCAGGTATGAATTGCCCATCGATTGTTCCGTATCAAAATCAGGGGTTTGCACAAAACTCGACCCTTGGTACCGGTACGGAGGGGCAGCATCTGTCGTATTCACTACTGTCGACTGATGCACCACCACAGTCTGATTTAGCAGGGTCGAACAAGGCGTGGATCTGCAATACCAGGCAAATGACCACGAACCTGGATAGTAGGTTGCCGACAGGTTAAAGTCCGAACTGGGCAGAGGCGTATATTTGACGTCGACAGCAACCGCTGGAACCCGCACGTTCAACTCGCTTCCCGTCTGATTCGATATTGAAGATAATGCAATACTGGTTATGTTGCTTAGGACGAGGTTGTTGGTTATCCCCGGTTGCTGGGGCACCTCGAAGCTCGGGATAGTGGTCCACTCCGTAAATTCTGACGCCCGCTTCACGACGCTGTCAAAGTCCGAAACATTCCACATCGATGCAACAGTGTCTGGGAGGCACGTGTCTGCTTGAAGTGCCACTATTTCCTCGCTCAAAGACGGATGTGCATCATACAACCCTGCTGCGACAAGCTTCACAATCGGGGGGGCCAACAAGATAACAGCTGACGTGACTAAGGTGAATAGGACCTGTTCTGTTTTCTGACGAGTAGGCGACCAAAAAGACAGCGTGTCTCTGACATTGAGAAGAAGTGTCTGCCGACTCGATGCCTTGCGAAGCTTTTTGTACGGGAGCAAAGAACGAGCGGCTCGGTCAAGTCCGGACACCCAATATCCGAGCAGGACTAGAATCGTGGCAGGGACCACGGAAGCGACCGTTGACGATAGGAACGTGTACCGACAGAGGCCTCTGGTCTTGCTGGACCTCCATTGAAGAATACCGAGAGCCGCCATGACCGTGAGCATTGCGATGATAAGGAAGAGCTTAGCAGTTAAGCGCAGTGAAAGCGGCCGCCAGCCTTCCGCCTCCTCAATAACAGTGAGTCCAGTCGAGATTTGCCTTTTGTCCGGATATGGCTTTCCAAATCCTCCAGCATTACTTCCATCTGGCATGGAGTGGGAGCCAACTCTAGACTCCACTTAGTCGTTAGTAAAGCTTGACGAAGAGTTTTGGCGGTACTTTGTGCATGTAAGCCTAGTCGCTCTTCAACCTTGGGGTCGGACGCAGAGAGCACAAGAGCTGCCGCCGCTAACGGGCTGGGATCCATTTGCAACAGTGTCTTAGGTCTCAGGAAGGTGAGGCCGAAAACACTAATTAGCCCGATGCAGGCTAAGAGAGCTTGCATAACCCGCAACGATATTTTGCGAAGGAAGAGCCGGGTTCAGCTGTCTCGATAGTGCCCTCTATGGGCAGCGATGTGGTTTTCCTCGAGAAAGCATTAATAGTTTGTGCCCAAATACTGCTGGCAAGGCCTTCAACGTCGGTCTGAAACGACAGAGGGTTGCGAAGGTAGAAGTCCAATATGTCGGGCTGACAGTTCATGAGAAGACTCGAGAAAGGGTCCGCATTTTTCATGCCGATCAGCTCATAGGCTGCCGCTGTAACATTGCTGAAAGTTGCCAACGGACGCTCTGTGGGATTGAAAGGGCCAGGGCTCTGGGCGAGGCCGAATGCGGTCATAGTTGTCGTGTCCAAGGGGTTGTTCAGGTATATCCATAGAGCCTCCACGGAGGTCTGGATATCTGTTGGCGCGGCGTCACTCTCAGTTGTATAGCTCACTGCCCTGCTTGTAGTGCTGTTCACTCTCAGATGGACTTTCTGGCTCGCAAAAGCTGGTGAACAGAGAACACCGGTTGCAGTAAAGTTTCCCTCATCCTTGGAGACCAACGTCGCCAATATCCGTATATCTTTGCGACTATCGGAACAGCTCGTTAGATTCAGATAAGCGAGCTTCTGTTGTTGGATATAGTATTTGTTGCACGGCGAGTGAACAATTTGCCGCCTTGAGATCGTCCTCATTCCCATCGATTACTGTGCAGTCATATTGACCTAAGGAACGGGCAGTATGCCTGAGAGGAAAGCACTTCAGACTTGCCGAGAGGGCGGTGACGTTAGCCACGATGGTCGTACCTGTTGAAGGGGGGTATGCAGTAGAAGGGAACGCTTCAAAAGCGAGACTACCGCTGGTCCACGGAGAGGGCGAGCCATTTGCGAGTCGTTCTGAAGCCATGGGAGCGTACGGCTTTTGCCCGTTATAGTCCAATGGCAGCGCCAGCGACCCGTTGGGCAAAGCCAGTGTAGCATCGAAGTCAAACGTGGATGTTTGCAGAAGGGTGCTGAGACGATCCTGGCAGCCGAGTTGTCGATGAAGGTCAGTGAGTTTGCAACAGGCACCAAGGCATCAAACGACAGGCCAACAAGTAAGGCCATCGCCAAAGCCCAGTGCCCTTTGCGAAATGCAAGAAAGATAGACTCGAACTCAATGCCGTTCAAATAGTCCAACAGCACCGAGTCTCTGGCCGTGGCCCACCTGCCACTCATGCTTGACCATGGACTAACGACTTTCAGATCGCTGATAACGCCTTTGAACCCGAACGCGAGCGCAATCACAGCCAGAGTTGGCATGTACCTTGCCAAATTGACCACGTTTGTATCCTGCAGCGACAACCCCTGATTGTTGTGGACTAGTACGTTGAAGACTTCGAGGATCGCAATGAGGCCCCAACATAAAACAGCCATCAGAATTGACCTGGGCCAGCGGAGTGCGTGTGGGATCCATTCTTTCGCAGTGGCTGCATGGTGGCCTCGGTCTGGACGTACGAACGCTTCAAAACCTTCGTCGCGTCGCTGACCGTGTTTCCCTGTTCAAGTGCGCCAGACTTAGCACTGCGTCTCGTGCCCACCAGCTTACATGACGCCAACTCCTGTGCGTATTCACGAGTTGCGGAACCCTTTTGGTGAGCCATAGCCCAGGGACATTGCCAATTCCAGCTGAACCAGTATCAAACTAGAAAGGCAGCCTGGCGGCGATTGGCGACTTTTTGTAGGTACTGAAGCTGCAGCGCGTACAGAGTGGAGGGTTTGCATTCTGCGGCTCAACTGTTCCATTTGTACTTTGGGGACATCCACAATCACACACCGGGGCTATGTAGATTGGGGACGGTCGAAGCTAAGCGATCGAGGGCGGGACGGGTCGCATGATTTCGTGATCTTTTCTATACGTTGGTCTCCCGTGCCGTGGATCCTGATTGTGAAGGTTTCACACGGCTGCCGTTAATCCGTGTCATCGGCGCGTGTATTCCGTACTCCGGATTTTCGTTATTCAGTATAAACGCTCCTATTGGCCAGATTTGCTAGCGCCCCCGGTACAGTTGCCATATATGATCTGTTAGTCCGTATAATCATCTTTGCAGGCGAGGGAGGTAAATGTAATGCATGTAATGTATGACCCTCTTAACGGCGCCGGAGACAGTAAAATAAGTCGGAACAGATCAAGTTGCATTGTGATTACATATGACTAGTACTATGCTTCATCTTCTGGCGGCGCCCTGCGCTTCAGACCCCTCTTGACTGTGAGGTTAGCTGGTGGCCGAGTATGTCCTCCCCAATATGACGCTTCTCAGTTAGCCTACCTTGTGGACCGGGTATCGCGTTGTTCGGGTTACCTACCGTGTACATGAGTGGTTCTGGGTGCATATGACAGCGCAGCTGGTTATACGGATTAATAAAGCTGTATTGGTGGGTGTAGTGGCGTCAATTATTATACGGAATAATGGGTGTTGCATAAAATGTGGGCTTGTTTACACGGACTAATAGGGATTTGTACGGAATAACGATAATCCGGAGTACGGAATACACGCGCCGATGACACGGATTAACGGCAGCCGTTTCACACGTCGCGGGCTGTGTTTGCTAGCGCCCCTTCAAGAGCGGGAGAAGTCATACCAAGGCGCCAAGGACACACGACAGCCTCATCATTGTTTTTGTTCCCATGCACTCAAGGCTTCAAGCATAAAGCCTAAGATTTGATCTACCAGATCACCGCCGAATCTGGCTTGAAGGGACAGAGTCACTTTACCCCAGACTGAATCAGTGCTCTGGCAGGAGCTGAATTTCAATTGACTGGGTCAGGCTGTGCCGGACACAGCATTTGACAGGCAGGTATTGAGCGTGGGTGTTGAGGTGGGGTCTAGAACCGCTCCTAGCGAGAGCATTGCTTGCCTGATTGACAGGAGTAGCGTATCGTTTGTCGAGGCGGTGGCTGGTGAAGTTTACTAGGGGTTCACAAACGGTGGACGACAGGAGTTGCTAGGATGTCTCCTCGAACATCCCTAGACCGAGAACGTCTTGGGGCACACTCGCGTCAATATGTGAAATCGAAGACTCGCAGTGATGAGGCTGACAAGCATGTCGGTCCCGTCTCTTCGGGTTAGCCTCCAGGCACAGAAGCTTAGGGCTGGATCCACCCTCCGCAATCGGAGGCCGAGCGCCAGAATTTCTCCAGACAGCTTTGAAAGCGTAGGCGTGGTTCTTCCTTCAAGGCACTCGCCGGACACAACACCATGGCAGCTAGTCGGACGTTACGTATAGGTAGGGTGTGCCGTTATGTGTGTGTACTTGTCAAAGCTGGGTCTAAAGTAACCGATCGACAGGCCTCATTCCCGGGGATGGCATCGGCCGCGAGGTGATTCCAGTATGTACCCATGAATCCAAAAGCCCTCTCCTTTAAGATCGCGTTCCATACCCCTCAGGCGACCACCTGCTATCGTCCTGACGTCCTGACGCCCTGTAGGCCGGCAAACGAGTCCTCGAAGCTCTGCCCTCCTCCCTAGGTCTGAACTTCTCCTTCGTCGACCTCGATGCCGGCTTCGAATGCTTCAAGCGCACAGGAACCGCCCTACCAGATAAGACGGTCGAGACGCTGCAGAAAGAATGTGACGGCGCATTATTCGGAGCGGTGAGCTCCCCCACGACGAAAGTCGCAGGCTACACATCCCCCATCGTGGCGCTGCGTAAGAAGCTGTCCCTCTACGCGAACGTCCGGCCCTGCAAGACCACGGCATCCCCCGCCTTTAAATCGCCCACGCCGCATCCTATCGACCTGGTCATCGTGCGCGAAAACACAGAGGATCTCTACGTGAAAGAGGAGAGGACGTACAGCGACGGTGAAGGCGGCGAGATCGCCGAAGCCATCAAGAGGATAAGTTCCAAAGCAAGCTGGCGCATCGCGAATATAGCCGGCGAAATCGCAACGCGGCGGCAGAAGATGCGCTCCCAGTCTCAATCGCAGTCCTCCCCTTCCAGGAAAGAGGGCATGGTCACAATCACCCATAAATCCAACGTCCTCAGCCAAACAGACGGCCTCTTCCGATCCACGGCCCGGCAAGCGCTGTCGCAAGAAAAGTTCTCGTCCTTGCGGGTGGAGGAACAGATCGTCGACAGCATGGTGTACAAACTCTTCCTGCAACCGGAATATTACGACGTGATCGTCGCCCCCAACCTGTACGGCGATCTGCTAAGCGACGGGGCTGCCGCGCTGGTTGGGTCCTTGGGCCTCGTGCCCTCGGCAAACGTCGGCGAGGGAATTGTCATCGGGGAGCCCTGTCACGGGTCTGCGCCCGACATTGAGGGCAAGGGTATTGCGAACCCGATCGCCACGATTCGCAGTGTGGGCGTCATGTTGGAGTTTCTGGATTTGCCAGAGGCCGCTCAAGCGGTCTACAAGGCCGTGGACGAGTCCTTAGGCGAGGGAAAGTTTATCTCACCAGACCTGGGAGGCAAGGCAAGCACTCAGGAGGTGCTGGAGGATGTAGTCAAGAGGCTGTAACGTTGCTCCCAGCTGGGCGGAGAGTACGTTGGCTCGATTGGGGTGGGCTATCATTGCAGCCTGAATGAATGAACCGGGATGACAAGGAGGAAATCTCAACGTGGACGGATCTGCAGGCACTTCCCTGGTAGCGGGCTTATCCCTTTGGCATATGCAAAGTTACCCCGTGAGCCCGTCCTGTGCTACTCAAACAGCAAGGCAGAAAATAGAAGGCAGGGCAGCCTCCGAAGTTGATAACATTCTACTCAATCAGACCCGGCACAGTCGGTGGGAATGCAGGCGCAATTGAACGAAACCCAGCCCAACCCAACCAGACATGTTCTCATTCGATCTGCATGCAAGTAACCTCCGGCCCTGACGTGCAGGACTGTCCCATCATGAAAGCGGAAAAAGAGGCGTGTTCTTGGGACCATGAACGGTAAGCGTCCTTGACATCTCGACGAGGCCTCCGTGCCCCCGGTCTGTCTGTCATGGATATAATTCACATCAGCAGTAAGAAATACTAATAGGTAGCTATACATTTGATTAATTGGATGCAGCGCTCTTCAGCTCCGTCTCCACCAGCACCTTGCTCGAGAGGCTCACGTTGACTAGTTAGGCTGGATGCATGCCGAAGAATCTTCACTTGCGTCTCTATAGTGGCATCGGGCTGGGGCAAGGGCAGGCAACCATCTGTTTACGAGATGCCGCCCGTTGTACTCCGCACAAGTCTGTCTATTCCTATCCCTATCTCCGTGTGCCCCTTTCGAGCCACCTTTTAAACAAAGGATCGAGTCTTCTCATACCTACTTCTTCCCGGCGAGTTGGCCCTGTTCTTTATCGAATGCCGCGTATGTGACTTGGAGACTTGCCACGGCGGAAATGGCGACATATAGCATCGATAGGAGGAGGAAGCCGACGAGAAAGCCCATGAAGATTCCTGCAGAACGAGTTGACGTCAGCATCGGCATAATACACACAGGGAAGAGTAGGAGGCTGCGTAGGGACCATAGTGCCTATTGTATAGTCGGACCACGAAAATGCTAGATACGTACCGGGGGTCAAAAACTGGTACTTGTCAAACAAAGGCCCCTCAATCATAGTCTGGTTATTGCCCGTCTGGTTTGCCGAGGCATGCACGCCAAGATCTCGCTTGAGATCCAGGTGAAGGCTCTCTTGTAGCTGCGATTCCATGTCATATTCAAGAGGCTCTTTTCCCTGGGCGACCACCATTCCGTCTGCGGAGCGGGTTGTCGTATACAAAACCGTATAGTTCTGCTTGGGGAGCAGATCGATCAGAGACGCCAGAAAGGCATCATTCGCCGAGATGTCGCTTGCTCTCATCTCTGATGAAGGAGCAGGAAGATTGAGCTGTATCAGCTGCGGCGAGGTCGTCAAGTCGTTCGTGGGGATCCCGCCGTGTTTCGAGATAATTGTTGTTTTTGAGACTCCGCATTTCGCCCCGAGCACATCAACCCACGCCGAGGAATCCAGCGGACCGAGTACATCGGGCACAGTCAAGCTACTTCGAATGCCTGATTCCGCGGCCGGGGACGGTGACAGTGCTTTGGAGAGCCATGGTGTTGATTTCTTCGAGTTGGAGTAGTCTTGGAGGGAGACACCTTGCTGTAATACGAGGATGTAGTATTCTGAAGGACACGAGGAGAGTGACAATGCCACGTCAGATGACAGAAGGGATGCGGACTGAATGTGGGAGGTTGTCGTTAGGAGTCTATGAGGAACATGGTCAGTGGGGAGTGTGCCTAGCATCGTAGCTCGGAAGCGCATACTCAGAGGTCGAGAACATGAAGAATGGCGCCGTGTCGAGGTAACAGTGAGCGCGTTCGGCGGCCAGCGCCAATGCGCAAAGACCGAGGAAACGCATGGCGTGGGTGTTCGCTGTGGTGTTGATTGAAGCGACAGCGAGGGAACATCCAAGCTTCGATTCGAGATGATGCGCGCATGGGACAGCCACTTGTATGGAGCCCGTCCGCTTCATCGTATATCCACCCAGCGAGCCAATCACTGGAGCTTCTCCTCGGCGGCCACCCAGCACTGTTACCAGTTCCTTACAACAAAGATCACCTCTTTCAGTAGTATCTTCAATTCTACACATATTGCAGCCTCTGTTGAATAGTGTACATGTTCATGTCCATTACTTTGTCGTTGGCATCGTATTCAGTCATGTTTTCCTATCCGCCATGCAATCCAACCACTGTCAATAACTCATCCCTGGTATCGGCTTCCAGAAGGAATTCAAGAAATACCCTGGCTCATGGATCAGCTACCCCTTCCTTCCAAAACGAGCGCCATGTGTTCCAACTGCGCATTGAATGACTTGATCTTATCCAGAATTCCACCTTGACCAGAAGCGCTGCTGACTGACTCGGTCACACTGCGCAGCAAGAAATCCAATCCCTCGTCTTCGTCTGCCTCGTTTCTCTCCAACTCCTGCTCCACGCGCCGAGCAGCTTCGCTGAGCGTCCACTTCCGTCTTGACTCCTCTTCGCTCTCCCAGTGCTGTCGTCTAACGGCGTCGCATCTCAGAGTGATTTGCTCTCGCTCGCGACGGAGTTCAAGATACTCACTTTGCAGGGCTGCTTTCTCTCGTTTGCTTTTCCGCACGCGAGCTTCTAGATTGGTGCGATTCTCGACGGCTTCTGACATGGCGAAAAGTTCATCGTCAAGGTCTTTTGCGAACGCCTCAAGTGCTGTCCGTTTATTCCTTGCTGTGGCTTTCGAGAGAGTCTGGGTTGATCCGGTGGTGACTCGCTGAATCATGTTTGAGATTGTCTCGCGGCAGATTTGGGCTAGTACGTCTACCGCATTGGGCTGAGAGCGTGCGGCTGTAGAGTCGAGAGAGATGTCTCCAGGAAACCCCTCCTCATCCTGCTCATTGATCGTCGGCAGTGTCGAGACGTTCGTGAGCCTGTGGGTCAGAATTGGAAAAGTCGCCCTGCCCTTCTTGCCATCAGGCACTTCTGCGGATCTACTACGGGAGCCATGTTTCCGAGGCTGCCTGCTGGCCCTTTTGCTTACCGCGGGCGTTTCGGGCTCCGGCTCACTCTCCTCGACATAGGAACCATCCTCCTCCTCATTCTCTGCCTCTTTGGGACTTTCTTCGCGTTCTGTGGCCGGAGTTTGCACTTTGTGCCTTCTCACTTTGCATGCAAGTTTGCTATACTTGCTGATTCGATCCGCCAGCGGCAGAATGGATGACGATGTTGGTACTTCTGATGGAGCCCGAGAGGAAAGATTAGCGATCGAGGTCTGTCGGGAAGCAACCGTCGATTGAGCCGGCGTGGATGAACGGCCCCTCCTCTTGTCGAGTGTCAAAGTCTGCCGCCTTCGCGGCTTGTTCCGCTTTGGAATACTTGGTGCTTTCGAAACATGTAACAATGGACTTTCGGAAACTGAGGGAAGCGTTGCCCCATATTCCGATGGGGGGGCCTCTACATTTTCCTCGGTAATATCTTCGGGCAAAGTGGTAGGGTCCAGCAAGATGCGACCACTTTTTGTTGTCTGCCAAATGGATTCTTGGGGGGTCGATTTCGACCCTACATCTTTGTGCGTCTCGTTCTCCTTCTGTTGCTCGGGCTGGGGTACAAAGAGAGGGGAGATCTGCCGTTGCTGCTCCCGCGCTTCCTCATCCAGGGTTGGATTGTTAATCTGCGGCGCGTCCTCATCTTCGGCAATAGTAAAGATCCTGCTAGCAGTTGTTCTTCCCGATGCTCGAGTCGAGGGTATTGACCTTGGTATCTTAACTGATATAGTTTGGTTGGGAGGCGCAAGCTCGGGCGTGATTTTCCTTCTCTTGCTCGACCGTACGCTATCCTCCGGTTGTGTAGACACTGCTACCACCTGAGCGCCTTCCGTCTTGTCGAGCGTGACGGAACTCTGCCTAGTAGACCTCGCTGCAGGTGATTTGCGGCTGCGGCTAGCCGGTGTTTTAGATGATTGTCTCGAAGACGCTCGCCTTGATTGCGGGGTTTTGGTGTTCGAGCGAAGAGATCGTGCTGGCGTGGGTATCTGTTGTCGTCCCTGCTTGTTGTTCCCAAAAGCGAAATTGAAACCAAAGTCAACTGTCGGAGGCTTGCGCGATCTGCCATCATCAGCTTCAATCCAACCACATCTGATCAACGTAAACAAACCCAGCACCACGGACGCGCATCAGCGCCCGATCCTCTCGAGTAGGCGCAGCCATGACCATCAGTACGACTCATGAAAAGTCGTCAAAATGTCACGCGATAGAAAACATCAGCCAGTAGAATGTGTCAAGGCATTGCGAGATGAAGTCCAATTGAATAGACGCGTCGAGTGAGGGGAACGCGACCGAGTGAGGCAGGGATTCTGCCTTGGCAGTTGAAGCAGGGCTTGCGCCAAGCTGACCTGGCTTTTCGAGGCTAGCCGTAAAATTATGGGATAGATATAAGTAAAAAACGCGGAGATGTGGCCAACAATCAGCCCAAAATCATCATTGTCTATCCAAGGCAATCAAACTCTCGATGGTGTAGTGAGTTTCGACCACAGGTGTCACAAATAATATGCATTAACACATGTTTAGGTTGGCTATCACGTTCGGCTGTAATTGCTTAGATTGTTACCGAAAGGTCACCGGGTATGCGATGATTTCGATCTATAGTTGCAACATCTGCTAATAGACTCAGCTCGATTCCGGTTCGAGAGACAAACAACTTTTTTTTTCTGGTGAAGCGACCTCTATATTTTTGCCAGCGACATACTCGTACGGCGCCACACGAAATCACCGAGCGGTTATTTGGCACCTTCACGATTTTATTGGTAGCTTCAGCCTACAAGATATTCTTGACACACAAAACTCAGGATCTTTTCGATTACTTTTCCATCCCACTAAGCTGCAGAGTTGCACCTTCAATATTAGTTTTATACTCACCGTTTCAGACTGTCTTTGGAAGCACCAGAGATAATGAACAGGAAATGGAAGAATCAAGTGCATTTATTCCGCAAGCATCTACCGCAAATTATGCCATCAATCCAACAATCTCGTGTTTGAGCGTCTACTCAGCCAGCTGGAACAAGTGGGCTGGAGCACATCTGTAGAGACTGTGGAACAATAACGCTTCCAACTTCACCAATCGACTACCTCTAGTGGTGTAGGATGGGAAAGGCAGAGAAGGACTTCAGAATGAAGACAAAGGAGGAATGTCTCCAGTCCAGAACCTCTGCACATGGTCTCAATGCGCAAGACACCTGACATTGAACGGGCGAACCGTCCCGCGGCCTGCTTGGGCCCTCAACCTCTGAGGAAGAATGACCTCGTCGCCGAGCGTACGGTGCCGAGTGTAACGCATCTGACATGTAACAGTCGATTTCACCATCTCCGCCGAGACAAACTTCTTCTTGCATTCAGCGGATTTGATTGAACGTACGCTACTTAAATTCGGGTAGCATCTGGTGCAAAGGCCCATGCCTCCTTCAGAAGCCTGTTCGTTCCATTCATTCCTATGCTTCTCACCTTGGGAGTCAAGGCGTCGCCTCTCACCATGCCGAAATTCTCCCCGTTAATATCCGCAATCGGAGCACCGAAATGATTCTGAATGCAGGCACGAGCCAACCTCTACTTTCCCTGTGTGATGGTAGCCTGCCAGATTTTTCGTAGTAGTATTCACACCTAATCTCTCTACATCTTCTGGATGATAAAGTCACCTCAGGCAGGCCAGCCTCAACGCGTGTAGCACCGCCGCTTTGGCATGGGTATTTTATGTGCTTGCAAAGGCAGAGTAGCCGAAGAGGCAAAAGGTATGACTCGCTCGCACCTGGGGTGACACGGTGACTACAGGGCGGCATCGCTCTTAGCCCGATTCGGGATGAGCCGCGTTCCATCGCTTAGCATTGAGCTGCGGAGATGTTCTCGAAACATTTCTTGATCTCGGATGAATCTCGAGCATTGCGTATCGTGAGGCTTCTGAGCCGGTCGCACCATGAGTCCGTTGTTGTCGCGAAGCTAGTCCACAAAACTCACGTACTGGAGGCCATGGGCTGGTTTTGGGGGAAGAATAGTCAAGATGATCCTGCGAAGGCGCTTGACGATGACTTGAAGCAATTCTTGAAGGAGCAACAACCACGGCCGTATGTGCCTGCAGACCCTCCCGTCGAACAGCCGAAGCCTCAAGAGAAGTTTGATCCGACCCCAAAACCATCAGCAGCAGTTGCAGACCCAAGTCTGTCCCCCGAGGACAAACCGCTGCCTAAGGAGTCCCTGTTTCAAGACGGCCGATACAAGCACATTTGGAAGTCCTATGTCCCGCAAGATGACATCGCTGCGGCGACTTCTACCCCGGTAGAAAGAGTCCTCTCCGCAAGGAAGGAAAGAAATCAATCTATACACAAAGCCGCGTTGGAGAACTGCGCTTTTGAGGAGGACATGCAACAGATATGCTTCAGAGGCGGCAACCTATCCAGCAGGGTGCGTGGAAGAATGACCATGTGTCATGAGGAGACCAAAGCCTTCAACCGCTGCTACCAGCTGCAAGCCAAGTTCCTGCAGGCATTGGGATACATGACAAGCTCGACGAGCTCCGCTGAAGACGAAGAGAAAATACAGATGCATGCAGACAAACTGTACCACCGGATGATGGACTACGAAGCCGAGGTGGAAGACGCAAAGCGCAATGACCAGCCCATTCCACCTCTCTCATCCCTCTTCAACCCCAACCGGCCTGCGCCAACGATCGAGCAAATGGCTCTGCCCAAGGCCATGGAGGACAAGATGAAGAAGCCGCTCCACGATTATCCTCCACATGAACGAGAATTAGCCGCACGAGCAGCTCTGCAAGAAGCCAGGCTGACAGACCTGTATGCCGAAGATCTGTTCAAGTACTCTGTTTCGATGAACGAAGATAGAAAAGCTCGACAAACCTGGTTGACGAGAATATTCGGCGAGCCCATCGGCAAATTCCTGATCCCAGATCCACCAAAAGATCCAAATATCAAGCCATACAGTCTGAAAGATCTGGAACGCGAGATATGGGAGGATGAGAACCTTGCGCACACCACAACACCTAGGGAAAAGGATGGCTTGGGACTTGCTGACGAGACCCGACAACGCGGCTGATTGAAGTGCGTCCTTGAACCGCGAATATCAACACACAATTGCAGTGCATATGGTCAAGGTTGCAGCCTAAATCAAAATGCTGGCTGGCGTCGATCCCGGTAACCTCTCGTCCTCACAGAATCGGATGCTCTTCTGCAGGGACTTGGCCGTGTTCAGCAATTCCCCACCCTGTTGAGCCGGGGATGATCGAATCCGCTGGCCGGGGAACGTAATCCAGCTTTGGAGTATAACCCTGGCGATGAAGCCGTACTCGGTCATCAGGCTCACATCAGGAAAGAATGGAGAGAAGATGCGTGCTCAGATGTAGACCGCGCACCTGGAGAGATACAGTGGCCACGGCGTGCCCGATCAGCCACCATGACAATGCTATCGGACGTCCAGGCGACTACTGTGCAGCCATCATTGAGGGAAGGTCGGTCACAGTGGCACAGCGGCGGCACATGGTGGGTGCATATCTGGAACGACTGGGACGGGATGTCCGACGTCCTCCGCTACCTACCTGAGCGGGTTAGCAACGTAGGAAGGATTGCGGCAACGTGGCACCTGCAGGAACGGGGCTTCACGCGCTCCCAGAGAGGCAGGAGGTTATGAATCCTTCACGACCTCCCACTGCCTGGCTCTTGCTACCTTCTATAGCAGTCATAGTATACTTCGGAGGGGCCTTTTCGGTTACGGCGACCGTCATTTATACGATGGCGGGGCTTCCGAGGACGGCGAAATCCATGAATGGGCTGGGCTATTGCTGCTTGCGCTTACGAGACCTCACCTTCCACTTCTGTATAAGTATGGATTTGCTGTCTTCCAATCGAGATCGCCTGCTTCTGTGCGGGAGGATCGCGTGCTCGTCAGCCGAATGGCAGAAGAGAAGGAAGCAATAATATCAAGTTTTGCCTGGGACAATCGCTCTCTTGATATCCCCATGGCGGGGCAATACATATGGTAGCATAGCCTTTCTCAGCCTTTCGATTGCATTTTCTTTGCCATCTCCTCGTCGTCCAGAGAATATGGCCGCATAGACCACGCATCGAGATCGACTCGTCCTGACGTGGGGGCATTCTCAGTAGCAGCTCCATTCTTCGCGTCACTGTCGATGATGCATCGCTAAGTCGCAACCGCTCACGGCGAGGCCCCATATCTCTGCCAACAATGGGCCTCTTCAGAAGGCGCACCACTGACGCGATGGAGGAAGACGAGAGAAGGAAGATGTTCGTACCGGATGGAAGTGACGACGACGCCGCTGCCGTCAACTTCGCTATCGATCAGCAAGACGCAATCCTCCTTCAACTCCCCTCTGAAATCCTTCACCAGATCCTCTGCTACCTGCCGCCCCAGTCGCTCGTCTCCCTCGCCCGCACATGCCGCCAGCTTCGGGGCCTCGCCTCCAACGACCTGCTGTGGGCGAACCTCCTCCGTCCGAACATCCCACCCGAGGACTTCCCCCCCGACCCGTACCCATCCTCGTCATTCCGCGACCTCTACATCACGCACCACCCCTACTGGTTCGTGCCGCGCTCCCGGATCTGGATCTCCGACGAACCGCACATCGGCCGCGTGATGATCGCGCACTACGACCCCCGCCGCGGCTGCATCGAAGGCTACCGCCTCCTCGCGGAACGGACGCCCAGCGTGGCCATCTTCTGGCCGTACGAAGCCTCGGTCGTGATCCACAGCTTCCGCCCGCGCGTGCATCTCTGGCTCGACGACCCGATCATGAAGCTCCCGCACGACATCGTCCCCTTCAACACCCGCCAGGGCTGGTGGGAGGCCGAGGTCAAGATGTCCGTCGGCCGGCCCGGCCACAACACGTCGGCCTCGTTCTTCCTCGCCCGCAACATCCCCGCCCAGCTTGAGAACCCGGCCATGTCGCTGTGGCCGCCGCCCACCATCCCCAACATGCCGCGCGTGCGCGCCGAGAGCTCCGACCGGTTCCGCAGCAGGGGCCACAAACCGCAGAAATACGACGAGATCTCGCAGACGGCCTTCCGCCTGCGCCACTGGAGCCAGTTCTCCACGGGCATGGCCCACTTTGGCATCCGCATCGGCGAGGAGGTGAGCACGTGGAGCACCATCGATCCGAGCCTGTACACGCCCACGCGCGAGAAACCTTACCAGGGCATCTACGTGGGCGACTACGCCGGCCACGGCTGCGAGTTCCTGCTCGTCATGCAGAGCGAGAAGGCGCCCGAATTGCCCGCGCGACGGCCCACGGACGGGTTTCTGCGGAGTCTGATCGGCCTCCCGCCCATAGGCGACGAGGACGAACTCGAGGAAACGCTGCTGGAGGAGCGGACCGGCTCCCCACAATCCGAGTATCAGCGCGAGGTGCTTGCCGCGCAGGTCGCCGAGGGGATCTACCACGGGGCCATCGAGGCCGTCAAGTTGACGGGCGACCCCAACATCCCGCGTGGAGAGTATACTTTTGTGGCCGACGACATCGGCCCAGGCGGCCTGATCCGTATCGCCGAGGAATATCCCTTCAAGGGCGCCAGAGTCGTCAGGAGTCGAGGACATGTTGCCGCGCGGGGATTCCAGAATGGTAAGTCATCCAGCGTTTGACCTTGGCGAGCGCAAGAGCAAGAGCAGAGCAGAGCAGAACACGGCATGATAAGGACAGGACGACCGTCCCTGTGAATCTGTACATCAGAGTCGGAGCATGATCGTCCGCTGGTAGACCCGATTGAGCTGACATGGCGGCACGCAGACGAATTCATCCCCTCGCAACTCATCCTGATCAGCCCGAACAAGCTGGCCCAGTACTGGGTCCCGTACGGGCATATCTCATTCTACGAACGGATCGACCTCGACGAGCTGATCGACGACACCTTCCGCGGCGGGGGCAAGCAGAGGGAGCACGAGCAAGCGGGAGGATCGAGCGGGTGAAAGTGGAATTGAAGGCATTGAGAGTGAGATTATTCTATCATTTTATTATTATATTTGGGGATTTAAGAGCACGCCAGTTATCGACACTATACCGCTACACGCAACATTGGGCGATCGAGAGATGAGACTACACTTGCTTGTATCCCATCTACCAGTGGTGATCTAGACGTTGCGTTCACCCTTGGACCCTCAGGCCAGGGGAATCACTTAGATGTGCAAGGCCGCGGTGTGCAGTTCTGTCTGGCTTTCGCGTCCATGTATTTCTGCATCCGGATCAGGGTGGGAGGGACTCGGACACTACGAATCGAAGGGATAGAGGAAGTTTCATGGGCGCGAGAGCGAAACAGATTGCAGACGGACAGGCCAAGTCATGTCGAACTTTTCGTGGCGGGTCCGGATATAAATAATAATACCTGCCGTGGACTCCGTACACAGTGCGACAGTGGGTATACAAGGGCGGAGGATATACAGGTTTGGGAGGGGCCATGGTTTCAGCCATCGTCCATTTCATCTGCCCAGGGCTCGGCTTCGAGGATCCTAGCGAAGAACCATCCTTATACTCCGTCGAGAGGACGTCAAAAAGTCCTTCGCCCTTCTCTGGCCAAATACTCGTACTCGTTATGCCCGCGTGAGCACCAAGAGGAGTGCTCGCCCCATCGTCTCCTCAAAGATACATCGACTCTGCGGAAGAGCAGGGTTTTGATTCATGCCCAAACACACAATTTCCCTCGCATCATGTCCGTTTCTTCATGAGAAATCATCCATAGCCTTATCGCTCAATTGTACACCGTGATTCCCTCCAGTTGAAGGATGACTCCCGGCCCCGTCATTCAGATTTGCAAGTCTCCGGCTCAAACTCCCACTGACGGCACTCGCTCTCGACATGCCAACCGGTTTACGTTCGCTGGTTGCCGCTCTTTTCTTGAAACTGCCAGGTCGCGATCCGGCATTGGACGCCGCGGATGCAGCAGCGCTGGACGGCGAATTGTCTGACTCCTGGGAATGGTCGTCGTCATCTAATGGTGGCGGGATATGTGGTCCCGGACCGCCGCCGCTGAATGCACCAGGGAGGGCCATTCCAGGACTTGAGACGGAATCAGGCGAAGAGATTTGATGGTGATGGCCGTTTGTGGTTACGTTCGTCGCTGCCGAGGCGCTGGCTTCTCTGGCGGCCGCATTTCTGTCGGCGGCACTCTGGTTTCTCGGTTGGACGGGACTGGATTCGTTGCTTCCTGGAACCTCGAGACTCGACCGCTTCGCGGCGTTGGGTAATCCGGCGCTACTCACATTGCGGCCATGACCGCCGTCCGGCCTGGGACTCGCAACGACGGGGAACCGTCCGACGGACCCATCCGTGCTCTTGTCCCTCCTGTGCCGGTTCGCCGGCCCGGGAGATTTGTCCCGTTGTCTCTGTTCTCTCTGTTCGGTGATTGCCCGTGCCCGGGCCTCCATATTCGCCCTTCGGGAACTCTCATCCGCGGTAGAGACAGCGCGTTGTCGGTTAGACAGACTATTCGACCCGGACAGCGTGGACGACTGGCGCTTCAATTCGCCGAAAATGGCCTCCTTGTGGTCAAAAAGGTCGCGGATTAGACGGTACGCAAAGCGTTCTTCTAGGGTCAGGGAATTCTCCGTTCGTGGTCGCAGGATACATGGTGCAAGGGTATTCGCCAGGGCCGAGACATACGCTTCGTCCGCGGACGTAAGGTCGATGAGACGAGTAAAGTGAGTGGTTATGGCGTCAAGAGTGGCAATGTTATTCAGACGAAGTTGACCGAGGGTGGATTGCAGCACCTTTATTCGGGGAGTGGCGTCTACTGACTCGGTTGAGATTGGGTTGGGCGCGGCATCTTGGGTCGTTGCGTAGATGGTCTTGATGATTTCGTAAACCTGTGAAGAGACCAGGGAGTCTGTTGATGTTAACAGGAATCCATGACGTCGAAGCGATTGACCTACCAGGCAACTCGAGCAGATATAGCTTCAACACGCTTGCCACGATGGGCATCTCATACTTTTCGAGGACCTCTCTAGGTGCCGCATTCCCGTTGTTGACCTGGTTTCTTAGATGGTGAGTAGCTGCTAGAGGAACATCCACCAGCCATATGTTCCGTCTGGCTTCGTCGCCCTCCAAATCTGGATAGTGATTATCGAGGAATGTCAGGATGGAGGTGACGATCACAGGTACTCTCTTGCGGTCCGCCCTCGCTCTTGCTTCCAGGTCGACACCGAAAACCTGGTCGTCAACACTGCCGTAGTAGTTCTCATATGGCGTGACCTTGGGTATAAATGCACCGGTCCGATAGTTTTCCAGCAGATATCGCAGATCGCCAAGTGGTTGAATGGTCTCTTGGTACAACATCATATGATCCACCTGGCTCTGGAAAGAGGGAATGCTGTTGCTGATGGCGCCCGAGAAATCGAGAATCACAGACTTGATCGCTTTCAATCGGTCTGTTTCACACCGTTCCAGGAATCTGAGGTGATCCATCATGGATTCCTCCAGGTTGCATCTAAGCAGATCAAGTCTCTGAACGCCGGCTTTATACTTTTCATCCGCTTCTCGAGCTTCTCGCTTTAGTCGCTCGGCCGGTGTCTCGTTCGGGAACGGGTTGTTCAATGGATTCCAGCTCGAAAGGGTTTCAGTGATGTTCCCGACAGTTGGTGACTCCAAGATCCCATCCGCTGACCCTCCCGTGATGGACCGGCTCAACGGTTTCCTCTTGTCGGGCACGCCTGACACCTGAAAAGCTCGTGGCTTCCACTGGTATTTCATCCTTGAACTGTTGGCAAATGTGTTGCCCATGTTGCCGATGAGTCTCAAGAATCCACGGTCGATTAGATCTTGACCGATCTTCTCGGCATATCCCACGCTTGACGCCTTCATGTCTTTCAGGATGTAGTCTGTGATATCCGTGCCTGCGGAGACATTTTGATAGAGGCCCAGGATAGGGACTCGGTGCTCGCCCAAGGGGATCTTCTCGAGCATGTCCGTGATAAGGGCTTTTAGCTGCTCGGGCTGATATGTCTGGTCACCGATGTCGACCGGTAGCTCTACGACCTCCTCCTCGGGAAGAACGATCTTCGGGGGCGGAGGACTTTGTGGCTTGGGGCTTTCCTTCGGCGGTCCTGCGAACGCCATCTTGTTCTCCTCCTCCAGGTCTTCTACCAATCTGCATTTGTTGAAATAGTGGCTTCTCAGCTTTTTGACTGCTTCCGCTTGTCTATCGTGTGCCTTGATCTTCGCTTGTAGGTCATCTTGCGAGTTCTGTATCCTTGTGGCGTGCGCATCGCACCATCTCGAGAAAGGATTGACGACGAGTTCGCGAATATTGTCGGCGATTTTTCTGTGGTTTTTGGACGCTTCGACCATCTCGCCTCGGACGCCCTCGTAAGCCTGCGAAACCGCATGTCAGTAAAAATGCCGCCGGTTTGAATTGTGAAGAGTACTTTTCTGGTGCTGGCGCCATCGTCTCTCGCAAAGCCGCCAGTCATCCGATCAATGGTCGGCGCAATGTCTCCCAGTCGGTCACTGTACATCTCCTCTGAGTCTGCCCTCATGCTGGCGATGGTGAGCACCTGCTGATTCTCTACAACACCTTGTTGTAGCTTTTGAAAGAGCACTCCCAACCCTCCAGCATAGTCTGGCGACCAGAATGAATCTGTGAAGCCAGGCATCTTGGGCTTGAGGGTCGGTGCGGGAGGAGCATTCTCGCTTGCCATAATTGACTGTCGTTGTCGCACCAACTAGTAGGTCGGAAGAGCTGGCGAGAGACGGCGCCCTCAGTTGCGAGATTTCGTGACGGAGGTCCCCTAGAATTGTAGGCGCGGAGACGGAGATCCAATGTCGGGGTAAAGGGCCTCGAGGGGAGGTTACGCGGTCTTCACGACGTGAGCGCAAACGCGCCGGAGGCTCAAGACAAGACAGACCCGGGCAACAAAGTTTCAAGGGCGTAAAAGGCGGACGGTATCCGATGAAGGACAGTTCTGTGTGGATGCTGGATCAATTCATAGCTGAACCTGAAACTGGACTTGGATATGGGCGTTGGGGCCAGGAATAGCAACTACTTGGATCTGTGAAACATGCAATTCGTTCATTGGGCACGCTGCAGCTATAACGCCACGGGGTGATATTACCCAGCTGATCCTTCCAGGCCTTGTTCACCCAAGACTCCATACCACTCTCGTCGAAACGGGCACATGGTAATGCTGATAGTTAAATGTGATCAAGCTTTTTCGCGTCAGCTCCCTTGGTTCTCGGTCGCTTCGGGTACCGTCCGTCGCTCACGGCTGGCTCGGTTGGTAAAGTATGTCAAGGCATCGGCAGCTAATTGCTCATTATCATTGGTATGCACTCCCAAGTGTTTCATTTTTCATGTCGTTAAGCACAGTAAGAAGACAACCACAGCCACCATACGGAGTACCCTTCCTTGGATCTCTTCATGCGACCCGCAATCTTTGCCCGGCCTTTTTCCACATAAGAAACTGACAAACTTGGTGCACTTTGTGTACCCTCTCTGCCTGCTGGGGGCTGATATTTCCTTCATTTCCTCAGGAAGCGCCCTTGCTTCATGCCCCTAGTGGGGGACTGCGGTGGAGTAAACGATGACATGACTGGCATCACTTTGGAGGATGACTCCGAGAAGAAGTCATCCATAGATAGTCAATCCTTGAGACCCAGGTCTTCCTCGGCCGGCACAACACGGATCGTGTTGGTATGACCCTGTCCACCTCTCCATCCTTGCACGCAGACAACACTGTCACCTTTACTCAAGACACCCAGCTGGATGGCTTGAGCAATACCCCATTTCAGACGCTTGTCCACGTCCTGTTGCCAGTCAACACCGCTGAAGTCGGGCTTGGGTTCCGGGAAGAGGAATGGATAGACTCCACGAGACAGGTGAGCGTTGCGTGAAGCAGTCGCGTTTCGTGTGACCATGATGATCGGGCAAACCGGACGATACTTGGAAACAAGTCGAGCCGATTGTCCACTGATCAGAAGTGTCAGCGTAGGTACATATCATCGCCCCAGCAGAAGACTTACCTAGTAGTCAGGACCAAAATGGCTCCAGCGTTCAATTCCATGCTTGCGCCAACAGCAGAGATGGCAATTGACTCCACCGTATCGATAGGACGAGGAGCGTTGGATCTCAACTCGTCGAAGACATTGGCATATGGAATGGCAACCTCTGCCAACAAGCAGGTTTCGTGCATCATGTTGACAGCCTCCTTGGGGTAGCTGCCTTTGGCAGTCTCTCCAGACAGCATCACACAGTCCGCTCCATCGAGGACGGCGTTGGCGACATCCGAGACTTCAGCTCGCGTAGGTCGAGGGTTGTTGGTCATGGACTCTAGCATCTGAGTGGCGCAAATGACAGGCTTGCCGGCAGCGTTACACTTGGCGATCATCATCTTTTGGGCAATGAACACCTTTGCCGCAGGAATTTCGATACCCAGATCACCACGGGCAACCATGACGCCGTCGGTCTCCTTGAGGATCTCATCGAAATTGTTCATGCCCTGTTGGTTCTCGATCTTGGCAATGATCTGGATCTCCTTGCCCTTGTCACCAAGGACTTTGCGAATATGCTTGATGTCGTCTCCTCGTCGGATGAATGAGGCAAAGACCATGTCGACATTATTCTTGACACCAAACTCCAAGTCGGCGACATCTTTCTTGGACAACGCCGGCAGGTCGACGTCCGTTCCAGGCAGGTTGACACCCTTCCTGGAAGAGATCTGACCATTGTTGAGGGCTCTGACTCGAAGGGTCTTGTCATCGACGATCTTGAGGACTTCGAAGGATTGAATGCCGTCGTCAACGTAGATCAACTTGCCCACGTTAATGACTTTGGTGATGTTCTTGTAGTCTACGTAGCTGATAGAGGTCAGACGATGGCCTGCCATGGTGAAATGCAGACTTACAGATTCTTGTCATCGCTGGCGGTCTGGTACTTGTCGTCGGTGGTGATGTTCAACTCAAGGCCAGCTTTGATCGGAATGTCTGCGTCTCCAGGAGTGTTGCCAGTCCGGATTTCTGGTCCTTTCTTTTCCTGATCAGTCATTGATCTCTTGTATACATTCAATCACATACGGTGTCAAGGGCAATCGCGATGGGGCGACCTTCGTAGTCTTTCGCAGACTGCCTTGCGTTGTCGATGACAGATTGGTGATACTGCGTAGACTGTTAGCTGACTTGCTCCTGCGCTTCACAGTATTATGCATACCTCATAAGAGCCGTGAGAGAAGTTCATGCGGACCACATTGCAACCGGCTGCGACTCAATAAGTATTTGTCTCTCTTTTGGCACAATGGTATCTGCGACACATACCCTTTCTCAGCATGGTAATCTTTTCGGGAGAATTGGTTTTTGGACCTGACAAGTACCAGCAGGTTAGTGTTCCGATCTTTCTGAACGAACTTGTTTCTTTCTGGTTCTGAGGACCTTACCGATCGTGCAAATGATGCTGGTCCGGCGATGGTTCTTCTTGGGCTGGTAGTCGATGTTGAGGTTGCACTGCCATTCCAGCTTGGTGCGGTTGGCGAGGTGGTCGAGAGCGTCACCCATCTTGTCCGACTGCTACGAATGTTTTTGTTCTTGAGTATGGATTTGAGTTGGCGGGGAGGCTGTTGGGCAGAAGAAGTCGGGCTGCGGAGTGCAGGTACGAGGTAGGATCAAGAAGCGGTGGCCGGCCGCCGAAGGGGCTGATAGGTTACCAGGATGTCCGTCAGTCACAATGCCTTGTTTCACAAGTTGAAGTGAAGAACAGACGGACGATAGGAGGCAAGAAACGTACTTGTCACAACTAGGAGAAAGGTAGCGTATAGCAAAAGCAAAGTGTTCAGTTGGGATGGGGGATTCAACAGGCGGGTCAATGTATCACCGCTTAGCCAAAAAAAAATATGGCTACATCTCCAGGGAGGGTTGAGTTACGAAGCTGCTCGACAAGGAATGGAGCTCTCACGTCACGCTTATCGGACTACAACTGTCTCTACTAGGCGAGCCTCAGCATCTGCAACAGCGAATGAGGCCCAAAGAGAATGGATGGGGACGGCCCATTGAGATTTTGTAAGAGCTGAAGGAGGGTCTGGAGGGTCTGGAGGGTCCATAACTTAGTTCAAGCTTTCAAGAGCTGCAAGCTGCCCGGCCGTGCCCCTCAATCAGGCTGATAAGATAGGCGACGAGGGGACGCAATAACAATTATCCGACAGCGCCTCGTACCGCGCCAAACATCACATGTGAACAACAGGCCACACTCTACGGTCCTCGTTGCCGATCTCGAATACCTCTCCTGCGTAGAACGAGCATACATTCACACACACGTCCTCATCATGGTGGTAAGTCGATGCAACAGCTCTGACGGTCTGAGCCACTGAGTATATTCCGCACAGTTAGGTCGCCTGACTCATTACGCTTTCGACGCTGTCCTCATCTCTGCGTTCCTTGCGGGCGTAAAGAGAAGTACCGGTCTCACGTACGTTACCCTTCCCTCCAGCTACTCTTGGACCGCTGGGGACACCTCACCGGTCCTCGAAGCCCGTTCGTCTGCTGGCGCCCCTTCTCCTTCGTCCTCATCTTGGACTAATTCTCTAACACGACAGACCTACCAGTATCAAAGCCTCCTCCCTCGGCGAAAGCAAAGAGGTGCAAACCTGGGTCGATCGCTACCTAGGTGTCGGGGAGTGGGTGATGGACCAGAGTATCGCCGTTATGGGGAGCAGCAGCTGGTTCGAGCGAAGGCGATGAATGCCGCACGAGAAGAGTAGCCTGTTGAGCCGAACATGGGACATGAAATCATAAAGACACATAAAAGCTCGATTGCGAAGCCGAGCAGTGCAAATACTTTTATACAAGGGGAGGGAACGGTTGAGCGCCCCAATGGAGACAGTGAAGCGAGAGGAGATAGCATGATGCATCACAAGGCGTTCAGGAGCATCAACGAGAATCGACAGGGTACTTGGAGTACAGTTGAGCAGGATACCGGGATGATGTTTGTTTATGTTTTGGCATATCCTGCTACAATGCACCCAACTTCTTATCGAGATGAACTGACTGGCTTGTGACTGATTACATGCGCCCTGTCCACAGATACTGCTCGCTTTGTTCAGGTTACGATCATGCGCGAGATTCTCTAGCCAAAGTCACCATTGCAGCACCGAGTAGCCATCTCTGGTGTAGACGTCTCTTCGCCCGTCCCGTTTCAACACTACTTCGAAATCCATCGCCATCCACCTTCCATCTCCGAAGTATTGCCAATGGATTGTTTGGTTGTTCGATCTGCGCCACACGGTAATACAGGCGATTTCACAGCGCCGGATTTATCGCAAGATGCATTGAACTGTGTTGACACTGCCCGATCATGTCATGTGTTCTAGGCTTCGTGGAAAGTCAGAACTTTGGTATGGAGTATGTTCGACCAGCTTTGCAAATGCTGGCTCTGTTCATAGTGGAGTGTTCCCCCTGTCATATCTCAAGTGTGACAAAAGAAAAGGCCGACAGTGATCAACTGTAGTATATCCACACACGCTTGCTATGCCGCCAAAATGCGGAAGCAATCAAAAGAACGCTGCCGGCGTCCGTGACAGCCATCAAAACTGATCACGTCCTTGGCACGCTTCAAACAAGCACTCCATTCTCGACCGCAACATCCATATCCGCCTCGGAGCTCAACTCCGGCGTCATGACACCTTCCCGCTCGTCCTCAGCCTCGCTCAAGCTGTCCATACCGATTCCACTATCATACCGTCTTCGAGGCCTCTTCTTGAGAATCCCTCTACCCAAGAAGGGCGAACTGGCAGGTAAACTTATCGACGAATGTCTTCGATGTCGCTTCCCCCTTGAAACCTCAACGTGTCCTTCCACATGGTCATCACTGTCGTTCGAGTTCTCGCGCGTGCCTCGATCATCATCCTCCATCTCCGAGAACTCGCTGAATCGGACGATGGAGCTAGGAGTCATCGGCCCAACGGGATCGGAAGGAAGATCATCTTGTTCACTCTCGAGTTCCCAGTTCGCAAAGCGAATCTTAGTTGCGCGCATGAACATCTTCTTGTCCTCTGCGCTCTGCTTCGCCATGAGGAAGACGTTCTTGTTCTGCTGCTCCGCGAACTCCTCGCTATGTTCGACTTGTTGTGTGTAGAGACGTTTCAGACGACGGCGGTCTTTGCTCAATTTGTCGATTCGTACATTGACGGCACTGAGCTCGCTTGTCAGGCTAGAGACTCGGGATGTCAGCCCGTCAACTTCTTCTTCGTGTGACCGTCCCGCTTCCGCGAATTGGATTTCAAGAGAGTGGAGCTTTTCCTCCACGTCCTCAGATTGTTGTCTCGCCGCGGAGAGTGCGGACTCCAGTTCATTGATTTTTCGAAGGCGCTCAACTGCAGATTCTTCGGCCGCTCTACGCCCACGGGTCTCTGCAGCAACCATCGCATCCATGTCGGAGAGTTGTTGACTAAACTCTGCTATCGTAGCGGTCCGCACATCCTGCAGGCGAGAAGCTTGTTCGCCCTCGATCAACTCGACCAGCTTCTCCAGATGCTTGACTTCCTTTCTATACTTCTCCATTGCCGCAATCAGGGCCTGGTTGTTCTGCTCGTGTTCTCTAGCCTCGCGCTCTGTGGCCTGGCATCGCATGCGCTGCTCGAGCATTTCTTCGGCGTTCTTGTCCATCGCATCCTCGAGTTCTTTGATTCGGGCTGTTGCCCTCTCTGTGGCGATTAGAGCATGGTCAAAGTTGCCCTTTAACGAACGTTGTTGTTCATGCATGGACCTTAACTCGGCTTCGCGGTCGCGGAGATGCGTAGAGATGAGTTTGAGCTTGTTCAACATCTCGGGCATCAGGCGGGGATTGTTGAAAGATATGAATGTTTCCCCAGGAAGAGTACGTTCGAATTCAAACCGCATGTTGTGGTAGTGGGCCTTGATAGCAGAGAGACATTCCACAGCATTGTCACTGGTAGTGGGGAAGCCCAAGGACCTAATTTCGGTGGCCATGGCTTGGAGAGCCACTTCAGCCTCTTCGGCACGGTTGATGGCTGCATTCAGCTCTTTCGACATATCATGTGCAGGTGGCTCGGGGGCGGGTGGGAGATTCCGGGTTGGGTCCGATGAGCGGACAGGCGAGTCGTCAAACTGAACAACATTGTTTGAAAAGCTTTGGCTTGACCGGAACATGGCCTCCTTCGCTTGACGTGCCGTCTCCAGCTCCAAGTCGACTGTTGCATCGTCCTCCGAGCCAGGAACATTGTTTTCGTTATTGACTGCAGCGTCTTCATAAATCTGAAAGCCACAGTCGTCACCGAAGTCTGACGAGCTGCTGTGGAAGAGGGACGCCTCATGGTTGGATCTCTGCTTTAACTCTGCAAGCTCGGCCTCAAGTTGGTTGATTCGAAGCTGACTACCAGGGATCCCAGGTTGCACCGAGGGCGCCTTGCGAAGGTTAGACGCCTCCAGTTCATCCTTGAGGATCTGCAGCTCCTTATTCTTCTGATCGACTATGCGTTTCAGCTGGGCTTCGGATCTCCTCTCGGAGTAGAATTGATTCTGCTCGTCGCTCAGGCCAATTCGTCGAATCTGCCGTTTTGTTCGCGCGGAAAGTTCTTCGCGGAACGGGGTGAATTGGATTTCGTCATGGTCTCGAAATCTGGTGATTGCCGGAGTTGACACTCTTCGCTTGGGAGTTTTCAATGAGGCTTTTCCAATAGCTGGTGTAAGGCCAGTCGTATCATGAGATGGAATAGGCTCCGAGAACCGGGCTTTCTTCTTGTGTCTCTGTCTTGACGGTGTTGTTGTGTCTTGGGGCTTGGCTGGAGATATGGCGGCGGCCGATCTCTTGGAACGGCGCGGGAGGTGGGTATCGGCGTCTGCCATGGTTGCCGTGTATGATGATGCAAAATACCAATGCAGCAAACAGCAAGTCGTTGATAAAGATACAAGACGAAAAAAACTCGAAATGTCGTGGTCCAAGGTGGTCGGGAAGCTGGTCGCATATAAACAAAGAGACCCCGAAATGGCAGTGGAACAACAACCTTCCGAAAGTAGTTTAGCTCCAAGCAGTGCTCCGCCAAGGTGAGCCGACGTGGAGCTGCTATTCCCAACAAGTGAAGCGTGTTTCAACATCTTTCAGCCTCTGTTGGATCATAGGCCGTGATTGAGCTGCCCATGAAAGGCGCTCCAAGACCGTCTGTGAAGAGACAAAGGCATGGCTTGAGACCATGGCATTTCCGGAGCTGCCTTTGCTTCTTCAAGCCTGGTCTCGGTCACTGTTGTGCCTGCGAATCCACGGCTGCCTCGGGTTGACTGTGCTACCTGAAGAAGCGTGCTCGTGTATATTCGGGAGCGATTGTTCTCCAAGTAACAAAGCTCGAGATGTTTCATGCAATACTTCCCTGGAGTCTACGTGACGACGGTGAGGAGGCTTTTCCTAAATCTGCGACGTCAATACGAAATAGTTTGCATGGGATAAGACACTGAGCCGGTGTACAAACGCTTGCAAGGTCCGCGACGGATGCCCATCAACCCGAACCCGCGATTGACGTCACTGACACCATCTTTTTATCGAAACAAATGTTTTTGATCGATACTCGAAGCTCACGCTCAATGCGCGCCCTCGAATGCACACCTACCATTCTGTCACCTGCGTGACCTTACATAATTCTTCAGCGTACAACTCTTTGACTGAATAAGTTCCCTATTCCCTCTCCCCATAATGGCGAGCCCGTCCGACCCGTCCAACCCCTCAAGCGCCACCCACTACTCACAATACCGTCTGCGCGTGACAGCCGGGCCGTCATATAACCCATCGACACACAAGACCGTCCCCGTCAACGCCTCCGAGACCCTCACGTTCGAGACCCCTTCCATCATCCTCTCGCTCTGTGTTCGCATACGGCATTTCACGGGCTTCCCACCCGAGTCCCCCGTCACTGCGGAGAAATACTTCACCTCGGACCCGCACAAGTACGACCAATACAGCATATCCTTCAGCTTCATTCCGAAGGCAGACATTCCCGGAGAAGACCTGGTGTTTGGGAACGACTTTGACAGACCTCTCCGAGACAGACTACCGCCAGGGGCAAACCACGCGTTGAGGATCGTGAAATGGTGGATCGACCCTGGGCTGGATGGCGACATGTACGCCGACAAGCCGTATCTCTATGGCCCGGCGCTGAGCAGTTGGAATGTCCTGCGGATAGGCGACCATATCATACCGAAAGACCAATTACAAACACCTATCGGAGAGGGGGAGGATGAGCGCGACGACAAACACGAATGGAAGTCGCCCCATGCCTCGGCGGAGGAATTCCACGACACCATTGTCGAGGAAGGATGCGAGGGGTCGGGCTGCGAATTGCGGTCCTCCTTGTCCATCCCTCCCGACAGCGCGGCGCGGAAGAAACACTTCCTCACGGCCTCGAACCTCAGTGCGTTCACCTTTGAAGCCGGCCGCCTGTATCAAGCTGACTTTGGGAATCCGTACCTCGACTTTAACGATTTCTCCCTCAAGTTACCGGGGTTTAGTCTGAATGTGGTCGGGTACATCGACTCGAAGACGCACGAACTGCGGTATACACTGAAGAACAGACGGACCGGGGAAGTCTACGGCGTTGTGGTCTTCACGTTGTTATTCGGAGATGACCTGGAGCAAGCGGAGCGGGAGCATGGCGGGGCCAATATAGAGGAAGATAGACCAGAGGAGGACGGAGCTGCGAAGAATCCAGAGCACGACAGAGCCAAGACCGGTAAACCGACCATAGACGATGCCCCTGAAGACATACCAGAGGATGAAGACGACATAGATTGACCTTTCATTTGCATCTAGATCTGCGGGTGCCGCCTGGTACATCCGCATACATCCAACCTCCATACAGCCACACATACAGAAGAAATGACGAGTTCCTCCATACAAAAATACAGTGTATCACTAAACAGGCCTAGAGCAGGCACACCTGAGCAGCACAAACGAGAACACCAATGCAAATGGCACTGTATAGCAGGATAGCTACACAGCTGCATAGCTACCCCAACAGGCGGCGAGTAGGTAGGCAGCCAGGGAGGATACGCTCGATCTACGACGGCAAGGTAGCGCGTATAAATACCTACATCTAGGTATATAGGAATGTAGTTACGAGTACCGAGTACAGCCCGAAAGCGAGGGGGCGCGGCGACCATGACGTTAGATTGACGACGACGACGACGGGACCCATCGATAGCAATATCGGCGATGGCATCAACTACACTACGGAATCCGCCAGCGAAAAGGACGCTTATACCACACGACAGGGATACTAGGATTCATGTTCAATGCATTTTCATTCGCGCGCTCGAGTCTCGAGCCTTGGCTCGGCTCGGCTCATCTCGTCGTCGTGATGCCTGACGCCTTTCGCGTCGCACCGACGACCGCGCCAACGCCGACGCCCAACCAGCAACCCCAGCGACGACCCAACCGACCCAACACAACACAACACACAGACACGCACACGGCTAGAGCGTCGTGCCACTCAGGCCCGCCTGCGGCGGCACCGGCACCGCGGTCAACTCGACGTCCCCGTTCGGGGCAACACCACCCGTTTCCAATCGCCACTCGCGCGGCACGCGCCCACGCAACGCCGCCAACCCACCGCCGCCAGCCACCTTGGTGACCAAGAGCACACCACCAGCAACGACCGCCACCGTCGCAACCCCGAGGACACCGACGAAAGCCCAGCCAAAGGCATCCCTCAACGCGGCGATGGACGCGGAGAAGAGCATCTCCGGCACATCGCCGTTGATGAAGGAGTACCCTTGGAGCAGGAACAACGCGTTGTCCTCGGTCGCTGGGTAAGTCGGCGCGGCAACAGACTCAGTCAGACTGAGCTGAGCGGACGTGGCGATGTGCATGAAGATGGACCCGGTGGCGGTCAGACCCACAGCGACGCCGAGGTACTGGGCGAAGAGGATAAACACCCTATTGTGATAGGGGTGGCGCTGGGCAGGGTAACCGCTGGACAGCCGCAGTGAAGGCTGCTGCCACAGGTCCACCAGGTGGTGGGCGACGGAGAGCGTGATTGGCGACCAGAATCCGATACACGAGAGGGCGAACATCCTCGCAATGCCTGCGAGGCCCGCATTGCCGGAGAGCATTGACGGCGTGTCGACGAACAGCAAGACCGTGCCGGTGAGCAGGAAGACCGAGGAGATCACGGACCAGATGCTGTAGCTGGGCAGCACAGGGTGCGCGGTGAGTAGGCCACTTCCGATGTAGATTGCAATCACAACTGTGAAGAACAAGTGAGGACCCGTCGTGGTGAAGAAGAGATAGAATCCCGTGGCGAAGGCGGAAGGCTCAGGACGCGTGATCATCTGATAGAGCGCCGTGTAAGGCATGGCAGTGTAGAAGATGGCAGCCGTCAGGAAGGTGAGCAGAAACAGAATTGTGGTCTTGAGGTGTCTCAGGTATGGAACCGGGAAGAGCCGAGTAGCCGGTGAGGTGAGGATCTTGGTGATCTGTTGAAGAACGAACAGGACAACCAACACGGCACCGATGCTGAGCGGAATGTACAGATATCCATTGGTCCAGGGAGTTTGAGTGCCGGCGAGGTTGAAGGCGACGAACAAGACGATGATGCCGAAGAAGCTGAGTACCATGCCCAATCCATCCATGCGGTTTAGACGTTGTCTCCAGTTGCGAGATGGTCCGAAAGCCCAAGCTTCAGAGTTTGCAGAAGTCATCAGGTTGTCCGGAAGCTGATAGAGCAAACAAATCAAGGCCAAGACCAGAATGATGCTGAGGATATAGAATCCCCATGCCCATTGCTCGTCTCGATGAGCGCAGACGCCGCCGAAGATCGGACCAAGGGCCAAACCAATGGCAGAGCTGACTGTGACGAAGAAGTCGCGTCGCACCTGGTTCTTGAAAGTACCGTTGCCTTCGAGATAGATGAGTGCGCCAAGTTGTTGTCCTGCCAAACCCACACCGAGGAGAATCCGTACGAAAAACAGGTAGGCCATGTCTGGGGAAAAGCTGCCGTGCAGAGCTGTGGCGATCAGCAGGATGGCTGCAAAGAACATGTATATGGCCTTGAAGGAGAAGACTGCATAGAGGTGGCCAGCGGTAAGAACTGTTGCAGCAGCACCAACAGCAGGACCGGCGATCAGCCACTGAAAGCCCTGGATGTTGAAATCGTACATCAGTGTGGGGACCATGACTGGCAACATCGTCTCAGTCATCATTGCAATGACATTGACCATGGCGACAAGCAAGTCGATGCCGGGTTTGCGGGTTCCTGCAACGCTGAGATTGGTGTCAGAGTTGACATCTCCACCTTGTCCGTTGTTCGCCTCTGGCCCATTCCACATGTACCGAGCCCATTGTGATCCTGCTGACCAGACATTGGCTTGGTAATTGCCGCTCGAATCTCCGAAGACGGCGTCGGTTGCAGCGTTGTTCGCATTGCAGTTATGTGCAGTCTGAGGACGCTCTTCAGGAGGTTCGTAATGCTCTGCGGATTTCAGTCAGCATGGACAAATGTGGAGAGGACGGCACAGTCTCTTGGAGACGCGGAGAACTCACCTTCGACAGTAACTTCAGTGGTGACCATGATCATGCCTTCTGGAGGAGTCGGTGGTCTTGCCTCAGAATCGAAGCCACGAGGACCTCCAATTACGGTGGTGGCGATGGAAGCCATTCTGGGTATGAAAGGTTGGTCGTCGAACTCGTCAGAGTGGCGGTGATCAAAATGACGGTGCCAGCTTGGTGGAGGAGCAGAGAGGTTGCTGAAGCTTGGTGGTGGTGAGTCTGAGTCTCGTCGAGGGTGAGTTCGATTTCTCAAAGAGTAATTCTCCGTGGGAATGTGTGCAGGCATCTTGGCTTTTTGAGCGGTTCAGAGACGAACGCTCCTCTGCGATATGGTGACGTGAAATTGTGTGTGATGGCGAACGCTTCGCAGCGACGACTATGTTGGAGCGAAAGAGGCCGATGTGCGAGGTGGAAATGCTGGTGAACTATCTCCTCTCAGTACTCAGCTTCTGACCTTCAACAAAGACCCCGACCACGGCCACCAGACGCTTTGTTTCCACCCAACAAGAGGAGCGTGCTTCTCAACGACTACAGGAGATCGATTGCTCGCCGTCAGCTGAGACAGTCGCTGAGTTTGTACGGGTACGGTGGTGTCAATGGGAAAAGAGTGGGGCGAGACAGGAGCAGAGACGAAGACGACATGAGATGGTTATTTGGAAAACGGTCACAGCACTGTCGGACCCTTTCTTCAGGCTTCATGTCATCTCGTCCCGTCCTTTCTCTCGGATGGACGCCATCAATGAGGCCGAAGAACAGCCGGTGTGCAGAGGGTTGCTAACAAGTTGCCCGGACAAGTCCTTGGAATGTCTAGAGAGAGTGTGTGTGAAGCCAGTGGGAGGGACAATTCATGTTGATGCTATCCTGGTGTGCAAGTCAATAAATTCTGCGGCTGCCTGATGCAAACTGGATAGTGCGACTCATATGGTTTATGTGGAAGTCCCATGAAGCATTTGCATTGTTATGGCCTGTTACTATCGCTCTCCAGCATCTTCTGGGCAGAGTGAGTTGCTGGGAGGGATGCTCACTCAGGCTCAGATATCTGTGTCCAGCTCCTCGGACTGCGTACCTTGACTAGTCTCACATCTGATCCATAACCATCCGCCCCCAATTGCCAAGAGATGAGGACATCATTGTGAAGGTTCGTGCCGCGCGCCATGAGCACAGTATGCTGTGATCAAGGGCACATAAAGAATGGTCCTCCAGGAGGACTTTGTCGCAGGAACCTTATGTTCTGAGCTCCATCCAGAATCAAGCCCAAGCTCCTGAGCGTACGCAGATTTGCACATACTTGAGGGTGACTGGTAAACGGTCCGATTCTCTCCATGAATGAATGGTATCCCGGCTCTTCGAACAATGCCAAATTCATCCTTACTGCTAGTGCCATCCAAGCAGAGTACTCGCCAGATGCCGCAGAGCTTCTCGGGCGTTGAGGCTACCCTGCGGAGGTTTCGCGCCGTCATCGATGCCGTACGTCTCAGGGGCCGAATGTGCAGGATCCGCAGCCAAGATGGTCCATTGCATACAGTCTCTCCAAAGCCTGCCTCCAATATGTTTGTACTCTCCTAGGCCTGCTTTCTCTGCATAGTCTGTGGGAAGGGTGCCTGGAGTCGTCAGTAACAAGCAGCCACAGGATGCAATCAGTCTTACATGAACTGACTATGTACTTGAAGTATTTCTCGCATTGAGCGGCGGTGTAATTTGCCATTGGCATACCTAAATCATACTCCGTGAACGAAACGCATCCGTTAACATAGGTAAGCCCAATGCTCAGATGATAACCGATCTGGGTAATTGGAACCATCGAATTGTTCTGGTCCGAAAACTGGTTGCATTCTCCCAGAGTAGTGCCAGGCTTGTCCAATTTGCCAGCCCACAATGTCGCATTCCGGTTAGCAATATTGCTGCAGAAGCTGTTTATGGGTTCATCGACGTCTCGAAAGGGTTGGAAATTTTGATTTGGAAGAGACCACGCAGTGGGCAAGGCGCTGATAGACTGCACAGCGGTAGCCGTGGCGCATTGCATGTGGAGACCCTTTGTCCACTCGATTGTTGCTGTTGGCAAGGGTGTCCAGTGAAAACAGGCTGATTGTCGCTCCGTCAGATTGGGAGTTGTATGTGGCGCACTCGACGATGTCTTCATAGTTGAACTAGTGGAAGGTCGACCGGAGGACACAAAGGAAAATGAAGAGCTAGTTGATGAACGGGAATTTGTCTGAGTTCCACAGACACCAGCAGAAAGGCTATTAGTGCAAGTAGGATTTGACGGCGTCGATGCTGTAGTAACAGAATTGAGTGTAGTTGGTCGCATTGAGGTCGCATTTGAAGAGCCGGAGGACGTGCTATTCAGCGTGACAGATATACCTGGAATGAGTGGGAATTGAGTGATCCAATTTGCGATTGAAGAGGAGATCACAGGATCATTCCACCACGCACTGAGAGCGCATGCGGCCGTAGACTCCGTCGTTGTCGTCGCCGTGTTCCTATCTGAGCAGGCTGTCCCCGTACTGCATGTTGTCGAGCATGATTGTGTCCCGGTCGGAGCAGCAGTCCCATTCCTGCAAACAACAACGCAACTCGAATACGTCCGCGATATCGAACATGTGCTTGAGGATGTTGACGAAGAACTCACAGAAGAGGTAATGTTTCCTGATGGTGTACTTGCGCTCGGGGAGGAAGTGGGTGTATCAGGAGGATAGTGAGTTGTCGGCAGAGTCTGAGGCGATAATGATGGCGGGCCGATTGGTGGGACAATAGGGATCTGGACGGGTCAGCCTGAAGCTATAGGGTTTTGAGGAACTTGCCGGTGGGAATGGCCATCCTCCATTGTCATTGCCCTGCGAACAAAGAAATGGTATAAGACATTTCAGGAGGTTTAACAACCCCAAACCTGTTCCCGGGTTGCATAGATTCTCGAGACACCACCAGACTCGGAACGGAAACTCAATCCAAGTACCATCATTGTAGGATATAGTGCTCGTGGAGAGAGTCGCAGTCCACCTTACGCTAGTGGTGCTGTGGGATCCATCACTCTTTGTGATCGTCTGCCACATTTCGCTCCACGGAGTAGGTGATGAAGTGCCATAGGTGACTTCCGTAGGTAGGCGGAAGCCGAGCGTACCGCCCGATGTTGATGTAACGGAACATAACCAGCCAAACGGGCAGTCATTCGTTGCTGTAGGCTTGGAAGCATCGCAGAGCCAGGGTGAGTCAAGCCAGCAGAACGGGCATAGGCAGTATTCACTCAGCGGCGCTGAGGTTCTCGGAGGGTCGAGGCACCATGGGACAAGCCTGTCCCATCCACAGGGTGAGGAGCCACTCGTAGGAGTTGGAAAAGGCCATAAACCTCCCGACGTTGAAGTGAGGCCGGACAGTGAGAGGCTCAAAAGCCCGCTACTGTTTATTTCCGAAGTGGGCACCCCATTGGAGAACATAGAGGGCGAAGGGCTGCCGGGGGCTGTTGTGGTAGTGGTGGCGCTATTTGGTGCTGAGCTCGAACTTGAGGATGTTGCTAATCGGGATGAAGAAACATCAGACGCACTCCTCGATGAAGATACCTGTACAGTGACGACCGTGCTGATGATAGTAATGAACGTCGTGGACGACCAGTCAACTGTACTGGTGAAGGTGGAAAATACTCTTGAAAAGGAGGCAGAGCCAGGTTTCCCCACACTGGAAGAACTCGACATAATGGAAGTTGACGGCGCAGCAGACACTGAGGAAACTGGACCTGTAGGATTGGGTGACCTTGAGGTGGTGCTCGTTGAACGCGACTGAGAAGTGGCAGTGGACGTTGAAGCTGACTGTGACTGATTCATAGAGGGAGGCATTTGAGATGTTGACGTAAGTAGGCTTTGACTGGAGCTTTCACGTTGACTACCTGTAGACGTTGCAGAACTGGTATTGGCAGATGCGGATGAAGGCATGGGAGACATGGGGCCAGAAGTAAAAGACTGAGGGCTGACGGTGCTTGTCAAACCCGACAATGTTGAAGAAGAACCAGTCGAGGTATCCACTGTGTTGAGAGAATTGCTGCTCCAGTCCTCCCACCCGTTGTTGTCTAGCCGCCCATTAGTACCTGTATCCCGATGAGCTTGTCAGGGACTTACGAGAGGAAGCGGTCTGAAATTGACATGTTGAGCAGGTCTGGTCCCGAGCGGAAATGGGAAAAGCCCGGCGTTCTAGAGCAAAAGAAAGAGCTTTGCAAGTCAAGAGAAGCAACAAGGTGGCCAAATGCAGTTCAGCCATTGCGACGACAGTCCCGAGTATTTACCTATCCGGTCTGGCTGTTTGCTCCAGAGATTCAGATGAAGGATTTGATGAGCGTCACCGATGGCTTGTGCAAATGTGTGAGAAGGCAGGACGAATTCGGGAGGAAGGTGCGCATTGCTTCAAACCCAGAGGAGCCAGCCGCGACATGAACTTTTGACCAGCGATGTCAGCGATCGCCATTGAATAGCTGGGGGAAGCAGTGATCGAAATGGATCAGGCGAGACCGTATCGCCACTGCTACAGCACGCTGCCGGTGCAAGGCGTGTTTGCCTCTCAACGGCACCACATGCGACGCATCTCAAGCTGGCGATACCGAAATCAACATAAAGTCCTGCTTCAACACCCATTCCAGCGTCTTGTCAACCAAATGCCATTACACGCATGACGAGTTGGCTGCGTGAAATCAGTCAGCTTGCGCATGGGAGACAGACCCGGCAGAATGGCGACAAGAATCTCGAAGACATGTACAAACTGGATTCGATGGCCAGTATTGATGCGGCCATCAGAAAATACTAAGTGGACATCGAAGAAACCCCGCCATTGACAATTGCCTGCGAATCATCGCTGTAAAAGTTGTCACAAAACACAAAACAGCCAAACGAGAACCTCCCGTCAGTGGTCGATGTGCACACCTTGGACGATCCATCGCTTGTACCTCGTACTAATGGCTAGACGGAAGTTGAAAGGGAAATGAGATGTTGATGTTCAAGTGACGGGTCGGAGAAAGGACACTATTGACTTTTGATCGTCATTGCGGAGCGTCTGACTTTTCACATACAAGCTTTTGCGTGACTGAGAAGGCCGTTGCAGGGCTTGTAATGACGCAGCCGAAAGCCTCGTAGGGAATCACCATGCGAACATCTGTCGACTCTTCACAAGATCCTCATAACTATTGCGTGTGTCTTCCTAATGCAGTCTTATCTAATGTCAGTACATTCACGTACACGCCACGACTTGCGCGTGCAACAATAGCAAGAGCTTGGGCATACTTTCTCTTCGGTTACCAATCTTTAGCCTAGAGCTCCATGCAGGCTCTCGACTTCCCGCATTGCCGCCACGGTGCGTAGCATTGTGGACAGGGCAACCTCTTCTTCCTATGGTACCTACACTTCGATTGATGCTGCCGGGATGTGCCTGGACGAACAGTAGCACAAAACTTGAAAGAAATGGGTTCCAAACACATCAAGAGGCTTCTGATGGTTTGGGGAAGAAGCCAAACCACAAAGCGGGAAAGAGGCAGTCAAAGAATCCAGCACAAGGCAGACTGAGTATGAGGATCAGGGGCACTCTTTGTCACAACTTACCTGGCCGTGGCGACATACTACTGTAAGGCTCCGTGGATGAGGTACAAATCTGATCCGCAACATCGTTGTATCACACCCCTTTATCATGTCTTTCGGCCGGAAATTGCCCGCGCTTTGGATTGCCCCAGCTCTTTATTGAGGTCTTTTCAAAGCCGAACCCGCGAAGTAAGTCCTAAAGAAACAGGTCTCATCTCTGAGACAGTGGCTTCCCAAAGTGCGGTATGATATGGGATGGCGGTTGGCATTAACCTGGAGTGCAACAATCGCCGCAGTAAACCACCACTGCTTTGTCCAACGCTATGTATGTCATGTTCCGCTTCCATTGCCTCTGCAGGACTTCTTCCTCTCTCCGCTCTGATATAGACCCAACTGAAGGGCATCTTGGCTCGGCCGATTGAACCTTCTTCGATATGATCTCCAGCAGACTCCTTCGCAGCATTCCAGCAAGTCCCAATATGCAGCAGCGGGCTCCCGTATGACCATAGGAGCATGTGTCGTTTCGACAGTCGCCGCTCGCCCAGGTACAAGGTGGTTATTGGCGCTATGCCGCGGTATACTGAAGTAGCTCAGATTGAGATCCCGGTCCGATGGAGTCAGACAGATGCCCGCTTGCGCACCGTGCGGGAGAATGAGGCGGCGGAGCTTCTGAGGTAAGAGGGAGATGGAATGCATTTTGTCCGATGTTTACTTAGCGGCCTAATTCAACTTTGCAGCCATCGGTAATGGACATTACCAGCGTCATTGTCTGCTTCTCGACACCGGTTGCTTCCACGATCTCACCTGGCGGCAGTTGAATGACCGGAAATCTTTGAATGAGTCGCACGATCGTATAGGCGGCCTCGGTCAGCGCAAAGTCCACTAGGAGGCGGGTCAGTATACCAATGAGGGTGGAACAAAAATACGTACTTCCAAGACACGTCCCTGGTCCTCCATTGAAGGGAAGATAGCCCCATTTTGCGGTTACAGGGTCTCTGAACAATGGCATGTCCTCATCCCATCTTTCCGGGCGGAAGAGCTCAGCATCCATTCCGTAGAGATCAGGTCTTCTGTGCATGGAGTAAACGCTATACGCAACAGAGGAGCCTTCGGGAATCAAGACTGGCGACTTTCGATGAGGCCCACCGCCCGTGGGGAGGATGGTGGTCTTGGTGGCTGTTCGAGAATTGACCGGTACAGACGGGTACAGACGAAGTGCTGGTTTACTAGGTAAGAAAGGCGGGACCATGTAGAGCGGCATGTCACCTACTTTCTTTGATGACGTTTTGTAAATACTTCATGCTGCTGAGATCGTCGCGGTTTAATTTTGACTTGCCTTCGCAGGCTGAGCTGATTTCCGCTCGCAACTTAGCAAGGACATGCGGATATCTAACCAGTGTAAAACTGCGTATTGCAATTAGCAAAAGTCTAATGAACAGGGAGCCGAATCTTAATCGTACAAAGTCCAGGCCAAAAGGCAAGCAGTGGTGTCACGACCGGCGACAAGTAGATTTATAAGCTGGCTTCGGAGAGCACTTCGGTCGGGCATACTCTTCGCCAGCTTGTCCGGGAAAGTAGAGGTGCCGTCTTCTTCCTTTCCGTATCTTTCCTCAGAGAGATTCTGTTCAATGATCTGGTCCGCAAAGTTGTGAACATTATTGCAGGCGTCCTTGAATTTGTTACCGCCAATCAACCAATAGAAATCCAAAAGCCGGAATCGTTTGGCCACAAATCCTTGAGCAGTATTGAATGAGGCGGAAAAGGTTTGTTCTCCTGCTGTTTCCGGCGCGCGTAGGCTTTTGACGGATTCGCCAAACAAGAATGCAGTTGTTGTGTCGAGTGTGAGACGGAAGAACAATGGCTGCAAGTCGACGACTCCTCCATTACTCGGGATGGCAGTAAGGAGGTCATCAACAGCATCGCGGAATACATCAAGGTCAGCATAGTGCTGACGAATGAACTGTGGTCTCAGCAATTCTCGTGAATGCTTCCATGAAGCTCCTTCCAGGGTGAAGATGCCGTCTCCAAACATAGGAAAAGTGATTTCTCGCCTGAGCCCCATACTGTAATCTGGATCGTTATGAGTACATGGCCGGAGCAACTGCGGATCATACTTCCCGTTGAAGTTGGTGCTTAGTATGGCCTCCATGTTTGCGGGCTCGATGGTGCCAAAAGCCTGTGTTCCTAGAAATACCTGTTCAAGCGTGCTGCCTGTCTGCCGGAAGTGGAAGAGGAAAAGCTCCATGAGTCGACATTCAGCATTCGCTCTGAATATCTGCTCAAGGCGATCAATCCCAAGCGGTCGCTGGTTCTCAAGCCTCGGAGGCGGAAGACAGCCATATCGAACTGCAAGCGCTTGGTCGTCCTGCCCGGGTTCAGTCACACGTTCCAGACTCCGTCCTACATACTTGCCTGACTTTTCCGAGAGACAACCACTCGCTGATATAGATAAAGAACCAAGGCGGATATAGCTGCCGCTACTATACCATATTGAAGAATCATCATATTGGAGAGATCACGAGTGATCGGTAGTGATAGCGAAGGAGTCAGGGAGGCTTGAGGACGCAGCGCATTCCTACGCCGCCGGGACGACGTCGAGCGCGGCCCTGAATCCCCTCGAGCATTGTGAATGCTGATCGCCGGGAATCGTGCTCGAGCGAATAGGAAGGAGAAGATGAAGGTGTTAGAGCAGGAGCCCTCTCGGGAGAAATCCGATTAGGGAGCTGAGGTGCCAGACAAGAAATTAGCCGCTCTAGGCGCGTACGCATCCCTGGTAACAAGGATACTGGCCCTAAGTAGGCGGGGTACGCTATCCCTGACATTGGCCAACAGAGCCGGAGCTGAACCTTTCTCGCCTGTCAACTTGCTTGTACATGTATCCTGATCTCCAACCCCAGCGAACACGACGTAGGACAGAATGGTTGCACAGGCTGTGTCCCTCTCGAGTCCCTCTGCTCTTGAACCTGCTCACTCCGCACTTGGTTGCCAGGTTGTGGCTTCCCACGTCAAAAATGCGGCAAAACGAAAGAATGGCGTTGAACCCCCTTGCAGATGACGCCCACAAAGAAACGAAAGGGATTCGAGGCAGGGGTTGAGCAGGTTCTTTTTCTGGGAACCTGGTCTCCAAGGACGACGGGACTACCACTCTTGCTCTGAGTCGCTGGAGGGATGTGATGGCTTCGAGCAATTTCCTGGCTTCCGTTCGCCTAACGCTGTCCATGGCGCTTAGTTAGCAATCATACTCGCATCTTCGGTTGTGTCACCGACTTGATAGGGAATTCGCGCTCGCAGTCTAGGACATGTTATGGTGAAGAGATCGTTGCAATATACGTTTCGGAGATGAGTTCTCTGTGCCAGGAAACCACATGGTGATGCTAAGACCTAGCCAGTTGAATCACTCCTTCACCTTCAGGAGGATACCAGAATTTGATGAGATCCAGACCGTGGACCCTCTCAACGAGAGCTCGCCACATCCTTTCGCTTCTCTCAATGCCGCAATGGTGGGCCATCATTGTGATGTCGAAAGCAGTAGCACTATCCGTTGGATTAGATCGGATCCACTCGACAGGGCGAGGCACTTACATCAGCGGACATTTAGTGTCCGGGAGAATGGCATCGTTGATCAGTATCTGCGAGAAACCCGGCGTCATTGCATCTCGGAGGTGGCTCAGGATCCTTACGCAGTCATCGTCAGGCCAGTCGTGCAGGATCATGTGCATAAAATAGATCTTTGCCCCCTTCGCAGGCTGGGGTAAGAACATGTCGTGTTTGTGTCTCTCAATTCTGCTCGATATCGAACCAGGTTGGATGCTGTCAATGACGCTTGGGAGATCCTGCAATATCATCCTACCACGAAACTTGTTGCCGAGCAGCGCTATAAAGCCACTTAGGTCGTGTCCATAACCTCCCGCCACGTCGACCATGAATATTCCTTCGTCTGCTGCGCAGGCCGTCCCCACGATCCTTTCCACATCCATCCACTTATATCAGATAGGCCGACTTCCTCTGACGCCTTTCATGTAGGTGTTGAAGCGGGCGCTCTCTGGTGGATCAGCCATCCAATGCTCAAAACTGGTATTTCCAACACAGTCATTTGCGTCTTGATATGGTCCATCTTTTGCATCGTCGGGGCATCTCCAGCCATGTCGACGGAAGAACTCCATATGAGACTGCAAGTTGCTCTTCGGCCTTGCGGCGTTGTCGAATGACAGGCAAATCCCAGCTGCAAGTGGCGGCTGGGCCATCGCATGGCTGACCTTGTTGGCGGCGTATAATTCCGGGCCAACCTCATCGGCGAAGCCCAAAGCACAAACACCCGCAGAAATCGGACAATCAGCAGCTCTTGTGCATTGACAGATCTCGATATCTGGAGTGCCGACAGTGCATTTGGTGCCGCAGAATGGAGTAATTCGAAGACACCAAGTTCACTGCAGGCGCGAATGCAGATAGTGAGATTGATGCCAAATGCCGTGGCGATGATGTGATCTTCAGGTGGCTGCACTTCATCTCTGATCGCTTGATTGATTCGAAGAATATCCTCGCGTTGCTTTGCAGGGAGTTCCGGCCCGCGCGCCAGAGCTGATACAGCCTTCGAGAGTTCCTGCACCAGGCGGTTCAGTTGCTGGAGATCGTATATCGTCATGGTGATAACATCTGTTTGCGAGTGCCCATAGACTGTTAACCGGTGGTTTGACCTCTGCAGAACCTTTTGAAGACATGCTCCGTAGTCCGCCTTACATGTATCGAGTTCGAACAGGATTGGTCGTCTGACTGGACGCCCAGCTGTGTGACCGTCCACCAAGGTTAGGGGGCCGAGACAATTGATTTACTGGGTGAGCAGCGCCGATGGCCTGACGCTGGTGGCTTGCCTGACTGTTATAGCAAGATGTCCGCGTCTTGGCTGTGAACCTACATCAAACTGCTGATGACCTGGGACACCATTGCGGCCGCCAGCGGAGCAAGCTGAATCACGGGATCAAAACGCTGACCTCGTCCACCGACGCCAAACGCGGGATGGTTGCTTAAGCCCTTCCTTCATAGGTGAGAAGAGCATCATCAGAGACAACTGGGCTTTGAGTGCCGTGATTCTGCGACCTTGCTCTCGACAGAAGGCCTGACTGAGGGAGGCGCGGGTTGAGAGATCTTAGAAAGGGGAAGCCACAAGCAGTCCACCGTCGCCATGCTACGGGTGGTGCTTCCTCTGCTTGTCTCCGCATCTTAGACTTGATTTGGCAACCGTAGGCGCTGATTATGCGTGCAGGGGTCGCTCGGAACTCGGGTGCCCCTTGGCGCTTACCTAGGTAATTTGAACCACCATGGAGCCCTCACACGAACCGACCCTCCTTCGCACTACAATATACTCGTAACCACACCAATTACACGCTGAACAAGATGTGCGTCCCTCTTCAAGCTCCAGACACGCTCGAACGTCCACTGGCATGGTCCACAGCGATATAGGCAAAGGTCATGGCCGGCGCGATGGTCGCCCCGGCCCCGTGATACCGTCTGCCCATGACACTCGCCGAGGTGTTTCCCGCCGCATACAAGCCCTCGAGCACCTGGCCGTCAGGCTTATTCACGCGGGCGAACTCGTCGCTCAGAAGGCCTCCCTTGGTGCCCAGGTCGCCGGGCCAGATCTTGCAGGCGTAGAAAGGAGCCGTCTCGATGGGCCCCATGTTGGGATTGGGCCCGATCTTCGGATCCCCAAAAAAGTTGTCATAGGCGTTGGACCCGCGGCCGAAGTCGTCATCAACACCGTTGCGGCACTGCGTGTTGAACCCCTCAATGGTGGTCCGCAAGGTCGCCTCGTCCACCTGGATTTGACCCGCCAAGCTCCCGATGGTATCAGCCTTGTAATAGACCCCCCCAGCCAGGGACTCTGGGCTTTCTTGGCGCGGAAGCATGGTCCCAAATAGGTAACGCCTTCGATGATTCCAGTCCATTATCATCCACGACGGGACTGCTCCGACGTCCTTTTGCCGCTCGTACATCTGTTGACCAGCATCCGAGTACGACTGCGCCTCGTTCATGAATCGACGTCCGGAGGCGTCGACGATGATGCTGAAGGGTCGCGACCTTTCAAAAATGGCAAAAACCATGCTACTGCCGTCTCGCGGATCGATGATGGCAGGGCCCCACCACGCATCGTCCAGGAGAGCGGTCTGAGCACCAGCGCGCACCCCGGCGAGGATGGCATCTCCCGTATCGTCCCTTGATGCGCTGGTCCATCGCGTACTGGCGGGAGCCGGCATGTGCTCCACTCGCATGTGACGATTGTGGGCGAAGCCGCCGGCGGCCAGCAGCACCGCCCGGCTGGCCCGAATCGTTTGCGGCAGCCCTTCGCGATCGACCACAGCACCAATGACGGCCCCATTCTGGTCCGTCACCAAGTCAACCAGCGGCGAGTCAAGCCAAATGGGTGTGTTGTGCTGCAGATTGAGGGCGAGCAGGCGTCCAACCAGGGCGAGTCCGCCGAGGACGGGCCGCTTGCCTTGGAGTCGGCGAAGTAGTCCGCGTAGCATGACACTGGTCGCGACAGTGAAGTCTCCCCATGAGGCGCCGAGCCGGGTAATGCGAGTGCCTTCCGCTAGGTACATGGGCGGAATTGGGGCCGGACTGTGGTTGATGCGATCTTGCCAGTACGGTCCAAGCTTCGTCTCATCGAAGAGTTGAGGCTCGATGCAGCGGCCGCCGTCGCCCTTGCCGCCTGCCTCCCATGGGTAATAGTCGGGATATGGGCCAGTCCAGCGCCATTTGAAGCCGAGATCTTGCAGAAAGGAGACCATTCTAGGCCCCTGCTCAAGGAAGGCTCTTTTGCGAGCAGGTGTCGACGAGGGATGATCACCAATGGTAACTTCCAGGTACCGAAGCGCGTCCTCCAGGCTGTCCTGGACGCCGGCAGACTGGGAAACCACATTGTTGGGGATCCATACGCCGCCGCCCGAGTACGCGGTCGAGCCGCCAATTTTGGATGTCTTTTCCACAATAAGAGGTTTGAGGCCATGTGATTGGGCTCTCAATGCAGCCACCAGTGCTGCACCGCCACTGCCGACAATCAGGACATCGGTGTGGTGATCAAAATGGCCCGGCGCCGTGTGTGAAGCGAACGTCTTCCGTGGTTGTCCATTCGGTGCTGGAGGTTGAATACCTCGAAAGCGTGCTGTTGATGAAATGTCTGTGCGGTCAGAGGTCACAGTCCCCGATGTTCGATATATCCCACTCAGCTTCAAAGTGTTAGGCCGCGTCCAGCGACGCCAAAGAGACATGATTGCGGCCTCAGAGTGAATGACGTTCTCGGCATGGTTATTCAGGCCAAAAAGACTGAGAAACAGACTGAGGATTCAATCAGTGAAATCGACCAACTGCGCGTTTTGTGGATGAAGATCGCATAACTCTGCATACGGTCACTATCATACCGGATTCTGCAACGGGGGACCATCTCCGGGTCAGCCGAGCATTACTTCTTGTGCACGACAATCTGTCAAGACCTGATCCTGCGATGAGACCGCATTGTACCCGGTAATATGGATACCGGAAATTACCGGCGTAGCGCCCATCGGGGAGGAATGGTCCTCCACACTCCTGTTTTCCGGGGATACCCCCAGATTCGGATGACCAGCACATCTCCTCTCTTTGCTGGACAGTTCCACCGAACCACGGACTTTTCTTCTGCGCGGCCTATTATATCTATGCTTTTGCTCTACATCCTCTCATCGGCGGCTGGGGATCCGTAAAGAGGTTTCGTTTGGTATTTGCAGTCTTGGGCTCCTGACAACATATTTGAATCATATAGGGCTGTTCAACGTTTCCCCTATTTTTCCTACGTCGAACTTGGATCGCTCTTCCCACGCCGCGAAACGGTTTGGGGCTTCAACAACAAAGGGACAATAGTTCAAGACTCAAGTCATGGCGTCTCCCGATTTCGGCTCGGCCCAGAAGGCCACAACCTCGCACTGGGACATGACCAGGCTCTCCAACGTGGCGCTCAGTGCAGTCGCCGTCATCGTACTTCTGCAGCTCGTCTCCGCTGTGCGCGCTGTCTATTTTTCACCCATGTCACATGTGCCCGGTCCGAAATTGTGGATTGCCTTCCCCATTCTGCGCTGGATTCATACCCTCCGCGGCACATTTGACGCGAAGATGCGTGAGTTCCACGAAAAGTACGGCGAAGTTATTCGTTTCACCGCGAACGAGGTTTCTTTTACCACCCCGGAGGCGTGGAGAGAGATCTATGGATTCAAGAAAAAGGGGCAACGCAACCTGCCCAAGCCGGACGCTATCGCCGAGTCCGATCGACCCCCCAACATACTGGTCGCCAATGATGCTGATCATGGCCGCTTCCGCCGGTCGCTAGCGCATGGCCTATCCGACCGTGCCCTCCTACAACAAGAACATATCATGCAGTCCTATGTCGAACTGCTTATCACTCGATTGAGAGAGACTGCTAAGAGTGGGCAGCCCACGGACTTGGTCAGATGGTAAGTGAAAGACATGAAATCTTTCCTCCCTCTCCAGTGTCCGACTCTTTTATCGTTTCCACTGCTCACGCGCAGTGCTCAGGCTCAATTTCACCACCTTTGACATCATCGGAGATCTCGGCTTTGGATCGTCGTTCAACTGCCTCGTCTCGAATGACTATCATTTCTGGATCCGCATCGTCATGAAGTTCGCTCTGACTTTTCAGCTTGTCGAGTTCCTGAACACCATGCCCCTCCTGGCTCCGTTAACGAGGTTCTTGATGCGCGACGCTGTCGCAGCACGCAACTCCCAGTGGGCGTACACCACCGAGGCGGTCAACAAACGGCTAGGCGACGAAAGTCAAAAAGGGCGAGCCGACTTCATCGACTCGATGACACGTGAAAACCTCATGAGCTACGACGAGATCCTGGCCAATGCCAGCATGCTCGTTCTGGCTGGCTCGGACACGACGGCATGGTTGTTGAGCGGTGCCATGTACTGGATCATGCGGACTCCAAGAGTCATGGAAAAGCTCGTCGCCGAAGTCACCACGGCCTTTGAACGTGAAAGCGACATCACCGCCCTCAGCGTGGTCGCGAAGTTGCCATACCTGAATGCTGTGCTGGAAGAGTCGCTGAGACGGTACCCCCCGGTGCCGTCGCTTCTGGCACGCGTCACCGTCGAGGAAGACACTGTCATTTCAGGAGTTCATATTTCGAAGGGTGTCCTAGTCAGCGTGCATCAGAGTTCGTCGTACTGGACGGCGCGCAATTTTGCCCGACCGCACGAATTCCTCCCCGAGCGCTGGCTCCCCGAGGCGAAGGAACCCGGCAGCGAGTTTTACCACGACAACCGCGCCGTCCTTCAGCCCTTCTCCACCGGCCCTCGAAACTGTGTGGGAAGGAATTTGGCTTATGTCGAGATGCGCCTGGTCGTCAGCAAACTCCTCTGGAACTTTCAATTCGACCTGTGCCCCGAGTCCAGCCGATGGAATGATCAGAGAAGCTTTCTACTCTGGGCCAAGCCTCCATTGATGTGTCAAGTGCACGAACGAATGCGCAAAACGGTGGCATAATGGTTAATGAGTCGTTGGCCCTCGATGTGATGGTATCAGTCAAGCACGGCAAATCCACCTCATCCATGGTGGCTGGTTGCCGCCTAGTTACGGTATATAACGACGCACAGAGCGCCCGATCCGGGACCAAGGAGTCGATACGGCCTTAGCTTCGAGCAGAAGAGCCAATAGAAAAGAAGTCTCAAATTGAAATGCTCAGTGGCCGGAGTGGCTGTCACTTGCTTGACACGCGCCCACTTATCCTTTCCCAAGTCTTTCTATGAAGCCGGTCTAGCAAGCAACAGGTCATCTTCCTCACTGTGATACCTTTTTACAGACGTTCCTCGAAGTACTTCCTAGCAGCTGGCGCCAGGGGTGTCCCTAGGCTTGGGTCAAAGGAGACTTTCCGTACCACCAGCTTGACTTTTGCGAAGGGCTTGAGACATAAATTCCAACCAGAATTGTTCCCACCCAATCGGCAGGAATTCGAGGGTATTACCCCAGGGGTCTTGGACATAGGCCGCGTCTATCCCTTCGATCGGCTGTGCCGCCTCGTTACACACCTTTCCACCCAAGCCCACAGCGCGCTCAGTTGCCGCCTTGACATCTGGTACCGTGAAGCAGATGTGGAAGAAGCCTCCTCGGGCATAGACATTTGGCCCGAACTTGACAGGGTTCATGAGACCCTTGTAAGGCGGATCTATGAATTCAAAGATCTCCACCCCAACGCTGTTACCCGATGTCAGGAGGGCTAGCTTCATCTCCTTCAGCTCGGGACCGTAAACTATAGATCGTAGCCAGTGCTTCGGTCAGCGGCTGATCTGGTCTTTTTCATTGCTGCTCGCAGGAAGGGGACCTACATACTCTTCGTCAACGTTGCGTCGCTCTTAGGATCTGATAGAGATATCCTTTGCAGAGGGGCGATTTCACGAAGGCCAAGGACCTCCTTGTACCATTTTACCGCTGCTTCTGCATCGCCGACCGAAATGGCAATGTGGTTGGCCAGAGCATTTGTTGGAGCGGACATATTGCCACCCGAAAATCACGATGATAGCGAGGCTTGGAAGTCCAGATTGTCGGGCGAGGCCACAATCCGCCATTTCGCCTTTCTATGGAAAGGATGTATATAATAAATATCCCGGCCTTGCCGGTATTAAGTGAGTACATCTGCGCACTAGGAATCCGGGCCGTGGTCGCTGGAACTTGATTACTTCCTGGAAATCACCGTCAGAGATGAGAGGGAGGCCTAAGATCAAGGCATAAGCGGGTCCCCTATTTCGGCTTACTGGTGGGAATCGTGTTTAGCAGCTCTCAGTCTCCCCTTCCTCGGAACCTCGTCCGCCGGGACGGACACGGCCCCGATTGATGACCATGGTCGATATTCCCAGGGAGGTAATTGGTACGGAACGGGCATTGATCAAAGGAAGAAACGAAAGTTCGGAGACTATTGGCCCAGATTGGCCTCTGGCTCCGACAGATAAGTCATGCTGTTCCTTCGTGCAACGCCCCAATGGTAGACAAAGTGCAGGCCAGGTAGATCATTGTCTGCATTTGTTTCGTTTTGAATTTTTAGGACCAGATATTACGCGTTCCCTTTACGTGGGAGAGCTTTTCCACACGATCAACAGCTGGTTTGAAAGACCGACTGTATCATCTACGCCCAACCAAACGATTAACCATAACATTCGACCGACAAAATGATCGCGAAGCCGATCCTCCGAGTTGGCAGCGTGTCGTCCACGACGGGAGACAATCCCCATGCGATGGCCCGGATGGTCCAGCATGGTAAGGTCGACGTGATCGTGGGAGACTGGCTGTCCGAAATGAACATTGCTTGGAACGCCATTGTGAAGCAGCAGAACCCGGACCTGGGCTATGAGCAAGGCTTCCTCGATCAGCTCCAAGAGAGCTTGGATGATATCGTGGCGCAAGGAGTTAAAGTCATTACGAATGCAGGGGCACTGAATGCCAAATCCATGGCTCGTGAGGTCCGCAAGTTATGCAAGTCAAGAGGCCACAACGTGCCGGTCGCGGCCGTGCTGGGGGATGATGTTCCGCACCTCGTGGAAAAGCTGGGACAAGGCCGCAATGGATTTATCCATCTCGACCACGCGGACAAGGAACTCGATGACTGGGAGCTCAAGCCTGTGTGCGGTGCCGCATATATCGGATGTCGAGGCATCGTACAGGCGTTGGACGCTGGAGCGCAGATTGTCATCTGCGGCCGCTGCACCGATGCCTCGCCCCTGATGGGTGCCGCGGCATGGCACTTTCAATGGGCCGAGGACGACTACGAGGCCCTGGCCGGCGCGCTGATCGCGGGCCATCTCACCGAGTGCGGGCCGTACGTCACGGGCGCCAACTTCACCGGGTTCAAGGAGATCATGGACGATTTGGTGGACCTCACGTTCCCCATCGCCGAGATCGACAGCCGGGGAGAATGCGTTGTCACCACGTTATCGGTCGGTGGCGGTCGTGTCACTGAGGATACGGTCCGAGCCCAGATTCTCTACGAGCTCCAGGGCCACCTGTATTTGAACCCCGACGTGGTGGCCGACCTGACCAACATCACCGTCGAAGCAGAGCCGGGCACCCGTAACCGAGTTCGCGTTCGCGGTATTCGTGGGCTTCCGCCGCCTCCCACGACCAAGATTATATTCGCCGCGCCCGGCGGGTACCAGGCCGAAGCCTGCTTCTACATGAATGGCCTCGACATCGAGGACAAGGTGAAGATGATGAGGCGGCAGCTGGATTTTATCTTCAAGGGCCACCGCTTCCATAAGTTCAGCGTCGAGCTGTATGGCACCTCGCCACCGGACCCGACCAGCCAACAGGCGGGAACCGTCTTCTTCCGGATCTTTGTGCAAGCGCGGCAAAAAGAGGATCTTGGTCCCATGCAGTTCAAGGTCCCCATCTACGCTCTCCGGATGCAGGCCTATCCCGGGTATCACATGAACCTGGATTTCCGCACCATGGATCCCAAACCGTTTATGGAAATTTTCCCTGCCCTGGTGCCACAGGAAGCGATCCCGATCCGCGTCGAGATGGACGAGATGGACGACACTTCGACTCTTCGGTCAATCGACATTCCCCCTCCACGCAACACGGCCGAATACAATCAGGTCCGCCCTTCCTATGAGACGGCAGATCCGCTCGATCTGACAATGTTTGGCCGGACGCGAAGAGCGCCTCTCGGATCTGTCGTCCACGCTCGGTCCGGGGACAAAGCCGACAACTCCAATATTGGATTCTTCTCCCGCTCCCAGTACGCCGACGAATATGAATGGCTGAAGAGCTTCATGACGGTCGAGAGGCTCAAGCTTCTCCTCGGCGACGATTGGTACAATGGCGACACGTCGCGTCGCGTCGAACGGGTCGAGTTTACCGGCCTCAAGGCCGTGCATTTGTAAGGGGCTGCTTTCCCTTCGTCTTCCTTTTTCGCTGTTCCCTCCCCCGATACATGCTTGCCCTGAGACGCACACTAACGCTTTGTTTCCAAGTCGAATCCTTGACAACCTTACTGGCGGCATAGCTTCATCGCATCGCATAGACGGGCTGGGAAAGGGCATTGGCGAGTTTGTGAGAAGCAGACATGTTGATATGCCTTTGAAGTTCTTGGAACGGGGCCGAATCTCATAGAGAGCCATATCTCCACACCCTCCCTGGTAATAGAAAGAGAGAAGGGAAAAGAGAAAAATAACCGAGAGTGTCATTTTATATTGGATCAGGGTGCATCGAGAGTGGGTCACAGGGCCAAAATCTCGAGCGGGTTCGTGTTTGTTGGCTTTTCTGGTCATGTTGTTGGGGTTTTGAAAATGCCTCTTCACCCCCCTACATTTTGATCTCCAAACCAGCCTTGTTCACACTCTCAAACTGCTTCCGGCCTCAAGATCCGGTCTACTGACGGTCGTGGAAATGTCGTTGGGGCGTCAACACCCCGTCACCGAACAGATCCTGAAATTCCTTAAAGTAATCCAGATAGCTACCGTCGAAATCCATCATGGTGTTGAAGACGGCCCCGCCGCCACCGCGGGGCGTTGGTGGCATGAACTGCTGCTGCTGCTGCTGCTGCCCGTCATCCGCGAGGAGCGCGAGCGAAGCATCCCATCTTTCGGAGGGAGGAAAGAATGACGACGACGACAATAAGGCTGACGATGATGACAAGCCCGGCGGCCGAATGCCGGTCGAGCACTCGGCCTGGTCGGCCAGGATGGCATCAGAGAGACAGGCAAAGACCTCGTGGCAGCCCTTATTGGTGTTCCATCGCTCCGAAAGCGCGACCAAGAGAGTCGAGCATGCTCGCATTTCGCCGACGCATTGCCCGATCGGGGGCTCGGGGAGCACTTGGGCCCCCAGGGGCGTCGACGACATGTGGCCGGTCCCGTTCGCCAACGACTGCATGTGCCGGCGTTTGTTTTGGAAGTGGATCCGCAATGAATATAGGTACGAGAGCCCGACCAGGAAGACGGCGTGCAGCGTCAGCCAACCGTAGTTGATCTTGCGCGCCCGGTGCAACGCCGAGTACGCCGCGATCGACTCCCGCGCCGACCGGTAGATCTGCGTCAGCACCTCGGAGGTCTGAGGCACGTCCTGCAACGAATGGATCGGGCGGTGCAGCATCAGGATGCAGTTGTGGTAGAGCAAATCGTACCAGGCGCGCGTGCGATAGTTGGATTTGTCCATGCTGCGAGCGGCACCGCCGATCGACGACGTGTCAACCAGAGGCAGCGAGGCCACCCCGGATCGCCACTGGTTCAATTCGTCCGCCAGTTGTTGCTTGACACCCACGCTGGCCAGGGGATCCGTCATCTTACTTCGCGGTACGTTGTGCAGTTGCGAGAGGATTTTCCCCGTGATGACGCGGTGTTGAACGATGTGGTTGAAGATGCGCGTGTTGGTCGGCCACGGCGGATCGTCTCGCAAGATGTCCTCGATTGAGGGAGACGGACACAGTGACGATGCCTCGTCGGCGTCGTCCTCAATGCGCGGGTACTCGGTGTCGATTTCGAGCAGGTTGATTGCCACCGGGCGGCCCAGGGTGTTGCTGACGATGCGGTCCATGGAGAAGAGAGACCAAAAGCAGCGCCGCTTGATGTCGAGCTCCCGCTTCACGCGATCTTCATTGCCTGGTGCGACGTCCGGCGGCCATTGATAGCTGGCCTCTCGGTGCAGACCCAGCTCGATGCCGAGCCTGGTGGCCATGCCCAGTAAATGCCACAAACTGGCCGAGGCGTCGTTAGCCACGCTCAGCATTCGATACTGGCACAGGAGCATAAGGGCCTGTAGCGCGATCAAGCCTCCTGATTGCAAGGCTCCCCCCAGCCTCGAGATGGCGCGCTCGTGGTGCATCTCGGCATCCGGGAGCGCGTACCAGGAGAATCGGTGGACCTGGACCGTTGCGATGGCAAAGATCATGTCCATGACAAACGCGTCGATCGGATGGGACTCGTAGTAATTTGCGGTCGAGTACATCATGGTCAGGGTATTGATCAACTTCTTTGGATCGAGATACGGGTACGCCAGGTGGTCGTGAGAGAGGTATGCGGCTAGTAGCCGGCGCGCTATCGCTTCCGCCGGTAAGCCTGCCTTGGCCCCTTCCGAGATATTTGTTCTGATGAACTCGCCGGTTGAAGACGCGTGCGGGAAACGCGTCAGCTGGTCCTCCTCGTTGTTGTTGTTGTTATTGTAGTATTCGCTCTGCGGTTGGGTCAATTGTCCCTTGATGCCGAGGATATTCGCCAGAATAGCCCCGCTCGCTGACCCCAGGTACTGCTTCGGATGGCCGGCGTGGAGGGACAGAGAGTACAGCTGCTTTCCGACATCGTTGTTGTTATTAGCTATCTGCCTCCCTTCGCCATCATCGTTCGTATCCTCGGCTGCTTCGGCCACCCCGGAGCTCGCGTCCAGAGCAGCGTCGGGCACAATGCCCATGCCTGCTGCTTTGACGGCCTCCTGCGCGTCACGGAGCTGTCGGGCCAGGACACTGTTCTTGTGCTCGAGCTGCCGTATACGCCTAGTCATCGTATCCAGGTCCTCGGCGCCTGGCATGCCGCTGCGAGCAGTGTACGAGCACGCTATCCCAGCTTGAAGACATGTCGAACACGACGGTAAGACCCGGTCACACCGCGCCTTGCGACGATAACATCGAGTGCAAGCAAGTCGCGACACCTGCCCGGCTTGCATGGCGTAAGTTCAAAGGACATGAAGCGGATTCCAGTCATCAAGCTCCGGGAACAGGGACAAAATTTGCCAGACTTCACTGGCAGTGGTGTATGCTGTCGTTTCTGGATCGAGGTGTCTGAGGTCTCGAGGTAGAACCCCGCAATCGAGACATTTAGGCTGGTCGGGACGCTACTGGTAGTCAGTCTCGAAGTGTCTGACAATTCAATTCAACGAGTGACAAACGAGGATCACACTGGGTAGCGATCGGCTGGAGTGAACCACGTATCAGACCTTTCCTTCCCTTTCCAGTCTAGTCGTAAAAGCTGGAACAATGGAGAAGTGTCATTTCACTTCCATACTGATTGTGACGCACGGTTCTTGAATCAGGTACGGTGACGGTGACGGTGACGCCTCTTTCTTACGGTGGCAGCGCCTCTTCGCGTACGCTGTGTTGGATAAACTGCACGTCCCCGCTTGTCGCACAAGACGGGCTTATCTACTGCCAACCTGTTTCCAAGCCCAGATCGAAATTCTTCGAGGTCCCACAGCGCTGCAGCTCCGGACCACCAGGCACTGGCTTGCCAGCCGTCAACCCACCCTTCTCAACATCCCCGTCCACTAATGTTCTCCCACTCATTCCATCATCACCGGCCAACGGTGAGCTTCTGTTCCTGAGATGCAGTGCCCTCCCCGGGACCGAAATCCGCATGATAATTAAGTACTACCTACACACCATCCGGAAAAGTGGATGGCAGTCCCGACTCTTCATGGTGCATCGTGACGAACAAAGGCTCCCAGATGGCCAGACAGCGTTTCGTGATCCGACCATTCCCGTAAGCAGCGCGCGGCTGAGGAATGAGTCTGTCGTGCGAACACTCTAGTGCCTGACCGCTGATGGCTGGATTGTCGAGGAAATGATTGTACCCAGCAACGACGGTCGAGATCGGAGTGAGACTCACGATATTGTCAGCACCCATTGGCCATTTTCGAAGAATATCTTCAGAAGGACTTACCAGTCGTCGGGAACAGCATCAAGCATGTCTTGTGGACTGATCTTGGTGGGCACGATCCCGGGATTCACACAATTGATACTGATGTGTTCTCTCTAGTTTGTTCATGAGAACATGTCAATCATTCGAAGCAGCGATGGCCATGCAAAAGGTAAAGCCTAGCTGACCAGATTCAGGGTGGTACATACCAGTCGCAACATAGGTTCGACGGCATAGATGAAGTTGATGACCTAAATCAAAAGCATGAAAAACTCAGTGCCGCACGGCTTTTGCGATGTGATGCTATGCTATACTCCTGCAAAACATGGCGTCGAGACTTACGGCGGCTTTTGCACCACTGTAGATTGGGTAACAAGGATGAGCATGGACGCCGACGGTGCTGGCAGTGACAACGATCTGACCTCCTGGGGTGGCGTTTTGGCGCATGAAATGGATGGCGAGCTGTACGCCGTAGACGACCGCGGTGTAGAGAACATCAATGACTTTGGTATCGGTGGCTGGTGGTATCCTGTACCCATTGGTAAGTGACAATAATGTCCCTGGGCATCATTCGTTGCGTTGTCAGAGGAAGACGTACTCGCGTTTCCCCCGACGATTCAAGATATAGACCGAGCTTTGGTCAATGATGCCGGCATTGGCGAGCAAGGCATCCAGTCGCCCGTATTTGTCCCACACTTCTTGATACGCGCGAGCCTGCTGGTCATAGTCGGTGATGTCGCAGTGGATAAAGGCTGCCTTGCCTGGACCGCGGCGGTTCAGGTCGGCTACCAGTGCTTCGCCCGCCGTCTTTTGTACATCTAAACAGGCCACCGTCCACCCTTTGCTAACGAGATCGTGTGCGAGTCCTTCGCCGATGCCTGACTGCACGAGCTGGTCAGTTTTTGTTCCATGCAGCGTAACTTGGTCACTGTTCTCGTGGTGACAGGGAAACTCGCAACACTTCCGCCCAAGAGACTCTCTGCCTCAGGTGAGAAGTAAAAGGCAGAAGAGCAAGAAAGGTAGTGACCGGAGAAGGCAAACGACGACACATTTAATGAGAAAAAAACACACCGCAGCACCTGTCAGTATCGCAACTTTGCCTGAGGAGGACATGACCGTAGAATTGGAATGGATGACCAATCTGGCAGTGGTTTGGAACAATTCTTGACCGCCACGAGCAATTGTATATTAGAGGAACTCGGGGAACATTCTACTACGAGTACTCTGGTCAATATCATATCATTCATTTCGTACATAGTATTTCAGGCTTGTGCTGCTCGCATCGGGCCTGGCGCATCGTCTATGCTGAGGTAAAACCCAACTTTTTCGCGAAGCCGACAATCCAAAGAGGAGCGGCTTCTCGGCTGTGCCAAGTAGCGAGAGTCTTGATCCGTCATTTCACAGCTCCTCAAGACCACCCATTTGAGGCGGAGGTTCACGGCCTCCGATCAGACCCTGCAAGTCCGGGCGCTTGAAATCGGCTGTGAAACGGTGCGACAGGATCTTTGGTGCCAAGGTCAAAAAGAGGTGGAGCGATACTAGTGTAAATTACCGGGTCGTTGTATTGTCCGTGTACCTTACCGGCAGTTAGCATTTCTGGAAATTTCAATGACCCGAAGTATTTTTCATGACATCTGGCCCTTCCACATTCGGTAACCCCGCCCCACACCGTACCCCCCCGCCCCCTCCCCATAACCCCCCCGGATCGTGTTCCTCTGCAATGGTTGGGGCGTGGCTACGGCTCTTACACAGGTCCGGAGGGACTCGCAGCTGTGTTGCTGATAGAATCAATCGCAGACTTGCGGGTATCAAAGGCAATTTAGACGATCCAGCGTAACAACAGCAAATCGAGTCTAGGCTCGATTTGCCATCAACTCGTGGAAACTGCAGCTCAAGAACTCGACCACGTTGCCCCAGGGATCTTGAAGGTACAACGCTCTTTCTCCGTAGAGCTCGACCGTCTCCCCGATCCGTTTTCCGCCATTCTCGACGACCTTTTGGGCCAAGGCGTCTGGATCGGCGGCCGTAATGGCGATATGGAAGAATCCTCCGCGTGTATACTCAAAATCCTTGGGTTTCGTGTAAGCTGGATCGACGAACTCAAAGATCTCAAAGCCCACGCCGTTGCCCGTGCTCAAGTAGGCCATCTTGACCTTTTGCAGCGAGGAGCCATAGATCCCGAAGACGGGAGAGTTTGGCGCTAGGTTGCGATCCGACTCTGTGTCGGTTCGAATGCGACGGAAACCCAGGACGTTGATGTACCATGATGCCGCCTCTTCGAGGTTGGGCACAGAAATACCCACGTGGTTAAAAACCAAGTTTGTTTGCTGGTGATTCCGATCGTTTTGTTAGTGAAATTTCGCAGGTGAGGAATTCAAAGTGCGAAAAATATATTACCTGAGACATCTGAACGCTTTTGATATCGTGCGAGTAGGCAACTTTCGATTGATGCATAAAGAAACACCTCGTCAAATTGGCGACTTACGCTCGTCTCTTGCGCTGCTAGGGTACTAGTATATACCAACAACAGTCCCCGATCCAGATACCGAAAATGGTCCGTGAAATCCGAAATCCCTCGGCCGGAATGGTACCGACAGAGACAAGCAGTTGCTTTGCCTTTTTCGACCATTTGTGTCAATTTTGAAAAGGATAAGAGTGAAAGTGACTCAGATAGTAGAAATGCTGTCAGAATAGCTACAGGTTCGTTTGTGTCCTTCAACCCTTGCGAACAGACTCTTCCCTCCTCCGGACTTGCCTTTTCCGAGTCTCGTAATGGCCGAACGAGTCGAGCAAGTCACGACCCTCCCTTCTTACAAGCGGCACGTTGCTACTCTCGATGCACAAGGGAAAAGTGTCTACGTCGATTGTCTCACACCCCAGTACATTCCACTGTCGCCGGCCTTGAACGCGGGATTTGCCCGGACCTACGCAGTGGCCGAAGTTCCCGCCAAGCTCCAGAATGATCAAGACCTGAAAGCCTACGCGAGTACGGACGCCATCACGAGTTGGACCCAACCATCCGTGGTCGTGCCGAACGGGGCGACCCTGTTCGTGACCGAGCTTGGGCCCGGTGCGTCGAGTCCCTTGCACAGAACAGTGTCGATCGACTTTGCAATCTGCACCAATGGCGAGGTCGACCATGAGCTCGATAGCGGTGAGATGGTACGATTGAAGGCGGGAGTATGTTCATTCTTTTATGTCTTATTCTGAGGCTTGCATGCGGTCATCGACCCGACTGACTGGATAAATGGCTAGGACCATCTGATTCAACGTAGCACTGCGCACCGCTGGATCAACAGATCGTCCACGGAGCCCGCTCGCATTATCGCCGTCACGATTGCGTGCGAGCCGCTGGTGGTTGCAGGCAAAAAGCTCGAAGAGAACTGGAATCTTTGATGGATGATCATGGCGTTCAATACAAACCATCTGTACTGTACAGGTGGCAATGTAACTCCCTATGATATTACGCACAAACACACATGCACATATATATGTATGATTAGAAGCTATTCCTCGTCCTCATATACATAGAAGCTCCTGCTCGTCCTCGTTTCTACGGACGCACTAGACTCACATTCAACCACACAACATTTACTCCAAGGGCGTGCGTGACAAGCCTCAAAGGTGAATGCGGATCAAACTACTCCCTTTTGCTCAAGATCGTCAATCTCGGCGTCGGAGAGTCCAAGCAATTCGCTAAAGACTTCTTTGTTGGACTGACCTAACATTTGTCCCGTATGGCGGATTTCACCCGGCGTGCGTGAGAGCTTGGGGAGGACTCCAGTCATGCGGACAGGGCCCAGCTCCTTGTCTGGCAGCGTGATGACCATCTCCCGTGCCAGCACGTGAGGGTCATTGATGAGGTCGGCCGCCCCCTTGACCATGGTTCCGGGGGCATTGTTCGCGACAAAGAGAGCCTCGATTTCGTCGCTGTCGTGAGCGGCCATCCAGCCCTCCACGGTTTCTGCGAAGAGGTCACGATGGACCATGCAGCGCGCGAACGTGTTGAAGCGGTCATCGTTCTCCAAACCCATGCTTTTCAGAACGTCGCCGGCGCTCTTTTCGGTGACGGCGGAAAACGAAAAATATCGCCCGTCGCGCGTTTTGAAGAGGCCCGTGTATGGCACATTGCGATGGTTGCTTCCGCTGCGCTGCATGTTGACCCCGAGCTGGTCGAGCACAATAATCTGCTGCTCGATCTGCCGGAAGAGCCCTTCGTAGAGCCCGACATCGACCACCTGCCCAAGCCCTCCGCCCTGTGTGTCCCTCCAGTAAAGCGCCATCATCACACCCATGGCAGCCCAGGCACCCGCGACCGTGTCCCCAACCGACATGTGTGAGTGCGACGGGGCCCCAGCTGGGTCGCCGGTGAGATGAGCAAAGCCGGCAAATGCTTCGCCCACACGACCATAGGCACGTCGCTCCGCATACGGTCCTGTCTGTCCAAAGCCCGACAGACGACACAGGACCAGCCGTGAATTGATGGCCGACAGCTCCTCCCAGCCAAATCCCAGGCGCTCCATCACGCCCGGGCGGAAATTCTCCACCAAGACGTCCGACTGTTCGACGAGGCGTCGAAACAGTTGTTTGCCCTGCGGATGCTTGAGATCGATCGTGACAGACCGTTTATTGCGTCCCTGCACCTTGGACCATAGGCCCACGCCATCCTTGCAGTAAATTTGGCGCAGCGGGTCGCCATGTTGTGGCCGCTCGACCTTGATCACATCTGCGCCGAAATCGGCCAGCACCGAGGCAATAAATGGGCCAGCAACGACATGTCCAATGTCGAGGACGCGAATGTCCTTGAACACGCCTGTTCTCATGTTCATGTTTGGAAACGAAGATGGGTGAATAGTCCTCAAAGTCCAGGGCCTGAAAAGGCATCACTTTGACTAAACTTGACGCATCCCACACATCAATTTGCTGCAGGCGATGACACCGAAAGGACTTTGTTTTACGGATCTTCGTAGTGAAAAAGACAACTGTTTTAGGGGTAAACCAGTGTTCTGGAAACGCTCTGCTCCTTCGAATGGAGGACCCCAGTTATGACCGCGGAAGAATGCACTGTGTATCGCCCGGTTTGCGTTCCGGTCCCCGAGGTCTATTTTCCATCATGGCATGCCACCTGCCTCTCCGATCCAGACCCGGTCGTTAGATTTTCGAGTGTCTTCCTCTGCCATCCCCCCTCGCAGCAAATTCAAAGTCGGTTTTGGGTCAGAACATTATCTAACGGGTCAAGTCCACATTCACAAAATATCTCGGATCAGTATAGAACATTATACAGCTTGCTATGTGCTTGCATTACAGTAATCTTATCAGGAGGAGCTGAATCAGCTTCCTTTGAATGGAATACCTTGACCATTCCTCAGTTCTCGCGGTATTCACGGCATGCATGAGTCAAATGGAATCAACTGTGCTTTGTTGGACAAATAATTTGTAGAACTAACTAATGTTAAAGTCTTCGTAGCCAGCTGCTGCGCAGTCCTTGAGACAGCTCTCATACTGACTGAGTCCACCCATGTAGTTCAGCGCCTCGCGTGGCTTGCCAGGAATGTTGGCGCCCATGTACCATGAGTTGGCCTCCGTCATGAGGGTCTCGGCCGTCAAGTCATTGTTGATTTTCTTCCACTTCAACTCGGCCGCACGAGACGCTTCAATACGCGTAGCCCGTCGTCGTTTGACCTCCTCCAGGAGGCCCGCCAGCCATTCTCCCTGAATTTCGGCCACCCGGGGGCCGATACCAAACGCCGTGGGTGCCTGAGGCCCGTACAAGAACAGCAAGTTGGGGAATCCCGTCGTGGCCAGGCCGAACAAAGTACAGGTACCCGCCGCCCACTTGTCCTGCAAGGTCTGGCCATCGAGACCGATAATCTCAACTTGAAGGAGGCTGCCGGAAACGGCATCGAAACCAGTGGCCAGGATTAAAACATCGAGCTCGACCTCCTGTCCGCCCTCAAGTCTGACGCCATTGGGCGTGATCTCGGCAATGGGATTTTTCTTGACGTTGTACAAATCGACATTGTCTTGTCGATAGACTTCATAGTACCGCTGCTCCAATGATGGTCGCTTGGTTCCCCACGGATTGACTGGCTCTAGAGGAGCCAGATCCTCTATCAGGTCCGGATCGAGGCCGGTGAGCCGGTCTCGTGTTTTTGCTCGCCAGAAGTCGTACATGGCCCGGTTAACCACGGGGTTCTTCAGCACATCTTTGTAGTTGTGAAGCCATGGATTGAAGCCGCCAAGTTGCCACAGGTTCTCCCACATCGCGAGGCGCTCCTCCGGGGTGTCATCCTCGGACGACTTGTCGAGAAATTCAAAGTCGAAGCCAGCAAAAGTCTTGCGGATGTGCTTAAAGATAGCGGGAAAATCTTTCTTCGCATCGATTTGTTTCTGAATCCCCCGGTTGTCATATTGCTCCTGTCGCATAGGAATGGCCAGATTGGCCGTCCGCTGGAAGACTGTCAAGTGATCCACAATGGGGCCGACCTCTTGGATGACCTGGACGCCACTAGCTCCCGTGCCAATGACACCGACTTTCTTGCCCTTGAGGTCGATTCCTTCCTTGGGCCAATATGCTGTGTGGCACGCTCGGCCCTTGAAGGTGTCGAGACCTTTGAGGCGAGGGATGTAGACGTTGGCCGCGTACCCAAGAGCCGGGAGCAGAAAGGGCGCTTTGGCACTGTAGCCGTGATTGGTGATGGCGGTCCATGTGTTGGAGGCTTCGTCAAAAACGGCCTTGACGACCATATGGTCAAACAAAATATCCTTCTTCACGTTCCATTTCTGATCGACGTGTTCAAAATACGCCACGACTTCATCGCGCCCTGGGAAACGTTCCTTCCACGTCCAATCTTCCCACAATTCCGTTGCGGCAAATCCGTAAAACGGCCAGTGCGTGTCGACCCGCGCTCCAGGGTACGAGTTCCACCACCACACTCCACCAAGTCCTTTGGCCGCTTCAAGGACTTTGACTCGGTACCCCAGCTTGCGGAGTGTGTGTAGCAAATAGAGGCCACCGAAGCCGGCGCCGATGATGATGGCATCAAAGTCCTCAGGGTGGGAAGTCCCATTGACGGCAGCAGTACCGTTGACCGACATCGTGGTCGCTTACTCGAAATGGGGAGAGACGGCTTACAAACAAGAGATTCAAGCCACACTGAGGAGGGCGGGAGGACGACAGAACAGAACTTCGTAATGAATTGTTCAGGTTCGAGCTCGAATTTGAGAGCTCCGAAGTATTATAAGGGCCAATTATTGATGCAACATCCCGCGCGAAACTCCTCATAGACCTGTAAGCCCTCCAAGGCACGACTGTTACGAGCGAGGTGTTTGACCTGAAGCCGCGGAACTCGTCATGCAGTGGTCCTGTGCTTCTCCCCATCTCTCTGCCCATGGAGGCTGAGGATGCGTTCTCCTTCAAATGTGGGGGTTTCCCCGCGACGAGCGTCCAATTCACATTGACAAGGTATCAGAGCCCCCCGGAGGGGTTTGTATTCGGGCCAGAGAACAACGGAACCGCGATAAGAGCTGGTAGAGAGTGGTTAGCGTCCGATCGGAGGGGACGGACATGGTAAGTCTAGACCTGCGACAGAAGACTTTATTCGTGTCCCTTGGAGAGGCTCCTTGGACGACACTGTACCATGCCACTTAAAGCATCCGGTACTAAGGGGGTTAACCCGTACACGTCGTTACAAGCGCCCGTCATTTGACTCTGGACCCACTCCAAGGCTTTGTCCGCATCCCCAGTCGGAGCTTTCGGTGATGTCTGAACCCCGGACGAAGTGCTCCGACCAGTCCTGCGTGCCTTGCGTCGATTCTGAACCAATCCTATATGAGGTCAATTCCCCAGGGTTCCCCAGATTCTGCAACTTGTGGATCCTCCTGCATGTCAGTGTACCTCGACGGCGCTGATCTTGTGCAACACCAGTCTTCAAGGCATCAGTATTGCCTAGTCCAGTGGTGCCTATTTGTTCTCTTGTTTCATCATACACAAACCCATACGGACAAGTCGTGATATTCTCTTTGAAAACACACATCGGCTGCTGTTTAGACCTCTTCCGTGACCATGGGTCTTGGGATTCTCGAAGGTGAGTGCAGTCCTGTTCGCGGCTAAAAGAAGCTGAACCAGGTCACCCTGCCGCAGACAAAAAACTTGAGCACGTACCGGGGACCGTTGCTCTCGATGATCGTGACGCGGCCGAGCTGCAGAATGGCGTCGGCGACGGCCTCAAGCATGCAAAGGGCGGAGACTCTCATATCATCCTGTCTCCGCAACCGAGTGAAGATCCGAATGATCCGCTCAACTGGTGAGAGAGATGCACACCCGTCTTCCCACGGTCCCAGCCCAGCCCAGCACACGCTCATGTTGAAGCTGGAATGACTGCTGACTCTGGTACAGGCCCCTGTGGAAAAGAGACATGATTCTTGGAATCATCGCGGTTGGAGCGTTGCTAAATGCGGGAGTGAATGCGCCCTTGCTCAACGCGAGCTTCTTCCAGATTTCCCTGGACTCGAACACCCCAATCAGCAAGGTTGCTCGGACGTCGTCATGGCAGTTCCTCGCGACGGCGTGTATCGGCCCGTTTCTCGCCGCCATGGCGGTCAAGTACGGCAAACGACCCGTGTTTCTCTTGTCCGGCTTGTTCAATATCATTGGGACTGCTGTCGGGGAATCAGGGGAAACATACAATCATTTGCTGGTGGCACGAATCATCCAGGGGCTTGCCATTGCTGCCTACGAGTCTCTCAACTTCTCGATCGTTGGTGACTTGTTCTTTGTGCACCAGCGCGGGCTCCGCGTTTCCATCTCCAACTTTATGGTGACGGCGTTGTCCAATCTGGCGGGCATCATTTCCGGCCAGGTGTTCCAGAGTCTGGGCTGGTCGTGGGTCTTCCACCTGTACCAGATCTTTTTGGTCATTCACTTCTTGCTCCTCTTCTTCCTGGTCCCCGAGACCACGTTTAACCGCGACAGTCGCTACGACATCGACACAGTCGAGGAGAACATCCTTCCCGAATTGGCTCAGAAAGAGCAAGAGCACGTTGAGCATGTTGCTGAAATCGGTGCCGGAGAACAAGAAGCAGAAATCCCCCAAAAGAAGACGTATTTACAAGAGCTGGCCGTGTTCACCGGCACGTACACCGATGTGAACATCCTGAAACTCATCCTCGAGCCATTTGTCACCATGGTCAATCCGGCGTCCCTCTACATCGGTCTCGGATCCGGTTGGGTTGTGGCTTGGTAAGTTCGCACCCCGTCTTCTTGGTGGTAGGGTCGTCACTGAACTGTAATGGTATAGCTATGCGGGCACCTTTTCCGTCATGGCCTTGATCTTCTCGGGACCACCCTGGCACTTCAATGCTGCCCAGGTTGGTTATGTGGGGCACCGGGTCTTTGGTTGGCGGTATTTGCTCTTCGATCTTCACCGCGTTTACGAGCGATCCACTCATCAAATACATGACGCGCAAAAACAAAGGAATTTAGTAAGTCCTTCTCGTGGATCCCCCTTTCCAAATAGGACAATCCTTGGTGTGACCTGTCAAATTCGCGGCGCGCTGACCGTCGTTTTTCTGTAGCGAACCTGAATTTCGCCTGGTCTTCATGGCTTTGACTGGCATCTTCTGCGGTGTGGGTATGTTTTGCTTCGGCTATGTCCTGGAGAAAGGCAAGCCGGCCGCTCTATGTGCATTCGTGACCGGACTGAGCGCATTCGGGACTCTCATCACCATGGTCACCACGTACGCCTACGGCCTCGACGGCTTTCGGGCCAGGGCTAATCAGATCTTCGTCATGGGGATGATTTTCAAGAACATGAGCCTGTTCGGCATCATCTACTTTGTCACCGACTGGGTCTTGCGCTCTGGCCCTGAGCCGCCTTTGTTCACTTTTGGGGGAACCTGTATCTTTTGGGCCCTGCTCGCGATTCCGCTCTACATTTTCGGCAAGAGGATCAGATCGCTGTGGACCCGGCACGATCCTTTTGTCATCTTGAAGATTCGGCCACCTGTCGAGCATGGATCATCGGCCTGATGGTCAGTCCACGACGGTCTGCAATCAATGAGGGAAATCCAGTGAGGACATTTCATCAGTCAAAAGCCCGAACACCAGAAGTAGCCGCCAGTAAATAATGCTTCTCTAATACATTTCCTGCTCACAACCATGCCAGTGCTCCCACCCAGCTGATAAAAGCAGCATTTCACGAAAAGTAACATAACGAGAAGCGAATGACTTGATATCCTCAGTGCTCCAGTATCCTTTCCGGTATCTAGTTGTACCGCAATGCCGTTCAGACGCGAGATCGAATCTAGTTCCTCTTTTGCCCGGAATTCCTCATGGCCGAAAGAGCTGTTTCGCCGCCAGAGATGCAAGACCCTCTCTCCCAAAATTCCCCTGTCATGATCAAACTAGCTTTCAGGGACTGATTCTGAGATCGTTCGGCTTTGCACCCCTGACCCAGAACTGAATGGCAGATAGGCGACCAGAGCGTTGTCCTACAAGACCCCAGGTGCTGCGCCGCGCCATGTACAAGGTCTGATTGCATCGGAAGATACCCAGGCTGTCCGACAAGCTCCTACACCGCCCGACACGACCTTCACAAGTATTAGGACTCCGCTACAGTCCGCGCCCAGTCCGAGACTGCAGAGCGCTGCAATCGCCCCTAAATGTCTTTCCAATGCAGCGGCTTTAGGGTTTCTTGTGATGCACAAACCTAGTGCCCCGGCTACAGTATTCTCCCGGCCCGAAAGAATGGGGGTTTTTCCCTAAGAGCGGCAATTCCAAGCTGATTGGAAGGTTTGACGGATACCACTGTATGATATCTCAGTATGTAGGCTCAGACAATTACACTTTTCATGGTCAAGAGAGCGGCTTGAATTTACCACCTCTCGAAAGCTGAACAGCGAACAATCCCACCTTGACGCACAAGACGCAAGCAAGATCGTTGAAAGTTGGACTGTAATATCACCACAACATGGCCTCCTTCGAAGGCAAGGTGGTAAGTCCAGATATATTTCAAAAGCAAAAAGAAAATATCAATCGATCAATAATAGCCCCCTGACATTGTTCACCTGGTGTTTAGATTGCTATCACCGGCGCCGGCAGCGGCATGGGTCAGAGAATCGCCATTATCCTGAGTGGGCGCGGAGCTATACTTGCGCTAGCTGATCAGAATGCCGCGGGCCTGGCAGCGACAATGGAAGAGATTGCGAAAGCAAACTCATCCTCCGGCGCGGCCGGCCACACGACCACCGTGCTGGACGTTCGCGACACTGCTGCCGTTGAAGCGTGGATTCGCGGTACTGTTGAGAAACTGGGCCGGCTCGACGGCGCGGTCAACTTCGCTGGCGTGGTGCCCGAAAGCAGAGGCTCGAGAATTCTCATTCGGGAGGGTCGCGAGGACCTCTGGGATTTGACCTTGGGAGTCAATGCCAAAGGCGTGTGGAATTGCTTACGAGCCGAGTTGGCCGTGATGCAAAGGGGGGCCAGCATCGTGAATGCCTCGTCGAACCTGGGCCTCATCGGGTCACCCGGTCTGGCGGCGTACGCGGCCAGCAAGCACGCCGTTGTTGGCATGACGCGGTGTGCGGCGCTTGAAGAGGGCGAAAGAGGGATTCGGATCAATTGTGTCTGTCCAGGTAAGTGAGACTGTGTGATTCCTCCCCTTCCTTGTCATCGCCTTCATCACTTTTCCCTTCGTCTTTTGAGTTCAGGGGACCTCAAACAGTATTGAAACACAAACATGACTCTAACACGAACGAATACCTGTCATCCTCTAGGTGTGATTCAGACGCCAATGGTGGCGGCAGAAAACATCCCATACATCGTCCGCAAAACGCCACTGGGACGTCCAGGCCAGGCGGCCGAGGTGGCGAATCTAGTCATCTTTCTTCTGAGCGACGACGCCTCTTTCATTACCGGTAGTGCATACAGTGTCGATGGCGGTTGGGTTGCAGGTTGATCGACCTCACGCACCAGTCGTGACCCCTCGAATCGGGCTGCAGGCAAGTCGAGCGACGTAGAGGGAGTTCCTCAAGAAAAGGGATTATGTTTTGTTGATAAACGAACGCGCCAACATTTATCCAAACTTGCAAAAACAAGAAGTAGCGATCAAAGAGAGATTTGCAGGCTCAAAAGCTGAAGGCTCATCTAAGCGGACTATTTGAGGTCAATGAAATCCGTATATGCGTCAGTTAATTTTAGAACCGAAGATATCCATGCCATGAGATTCACGTCACACGCTTAGACGACGGCCCCTCATGTTCCGTGACAATGAACATCCGAAGAGAATTCCTGTCCATAAAGTTGGATTCATCCTCGATCACTCTTTGGCGCACCTCGGGTTTGTTCGCCGTCTCGAGAAACTTGGGAAAGTCCTTTTCGCGAAACCAGACCTCGGTGATGACGTCGCACGGCGTCGTCAGGTCCCCGGAGAGGTGGATGAAGGGAGACTCGTGCTGGATAAAGTTGCGCGTGTACTTGTAAAACGTCTCGTGGTGGATGTCGAGGCTCATCGTGACGTGGTGCTTTTCGTAGTAGTCCTCGAACTCCTCGGGCGTCATGCCGGGCTTGCGGCTGATCATGGCCACCAGTTTCACGAATTTCTCGCCGCTCGAGGACATGGTGGGCTGTGTAGTGGAATACTGCGAATAGGAGTTGGTACACCGTGAGATGTGTATCGCCCACAGGAGCTTGAGAATATAGTAATAATGATCCCCCTCCCCTGGCTTCCGACCACACCGGAGGTAGAGAGCAATTATAAGACGAGACTAGGAATCCCGGCACGTAAGCTTCGCTTACAACACAACAACAGTCAAAAATTCACTTCGGCGAGAACACCTGCCTCATGGCGTTTCCAGAGACCCAATAACAGCTCCTGCCGTTCAGGCCGCGTCGTCAATCGGGATGAGGCAGTGAGTATCTCATGTTGGACAACGTACGTACAGCATTCCTGCAGGCGCTAAATCGTACTGACTTTCGGTTCTGCTTCCGGTCCAGGATGGGCCAAGGTCGACCTGGTGAGCATGAGCCTTGAAGTCACGGGAGAGTTCCTCTAGCCTTTTCCGGACAATCTTCCGGTAAGACCCACTGTTAGTTACCGTTTCGGGTTTTCAATACCGGAACGTACAGTACTGTCAAACCACGATACAAGTCGTACTGTGTCAGGTGGGGATTGGGGCAGCCGATAGTTCGTTGGAGGTCGAACCGACCCTCCGATTTCTGGTCCAAAGCCACATTTGCTAGCTTCATCATCGAACGAGCTGATTTCATAGTTTGAACATCTGGTACGCCTCGTCCAATTCGATCTTGTGCTTGTCGAGTATTACGTCGATGCAGAGCGAGAGTTGTAGATACCCATCAGATTGTGGGTCTCAGCATACTCATTCTTCCCTTGTAGAGACTAGCTTTCCAGTTCGAGGTGTGCCGCTGTGGCTGCCGATCTATGTAACACTTGTCAATCCGATCTTTTGGTCACGCGTCAGGATGGCGAGAAACCCAGAATTCACTCGGGGCGCATGTTCGTTCGGACGGAGCACCGAACGTCGGCCTGACTGAAATAACTGTACAATTGTCCCGGACCTCGACACAACTTAGGTGGAGCATCGCGGTTGCCTTGTCGCGGAAGCGTGGCCACTTCGCCAGAGACTGATTTTGCAGGCTCTGCATTTCACCCCGGTCCAGGCACAGAAATATTAGTCCTTGCAAGATAGCTAAAATCGTCCATTGTCTCTGTAGGTATTACCTATCCCGCTTTGGCAGCATAATTAATATTCACTATTGCGTGTTGGCAGCCGCTCAATTGATCTTCTCCACATCCGGAACAAAACCCACCATGCCTGCTGCTGTTCATCCCAGGGACGAGCCTGTCAAGGCGATCATCGTCGGTGCTGGCTTTGCCGGCCTCTCGGCCGCGATCGAGTGCACACTACGCGGGTTGAAGGTGAAAGTGTACGAGTCCACCAAGCAGTTGACCGCCGTGGGTGCGTTGGTCCCTCTGTCCCCTTCTCCCATCCATGCACGAGAGAGAGAGAGAGAGAAGCGCCTCTGCTAATGCGACCATCAATGTTTCGATTGAACAGGAGACATGGTCAATCTAGCCCCGAACGCGACTCGAATCCTGGGCAGATGGGGTGACACGTCCCGGAAAATGCGTCGCATCGATTGTCAGCTGAGTGTGTGCAACTTTATCGACAGGAACAATCAAATCATCGCCAGCCAGCAACTGCCGCAGGAAGATGGCGGCTTTCCCAACTTTTACGTCCATCGGAGTCACACGCAAGTCCTCATCCATGAATACGCCTTGTCCATTGGCGTCGAGTTCATCTTCGGTCAACGGATCAGCGAGTATTGGGAGAACGACCATGAGGCGGGGATCGTCGTCAACGGGACCCGCATCGGCGCCGACTGCGTGATCGCCGCCGACGGCGTGCACAGCAATGCGCGCAAGTTCGTCACGGGACTCGTCGACACTCCCGAGGCCAGCGGATTTGCCATCTTCCGCAGCTACTTCCCAATTGATTCGCTCCTCAAGGACGACAAGATCAAATATCTGATCCCGGACGAGGGCGACAGCTTGAACATCTGGATCGGCGAAAATGCTCACGGAATCCTGCAGACCAACAAACAATTGGGCGGCGTGACCGTCTTTCTCACCCACAAGGTAGGTCCGACGTTTTGACCCCATCTGAGGGCGTAACACACTTGGCTTACTAGGAGGACCTCTCCACTCTGTTGATAGGACACATATACGGTCGAAGAGTCGTGGTCATTCCGCGGCGACCCAGAAGAGCTGATTAGGTCGTCGGAGGCGCTGGCGCCGATCTTCAAAGACATCTGCAAGCACGTTCCCCCTGAGAAGCTGATTGACTGGAAACTGTTGTGGCGGGATCCATTTCCCGCTTGGGTCTCGGAAAAGGGGCGAATTGTCCTCACTGGCGACGCCGCACATCCACACCTGCCCACCTCGGCTCAGGGGGCCGGCCAGGCGATCGAGGACGGAGCGTCCGTGGCTGCGGTGTTGGCCAAAGGTGGTAAGAAGGAGGTACCGCTGGCACTGAAGATTCACACCCGCTTGAGGTATTAAGGCAATCTCCGCGTCCATTGAATTTGACTAAAGTGTCGCTCGAACTAATATTATGTCTCACGGTAGATACCAACGGACCAGTCTGACCCAGCGAATCGGCTGGGAACAGCGACACCGGATGCATCAGACCGACTGGGAAGAGGTCAAGAAGGATCCCAAGTACCTCAGGTTCAGTTTCCCTCACTGGCTCATCAGTGTGGATGCGGGTAACTACGCCACGGAGGCGTACGACGAGGTTAAAGACCACTTGCTCAATGGGGCGCCATTTACGCCCAAAAACTTGCCCAAAGATTATGCCCATCAGGATTGGACGATCGAGAAGATGATGGCTATGGAGAAAGAACTGGCCTCCAAAATCGGTTCGGCCATCCAGGACGATTGGTGATCGTTCTGCGAGATATGGCCGTTAGGGCGGCATTAAATATATATAAATAAGGGGACCTTTAGCGGTATAAAAGAACACAGTGGTTTGCACCCAGACTTTAACGCTTCGATATAATCCGTGTTTCCGCGTAACGAACATCAAATCGCGTAGACCCCATCGACATTCTCCCCCAATGGCCCTAATATAGAGAGGCCATCGTTGGCAAACTCAGCCATATCGAAATCAAACAGATCCTGCTCATCAAAGAGTCAGTCGACGCTTCGGTCGAGCGCTCGAGGCATTTAGATCTCACATCTGTCAAACTGAAGGAATCACCAACTGCTGGTAGTGGCGGTGGTTGGTCGGTGGCTGCTGGAATGTTTGGCGTTGAAGGCTGAGAACTGCGTTCGCGAGGCTCCACGTCCGTCAAGGTTGGCAGGTCGGTGCAGGCGGAGGGTAACACATGCGTCATCCGACGGCGGGGCTCGGCTTCTTCTTCTTCTTCTTCGTCCTGTTGTAAATGAACATTAGAAGGTGCCATTGGAAGTAATGAGAACAGGAAGGAGAGCGGGATGAGAGCGTACACTGTGTTCGACCACAGGCAGGGGATGTTTCTGAAGCGCCTTCCGAGCCCATTGGGCCATCTCCTTGATAAAGGACCACCGAATGTCAAGCTCTGTCGCAAACTCGATCCACCGAAAATGCCCGGCGCCAATCTCCAACACCGACACATCGGACACGGCTTTGCTGAGCTGAGGGTATTTCAGTATGTGCATGAAAAGCCCGTTCATGGCCATCAATGGGAAGAAGACCGCAAACCTGCCATCCAAACTCGTGTTAGTCGAGGGCATGACATGTCCCAGACCCGGGGGCGAGAGCGAGGGAGCTACACGTACGTCTTGGAACAACCCGCCTCCACTGGTATCGCTTTGGTGGTGAGAATGAGCTTCCTGCTCGCGTCGGCTAAGATTTCCGAGCTCTTCTGGCACTGGACCTGCAGCTTTTCAATCCAGCTCTTCTGTTGATCCAGATCCGTGGCGTCGGCGATGCGGTCTCTGGCCCACCGACTGGAGCATACTCGTTCAAGGAGGTTGTTGACCCAAGGATACAAGAAGATGCTATGGACGCGGCACAAGAGTCCCCAATACTCGAACTGCAAGGGCAAATACGACATATTGACCACCCTGGACGACGGGTCCCATTGAAGGTCGAGGCGATATTCGGCCGGTTGAGACTCGTGTAGGTTTTGAGCAGCGTGGTGAAGGCGATTGACCATCGCGAGGAGGTTTTCTGGCGAAGTGCGCAGGATGCGCTCCACGGAAAGCTCCTTGGACGTCACAGAGAACAAACGAGCATACTGGACCAAGGCGGTGGCAAACCTGAGACCATGCCTCGAGCCGACAGGCGCCGTGGACGGAATCTTGCAGGTAATAGAGTCGTCGTCGATGGCCTAATCACGATGTATCAGCATGAGTTGCGGATGTTACGGCCGCGATAACCAAGATGCCATACCGAAGGCCGATCGTACCGCATGGTCGCATGCTTCTCATGAACATAGATGGCCCAGAAAATCCAGGCTTGATGCTCGACTTGTCCTTCGGTCAGACCGTGGTGCAGAGGCACTTGTCGGTGGAGACCTTGAGATTGCGCCAGGTTGGCCGCTGCGGAGCAGAGAGAGTACTCAAGGAACGGACTGCCCATGCCTTCGATAAAATACATCTGTTCCGTGTATCCATTAGCATGTCAGCTCCTGATATGTCACTCCATGGCGTAGAAAGCCCATACCATCACGACTAAAGCTTGCGTGGCCATGACGCTGGGCCGAGAGTAGATCAATTCGGCATACACAGACATGGCATTGCGAAAGAACCCCATGGCCGTCTTGGTGGCACCTTGATAGCCGGCCTTTCTCGCGAGAACGGTACGGGATCCTGAGGTGAAGACAGCATTCCTAAGAGCATACCAGGCTGCGTCGACGGACGTGGGTGAGCACTGTCGGTTACACGTCCGATAATGCGCAGTCAGTTGCTGTTCAAAGGCCTCGGGGTCCACCACGCCGAAATGGCTTTCAAGGGATTCGGCAAAGTAAGCTGCAAGGTCATTAACAAGCGTTGGACTGCGAGAGCCGTAGCCATGGAAGAAACTTTCAAAAGGATGTGCGCACCCTTCACCCACGTTCGAGCAGTCTGCTCATCCGGCTCCGCCGCTCGTTCTCCCGTAAATTCCAACTGCTGCAAGAAACCCATTTGATCAGCGAACTCGTTGGCCAGCCGAGTATACTGCGTGCCGCCGACTCGATCCGAAACCCAATGTATGCCTGGCTTCGAACAGATGGCCATGAAGGACAGCGGACCTGCAAAGTCATCAGTAAGCGTTCGGAGGTGGATTTGGCATAGTCAATGCGCATGGACTCAAGATTTACCATGATCTTGTCGAAGATTAGTCTAGAGATATATCAGCAGCTGTCCACGGCCATGACATCAAGCAACTCACCGAGCCATGCGTTCTGAAGCATTCCATTTCTGCGCACGAAGGGGAAGGGGGCCCCTTGGTAGGCTCCAACGGTCGTGATGCCTCTTGTCGGCTTCGCGGCGCCAGAAAGGCATCCGGCCACAGCAGCGGGGCGTCGACTTCGCAGTCGCTAGCATGCCCGTACTTCGTCACTAGATCTAGTTGGTTCGGGGCGAGCCCGATATCGAGACTTTCGGTCGAGGAAGTTTCATTGAGATCGTTTGGCAAGTTGTGCAAAAAGGTCTGAGGCATCGTGTCTTGAAGATTATCATCACTGGGCTCTAAATGGCTGGTCGGTGCTTGCTGCTGGGAGGATAATATCAACCGCTCATCATTGGGCCTCGCTGAAGCGTCCCAGAGGGTGACTCTTGGCGGATCGTTCGAGTCCACCGCCGCCGTGGGGAGTGAGTCGCTCAAGCCCAGGCCTGGACGCACGCCATTCTTGCCGCTGACGCCCTTTGTAGGCTTGTGACTGAAGTTTGTGGTGGCATCGTGGCAACGTCGTACTTGGCTGCCGCTTTTCACACCGAACCCGTCCTCAGCGCTGGGTTGGGCTACGGAATGTTTGCGGCGTGGTGCCCGAGCAGCGTATTCACAAGGAATGTCGTACTGGGAGCAATTCCGACATGGTTGGGTACCATCGCCTGTCCGTTATAGTCAACAGAGATCTTTTCAACATGCCAAAATCGACTGAAGTGGCACTCACATCGAATGTGTTTCGCCCGGCAGTGTCGGCACGCCAGAGATTGCCGTGGCAACCGGCGAGGAACCCAGCTCTGCAAACCGAGAGTCATGTCGCCTCACATCGAAGACCCTGAAACCTGCTGTTTCCGATAGTCACAGCACTGCGTAAGGAGACGCCCTCAAACCAGGGAGGGTTCGGAGGGAACGAAGTCGAAGTCAGAAAAGGTGTAAAGGACAACGGATGGTCTCGGTCGAGATGAACTTCGGTACCGTCAAGTAATTGAGGCCTAGGCTCAGCAGCGGCGTCAAGGTTCATTAGATTGGGGTGGAATTCGAGCTCTGGGGCACCTAGGGGTAGTTGCTGTATACCCGCTTGTTAGTGAGAAACTGGGGGCGGGGCGGGAAGGAGCCTATGTGGTCAGAGTCTGAGAAAGGCGCGGGGAAGAGCACCTCGGCTGAGAAGGTTCACGGGATGATGGTGGTCAGTCAGGTGATAGCGGCGACGTGGCTTGAAGTCACCTCTGCACGGACGACCATGGCCCACGGGCCTCGGTGTACATCGAGTAGTAGTACAAGTACATAATAATTTATGTGAACAGACCTTTTCGGACTACCTCCGAAGCCTGGAACTCCCCCGGAGAGAGTTGACGCAACAGTACTTAAAGTTCAGGACGTAGGCAGGGTTAGGCTCGATATTATCTGGGGAGTGGTTGGGCCATACCCCCCGAACTAAGAAATTGGCGTCAAATAGCGCCTACTGCTCTTTGCTTCACAGACACATCTTTTCTTGCACGGGTTTTCGACAACTCTCGATCTACGACTAGGCCAGAAAGGGCCGGAAGAGGATACCGTACTAGCCACATGGCGGACGCTTTCGTCGGTCAAGCTTTGGCCGCACCATTGGTCGAACCATTTGTCGCTTGCTGTGGCTTGTACCCTTTGAAGAATCTCTGAAAGTAGCCCTCCACCGGCTCAGGCTCGTCCAACGTGGTGGCAAAGCCCATGTAGCTGTCTGGTCTCACCACCGCGATTGCCCCGGTGGATGTCGGAACGCCATATCGAAGATGTGCGGTGTGGTCCCAATCCTGATACATCTTGCCGAATGCTTGACCTCCCAGCGCGAGCGTGCCATCGGCCTCGAAGCCGGCCATCACGGTCAAGAACTTCACCGAGCCGGCGGGGACCGACTTTGCAAAACTGCGGTCGCTATCCAGGTACTCGTGCAAACGGACCAGATGGTCGCGGGTGAGGAGCGTCTGGCCCGCAAAGACGATAACCCAGAAGCATCCCCAGTTTTGCAATAGCGACAGCAGACGCAGAGGCGTGAAATGGTTCCCAGGACGGTAGACCAAAGCATCCGGAGCGCGCAGGCCGGCTTCCACCTGACCCATACTAGGGGACTTGCTGAAGAGACCCAAGTCGTACCCGATGCCGAGGCCGATCGTGAATTGCATGCTCCGCTCCAGCGCCTCACTCAGGACCACGTTAGGGTCCGTGGATACGCCAATCAGGTCGGTCGGTATCTTGTTGTTAATGAGCGTCGAGTACCACTTGTCCAGACGAATCAATTCTTCGGCGACGGATCGACGCTCGGTATGGTACGTTTGCAGCACACTCGCATCGTACCATCCTTTGATCACCCCGCCCAGCTTCCAGCCCAGGTTGATGGCGTCCCCAATACCCGTGTTGAGTCCTTGAGCCGCCGACGACGAATGGGTGTGACAAGAGTCTCCCGCAAGGAGAACGGAGTCGTGGACATAGAAATTGTCCACGATCCCTTGACGAACCCTGCCCGACAGAAATGGATCAGTGAGTTTGCAAACAGTGGACGGAAAGGGGTTTCGGGCCACTTACGTGTAGATGGTCCACCAATCCACTGTCTCAAACTCAAGCGTGAAAGGCTCCATGGCCTTTTTGCATTCATATTTCATCTCCTCCTCGGTCATCGTGTCGCCGTACTTGGCCGTCATGCTAAGGGGGACGGCAAATCCAATTCGGCGCCGGCCGTGGTCGAGCTTGGTGAAGAAGGTATTGCCATGGGTGGGGGACTCAACACTGACCGCCGGTAATTCTTGGTCGGGGATGTTGGAATGCATGATCCCGTCGACGCGAATCCATCGAAACTCACTCTCGACCTGCTCGCGGTGGATCCCGGCGAGCTGCTGAACCGTCGAGCTTGCCCCGTCGCTACCGACAATGAATTTGCTAATCTCCCATTAGGTCACTCATTCTGAGGGGGAGGGTCGTTCCTACCTTTTGACTGTATGCTCTTTGCCGTCTAGCGTCGCCACGGTGGCCGTCACCTTGTAGCCGTCGGCAGCCTCGCTGTTTATTTTGAGATCCTTCAAACTGTTGTTCACGTGGACGTGAATGCCCTTACTCGCCAGGAACTTTTCCAATGTCTCCTCGGTGTAATACAACCGAATGTTCAGGACATACTTTAGGAAAGTGGACTCCATATGCTTGAACATCTGATTCCAGCCTCGCGACGGAACTCGCTGGCCCTTGTGATCAAAAGTCCCGTTGGCGCGCAGAAGGACCCCAATCTGCTCCAGCTCCTCCAAGATACCCAGCTGATCCAGGAACTCCAGGGTTCGAGGATAGAGAGAGATTGCTCGACCATACATAGGGCCATTTCTTTTGTCTTTCTTGTCTGTACGAATTCTCCCAGTGCGATTAGAGTCCATGATCAGCTGAAAACCTCTGTAGGGAAATTCCTACGTACCGATGATGTGAACATTCACTCCCATACGGCTAAGAATGACGGCGAGGAGGAGTCCGACGCCACCAGCGCCGCTGATCAGGACATCGGCCGTGTGCTCTGAGGTCGACATGTTGGTTTGTATGTTCGCCAAGGTAGCACCACAGCGCTCGATCAAACGTGAGTTGTGATCGAGAGAGCGTCTCCAGTATAGCAATACTTCCAATCAGATGTGTGCACCTTGCGCTTTATGTATCGCAAACATCTACCCAGCAGGTGGCGAGGCAGAGTGGCCATCCTATCGAGCCCACAGGCTCTGCCAGAGCATAAGCGTAGAATACAACACCACCCGGGTCGATCGCCCTGTTGCTCGAGCCAGGGCGTCATCTTCGCTGCTCCACAATCACCATTTCGTGGCCCGCGGGACGCAATACTGTCGTATCTGACCCTGATAGACGCCGGCATTTTACAAAGTTCCGTCGGACAATACCGGGTGATCGTTTTAGTCCGTCACGAATACCTGAGCATTGCCCCGGATTTCCAGGATTGACCAACCATATGACCCGTAGCGTCGAATATTTACCCCCAAGCTGCAACATCCGGTAACAACAAAGCTGTGCTCGAGGTGGTCAGAGCCAGGCCACCTCTGGCTGCTTGGGGTTTCTCCATAGGGCCTGTCAGCGACATTGGTTGCAGTCTGGGGGCCTCACTTCCAGGACAGAATTCCGGGCAGGATCACCCGAGACATAGTCCCCTCGCCGTGGCACAAACGAAACCAGGACGCCAAAGAGCTCCCTCCAATCTTGGCAGCCCAGACCAAAAACGCGGATCCCCAAACAGCCCACCGTAGCGATTCTACGGGCGGTGCTTCTGCGCCTTCCGCCGTTCTGCTGCACGTGACGCCAAGGCGAGTCGGGCCTCGATCGAGCCGTGTTCGGTGCTTTTGTAATCCACTCGGTCAAGTTTGGCTTCTCGATCCGAGTGCTCGATCGCAGCGAACAGTCAACAACCCCCTGGAATTGGTCCGACTGCCGTGTCATTGGAGAAAGCAGAGCAGCTTGTCCCTTTTGGACTCTCCAGGGCGTCGACCATGAGTTTCAATTGCCCCGAGATCTCGGATCATGGACCGTCCAGCCAGTGACGAGCCCAGGCGCCTGCAAGGGTCGTGAATCATTAACTCGTTTTCGTATTTGCGCAAACCACGTTCAGCTACGACTCATATATGCCCAAATGGGACGACAAATCTGTCTCCCTTTTTCTAATCATCTTCATCAGTTAGTTGACGACTAATCTCGACTCTCTAACAGCTTATCTTTCAACGAACGATGGGCGTACCAGAGGATCAGGCGCCGCCGACGGTGACAGTGCCGGAGCAAGAGTCGGAGCAAGGGGCACCACCTGATCGACACAATGCCGACTCCACGTCTGTCTCATCTGCCTCAACCGTCCACAAGGACGACGGGGCTCTGGATGAGAAGGATGTGAAGGTAGCCACCGACGTTAGCGAGAACGAAAAGGCCAAGGAGGAAGAGATACACGCTGATGCCGAGAGCGAAACTGAGGATCACACAAATTATCCCCATGGCCTCAAACTGGTTACGCTCATCATCGCGCTCTCCTTGGCTGTCTTTCTCGTCGCATTGGACCAAACCATCATTGCCACGGCCATCCCCAAAATCACCGACCGCTTCCACAGCATCAACGACATCGGTTGGTATGGGAGCGCCTATTTCCTTACATCCACGGCCCTTCAACCGAGCTTCGGGCGCGTCTACAAGGTCTTCCAGATCAAATGGGTCTTTCTCTCCGCTATTGGCGTCTTCGAATTGGGCTCGTTGATCTGTGCCGTCGCTCCGTCAAGCACTGCTTTGATTGTTGGAAGAGCGATCGCGGGCATTGGTGTGGGCGGTATCTTTTCTGGGGCTTTGGTCATCATCGCTCATTCAGGTAAGCCATGCACCGAGCCCTTGACATGGATTCGCTCGAGTGATTAACAGCTCCTCATCACAGTGCCTCTGATTCGCAGACCCTTGGTCTTTGGAGTGTTCGGCGCCATGTGGGGGCTCGCCAGTGTAGCAGGTCCGCTCTTGGGTAAGTCCTGCTGCAAATATACCAATTCTCCGATGCTAATCACGCCGCAGGGGGCGTCTTTACGGATAAAGTCTCGTGGAGATGGTGCTTCTACATCAAGTGAGCTTTACCACTTCACGTCCCGTGTAGGTGAATTGCAGACTAACAGCGCTACTTGTTCAGCCTCCCCATCGGCGCCTTCTCCGTTGTCGTCGTCCTCTTCGTGCTTCGCATCCCCCAGGACCCAAAGCTAGCTGAGAAGCCGATCCTCAAGCGTATAACAGAACTGGACCTCCTCGGGGCCGGCATTCTCATCCCCGCAATCATCATGTTGCTGCTCGCAGTGCAGTGGGGAGGCTCGACTTACGCGTGGAGCAACTCCCGCATCATCGGCCTTTTCGTCGGCGCAGGCCTCATGCTCGTCCTCTTCTCCATCTCCCAGTGGCGACTGGGCGAAGCGGCCACGATCCCTCCTCGCCTTCTCAAGCAGCGCACCCTGATGGCCGCATGCGGCTTCGTCTTCTTTTTCGGAGCCGGCGTCTTCATCCTGATGTACTACCTGCCGCTGTACCTTCAGAGCGTCAAGGGATCCTCGCCGACCGAGTCCGGCATTCAGATCCTGCCGCTCATGCTCTCCACGGTGCTCACCTCCATCATAGGCGGCATCCTGGTCACCATCATCGGCTACTACACACCGCTCCTCATCGGCGCGTCGGCGCTCATGGCCGTCGGCTACGGCCTCATCAGCACCTGGACCATCGACTCGCCTTTCGGCGAATGGTTCGGCTATCAAATCATTGCCGGCCTCGGCGCCGGCTTCGGGTTCAACCTCCCCCTCGTGGCCGTGCAGACGACTTTGCCCATGGCCGACATCCCGCAGGGCACCGTGTTGCTCATGTTCTGCCAGTCGCTAGGCGGCGCGCTCTTCATTGCCGTCGGGCAGTCCGTCTTTTCCAACGGCCTGGTCGACGGTGCCGCCAAGTATGCCCCGGACCTGGATCCGCAGTTCCTCCTGAACACCGGCGCCACGGCCATTCGCGGCGCGTTGGAGAGGAGCGGGAGGGAGGGCGAGCTCCGCCAGGCCATCCAAGCGTACGTCTACGCGCTGAAGGATTGCTATCGCGTGTCTGTCGCCGTGTCGTGCATGGCATTCCTTGCCGCGTGTTTCTTAGAATGGAAGAATGTGAAGAAGGTGAAGCAAGGTGGCCGTGGGGAGGCTGTCCCGGCCATGGCATAAGCGGTCACATCTGGGGACGTACAGGCAATCATTGGATTCAAATGTTCAATTCTCAACTTCTCGACTCGTCCTTTTCTGACCTTCTCTCGGACTTTAGACTTCTAGACACGTTGCTTCTGCACGGCAAGAGCGGCCCAAAATACAGAAGACCTTCTCATTATGCCACCCTTGAGCTTGGATTCCCTGTAATAGTAGCAGGCGTCGATAGGATCCGTACAATATTAGCAGGCGTCGATAGGATCCGTACAATATAAGCAGGCGTGGAACCGGAATGGGATCTTTGAGCTCGAAGTCAAAGTAAGCAGATGTCCGTCCATAAAGATCATTAAGCTTGAAATCAATAAGCAGACGTCCGTCCCTACGGATCATTAAGCTTGAAATCAATAAGCAGATGTCGACAGGGATCCTTAAGCAAGCATTCCATATAAGCAAGCATTGATGCCGATCCTTCAGCTTGAATTCAACATAATCAGGCGTCGCCACGAATGGAAGTCTCCAACGACGGAAAAGCTACATCTTACTCAAGCCATCCGCACCTCCATCACCTCCATACTCAACCGGCTCTCGAACGTGGAGCTCCTGCACAGGCTGAGCCCCGCGACGGACCCGACCAACCTCTTCCAATGCTCGAGGGTTGCGTTCCTGCGCTCCCATCAACGCCATCCTGCGAGCGTGAGCGAGATGGTCAGCAAGCCTGCCTGCCTGCCAGTGAGGCAATGTAGGGGGGGGAATGACCAAGGAAGGCAGGGGGTGAAGACGGAGCGGGGCGTGACAGAGAGGAATCACATTGCCGGATCGGATCGAACCAGATCGAATCGAATTCGTCCTCGATTAATCTCACTTCTCGGATAGACTGATGACAGACGACAGATAGATGTTCTCGGCGCAACAGAATCAGACTTATGACCCTATCAAGGTTCGCGACGATCCGACTCGCCCCACGGCCGGGACGGCCATCTCGTCAATGAGGATCCTCGACGTGCGCGGCGCTCGGGCGAGCACATCGCGCAGGTGTGAGGGGATGGCGACGCACAACTCGTCGGGACAGTCGTGGAGGACGTTACGGAGGTAGAAGAACCGAGGGACACCGCATACAGATAGCGGATCACCGAGTCGTTCGTCAGAGCTTTGAGAGGACACACACAACAAGCGTACGTGCCGAGCAGCGTGACTTCCTTTCCTGTTTACTTACCTTCAAGCCGCTGCGGCTGGAAAAAGTCCTGCTCCATGAACTCGATGTCTCCCGGCGGGGGAGGTCCCGAGGCCAATGTCTCGTGTAAATCCTGGTTGATGACCCGGCCGCTCAGGTGGGGGAACGTGCGCCTGACGAGCTGGCATTGGCGGCCTAGTCCGCCGCCGACGTCGACCAAGAGGATTTTGCTATCGTTGGCATTGGCACTGACGCCGGCGTTCGCATTGACCGTCTCTTCGAAGGGATATACGCTCAGCTAGGTGGTGTCGCTGTTGCGCCACGCCCCCATGTACCGAGCCGCAGCTTGGAGGTTGCGAGGATGCTGCCTCACCCACTGGTAGAACAGGAGTGGGGGTCGAAGGCTTGGTTGATGGCCGTATCGGTTGCCTTGGGGGGTGTTTTATACGCCCGTGCGGCGAGGAACTTGGGGAGCTGGATCCATGACGGGACTATGTTGAGGGCCTGTGGATGGAATCAATACACTCGATTCAGCATTGTCTAGAGCGTCACTAAGCCCAGAAATAAGACGGGGGACGGGGATTGTGGTTAGGGGAGGCATAGACACATTATATCGCATCGTAGAGCTTGTTAGTATGCGACGTATATAATGTAGAAAATGGGAAATATATGCCTGGCTCACATGTGCATGAATGCGCCGTTGAAGTCCTCCTCTGCGAACCTACGGCTGACTTTGTTTGGCGTGTAGGTCCCTGGGCCGGTAGCGTCGATCATGGCGTAGGATGCTAGGCAGCGGTTTATTCGGGCTTGTAACTGGGGTTCAGCAGGAGTAGCTTGAGAGTAATGACTTCCTGAAACTCGGGGAAGCGTCCTTCTACTCTCCTATCAGGACCGGGTCGGCGTGCGACGCAGCCGCGATCTGATCGTCTGTCAACGGCCATCTGCCTGCATGAGCTGTTCGAAGATCTTGAGCTCGATCGCCAATTGATGAATGGTGGTTTGAAGGTGCTGGAGGCACAGTGGGTGAGCAAATGCACCTAGTCAGGACGAACAATCAACTGGGTCGGGAGCCATTCTCACAGAATATCCAATCCTCTGGAGAATATCGGCCCGTGTCTCGAGAGACTGGATCAGCCGGTGCGCAAGATCGACGACCACATGCAGGCTTTGACCTCCAGCAGCGTCGATGAACTGTACCACCTGTCGAGTCGTTTCGTCCATTGTCACTCGTAAGTTATCGAACAAGGCCTGTCTCAAGGGGCGGCAAGACAAGACGGGATGGTGTTATGAGGAGCTGCCCCGGGGGCTCTCCGTCCACCATACCCCATGTTTTTATCCTCGCATTATCAGGCCTGCCGTCCTCCTAAGTTAGCTCAACGAACGCCTTCAAGATGGGATGAATGCGGATAAATGCAACGCTGGTCGGGGTCTGTCCGCCGCCAGGTCTTCCAGTAAAGGGGTGCAAGTGGAATGGAAGCTGATGTGCTGGAAACCCGTTGGCCGTCATCGTTGAGCGAACTCGCGTGCTGCAATGCCGTCCGAGGGCGAACGGTGAGACTATACGGCGTGAACGGTGAGAATATATTACGGCCATCCACCAGGCGGCCGTGCGCCAAAGAAAGCAGCGTCTGTAGATACCGTTGTTCGTTGCAACGATCGTGGTATTGCTTGGAAAGCCGGGCATGACTTCTGAGCTTCGTCGAGACGCCGCCACGTGAACACCGGTCGAACAGGGAAGTGTGGATGTTGGAATGAGAAGCCAGCTGCTATGGGGGTGCGCCATCACAGAAACGCCACTGTAACCAAGTAGAGAAGGGTTTAGTATGGTATGTGCCTATGTAGGTACATACCCCAGGGCATCGGTAAGATACTTCCGCATTTGTCGTCGAGACCCTCCCCATCGGTTTCAAGGGCTCGTCTTCCGGTCCCCTCGAAAGGACCGTCACTTCTGTATGCCGATGGCCCGAGAAAGGGCTACGAAGGGTAATAATCGAGCTTATATTCGCTCGATCCTTCCAAGGTGTGGATCGGGATGCCAGCAATCTTGAGGCGTTCCAGCTCCTTCTTCTTCATTTCCTCTTGCATCTGTTCCTCAACCGTTAGTTTGTGCTTGCTTCACACGCATCGCTGCTGCCGCCATGGCCCTGCATACCTGGATCCTCCCGCCCGCCGCGTAGAGCAGTTCCCTTGGACCTGTAATCTTCCATTCAGGCAAGCCTTCCGGTCGGCCGAGATCCTTCAACGTCTTGGCTTCGACGAGGCTATAGTCGCCATCCACACGATTAAAGTTGAACGGTTCCTTCAGCGCGACCGGCGGGTTGGTGATGATACGGACTTCGCGTAGCAGGTTCTTCGACGCCGAGTGCAGCATGAACGGATGCAGGAAGTACACGTCGCCTACCTGGCCGGTGGCCTCGTGGAAGGACTCGTCACGACAGAGATTGGGGTCCCGCACCCATGAATTCCATAACTCGCGGCGCTGGGGGTTGGACTTTGGGATCTCAGGCGTGCCGCGCTCGGCAAGGTATGGCGTCGCCCCTTGCGGGAGCTCATACTGGACGAAGACGAAATTCCAGTGTAAGTGGCACTGATATCTTCTGTGGGGTGGGAGCTAAGCATCGTCGACAAGAGGACCTTACCAATCTTTGGGCTACCAGCTTGATCCCGTCGGTGCAGATGACCGTTCCGCCGCCCTTGGGCTTGATTTCCGTGAACAGCGGAATCACCAGCAGGGCCTGCTCGGGCGAGTCAAGGTAATGGGTGAACCAATCGCCGTCGCAATGCCAGTTGTCCAGCGCTCTGAAGTCAAGCTCGTCCGTCGGCTTGAACTCGGGCTTCCCCAGATTCGGGATCCAGCCGTCCTTCCAGTTCTTGCACCTACGTTCCAGGAACGGAGAGAGTCAACGGGATTATTCTCTCAGGGCATCGATTTTCCCAGTCTGGGTGAGAAGAAGAAAAAAACCCCGTCGGACGTCAAAGAACCAAGTGGAGGCTCTGGGTTCCGTACATACCAGTCTGCAACGCGATCTTCACCGCCCACCAATTCACACATGGCGGCATAGGCCTTGGGTGCGTGGTCCTTGACCGAAATGACCGTATGGCCCGGCATGTTGATCTTCTCGGTCGGCCACGTTGACTTGTCGTCGGGGTCGGCCCCGAGGCGCGTCCAGATCGAACTCGTCCATCTATCTGCAAACTCGCGAGAGAAGCAGTTCTCGATCTTGATGAAGCCATGGTCCATCCAGTGCTGCTTCTGCTCCGCCGTCAACTTGAAGTCGCTCCATTCTTGAATCTTACCCGGCATGTTGCTTTGCTCTGCTCTGCTCCGCTTGATCAGGACGTGTCAGGGTGTTGGGAAAAAGGCGCTGTCTGTCTGCCTGCAGATCAGTCCTAGAGATTTCGCGTCCTCAGATCAAATGCTTGGGTCTCAGGGGACAATATGTCCAAGCTATAAGGCGTGCTGAATCAGGAATCAGCGATCCGAGCATCCGAATAGAATGGATGGCACGGAGCCAAGCACCACATAGCAAAGTGTGCGATGCGCTTCGTGAGCCTTGTGCTGCTGCCTCAGTTCATCGAAGCTATTAGCCTAAAAGAAGGCTCAAGAACCAATGCGCTTGATGAGCAATGACCATCCCCTATCAGCTGAGCCAGGGAAGCACCCCAGATACAGCAGCAGCCTGGCAGACAGTCAGTGATGGGTACGTCTCCCCCGCAGCCGGAGACCTCTCCACGCGGACTTCTTTAGATCTGGAGGCGTGATAGGCAGGGTACGCCTCAAAGTTGTCAACATGAAAGTTCCAGGCATGGAGATAATCACTGTAGCTTGATCTGAATTTAGCCGAGAAATGTAGTCGTAAGGACGGCCAAGGATTCGATCGGGGAGTCACCGGGATGCCTTTCACCCCTTCAGAACTCTGGGGTACCCTATCTAAAAAACAGCCTGCTTCGAAATACGGCGTACATTTAGGGTTTGTAGGTATCCTTAGAGGTCGACAGGGAACAACGAACACGGGTTTTGGACATAGATTTGAAGACTAACAATGAGACACGCGCACACGCATCAGCGAGCAGCTGCGCTTCCGCAAACATCCTCTGATTCCTCTTTCCGTGTCACAATGGTTGCTCTGAAAGACAGCGCCCGCTGCTTGTTGAGCCTTGCATGCACGTCCAGCAACCTCCCATGTTTTCTAGAACGAACCGGTTCCTACGGCTCACTTACTTGCCTCACGAACAATAGTCACCGCCACCTCAGCTTTGCCCGTGGCGCCGCCTATCGATGAGTTCCTTCCCCGAAAGTTTGGTAACCTCACCGTCGAGGAGCGGAGCGATATCTTCGATGGTAGGGCTCTTGGCGACCACATGCCCTCCGTATTTGGCGAGATGATAATCGTACGCATTTTGGCTCGAGATTTTTGATCACGATCACGATCCGTTCAAACAAGTCACCGTGGTCAACCTGCCCGACGCCGAAAGATACGATCTGATCATTTGGCCAGAAGTAAACTCGGCCGAAATATGCTTTTCCTCCATTGACACTGGATGGGAATCGAGTAGCCAGACATTGAATTCGGCAAGTAAGAAGACAGATTTCCCATTAAATGCAATGCCCACACATTAGTCAGGCGGAGTTTTGTCCTTTGGGTCTCCCAAAGAAGAAGAGCACCTCGCCCCCGGGCCCTGCAGATATGTCATCGCCTCAAGAGCAACATGGTATATCTGCTCCATGTGCCTGCCGTAGTTTTACGCCTCATCATATGCATTCACGTGCTGAAAACTGGCGGCGTCCCAGCATTGACGTGTGACGGGAATGGAGGATGGTGGATCTCAGAACCCGCAATCGCTATTGATAAGCTCATCCTGGGACCGACGATCGTTGCAGCGCCGATATGTCTTTGGAAGAGCAGGAGGACATAAAATCCACTGGTTAACGCTCAAGCAGCGCGGCATTGGTTCCCACTGCAGTGAGATCTGGTGGTTCCCCTGCAGTAGTGCGTGAAACGTGCAGACTGAGGTGAAGCTCCCACGACTCTTAACTTATCGTAGTAGCCTCATTGCTGATGCATCGCCTTTGATCCCCGCTGAGTTGGATTCTCGAGCACTCGAGTGGGCAAATTTGGCTCGGTGATTTACTTGCGTCGATGCAAACAAGTACATTGTCATTCAGCATGCCACATGCCAATCCTTGAAGGTTGTCAGGGAGAGGCAGGAGCCAACGGTCAAGAAACCGATATGTGGTGGTCCTGGGTTCTCCGTACAGTTCGGGAGGCGCGGGGTAACGAAACGCTCAGCACCAACTCACCGCTTCAAAGAACATCTCCTGTGTACAGTCATTGTCTTGGCCATCGTGGTACAAATGTGAAGGATTGACTTCAAGCTGACTGCAGAGTGCATACTGCATTGCATGCTGCATACTGCAGACGATACTTTCTCAGGCCTCTTCTCACCACCGAGAAGGATCAGCTCACCGATAGCCGAGTCACAGGGTGTCGAAAAGCATTTGATATCTTGCTCTTCGCCAGCGGAAACAACCCTTTGATTTCTTGTTCTTTGTTCTCGTCCTGGTTCTCGTCCTTGTTCTCCTTCGCCCCCGATCCAGCGCGTGCGAGTGCCCACCGTCCCTATCCGACGACTATTCATGGCCAAAGCCGTCGTCATGGCCCCCATTGCTGCTGTCCTTTGCGGCCGAGAGCCGAAAATAGCCAACTTCATGATCAAGAATCTTGCCCCGAAGATTGAAGGTTCGTCTTGTCTTTCCGTCCCAAGGGAAGGTCCCGAATTGACCGGAGACGGTCAGTCGTCCACGTGTGCACCACTCGAGACACGGCCGTCTCGGAAATTCCGGCTTTGCTTCGCGAAGAAACGGTCGCGCCTTCATCAGGGTTGGGGACCAATGCAGAAGGGAGCGCGCGAAGCGACGTTTCTCTTATCATCATCGGCGGGGGCTACTCGAAGGATGACGTCCAAGCGATCAAAGAAGCCGCAGACGCGGTCAAGCCACTGCCGTTGTTCTGGGCGGATGTAAGCAAGACGGCTGGATCTGGTCCTCCGGCACCGGACATGATCAAGAAGAGAGTCATCGATACCATTGAGAAGGAGGAGAAAGCGGACGGGGAATGGGCTCCTGGTATCTACATGTACTGAGGGCGGGGAGCCAACCCTGGGCCAGAGACGGAGGACGTAACGTGGTCCTGAAGGACATGGTGAGGTGAGGTCGACAGAGGCAAGAAGCAGTGACCATTCTCGAGTGTTGCAGTGTGGAAGGTCGAGAATGATTGTCCAATTTTACCTCGTTCTACAGCTGGACCACCTCTATATTCGTGGTGACATTACCTCTGGTGGCTCGTGAATACGGGCACACTTCTTTTGCCTTTTCAATCACCTTTTCCAAATCCTTCTTGTTCAGCCTGCAGCAAGAAACATCGATAAGCTCTCAGTGCCCTTTGTACGTCGTCGTGCGAAGACCTACCCTTTTACGCTAACCTTCATATCGACTCTAATTCCCATGTCCAGCTTCTTCATATCCCCTACCAGATGCACTGTTGTTTCCACGACACTGTCCTCCTTCTTCTCCGGCATCTGGACCTTGAGGCTTATCGCCGAGGCGTTCATGGCGGATTGAAAGCATGCGCCATATCCAGCGGCGAACAGCTCTTCGGGGTTTGTTTTGCCCTTGTCCCCCGCCCCGCCTAGAGCTTTGGCCATGGTAAGGTCGACATTCAAATCATCGCCTTCGACGTGACCGGTGCGGGCGCCAACGACTTTGGCGTGGGCAGAGTAGAGGACTGGGGCGGTGTCGGTGTTGAGGAGCCTGCGCGAGGTTCGAATTGGGTGAGGATGGGGGCTTCGGGGAATTGCTCGACGCGCAGACGCGTGAAGGGCGCGGATGATTGCCATGTCATCGACTTCTGTTTAGGAATTCGACGAGATTGCACAAGCGAAATGCAGAGATAACGTGGACGGCCTTCAATTGACAAAAGCAATACTGTACCTGGAGTCGAACCCTGCAGAATCTCTGCATCGATCCGTATTCGATTACGTGGTAGACTTTTCGAGACACGGTCGGAATTGTTTTGATTTGCGTCATGACTTCTTTTCCCGGTATGTCACCTTCCTGGATCAGAACATGGAATCAGCATGGCTGTGCGGGTGCTATTTTGCCAAGCAAATGCCCGACGACGGAGTGCGAACGCATCGATTGCGAAGATGTCGCAAGTGGATAGCCAGCCTCCTTGAACGTCTGAGGCTCAGTGGAGAGAAGAAAAGTACATCGCAGACGTGCGACACGTGGCCGAGGATTCGAGATTGCGTGCCACAAGTCCTGCGATGATTTGCAGATGTTGCCGGCCCTCAGAAGTCACCCGGGGACCGCGAGTAACCGGTTGTCAGGGCTCTCGATAGGGACAGCAGTTGCTGCAAGGGCCGTCGGACTCATGGGGTCGATGATGGAGCAGGATCTTTGGTCGTGACGAGTAAGAGACTTCTCATGCATGGTACTTCGGCGACTACTGCAGCTAAAGGGAGATGCAGGTCATAGATTCAGAGCGGAGTGGCATTCGCAGTTGCGTGCAGAGAACCTCCACAGGTTGTTGTCGTGGCATGCAGGAGTCGGTGCCAGCTGTAAGGTACGTATTGGAGCAACTTATCGGGAAGAGGACGGGGTGTTGGAGCGAGGTTACGACCTTTTGAGTGCGTGCATGGCCCTTTGGTTTACCCACTTGCCCAGCACCGCGCAACGCGTTCTCGATGCCTTAGAACCCCGGAGACGGCCGGCCACCATGCAGGACAGCCACTATCTGACCGGTGTAAACAATTGTGAGTCCTCGCAGGTGTGCTGATGTGTTCGCAGCACGTTCAATACTCCGTGGATAATGGCTCATTACCCCGTCCCAAAAGTTCCGCCAAGTCATCTTCTTTGAGCCCGGGAACGAGGGCACTCGGCAGTTTTCCAGCGGCGCAGACATCTTTGGAAGACTCATTGATGACTCCGGAGTGACCATTTGAGTCTGGTGCCCTCAGACTGGCCTATCGCTGGCGACAACGGCACACGCTCCCTAGCCCCAAATTGCAGGAGCTTGCCAGGGTCCTCCGCGGGTGTAACCACCGAATGGAGTTGCTCTCACGTTCGCTTGACTCGACTGTGACTCGAGAGGATGTGGCCCACTGCGTCGGGCGCAGCTAGACGCAAAAGGAGCTAAGCCGTCGCCTCACCCGTCCCGCTTGATTGGAGGCCGACGCTGTGTCACGATTGGATGCTTTGTATGACGATCTTACTCTTCCGAAGAGATGCTTTGGGCTGCTGTGATCGACGCGAAGAAGTGTGAGACGGGAAGAAGGCGAGTCTCTTGCCCCGGACAACCGAAGGGTGAGATGAACTCGCTCCTGGCGAGAACGAGAGAGACCACGGGGAGCTGGTCGCGGCCTTGTCAAGCCCTTGCAATTTCGGGACGGACCATGGTCGATTTTATCGATAGGCTGAAGATATGATAGCACAATCGATAAAGGCAAGCCTTGTGAGCGATAAACAATGCTCTGTATTTCGTACAGTACACACTAGACTTGCGTCCTTCTCTTTCTATATATCTCAATGTTTGTGACATGAGTGAGGCCTGGGACAGTAGCCAGAGCCTCCAAAAGTAGTACAGAAATAGGTTGAATAGCAATCCGTGACCCAGTGACATAGGAAAATGCTTGAGCGACAGCTTGCCATACTCTTCGAGAGTGGTGGTGAACCATGAAGATATCCAAAAACAACTCCATTTGTAACCCATGAGACTCCTTCGCTTTGGTATCAAATTCCCCGGTGCAAAACCATTCGTGCAGACGTCGAGTTTAGATGTTCAGTGCTTGTCTTGGCCAAGATCATCTCCATCTGTTGTGGCTCATGCCAGATGATCGAAGAGGCTCGTCGCGGGTGATGGTGTTATGGTGGATGACGACGACCTCGCGTTTGATGGGGTTGCGAGGCTCCTTCCGCTCCGGTCGTTCCCTTCGCGAGTCGTGGTAGATTCTCTCACCAGCGCTGCTGGAGCCAGATGAACTGTGATACTGTGCAGGCATCTTGTTGGTTGGTGGTTGGATGGTCTGAGTAAATGAGGATTTGGCGGCTGTTTGTATTCTTCGAGGCCGCGTTGTCGAAGTAACTGAGGTCACTGCAGCAACAGTGTGGACTTGAGTATTTGTAGTGTCGGCGGGAGGTGGGAGTGTTGTATGCTTAAGCAAGACTGGAATGCTCAAAGTTTTGTCTGATGGAAAGTCTGGAAGGATGGCTTTGGGTATTTGGGTATTTTGTGGCGATGTTCTAAAAGTGGTGACAGTTGATGGGAGGTGGGGGCGAGTTCCAAGGATGTTGCCAGGAGTTAAGGGGTGACGGATTGCGCTGAAGGAATCTGATGGAGGGCCTGTGGCGTCGCAGAACTGGTTGTCAAAGTGATGACAGAGAAGACTGATCGAGAAGGAATTGAGTGTCTTATATGAAGTGCATCAATGCGATGGAGTCATAATAAAGGAAACAGTCAGGCCTATTGAGACACTGAAGCCTGGTGGAATGGGGTTCGCATCAGGCAGACCCCCGAATTGGTATCTAGCGAGCTAGCATCAGGCAACGAGAGCTAAGCCTTGCTGGACGGTAGTGACTTGGATGACGAGGACAGGGTCTTCGGATAATAACATCGCAGCAGTAGCCAGCAGAACGGTGCTTGACAGACGGCAGCATCCGCAGCAAGGCGAGGTGTTCTCGTACACTTGCAGTGCTAAAGGGGGTGGGCGAGGGTGGGAAAGAAGGCTGTGGAACCCGTGGTAGGCTGTGGAGTCGTGGGTTTGCACTGGCAGGTGAACGGAATCGTCAAACAGACCAACGCCCAGTGGAGGATCAGGCAGCACCGTCGTCACGCTTGGAGCTCGTGTCGAGCAAGATTGACCGGGCTACGGGACGCTCTGAGGGTGGATTGATTGGGCAGCCATTTCGAATTGTCTTTGCTTCAGAAAGGGTTAAGATGAGACACATTGGCAGACCGGGGGGACCGACGACAACCGCCAGGTCTCGGATGACGTTGCTTGGAATGCAGACGAGGGAGGGCGCATTTGGATTTGGCTAGCCATCAGTCCTCGCATGCCACCAACCAGCGCGCCTGTCAACACAACCGGGAAGGAAGAACTGCAGGGCCGGGCTAGGCTGCAGGCGAGTGGCCCCTTCACTGGAAAGGGCAGGGGATTTGCAAGTTTAGGCGCGGCTTGGGGCTGCAGCAGTCCAGCTGTCAATGGAAATGTCCATCATATTTCAGGCCTATCCAGTCACTGCCAGTGCATCTTGTTCCTGCAGATGCGGCAAAAATCAAAGAAAAGTGCCCACTCCGTCTGTCGCGCGTGGACATGAACAGGCGCCTCGTACTTTTCGTACCCTGTCGCCGTGGCTTTTGCTTTTTGCCACCGTAGCATTGACAACCCGAGGACAGTCGACGAATCCTCCCTCGGCTCCAGGAAGCGCTCACTTTGAACTCCTGGGGAATTGCTCAGGTGATCACAGCCCATGGACACAGCACTGGCGCCCTCTTTTTGAAACCGGCACGCTTCAGGATCAGCTTTGCCACACACCAGAGCCACATAACTGAAGCGCCTAATGGAGGTATTATTCCATCACCTATCTAGAATTACCCAGTAGGTACGAGCTACTCCGTACGGAGTACAGAACCATTGATTGATCCTTGAGCTGATCCTGTTTCAACTAGATAGTCATGTCCCGCCGAGCCTCACCCGCCTCGCCTGCCATGCTGAGGCGTCTCAGCCCCCGACCGTGGAAGGAATTCGCTGGCGCCACATCATTACTGCCTGCGCCACAAGTTCGTACCGCATCTGTCGCCTCGATCATGCCTGGTCGTCCATGCCAACTTGAACAATTGGGGTCCATTTGGCCTTGCATCGTCAAAAGTTAGGTTGAAAGATCATAACGTCCACCATCGGTGCCTTTCGAGTCAGCAATCCTGCTGTTACGAGCACACAGTACCGCGGCTGATTTCCTTGTGAGGCTGGTGGGCGTCTTCGCCGCCCAATTGTGGATTCTGATCCGCTGTAACATACGGAGTAGCTTCAAGCTCCACGCCCGACGAGCACGCCTCAAGCAATTTTCCGCTCAGACAATCCGGTGCGCATTGATGTCGATCGCTGTATGTTTCCGCTCAAGGTGAGGCGGAAGTGTCATGAGTCGGGCGCAGACGACCGGAACCCTCACTTCGTAATAGCTACAGCATACAACAGCCACGTGCTCGGGAGACGCGTTTCGCCATCGGCACCCATAATGTATGAGTGGAATATGCCCGGAGCAGAGATACGACGCCTCTGTACTTTCTGCTCCGACATGCGCAGCTGCTAGGGCGACGAAGTCAGTTTGTGCCCAACGAGAGTGCCGATCATCTCGGCTTGGATTAGGACACCAAAAAATGTACCATGGACCTCCGCCTGGGCTATCACTTCCTTTCCGAGGTCTTGATGGAGGGTACGAAGAATATTGCAACTAGCAGCTTTCGGCCATATGGTAGTTGGTTCCGCTGGTCCTTCAGTGTAAGCAACGACCGGTCTCTCATCCGTCATCATCCATACAGCACTCCTGAGTCGACCCGGGCTTGCAGTAGAGCGTCTGCATGGTGGCGAGCTTGACCTCCAGTGTCTTTGTGTTATTCTCACGCCGAGCTCTCCGTTGGTACTGTCGCTGGCCTCCTACTTAAACTCCGACATCACTACCCCAAGCTATTGACCAAGCGTCAAGATCAGCTTTGACCAGGTTTATGGTTTCTCTCTAGCCGTTCTCGGGCCCTAGGCTTCGAGTAAACGATGCCGGGCGATCCGACGTCGACGGCCCGTGAATATTGAGCGAGACGCTGCCCAACACGTCTGAAGCGATGATGCTCACCGACATGAAATGACGTCGACCGGTGTACTCGTACGCGGAGCATGGTGGTATTCGACAGGGAGAAGCCCTGGAAGCTGTCCTGGGCAAGACGACCCATGAAACTGCAGGCGCCATGCGTCGTCTCTGTTAAGGCGCAGAACACGGGCGTTCGTTAGTGGCTCTCCTTGTGCCCGCTTTGGCGGTTGAGGGTAGGAGGACCACATGCCGAGCTTTAGGCAAGGTGAGGCGTGATGGGGACAGCATGGAGTTCGGTCCCCTCGGCTTTGTGCCTACTTCAGCGATTCTGGCGTACTTGCCTCCTGTAAGTTCAGCAGCAGACGACCCCAATGTACGTCATGCTCACTGCAGTGTCTGGGAATCACGATTCGTGCTTTGTGAAGCCGTTCCGTTGTCTCGGCCTGTATGAGGTTGCACAAGCCTGTATGTCGCCACGGTCTGGCTAGATCGATTAGTTTGTGAATTCAGATCCTCTCATCTTCAGTCTACGACAGCTGACAGCTGGAACTCATCAGAGGAGGGCTGCTGAGTGTTTGGGGATCAGTAGGAGACCAAACCTCACCCCCAGAAATTGTATCTGTGGCCCACAGCAGCGGTCCGTACACTCGGCTGTATGTATCCTGGGAAAAATTGAAACTCTCTCCGGTGGCAGCCTGAACCCATACAGTTTCTGGTAGCTGGACCGAAGAACTCGATTATCCGACGTGGGTTTCTGTTGAAACTGAGAATGCGATGAATTGTTTGCATCGTTTCAGTGCGCTGGATGGATAAGTTTCGTCATCGGGCTTGTCAATCGTCAACAAAACGCTCCTTGCTCACCCCTATTGGTCTATTCAAGAGTCAATGGCTTTCATGGATCATGCATCGAGGATAGGACGTTGACATGGTGAATGATCATCACATGGTATGAACCGGACATTGATCAAATAAGTATTATTTTAAATATGGAGTTATGACCACAGCACACATGAGACATGTCAATCCAACTAATTGTTACAAAGACGCACGCGAATATTTTGCCGTACCCATGCGGCAAGATTGCCAATATCCTCCTCCCCTCCGTCTTCGTCGACACGGGCTTGGGTTTGCGACCTACTTCCCCGGCGATATCATTCACAAAAGAGCCACCATACCGAGAAACAAGCTGCCCAGCATTCCCGTGGCGGGTACTGTGTATCCGTCGGCACCATTACCAGCAGCACTTGTCGCGGAGGTGGAAGCGCTGCTTGCACTGGACGAGGCAGCCGAGGATGCGGATGACGCGGCGCTACTGGCAGCACCTGATGCCGAAGTCAAGAAGGAGGAAGCCGCCGAGGTGGCACTGTTCACAACACTGTTCTCTGCGGATGTGGCACTGGAGAGAATGCTGCTGATTCGGCTGGAGAGACTGCTTTGGTCGGCACCTGTCGCTGTAGCAGCCACTGATGACAGGCTAGCAACCTCGGAAGAGGCCCCAGCAGAGATCGAAGAGACTTGAGACTCAACGGATGAGATCAACGAGTTGACGCCCGACGGGACGCTGGTCCCGATGGAGGATGCCAACGACTCTGCCGACGAGATGGCTGAATTGACGTCGGAGGTCGCCGCCCCAAAACCAGAGGTGGCGTCGCTGGCAAGGGAGGAAGCGAGTGAGGTTGCGGCTGAGACGATTGAGCTGGGGTCGGCTTGAGCAGCGGCGCCGACGGCGAAAGCCAGCACGATGGACTTGGAGAAATGCATTTCGATGGATTGTTTTGAAGTGAGAGGAAATGCGATCGGCTGGTTCTGCTGGCAAGTTCTGGGTAGCTCTGTCTTGTGCTGACGTTGAAAGAACTTACTTCGAAAGTAGGTTGCGTATAGCTATATATACGTTGTCCTTCCTCAGATGACGTTTCGCAGGATCTTGTGGAACAGCACGAAATGAGCCACCATCATACGTTTGTCCTCCAGCCCCATGTGGGCCGGATGGGAAAGTCTACAGCCTTGCATGAAAGGCTGTCCAACAGCGGTACGGCTGGCAGGTCGCTGGCCTTCTCTATGCGTAACCCCTGGCGCAGATCGTGAGCTGTGCGCATTTGTATTGGCCAACTGAGGGCCATTTTGGGTTTCTCGCTGGATGTTTCGGAACACAGCCACCACGTCATCTCGCCACATTGGACACGCCGGCCACGCAAGCCTTTCCTGTTCCTCGAGCTACACTTCTGTTTTGGGCCGCCTGAATGTGATCTGGGTCACCCAGGAACCGCCCAGCGTTCATGACTGCAGTTGTGCCTGAGACCGCGTACGGAGTACGAGTACTGCGTACCACGGCCAAGTAGGTTACGTGGTAATTATCCTACGAGTACGAGTACTATGTACGAGTACTCGTCGTACTGTTGGTACCCGTGCACAGACCAAAATCATGAAGATTAAATAAAGCTTGATATCTACGTGTGGCGGGACAAGTAGATGTTTGGGCAACAGGGATCCACGCAGGGGAATACTTCCTTGATTTCCGGGCGTGAGGCCTTCACACCTTGACGTCTTCTGCCTGGACAATGGCGTCAGGCCTACGCCAAGCTGATGGTCGACGTGGTCGCACTCCGCATTGTGTCCCCGCAGTGATGGAGGTCGAGAATAAAAATCAGGGATACGAAGTAGTAAACTTCATATGCTGTGTATTCTGTTCTTTAACCTTTGCCAATGTCATCATTTCTCATCCGGGGTCGCGTATGGAGTACCTGCATGTTCCCTAGGGTCTCAGGGCTTGCCATCACTGATCGACCTACCGGTGCTGAGGTCCCTGCGTGCCTGCCTGCAGAGACTGTAATGGCAGCATATAGGGCAGATGTAATGTTTCGGTGCATGCGAGTATTGGGGACATCCCTTCGAGGAACCTGCGACCTCACTGTTATTTACAAGCGGTTACTTGTCGCTGGCCTACATCATTCGTTCAAGATCACCTAGAAGAGTGTTGTGGCCATGCCGACGCTAATTATGTCCTGACGGTTGTTCAGTAAGCAATCAGCCTGCGCGAGCTGGCAATTCAAAAGTCGATCAAGGGATTTCCCCCCCGGGGGGGGGGGGGGGGGGGCGGCAATCTGTGCCAAATAATCCAGAGCAGTGCAGGGCGATGTGCAGCTCAACAACCACGGACGGCATCCTACGACATCAAACTCGGGGTTTGAAGGGATCGTGTACCTCTTCGTGGCAATGTCGCGGCTCTGGCAAAAGCAATATACTGTGTATGCGACTGCATCAGCAACGACATTCCAGCATTGTGGTCGACAAAGACGGGCTGGTGTTCGAAAAGAGGTTACGCCCTCCGTCGAGTTCAATCCTTCAAGTAGATGATGACTACCGTGAGCAGGTTGACGGAAGTTGCCTCGGTTTGGTAAGATCAAACTTACAATATTCGTTGATAGTGAGGTTGGCCCTGGAGGTGCAACGGACTGCGAGTCCTATATGGTTATATGTCCGCCATCAATGCCGGAGAAGCCCCGGGATCCTCGGCACCGGATCCGGGACACCCGCGCATGGGGGGTGGTTGGCGAGGACCGTCCGATCCTTGCTTGTGAGTCCCAGGCGCTCGGTGAAGCCGCTGACTAACAAATCACCTCGCCGCCTCACACTTGCGGACTTCCGGTGCGGACTGCCACAGTGGCTATATCCGCCCGCAAGGCTATGCCCAAACAGCAGAAAAGTCAGCGCTAGCATGATTGGATCAAGGGGCAGATGGCAGATCCAGAGACCAAGGATCGAGCGATCTTCGAGAATTCCGTTTGCTTCGAAAGCTTCAATTGTCGTCTCGAGAATCAACGAATGCCCCGCCGCCGCGAACTGCCGGGCCAAAACAACCTTGACGTTCAGCCATCGGCGCGACGTCAATATAACTACGAGTACTCGTACTTGTAGCTTGAGATCGCAGCCGACCGGACCCGCCGATTGCCAGCTGCCATTTGAAACCTGGCGCGCGCGCAATGTGCCCGCACGATTTCCTGGGAGTCTTTCTTTTCCAGGCCCCACGCCCCGAAGCTTCGTCCCTCTTCCAGCGAGACACGCTTCATCTCCCGTTTTTCTTCTCTTGCCAAAAACTGGGAAAGATTGGCATTTCTGATTGATATAAGACCCTCATATTGCCCCAGTATTGCTCTTTCCGCCGAACACCAAGAGTTATCCGAATGGCACTGTCGTAACGTCCCGAGCTCGCCATGACACCCTCCCCGAGTCGCGATACCTGCCAACCGGCGATGAAGTAATCAGCCCTATCAGGCCCATGGGTGCTCAGGATCCTATGAATCGTGTCCGACGGCTGCATCGTCGAGACGGTCTGCCACAGGCCAAGGACCAGCGTGATGCACCGGCACCGTCGATCGAAAAGTCGGCGACGAAGGCGAAGCTAATTATTACGCCGCTGGACTCCTACCGCCGTGAAGTCTTCGCGTCCTATCCGCCAGGAGGTGGAGATTTGTCGAGGGAAAGTGTTGACGAGTGTAAGCATATGCACCAGCCAGCATTTGTGGGTGCGACTGACGCCCTGCCAGATCTTTACATATACCGCAAGGAAGAGCTATGTCTCAAGATCACTCCCGACGTCGACCATCCTGCGATATCCGTTGTCTTCCCAATGTCTATGCAGGACCCTGACCTGTTCAAATGCCTCCTGGTGGGAGCCCAGAGTCTGCATGACTGGCGTCGCGATCCCTTCCATGTCAACCGTACCCACGAGATGCTCAAATTGCAGAACGAGGCCATCCTGTCGGTTCGCAAGCGGTTGAGCGCACCTCAGGCCCACCTGGACGATGGTGTTCTGATCGCTATAACCCACCTTATGGTTGCGGACGTAAGTCAGCTACCGCCACTGCCACTGCCATGGCGCAAATCTAACTCCGCAAGTTATGTCGCAGAGACCTGCTGTCGCTCAAAGCGCATCTGAAAGGCGCCAGACAAATAATGAGCTTACGAGGGGGTCTGGGCAACTCGCCTGCTCATCTAGCAGTGCGAGCCATCGTCACCATGTGAGTGTTGCTGCCGGAGCACACAACCTCGTCAATCTAGGCTGACCTCTAAGCAGGGTCGAGTTCTATATTGCGCTTGGCCAATACCTTCACATCAGTCCAGATGATCCGACCTCGATCCCCAAGAGGCAAATCGAATTCGTCCAACATCCCTTTCCGCCCGACATTTGCCGCGACATCGCTAAGCTTCCGATCGGTCTGGCTGAAGTGGCATTAACCGGCCACCTGAGTGTGCAGTGCATAAAGCTGCTGGCTGAGGTTGCATCCTGGGCGCCCTTGGCAAACAGTGCCACGACGTCAACCGAGCAAGCCGTAGTTTCGCAAGACAGATACTGCCGCCTCTTCGCTGAACCTAGGGAGTGCTCGCGAAATGCCATTATGCTCCTCCTTGACCTCAGGCGGTCAGGGCTACCACCTGGCTTGGAGCATGTCATTTGTCTAGGTCTCGCAATTGCCGTTCGCCATGTCAGTGGAGAGAACCGCACGAACATATTCGACACGGCCTCGCTCGCAGCGTTGACGAAGGGTGTGAAGGCCATCGACAGCCCTTCGGTAGCGGACTCCGAAGTCATCATCTGGATCTCTTTGCTCGTCAATTGGCGTACCCAATCTGCAAAGCCCATTCCCAGGGCGAACGAACTCCTCGACTACGTCTTGGAATCTTTCCCTGCTTCGCGGACATGGAAGAAAGTATCAATTATTTGTCGGAAATTCTGGTGGTTTGAGCGCTTTCAATCTGACTGGGAGGAATGCTGGCGTCGAGGAATTGCCAGGCAGCAGCAACGGTCCTTGACCGACAGCGGCTCCCGCGGCGTCCAGAGTCGAGAAGCATCTTTCGTCTCTTCATTGCCCAGTCTCTTGTCTCTTCGGAAGCATTCGACTAAAGACGAGGTCGAGTGAGACGCGCCGTGGGCATCAAAATTATCAACCACCAGCTCCCTGCCGCACGTGACTCACAGCAGGAGTGTTGCCCAGAAGTGGCGATTCTCGCTTTACTGCCTGCGTGCTGGCATCACATTGGAAGATGCCGCGAAGAAGCAGCTGCACCACGCAGATCCGTCATGCCTCCGGTTGAAGCATGCTGGACGATTTCTGGCAAGCACAATGTCGCCGTGATCGCTGGGCCACGGCATCGCAACCGGTTTTGGAGGCATGGCCATCAGTCCTGTCGAAGCACTTTACAGCTTAAGCGGTATCCCAGACACTCACCCTGTCTGTCAGTGCTTTGCACCGTGCCGAGGGGATGTGTAATCGGGTGTGTAACGCCGCGCTCTCTAGCACAGTTCAGACAGTCTCAGAGTGGATGCCGCGCACGAAACCCTGGCACATCGCAAGCTCCGAGCAGAGTAGGATGCCTGCTTGCACGATTTGGAAGGGGCCGTAGAGGTTCACAGGAGGCCGAGGGCGCCTGTCAGTATTTGACAGGCACATTGTGTTGAACTAGATATTTGCAAGAATATCCCAAGAAGTAGAACGATCCGGAGCAGATCGAAGTTAGCTGTCGCTCTAGTCTGAATCGTGCCTGGCTCGGTGAGCTCCAATGCATCGAGCGGCCATCTGAACCTAATTCAAGGTGTGGTTCCGAATGAGCTTGACCCAGCCTGCGGAGATCCATAGTATCCGCGCCTCGACAAGATCTGGATTGAGTTGTCACGAGAGGTACGTGGCCCTGTGCGCCAATCAACGGCTTGAAGCCGCGATTGACGCCCGAAGACGTGGGGCAGTTCTTGGATAGACACATCTCCAAGCGCTTGGTTGGGGCGGCTACACGCCTTGGACTGCCAGTCGCACCTAAGCGGCAGGATTCCATTTGCAAAAGGAGCAAAGGAAGGCTGAGTGCTGGAGCCTTTACAAGTCGTCAAAGAGGACACTCGCGGACCTCGACAGCGAGCGAGCGTCAACTGAAGAGACGGTGACGACTCACAACACCTCCCCTCTTCGACTTCCTCTCCCTTCCTCCTCTCCTGGTGCCTCTTGCCTCAATATTCCATTGCTTGCAGCGCTTGTTTCGTTCTCTCAGATCTGATTTGGCATCAGCCACCCTGCCGTCCGCCGTTGCTAATTCCGGGGCCTGGGCCGACCGCAGTCCCGTCATCTGGTCATCCTTCACGAGGCCCGCCCCCACCTCGACATCGAGCCCGCAGCCGGTTCACATATCCTTCACACCTCCTTCGCATCTTCTATTTTGACGGGCCTGGCTAGTTCTTCGCCATGAGTGCGTCCGGCCAGCAGGCCCGCGGGGACGGCGAGATGTTCCTGAATCGTCCCAAGACCCGCGACTCCCCCACCATCGTCGAGCCGCTGCGCATCAACAAGAGGACTTCCAGCGCATCGTCCGGTGTCCCTTCGATCACAGGGAAGCAGAGCCCTGCTCCGCAACAGCCGGTGTACCCCATACCCTCCCTCCCTTTCCCAGACGAGCAATCGCGCCAGCAAGCCCAAGCACCTCGACCCAGCGGCGCACCCGGTCCGAATCCGTACCCCTATCCATATCCAGATGTGAGAAGAGTAACATCTCCCCAACAACCAGGGAGTGCCGACAGTGGCATAAGACAACAGGCAAAGAGGACAACATCAGGGGACGGGCGCACAGGCCAGACTCTTGCCGAGCGCCGGGGCACACTACCGAAACCTCTGCCAGAGTCTCCCGGCCCAGATGCTCCAGACAAGGACAATTTGTTTCAGCGACCTGTTCAGCGCAGCGACGCTCCCAAAACTGCACCGCTGCCAAGCCAGAGTCAGGGCCAGCAGCCGTATTGGCCACCTCCGCCTGAAGGTGCTTCCTCGGCGGCTGATGCTCTGAGCCGACTCAAGATCAGAGATCCTTCTTCGATCAATCGAATTAGTTCTACCGCTTCGACATCGACCGTACGAGCCCAGCGTGGGTCTCCACCTCCGCCGGAGACACCTATCATAGCTCCTGGCGCCCGGCCCCAGACCGATATCGAAGCCCGCTACGCGGCGTCGGGCATCGCGGGTACTGCAACACTAAACAGCCTACAAGCTCAGAGCCTGGGTGCTCAGCAAAGAGCTGCACAATATGGCGCACCTCCTCAGCCAGCACAGCCGCAGACGAACCAAGCTCCCAGGCGGCCTTGGACTCCGACCGAAGACCCAGGCAGCTCCCATCATCCTGCTCCGACAGTCTACCAGGGCATGGAAGAAGCACGCCCAATGACTCCTCCTTCGGCCACGACGTCTACACACCGAGGGGCACCGCTGCAGTCCCCAACTCGGGCACCACATCCCGTGGAAAATGAGCTATCGAGGCTCCAACCTCATGACGAGCCTCCGCCCGCATATTCTCAGGTGCCCGGCGCTCGAGGCGGATTCCCGGCGGAGAAGCAGAGACGAAGCATGGTTGGTGCGGCGCCGGCGCCGGCCCAAGGACCGGCCGCGGCTGCGGTGCCACAGGCGACGAACTCACGACCAGGAGCGATGGTCCCCAACCAGATGGACCATCCTGCTTTCGCGAATGATCCTCGACAGGCTTCTCAAAGCCCGCATCAGGCCCACCACCCAATCCTGAACGGACAGATACAGCACCCCCAACCGGTCATGCCGCAGACACCCTCTCAATTGCCGCCCGCGTCTCCTCCGCCTCTTCCAGAGGGTTGGATTGCACACCTGGACCCTAACTCGGGGCAATACTACTATATCCATCTACCGACCCAATCCACGCAATGGGAGTTTCCCAAAGGACCAACACCACTCAACCTCAACGAAACTCCATTATCACCGGTGGCCAGTATCTACCAGAACCCACTCGCGTCCCCTGGCCTGTCCTTTGCTTCGAAGCCACTGGCTTCGCCTGGTCTCCCAATGACTCCCGGCTATGATCAGCAGAGCGTGATGGGAATACCTGGGCCGGCAGCCTTCACCGGACCGCCTCCCAGTGCCGGTGTAGATCTGTACAAGGTGGTGGCAACCAACGGCGTGTACTTTGGTCCCTATCTTCGATATGCCAATATGGATATCGAGCGAGGAATCTGGTTCGGCTCCATTCTCTTGGTCACAGATGCGCCTCAGCCGCCTACCATACACATGCACCAGAGCGTAGATCTATCTCCGAATCCGCGCCAGTTGAAAGCCAACAATATCTCGAGTCACCAGCGATGGACTTTTTACAAATACGACATCGACATCCAGATGGAAGAGTCTGGACCTGCCAAGTGGACGTATGCCATCACCTCGCATTTGGGCTGTACGAGATACGAGTTCTTGGTCGCTGGAAAGCACGAGACGAACTGGCGGTTTTTCTGCACCTCTGGGAATGACTTCTCCATCAACGTCAGCGCCAACGAGCGTGCCCGGCTAGGAGGCGTGGGCTTCATGTGGAAGGACATCATGCAGAAGCACGCCGAATGTGGCGGGTTCCATTGCCAGATTGGACTGGGAAGTCAGATTAGCGCCGATCGACTGTGGAAGGAGATCCCATCTCTGAAACAATGGTTGGCTACGAGCGGGAAGGAGAATCGCAAGCAGGCAGTGTGGACTGCAGCACATGAGGAGGACGTGACGCACGCATATTTCCATTATTACACCAGCCATTTTGATCAGCCCAATTTGCGCGAGGCTTTTGCCCAGATACCCCATATTTTGACGATTGATGATCATGACATGTGGGTGACGAATCCCCCTTTACGGGCGAGCTCGCGGCTGACAGATGCAGATTTGACGGATTTGGTTCCTACCCAGAGTACATGCAATTCAGCAACATGTTCAAGAACATCGGACGGATCGGCATTGAGATGTACCTGCTGTTCCAACATCACACGACGCTTGAGCTCCTTCGAAACGTGGCCGACGACCGGGACCTCTTCACCATCACTGGCACAGGCTGGCACTTTGTCAAGTTCCTGGGGCCGGCTGTCGCGGTGGTCGGTCCCGATACGCGAAGCGAACGGACATCGCACCAGGTCATGGCAGGCCCGACCTATCAGGGCCTTTTCCCCAAAATCGCCCTGCTGCCTCCGACGATACAGCACTGTCTCCTCCTACTGGCGGTGCCGATCGTCTATCCACGACTGGACGCCGCCGAGTCCATCGCCCACACTGTGGCGACGGGGAAGAAAGCAGTAACAGGCGCGTACAACGTCCTCGGCAAAGTGACCAGCTCTGTTGCGGGGGTGGTGGGTGCAAAGGGGGCCGTCGGATCCGGCTTTGACTCGGTGAAACGCGCGGTCGGCAAGTCTGGGTTGATGGGAGGCATTTTGAGTCCGTTTGGCGACATTGATGTCCTGGACGAATTGAAAGATCTATGGACCCATGATTCCAAGGTAAGCACAGCCCCCGACTCCTTGATCTCGTGCCGTTGTTGACTCGTTGAAGGATCTGGAACGAACATACTTTATCCGCACGCTTCAGGGGATCTCTCACCAGCGGTCCATTCGGGTGACCTTTCTCTCCGGCGCTGTCAACACATGTGGCGCCGGTTTGGTCCATGATCCATCCAACCCGTCAGACCACAAGACCATGTATCAGCTCATTTCATGCCCCGTGGTCAACACACCGGCGCCGGGATACGTGATGAAATTGTTGAACAACAATAAGCCTCTCTACATTCCTGCCAACGGGCAGCGATCCACCCCTTCCCAACCGACGGACACGAAAGAGGACATGATGGAAATCTTCACCCACGACGTGACGGGTCAGCCGACCAACAACCGCAAACTGATGGCGCGGCGCAACTACGTCGCAATCGTGGTGTACGACCCCGAAGTGGTAAACGGCACGTTTGGCCAGACGGGCATGAACAGAGGTTCGGGCAAGTTGAGTCTAGCCGCCGACTTTTTGGTGCAGGGCGAAGGCGCGTATGGGAACGTGGTCAAATATGGACCGGTTGTGGTTCCGAGCCTCGAGTACGGGCGTTGAAGCGGATTGATTTTTGTGTGTCGGGTACAACTTAGCGATCAGATTTGTGAGAAGAACATCAGTGATACAGAGATCAAATGAGATATGGTACTTTGTTTTACACTAGGCCGCATCGTGACGAGAGGACATGCATGTCGAGCGTGACGAGCAGGCCTGGCAAATCTCCAGTCCATCCGGCGCGGGCATCAGATGGGCTGGGACTAATGAACAGAACTGCCGCCGCCATCCTTCTTCCTATGTACTCCCCAAATACTGTGCATACTGTAATGGGACTGTGTTTCCGTCGTCGGATTGGCCGATGTAACGTATTGTACACGGAGGCTCGCTGGCTGGCTGGCCGGGGATGCGTTGCAGGGCAGACAGCCCATAACCATACCATTGTACATACACACAGTATTCTCCTCCACCCTCGAGATCGGTTTGCGATGATCCAGTGTCCAGTGTCCAGTGTCCACTAGGCCAACATGCAGACCCTTGATCCTCCCTTGTACTTTTGTCTTCGGGGAGGGAGCATGCATGCCACGCATACTATGGAACTCCCACTCCAAGCTAGCCACGTCACCACCACCATCACTGTCACCGTCACAGTCTGGGGCAGACGATCATTAACGGTGAATAGTGGAGGATGGCCTCACGCTCCCTCCCGCATGTTTTCCCCCCACGGTCGTCGTCATCGCTGTTGTTTCGCCCTCTACATACACGAACGATCTACGCGGGGAGAGTGTCGAGTCGAGTGTCGGGTCGAGTGTCGACCGCCCACCCGCAGGCTTGTCTGTACACGATACATGATTGATTACTGGTCGGTGACGGAGCACGCGCGAACCCTCGGGATTTACTTGTACACTTGATAATAATGGCGGCGCACGGATCATCCGCCCTCGAGGTCATCATCGTCGGCGCAGGTGCCACGGGATTACTGCTGGCGCAGGGATTAAAACTCGTATGTGTGTCACTGTACAGTACATATTCTATTCCGGGTTCCCCTGTCCCCTGCGGTCTCCCGTGGCTCGTGGCGGCGAGGCGAATATGATTTAACTCCTACACGCACAGAATGGCATCCAAGCCACGGTGTATGAGCGCGAAGACCGGGCCGCGTACCTGACGCGGCCTCGCGAATGGGGCATGACGTTGCACTTTGGCCAGGAATACCTCTCGCGATGCATCCCGTCGGAGCTGATGGCTCGGCTGCCCCAAGCGTGCTGCGACCCCTTCTACACGGACAGGCTTGACTCGTGGCCCATGTTCAACGGCCAGACGGGCGAGAATTTCTTCGACATGCACGGCTTCAACCCGCTGAGGGTGTCGCGGCGGAAGCTCCGCGCTCTGCTCGGCGAGGGCGTCGACGTCCGGTACGGGAAGAAGATCACGGCGATCTCGACATCGACATCGCGATCGCAATCAGGCGGCGATGGCGGCGGCGGCGGCGGTCACGTCGCGACCGCCACGTTCGCCGACGGCAGCACCGCGACGGGCCATCTCATCGTCGGCTGCGACGGCGTGCACTCGTACGTCCGCGAGGCGCTCGTCGGGCGCGCCCAGGCCGCCAACCAACCCATTGACATCCACATGATCAACACGTGCTGGACCCTGCCTAGGGAGGTGGCCCTGCTGCAGCGCGAGGCCCACCCGATCTTCCGCATCGGCTACCACCCGCGCAACGTGCAGTGGGTGACGGCGATCCAGGACGTGGCCGACCCGACCGACCCGTCGACGTTCCTCTTCCAGCAGGCCATTTCGTGGCCCGGCAAGCCCCGCCCCGAGGACCTCCCCGACCAGGCCGCCAAGGTGGCCTTCATCCGGGAGATGGCCCGCGCGTTCGCGGAGCCCTGGCGGAGCGCGGGCCTGAACGTCCCGCCCGACCTGGACGTCGTCATTGACCCGATCGAGATGTGGGCGCCAGACAGGGACTGGACGGCCAGTGCGCTGTGGCCGCACGTCACGCTGGCCGGGGACGCCGCGCACAACACGCCGCCCTTCCGCGGGCAGGGGCTGAATAACGCGTTCCAGGACGCCGAGAAGCTTGTGTCCGAGATAGTAAAGGTCGCGCGCGAGGGGGACGGGGAGGGGAAGGGGAAAAGGCTCACTGAGGCCGTGAGGGCGTACGAGGAGGAGATGAAAGCGCGTAACCTCAAGGAGATGCAGGTCAGTCTGTTGCAGAGCAGGACGGCGCACGATTGGGAGTTGTTGTTGCAGATGCCCATGTTCAAGGCGGGGATGAATGCGTATCGAGAGGAGGACACGGCAGCTGGGGCGTAGGACCAGGCAGATAGAAGTCCTACTGTGTAAGCAATGGGTAGGGTTCTGTAGTGCTGTCACTGCTCCTTGGTCATTATATCGTCTTGTCGTCAATGCCCCGTGCTCAAAAGGGATCTCCTCTAAGCGGATCTCAACAGGTGAGGGCTTTGCTTCGTCAAGAGAGACCAATGGAGGTTCTACTAGAACATGAAGCAGAAGTCGTTGGATGTGGGCAGCGTTCGAAACGCGAAGATACATATGATTGCGGGCTTGGCTTAGTTCCATGGCGCTTCAAAGCCTTGAAACGGGTTCACCGTAACGTACTCCGTGCTGTCGACTGCTCTTCTGAGTAGAGCTTGGTTCCGGCCATGTCTATCAAAGCTAACCCCGTCTGGTAGTGTCACAAGGCCTTCTATATGTCATTGCTGAAGGTGGTCTTTCCAAGCGGGTCTATCGCAACTCTTGCGTTGTTGGTCCTCTGAATTCTTGGTTCTTTGAATGGTGTTTCAAGGATCTGTGGGTCGTTAGTTCGTTGAAATTCTTTCTAGTTGTATGCCCATCTTTGTAATCCTCCCGAGTGGGTATATATTTTTGGTAGCTCTTGAACCGGTATGCTCGTCGAGATTCCTTTCGCGTACGCAGTAGCCATCGAGCCAGCTTCTAAGAAAAGAGGGGGGAAGGATGTCGATGGTTGGTGTTATAACTTTTCCTGTCTCTTTGCCAACACCCACAGTCCTTCGGCTTCAGTCATGACGTTGCCGTCTTTGTCCACAATCTGTCCCCTCGACAGCCATTTGCGACCTTCTCTTCCTACAAGCCAGCAGCGCACGAGCACATCGCTGGGTGTCGGGACGGGTGCGCGGTAAGTGACATTCAGGCTGACGGTGAAAAGAGAGTCTCTGGGACCTGAGACGTGCTGGTGATGTAGCATCACACATAACCCCATCATCTCATCGAGGATAGCGCATGCCATGCCACCGTGAATGACTGACGGGTGACCATCAAGTCCTGGCCGACCGAGTTCCAGAAGCATAATGCAGTCTGGATTCTCCGGTACTTGTGTCACCTCGTTGTGGGATGTTCTCAGTTTTAATTGTCCTTTGGGGGTTTCTGGCTTGAATGGGAAATCGTTCAACTGGAGTGTGACCAGATGAGGGATGGTTGAGGGGCTGCTGATGGTACGGGAGAAGAAGTAGTCCTCGCCTGAATCTTTGAGGACACGGGAGAAGGTGGGTACGGCCTTGTAGAGAGGGTTGGAAAGGTGCTTGTTTGTCCACTCGACGGATGCGAAATGTCGGCGGGCGTCTTCGGGAACTCGATGGGCGGTCATGAACTTGGACAGGAAGTCCATCTGTTCGTTTTGCGGCGCCATTGAGAGGGATGCAGGGTGTGATGCGTTGTACCTCGAGTGTGACGATGGCAAGAGCAAACAGTCTGCGGGCAGGAAGGTCGTGTTGTAGTTGAACAATCCTCCACTTTATTTCCCTTTGCATCTCCAAATCCATGGAAACGGAGCGATCCCGAGCTTGAGCCTCGGTTTTTCGATAACCGTTTGACCGCCGCCTGAGCCCTCTGAATGGTGGGATTTTGGCGGCCGGATCTCTTGTGCTTGGAGCATCCAGTGTCCGGTGGCTAGAGCCGTCTGAGCTTAGGGCTGCCTGCAAGATTGTCCGCAGTGGAGGGAGTCAAGCGATGCGCTGCCCTGGTGATTGGCGCGGCCCTTAATGTGTTTTAGAAATGAGCCAGAGTGACGAATGGGTGGTCAAAGCGTGCGAGACCCCAGTCAGTCCCCAGTCACTTCTGGTTAAACAGCTCCAGCTAACCATCAAACCGGCAAGGCGGGTGATAGGATAGCGGCATCTTCAATGGACATGATACCGGCCCTTCACAGCAAGTGGAAATGCGCAGGCTCTTGGAGGCGCGCAGAAAATAAAAGAGCCACGCAAGCCAGCAGCAGTTCCGTCTTCTCCCAGCCTCTATCTCAAGCTCTAGCAGTTCCATAGCAACCGCAAAGCATCTCCATCGTAGCATCGAGTCGCAGTTGCCAACCCCTTCCAAGATAAAGGTGAGCTTCCATCCAGGTCCCGGGATCCTCTTTCCCCATCGCATCTTTCACTGATCGACTATTGAATCCTGCCGGACCACTTCCCCTGCTCCCACCTTCTCGCTCCTTCAAGTGCTTTTTCCCCTCTCTCATCCTCTACACCGATCAACAATATTTTGAGCATCGATTGACACTCTGCATTGACAACAGACTCCTCCATTCCATCGCCATCATGCAGTACCAAATCCTCCTCGCAGCTTCTCTGGCTGCTCTCGTCCATGCTCAGACTCTCGTCACTTCAAGTGCAGCCTCCGTCGCGGCCTCAACAACTGTGTCGCAGGAGATGCCTCCCGTCGCCACTCAAGCTTTCAACCCCGCTGGAATCGACTCTACCACTGCCTGTAAGAGCTGAGAACCAACGGGCTTGATCAAGAGATTATGCTGATCACACTGCAGTCAACTGGTGCCACGCTCAGTTGAACACCTGCCCTCAAATCTGTGGTGGAGCTGCGTCTCAGAACCAGTGCGACCAGGTTAGCTACAGTCTTGCTCACTTGCTCTTCGTTGATGCTGACTTGCCAGAACTCCTTCACCTACACCTGCGTATGCGCCAACGGCACCGTGCCCGACTGCACCGCCTTCACCCAGACTCTTCCGTTCTTCATCTGTCAAGAAACATACTCTCAGTGCATCGACGCCCATCCTAATGATGCTCAAGGACAGCAAACCTGCACTGACAACATGCAATGTGGTACCCGCAACGCTACGGCTGAAGCCATCGCCCAAACCTCTGCTGCAGAAGCTTCCTCGGCCTCTTCTACCTCAACCGCAGCTTCATCTTCGACTGCTGCCTCCACTGGTGGATCTGCGACCTCCAGCTCTGCTTCTGCAACAGGGGCCAGTGCTTCAACTACTGGTGCTGCCGTTGCCGTCTCCCAGCAAGTTGCTACTGGCGCCTTCGCTGCCGTACTCATGGCCGCTTTCAAGCTGTTGATCTAAGTATGCCTTTACTACTTCGAGCTATGAGCATCAGCACCTTCACTTCGTCTCTATGCTTAGTATTGGAAACAATTTTTTGTCGACTGCGGGGAAAGACAAAAGCATTAGTGACGAAACAGCAAGAACCTGTCAAGTAGTATCGGCGGCACTGGAATCATGCACAAGGAAGCATGACTTGGTTCTGCATAATGTCGACGGGGTCAATGGGGGATGACGACATTCAACTGAGTGATGATGATTTATGGGTCTGAGCGCTGTGCTCGTGTCACAGGCATGAGCACATTTCAATCCTTTAGCGAGCGCGTTGGTGCGGACATCAGTCTTGACTAGCCACAGATGAAGTGCTATTGCACACAGGGAAGGCCGTAAAGCGCTTCCACTAATATCGAATGATGTTCTGAAACCGAGACATGGAGCTTCTTCCCCGGATCTGCGTAGTGATCCTCGTCTATCGCTTCTGTTCCACTTTTTCAGTTACCCACAGTGCCGTAGAGAGAATTCTACGAGCCCTGGGCGACTGGTTTCAGCCACAGGTAAACATGTGGCTGCTCAGATGTGGCTGTGCGCTGCCTCGGAGCTGAACTTGAGAAAGAACCCAAAGGTGATGTTTCCCTCTCCAGTTTTCCCCTCACATTTACACGAACAATGGAGCCCTGATCCATGCACCCTTGGCTTCCAGTTGGCTGTGTACCTGCTGGGACTGGGTCTACAAGTGACTTCCATGACATTTCCGCTGGACCGTGATGAAGACTTTGCAGAGCGTGCAGGAAGCCTCCCTCTTTCTCTTGATGTTTCCTGGTGTCCGACAAGCCGACGTCCTCCCCAAAGGGTACATTCTCCCGCCGTAGGAAACAGTAGAGCTTGTCGATCCTTCTTCTATACTCCTATCCCACTCACCTCTGTCACCAAATTACAGATTGCCCGCTTCATTCACCCACCAACCCACGGTAACTGACCTGCCAGCTTGTGAGCCAGTTAGAGCAGAAACAATGCGCGCCCTCCGATACCACGGCGTCAAGGATCTTCGTGTCGAGCATGACATTCCGGAACCGAAGTGTGGGGACAACCAGATCAAGGTCAAGCGTTAGTCTGTCCGTAACAACACAATCAAGCTGCGACTTGTACCTCTGATGCTAGAAGAGGTCCTCGGCAATGGTTGGACTGTTGACTAACGCAAATGCAATGACAATAGCTGCCTTTTGTGGGATCTGTGGGACAGATTGTAAGTACTTCCCGAGATCTCATGAACACGCACCTTGCCCATGTTCCTGAGAGGAGGAGAGGGGGTGAGCGTGGTGACAAAGAAAGCAAAAGCACGGCAAGGATGTGTCGATACTGCAGCGTATATCGAGAGCTTACTGTTTACGTTGGATCTGGAGGGGGACCTGGAGGTCCAGCATCGTTACAATGGACATCTTTTCGTGATGTCTATGGGAAATTCGGATATTAGTTTCTTGAAGTGGCGGGTGGTTTGACTGGCTTATGCAGTCGTACATACTCGCTCACTCACTCCCTCCCTCCCTCACTCACTCACTCACTTACCTTATCGCACCTAGTGCACGAATACTCCTCACCGACATTCATCCCGCAACCGTCCGCGCCCCATCCGGTCACTGGCGAAGTCATGCCCATCACAATCGGGCACGAATTCAGCGGCGAGATCTTGGAGATAGGCTCGTCGGCCGATAACCCGCAGGGTCTCAAAGTCGGGGATAAAGTCGCCGTCCAACCCACAATCGCATGTTTCGACAAATGCGGCCCCTGCGGAGAAGGATACCTCAACTGTTGCGATGCGGCGGGGTTTGTGGGTCTGAGTGGTGGAGGCGGTGGCATGAGTGATGCTGTGTCCGTGGATGCGCGGTTTGTGTTCAAGTTGCCCAAGCACGTTGGACTGGATGTTGGCGCGCTGGTGGAGCCGCTGGCCGTGGCGTGGCACGCAGTCGATCAGGTATGCTTTAGCCTGCCTGCGAAGTTGCTTGGGACAGTGTGACAGATGGCCCGGCTCTGTCGTAGAATCACCGTGACGTGTCGTTTCCCCTCTTCCCGTCTCGTCGCTGACTAGGAAAGCAGTATCCCATCAAGGCAGGTGACTCGGCCCTCGTCATGGGTGCCGGCCCGATCGGCCTCGGCGTCATTCAGTGTCTCAAAGCCCGCGGGGCGGGGACCATCATTGTGGTCGAAATCGCCCGCCAGCGACAAGAGTACGCTAAGCAGTTCGGGGCAACGCACCTCATTGATCCAAGGAAGGAGGACACCGTGAAGCGGGCGAAGGAAATTACTGGAGGGTTAGGGCCCCATGTTGCGCTTGATGCGGCGGGGGTGCCGGCCAGTTTGAGGGATGCCTGTTTGGCCGTAAGGGCGAGGGGCACGGTCGTCAATTTGGCCATCTGGGAGAAGGAGGTGCGTTTTGCTGAGCTTATTTCCCCCTCGTATGCCCCAGACGTTATGTCACCACGTGTCAGAGGAGTGAAGTCGAGTAGAGTGGAGAGCGAGACCACCACCAGAGCTGACTTGGAGTGAACAGGTGCCTTTCCAACCCAACAACCTTGTGTTCGGAGAGAAGAAATATCTAGCCAGTAAGTCAATGTTCCTTCCAGACCCTCCTCCCACTCGCCTCTGTTTCTTCACATTCCCTAACTCAGCGTAGTCCTGGGGTACCTACAGGCCGATTTTGCGGGAGTAATCAAAGCCCTTGACGAGGGCTCATTGCAGCCCGCACAGATGATCACCAGCAAGATTAAGATCGACCGAGTCGTGGAGGATGGATATAGGGCACTGATTGACGAGAAGGACAAGCATGTCAAGATCTTGGTGGATTGTAGGGCGTAGAACTTAGGCTTAGGATTTGGCAGTCAGACTGAGTGAACAACATTACGAACGCATCGTCGGAGCTAAATGTCCTTGTGACAAACTGTTGTTGCTTGTGCAGCACAACTTTCCGCTCTGTCGGCGACATTTGATGACATCTCCAGATCAAAATTAGCTCTCTCCGTGCGCACTGAGTAGTGACAACTTGATCACGCCCAGACTTCACTCACCTGATTACAAGAAGCCTTTGACGACTGCGATACTACCCGTTCAGCGTCGCTATGGAGTATCACTGACTTGATTGTGCCCGTGACCCTGCAAACGATATCTCGATGCCTGCGAGTATATAGATTCCTGTTCTGCGCCCTGCATCGAGAGACTCCTTCTCGGTATAGTTTTCGCGTCCCTGAACCATACGACACCAATCGCAGCATCGTCACCCGAACACCAGCCAGCACGATGAAGAAACAGATTGTCGTCCTCTTCTTCATTTTGGGAATGCTGAGCCTCGCCAGTGCCAGCACCGCTCTTTCTCGGCCTCGGAGGAACAGAGCCGCCACAGAAGCACGCCAACTAGAGAAGACACTCACTTCGCGCGACTGGCCTCCTTATCTAACATTTGACATCATACCAGCCCTCGAGGGCTCATTCGTCTGTGCGCGGACCACCGGCCGCGGGATTTGGCTCACAGTCCGCCTGTTGGATTCGTCCAAGACCAGCGACAAATGTAATCAGATCGACGCATACATTTCTGAAGGCATCAAGAAAGGCCAGACTCCATACAAGTTCATGGACATCATCTGGATCTGCCCTGACGAGGTCCATCTCACCGTTCCTACTCCTGTGATTCAGAACCCAGCCGGCGGCAAGTTCGTTTTTGTGGGAGATGCCGACTTCCCTTCCGGGCACGAGCGCACCATGGCGATGTTGAACGTCACCGACGCCGACCACGAACCTCCGGTCGACATCACCAATGTACAGGTCATGGTGGGATATGACTTTTCGGACGAGGGGAAGCCGGCCATAAAGTACCTCTACTGTATGTGAGCGAGGAAGTCGTACGGAGGTCGTCAGGCTTGGCCCTGATGTCTGATTGATCAGAAACTGGTGCCTCGTGCTACTCAGACAAGTTGGGGCTGGAAAACAACTTTAAGGCGACGCGTGAGGCGCGCCCACGGTCCGTGGAGTCTGATTGGCTGGATATTGCGGGCACCGAAATAGATCTAACTAAGTTAGGCCCGCTCCTGCCGTTAGCTGAATCGATGCTGACTGGCAGCTGAGATCTCTTCACCTTCTTCTCTTTCTTTCCGTCCGGATCACTGTCGGTGACGCTCGCTATTACTAACGTCGGGATTCTAAAGTCCCCATGAAACGGTCATTCAGAGTCTGCAATTGCTGTGACTTGGTGTAACGCGTGCGTGTGTCGTTCGCTCGGCGCGATTGAAATAAGGCCCCCGACCCCTTCCCAGCAGCCTTGGACACAGACGACATCGCGAACCTCGACACAAGCCCCACATCCTTCATTGCGACAACAATGGCGGAAGCCGGCCTCGTCGCCACTATCGTCGGCATTGCCGGCGCGGGTGTCAAACTCTCAATCACGCTGTACACGTTCTCTGAAACAGTCGCAACCGCGTCCTCGGAAATCAAAAACGTCGCCCGAGATGTGTCACTCACTTCGTCGGTTCTCGAACAACTGGGCGCTAATCTCAAAGAAGACGAGCAAGCGAAGCTGTATTCCGGCTCGGCGGTCCAGACGGCCAAGGACGTCATGACCGAATGCGAGGCTGTCTTCCAGGAGATCGATGGCGTATTGGCAAAAGCCACCGACAGTGTGGCGAAGCGATGGCCAAAGAAGGGCGGCAAAGTGGCCCTGTCGGCAATGGACAGGTTGAAGTGGCCATTTTTGCAGCCGAAGATGGCGCTTCTAAGGGGAAATCTGGAGAGGCTGAAGAGCACGCTTGTGCTGATGTTGAATGTGTTGACTTATGCGCGAGATCTGCGAGTCGAGTAAGTTCGTTGGTTGGTTGGTGGTCCGAGGGCGAGCAAGGGTGGACTGACGTTTGGATTAGGAAGGAGTCCTCTCCCGCAGGCAGAGGGAACGATCTGTACCAACGAACGTTGTTGGAGAATCTCTTCCTCGCGAACCAGCAGGCCACGAGGAAGTACGAGACACTACTCAAGATGATTGAGTCGCGGGGTGAGAACGCCCTCGCCGCGACGGGCGAGTCGCTCTATCAGGACCCCAGCTCAGAGCCGGCGCTGGCTCCGTCGGTCAGTCACTCGCTCAAACACGTCGAACGGGCGCTATTGCAGTTCGAGCGCTCGGCCCCAATATCGTACGGCAGCTCACGGATGGGGGTCCACATAGAATTAGAGAAGGAGCTCTCAAGATCTCGCGACGCTAGGGCAGGGCTGAAGCCATGGGTATTGGTTTCGATCGGGCGCAAAGACGAAGTCCCGCCTTCGTACAACGAGTCGTGGATCCCATCCGAGGGGGAAATGTACGGGTCAATCGCGGCCGGAGCCCTGGAGGGTCTGACAGCTGCTGACTTCGATGAACGATCCCGATCGCGGTCCCGGTCGCGATCGCGCGTGCGCTTTCAAGAGCAGTATCACGACCCTTACCAACCCTACCAGAACTCGCAGCCGGGGCCTAGCAGAAGGAGTGACGCCCTCCAGGCGGAGATTGAGGAGACTGTGGGCCTGATGCACGAGAACATTAATCGAGTTTCGCAGAGAGGAGACCGCCTGGAATCGTTAGGGGATAACACGAATCCCTTAACCTCCGGGGCAGTCAAGTTCCGCAAGGGCGCGCGGACGAAGACGTGGTACGAGTCGATTTTCGATTCGATCCCCTCGCCCAATTCGGCTATCAGTTCATTTCAGAAGTAAGTCTGAGCTCTATCAGTCCAATCCCCAGAGGAGGAATGAACGAATGCTGACTGACCTTCGCTACTACCAGAACCGTGAAGAATACAGGAATCTTCTTCGGCGTCGACGACAGCAAAGAGAATCCCGACACAATCCTCGCATACCGCAAGGACTCACGGCTGGCGTCGCCGCCCAACTCGCCCGGCGCCAAATTGGGCCGATCCTCGACGTTTGACGAAATGCTCAGGTCGCCTTCGTCGGAAGGCCAATTCACGCCCCCTTCCACCATCGTATCCAAGGAAGAGGACACCAATGTTGCTGCTGAGAAGGCGGCTGAGGCCGAGACAGTGCTGCACGCTCCACAGCCCGAATCAGCCGGCGACGCCGCCAAGATTCAGAATACAATCCCGTTCCTTGTACCCACGGAGAATGAAGCTGGGGACATTAGCGGACGGACTACACCTGACGGGCCGATAAATCTAGAAGAGAAGGCTACTGAGACTGAGAAGACACGCGCCGAGGAGACCAAAAGTGGGGCTGGGGCAGAGAACGCGCCGGGGCAGGTCTCGAGCGACAAGGACGCGCAAGAGCGAAAGCCAGTGAAGGCAGAAGAAAGCCATTCCCCAGAAGTGCCGGCAGAAATGAACCTTTCCAAGAGCAAGGGTAAAGGCAAGGGGAAAGCGACAGAGGTCGCAACAGACGAACAAGCAGACGAGATCGACCAGTTGCTGAAGGAGTGGACTACCGTGTACGAGTGACTAGTGTGATGGATGTGGATCCTGATACTGCAGGTTGAAGTGAAAGCAGGAAAAGTCTTTCTCGTGCATGCATGCGTGCGTTTTCTTTTGGCCGATTCACAGGAGTTCGAGCAAAGGGACAATTTGAGGGCGGAGTATCTTGTGTCGGTCCGCCTGTCTGTCTATATCTAGTATATATACGAGTGCGAATACGGGGCACGACCCATACACATGACCGAGTACCGGGTACGAGTTACAAGTGTTGACTAACTCACCGAGCGAGAAGTCTGGGATGTTGTAATAGAAACCAGGTTCAGTTTGCTGCTTTTGTAGCAACAGGACGAAGTTCACTGACCTCCCTCGTATAGTTAGACGGGTCAATCGCAGGTATATGCGTCGGTGTCGTATCCAAAGTGCCTCCCTCAGACCAAATCTATCACAGCCTTGGAAGGATACCAGCCAGCCTCCCAGCTCAAAGCTCAGCTCCAAGACCAAGGGCCTGGCATTCAAATCGACGATGAAGTCGCGGAGTCTCTGCAGAGATATGAGCTGGCGACGACGAGCGATTACAGAGGCACGTTCGATATGTTCACCATCATCAACGTCAAAGGACAAGTCCTTGTCCGTCGGGATATCACAGGCAGCTGGGGCGATACAGTAACATGGTTCAAGCTGTTGCGCACTCTGACGCTAGCATTTGTGGGAAAGGGACGCGATAATCTCGGCAGCATGCCAGTATCGATATTCCTGCAATGTGCGGGATGTGGTCGAGAGCGGTAAAACGGTGGAAGTGCAGGGTGACAGACGTGACGGGCAAGTGGAGCTTCGCGGTACTACCACATGGCCGCATGCGAGAGCAAGCTGCAGATCATATCAGAGCGAAAGTACAGAAGGAGCTCCCGCGGCAGTTCGCGAAGGCTGTGGCGAATATGAAAGCACCTTTCGTCCAGGTTATCACTGATGCTCAGGCGCACCGCAGAATGTTTTCTGGGCGGTGAAGGTACTTCGCGTTGGCAAGGCAGCGCCCGCGCAGCGACCACATACATACGAGTACTGGCTCTGATGCCACCCAGGCCTGCTTTCACGCTCATCTATTGAGACTGCGCCTCAAGGTCGGGTCTCTGGCGATCATTGGAGTCAGGAAACACGACTTGTCTCTTCGGCTCTTGTCGACGCAGGCCAGGAATTGGGTCCGGTCTGTCATTCGACAATCATTGGCCCGGGTGAGAAGGTCACGCTGCTCTTCAACAGATCAGGTTCGTGCCAGACACTACTGGCTGGGAAGCAGGCTGCGTTGTTCATTGCGGAGGATTGAGGACGTGGTGGTTTCATGAGCAGAGATGAGCGAGATGTCAAAGCCTTGGACGAGAGGGTGCTCGTCTGGGAAGCTCGTTTGATTGGTGGATTTGGCTGCGGCTCCACTTTAGACGTAAACAACCACCCCGTTGCCCGCAATGCAAGCCGATTCAGCGCTTCAATGCAACTTCAGTCGCAATTGAACGGGCATTCCTGCATCAAACAGCCCGTGGACGGCACCTTGACTCGATCGCTTGTCGGAGGAGGTATTTTTATCATGAGAATCGATAGTATTTAGTCATCGGCCAACTCTGCGCCCGCGCATGCGACCGCCTTTCCTCACAAACGCGACACTTCACCCTGCCCACCCACCAGCAAACCGCACATGATCATGCTCGTGGCGCGTCCGCCCTTACACCCTTTGCCAATGTCACCTGTCCAAAGGCCGACGCGAAGATTAAGCACAAGAATTCAAGAGAAGGAAGACGCGCCGCTGCATCCAAGTCAGGTACAAACCAATGGACATGTGAAGCCAACTGCCGCTTCTTCGTATCCAGCTGTTGCGCAGAACGCGAAGGCAAATGCAAGGAAAAGGAAAATGGGTAGGTTTGCGCAATGAGCTGGCACACAGGAGGAGAACACTATTGCTTACAGCCGGAACCCAGCTTACGACGAGGAGGACGATGGTTTCATGTTCAAACGCGTCAAAAAGAAAGAACCAGAGCCCAGACCGGCTAAGGAAGAGAAGGCCACTGCTCCCGCCCGAGATGATGCGCGAAAACCACAACAGGCGTCCACGGACGAAGCCGACGTGCCCAAGAACGACGACACGACATCCAAGCCGAAAGCGAGGCGGAAGAGAATGTCATTTTCCACACCGAAGCCGAAAGACGATCCACCTCCGCGTCGGTCGAAGCGGCTTTCCAAGGACAATGGCCACGCGGATGCGAGCCCTGCGAAGAAACCCGCCCGCAAAGAGGCCCCTCTGAAGCAACCTGAGAAACAGGCTGAACACCGACCACAGGAGTCCCCTAATAGAGGGATTCGCAGAGAACCTCCGAAGAAACAGCCAGAACAACAATCCGAAATGCGCGCAGGCCAGTCGCCTCCGAAGCGACGAAAGGAGCAAAAGGAGGGGCATCCAAATGACCAACATCCCGGAAGTGCCCGAGACGATCATCAAGCAGAGACCGTCCCGACTTTACAAGAGAACAACTCTGCGACAAGGATTGCCCTACCGCTGGCGGACACTCCGGTGATCAAACGCAACAAAGCCATGCGTGAGAGCAAGGCGGGTAAAGGTGAAAGGAGGAGTAGTTTGGGAAACCGTGGACGACGAGCAAGCTCACTCATTGAATCTGGAACTTCTCACGGTAAGCCAGGCAATGTACAGAAAAGGGGTGGGCTTGGCTAACGCAGCGTGTAGCATTACCTCACTCAGAGGTCGATGTTGCGGACTACTACAAACACATTGAAAGTGAAGGCCTCCCGGAACCCAGGCGGATGAGGCAACTACTCACCTGGTGTGCGGAACGCGCATTGGACCAGAAGCCTATAGGCACAGAATTCGAGCACTCAAGTGCCCGACAAGCAGGTTGGTAGCCCTTTCGGCGATCTATACACTTGAGGACCATGCTGAAGTTGTGCCCAGCTCGAGTAATCGAGGAAGAACTGCTGAAAGACTTATCGAACAAGTCGGGACTATCAGACTGGTTCACCCGAGAAGACGTCCCGGTACCGAAGGAACCACTTCCCGAACGCCCAAATCCGAAGAATGTGCAGAATCTCGCGAAGCTTGCAGAGTTGGAAGAACAGATAAAACGGTTAGACGATCAAAACAACCTTTAGAACACCTAACTGACGCTATCTCAGGCTCCGGATGGAAAAGGAAGCGCTAGAATCGTTCTTGCAAGCCCCGAACCTACCGACGGTATACCAAGGCAACACGGAGACAATACCCTGGGAGATAGAGCGATCACTGCTCTCTGAAGCGGAAGCAGCTGCACTTGACTCAATAGCTGTTGCCAGCAATCCGACTTCAGCAGACCAGATATCCCTGAGAGTCAACGAAATACTGGAATCAATAGGTCCGACGATCGACCAATTTGCGGATGGAGTCCACCGCCTGGGCCAATATCAGACCGCAGCAGAAGGTGTGGCAAGCAGAACATTGGCCCTCTGCGCCGAGAAACTTACAGAGCGAGAGAAGGAAGGGAGAAAGAAAGCACTGACGACGGCAGGCCAGCTGCAACAACGAGACACGCCACCAAAGGATATAGCTGGCGTGCTGCGGAGTTTGAGCCGAGCAGATCGATGATGGGGTAATGTTTCTCGCGAAATGTGCTGTTTGTCAGTGTGCTACATGAATGAAATGCCTGACGACCTGCGTGATCGAGTAAAAGGGCACTTTTGTCATAAGAGAGTCCCACCATCGACTGAGTATCTCGAGATTTAGCCTTTACTCTTGTACCCCCGGATTCTCGTCCAAAATCAACTGCGCCACATCTGACGCCACATCTCGTCGATCTGGATCTAAGCCACGCGCTGCCGAATTGCTACGTCACTTCGCGCCCCTTTCAATGTTGACTCGCGAATTCCTGTTCGACGTCGCCTTGATCGAACCTCTGGGCCCAAAACCCTGCTTCTGTCGATGCAAGAAACCGTGGTGAGCTTGGCGAGGGGCTGCTAGCCATTCGATTGCCTGCCTCAAGCGTCATCCAAGACCACCGGGGGTTCTGGCGAGCCGTGTCCTACGGTTGACCCTATAGCTACGTTGCTGCCCGCTCTTGCTCGTTGATCCATGCAGGGAAATGAGGAATGGTCGTCACACGCAAGACAAGTATTCGTACTGGGTAAGGCATGTACGTAGCATTGCACTTTCCAGTAAGAGACTCGATTTAAATGCAGCTGCTTCCCCGTCTTGTTTCAGTCAACACTTCGAAGTCTCTCACCTGCAAGTGACATCTATCCTCACCTAGTCTTATTAACCACCCGCATTCTTTCTCTTTCACACCTACTACTATCGTCAACTCCGCCTGGTTCACAACTATACCCTCTCCTCATCAGCGAGTATAAGCGCGAAACAGAGTCGGTCAACTCACGAACGCCAACACAAGTCAAACGTCCAAACCTTCCCTCGGCGAACCACAGGTCGATCCTGAGGCAAAGAAGAACCTCCGCAGACTGAGAAAGCTCGTCCCTCGACAGCTCAAACCTCCAGAACGACTTGCTGAGAAACATGCCGTTTCTCTACACAAAGTGAGTGCCCTCTGCCTGCGCACGCATGTGAGCGCGACGTGCCACCTTCCTTCCACCACTGCCTTGGTCGCACTTAGGTCCAAGAGTGCTAAATGGCAAACAGAAACTGGGGCGGTCGTCGCGCAGGTGGGGGAGTGACGGTTGACCGTCATGGCGTGAGACGGAATCCGTTCAGATTCAGCATTGGAAGGTTCAATTGTTTTCGCTGAGCATTCGAGATGACGTCGAATAAGTGAGGATCGGAAGGTTGACACGATGGCGAGCAAGAGCATGACATGAACCTTGGTTGAAAATGTGATCGAGTCGATCCGAAAATGAGGAGAGGCCGACGGTATGGCCGTGGCATGGGATGTCCCTACCCATCAGGCGTCCGGATGTCAGTTGCATGGCCACGAGTCGAAAACTGGGAAAGGGGGGGCGAGGGAGCAGGAAGTCTAAGCAACAAAGGAGCTCGCGGAGGGCCCCAACACCAAGAGATCAATACTCTCACCAGCGTAGTGATCCTACATAGCAACCACGAGCAGGGGACGTGATACTCTATTTTCATTCCGATCTCGGTGGATTCTCCGACGCATCCACCATGGTCATGAGAGCATTCGCGTAGTGGTACATATCTCTGGACACATATCAACCCGCTGCGATCCCATGAACATTACATCTCGCTTATCCTGGCCCACGAGCATATGCAAATCAGTCGACGGCAACCTTGCGTGGCGGTTCCTCGCTTCCGACAGAGCTGGTGGAGGGCGTCACCTTCGTATTCTGGGTCGCGGTAGTGTCATCGTCATCATCCCAGGCATCATCCGGAGCATTCTCGTCCCAATGGTCCAATTCCTCCTCAATAGTCCTCGTAGGCACAACGCCCGTCTCTTGTCCGTCATCGCCCGCTCTCAGGGCACCATTAGCACCCTCGCCGAGCTCTAGATCCTCACCCTCCAACCCGTCACCAGTCAGAGCAGAGTATTTCGCCCGGCGCCTTCGCTCTGCTGACCGTCGATGATATGCGCTCGCTAGGGCCAGCGCGACCAAACTCCCGAGGACATTCGCCAGGACATCCCACGCATCGAATTCGCGATCGTTGGGCAACAACCCCTGCGCAACCTCACTTCCCACGCCCAGCAAGAGAGTGCATATTACGAGCGTCAAGTGGATGACCCGCCGGCGCGCGGTGTCGAATATAAAGTAGAAGACGGCGGTGAGGAGGAAGAAACAGATGAAGTGTAATGCTTTGTCTGACTGAGAAGGGATGTAGGGTTGGGCGGCGGCGGGGGTGGAGGGCAGCGAGGAGGACGGAAGGAGGCCGAGACTGGAGGAGAAAAGGAGGAGGATCAGGAAGCCGACTAGGACACGTTAGCAGGAGCGTAACTAGGCAAGGGGCCGGAGGGGAACTTGCTTGCAAAGGGAAAACGGATTCGCATTGTATCGAATTGTCAGCGTCGAGGAGAGTACTGAGCTGGCTACAGAACAACAGCATGTACTGTAGCCGATATTATGCGAGAGTCTTAGGCCGCAGGTCACCTGGAGGTTTAAGTTGCAGTTGGAGAAGCGCCGCGAGGGACCTGGACCGGGAGCAACTGGGACTGCCACTCACTGACTGCTCGCTCATACCTTCTTTCAACCTCGAACGTCCTTCCCGTAGGACATCAGCATCAGAACCCGTCAACTTGCGCATCACCCAGCGCGATTAATTCAACACTGACACTCTTCAAATCCCTAGTTCTCATCACCGGCACGTCCAAAGATCCTGCCCCCCGATTTTGATGTCCCGCCGCCATCTCGCTGATCTTGCGCGCGCGCGGGAAATTCTGCAGTTCACGCTGGCATCCGCACCTCAGTCACTATTACGCGGGGGCAATCCCGGCCATGTCGGTATCATGGCCGCCCCCGAACTCGCAGAAACCACCAGACGATGAACCACTGCTGCATTCCTTACATCGAGACTCTCTTATGAATGGCCTACTTCGAGCACCCTCCCGACCCCATACCCCGAGTTCCTTCAAGTTGCGCAGTCTGGGGAGCGGTGGTTCCCAGTCCGGCCAACCTGCGGAGCCGGAAGCCAGTCTTGACGAAGATGCCCAGATAGTCCGCTTTCGCGCACTCTTCCAAGAGACTGAGGGGAAACTGGCGACACTTTTTAACGATGTCGGACAGGTCGTCGTCCCTCAAAGGCGCATTCCCGTCGCTGCATCTCAGAGACAATCCGCGGAACCCTCCGTGCCCATCCCTGCTCCTATATCCAAGAAGCGCAAGTTGGACGACGACGATGACTACGACGAGTATGACGAGGACGAGGACGATGAAGACGAGTCCGCCAATGCGTCGAAGGCATCCCCTCTTAAGGATAAGCCGAACAAAGTTCACATTGTCGCCGACGCTACCTCGTCGCCGGTCCCGAGGCCCGCTCCGCCCCCATCCATTCCCTCCGATCCTGCAAAGACCCTCTCCAAGACCGGCGCAATCAAACAGAAAGATGATGCAGAGGACGCTCGGAAGAAGCTAGAAGAGTCTAAGCGCAAGGAGATCGAAACTGTCAAGAAAATGTCGCGGTCCATGTTCTTCACCTTGGAAAATGACCGGGATGCCATGTTGGATCAACAACGTCTTGACGAGGCGGAGCGTCGCGCCGAAGCCGAAGCCGAAGGCCATGCGAGCCGACAGAATGCCGCCACGCAGCAAGGAAGTCTGAGCAAGGCCAACCTCGGCGCATCCAGTCTGACACTGAAGAACCTCATTGCCCGTTTGGACGAACACCGGAACTTGGTGCATGCGACCGAATCCGAACTGCGCGCGCTCATGAGCGAGGTCCGCAAGAATCGAAGCAAATGGGCCAGTGAGGACAAAGTCGGCCAGGAAGAACTGTACGAGGCCGCTGAGAAGGTCCTGACTGAACTGAAAGCACATACTGAACACTCGACTCCCTTCCTCAATCCAGTCAAGAAGAAGGACGCCCCAGACTATTACCTCATCATCAAATACCCCATGGACCTCGGGACCATGACCAAGAAACTCAAGCAGTTTGCCTACAAGTCGAAGAAGGAGTTCGTCGACGATTTGACACAGATATGGAAGAACTGTCTCAAGTTCAACAGCAATCCCGACCATCTGTTTCGCAAGCACGCGCTATTCATGCAAAAGGAGACGGACAAGCTAGTGCCCCTGATTCCGGATATCGTCATTCGAGATCGCGCTGAAGTCGAGGCCGAAGAGAGGAGGCAGCAGATCGCCAATGGTGAGCTGGAGGCGGAGGCGGAGGAGAGCGACGACGAACCTATTATGTCGTCCAGAGGCCGTAAAGCTCCCAAGAAGAGTGCCAAAAAAGGTGGCTCGACGTCGCGTGCACCACCCGAAACGACCCCCGTCCCGGAAACGAAACCAGTCTTGCAGTCATTGAGCTCGGTACAGAACGGTATTCGAGCCGAGTCTGAAGTTGACGGAAGTCAAGGTCATTCAACACCGCCACCTGGAATGTTGACCCCGGCGGGACCATATGGCCCTGGAAGTGTAATCGGCGCTGGAAGTGAAGGCATGGACTTGGATATCCCTGCCTTACCTTCACAGGCACCGATGCCCGAGTATGAAGACGAAGATTACAAACTCTGGAAACAGAAGACCAAGAAAGATCGTGCGTTGCTCGCCGCCGCGCGGCATAAGCTCTTTCGAGGAGACAAATTGAATGCTGAAGAAACTGCACTGCTGCGAAGCAAAGCAGGGATGCGCAGGTGGCAGCGAATGCAACAAGAGGCTACTTCGAGCGACGTTGCCGAGCTCGGCGTCGACGCGTCAGAGCGACAAAGAAAGGCCGAGATGCACGGGCAATCGCTGGCTGAAGGAATGGAAGTCGAGGAAGAAAGCATGCTTCCGGACTACTATGACTGTCTCTCCGCCATCCCGGATATCAACCCTCGACTGCAGTGGGAACAGGACGCCGAAGGGCAAGTCATTGATCGCGGCGAGGAGTTCATGCGTCTCGTGCCATCCGGTTATTTCGTCGCACCCGAAGGCAGACTCTCCAAGAAGATGGACGCCAACATGCGTCAGCTGCAGGATACCCGCAAGGTTGTTTCCAAGATCGCCGTCGTCAAGCAGATGCAGCTGCAGTCGCAAACCTATCAGAACCAGTTTCAGAAGTACCAGGCCGAGCCGTTCGTCGAGGCGGATATCCCCAATCATGTCGTAAGTGATGATGGGCCTGTGATGGCGCCGTGGGTGTGCAAGGCCGCGTTCCAAAGGTCTATCGGCAAGATCCTCTTCCACGCCGGCTTTGAAGAGTTTCAGCCGTCAGCGCTAGATGCTATGACGGATCTCGCAGCGGATTTTTTCCAAAAGTTATGTACGGCGCTGGTGAGCTACAAGGAAGAATACAAGATTCCGGTCACGACAACGGTGGCCGGGTTACAAGGCCCAAAGGTGGAAACGACCTACAAATCCCCACATACCAACGAGGAAGCAATTCTCCATGCGTTGCATTCAGGCGGGATGACTATGAACGACCTGGATCTCTACGCCCGTGAGGACATTGACCGTTTCGCCGCGAAACTAACCACCATGCACGACCGCATGAAAGCGCATCTGGCCGATCTCCTCCGCCCGGCACTGACCGACGACACAGCCCACGGGCAAGGTTCCTTTGCCGACGGCGGCGAACAATTCGTCGGCGGCGACTTTGCGGGCGACCTTGACGAGGATTTCTTCGGCTTCCGCGAACTCGGACTGGACAAGGAATTTGGAATGGCGAGCTTGACCGTGCCGTTCCACATCCTGCAGAATAGATTGGGTATGCACAATCAGGCCGTTGGACCGGTAGATGTTGGGGAGTCGATGTTCAAGGAACCGCCGCGCTGGCCGAGAATCAGCCTGGATAATGTAGACGATCAGATCGGACTCATGCGCAATTGGTTCAAGCGCCGGTTGCACGACAATGGAGATCGACCACTGGTGGAAGATCTGGAGTTGCCCCTCAAGCAGAGGCCCGGCTATGGGCGGCCACGTGTTCCGGCAAGTGGCAAGATTGGAGAGGGAACCCTCAAGAATAACAACACGAGTCCGCAGAAGAAAGGGCCGGCGAAGGGGCCGAACGCCGTGAAGAGTAGTGCCCCTGCGAATGCCAATGCGACGCCAGGGAAAAAGAAGGGCAATCCGAACGGGACGGACGAGACACCCGTGATGAATGGCCCCGGCAATGCGACACCCAGTACGCCCGGACCTGGTGGAGATGGGAGCCCCGAGAAGAAAGCGAAGCCAATGATGAAAGGGAGGGCGACGACAACCACGGACGTGAACCAGGCGGTCGAGAAAGATACCCAGCCGGAACCTGCTGTTGAGGATTTTGTCGTGGACGGCATGATAGATGATGACCCGGTTGGGATGAATGGCGTGGGTGATCATAAGGCCAATGGGATTAATGGGGATGGCGACGCAAGCATGATGAGTCCAGAGAGCTTGTAGTGTCTCTGTCAGAGAGGACGCCTGGGTGATATAGGACGTCGGGAGGACGAGTTGTATAGCATCAGTTGAGGCTGAAGGGGGCCGCGACGACGATAAAGGTGTGGTTGATGAAGGGGTTTATTCGTTTGTTTGCCATCACGTATAGGCTTTATACCCAAGGGAAGGAAGGCGAGATCAGAATACCGATGGTTTTTCCGGGATTTGACCTACGTGCGGGCGTGAGTGCGGGCGTGCGTTGCATGCAAGCATGCATGCATGCGTATTGGATCACCCTGACGCAAGAACAATATAGTAGACTTACAGTACATATCGATCGCATTGCCTTTGTCAGGCTGGTTCAGGCGAGAGATGTATGGCTAACTCGCTCCGATTTGCTTTGCGGCTCTTGACGTTTTGTGTGGTTCGCTCGACTTTAACTTCACTTCGGTCGATGGGCAGGCCGTCCACAAAGACAATCTCAAAGACAATCTCGAAAGTTGGATGATAGCTAGTCACTGTATCTCTAATCTGCTGCTGCATCTCCAATCCCAGGTAGTCAAAAACGGTATTATGAGAAATAACTCCTCACAGTCCTCTGCCCGTCCTCGCTCAGACCCTGCAGAGTCTGCTCTGCATTGATCCCCGTCTTGCCCACCAACACCTTCGCACTCTCGACAATCTTCTTGGCCGTCGCGCCTTGGATCATCTCGGCCTCAAGCGCAAGTGCAATGTGGTGAAACACCTGTGCGGCCTTCGTAAAGACTGCTGGATTTTGTCTGTGATAGGAACGTCAGTGACCCGGAATATCGTCTCACACTACGTGGCGGTGTACTTACTGGTCGATCAATTGCGCGACGAAACTATACGCATACGGCGCAGCCTCTTCATCGTTCACCACGGGCAGCGAATCGATCCATTGCTCCACTATTCCCTGCGGGTTGACCACCTTGGAGGCGTTGAAATGTAGGATCTTGGCCACCGCGGCACATGCATTCTCCGTCGCAAAGACTTCATCATCGCTCCGCGCATTAGGGACACGCGTGATCTGGAGAAGCGTGTCGATGGACGCGGCGACAAAATCGCTCCATTGCTCCCCGCCCTTTTGAGCCGCGACACCGACACCATAGGCCGCGGCTTGTCTGTTGTTGGCATTCTCGTCGCGCATGCCGTTGATGAGGGGGTTGATAATATGCTCCGAGTACTGGTACGACTGTGGACCGCAGAATTCAAGGACATCATCAAAAATGCAGATCGCCCACTGGCGTTGCATGGGGTCCGGGGAGGTGGCGAACCCGTCATAAAAGGGCATCAGTCGCTGCCATGTGGGGAGGAATGCAACGCCCATGTTCTTGAACACCGTGTGGAAAGCTTTGTTCATATCGGAGAGGAGGGTCTGGTCGTCCTCGATGGCATATTGGATGGAGAGAGAGTCGTCTTCATCGGCATCTGCAGCTCCCTGGTTTGCCGCCGCGTCGGCGGCTCTCTCCTCTGCCCGTTCTTGCACGCGCTTCTGGAACTCTTCCAGCGTGGATTGCACCGACTCGACGAATTTGTCCATGTTGTCTTGCGTGAGACATCCCTTGCCCACAACTTCGACGCTCTCGTAAAAACATTGGTACATTTCTGCTAGGGTGTCGATGGAGGGTTCGGCGCTGAGGATCTCGATCTCTTTAGGGCAGCATTTCGCCCATATCTCCTGTAGCTGTGGTGATTGTTCGCCGTAGCGTTTCTTGATCGAGTTGAGCAGTTGAGGGACGAGCTTGGCGCAAGAGACTCGGACAGGGTCGTGGAAGAAGAATGCGAGTCCAGGCAGAGCGATCCGTTCGGTGATATCGGCCACATAGGGTTCAAAGTCCGCTTCCAAGATCTGGGCGTAGATTGTGATGAGTTCGATCGAGGTGTTCTTGTCCTCCAAGGTTGACGTTTTGATGCCAATTACCTTGCCTTTCAGAGGGACCAACTCCCAGCCTTCTTCATCTATCGCCTCATCCTCGCTGTCAATCAACTGAATATCAGCCTTTGCGGCGGCGAGCTCGAGCAGGGGAGGCATGACGCCCGGGAGGTACGGCACGAAATCACTTCCCAGGACTCTACACATTCGTCCCCAGCAGTGGAGCAAGTATTGTGATTGCGGATCATCATCATCGGCGATGTTCTGCTGAATGTTGCCCAGGATCTGGACCAGCGTGATGCCATCTTGGCCCATCTTCTCCTTGCCGACGGCCAGTGCGATGAGTGTGGCGCATTCCATGGCTTTGGCACGCAACAGGCGATACTCTTTCGATTGCTCTGATCGCAGGACATTGAAGAGAAGGGGCATCAAGGTGTCGTAGTACCGGATAAAAGCGCTCTCAGCGGAGTCGGCAATGGTGGCTATCGTCGACAGTGCTTGTTCCTGGACATATCGCTTGGGGGACTGTAGCAGTTGCAGGAGGTGACTGAGTAATTGGTCGAGGTAAGGTTCCAGTATCGACTTTTCTGCCTCCTCGCAGAAGTTGACGAGCGCTGCAGCGGCATGAGCCTGAACACGAGGCTCACGAGCCTCGAGCACGGGGATGATGTTGGTCAGGACCACCTGGTGATACTTTTCTTGCATAGGTCCTGCAAAGTCAGTGCTCATCTGGCCCAGAGCGTTACATCCCGCAAATCTGACTCGGGGATGGGGATCTCTCAGCGATGGGACCACGAGTTCGAGAACCTTGTCAAGCTCGCCAATCATCAGGTCTCGACAACCTTCTGAGATGGCGGAGATGGCCATCAGAGCCGCATGTCGGTCTCTCCACGAAGCAGAATGCATCATCCTGGGCAGCCAGGTGAAGGTCGCAGGGAGCATGATCTGTCCTCCCAGCTTGTTTGCCAGTCGATCCATGGTTTGCTCGCCTGCCACGTGGTTCATTTCCTGATCTTCCCCGTCGAGATCTTCGGTGGCGTTCCACTCTGCAGCATCGTCGTCGTCGGTGCCTATGTCTGTCATCAAACTGAGACATTGTGTGACCATATCGGTGGTGTAGGAAGGATCCTTCTTGCACATGGCAGGGGCCCATTCGGCGAAAGTGGCCATCAGCTCCAACCCGTTCTGACGTGTCTGATCACCCAGTTCTTTGTCCTGGATGACCGAAACGCTGAATTTGACGAGGTTGTTGAACAAAGCTTTGAACATCTTGGGGCATATTTCGGCGAGTTCGATGAGGACCACTAAGGCCCTAGAAAGATTGTCCGTATCTCCAGCTTCCTTCAGGGGGGGCAAAATATTGAGGATTTCGGGGACCAGAGAGTAGTATTTTGGCTGTGTCTTCTTCTTGATGGAATGGAAGAAGGCAGTAAATGCTTCGATGGCAGACAGTCGGACCTGGAGAAATGAGTATGTCGCACTTGAAATGCTTGGGTCGCGAATCTTACGTCGACTGAGTTGTCTTTGAAACCCTTGAGGAACACCTCTTGCACCACGCCCTCATGTTCTCGCTCGATGACGCCGGGAGTCGTTGCGAATATTCGAAATGCGCACTCGCGCATCCCGGGTTCGGAGGACTGACTTGCTTGGAACAACGCATGGAGCAGCTCGACCCACGTCTCATTCTCGCCTGTGTGCTGTATTAGCCAGAGACGGAGACTAATCGTGACAGAGTGCTTACCAGACTCGACATACTGTCGGGCGATCTCTGCGATTGCATCTCCGATCTTGTTCCTCACGGGACTGACCTGTTCTCTTGCCAGTCCTTCAAGTAACTTTGACCGGATGGCACCCTTGGCCTCACCGCTGAGCGTCCAGAAGAGTTCTTTCGACTCGTTACCGGGAGGAATTTTGCGCTGTTTCGAGGCCTGTTTGCGGAACAGAACCGCGGCAAATGATCGTGTCTGGCGCTATCTCTCAGCATCCGCCCAACCATAATATCTTCTGACATACCGATGGGTTCTCCGCGACCTGTAGTTGCTCGGCCAGCCCCATCAACAACACCTCAGGGCGATTGGGAGTCCAGTCATTGTTGAGTTGTTCCTCGGCTTGACTGCGGAGAGTGTTGTCGGGCGATTGGAGGGCTTGGAGGAGCTGGGTCAAGGCTCCCTGCACCTCGGCAGGGAGAACGGACATGATGATGGATAGTGGCCTATGGCATACACAAATAAGGGCAGTCGGTCGCCACGATCACGAAACGTTGATGGAGGACTGGAATGTGCACCGGCGCGTGTTTGCTGGGAGGCCGGACTGTTGGGTCCAGGCCGGGATCAAATACAGCGGCAGAGGGGTGTGGCTTCGGGGAAAGAAGGCAGATACAAATCAGTAGCCAGCGAGTCAAACACCCGGCGATCTCGACTGAAGGCGATCGTTAAGTATGAGGCACAGCTGCAAAATAGAAACTATGGGCGTTGTGACAATAAATTTGGCCAGCGAGTTGTGCATGAATTGAGACTCCACCGCCGACTCCAACTCTCGAAGCCTCGCCGCAAGTCACGTGATGCCACAGCTCGATTCCCATTGGTCCACGTATCCCCCCTTCAAACCTGCCATTCTGCCCCCTTGCGCATGTCCGTTTCATCTCGCTCCAACGCCTTCTCGCTGCATGGTCGGCATTCATGCTCGATGTGCCGGCTAGTGTTCGTGACTCATTTGCACAGGCAGAGCCTCTTTCCTCTTAGACTATCTAGGATTCAATATCTGCCCTCCGTTTCAAAGCTGGTGTTGATCCGAGTTGGTGTAGCGTCTGCTTTGAGTACTGATTGAACGGCCTGGCTTCTCCCACAAACGACTCCAAGGCAGTCAGACGTGAAGGGCGGACTGGAGAATGCTCCGCCGCTTCTCCATGCTGATGATCGTGCAGCTGCTCTTGCTGCATCAACAGTTCTGGTGTGCCAATCTGACCAAGTTCGGCAACATCAGCTATTCGACACTGTACCACCCTCTTTTCGTCTGGTGAGATTGAAGCCCGTGACGGACGGCTGACTTGGGCATCAAGTCCCAGGCTCAGGTCATTGATGACAGCACGCAGGGTATTCATAGTCGACGATTTCGGATGCTCGAGATCATGCAACAGCCCGAGCCGTCCCCATCCGCGTCTTTTGGAGGCGCCCCTTCGTTTTGCAGACTGGTGACTCGGGAATCGGTCTCAAAGACAGTATCAGAATGGGATTCAGATTTCTGCGTTCCTGAGAAGGTCGTATTGTGATCGTCGCCGTCGCTATCTTCTCCCATGCTGCTTGAGCTCTGAATTATGTCCTGAGATGTGACGTCGGATGGCGGCCACACTGCCTGGGTGTTTTTGCGGTCTCTAGCCAGAAAGAGTGTGAAGTCCCTCAAGATCGACTTTCGAGGCGGAAAAGGCCGCGATTTTTGTGCTTTAAGGTTCGGGATGTGGTCCGAACATGGATTGATTGGAGGATTTTCCGAAGCCGGGAAACTAAGGGAACCCAGCTCCTGTATAAGTGGTGAGCTTTTGCGGCTGCGAATGGCGCGGAAGGGGTTCTTCAATTGTGACCCTGGCGAGGATGAAGTGCTTATGGTATAAGTTGGCGAGTTCTCGTCAATTCGAGCCTCCTCGGCTCTCACACCAGAGAGGAATGTTGTGGACAGCGACCTGAGGCCTTGGAATCTGGACCTATTCCGGCCAGCAGTACGCACGCTAACAGAGTCGACAGGCGCGCCTGCATCTAGGTCGCATATCTCAACCGTATGCAGGTTTGATCGGGTCAATGGCCGTCCTCGGTTGGTCTGTTGAGGATTGCCCGAAAATCGCTCTGCATACTCGAATTCATCGTCAGCGTCGTCAAGTTCAGAGAGCTTGTTCTGAAAATCACGCCTATGCCTCTTGTTCCGGTAGCCGAGCGACTCAGATTCGTAAAGACCGGCGTGGCGTGCACTTGGTGGTGATGCTCCAACGGAAGAGGTCCGCGAGCACCAGTTGCGTTGCGTTGCTGTGAAAATTGGTGAAGACAAGTCTTCTTCAAACACACTGTGGTCTTCGTACTCGATTGTGATCTCGACCTGACTCTCGAAAATCCCCTTGCCGTCGTCACGGGGTTCGATGACAGTGTGGGGAGGATTCTGTACGACTGGGCCTGTCGGAGACACCATATTCTGGCCCTCGATCTCGATTTTCACCTCGCTATCCCAAATCAAGCCCTCTCCTGTCTCTGGAATAGTGACCGACGTCTCATATGCATTGTCTCCATCACAGGAAGAATTGTCCCTAGCCTTAAGCTCTACAAGCAGACAATCTTCGCAAATCTGGTTGAGAAATGACTTCTGGACAGTGCGGTGATCGGCACAGTTTGGAGTTTCGGCAGGCCTCGCTCGCTCTCCGAACTGCTTGTAGCCCGTCTCGGAGTGGACTCCCGTTTCTTGAAGCCATTGGCGCAATGGGTATTGTACGTTTGGGGCAAAGAAAGGGAATGACTGATTTTGATAAGACCGGCAGAGCACGCTGTGATTGTAGAAACAGCCGCATTCGCGGTAGGTCCAAACCTCCGTAATACACATCTTGCCAGCAGTTCCGTACTGTAGGATCAAGAAATGAAGGAGGAAGTAGACAAACAAAGAGACACATACCAGCAACGAGGAGAGAGGTTTTTGGAAGGTTGTCAAATAGATTGGCATAAGCCCCGACCGCACAAGGGTATCAGCTCAGTGTCAACTGTTGTGTTATCTTTGGACAGAATTTCTGCCGCACCTCTGGCCAGTTTAGATCAGGAGCAGGTACAAATCCTCGCAGGTGCTCCCAACCTAATCCTCTTGTGTAGCCCGGGTGTTCTGAGTTGGCAGCCTCTTGTCAAATCAGCCAGCTTCGGGTACGGCTGCGCGCATATAGATTGAATTCCCGTCTGGCGCGGTACACGCCTTGCCGCGTGTTCTGGATCTTCGGATCGCGACTTTATTATCCTGCCCTCTCCCGATTCAGGGGAAGTGTGACTATCAGCCAGTTGCTGCCCGTCTGTCAACTGTCAACCACTTTCGTCGAGCTTCGTGAAGCTGATGTGACACTCATGTTCCACCATCTTCGGCATTTTCTCATCGAAGAAAACCTCGAATCGGCTTGTAATACCTGGAGACGTGTCCGGGTGTTTTACAGAAGTCTTGTACTTCCGGTACAACGCAGCCAGTAAGGTCAGCATTTCCGCGTTTGCCAGATGCATTCCAATACACATGCGTGCGCCGCTGGAGAAAGCCCAGAAAGATCGGTTCCTGGGATCGGATTCAGGGATGAGGGTGCCACAATCTGCCAGCCATCGCTCCGGTCTGAAAGTCAAGGCAGACGGATACACAGTTTCTTCTCGGTGGAGGCAGTATGGTGACATGCCCACAACCGTGCCTGCAGGGATCTCGTAGCCATCGACTACAGTATCGACGGGGGCGGAGCGAGGTTCGAAGGTCGGCAAGGGTGCGTACAGCCTAAGAGATTCCCGGACGACCGCATTCAGATAGGGCAGTTGAGTTAGATCCTTCGGCTCAGGAAGCCCTTGGCTGTCCACGGAGATCTGCGACAACTCGTCCCTCAACCTGTCTTGGTATTCCTTGTGCTCAGGCAATGAAAGGGCCCAGATCATGAACATCAGAGAGTCTGAAGTGGTGTCGATTCCTGCCAACAAATGGTCAGCACATTCAGAAGCGATGTCCAAATCGGGCAGGTTTGCCTCCTTCTGTACCCGGAACAAGCGCCCAATGACGGTTGATTCTGCGCCCTTGGCCTTGTCTTCGCTTGGAGCATTTTTGAAGCTGCGGAAGGCTTCCAATGCATGCTGACGGATGCCAGAATACGTGAAAGGCTTCCGCATCGGCATCAAACCCATCGACGTAAGCAGTCTCTCCAGGATACCGCTGCGGGTCGTGATCCACTTAGCATAAGCAGGAAAGTGAACCACGAACCACGCCAATCGCCGTCGGGCTGGATTGAGTATGTCTTGGATCAAATCCCTTGACTGCTCGGATCCCGCCAGAGCAGTGGTGCCTCCATATTTAGGTCCATAGACGAACTCTGATATTGCGTCCAAGGAGAAGTAATGCAGACTCGAGAATATCTCGCTGCCCAGCTCCGGCTCTCGCTCAAGCAGGTTGAGGTAGGCGGCCACCTTACTCTTCACCAATGCCGAGAAGTGAGGCGACAGAACTGTTTGATTCGCATAGATGTGGCTGATCAGCTTCTTTCGTTCGCGGTGGAGCTGGCCCGAGGCGAATGTGAACAGATTCGGTCGGCCATAGACATCGAACATTCGATAAAAGGCGGTTCGTTCGAAGCCGCTGCCGGCGCCATATATTGTCCTCAGCGCAGACAGACTGTTGAATGAGATCTCATTCGGTCCGATGCGAACAACTGGGCCGTATGTTTGGTGCAAGCTGTGGATAGCATGAACGGAGCGAGCGTGCCATGCATCCCAAGCCAGTCTGAATCTCGTCGTCGCGTGAAGCCATGTGCCGGGGACTTTCCTGAGCTTTGCAGCACGTGAGGAAGAAAGAGTCGCAGCATAAATTATAAGGGCCAACACGACCCACAAGCTGATAGGCATTCCGTCGATTAAAGCTGCCTCCGTTCTCAATGTCACAATCTTCAGATGATCTTCTCATGCGCCTCAGCTTCTATCATTCACCTTGGATCGGGTATTTGGTTTGTTATAGCATATGCTTGAAACTAGGCGTGTTATTCAAGGGCAAACGCGACACACAGAGATGCGTGTCGTCCACAGGAGCAATACACTGGCGAGCGTTGAGCCTTGCACCCTCGATGTCTGCGGGCATGTCCGGGCGGGCCCACCCGGCGCTGGAACATACTATCCTACAGCTGGGCAACAATTCTACGTCAATTGATTCACCGACCGCGATGTTGCTGGCTTCGCGTGTCCTCTGGATCTTCACTTGTAGTCCTCCTTCTTCATGAATTTGTGGCCGGGAGCTCTTCCGTGTCAACACACAGGCCTGACAGGCCCATATCTCCGCTTGACGGGTGTGTAGATTAGTCTGGGCAAACTGGGGAAGCCAGGGGCAAATAACCTTTGGTCTAGAAGCCTGGACATGTCCGCTCTGCAGGCCACAATCTTGTTATCTTGAGGTGGACAATCTTGAAACCATCGAGAAACCGTGACGCACATATCCAGCGCCCTACCAATATCGTGGAGAGCATCACTGGGAAATGCCGACGTGCATGATGACAATTTCTTCTCTGGGATGGAGGAGCGTTTGAGTTCGGGAAGCGTGGGGCAAGGCAGATACATGTCGGCTGGGCTGGTGCCTGAGATAGGTAGGATCGGAGGTTCGCCTATCAGATCAGCACTTCTCAGTCGTCCAGGAGGATGAGTCCCTGCCTGCCTGCGAGCCTGCTCTTGACGGCCGCGGCCAAGACAGACGCATTCCCATTTTCCCGGGACGATGCTTGCAGCACCAGGCTTCGGCACGTGGCGCGGCGTGGCCATGAGGCATGCAGTTGGGGCAATAGCTCATTGCAACCATGCAGCATCATCAGACTCGTGCTCAAGCTCGCATCTCGCTTCGGAGTCGAACGCATAGCACGAATAGCAATTGCACGCGACGCCGGTTGAGATGTTGGCGTACACAGTATACTCGACGCTGCTAAAGCTTGAGCAAGCCCATCCCGCACCCAAAGCCACTGCGCCATCGATGAATCGAGCAGGTGTCAAGACATTGGTCAAGACGACATCAACGCGTCGATCGATGCTTATCGCAGCCTCTTCGCCGGGCTGGCTGGGCATCCGTGTAGGGATATCAGGTCCCGTTGGCTTTGGAGAGACAAGGGTCCAATGGGAAGGAAGGTGAGATCAATGACCCCTGCGGAAAGATACAGTATGCAGCGGAAGCAGGCCTAGGAGCTTCGATGGCGGGTGGCCAAGGGCCAGTTGCTGGGTTGCAGCCAAGAGCGACCAGCACGAGTCTTACACCTCGCCTTCGCCTGCCCCTTCGCAGACTACCTTATCAATAGCCACTTACAGTCCTGCACTATTCTGATCCCACCCCACCTGGCAGTCAGCTCGAGCCTTGTCTGTTGCGTTGCTGTTTCTGTGCTCATACCACGCGCTGAAGTTCCATTGACTGAGTTATAAGAGATCCTTCCGACCCTCGTCTTTGACCATGTCCCGGCCGCCTCCTCCCTCCTCCCACCTGCTTTGGTCGCCCTTTCGCAACCAAGTCCATCGTTCTCAAACGTCGCCTTGAGCGGGACAGCTCCCACTGAGAGGACATTCTACCAGGCAGGCAGTATCGTTGTCACCATGGCTGAGACAGACTACACCGACCCGGAGAAGGGCATCGAGCCCATCAAAAGCCGAACCTCCGTCGACGAGCATGACCGTAAACACTCAACAACCGGCCGGAAGACGTCTGTCGTGGAGTCAATCATCGCCGCAGATCTGCTCGATGAGCGCTATAACATCACTCACCGTGGTCTGAAGAGCAGACATGCTCAGATGATCGCTCTGGGCGGAACTATCGGTACTGGGTACGTCGCAATGTCCCTTTTGGCGCCTTTCGACTTCGTGGCGAGACTTTCGGACGCAACTAACAATTCTCCCGCTTAGTCTCTTTGTCGGTTCTGGCCAAACTCTTGCCGTCGGTGGCCCAGCATTCATTCTGGTCGCCTATCTGTTGATGACGTTCCTGGTCTACTGCGTCGTGACCGCCGTTACTGAAGTGGCTGCCTATCTTCCGGTCCATGGCGGCACGATGTCGTTCTACGGTTATCGCTACGTTTCTCGGTCCATGGGATTTGCTCTGGGCTACCTTTACTGGTACGCGTTGGGTATCTTGGTTCCATACGAAATCACAGCCGCAGGTCTTGTCATCAATTACTGGCACAACGACGTCAACATCGCTGTCTGGATGACAATTATGCTGGTGGTGATTATCGCCCTCAACTTCTTACCCGTCAGGTTCTACGGCGAAACCGAATTCTGGTTCGCAGGCACGAAGGTCATCCTGATGATCGGCCTGCTCCTTCTAAGCTTCATTCTCTTCTGGGGCGGTGGGCCCTCCCACGACCGCCTAGGCTTCCGGTACTGGAACGACCCCGGCGCAGCACATCCTTACATCGTCGGAGGCGATACCGGGCGCTTCGTCTCTTTCTGGCAAACGGTTGTTTTGTCGGTCTTCCCCTTCACCTTTGCACCGGAACTTCTGGTCGTTACCGGCGGGGAGATGGAATCGCCCCGACGCAACCTCCCGATCGCTTCGAAACGCTACTTCTACCGACTCGTCATCTTCTATGTCCTGGGCGTCCTCGCCATTGGCGTAACCTGCCCGAGCAATGATGAGCGACTGACCAACGGCGGAGCTGGAGCTGGATCTTCTCCCTACGTTGTGGCTGTCGCAAACGCGGGTATCACCACGCTCCCCTCCATCGTCAACGCGGTTATCCTGATTTCGGCATGGTCGTCCGGCAACTCATTCTTGTACATCTCCTCGCGCGCTCTCTACTCCTTGGCGGTGCAAGGGTCCGCTCCTCGGATCTTCAAACGCTGCAACCGCTGGGGTGTGCCATAGTGAGTGCTCTTGCCTCTTCCCTCCTTTTGGCATTAGATCCACGCTAACGAATGTTTCTTTTTAGCATGGCGGTCGCCGTGTCCTCCCTCTTCTGCGCTCTCGCGTACTTGAACGTCGCCGACGACGGCTCCACCGTCTTCAACTGGTTTGTCTCCCTAACCAACACGTGGGGCATGACGTCATGGATTTGCTGCATGATCATATTTCTCCGGTTCCGAAAGGCGTCCGCCGCGCAGAACATCCAGCCCGTCTATCGCAACTGGATCCAACCGTACGGAGCGTGGATCGCCATGGTGTCATTCACGTTCCTCTGCCTTATCAATGGCTTCACCTGCTTCTTCCCCAGCAAATGGTCAGCCAGCTCCTTCCTGACGAACTACATCGGCATCCCCATCTTCCTCGTGATGTACTTTGGCCACAGGATCTTCTTCTGGCGCGACAAGTGGGCCTGGGATCCCATGGAGGTGGACATGCAGACGGGCCTCCAGGAAGTCATTGACGCCGAGGTGCCGTTGAAGAAGAGGAAGGGTCTGGCCCGGATATGTATGATCATCGAGTAAATAGATCTGTTCAAGTTAGGGTGTGTAGAATCCGCGCATCGTCGCGACGTCGTTGGCCAAATGTTTGGGGTTGCGTGACCACTGCCAGTAGTACGTACGACACTTGAATGATCAAATCCCATTCATAGGGAAGAATTAGACATGGTAGTAGATCGTGCATAAGATCTGTGACGGCACGACGCATGATTTGCATCCGAGCACGCCCTGAAACATCAGGTATCGCTCAATACGAGCACTAAGAGCCCCCAAAGATTAAAAGGGAAAAGGGAGAAAGAGAAGAGGTCCAAGTCCCTCATACTCGGTACAGTACATAGCTTGCAGAAGAAAGCCACGCTCCGCCAAGACTGATACGAGTACCTTGTACCTCGTACAGGGAGCACACACGCGCGCGCGCGCCAGACGCCAAGCTTGTTCATTTTCCAGTAAGATAATAACCCAATCAAGCTAACGGGCTGAACTGCCTGGACAATGGCGGCGACAAGTCATGCAAGATATACTCGGTACTCGGTACTCGATACTCGATACTCGTACGAGTACTTGGCTATCGCACAGGCGGCGGGTTGTGGCTACTACTGTAATCGGGCCGTTTTTTTTGGTTTCCGTTCCGGTTCGTGATGGGATCCGCCGTCCTGGCTGGCTCGCTGGTGACCGACAATGTAATAATACATACTCCGTACTGAGGCCATTGCGGTCTCTGAAATACTTGTACTTATACTTAATTACTTGTAGGCGTTGAATGCGTCGTGTGGGGGTGTGCACCTCTGAGTTTTTGCTTCTGGACTTCTCTACTCATACCATTGGGGATTGTGGGGGAGGGTCGTGAGGGACATCATTTTTGGGGGCATGGATGTGTGTACGAGTAGCTGGTTGGCTTCGAAGACTGCTTTGAGAGGACTGACTGTATTCGTCGTGTACCGTCTCTGCCCTTGGTTAAGAAACCGGCCTGTACGAATCGTGGGCATTACTATGATGATACTAGAGCGACTGCTGCTGGATCTCGTTGGGAATACCTCGAACTCGGTCAAAGATGTGTCGTTGACAAGCTCTCTTGCACGTTGTCTAGCAGTGAATTTCCAACTCGACAAGAGACATCAGTGTAATCGGGCCCTTCGTCTGTTTCCAATTGTAAGCTTTTCTGAAGTTGCTGAATGTCCAAACTGGGGTATACTGTATGCACATGACTGAACTCCGCAAGCCACCGAAATCCGTCCCTTATCCAAGATACAGGTAAGCAAGAAGTAGCCGCCTTGCGTCCCAACCGCTTCGCTCCAACCTGAGGCTGGTATCTCCTAAGCCCAGCACCGATACATTTCTTCAAAAAGCAAGAATCAAAAAGTCGTAACCTCCAACTGAACTTGCATGATCTGGGCGTTCATAGACACTAGTAACCACTCACGGCGGTCGGCTTGCAGATTCGAGGTTGTTGTTCCTCAACCTCCCGCCATGATTCCCACAGGCACATCTCCGAGGTCGACACCATAGCTTGCCCTTAGGAAGACGCCTTTCCTCGATGCCTCGGCTTTCCCACTTGCAGATCTAGTCCCGGCCGAGCCGCCGAAGCCACTTCCACGTTCATAGCCGAAATCCATCCCCCCCGAGTAACGCCCAAAAGCTGGCGGAGGATGCGACCTGTCCAAAGACTGTGGATGTAATTGTTCCGCGATTGACGAGGCAAAGCTGACCGCACTATTTGCATTCGAGTGTGGCCGAGGGGAAACAGCTCCACTGGAAGGCTGTGGCAATGGTAGAAGGCGGCGACGAGAAGGTTCTCTTGGTTGGGTCGTATGTGGGTAGTGAGTATCATGTGTCCTGGTGTACTTTCGAGACTGTCTCCCGTACGCAGATTCATCATCGTAGCGGTCAGTATTCGAGCTTTCGAACGGCAGACGATAAGCATGCTCTGGCAGTGACGATACCTCGTTCCGGCTGTGGTACTCTTGCGAGGATGGGAAAGACTCCTCCGGAGAAAGGCATTGCGCCCAATCCGGCTGCCGCCGTGAAGGTATGGCTGGGTACATGGGTCCATTCTCAACATGTTCGAGATATTCCTCGTACTTTCCAGAGTCCCAGGATGGTCGTCTCAGAGCTTCGCCTGCAGATTTTCTGCGAGCTTTCCACGCCGCAGCGTGAGCAGCCCAAGGGTCATGCGTTATGTCAACCGGCCGAGGCGAATGCGTCGGAGGTGGCGGCGCCACTTGGTCAGATCCGTCCTCCTCATAGACAAGATACGAAGGACGTGGTGAATGTGGTGGAGGAAGTGGCGCTCCATCAGTGCGCAGTGACGGCTCTCGTTGCATTGAAGAGGTCCGATATGCCTTTTCCAGCATTTCAGGCGTGATTGGAGGGGCCTCGCCGACAAAACTGGCCGGTCTGAGGTTCTTACCAGGTATGCCTCCTCTGTCGTTGAACGAAAGGCGCCGCTCTGGGACCATGTTTTCACGCTCCTGAATGGATCGACTGCGACGCCTGGACAGCTCTGCGGCCGTTCTGTCATCCATCATCGAGCGGTTGTGAGAAGGAGCTGCAGAAATGACCGGGAGAGTCATTGGTCCTTGCGAAAGAGCGCCGTGGTCGCTCAAGTCATATGGACTTCTCCCCAATACCGCACCGTCGGTGCCGAAGTTATTAATGATGGCAATCGCCTCGACTTGACTCATGCCTGAATCGCGTCTCGAACTTGAAACGTCCGTTTTGGAACGCCCAAACCACGACCGTGGCCGACTGCGCGATCTCGATCGCTTGACCTGAAGGGACTGCTCCGGGCCAGGTGACGGAAATCTGAAATCAGTACTGGATAGGTCAAGCTTGGAGCTACTTGGCCTGTTTCCCATCATGTCACGTTGCATATAAGTTCGCTCCAGCTCCGGCACTAGTTGTGACCTGAGGCGTAGGTTTTCTCGTGCTTCGGGAGAAATTTGAGGGATACTCTCTTCGTCGAAGGATTGGACCCTGACAACGGATATCTGACCGGGAGGTTGGCTCAGTGGGCGTCTTTTCTTCATTAACTTTTTCCGGGCTTTTGCAGGTTTTGGCCCTTCGGCAGCAGGTCCAGGTACAGCTAGTGTCATCGCGGCCGCTGCTCGCTCTACTGACACAATGCTTGGTCGCGTGTTGGCAAGTGTTGGCACGTTGGGCTCAGTCTTTCGCGATTTGAGAATGGACGGTCTGATTCCAAGGAAGGAGGCTGGTCGAATAGGATGTGGCGTGGCGTCACCCATTGTCGAGTTTGATACCTCGGGCAACGCTTTCAGATCTACAGGCGGTGGTGTCCGCTTCGCGACTTGAAGAGATCGGAGAGAGTTGCTCGAGCTATAGCCACTGTCTGATTTCTCTGGCGCACGAGGAGGCTGAAGTCCATCTCTAGAGGGCGAGAGCTGAACTTGAAACTCGACCGCTGATTGGAAGGCTTCATCAGCTGGGATGCTTGGCTCGATTGGAGAATACCAGCTCAATGGGCTATCAGACGCTCGGTGTTCATGATCAGTCATCACCTGTAGCAGTCCTCGACTTCGACCTCTTACTGTCTCAATGCTCACTTTGCGGATTACTGAGCCAGTGGGAGAAAGCGACGGCTCCAATGGGCTGACTGGAGAGAGCTCACTCAAATCGTTGTCAGGCGAAGGCGACCTTTGCAATGACGAGCACGAGCTGGCCCTCCAAAGTGACGATTCAGATCGAGTTCTCCGAATAGTGCCGACGGGGGAGCTTTGCCTCTGTTGCTCGAACGGACTTGCACCGACCTCGGCAATGTATTCATTTGCCATCAGCGAGGTGTGATCCCCAGCGGAGGTAGGCTCAGTATCTTCTTCTGGCCTCATGACATTCTGCAGTGGATGGCTTCGCGGTGCGGCTTTGTCATCGTCTTTCTCCCAGCTGAAGATTCGACGCCCAGCTGTGCCGTTGGAATTACCACAGGAATGGAAATCCATTGATTCGAACTCTTCATGAGTATCGCCGTATTCACTAGACACATCTCTGTGCGGTGTTTGAATAGCCAGAAGCTGCCTTGACACCTTCGATGCCTCGCTCAAAGCCGGCGAGGCTCGACCGTTGACGATGCGCAGAGAACCGTGCCTCAACCCACCCAACTGCGAATAGCCCATGTCAGACGGTGTACCAGCTCGGCCAGCAGTCCGTGGCGGTGGAGGTTGCCAATCAAAGTATTCCGGCTCGACAAGACTTGCTGCGGGTTCTTCCAGCTCTTCGATCACCTTATGCCCCTGTAGATCTTGCTTGGATGTAACGGGAGGTAGCTTCCTGGTGGCAGTGCCAGGGGCGAAGGAGGATCGACGGGTTGGAGGAATGGAAGGCGAATCCGCAATCTGATCGAGTGAAGGGTTCGGCGTGGAAGCAACTGTCGACTCAGACTTGAGCGAATTTACACGTTCGTTACTGGGCGTCCGGCTTAGACTGGACGATCTCTGCAACGACAACCGGCGAAGTAGAGTAGACTTTCTCTTCTGTGGTTTGACTGGAGACAACGGCACTGGCTCTTGTTGTGGTTGTTGCTGCTGCTGCTGTTGATTCCGGGGCGCTTCAGCCGTCGCCTTCTTCCCCTCGATTCGATTGACCATATAGGCCACCCTCCAACTTGAATCGTTCTTCATTGTGTGAATGGGGGAGTGGCCGTCGCGGTCTGGGGCGAGGACATCATTCCGGATATGCTGGCGCAACGCCTCGCCGGAGACGGGCGACAACGGGCTGACAGGCAGCTCTGTGGTGCTTGCATTCTTGCCCTGCGCGGGAACCTGCAGAATAAGCGTCGGTGCACTCGTCGAAGTTTGAATCTTGGTTGCATTGCTTGTGAGGGGCTTCGACAGGCGATTTCGCCGACGAGTTTCGGGTTCAGTCTGGACCGACTGGGCTGCGAGGCTTGATCTGCGGTGACCGAACCGCATCTTGAGGTGTAATATGTTCTTGAACGCGGGCACGAACGCTTCCTAGGTCCCGGTAACAGAGAGGTATATCATGTCCTCGAAGACATCGCCCCACCTCCACTCGAAAACGGGGTGACAGTACCTAACGACCTCTGGAGAGAGTGTGAGCTGCGAACACTATACGAGTACAAGCATTGACCTGGAACCCATCACCGGAGGGAGGTGAGGTCAATGCATTTAACGTGATGGTCCGTTCACCGGGAACAAGTGAGGTAACTCTGAAGAGAGCGACTCAAACGAGCGGTAGAGTTATGACTGAGGCCAGCTTCAGACGGATATTGGGCAAGGGATCCAACACAAGCAGCGAAGCAGTGCGGGCTCCGTGACTCTGTAGCTTGGGAGAGATGGTGGTGATGGGCGAGGGGAACTGACGAGGCGGTGGGCGTGGAAGTTGTCACTCGTCCGTGCCGAACTGTCAGTTTCAAGTGCACCAAAGCTAGGGCCATGTTTGAAGAGCTCCTTCCTGGGGGGTGGAGATTATACAGGGTCGAGTTTACGAGTACATTGGCTGGAGACGACGGCGCCACACGCAATTCGTTGCCAGGGGAGCCGCGACCCACGAACAGACGCAGAAGAACTGGCCAGCCATGTTGAGAACCGGATTTTGCTGCAGCAACACGCGCCAGAAGACCAAGTGTCAGCCACCGCTAGACCGTTTCCTCACCACACCATCGGACAGCCGAGATGGGGGCGCCACAGCTGCTTTCCCCGATTCTGCGGGCCGGATGGCCAGAGAGGTGGTCCAGGCACGACTGACGCAATTGTCCAGCCACTGATCGCGCGGATCAGCAGCGATAAACCTCGAGTACGGAGTATCCGGCCCGCCACTCCGTAGTGAACTGTCGATCTGGTCCTTGCACGGTCGAGAACTTCGAGAAATACGCCGTTACTATCATCTCTGCTGCGGGTGAGGAACACATTAGACTTCGGCATGTCGGCTAGACAAGGATAGTCGAGGCCGCGTATGCGACGCAGAGTGCGTGCGAGTCAACATATGCAGCCAAGACAGGCACGCCGACGCAATCGAGGGGACGGTCAACGTGTACTCGTAGTTTGCGTAAGCTGCAGACTTGAAGAGCAGAACTCTTTTGAGACACATGCGGGAAGTACGAGGCATGCACAAGCTATATCTCCCAGCCTCCTCGTGCGCGTAAGCGTGAACAAATGGTTCCGTGCACGAAGTCAATGCCGCATTGGGCTGTCAAAACGGAGAAGTCTGGGTGACATGTGCAATTTTGGAGGGCCTGAATTTATTTTCGGCGACGTACAGCAAAGTGACAGAAAAGCATATAGCTCGTACACACTTGTCAAATGTCAGTTCGGGAAAATTTGTGTCAAGACTGGATTTGTTTGTCTATTAATCGTCCTATGCTAAAGGGAGCCGAGATCCTGTACGATTGTACATCCCAGTTACTCCCTGCCCAATGGAACGCCACGCTATGCCAGTGTTGTACAGAAGCCAATGTCCTCGATTCTAACATGCATGATTTACTCGATTGCGATGCGGCGGCTCTCAGGCGCGGGTGCCTTGGGCACAACAATGCTTAGGATGCCGTTCTTGAGGGAGGCCTTGACGGCTTCCTGGTTCACGCGGTGAGGGAAGCTGAAGCTGCGGGTGAACTCTCCCACATGGCGCTCCGAGATCCAGTACTGCTGTTCAGCGGGCCGTTGTTCCTCGGTCTTTGCTACTTGCTGGTCGGCAGGAGCTGATGTTGGCGCAGCTACCTCCGCCTTGTTCTCGGCGGACGCGGATGAATTGGCAGGCTCCTCGTCTTCAACAGTGGCTTTGCGTGACTTGACACTGCTGGTCTCAGAGTTGGCAGAAGTGTCCTCAATGGCAGCCTTCTGCTCGCCTTCGACAGCTTGGGGCCGGCGACCAGATTCGGATTGGCGTTCGGACCGGCCTTTGATGACCAAGGTATGTTCGTCGGTGAACTCGATGCTGAGGTCTTTCTGGTCGATACCAGGGAGTTCACCTTCCAAAGAATAAGCGTCCTTTGTCTCCTTGAGGTCAAAGCGAGGATTGAATTGTTTTCGTGCTGCTCGGCTCGCTCTCTGGAGCTCGTTGAAGGTGTCGTCGAAGAGGCTGAAGAGAGGAGCGGCTTCGTGGCGGATTGGTCCGCAGCGCACGGGCGCGATGGCAATTCTGGGGAAGAGGAAAGACATATTTCTCGTTTTGGAGATTGTTGGTTTAATTAATCTCGGTGTGCGAGAGTTTATGGTCGTCGTGGTCGAATACAGAAGATTTTGTTGTTCGTCTTGATCTTGGTTGATGTTCGAACTGCAGAAAGCGCAGCGTCGAGGAAGACTTTATACCTTTTCATCCCGTTTGATGGAAGATGCTAGGACGACCCAGCCGGATGAGAAAGCAGGGCTGTCGTTGATGCTGGATGATTCTCTGGCCAGGCAGCGTTGGCTTGCGATTTTGCCACAAGGGGCCAGATGCTTCGACCAAATGCCAGAATATTCCCGGTCACGTGATCTGAGGATCCGGAGACGGCGGCAAGTCTCTGTTGACGAGAGATGCCGCATGCTCAAGGCAAGGGTTTGTCTGAAGCCCGTAAGGCCAGCCGTCGTTCAGTGAATGTCTTTGACGCCAGGCGACGAGTATAGTTCGAGCTTCCGAGCGCCCATTCTGATCAGAGCCTCCACAGCGCCAAAGTCCTTCTTGTCAATAGCTTGGTTCTTGCGGAATTCTCGCCTTTACAAATACATTACTGATTAGTCTCAGTGGAACACGACTACGTGATGAAAAGCGCTTACCGTGCTGCATTGCGGAAGTTCTCCCTGGTTGCCTAAGAGAAGAGGCCATGAGTAACGAACGCGGTGGCGAAACAAGCGGCGAAGGGCTACTGCACCTCTGGTTTGTCTCGCGTAGCCCGTAGACATGCCCGGTATAGCTTGAGCACTTCACGCTGCAGACCCGACAGGCGTGCCATTCTCTCACGTTTGAGTTCAGATTGACGACTTAGAACTGAACTGAAATTGTCCATGAAATTGGGCGAAGAGGTCAAGCAGTCGGGGATCGCCACCTTGCCACATTCGGAAAATTGATGGCGCCGCTCTAACTGGGGATCCCTCGTAGCCACAACCCCTTAACGTATTTCCCTCCGTCGCATGAACCATTTGCGCGCTCAGATCATCATAACCTTCCCGATGGTACTTCCCAACCTCGCTACTCCTCTATGAACTTCAACAACTCTTGGTTGACCAGATCGATGCAGATATTTGGCAACGCGTGAGGTCCACCGGTCACCACGACGAGTCGCCCGTTCTTCAACAGTTTCACGGCTTCGTATGCCGCGGCCTGGATGGGGACCACTTGATCGTCATCGCCGTGTATAACCAAGACGGGAATATCGATCTTCTTCAAGTCTTCCGTCAGGTCCGTCTCCGAGAAGACCTTGATGCACTCGTAGGCATTGACGAACCCGCACATCATCCCCTGCTGGTACCAGGATTGAATCAACCCCTGAGAGACCTTGGCGCCGGTGCGGTTGAAGCCAAAGAAGGGCCCGGAAGGGACGTCGATGAAGAACTGAGCGCGGTCGCTGAGCATCGCAGTGCGGAACCCGTCGAAGACTTCGAGCGGTGTGCCTTTTGGGTTGGCCTCGGTCTGGACCATGAGGGGCGTGACGGCGCCGACGAGCACCGCTTTCTTGACGCGGCTTGAGCCATGGCGACCAAGGAAGCGTGCGACCTCGCCGCCACCGGTGGAATGTCCCACCATGACGACGTTTTTCAAGTCAAGCTGTTCAAAGAGTTGCAGGAGGTCGTCGGCGTAGGTGTCCATGTTGTTTCCGGACCACGGCTGACTTGTGCGGCCGTGACCCCTTCGGTCATGTGCGACCACACGGTATCCCTTGCTGGCGAGAAAGAACATTTGGTTTTCCCAGTTATCGGAGTTCAGGGGCCAGCCATGGGAGAAGACAACGGTGGTGGCGGCGTCTTTGTTTCCCCAATCCTTATAATAGATGTCGGTACCGTCGTTGGTCTTTATGTATGGCATCTTGAAAGACGATACGGATCAGCCAGGCCTGTCAGTGTCTCGAGTTGCGACGCTGCTGCGGTATCCTTGCGCGCGATGAGGATGGCTTCGAACCCGTAGCTTAGGCGTGGCGCCCTCCCGCATATATATAAGCATTATGCTTTGCAACCTTCTGGACGGTCGACAGCAGTCGATGGCAGAAACCGTGGGGACGGAGGATCGTCACGGCTCATCATTGGTCCTCGTCGGATCCCAGGATATAAGGCGCAACGAAGAAGCAATTCCGCCCACGCCGTCAGAGATCCCGTTGCCGTGTATGCTGTTTAGCGCCAACCATGAGCATTCTGGAAACTGGAATTCATGTTTTGAGAGGATCATTCACTCTCCAGATCTGGCAACAACACACCAAGAGACTCCGAGTGCGGAGAATTGGTTACGCGACAAGAAGTGCGGAGTGTGCGCGACCGAACCGGCAGCATCCCAAGTGGAGTGTTGGTGCAAGCTTAAGCAGTGTGACAAAGGCTTCGAAACCTCTTTTGGGCCCTGGATGATCCGAAACACAAGGCAAGTAACCTCCCAATTCGTTCATTGCAGATGCGACCCTCCGGCCTAGAGCACACCGGGAATGTTTTCGATGCCATTGTCGTGTCCTCATCCCACCATGGCTGGCAACGTAACATGTTACGATGACCCACCTTATTCAGCAGGCTAGTTGAGTAAACGGCCTTTATCGATTGTGGCGAGTTGTCGGGAGTGGTACCTTTGATCACCCGCATCCGTATCGCGTCTTGGTCAGAAGGTATGACCAACGGGCAGGCTTCTACCTTGAGCAGGCACTTCTGTCAAGCGCAATGCTGCAAAAATGCAAGGCCACGCACAGTCGGTTCCAACACGACAGCCTTGTTGACCCGGCTACTTACATCAGGCTGCTATTCCCTATCTTGAGCCCCTGGAAAATGTGGTTGAAGCAGATAATCCGGAATAGAGTGTAGTGTCTTCACTGACTAAACGTGGCACGCCAATGCAGTTAGCTATGTAGCTGGGGCCGAGATTGCCAAATGCTGCTGGCGCGGCCCTCGTCATCTTCAAATCAAGTTCACAATGGATCAGTCAGCCAAGTCAGAGAGGGAGGGCGGGGGAGACTTGTTGCCGAAGCGCGTTTATATAATGTAGGTGGACCCCTTTCTCGTCTCCCTCCCTCCTCTTTGCCTTCCGGTGGGGGAATAGGGCACGCGACAAGACGATATGCCATTGCAGAGTGCCTTGCATTGCATTCTATTCTGCCACGAGCTTGGAAAATGGCCTGGAAGAATCATCATCTCATATCCAACTTGATCGTTCATAATGTACATCGACGGCCGTGTCGAATGTCGGCTTCCTCGCCCACTTGCTCGGTCGCTATCCAGAAGACAACCTCACCAACCCATCCAGCGCCCTAGCCGTGTTGACGTACAAAAGCCTATAACCACAATTGTGGTGAGTTCGTAGCGGGCTGTACATATGCGTGATCCCTCTCCCTGATAGATCTAGCTGCGAAGGGTATTATAAACTAGACTGGGTGTAGTCCACTCTACTCGCCTTCGTAGCCATCTCCCACGGTTGGATCTCGCCTGACGGTTATCTCTTGCATCGCGCCGTCCCCTTCCCGTTCACCTTCGAGCACAAGTCCCTTCTCATTGGCCAAGTGGAGAAGACAGATGAAACAGTACGACGTGCTGATGTCCTTCATCTGCTGGTCGGGGTACACGGAGCGCAGATCCTGGATTAGGTCGGTGAAGTTAAGACCCTGGTCCCCTTGGTGGTCAGACATGGGTTCGGGTGGTTCGTCGACGGCAGGTTGAGGTTGGTCAATCGGAGTATCGTCGACGTCCATCATATCCACATCGCCATCGCCGTCGCCATTGTTGCTTACCCCTGGCTCGTTTGGTAGCGTTGGAGGCGGTCGGTCAAAGACGCGGATCAGTTTCGTCTCCATGCCCTTCCACATATTCTCCTTGAGACGCCGTACGTCGACTTTCTTCGCCGTCCTTGCGTAGTTGACGTATTCAGGCCGAAGTCTCTTACCGGCTTGCGTGACGAGTTGGCTGCCGAACGATCCGGGAAGGAGATCGGATCGGCTGTTCGGGACTTGGGAGTCTGGTTGTTGTGATGCCGCTTGCTCGTCTTGTCCGTCAAGCGCGTCGAAGATGTTCGGCTGTTGTTGGGACTCCGGTTGAGGCGATAGCATCTCTCTCGCATCCATGAATGCCTGCCCGTCGTCACCGCCTCCAATATCGTCGTCGTCGTCATCGTCGATCGGTAGGGGGCCATCGAATGGCGCAAGCTGGTCATCGTCCGCAAAGAAGTTGGCATCGTAATCGCCCTTTTTCCCTTCATCGTCATCAGCTTCATGATCGCCGGTGGTTATTGTGCCCAGACGATTCCTCGCGCCAAATCCCTCATCAATGATTCCCATGGAAATACCACCTTCTTTCCGCCGGATTCGTCCAACGCGACACTTCGGCTTCGTCCACAATCGCATGAGTTTCCGCGGATCGACAACCTCGTCATCCTTGTCGAGAAGATTGTGTCCTTTCGTGCGCCATTGTGCTTTCGGTAGAGAGATTTGTGAGTTCAGTACGGGTGGCTGCTCGAGTAATTCCTGCAAGCTTTCCGACATGGGTCCAAGAAAGTCAATCTCAAAGGGCTCTTTCTCTTTGCGCTGTCTCGTGGGTGCAGCGTTGGTTCCGTTTGCCTCAGCTTGTTGTGCTTTCTGGATCTTCTGCATCCGCCAGTTCTCGAGGGTCAAAAATGCAGTCTTGCCTTTCGCGCGAGAGTTGAACGCCTTGTCAAAGTACGCCATGATGGATTCATGCTCCGCGTCTTCTTGGTACTTGTGCTGTAAGGACACTGCATAGTCCTGAGCACCATTTTCAAGCAGATTGTCGTCCACATCTTCAGCGCGAATGATACGGGCTTGAGCATCCACTGCGGCTTCCTTCGCCCACGCTTCACCGCCTTCGCCAAAGCCGACGTTGTCCGCGACGTCAAAACCACCGAGAAGTCCACCGTCATCGTCGTCGTCGTCGAAGCCCATGGCATTGCTGCCGTCCAGGAAAATGCCTGTTTGGTCTGCAAGATCCAGCATGACATTGGGACCGGGAGCGGGAGTTTGCGACCCTTTCTTTTCTTTCCAGTCGTCTGGAGCTTTGAGGAAGGGAATATCCAGAGAGCCGGAAAGGTCGCCTAGTGTGAAAGTCTTCATCGAGGGACAGATGTCTTGGGAGTCAAGGAGGGACATGTCGGGGAAGAATTTGGCGGCAAGGGAGGTGAGGTCGATTTCGTCGTCTTGGTCGTCGACGGCATCTTGGCCTTCCTCGGTCGGTGCACTCGGCTCGTTCTGCCGTGATTCTGCTGCTTCGCTGTCCTGGGTCTGCTCTTGCTGGTTATTCTTCTCCCCGCTGAACGCAGCATCACCAGCATCGTCACTGCTGTCAAAGACAATCCTTCCATCCGAGTCGATAGACAAATGATTCAGCAGGAGGCCCTTAGCCCCACCCTCATCAAAGTCAGCGCTCGCTTTCTTGAACAGTGGATCGACAGCAAACTCCAGTTCGAGCTTCTTGCCCTGGAACGAAGCAAAGCCAGGTGCGAGAGTAGCTTCGTGGCTGCGTGCGGGTTTCCTCTTAGCCTTTTTTCTGCCATCACCATCTTCCCCCTCGTCTCCATCTTCGCCTTCTTCATCGTCTTCCTCACCGTCGGCATTGTCTCCCTTCCTGTTCTTCTTCCCTTCTGCGCCGCCATCCGCGAGACCGCTCAACAAACGCCCCGTCTCGGTCGCCACGCTATCGACCCTGGACGTATAGATCTTGACGCATCCATCCAGCGTGCAGCTCGCTTTCTGGAAATTGACACCGTCGCCTTCCTTCAGTAGGCTCATGTCGTGGAAGTAATCAATCAGCGCAAAGTTCCAACTGTTTGCAGCATTGATCTTGTTGTCGGTGGCCATTTTCATCCATTCCTCGAAGTTGGCGAGGATGGGAACGCGTTTCATGGGCGTGACGCCGTTGTCGGCGTGTCCAAGTGACGTACGCATGTTCCCTCCATTACTCTGCCTATACTGCCCTGTTCTCTTCCGTGCCTGCGCAGTTGTCGCCGCGTCTTGCGTCCTCGGTGTGCGCGGTGAGTCTGACATATTGCTGTGGTTCGATTCTCGTCGTCTTTGGTTGAGCTTGCGTACTGGACTTGCTGCCGCGCGTATCTCGTTCATCTGGATTTCTTGCAGGGCTTGTCGAGAGTGCAGGCGCGCGACCTTTTCGCCTTTGTCATCGTTGAGGGGGATCCTGAGGTAAAGGAAGTGTTAGCTTCGATGTAGAATTGAGGATGCATTGAGCGCGGATGTGTCGTGCATGCGCCTCGAGTGACTTGGGTGGAAGTCTTACTTCACCGGTGACAGCTTGCTCTTTTCTCGCGCCATGTTCATGACGACTGCCTGCCGACTGGGACGGGCACTCGACTCTCTTACAACACGAGGCATCTTGCCTTTGGCGCCACAGGTAGTCTTTTGCTGTGCCGTCGCGGGCCAGGGCGCCTTTCACCGCCGCCTGTTTATTTCACGTCGCAGGGCTCGAGACACCTCCAGACGGTTAGAAGAATCAGGCTTGGGTGGCCTTGTAGCTTCACAGATCTATCTCAATTTGAAGATTGAGTTGGGAGTCGCCAGTTCTTTGGTGTCTCCGCTTGTTGACATGTTGACAATGTACGAAAATGGTTAGGGCGGCCACTTCCGCTTCCCCCGACATCACGTGCGCAGTGGAGGAAGAGCTCAACCGAGTAGAGGCGAGAGAAGCAATACGCAGTCATGGGATTATGTTCGGCTTGTAGTATCTGGGGGCGCTCCAGCTTCAGCGTCCCTTCTCCTCATACAGTCTGGTTCCAACCACTCCTGCACCCGATATCTAGCTAGTCCAAAACTCTTCCAGCAACCGCACTGGTACTACGATCTTTTGTTTCGGTCTTGCGCAAGCCCTTGCCCAACTGAATTTCACCCAGCAATGCACCAATATCAGCAGTCCCTGAACGAGCTGGCGCAGGCATTGGTGGTGGGGGTGGCGGGCCTCCAGGAGCATCAGAAGTAGGGAATGGCGGTGGAGGCGGCGGCGGAGGTGCGCTAGGGGCACCGCTCCCAGGAATTGGTGGAGGTGGCGGAGCTGAAGACAGCTCAAAATCAGTAGGAACCGGAGGGGGCTCCTGAACAGGCGTCTGAGGCTTACTGTCCATTGCTGACAGGGGCCTTGGTGGTGCCATGGTGCCAAACAAGATAGAAGCCAAATGCTTCGCAGACCCTCCGCCTGGACGTTCTTCGTCTTCGTCACTCTCTTCCTCCTTGTCAGATCCCGCTGCCGACCATTCGTCCTCCTCAGGACGGCGACGCGACTGAGCCCCGGTAAAGCTGGGCGTCAATGGCTTGGCAGTCTCTTGTTGAGCCATGCGGTGGAACGGATTGGTAGATGCAAGACTATCAGCCGGGGGCGCGGGCGCGGTCGGTGGTGCTGGCGGTGGTGCAAAGGTTTGAGCTTGTGGAACCGGAGGTGGCGAGAAGACTGGCTGCCCATTTTCTGCGGGTTTGCTCTGTGAAAGCTTGCGGAAGTATGGGTTCCGTGACTCTTGAGCAGCAGGTGGACTGGAGACAGGAGTGGGCTCATAGCCACTGCTTGCTGACCGTTCCGGGGCAGCATGGCTGAGCGGTGGTGAGGCAACTGAGCCTGTCAGCACCTGGCTTGTTGCCGGTGTACTCTCTTGCGGCGTGATCTGCTGTGGACCCTCGTCCTCGTCCGATGACGAATCATTCTCTATTTGTTCAAGCTGAAGCTGGAGTTGTCGCTCCCGCTCCCGGGCCGCTTCAAGCTCAGCTCGTTGTGCTGCGAGCTTGGCCTCCTTCTCCTTCGCCTCTTTCTCCGCAGCCTTTTTGCGAGCCTTTTCTTCCTGCTTCTTGATCTTACCGGCCTTGACTTGCTCCTCTAGTGCTCGCAACCGAGCTTGGGCAGCCTCGCGCTCTTTCTCGAGGTCATTTTCTTGCGCCTTGGCCGCAACCCTGAGATGGTGTCAGCCAATACAACGGTTGTACAGATGTCAAACTTACTCCAGTCGTTCTCGTTCACGTTTCTCTGTTGCTTGCGCCGCTCTGATCTGCGCGGCCGCTTCTTCTTCCGCCTTGGCGCGGACTGCCGCTTCCTCTTCCTTAGCACGAGCAGCAGCTTCAGCCGCTCTCTTGGCCGAGAAATCCGTGCTGTCCTGTCTCTGCTTCCGCGGTGCTGGCGGCGGTGGCTTCTTCTCGTTCTTTGGGCTGGGAGGGACAACACCCTCATTGGCGAGTCTCTGCTGTCGCTCCTGTTCGCGTCTCGCATCTTCGGCTTCGGCCTTTCGCACCCGCTCCTCTCTCTCGCGCCTTTCACGTTCCTGTCGTTGCGCAGGTGTCTCGCCAGCGTCGCCAGCTGGCTTGAGACCGGCTGCTGCCATTCTTTCTTGGATACGTTTGAGGGCCTTCTCTTTGGCAGAAGCGACGCGATCTTGCTGCGATTGGCCAACGGAAGAGGTTGAAGGGGGAGAGGTCGGTGCTGGACGCAAGGGCGAATCGCCGTTCGTGGGCTTTGTGTCCTCACGGTTGTAGTCACGCGAAGCTCGTCTAGCAGGGGCTTGCCGAGATTGCCTGCCCATGTTAGTGATCAATCATCAAAAGTGAGGTTGGTGCTTACTCTTCTTTGCGGATCTTCGCGGTCCTACTACTGCGTTGCAGATCGTAGATAAGTTCTTTGATCTCGTCCTCGACGCCCAGGGCTTCTTCCCATCTCCTTCGTTCATGCTCTTGAGTAGCGTTTTCGCCTGAGTCGCGTAGACCATCCTCTAGAGTGGTCACGAAATCCTTGACGCTATCTTCGACATCTCGGGTCATTGCTTCGTGCCGCTCCTGCTCCGACCTTATGCTGGATGTTTCTTGCTCTAAGCGTCTCTGAGCACCACTCTCGTCGTCCGCTGCAGGGGCAGGACGACCAGCTAGTTCGGCGGCTCGCGCTTGCATCCTAGCGCGCGCTCGTGCCTTGATCCGGTCTGCTTCGGTGACACTGCCTCCAGGGCCAGTTCCAACAATGTTTGAGGCGCTGTTTGGGTGGGCTTTGGCATCTTTTAGACGGAAAAGCTGCAACTTGGCCTCGGCAATGCCCCTTTCGACCTTTCGAACATCAGACGCAAGTTGTGGCAGTCGATCCTGGTATCGCTGCAGCTCTCTTCTCATTGATCTCCTCTCGGCGCCCGTGTCACCGCCAGTCAAGCCGGAGTTGGGATGGGTGTCACAGTCATCTTGAACACGGCGGATCTGCCGGAAGAGTTCTTCAGCCTCCCTTCTGTCCCTACGATCCAGGACATCATCATCATCCGCTTGCCTCTCGTCCTGGAAATCAGTAGCGTCAAGCAAGATCTTCTTCTCACGGATCTTCTTCCTGATCTGATCAGGGCTCAGGTCGTCGTAGGCAGAATCGCCGACATCGGATGATGGTGCTGGAGACGAAGTTCTACTACCCCCATCTCCAAGGCGACGTCGAGCGCTGGAGCGGTAGCCAACCGCGTCATCGTTATTGCGGAAGATCGTTGCATCTTTGCGACCAAAACTGGGTGAAGCTGAACCAGCACGGAACGAGTGATCCTTCAGATAACTAACGCCCGTCTTTTGCGGCTGCAAAAATGCGCCCGAGGTCTTCCGAGCCTCGGCGTCCCGGGAGAGCAGCGATTTCACAGTATCGATGGAGCTGTTGAAGTTCTTCGTCGACGGAGGGATAAGTTCGGGTGGAAGTCGAGCGGGAATAGGATACCCGTTCAATTTCCGATAGATCAGATGCATGGCCACGGCGAACTCATCCATGTTCAGCCGACCTTTGTTGTTGGGGTCAGAAAGCGTCCAGATTGCTTCCAAGTCGGACCTTTCAAGGCCGCTCTGGCCCATAATCTCTATCGCCGTATCACCGGAGATGGAGCCGCGGCCCAAGCCGTCCCAAGCACGGAAGAGCTGGTCGTAGATTCGCTTCTCATCCTTGGTCACGGCCCAGGGGATCTTTGCATTGCTCGTGAGACCTTGCGTAGTCCAGCTTCCTGCTTCACGACCGGTTTGAGGCATCAGCCGCTGCTGAAGAGCTTCAATATTGGGCAAGCCACCAGCTGGCGCATTGACGAATCCCCATTGACCAGGCATCCCTGTTGGCTGAGCTTGTAGGGGACCAGTCTGCTGGGGAGACACATTTGTACCGAAGCCACCACTTGGCATGAGAGGTAGAGACGGTCGTGCGCCACCAAAACCCGCCGGCTGAGCGATACCCGGATACCCAGTAGCCTGGGCCTGCAATCCTTGGGGCTGCCCGGGAAACCCTGTGGGTTGCGATTGAAGGCCTGGCATTTGGTTATAGAAGCCAGTCGGCTGGGATGTAAGCTGCGACAGGAGCTGCTGATTGTTGGGTTGCTGTGGCGTAGGCTGTTGCGGCGCCGGCGGAGACATGGCGTTCTGCCTCAGTGGAGCATCAAAGTCCGGCACGTTGGTTCGCGGTGTTGGGAGTGGCTTGTCCTCAATCACACTGAATGAAATGATATCGACCATACTGGACACCTCGTTCTTGATCTTCTCGGGCAGCACCGAGGGCAACTCCTTCCCAGTCAGCTTCAAGTTGCACAGATACATAGCCAAAGCAAACTCTGGGAACAGGAGTTGGCCCGATTTTGTAGTGTCTGAGAGGATCCATATCTGCGATAAAGCGTTGCCTGGCAATTTCGACCTCAGAAGCAGATCTCGAGCCTTTTCTCCGCTCAGTGCTTGCCCCTCTCCCACCGCCGACTTGAACAGTTGCTCAAACTTTGCCTGGTCCGTGGCGGTGATGAAGGACAACCTAATGTTTGGGATCTTGCTTGCGCTCTTGCTCTGAGCTCTTCCCCTCCTCGGCGGAGGTGCACTTGACGAGCCCTGGGTGAAGGAGGCCGCGATCTGCGAGGAAGTCTGCTGCGGGCGCAGAGGGGTAGCGGCAGGTTGCTGCGGTTGAGGTGCAGGCGGGGGCGGAGCGGCTTGAAAGGAAGGCTGCTGTTGTTGCTGGAATGATGGTGCCTGCTGAAATGGAGGCTGCTGGCCTTGAATCTGAGGAGGATAGCCCGTAAACTGAGGCTGTTGCGCCGCAGGCTGGAAACCTGGCTGCTGCTGAAACGCAGGGAAGCCAGTCTGCTGAGCCTGCAACTGACCGGGGAAGCCGGTGGGCTGCGGAGCAAAGGGAGCTTGCTGTTGAGGAGCTTGATTAAATGAGCCGAAAGACTGCTGCTGCCCGAAGCCCCCGGGGGTAGCACCAGGGCGGGCACTGTTGGCGCCGCCTAGGAAGGAGTTGGAAGACGAATACATGCTTGCAACACACGTAGAACGCAGAAAAACAGATGGAAAACACGGAAAAGATGGGATTTGAAGAAGGACTGAGTGAGACGACGCTCAGTTTCAGCAACTCGGATCGATCGACGCCATTACGAGTCCAGCTGCTGCAGCGACGTGGCTGTGCTACGGCGGAGCGCCCGCACAAAGCTGCTTTAACGCGACACCGACTGCCATCACAGTTCAAAACTCACAATACTGTAGCCAGTCTTGCAGTCCTAGGTATCTCTGCAGTCAACGTATATGTATGGTAGCCGGCGGTTGCGACTCTCTCGCTACACAAATGCACCGCATGAAACAGTGAGATCCATCTCCAGTAGGACCCTTGTCCAGCTATTTACCCAGGGCGCGTTGCCCATAACACTCACCCCGTCCAGACCTGATAGAGCCTGTTCGATGTTGCCCTTTACTCGACGTGAATTTTCTATCAGCGGGACCTGTAGGAGCAGACCTCGTATTCGAGCTGGGTGGTTGCTCATTGGGTCTTCTTCCTCTGCTGCAAAAGCCAGTAACAGTTCTGATCTTCGCTCAACATGTGCCCATGTGAGTCAGCGCGAAAGAGTTCACAAAGGGAGACCATCAGTCTTAGTCCAGACGCAAAAGCTGATGTCCGGGCGTATGACAATCTCCTCGACCTGGCTGAGACCTATGAAGCCTATCTTCATCCACCCTGCTGCCCTTCACCTGTGTCGGAGCGTATCAAGACGACAGTGATGCGGACCATGCGCAGGACGCCGTCCACGCACAGGCGTCGTCTCAATAATCGACAAAGAAAACATACTTACCCCAAACAAGACAAATGCAGTGTGCGGCTACCAGGAGCGTGTACAACTACTACGACTACGTCAATCGGGTCACTGTCTCCGGGAACGCGACGGTCCGATCTCACGTCACAGCCTCATACCCGACGCTGCCGTTGGGAATTGGCTCATCGTCGTGGTTGTCACCGCAGGAGTTCACCTGTCCCTTATGGGCGTGTGCGCTGTCTGTATTCGTTGCTCAGGGAGACACAATGCTGATAGGGGCCGTATGGCCTGTCCCTGCCTCGCAGCTGCGGAGCCAAAAGTTGGATGAGTGGACTTGTGAATTCCGTGCCCTGAGCACCTATAACTGGGTGAGGCGAAAATTGCCACAGGTCTGAAGCCGCGTGGTGAGAGCATGGAGTGGGTTGAGTCGGACCACATCGGAGATGGTGCATTCAAGGTCGCGAGGCCCTCTTCGGATGAAACGTCACTTTGAACTCGAGTGTTGCTTGTATGAGCGCGCACGCAATCCAAGTAGCGTGCTCCATTCCATGCGTTGTGATGCAATGATTTTTGGTTAATTTTCTATCCATGCATGCAGACCGCAGTCCCTTTCCGCCCTTAAGCAGTACGGTGCCATATCACACCCTGTGCAACGCCCATGTCCATCACTCCGGCCGCCCACTAGAAGTACAGGGTATCACCAATGCGCAATCGCCATGTTTCGGGTCGTATCGTGTTGAGCCATGCCTCTCTGTACCGGTACCAGGCAATCACTGATCGTTTTGTGCGCCTCCAACCATCTTCCTCAACTCGTACTCGCGGGTGAAGTTGGTCTTGAGGTTGTTTAGGTCTTGGACCAGGTCCCGGGAACTGGCGAGCACGGCTTCCTTGGGAGTAATCTCACCGTCGGTCTGGACTCGGAGTTCGAAGTTGGCAAAGAGGGGGTGAGGGATCTAGTCGTTTGGTGTTAGGCTGGGAGCGACGATTTGGGTCGTTACATCACTTACACGGTATGCAGCGAAGGTGACGTGGCTGTTCTTCAAGAGTTTGTCACGGAGCAAATTAGCGAGGGTGTGGTCTTCCTTGTTGAAGGTGAAGATAGTGGTGTTTGGGGTGCCTTGGACGAAAGAGTCAACATGGCGCAGACCGAGATTGATTCAAGCAACTCACGGGTGTCGATCTTCTCTTCGATCTTCTTCTCCCCATCGCCAAGGAGGAAAGACTCGGTACTGTATCGTCAAAGTCAGCCGCTGTTACCAATGTTGCTAGAGTGAATGCAAAAAAAGCGAAGTAGCCAGCATTATCTTGTGCGGAATGTCATATCGACCCTCTTTTAATCGCGCACCTGTTGGATATGTTGATCGCAGCATGGTCAATTCCATTTCCCCAACAAGGGAGTCGGACGCCTATCTGATTGGCAGGGAAGTTTTTCCAGGCTTTACCATCGGCAGGGAGACCACCACGGCCGCGGTCGAGATTGGAGGTGCGAGGTTGCGACGGAGGTGGCCCAGTATCCTTAGTCTCGGTGTGCTCTATATCGACGATGTTCTTTGCGCTGACCTTGCTGTTGGTATCCTCGTTGCTGCGAAGCGTTAAACTAAGTCGAGGGCTCCTTGATGGACACCAGTGGCACGTCCAGATCCGGGTCCGGTCTCAGAGATGATCTAGAGTCCAGAGTCCGGAACTGGCGCGACCACGGAAGGTTCAACTTACGCAGCTGATAGATTCGCGAGGTTTGTGTCGACACCGGAACCGACGCCTCCAACCAGTTCGTTGTTCGGATGGTTCGACCAGACTCGTTGTTGGACTTGGACAAGACTAACAGGGGAGACTCGTCGTGGCGGGAGAACGTAAGCAATTTTGCGAGGTGAAGAAGATTGTCCTGGGACGGTCGCCTCTTCCGGACCCATGCCCTGGTGGTCTGATTTCTCCGACATGATGAACGACAATTTTCTCACAAGAATGATGTACCAACTCTAGGTATGGGCAGTTGGGGCATCGATCAAGACAGGTGTTGGGGTTGAAGCGAAGGCGCAGGTGAATTTGTAGTCGGGTGAAAACAACGCCAAGGCTTGGGTTCTTCGATGCAGGCGGTTGTCTAGCCAATCCTCATGGCAGCCAGTACGTCGTCCGCAGGCGAAGGTGGTCCATTTGATCCCTCAGGCTCGACACAGAGGTTTGAAAGGGTTGTGGCAGTTCAACCGCAATCGGGTCTGTCTCCTTGATGCAAGCTCCCTCTCTCTCGAGCCGACTCCATCTTTACTTCTTCAAGCCGCCAATCTTGTGTTTCCAGCAAAACGCAGAGGTATCAAGCAATGAGAATTCCCACATACCGGTCAGGAGCATTCGACATGTTGTCAAATCGGGGGGGAAATATTCAAAATGCAAAGAAGATGTTGGGTAAATGAGTTTGCGAAAAGCCAAGGTGGCAGGTGGTTCAGATTCGTCTCAAAGCAAGAGTGTCGAAGATACGAGTCAAAGGTAAATTGGCGGAAACAAAATGAAGAGGACGACAAGATTATGAAGTCGAGCTGCAAGCAAGAAGGCAGGAGGCAGTAGCGACGCCGTTCTTTCACTCCAGAGACGGCGTAAGTCATTCAAAAAGATTTATGAATAGAGTGGGCAAACAATAGAAATTTGCCAAGTCACGATCGGGCCAACAACCGAGTCTTGGACCGTCATCCATCCACACCATGCACTGCTGGCGGCTAGAACAAACACATACCGAGTACGCCACCGCATTATGCAGGTCGAAATGCAAGAAGCTATGTAACTTGATCTACGGCATTACTTCAACATCCCAAGCCCCGTTTCCTGCCCCAGCGCGGACTCGTGGCGCAGGCAGTGAAGCGGTTCCGTCTAAGCGCAGTCGGGTCCGCGGAAGTCTTCATTCGCTGGCGGCCAGAGAAGAAGCAGGTCTAGTAGGCGCTAAATTCCCGCATGGAGCTCGTCTTGGGGTGTGGTACGCCACGACCTCTGATCGGGGAGTATTTGCAAATCCATTGCGTATCCTCCCTCCCTCGACAGGTTTGGTTCTACGAGTACAAGGTCACCATCATAAAAGTTGTAAGCGCCTGTTCTGCTAGCAGGTCATAGTCTTGAATCCTCCTAGACGTTACCACACCTAGGTTTCTACTTTCTCCGCAGGGCCTCGATGTCGTCCATGAGTCATTCTCTCCATGCGAGCTATCCATGGACCACTCCAAACGTGCCTGTCGTGGTCTCTGCGCCAATGATGAAAATCTCACTTGGTCGCCTCGCCATATCCGTCTCTTCTGCGGGCGGTATTGGCTTCCTTGCTGGCGGGTACGACCTCTCGGGGCTGTCAGAAAATTTAGCTCAAGCGACCGAATACGCGAAATCAACGAATATACCCCTTCACAACGGCGTGCTTCCCATCGGCGTTGGTGTCCTAAGCTGGGGCGCTTCCCTCGACCTCGCACTCGAAGCATTGCGGAAGCACCCCGTTGCGGCGGTATGGTTCTTCGCGCCGCGCCATCTGTCTGATCTGCTTGATTGGGCCAAATCAATCCGACAGATTAGCAACAACACGACAAAGATTTGGGTTCAGGTCGGCACCGTCGCGGAGGCGGTGGAGGTTGCCAAGACCACGAAACCGGACGTGCTAGTTGTTCAGGGAAGCGACTCGGGCGGGCATGGGTTGAGTGAGAGGGCGAGTCTGTTGACGCTTTTGCCGGAAGTGCGGGACGCCTTTGAGGAGGAAGGAATCGAGGGGATTCCAATTGTAGCAAGTGGTGGGATTATTGACGGCAGAGGCGCTGCTGCGTCGTTGACGCTGGGGGCGGATGGAGTTTGTTTGGGGACGAGATTCCTTGCAAGCAATGAAGCGGTAATTGCAAAGGGCTATCAGGACGAAGTGCTCAGGGTAGGCGATGGAGGTGTCAGCACCGTCGCGACTACCATTTATGATACAGTGAGAGGAATCAATGACTGGCCACGGACGTACGTGGGCAGAGGGGTGGCGAATAGGACGTTTCTGGACGCGATGCATGGTATGGGTGAAGAGGAGAATATCGAAATGTACAAAGAAGCCATGAAACTGGGAGATTTGGGTTGGGGACCAGAGGGTAGGATGTGTACCTACGCAGGGACAGGCATTGGGCTGGTAAAGGAAGTAATGTCTGCTGGCGACATTGTAAGGACCGTACAACGGGAGGCAGTCGAAGTACTGCAGAAGTCGGCTGTAAAGTACAAGCCATAACCGGGTACCCTACTCTTACTGAGTGCCTGGATGAATGAATTTCGGTGCACCGCCGCGGGCCATGCTGAACATGCCCAATATTCGCGCAGTCACCAGTGTCTCATTGTGGGCATGAAGACTGTCAGAGTTCCAACTGGGCTTCAATGCCAAGCTCTCTTCTTCCCAGGCCGATTGCGAAGTGTCCCAGGGTTTCGTCACTTCGCATCCTGTCACGAAGCTACAGGGGCAGGACCCTCTCCTCCGGGTATCAGCTACTCACGTGCTGAGTTAGCCGCCTTGACTGCTCAATATAAATCGCGATTCCGGTGATTAAGCCGTCGGGTCATCGAACATGGATTGGCACCAGGGAGAGCAGCTTCGCCTGAAAGCGATGGCAGGGTTGACTTACCATACAGATATTATTTCCGTTCAATAGAATCTTGGGCAATTTTGTTTGCGCTCCGGTGTAGTCGCTACCTCAAGTTAGTCTCATCTTCCATCAATATTGAGCTTGCGCAGAGGTAAAGCAAGCGCATGGACCTACAATTCAACCACATCTTCGAGAACCATATCTATACACAGAAAGAGAACGACGTTAGCGTCTGCGTCACCCCTCATCGTACGGAGAAAGCCGTATCATGTCGGCTTTCTGGTACTTTTCGACGCATCTGAAAGACGAGTCCGCAAAGGTGGCGTACGTACTGACGTAGTCATCAAAGCCAATTAATGTGCCCGCGAATTCTGCACATCCTCGAGTTAGTAATGCCAAATCATTCAGGGTGCACCAAGGGATGCGAAAAATCCCAGCTAGGGAAATGCCAGTGAAATAGATTAACAGACAATCTCGAAGCCGCAAAATAAATTCTCCGGCGAGCAATTCAGTAAGCCGTACCTTTATCACCCTTCATGATGATCCATATCCTCGAGCCGACACACTTGTCGATCAGTTCTGCAGATTTATGTTCAGCAACGCGTTCGGCGTCTCTGGCAAAGCTTGGTGCTGAGAAGTGGAATATACCTAGTGGCAGAAGTTGGGAAGCCATGGCTGGGGGTCTCGAAGTCAGCATAGGGGAGGCGGCAAAAGAGGATAATCGTTCGTTAGGACGTGCACGTCAATTCGATCGTTTCGACCTGGCCGCTGCGAAGATTGGAAGTTGTAACAGTTCAATTTGTTCGGTCGAAGCGCAGCAAAGGTCAGACTATCACTTCACCAGTACCAGATGTCAAGGCTGAAGAGCCTTGCGGTCAGTGCCAAGCCGGCCAAATGTGATGCCGATGCCGGTGTCCCTTGAGGAGTTTTGAAGCGGAAGGAACCGCCAGGAACAGAGCCTTTGACGTCAATATCATGTGATGACTTTTCTCGACCTCGGAGGTTCAGCGCATCTTTGAAGCCCACAGTCTCTCACATCGGACGCAGAGTTTACCTCTCGAGTTCGCTATCAGTACGGCACACTCATCTGCCTGACAGCCGTCCACGGTCTTCGAGAGTCATATAGTGGGACTCCCTGATGCCGTCCATCTGGGCGTACTTCCTGTGGCTATGGACAACCCTCGCCGCTGCGTTCCCTACTCGGCCCCTAGTTACCATCAACGGTAACGAGATTTCACGTTCCCTCTTTGAATCCCTCGAAGAACTCGCTCGCATCGCCGATATATCCTACTGTGTCGGCACCAGCGGCATTCGCAAACCTTTCAAATGTCTATCTCGATGTAGCGATTTCGAAGGGTTCGAACTCGTCACCACCTGGAACACCGGCCCCCTGCTGTCGGATTCGTCAGGCTACATCGCGTTGAGCCATGCGCCGTTCGAGAAGAGAGTGATCGTTGCCTTCAGGGGGACATACTCCATCGCCAACACGATTGCTGATTTGAGCACAAATCCAGCGGAATATGCGCCCTTCCCCTCGGATAGTAATAACGACAGTGTTTGTACGAACGTCGCGGAGGGCGCTGGCAAGCCGGCTGGCGGCCGTGGCTACCAAAATACTAAAGGACCACTCCTGCCACAACTGCCCCAGCAACAGCGCAGCAGGGAGAAGAGAACCGTACTCGAGCCGCCGGAATGTCCCAACTGCACGGTACACTCCGGTTTCATGACCTCCTGGCGCAATACACGCTGTATAGTCATCCCTCACGTGGAGAGGGCGCTGCGAGACTATCCTGGCTATAAACTGGTTTTGGTAGGCCACTCCCTCGGAGGAGCCGTGGCAGCACTCGCGTAAGTCATCCCAATAGAGGAAATACTGGTGTCTTGATCACGTCCTATCCTTCCGGGCTTTGGAGTCGTCGATGTTTGGCATATACGCATATACTGACGCAAACCTACAGGTCCCTCGAGATGCAAGCTCGGGGCTGGGATCCTCACGTAACCACCTTCGGGGAACCGCGCATCGGCAACCTAGCCCTCAACCAATTCATTGACAAGCGGTTCAACCTGAACTCGACGGCCCCCGAAAGCCTGAAATATAGAAGGGTGACGCACATCGAAGACCCCGTCCCCTTGTTGCCCCTCGAAGAATGGGGCTATAGAATGCACGCGGGCGAGATTTTCATCTCGAAACCTTCTCTCCCACCCACGCGGGCAGATATCAGACATTGCATGGGCGACGAGGATCCCTCGTGCATTAATGACGCTCCTGATGCTGCTCGCGACCGCCTCGTCGATACGGGCGACACCGACGCCAATGATGGGAGCACCCATTCGGGCGTCAAAGAAATGTGGGAACTGGGCAGGCGATACAAACTGTGGGAGCTTTTCTTCGCGCACAGGGACTATTTTTGGAGGTTGGGGCTCTGTGTGCCTGGAGGGGATCCTTGGGACTGGAGCCGCGGGAAATACAACGTCACTGGGAGGGATGTCGAAAATGAAATGCTTGATGAGTTATAAGTGATGACTGATGAGTGACGATTGATGATTTTACCGCTTGGGTGCCCGGCTTGCTTGTCGAGTTTGGGATGACCCTTTTCAAGCAGGGGATTTGGGAGGCTACCTACAGTAATCTTGGGGTTCGTGATCAAAAGCATGGCGTTGGATGTGCGGCACACCTGTGGCTTAATCGTATATAATACTCGAACTCATGGCGGTAACGCGCTCGCGGACGCCGCAATGAGCCGATCTAAGACTGTCCATATCTCAGTGCAACATTTGATTTATGAGCCATCTACTCCGTACGTATATATTCCTCACAGCTGAGTTCCGCCGTCGTCGTCGTCTTCGTCTTCGTCGTCAAACTTTTCAAAGTCATCATCGGTAGCGTCTATCTCGTCGTCATTGGCATCATCTTCTTCCTCCTCCTCCGCCTCGTCACCCTCGGGAGAGATAGTGTCTTCGTCGTCCGCAGCCGCAGCCGCATCCACATCCACACCCACTGGTGCCAGAGCGTCAGTCTTCCGCTTTCCAGGCATCTCGCCGAGTCGGCCTTCTCGGCCTTCCACGAGCTGGGCCCCAGCGTCAACATCCGCGTCCGCGACACCCTCTCTCTTCGGCGGCGGGGTGAACCACGGAATCTTGCCCCTGAGGAAGTCATTCAGCACCATTTTCGCGACGCCGTCAACGTCCGGTTCTCCACCCTTGAGCAACCTGCCGCCCTTTCGGGCCAGGATGCTGAGAAATTCAATCGCGTCGTCCTTGTATTCGGAGGCTTTGAGCTCGTACGTCCGCTCGATATGTTTCGTCTGCGTCCGGCGCAGGACGGCGTCGACGTACTGGGCCGGATGCTCGACGTTCTCCACCCGCACCACGCCCCTCAGCAGGATATCTTGTTCGCTGTCGCCCTGGCTGGGCGGCACGACGCCGGGACAATCAATCAGATAGATCCTCTTCATGAGGGTGATGTATTGCCAGACCTTCGTTTCGCCGGGGATAGGTGCGACTGTACAGACGCGTTTCTTGCGCAATGTGTTGATGATGCTGGATTTCCCGGTGTTGGGGTACCCGATGAAGCCGACGGAGATTTGTTTCCTCGAAGCGTGAAGCGTCGAGAATTGGCGTAGCAACGTGATCAGCGAGCCCTTGCCGAACGAATTCGTCATCGAAGCATGGAATGCTAGCGTTGGATATTCCTTCGAGAGGAGCCGGACCCACTGGGCCTATTTGCCAACAGTCAGTCTTTGGTCGTCGTTGTCGGCGAAGAAAGTGTATGAGACATTACTAAGAGAAATGCTATTGGTGTGAAAGAGCAAACCTCAACTCAAACGAAACACGCGTTGCACTCTGTGACGAATGCTTCCAAGACGGATGCAAGTGTCGGGAACCCTCCCCCAAGAGGGAGGGCGAGCGCGGCTTGATGTACCAAAGCTGTAACAGGCTATTTTCACGGAGAAAGGTGCGCATGAGGGTGCGCGAAAGGAGCCTTGACTTAGCGATGGATGGGGAAAGGGGGGAGTAGCGAACATGGGAAGCTCCAACGAAAAGAAGAGAGAAGGAAGAGAGAAAACAAGACTTACCGCAATGCTAGTCGGCACCAAATCGCACTTGTTGAGCACGAACACCAGGTGCTTGTGCGGCGCCTCTTCTCGGATGTACTTCTCCACGCTCCGACATCTCGTGCCCTCGGGATCTCTTGCGTCCAGGACATGGATGATCACGTCTGACGAGTCAATGACTTTGTACAGCTCGTTCCAGATGCGCTTGCTCTGGCCCTTTGAGAAGATTGGCTCGCGAGCGGTCGTGAGTTCTCCGTCTTCCTGTCCTTGCATCTGCTCGGCGGTTTGTCCGCTCAGAAGCTTGTTCTCTTCCAGTCTTTCGAGGTAGTTGTCGTGCATCTTGACAGACTCGCCCGCCAAGTCGGCCACCGAAGCGGCACTCAACTTCACCCTCTTGCGCTGTGATTTCGGGCCAAAGGTGTCCGCAAATGGAGCAGACTCGACGGCAATTTTGGCCTGGTGCTGCTTGATCCCATTCTTCGTATTCTCAGCGTCCCGAATCAAGCTCATGGGCAATTTATTCGTCTTGAGCAGCACCTGATACGGGTCCGCCGCCCTCTCGGCTACAGCCTGTCGAAACGAGTCCAGAGCGTCTTGCGATATAACTCTCGTGTTGCCGAACCACTTCCGATTGGGCTCAACTCGTGCCTTGGGGATTTCGCGGGATTGGTAGGACGCGGCTTTTGTAATTTTCCCTTCCGCATTTCGTTGTGCCTTGCCGTCTTTGAGCATGTTCAAGGTCTTCAGCTTTTTGGCGTTGCTAGGCAGGCGGGTTAGCTTTTTCTACCCGTTTCCCTGCATCGCCCGAGTCAAGCGCACCGATAGAAATTCTCGCCTTTGACCTTTACATTGGCCATGCCGTCTGTTGAAACACCCTGCCGCTCACGGCGGGCTGCTTCTTTCTTTCGTGCCCCCATTGTGAGTATCGAAGACTCTCGACAACGGATGGGTCCTGGTAGTTCTCAAGCTACAGTGTCAGGAAACAGGGCGAGAACAGCTCGAGGTCACGAAATTCATACGATGTAGAAATTTTGGGGGTTGGCGGTAGAACGTCGGAACAGAACGTCGAGCCCGCCTTGGCGGTGAGGTGGTTTACATAAGCCGGCGAGGCTGCGAGGCTGCGAGGCACTCCAGGCAGCAAGTGAGAGACCAGTCTCGCCCATGAACAAATTACCTCTACTGCGTAAGAGCTAGTGGATCTCCTGCCATTACCACTATCTATACAAGCCCAAGACTTTCCCGCCCCTATCAAAGGTACGACTCTCTCCTTCCCGACTCATTGCTCCGGTAGATTGCCTCAATCATCCTATGCCGAAGCAACGCGTCCTCGAATGTGACCACACTTCCATGTCCATGTCCGATAACAGCATCCCAAGCCTTTCCCACATTATAAGCAAAGTCCTTCGCCGGCTCGACCTCGATTTCTTTCAACTTCTCACTTCCGTCCCCAAATGCCACGAATTTGATGGTGGGATGAAACATCTGGATATGCCCCTTCGGCGCCTCAAGCACGAGCGTGCCCTTCGTCCCATTGATCTCCCAATAGAAGTCCTTCCCCGTGTCGGATACACCGCCCTGGTACACGACGGTGACGACGCCGCCTGACTTTTGCAACGTCCCCGACACAGACATCCAATCGTGGCTCGTCTTCTGCACCGTTCTGAGCACCTTGCCCTCGGAGTCGACAATGTCCATCGTGGGTCGTCGAATCGCCAATTTGGCGGACAACTCGCTCATCTCGCCCAGGACATAACACATCGCGTCCATGGCATGTCCCACGGGGATGGTCAGCATGTTGGCGCCATTGTCAATGTCCGCCATGTACTCGTATACCGGCGCCTCGGTGACACCGAGGACCATTCCGGACCCGTACATTGTCGTGCCCAGGATCTCACCCAGCTCGCCGTTCTCGACCAACTGCTTCGCCCGCAAGATACTCGGGTTTTGACGGGCTTGCAGGCCGACGATGTTACGCACGCCAGCTTTGTGCGCTAGCGCGGTGAGTTCCTCCGCTTCCTTGACATTGGCCGCGAGGGGCCACTCGACGAAGATCTGCTTCTTCGCCTCCAGCGCAGGTTTGATGAAGCCGTAATGTGTGGGGACTTTCACCGAAACGGCGACCATGTCGACGTTTTTATCGTTGGCGAGCGATTCGGGGTCCTCGTAGCAGGCGACATCGTTGCCAAGCTGGTACTTCTCCACGGCTCTCTTGGCCGAGGCGATGCTGCTATTCTGGAGGGCCGCGATTTTGAAATCTCCAGGCTTGGACTGAAAGTATGGCAAATGCGATCGTGCGGCCCATTGTCTGGTGGGTTGTGCGTTAGTGCTTGGAGCCCCTGTGCACGCGCTCTGATGGTATTGTGGGCGAAATACGTACCCATCAGCAGACAAGCCGATAAAACCAAGTCTGATAGGTGCCATTTGCAATTCAAGCTCTGGACTAGTTTTAAATTGGGCTGTTCAACTGTGTGTGTTAGGAGCTTGCGTGTTGCGACTTTGCCGTCACAACACTCGGATTGATAGCTTTTGCTGGTTTATATCTGAAAGATTGTCAAAGTGTCAATTTCCGCAAGCCAGGCATGTCAAGGTATTATATACAAACGTGATCCAAGAACGCTCTGTAACCTACACGAGAAAGCCTAGCCCTTCCCTTACCTGGATCCTTCTAAGGTGGATGAAAACATCACTCAAAGCCGTACGACCTAGCTCAGCAACCGGGAAAGAGTTTCCGACTCTATCATTCGATGGATGTCTGCCGGATGGGCTAGTGTGATCTTCACAACGTCAAGAGGCAGCGCGAAAATCTGTCTACGAGTCGTGGGAGATGAAAGGGCGGCCTTGGCGATTAGAAATACGGCATGCCACAAGTTGCTTCAGCCTCGCTTTGACGTCTTCTCTTTCGTCAATGATTTGGGGATGAGGCGCCAGGCGAGAACCTCAAGGTCGTTGCTACTGTCTATCCCTGTGCATATTGGACCTGTGCATAACGAGGATTGCTGACAAACCACGCAACATCGACGCGGTCGAGCGGCCGCTTCGACCAGACGGCGTTCGTCCGTGCCAAGCTGGGAAAACCAAGTGCGATCAGGGCTTCAAAGCAAGTAGGATCAAGACTTTTCCTCTCAGTCCTCTCCCTCTCCTGTGTTGGAAATCCAGGCAGAGGAACAGCTGGAGAGATTACAAAATACCGTCCCGTCTATCAATGCCCGAGAACCGAAACCTCTATGGCTTGTCCAGTCTAATACAGGGTATCGATGCCGTCGTTGATTTCTATGCGTCCCTTCATCAACTCATCAAACGCCTCTAAAATCCAGCGCGCTTTCAACAGTAATGGAATACTAGCATCACGCCCAGCTCTCGGAACGGCGCTCGGCAGGCTCGTGCTACGTTCCTCGCGCGAGTTTCTCGAGGATTGACAAGACACCTAGAAAAGTTAGTTACGGATCTCACACGAGGCGAACTTCATCACCTACCAGTCACACCTTGGGTCAACGTAGCAGATGCTTCGGTGCTTCTGGCACCCAAAGTCACCGTGATGACATCGCGGATCTTGCCTGCCTTTTCCAGTTTGTGCGCCCAGTTGAAGACGTATTCGTCCTCCCTCGAATCTCCAATGACCATGAGGAAATCGGGAAACCTAGCGCCATTTTCCCGAGCCAGCTTTTCCAGATTCTCGGCGATCAACTGAGCGGCTGCTCCTTTGTTGACGTCGATTTCCGAGATGCAGAGCGCATCATCCACTGGAATGGCATTGACATTCTGCCCGCGACATGCATCGTTGATGTGATTGGCGCATTCGCCAGCTTGCTTGAAAGCTCCCGATGCATCCTCTGCATCCGAGTAATCGAAGATGATAGACGCGTGCCGCATTTCGATTCGACTTCCCTCCACTCTCTCCACGTAGTACTGTAGAATGCTCCGGACGCCTTTCTTCCAGCTCTCAACATGCGCAGGGTCGATCAATTCCTGCCACTCATCCGTCCCAGGGTCCATCACGAAAGCACCATTCTCAGCGATCAACCCGATGCCGCTAACTTGACTGAAGAGTCTCTCCATCTCTTCCGGCATTCTTGAGCTCATCACATACACGATGTTCTTCTTGTCTTCGATGAGGTCATTCAGAACATCAATCGATCTCTTCGGGGTAGTCAAGATAATGTCGGTTGGCGAGCCCCAAGACGCCAAAGTGCCTTCGTAATCCAAGATAATCAGGCGTCTTTCAGCCTTCTGATACTTCGATTTTGTGGAAGACACTGACAACCGGGGAACTGCGGTGGAGTCACGGACTCGGTGTTCCCTCCATGCATGCTCTAGATCGTTGAGGTATTGTTCGTACCATCGCACCGCGTTCTGTTCAATGACAACATCGTACATTGCCTTCCACCGCCTCTCACGCTCCTCGGGAGACATATCCAGAGCTTGCTTGATGGCGTCGGCACAATTGTTGTAGTGCCAGGGGTTGACCAAGAGGGCATTGTGTCCGAAAACAGTGGCCGACCCGGTGAACTCACTAAGTATCAACGGGCCATACTTGTTCTCTGACAACTTGCCGTCCTGACAGACGATCCACTCATGGCTGGTCAGATTCATGCCCTCGCGCAGACTAGTGATCATGAGACACTCCGCCACAGTGAGCAGTGCCATGTACTGCGCGAAGTCGATGTCTTGCTTCAAGAACACGAGAGGCTGATGAGCCAGAGTCGAGTGAGTGGAGTTGACACGGGTGACGATGTCGGCCACGGTAGCGCTGAGTTCGGGGTCCTCGGCAGACGAGGTGGCAATCTGGATGAGCACGACCTGATCTCTGTACTCGGGGTACTTGTTGAGGAAGAGCTCGTAGGACAATATCTTTTGACGAACTCCGCGGATAGTGTCCAACTTGTCACGCGCAACGATGATTCTCTTGCCACGGTACTTTTCAGTGATGGTCTGCACCCAGTCCTTCACCTCGTCTGCTTGACGTTGATGGTCGATAGCCTTCGGATCAATACCAATCGGGCAAGTGTCTACGTGAACAAATCTGCCGTCTTCAAGGATGACGCCGTGTTTGGTGGCTTCGACGTTGAGTAGACGGCTGCAAGTCTGCAAGAAGTGATGGCCATACTCGTCGTTCTGAAATCCGATCATGTTGGCACCTAGCATACCCTGCAGCAGCTCGGTGCGCACTGCAAGGCATCGAAAGATCTCCGATGAAGGAAATGCCGTATGCAAAAAGAAGCCAATCTCAGCCTCTGGAAGCCTTTGGCGCAGCAAAACCGGCAGGAGCATAAGGTGGTAATCGTGGATCCATATCTTGTCACCCTTCTTCCAGTTCTTCGCGATGCGTTCGGCGAAAGCCTCATTGACCTTGACATAGAATACCCACGAATGGTCTTCATACGCCTTGCTCTTCGGGTGGTCGGGAATCTGATAGTGGACCACCGGCCAGAGGATGGTCTTGCAGTAGTGCTCGTAATGGCCGTTCAAATCGCTGTCGCTGGCGTAGACAGTCAGACAATCGTAGTCATTCTCCAACTTCTCGGCAATGTTCTCTTTCATGTGATCGTCCAGGGCGTCGACTGGACAACCGAGTGTTCCAACCCAGGTCTTCTCATCGCATATGCCGGCATCCACTGCGGCGTCAACTGCATTGTAGAGACCGCCATTTCCCAGAGGCGCCCTCTCAACTTCGTAGTTGTAGTTCGAAAAGCGCCGTTCATGGCTGACAGTTCTTGTCCGCTGTCGACGATGATGCCTGTTGGTGGTATTGTATGCGATTTGAATGGCCTTCTCTTTGAGCTCCTTAAGCTCTTTGACGCCGCTTCCTGCATGTCTCAGGATCGAGCTGGGAGGAGGCGACTTGGCTCTCGAGGGAGGTTGATTCCAGCCAAACGTCTTCCCCCAGCCAGGCGAGTGAAGGTCGTGTCGGGAGATGGTTCGCAGAGGTATTCCGGCGCCTGGTCTATCGTGTGGAAGCTTGAGGCTGATCTTGCGGTCAATCTGAGGTCGAAAGATCTTCTCATGGTCGGTGGTGCCACCTGGAGTGGGAGGGATGGGGCCTGGTGTCTGGATGGGAACCCCAGTTATGCCCGCACTCGGTGTGAAGAGGCTGATTGGCTGCGCCTCGTGCAAGAGCGATGACTGAGAGACAGCGGATCGCTGCCGGTCGAGTTCTGGAGACTGTGACCTGGACGTAGGTCCAGGAGCGTCGAAGTTGACGGTGTAGGGGAGGAACAGAGACGCCACGAAGATGGTCATTGTCGCGTCTGATGCTGCGAGTCCACGTTCAACCTAGGAAAAATAACAATCGCCGAATGCTGAGGCTTTCGAATGGTCCGCTCACTCTCGACTACGTCAGAGGTGAAGAGTCACTTTGACGTCGAGATGGAGTGCGTAGAAGTATTCACAACTCGGGTCAGATAGAACAGGCCCCGCAGCCAGTAAGTGAAGGCTCAGGAGCCGTTCACCAAAGCAGAGGAAAGAGCAGGTTTAAGACCAGAAGTTTGTAACCAAGGAAGAAGGAGTGAATAAGAATAAGATCATGGTCAATGGTGGGTGGAACGAGCGTGGTAGGGCAAGGGCGAGGTGTCAGTCGCTTGAAGCTATGATGCGTGGGTGCCCGTCCTGTAAGTTTTTTACACATGCTAAAGTGATACAGGCCCCATTAGGTAGCCGCGCGAATGGTGGGAATGGAACTCAATCCCGTCACTGCCAACATCCAACATCGGAATGGGATGTCGAGGGCGCGGCTGGCATTTCCGCTGCCGCGTCCGGGTTTTTCCCAGCTTGGGAGTGACGTGAAGGCTGTGGGGCAAGACAGAGCAACAGGCTTGCTGCATCGCGCCACGCGTGGAGCAATCCGTTAGGCGCTCTGGATTCGACCTAGCAGCTCAAAACCGCCCGGAACTTCGGGCTAGGCGTGCTAAGAGACCTTCCAGCCGGTGTGCGGCCTCGCCTGGAAATATTTGTAGGTAAGCGGCCCTCATCCTCTTGTTTAACTGGCTCGGTCTGCCCAACCCGCAAACTCTCTTGCAACCACGCCCTCGAAGGTTCCCGTCAATTCTTCGGAACCTTGGACCACCAACCATTTCACTGTCGCCTTGTCCGTCGCTGCCTGTGAGATTCTTAGGGGTTATTGCCTGGAGTTGTTAGCGAGACTTTCCCGGCCCCTGCAGTGGCGATGCAGCTAAATATCAATCTGTTACCCAGTACTCGTACGAGGTACAATCTGTTCTGAACTCCCCCTCTTCTGCCATGCCCCTCTATCTCACTGCGTCCCACTCGTCGCGGGTAAACAAGCCGGCCAGGAGACCCGCCGAGACTGGACGTCGACATTCTTCCTCGCCTTTCGCGAATCTTCCGCGCAGTAAACCGACTGGCCAGCGGACAAAGTCACTCGTCGAGGCGGTTGGCGACGACCCGAACGCCTGGGAAGATGGTGAAGACAGATTGACACCAAGGGGCAAAGTTTTGTCGACCATCACTGTTGACTCCGCCAAAGATGTCCTAAGTGCCATGCAATATGCCCGTGCGACTATGTTTGCGGCGCTCCCAGAGCGAGCGGGCATGAATAGCGTGCGCGTTGCCGAGGTGCTCAACTTCCAGCGGAATATGCCACCTGTTGTGTCGTTAGCGCATGTTCATGCTCTGATAGCCGCTTCATCCAAGACGGAGCGGGACATTGCTGCGTTGCAAGCCACCGGTAAGATTCGAAGGATCAAAATTACGGGTCGAGGCAACGATATCAGTGGCCTGGGTGAAGTCGTCATCAGCATGGAAGAGTTACAAACCTTGCTTGATCGAAGCGACGTTCCACCAAATGTTCGAGTTGATTTCTGCAACGTGCTCCGCGCTCACCCTCGAGTCACCGGCATTCCGCCCCAAGAGTTGCCGACGTCTCATGTGACCGCCTTGACTCGAACTGGCTTTCTTGTCTCGTCATCCTTGACCGGCTCTCGGAATGTTTCTTTGGCTGGTTCATCTCTTGTGTCCATGCCCAAAATCTCCCGTGCTGCCTCAGGGTCAGCAGGGGCCATTGGTGGAGAGTCAACCTTCGAGAATTTAGGTGGGGTAGGTACGGCTCGGCGATCGAGCTCCTCCATCTACCAGACACAAGCAAACGAGTTGGTGCTTTCACTGCCCAACATCGGGCCATACCTGAGGCTATTAGCTGCCGGTCGCGCACATTTACTTGAGCTCCTGGGCAAATCAAAATACAAAGAGGCCCCGCTGTATCTCCTGCGCGAACGATGGGACGGGGCTGTTGATTCCGACAATCGTGTTTCTACAGCCAAGCGAATCAGGGGGGAGTTTTCCGGCGTCATGCCGGCGAAAACGAAGAAATGGAAGGATTTATATGGTCTGAACTTCGATTGGGTTTTGGAAGAGTGCCTGGGTGCAGGACTAATTGAACTCTTCGAGACTCGTAGCGTCGGTCTTGGTGTACGAGCACTGACCTGATGCGCCCACCATCAAACAGCCATGGGGAACAATACTCTCCCACAAGCATCTACTGTTCACATGCTCAGGCTACCTGGCTCGTCGCCGAAGAGTGCGACAAGCCGTTAAGCCCGCCCAATTGAGAGCATACTCCGGAGCGGACATCAGCAAACAGTCGTCCCCGGCGAGCGGCTTTCTGAGGAACCGGAACTCGGTGTAACGGAGTTGGGGTAGAGGCCACTTCAGAGACGAGAACAATATGACCGTCTCTGGATGTTCTGATGTCCGGCAACGGGTACCACAGAATGCGGTATCTGCGCGCCGTTACGCACCGTTTGCTTTGACGGCAACCCTACGCACAAAAACTGCTGGGCTGCTTTGTGTTCCACATGCAAGGCAAACAAGCACACGCAAGCATCGCGAGGTACTACAGGCACAGGAATGCTACTCGACCACACCATTCTCCAGCGAAAATCTACGGAATCAGCCGATCCCTACATTGATCTTCTGGGACAGCTGTCTTCCCGTGCGCTCAAACGGTTGAGCTGACGCCCCGTAAGGCGACATTGCGTCCGGTCCCCTCTTCGAACGGTTCGGAGGCTTATAACACAGGGGGCAATGCTGTGCAATGCCCGCAGCTCAGGGAACAAAACATCTGGTCTTTTCGGTCATCCACGACAAACGCTCCGTCTTGTCTTCAAGGGAACTTGAACATTTTCCGGCTATACCAGGGGGAGGCTACGCAGATCCAATGCGAAGTAACGGGCGACCATGCCGCATCCGTGCAGCAGCACAGTTGGAATATCTAAACACTGGCTTGACCAGGTGTGAGGCTTAAGACATAAATTCTCCTTAGAGATAAAGTGTTGTACAACTTCTCCCCTCTCGAGGCATATTTCTTCTTGGTAGCTCCGGCGCCCCAGCACCCGTTGCACATATTTATTTGTACAATCCCTCGAAGAGACTTGCCCCTCACTATCAGCGGCCGCCCCAGTCAGTCGAATCTTGACGCAGCAGCGCTTCCGTTCACAACTTCCCACCACTCAGCCGCTCTGCAATCTGCTTCATGCGTTCTTGGTCCTTCCTCGCCCGCTCGGTGACATCCCCAGGCAACATAGTTCCGCCTCGCCCGTCGTCGGCGGACCGGTCCCTGCCCCGTGCAATCATCGTCTCCACTGTGTCCGGCTTGCCTTCCTTATCCCAGATCGATCTGCTCGTGTCAAACGCCTGGTCGATTGCAGAGGCGAGTTGTTCTTTCGTGGTTATGAAGTTTCGCGCGTTCATGTACAGCGTGTGGAGGTTGTCCAGGCGGTCCTCGTGTTTTGCGGCGAGAGTGGCTTGGTGCGCGGCGAGGCGAGAGTTGTAGATTTCCTGCTCCTCTTCCGGCGAGAGTTGATGCACCTTCTGTGGCCGCATGGCGCTGGGGATGGAGACGTTCGTAAGGCGTGCGTCTTCGCGCTCCGGTTGGGAGAGGAGTCTAGCGCGGTCGAGCTGTTTGGCTGCGCTCCGGGCTGCGATTGTGTCGTCGATTGACGTCTTTCGAGCATGGAGCTCCTTTAGACTGGAGCGGAGGTGCGTTTTCCGCAGCTCCGCCATACGCCGTTTATATTTTCCCGTTTCGGTGAGTTCTCCGTCGGACAGGACGTTCTTGGGCAGGGGATCGCGCGTCACGTTGTCGAGATATGCTTGGCTGGGTTTGTCCGGGCGGCGGGCGGGGAAGAGTTCCCTTGGAAGGGGCAAGATACCCTTTGCTCGGGGCTTCCCGTCACGCACTGGTTGGAGTGGTTGAGGGACATCGATGTAGGCGGGAGATTCAGGTGGAATATACAGTCGGGGGGAGGAGGTGCTGAATGCTCGGTATGAGGGCGGCCTAAGGAGTCGGAGGTAGCAGGACCGACAGATTGAGCTTGGAAGGGAGTCCATTGCCTTGGCCATTAGAAGCTGTTACCGCCCACAGTAGAGTGCGCTTGGTATGGACCCGGTTGTCGTTACAGAATAATGTTTGCGCAGAGCAGCTCCGAGATGAAAGTTCGATGTCGACCGAAAGGGAATAGTCTCTCTTTCGTGGAAGGCAACTATGCCGCGGTCACGCAGTCACTTTCCTGGTACCCCCATGTTTCTTGTACAGTACGTTCGCTGTCAACCGACATCGCACGTCTTCCAACTTGTTCCCCGTCTTCGCTTGCTACAAGAAAGCGTAGCGCCGAGCTCAATCATGCGTCTTTTCCCAACGCCGTCCCGCAATGGGTGATTGCGTGCTCAACTCGGGCTGCGTTGTCGATGCTCTCAGCTGCCTCGATATCTCTATATCAAGATGGAGATGTCTCCGTCAATACATCCGGGGAAGCTTAGCAAGATTTAAAGGTAGGAATCGAAGCATCGAGTGCAGGGTTTTTGAGTTTGTTTGTCGCTACGGCTTAAGAAAGCATTGTCTTGCCGCATAACCCATGGCGAAGCTAATTCTTGTCTTTTCCGCACGAAGGCTCAATCCAGATCTTCTACGACTTCCTGGCAAACAGTACATACACGTTGAATGGTAAAGCATAGCTCAGCAACACAAGGGTCGACCACTTCTAGCCTCTCGCGGTTGGCTCCTCCATTGTTGCATTGAGGAGGAACGACCCTGTTAGCAAGCTCTACCAAGTCGACTCGCTTACATTCTTCATCACCGCAATTCCAACATACTTTGCCGGTATCGGCGAGTCGCTCGGCTGAACAGTCCCCGAGTGGTAATTTGGGTATGATGCACAAGTGTCTACAGCGCCGCTGCGTCGCAGAACGGCTCATGGCCTGGGAGTGCGCCTTCCAATGCGATATATTGGGACGGAGTGACGAAGAGTATGTTGGTTGATCAAACGCCCGTGGGGGCGTATAACCTGTATGAGACGTGGAGTAGTGTGGTAGGGAGCAATTCGTGCGAGGCGTGTGCGAGGCAGAAGATGTGCTATATATGGAATGGGTTTGCGACGCCGGGAATGGCGTGCGATGAAAGGAAATGGGCCGTTCTAGTAAGGTGCTCAGCAGAAATTTGACAGTTAGTAGATTGAGAGCTGCACAGGACTGGTGTTGAGATGATCCAATAAGTGCGCGTACGCAATGTCCATATATCAGATGAGAGCGGTAGGGGGTATTTCCGCCTCTTTGTCGACAGCAAGAACAGTCTGTACATCTCGAGAAAAAATTTGAGGAAGCTAAATTGACGGTATGAAGCAAGGCGGACGACTGGAGTCATCGAAAAGAGGAATTTGCGTTGCAACTCGTCTCTTGGGATGCTAATTTTCTACGTCTTCTATCGACACCTTCGGTCACCTGCTGCGAGGTGCATGAGACCAAAAGACCTCGAGGTCTTCTTCACCGCGCCGCTTCTGTGATGCAGGCACATTTTCTTAGAGTCAGCCCCCACTTTCAGGCGGTGGACGTTTCTGCGGCCTCAACGCCTCACCACCCAATGATGACTTGGTGTACCTCACTGCCCGTCGTTAAGCGATGGTCCTGCACTCATCATCAGCCCTATGAACTCCCCCAACACGAGACACGCATGTGGCCCCGCTGACACGCTTCTCCCTCTCTCTCCTCTCTTCTGTGCTGCGCCCTGTCAGCCCTTGCGCCCAGTTGGCCTTGCTCCTTGTGGTGTAACACAACGACCTGTGTCCGAGAGCGATTCTATTCCCATCGGCTACGGACTGCTCCTCCGAAGTCAGGGCTTGATTCGTCCCGGTGGGTTCTTGCATGTGGTCAGCTTTGGCATCCAGCAACACGCCCGCAACGATTCGTCGCGGACACACGAGGCCAGCACACCCTTTGGTCAATCCGCCTTTTGTCCTCATTGCCCTCTCTGGTGAGGCGCTGTCAAGATGAAATGCTGGCATTGGGCGCGGAGTTCCACTAGGCGCTACTACGCGGTTTGAGAGAGAGCACATATAAATACAAGGTGAGAAGGATGTCATGAAACGCTGGCTCAATTCCTCCTCCCAGCCAACCTGAAGCACCATTCCAGAGCTCGTACAGAAAGCAAATCTACACAGACGCCAGAAGCAAGTGACCTTGTCAGAAGCAAATTACCACTGTCGACCAAGAGACATATCTCCACAACGTCCAGAACAATGGCATCCGCATTCTTTGCTCGCAGATCCATCACCTCTATCGACTCCACCAACCCCACGACCTCAGGCTACCTTAAGTCGCCATCGACGACCTCCTCCTCATCACAACATGCCACATCCACCTCGTCAAGCCGTTCATCAGCCAGCTCTACCAAAAGAGACATCGCGAGCTCAAGTGGACGAACATCTGATACGGATTCGCTGTCGAGTTCAATGAGCAACAGCTACGGTTCATTCATGCGTTCCCTCTACGCAAGAGGGCTATGAACGGGAAATTGACATGGTCAAGCCTTGCCAGAAGGGAAGATCATGATGCACCTCGATATGAAGCAGTCAGCACTTCAGCGTAGCGTGGCCTCATGGAAGTACTCTTGCCCGATACCTCTCTGGGGGCCACAGTACCAGGATTGAGGTGATTTTTGGGACGAAGACAATGTTACACGTACAGCCATGTTTCTCTGATCCATTGCAAATAGAGTAACGTCGCCTCTTCGCGACAGCGCGGCTTCCGCGATCAACCTAATGTTCACCTGCTTATGTCGAATTCTGACAATTCCATGTGAATCGAGGATATGATAACTTTACACAACCATCTCCGAGGGTATAGTTTTAGGACCTAAGGTTCGAAACTGAAACACCTTGTAAAAATAGTAGATATCATCTCTCACACCCTATACCATTCACGTAAGATGGATCGCGCTTCCTGTAATAATGCCTCCACCCGGATGACCCTTTGTCCTAAGGGCGAGCCGCACGTCGTACGCGCCGAGTCTTTCCTGTCCTTCGCTCTGGTCTTTATCTCGGTCGTGCTCACCTTTCTCCTCCTTTTGATGTTCATTCCACTTTAAGCCTCTAGATTCTTCCCGCTAAAGACGGCTTTTCTTGCCCAGTACACTCTTTCCGGATGGCGTCCGCCGGATGGACCGACTGCCCAGGGGAGCCTCCGCAGCATGGCGCTGCGTCGTGCTATCCGGGCTTGCCACGTTGAGCGGTCTCACCGAAGACGGCTTCTTCCTTAGCACCTTCTTAGTAGAAGGCGCCCGCGGGATGGAAGCTCTGTCGCGCCGACGTCCTCTTGAAGCGTGCGTTGGCGCCGCAGCATTTCCCCCCCTTGCATGCAAAGCCAGGCATACGGTCTTCCAGTAATCGAGGAGGCCCGGTTGGTCTCTGCACTCTGCCCTTTTTCGAAGGGCCAAGCTCAGCGCCGTGGCACCTTTCTCATGGTTGTCCCGAAACGCAGACGTCTGAAGGTTCACATCCGCGCCAGCACCGTGTAGTGTCACAAGCTTGTCGTACATGTTCCACGTGTCTGCCGCGTAGTGGATGGCGGCCCATCCAGCCGAGTCTCTGCCGTTGATGTCGACCTTTGTCCAGAAAAGTGCGTGGAGCATGCCGAGATCACCCTTCTTTACAACGTGGCAGAGCGTTTCAGCAGAGATGGGCCAGTGAGGATGACCAGGCCCGGGGCTCATCTGTTCCAGAGTTTCACGGAAACCGCTTCCGTTGTTGGCATCAACCGCCCTCCTCAGTGCTTGTTCGTTGCGTCCGTGCTGGTCTGCAAGCGTATCTTGGTGTCGGTACAGGACGTCGACGCCATTATACCTATAGTATTGTTCGTAGGCTGGCAGGGATCTGAGCGTTTCAAATGATGTCCTTTTGGGAAGGAAGGAGGCTTTTTTCAGGTCATCGAAGTCGGTTCCGGCAGTTTGTTCCGGCGAGTGTGGGCCAGTAAGCACGCCCTCATCGCACAGGTATTTCAAGGCATCTTTGTACTTCCCCCTGGCAATGTAATAGACAATCTCCTCGATGCGCAAGAAGGTTAACAGATTCTGTTGGTGTAGACACTTCACAAAAGCATGGAAACCGGCTGCCAACTTCCCATCGAGCAACTGGTCGAGAGTGGTTGACCGAACAAAGTCATCATTGGTCAGCGGCATTTTGGCACCAAATTCGACCAAGCTGTTGAAAATCTCCAGTTTTCCAGACCGAAAGGCCACGTGGAAGGGGATGTCGCCTTCTGAGTTTTTGACGTTGACCTCGGCTCGATACTGGAGAAGGATTCGAGTCACCGCCACCGAGCCAGCGGCGACGGCAGTATGCAACGGCGTGCGTTTGGCTTCGTCTTTGGCATACACGTCGCCATCTTTGAGCAGGAGCTGCTTGACAAGGCTGAGATAGCCACGCTCCGCTGCTAGGTGTAGAGGCGTGGCCTGGTTACCGTTTCTTGAGTTGGGATTCGCGCCTTTGTCCAGCAGTATTGCCGAAACTGCGTAGTCGCCATTTCGAATCGCTGCCAGGAGGGCATTGTGTGCTTGAGGGGTGCCTGTGAATTCGGCCCGACTGATGAGGGATAGCAAAAATTTGACAACTTCCGTATGCTGAGATTCGATGGCTGAAAGAAGAGTGGCGAATCCCGTCTCGGTGTGTAAGTCAAACGGCGTACCCTGGCTAATGAGATATTTCACCGCCATTAGGTGGCCTTCGGTTGCAGCCCAATCTAGGGCAATTTTATGAGCATGGGAAATTGTGAGCGGTCGGACTCGGGAGATTGGGTGGCCATGAGACTGAAGGAGCCGCTGAGTCTCCAGCCGTATTTGATCTGGGCCGATTGGAGGAATCGAACTGAAATAACTCTCTGCATCCTCATTTTCCCGACTACCGTAGCCGGAGTCATGTCTTGTGTGAGCTCGTCCCTCGCCGGCGTACTGTGTGTCGCTTGGTGGAGAGCTCACGCTGGGAGCAGACCTTGTCATTCGACTGCGTGTGTATTGGGGAGGCACGTTGGGTGGTGCAGCTTCAGCAACGGGTTGTTGAGTGCCCGGCGACGATGTGGAAGGAGGCTGAGAGCCCGCTTGCGTGGATTGTCGGCCGATAACCGAAGCGCTCCCTGATATACTGGTTGTGGCGGTATTGGACAAAGCTCGCGCGTTTTGAACAGCAACTACCGTTTCCGGATCAGCGTTCGCAGGGAGTCGTCGTCTTTCCCTTTGAAGCTCCGCTAGTGAGCCCACCAAGTTGTTGTAAGGTTGGGTAACGTCTTGAGCCTGCCCTTGAGGCGACTGGATGATGCAATCACTGGATCCGGTCAACAATAAGGGCAAATCAGGGCGCTGGCGTCCACAACTTACAAGATGAGGAGGTTGAAAGCGGTGTTGATTATGGAGGTATGCATCTGTATCTGGCCTTGAATAACTCGTATGGACTCTCTGCTGCGATGCATCCGTCTCTGGAGCAGTAGCCGCTGAAAATAGTTGATGCCCGCGGCAGGCGATCGACGACCAGGGATGCATGTCTCAAGCCTTTGCATCAGTCGCTGGCAAGCAGCGACCGAAATTGAAAGGAATTCGGCAGCCTCGCGAGAGGCGGGAGAGTTCAGAATAAGAGTAGAACCGCGACTGCGTCCAAACCTGGCTGAAACCGAGGTAATTGCCATTGACAAGGCCTCGATGTCATCGTGAAAGCCTTGGACGGTCTGGTCAACCTTCCGTGACTGATTCATGAATTCAGCGAGGCCTGATAAGCCGTCATCCACCAATTTCGCGAGCGCTGCAACGCCACTGACGATGCCGACAGCAGACACAGGATCCATTGAGACTTTGACTGATTGTTGACTGAGTCAATGTCCGCTGGAAGGTGTCCTTCCTACGCATCGCAATTGACAGCAGGCAGCCTGAGAAATCTCGCCATCGCGATAGGGACTTCATATAAGGACAGCTGGATTCACCAACAGGCGGGGGCGGAGCTGCCAAAGCTCCATTTCGAGCCTTGTGGCGTCTGCCAGCCAAGAGATAAAAATGAGCTCTTGCAAACTAGCTATCCCGCATATGAAGTTATCGGACCTTGGGTAGGCTGAGGGCAACAAATTTGGGCAACGACCAAGCTCAAAGCGAGGGCCTAGACCTAGTTGCGATCCGCGAGGCTTACTCCGGCCAACGCCAACAGTGGTCACCAGAAGTCCAGCCTCATCTGCTCGAACGTGCTTGACTAGGGCGTCCAGTGGGCACCTCATGATGTGACGTTCGTGGACACGTCTCTTGTCATAGCGCAGTAGACATAGTATGGTTCTCCTAGACAGCTCTTATCTTTTGGCAAAGCTTAACATGTAAAAAGAGTTAGCAGAGTTCCGAGCCGGAAGAAGAAGGGTTAGGCTGAGATGGGCGCTGCGGCGTTCCACAGGCCTCGCTAAACAAATCAGCCTCGTCAACCAAATCATCGTGATATGGATCCGCTGCCTGTGTGACTGGGAAGGTCATCCTATCCGAGGGTCTGTAAAGACGCCGCCAAGGCGTCACAGGCCGTATGGGTGTTCCAGACCCACGCGTAATAGTAATACCAGGGGCCTTCGTAATTATATAGTCAGGCGTCGCCCCCCGAACCCTTTGAATCCATCATGTCCTCGGAATTGAGTCACGGGCTGCGGCCATCTTCCGGCCTGAACCTTTCTTCCTTCCCTTCAGCAGATGTGAGCAGGACAATTGCGAGTTCGAGACTTGGAGCATGTTTTCCAGTAAAGCCCATGTGAACTCTCCATATTTCCCATATGGATGATACCTCAAGGAAGATATCCTGCCAACTCCTCATTGTTGCATCGCCGACGCTCAGCCCTTGCAAAAGGTCCCCCGTACTAGTCTAACTCTGGTCCGAATCTTGTTTATTGAAGATTGACAAACATTCCGCCATCTAGCAGATTGGTAGGTTAACTGTGCAATCCACGACTTGACCAGATGGAACGACAGGTGTAGCAACGTACCAACCAACAGCTGCGCGCCCGTCTGCGGTTCGTGCAATTCGATCAAATCAGTCAGATTTCGTGAGGACGATCCAAGTGCTGGTGTGGTCGGTACCTACCATGTAATTTGAGAGATGGCTCGCCAGAAACAGAGCGGGCCCTGCTATCTGCCAGACGAAACAGCAAACATGCATCAGCGTCGTCCTCTCAGACTGAAAGTTGGTTGAGCTCCTGGCTATGCTCACATCTTGCGGTACCCCCACCCGCCCCAGCGCCGCCCGACTCGCGACTTGTTCAGCTTTTCCTCCTTTCGCCAAGTCCTCGGCGTTCAGTTGCGTCCGTATCGTTCCTGGGAGGATGCTATTGCACCGGATTCCATAGGCTCCGAGGGCCACAGCAGATGACTGCATCAGATTCAATACGGCTGCTTTTGTCGGAGTGTAATGTACCAGTTCCTTGGATCCGGTGAGGGCTGACACGCTCGAGATTCCGATAATGGATCCCCCTTGGCCTTGAGCCTTGAGGATCCGCCCGGCGGCTCGAACGGTAAAGTAGGCGCCCTTGACATTGACTGAAACGTGTGATTCGATCAGACTGTCCGGCGCAGACAGGAAGTCATGGAACTGGGCGACGCCCGCGTTGACCACAACAATGTCCAAACGTCCGAAGTGCTTCGCAGTGGTGCTCAAGAACGTCTCGGCCACGTCCGGATCGGCGATGTCGCCGGGATAGGCCATCAACGGCGATTCCTCACTCTGGCAGTCATCACGATCACGGTCCCATCTTTGGTCGATGGCGCTGCAAAGTTGACGCAGACACTCTTTGTCCTCGTGTCTGCCGAGATGGTTGACGGCCACTTTGGCTCCCTGACCTATGAACTCGATGGCGATGGCCTTGCCAATTCCCGTCACGCCCCCTGTAATTGCTGCAACCTTCCCGCTGAGCAGTTTCGCCATCCCTTCTCGTTCTCCAAGGATGGAGAAATGGCTTCAAGATCTTTTGCGTCGAAAGGCAGGCTGAAGGGGCTGGGGGACCAAACCGTCGCTCCAAGGACTGGGGAGTATTTGATCCCGAGGATTTCTCAAGACGTCGCGCGACTTTCGTTTGGCTGTGAGAGGTCAACTCGGTGCAACGCCGGTCCGAAGTCCTGGGCGATCTATAGACAGCCTCACGATTGACGTTCACTCATGTGCCCCTTGCATGGACTGTCGACACGGGGAGTCCAAGGGGGGACTTTGCCCCGAAGCAGGCTTGAGCCTCACGGCCCACTTTTTACAACTCGCCGAATAATTCCAAATGAGGAATTGTCGCATGTTGCACCACCGTCTATCTGATGTTCGAGATGGTGTCCGGGCCAAAACACCTCTGGATTCGCATCATCTAGGACCGATGTTTGACCTAGTACATGCCGTAGAATCGGTCAAGCCATGTCATCTCGGTGCATCAATTCACCTGGGGCATCCGCATCCAGATGGTTGACACAAGGTACAAATCCAGAAGGAAGGGTCAAGCACTGGAGTTTGAGATGTATACAAGCAGCTCCTCTGTTCCGTGATATAAGGGCTACCTCTTGCCTTCTTGACAGTCATCCAGAAACGTCCTATTTATCTTCAACGCATCACAATGTCGGCAAAGATCCACTACGAGTCTGACGCATCTCTGAGCCTCCTTGATGGTAAGACCATTGTATTTATCGGGTATGGCAATCAAGGTCGTGCCCAATGTCTGAACCTTCGAGACGTAAGTCTTTCATCCACCAGAGACCCTGTCGCAATCACGTATTGACCCAGACACAGACCATAGCCCGGGGCCGTGAATCTTTCAAGTCGCCTCCGCGCATCCTGGCGACCAGCTTGAAGGACCGGTACGCGGCCACTGCTGCGAAAGACGGAGTCGAATTCACAACCGATTTCGCCGGGGCGGCGGCGCAAGCAGATATCCTGTTCCTCCTCGTCCCGGATCAAGTGCAACCCGAGCTCTTCAACACCCATCTGGCGCCTGTCATCAAGCCGGGGGCCTGTATTGTGGTAGCCAGTGGATACAACTATTTCTACAACAAGCTCTCCGTCTCGCCCGAGTGCGATGTGGTGATGGTGGCTCCGCGCATGATCGGGACGTCGGTTCGCAGTCTGTTCGAGAAAGGCCAGGGATTCCCCTGCTTCATCTCCTCCGAACAGGACGCCACAGGCAAGGCCCATGAGATGTGTCTGGCCCTGAGTTTGGGCATCGGGGCGCTGAAGACCGGGGCGATCCAGAGCAGCTGTAGAGAGGAGACCCTGATCGACCTCTTCGCCGAGCAAGCTCTGTTTCCCACCATCATCGTCGTCTTCCAGGAGGCCTATTCCACGCTCAAGGCCTTGGGCGCCAGCCACGAGGCTCTCTGCTACGAGCTGTTCATGAGCAAAGAGGCCGCCGAGATCTTCGAGAAGATGGCCGACGACGGCTTTGTCAAGCAACTGGTCCACCATTCGACCGTTTCCCAGTATGGCCAGTTGAAGGGTGCTCTGACATACCCCCTCGAGATCATCTCGAAGCTGCGCGCAGAGTTTTCTCGCGTGGCCGAACGGAGAGTGCTAAACGGCGCGTTTGCGAAAGATTTTACGAGCCTGGAGCAAGCTCCTGGGGGCGTCCAGGGCGAGCTGGACAAGCTATATGTCGAGGCCGAAAAGTCAGAGCTGGCGCAAGGGGAGAAATTGGTCAGAGCAAAACTAGCTGCATGATGTCTGTGTAGTGTGTCTTGCTGTGCGAATAACATTTGCATGATACGGCCGCCTCGCTCTCGTGGCGTTGAGAGAGCTATAGGGAGGTATGGCTGGAGACAAAATTTATCGAGACCAAAATTGACTATTGGGGGTTCGTGACTGCGTGCTTGCTCATTTAGGTAGGTCCATAGATCCCTGATGGCTGCTTTGGTAGTGAAAAGCAATGCTTGAAATCGGCCTCCTAGGGAGCTGGGAGTCCCGACCTTCCATGTCGAAGACCAAAGGAATATGAAATGCTTAGTCGACATGGTCGTAAGGTGGTCGAGCAGGTTGTGGTGATCAGATAGCAAAGATTCGCAGAGGCAGTTGGGGTTGAAGAGAAACATCATGGCCATAATGGATTCATCTCTTCTCGGCGCAACGATACATGGGTGAAATAGAGCATGGTTCGAAGAATGGTGGGATTCAGATACCGAATCATTTAAAGAGCCATCACCACCCTCCTCTGCCTCTCCACATACATATCCGGGTTATCGATTTCCCACTGACGAGACCTCGACTCGTTGCATAGAACTTTCTCTTTCCGACCACAGATGCTTGGTGCCTGCAATGGCTCACCATCTTGAAGGGCTTTCGCCTTCCTGACTCCGCCGATGCTTGTCTTCACCCATGAGCTACATTGATATCGAGGGTGGAGATGTCTCAACATGCTCAGCGGAGCTGTCCATCACAGTGGCGCCATTTTTGCCTTCGTCGAGACGATGCAGGGTGGTCTGAGCAACACGAGTCTCGATATCGTTCCTTTTCATCATGCTTCGGAAGGGTGGAAGCGTTTTGCCTCTCTTGTCGATCACAATCAGTCGGTTACCGTCGCCAAGATAGATGTAGTCGATCTCCTCTAGCGTTCTTCCGCTCGTTTCTGGGTAGAAGAGCCAGATGGCCGCGGCTATGCCGAGGTTGAGCACGAAGAAAATCATATACGTTTTCCACCGGATATTTGCGATGCTGGTCGGAGTTATCTGCACAATCATGTAGTTGAATATCCAATCCGCTGCGGTTGCGATCGCGGCAGACTGTGTGCGGTGGCGAAGCGGCATGAATTCGGACGGGTAAAGCCAGGGAATGGCGAGCCAGCCAGTGGCGAATATGGCTTCGTAGGCGAAAAAGAAGAACAGTGACGCTTTCGCCCTGACCGGGTTGACATCTTTCTGAAGAAAACCTGCCTGTGCGGGGATTCGATTAGTCCGGGAAACGTTTCAGCGCATGCAGCGAGGGATGAGATATCCTTACACAGAGAAAGCATATCGCCTGCAGGATGCCTCCCACGATCAATGGCCGCCTTCTGCCCATTTGATCGAGGAAGAAGACCTGCGAGTATGAGAAGAGCCAGTATGTCACAGCAATGCCCGCGGCGACATGCAAGGCCTCTTTGTAACTGAAGCCCAGGTCTGTGGTGAGAGTGTGTGGCGCATAGTAGACTAAGACATTGATTCCGGACAGCTGTTGCATTGCCTGGATTGCTGGAAACAAAAGTTAGCAACATGGAAGCACGTAGAGGCTTGTAAAGTCGGAAGTGGAAATGATGCCTCCAGAAGAGCCATGGTGGGTGGCGGTTTTCGGAAGGAAGAGGAAAATCATCTATCACCAGTCCACGACTCTGAAGACTTACCAATCACCATAAGATACCTTCGACGGATGCGCAAAGGCCCATCCTGCCAGACCTCGCTAATTTTCCATTTGCCTCCTTCATTCTCCAAAGCGAGGGCCTCGTCGATCTCAGCTTTCTGTGCCTGGACACGCGGATCGTCATGGGGTACATTCCGTCCGCACAGTTGAGCAAGTATATCAATCGCTTCACCATGGAAGCCATCTGTAACATTTTGTCAGCCCCGGGGTGCCCTGTACCACCTAGACCGAGATTGTGGTAGCTAAGTATGAGACAATGCTTACGCTTGATAAGCCAGCGGGGAGATTCTGGCAAGAAGCGCGTCCAGACAAGCTGGAGGATAATGAAGATTCCTTGAAGCGCAATTGGTGTTCTCCACTGGAGGGCGCCAGTAGAGTACGAGAGGCCGATGTTGATGTAATATGCGATCACAATGCCAAACGCAATCAGGTTGCCAGAGAAGGCGACATGGCGACCTCTTTTCTCCGCCGGGATCAATTCACAGATCCACAGCGGCGTGGTGGCAGTATTGAAGCCGTTTCCAATACCACTGTATAGAGCTGGTGTCAGCAAGTCTTCTAGACCTAGGGCACCCAGAGAGCAGTTTGGAACTCACCAGACAATGCGGCCCACAAGCATCTGAGCAACTCCGAAGGAACTGGCCTGGAGCGCTGCGCCGACGAACATGGTGATGGCACCCACGTAGATGCATTTCTTCCTACCAAGGAACTCTCCAAAGATGAAGACCAGCAGTGCGCCAGCAAAACAGCCGATTCTACAGATGAATCTCATCAACTGTCTGAACTTGCCGTTTACAACCGGAACGAGATGTTATGGTCCGTAGGAGGGGCTTCTTACTCATAGATGGCATTGATTGTTCCCAACAAGCTCGAAGAAGGATAATTGAACTGTCGGAGAAACTCTTCTGCCGCATTCAGACCCTAAGCTTCTGTAAGCAGAATTCTTCAGGCAACACTTGCCATCGAGGACGTTCAACTCACCCCAAGGACGCCCTGATCATAGCCAAACAACAAAAACCCGATGGAACCTGCAATGGCGATCTGGCGGGTAAGAGCCTTGCCTTGGGCACCGAAGAAGTACCTCTTGGGCACGATGTCATGATGGCTTGGTGAAGGAGAAGATGGAAGGGCAGACTTTCGCTCCGTATTGCTGTCGCTTTCGTTGAGCTGTTGAGAAGACATGTTTGGATTCGCCCACCGACGACTTCTTGAGGAAATGGAATAGATTGAGGGCCGTGACAGAGGCAAGAGCTGGATTGCGAGCTCATATGTTCTGATATCTCAGTGTACCTCCTTCATCGCTGTCGAATTGTGTCTGTCCTCATTGGCCGGCAGGTTCCCGCTTTAGAGGTCTGGAGATTTCCGAGGTTCCCCAATGTTCGCCGAAAAGTTCCTCTTGTATTCTAGTTCAGCTTCGCATTCAGGTCGGGGCCCCGCATCTCGTGTAAGGCTGAGCGCGGTGAAAAGAGAGAGGCGGGGGTGTCTGCGGGGACCACAATGACCTTCTGATCTGCAGTCTCGCGGGTTGCAGGATGGTCAGAAGCAGATCTCGGAAATCCATAATGACCCGAAAACTCCAGTCCAATGCGAGAACGGAAATCAACCCTACCTTCTGTAGTTGTCGCTCTCAGTCGATTCCGCAGGGGTTGAGGAGTCCGGTCTGTTGACCTCGGCCTGCTTCATACCGAACTCTCTACGCCCCAAATTTCCGTGGCAAGTTAGGGTCACTCTAGAGAAGATGACAAGGCCGGCTTTTTATCCACTATACTTTCCTTGCGAAAGGTGATGTGCCGACGCCCCGAACGACGTAGGACGTAGCTACACAATGTCATGGACCCCCAGGAGATGGTGGCCCTAGAGAATATTGGGTTGATTGGAAGCGATACAATTACGGTGTAGACTCTCGTGGCGTCTGCAATGCAGAGATCCGCCAGCGATAATGGGCTGAAAGAATGTTCATCTCATTGCTACTGACGTTATGGAAAGAACCACGGGTCTTCATGGAAGCCGGCGGCATCTCACAAACAGTTCCTTCGGATTGCAATTGAATCTCTCCCAACTGACCATTTCGGCACCAGGCTCGGCCATCTCCCACTCGAACGACATTACCAACGCTGCAATGACTATGCTCAGTTCCATGTATGCCAAGTTGCGTCCAATGCAGGCTCTCGAACCAAGGCTGAAGGGTAGGACATGATCCTTGAGATTCTGCCTCTCTTCCTCAGAGGTCTGGTATACCTCATTCTGGTCCAGCAGCCATCGTTCGGGAATGAATGAATGAGCCTTCCCAAAGAGACTCTCATTTCGGTGAAGCGTATAGAGTGGCCCACTGACGGTGGTACCAGGTGCGATCTCATAGCCTGCAATGCAAACTCCAGATTCAACGACCTTTCTCGGCAGACCAAATCCCAAGGGCGTGCGAAGTCGAAAGCTTTCGTCCAAGCAAGCTCGGAGATATGGGACCTGCTGAAGAGACTCATATGATGGTGCGGAACGTTCGTGTGAAGGAATTGCCTCGAGAAGAGCCTGTCTCAATCGATGTTGTTTTTCTGGGTGTCGAGCCAGAAAATACATACAATTGGTGAGGGAGGTTTGAGTCGTGTCATTGCCAGCATCCAACATTGTGGTACACTCTGCATGGATTTGATCCAGAGTCATTGGATTAGGCCGTTTCTCACTGGCTGTCACCGGGAGGGCCGAGAACAAGTCTGGCTCCTTTACCGTGGTCTTCAATCTTTCGTGGACAAGCCATCGTGCCATGCCACTGAAATAGGCCCCGGCTTGCTGACCGTGGTGGTGCTTTAGAATCTTTCGCCCAAGGTTATACCAGCCACGCGGGAGATGAGCCAGCCAAGCATTGAAGTGGACCGCCGAATGGTATGAATCCATGGCGTGGACAGCCTTCACTTCGCCGGACGCAAGTTGCGTCATGCAAATATCACTTCCTTTGTCCAGGAAACCGTAGCTGTTCGACCAGAAAATGGATGTGATCGCATCATACGAGAACATGTTCATCCAGGGCCGAAGATCAAATGCCCCGTTTTCGACTGGGTATTGATCATCCGGCCCGACTGGCAGCCCTTGGCTCTTTAAGGCGATATTGCGGCAAAGTTTTTGAACGATTTGTTGAATACGAGGTTCCACGGCACGGATTTGTTGAGCCGAAAAGACGTGAGCCATGTTCCGCCGCTTTGCTGCATGTTCGACTTTGCTAGATGTTTGTGCCATGGAAGGATTTCCCTCAGCGATAGTCTCGTAAAAATCATCCTTGACAACGGCGCCTCCGAAGTTGTATATCTGCTTGAATGCCTTCGGGTCCGAGAAAGAGATATGATTCGATGAGATTCGTACGACAGAGCCCAGCCGTTTGTGCGCTTCATCCACAGCCAGGAATCGACGACCTTTCAAATTATGGTACATGAGCCAGAAAGGGGTTGTTGCCCATGGCGAAGGGGTAGGAAATCGCCGCAGTCCGCGGGAGTCGACAATGATTCCGAGCAGCAGTTTCAGAAATAGCGACAGAATAACAATGGTGCATGCTGCTGGAATTCCTATCAATACGATTAGCACCTCTGCGTAGCAGCTGCGACTGTGCCGTGGCAGCTTACCGAGTGTCAACATTGTGTATCGTCTCGCCTAAGTGTAGTTGTACATTGGAAAAGTTGCTTGCTTACTGCCAAAGTCCTGAGCAGAGGTGATAATGGTAAGAGAAAAATATAAATCCGACGACAGGCGTGCTTGGGTGCGTCTTGCTGGGCCACGAGCGATTGAGACATCAGAAAGTCGTCACAGTAGACATATAGCTTCCGATTCGGGAAATATTCGCCGTGATTTTTGACTTCTCCGCTCACACATGGGGTCTCGCGCGTAGGTTTCAAGCAGGGATCAAAATGCGGCGATTCCCCGCGCCTCGACCCCAAGCTTTGTGGACAGAACTCGAGCCCATAGGGTCATGGGTTGGAAATAGTCGGGATGCTGAGCAGAGTGTTGAAAGGTTCAGGTTCGTGCGTTCTCCAGAGCATCCGGACTTGTCGCAGCCTGGGTCTGGGCCCTCGAGGCGGAGCCTGCCCATGTGATGCGATTGCGATACCAAATCTCTTCGAGCCTCTGGGCGCAGGATTTATTCGGCCACTTGGTTTCGTTCATCATGCGTTCCAGCCAGCCCAGAAGAATCTTGCGCTCCTCCAACTCTGTGAAATACTGACCACACCAGGAGACAAGATGGCTTCCATTGATTTGCGACCCGACATCCGAGGTTTTGAAGCAGATCCCCGCCAGTTTTCTAGCCGGATCTCTGATATAGTTCTAAGCAGGAGAAAGACGCGGGCAGGTTAGGTTGGCCGTATGTAACAAGCGACAGGGAAATAGCCATACCTCGAGATAGTTATTTAATGCCAAGATATTCGTCAGGCTGTATGTTTTCACCCTGTGGACAGCGACAAGCACCTTTGCGGCGAAGTATTGTTGCCAGGCTACTTCTGGGAAATGTCAGAAACATGCCACGGGCGTCAGCGTCCATCAGACGAGCTGGGATTTTCTCCTACCATGCCATGTACTTAGGAAGGATATCGCTGGGCAGAGACCGAACTGTTTCGCCTTGTAGGACCATGGTCGGAAGCTCTCTGGGACACCAGCATTCCACATGCTGAGATATTCCTCAAGCTTCATATTCTCCTCTTGACCCCCAGGGCCAGTATATTCGTCACCAAAGCACAAGTTGCAAGCTCGCGCAAGGAGATAGGTTGCGCGATTAGTCCAAGCTTCCTCTGACGCTTCCCCATATGTAGCCTCCTCTTCGATCAGATTGATGTCAAAAAGACATTTCTCCTCGTTCAGGAAACATAATCGTAAACCTTCCCTGACATAGACCCAAAAGGAGACTGCTGCAAGATCATTTTCATGCGGCGACCATTTGTTGCGAGATCCACGAAGCTTGAAAAGCGACGAAGCCCCAGCCAAATGCCGTTGAGTGTCCTCGTTGATTTCGCAAAATTGCTCTGACATGCGCAATATGACCACGGTTGCGAGGAGCTCTCCACAATTCTCTGGACATGGATGGGACGACAGGAAATCGATCAGGCACGAAGTGACTTCGCCGAGATAATATTCGTTGATGTATATGCCTACTTCCCCTCTCAGCCGGAGGACGTTGGAGGAATAAGACAGCAGCCCCTGACGTAGAAGCGGGATGGAGAGCCCAAGTCTGGGGACCTCTTGACTGAAAAGCCTCGCTGGGCTCACAATGTCTAGCTGTGACAAAGTCTGATTCAGGAAGGAGTTCCTCGCCAGAATGTTTGTATCAGTGGACGTACCCAAGTTCCAGCACAGCTTTTATAAAAGTGGAAAATGGTGTCTTCCACCTGGCTGGCCTTGCTCTCCACAAAAAGTTGACGTTCCTCGCCTCCAGAATAGGCCGATATTCGCGATGACACGGGTGATGAGGCACTTTCATACTGGATTTTCTCTGGTATCAAGCCATTGTCCCGCGACACGACGCCGACAAGTGATAGGTCGGGGCTCCTAATCACTTGTTCGATAGTATTAGGATGCTCAGGTGCCGAATATTCGCTATGCCGCAGCTTGAGCTCTCCATAGACACAGACACGTTTCTTGCGGGATTTGGTGCAGTTGGTACACTGAGGCTCCTCGCGGTCGCCTGGTGCGATCTGGTCAGGACTTTCGCGAGGAACTCTGAATCTGAAGCTATCGTAACTCACATTTAAGATGTCTGTCACGGCATGAGGTGCTAGGTGTCCGCGTCAGCTGTGATCCGCTGGTCTGCAAGCTCACGAGAAAGGTCTCCAGGAAGCTTTTGAGGGGAGCTGGCTTACCACCCCGTCTTCCGCGTAGTCATGTTGGCAGAGCCAACTGCATTTGCGAGAGCAGGGTCGCTTTATCCAACGGCGGCGCGAGGACCAGGCTTTCTTCTCTGCAAAGCCTTCAACATGATCACTTGAATTTAAGAGCAGGAAATGTTGGTGCCAGTTGAAAGAATACGAGTACAAAATAGCACTGGGAGTAGTAGCAGTAGGACTCCGTACTTTCATGGATGTACCCGAAAGCAAGCTCATATTGTGGTCGAGGAGCGACGAGCTTGCCAAGACAGTCACGTGATTTACCCCGCTTTAGTACTAATATCTAATTGGCTGTCGACGAACCGGGCAAGGCTACAGCCCAGTGTAATGACGGTGTCGACAGTGTTAAGAGGCGTTACGGATACACTTCGAATAAACACGGGGGTATTGTTATATAGGCTTCCGTAACTCTGTCCCATGTGCAGCCAACTTTGCTGACAGTAGATCTGGCACGACATCAATGCATTTTTGATGCTTCAGCTGCCAGGGTTGACCCATATCATTCATTTCATCTCTCGCACAGAATGGAAACCACAATGAAGAAAGAGATGCTCACAACTTCGCCCGCGTCTTCACCTCCCCTTTGGCTGCCGCTTGCTCCTCTTCTTCTCGAAACTCCTTCTTCGCGCGCTCCTTCAGGACCCTCCTAAGGATCTTCCCACTCACGCTTTTGGGCACGGCGTCCACGAACTTGACTCCGCCGCGCAGTTTTTTGTGGTTCGCAACCTTGGCGTTCATCCAGGAGATGATCTCCTGCGCGTCGCCCGGCCGCACGGCGGATAAGCCCCCTTTGCGCACGATGTACGCGCGGGGCACTTCGGTGCCGAGGGCTTGGCTGTCGACGCCCACGACGGCGACGTCATCAATGAGGGGGTGCGAGGCCAGGTAGCCTTCTAGTTCGGCCGGTGGGACTTGGAAGCCTAGAGAGAGAGAGAGAGAGAGCCCGTTAGTAAAGTAAAGTCAAAGCGGGAGGGTTTGGAGCGCGCCCGCCCTCCATTCGCGCTGAGGAGGATAGCGCATTAGGTACGCACCTTTATATTTGATCAATTCCTTGACGCGGTCCGTGATGGTCAAGTTCCCCCGGTCGTCTAGGAATCCGACGTCGCCGGTCCGGAACCATCCGTCCTCGAGACATTCGGCCGTGGCGCTGGGGTTGTTGTGGTAGCCGCTGAAGACGTTGGGCCCGCGGACGTACAGCTCGCCGATCTTGCCCCTCGGGAGTTCCTTGGTGCCGTCGCTCTCTTCGCCCGACCCCGGTACGGCACAGAATTTGGCCTCCAAATTGGGCACCATCACGCCGGTGGTGCCAATGGCGGAGCGCCATTCCTCCCACCTCTGCATGAAGATGGTTGGGGCCGTCTCGGATAGGCCGTAGCCCTGCTTGACCTTGACGCCCTTGCGCGCGTACAGCCCCTCGACGAGTTCGCGGGTCAGGGGCGCGGCGCCCGAGTTCGTCATCCGCAGGCTCGAGAGGTCGTACTTCTCCACGACAGGGTGCTTGCACAGCAGCAGCACGATCGGCGGCACGATGTAGCTGAATGTGATTTTGTGGTCCTGCACAAGGGAGCACCACCGCTCGAGGTCGAAGCGGGCCATCACCATCGTGTGCACGCCGGAGTAGATCGGGGAGAGGACAAGGCAGTTCAGCCCGTAGATGTGGAAGAAGGGAAGACACGCGAGGATCTTGTCCCCTGTCCCCTGCGCGGGGAGGGGGATGTCGCTGTTGGGGGGCGTGCTGGTGCCGTTCCACGTCAGCCAGCCTTCGGCGCTGTGGATCTGCTCGATGTTGCTCGTCATGTTGAAGTGCGTGAGGCGCACGCCCTTGGGCCGCCCCGTCGTGCCGGACGAGTAGACCAAGAACGCGAGGTCGGTCTTGGGATCAATCTTGGGGATCCGGAAACGCCGCGTCCCCTCCAGGTTGCGGACCGACGTCCAGTGCTTGATTCTCATGCTCTCATCCTTTTGCTCGCCGAGGAGGAAGATGTTCGATTCAGGGATGCCTGCTTCGCGGGCCGCTTTGCGCGCCGTATCTAGCACGGAAAAGTGTGTGCACAGGGCCTTTGCGCCCGAGTCCTTCAGCTGATATACCAGTTCGGCGACCGTGTAGCCTGGGTTGGCGGGCGAGACGATGCCCCCAGCCCATAATGTGCCCAGGACGACGGACGGGACGTCGATGTCATTGGGGACGAATAGCCCTAGGACATCACCTTTGCGGAAGTCATACACCGCTTTGAGGCCCTTACCAAAGTCGACAGACGATTGCCGCAGTTGGGCAAATGTGTATTGGCGGCTGAGCGTCTCGGCAGACTGGAATATGACGTGGTTGTCGGGGAATTCCCTGTCCCTCCTGTTGAAGAGGAAGGACCAGATATCTGAAACGGAGAGTTGGACGTCCGGGAAGTCCGACTTGATAGGCATTGTTACGGTGGTCTTCGAAATGAATACTGTGTGTAACCGGAAAACGAGGCTCTCAGGCTTTGCTTGGCGCTAGACAGAGCAGAGCTCCCTCTCTCGCAGATGCAACTGATCTGACGTTGTTTGGAGACAGAGCTCCAGCTGGCGAGACTCGTTGCTTTTCTGATTGCACAATCCAGAGCCTGTAGACGAATGTTGCGATTTCAGCCGAAGGCAGGGGGAGGATACGGCCGAGTTAATTTTCTGGCGACGCGAGGCAATGTTATTCCGATAGACAGATGCTTGTACACGGGTTTTCAGAGAGATCAAAGTAATGAGACAGCAACCAGTGCACACGAGGTGATCGGTATGCCAAAAGACCAAATCAAGTCGAGCTTTCTAGACTGAACACACGACAAATCAAAAGACGACCGCCGATGACGCCCAAGAGATTATGAGATATATCGCCAGTCGAGGCATCCGCTTGGCTGAATCCGGGGTCTTCGTACGACTGCATGGTTTTCCTCCGGCGGAAGCACGCGTCGCTTATCGTCATGGCGCCGTTGCCTCCCCGTCGCAATGCGACTGTGGCCGGTGGTGGTGCATGCTGAATTTAACTGTGGCCAATCGTGCAGAAGAGATGCCGAGGTTCCAGAGGACTGGCCAATGGAACGCATCCGGCAATTGCACGGCTATTGATGGAAATCTGGGGCAGGCCAAAAAATCGGAGTTGGATGTGCGAGACTCGGAGATATTGACCAGCCTCGACCACGCACCTCACGTCTCCGGCATTGCCCAGTATCCGATATATGCGTGGCACGGAGTATCACTGCCGCATGAGATCTTTCGACTCGCTCGGACGAAAAGAGCGCGCAGCTCAAATAATCAATTGGTAAGTAAGATTGTGAAATTATGCAGGTGAAGTGCGGGTGAAAGTGATCGCCCAACGATTGTACGTTGCACCGCCGTGGTGCACCAAAGCAGAGAGAGACGCCTGAGAATGGCGGAGAACAACAACGGTCCCTGCAAGGGAGGAGTCTTGCATTATCAGCAAGATATATACCATGAATATGTACTCGTCGCAGACAGCGCCCGGTCTGATGCGCCACTACATCCTGAACTCCATCCGTGCCTTCATGCCTCGGAATATACAAACATCATCTTCACATCAGCGTGTCTCCGCCATATCCAAGCAACTCGACAATGATATTGCCAACGGTGGATAGCGACCACAGCAGGATCAGTCCAAACCCGATTTTGCGGTCCATCTTCCAACCATTCAATGGTACAACGATCAACAGCCCAATCAAAGTCACCAGCAGGGTAACTCCTGATATCATCAATGTCGTACTCACTTCGATCTCGTACGGTTTGTATTTGATCGGCCTGTGCGGATGCTTTGCGTGCTTCCGTGAGGCCTTGTGAATAGTCATATACAGCCCTCCAATGCCAATGCCGAGTAAGATATTCAGCATCGGACCACCAAAGCATGCCGACAATGCCATGACGGGATAGCCGAGTTTTGCGACAGTTATATCCGCCACCAGATCACCGCAGGAGTTGCCCACGGCAAAAATGGTCAGCCCCAAGATGGCATCTGACATGCCCAAGATGACCCCGAAAGCCTTGAGGACTCCGACGACTTCGTTCGCAATTGTCGAGATCCAGCCTATGGCAACGGCAAATCCCAAGAAGCACAACAAAGGTCGGTATTTCGGCTCTCGATCAGGTCTCGTCAGGGACAAGAGTATGAGAAGTAACACCAGCGAGAACACCAATGAGCCCAAAACCATCCTCACATATAGCGTGATGTTGAGGTCTTCATCCATGTTGGCCCAGCCGATGGTCACCACAAAGAAAGGAGCAGTGAATGCTTGCACGAAGACCAACCACCGGTTCCAGTCTTTTGGCCCGTGGACTTCATCCACGCCATGATTGGGACTCTTAGCATAGTCCGACATCTGTCGTGATATTCCCGTCCCATGCGGATGAGGTGGACCGTCAGAAGAGCCTGACTTGGGAACTGTCCCAGGAGTGCCGACAACATGACTATTTGATCTGCTATGGGTCTCGCCTGCCGGAGTCAAAAGCGCTGGATCAGGGTCCGGCACACTGTCCTCCTTTGGTTCGACAACAGGAAGTGTGATAGTGAGCAGGAACACACTGGGAGCAGTGACCAAGCCCAGAATTCGGTCAATGTGTGACTTCTCACGCCAACCATAAAGAGTCGGGAATAGCGTTGCATAAATAACCTGCGGTGCTGGAAAATATTGGTAAGGCCACCAGGCGAACCTACGCATAGGCTCGTCCTCTTCATCCGGCAGAAGCCCGAGATGCGCAGTAGACTCTGGCGACATGCTTGGCGCCGGAAGATTTATGCTAGGAGGTCGAGAGCCAACGGGTGTGAGAAGCAGGGGTGAGTCGACATAAGGAGGGAAGTCTTCGAGTCTCAGCGCTCCTTTCGAATGGTCGGGATGCGGTGTATGCAAAATTGGCACTTGCAGTGTCGGGCCACTCCGAGGCGATAGCTTAGGGCTTCGAGAATCAGACCGATGCTCATCATGATAGTCCGGACGATGGAAGCTCGTTGCCGGCGGTGCTAGGAGATTGGCAGATCTTGAGCTGGGAACATCCGAATGCAGTGACCCAATCTCGGGTGCCAAGCCTGAGGGAGAAAGAACGAGTTTGGGCGACGGTGGTTTCTGACTTGATGGCTCGTTGAGTGTTCTTAGAATATTGGCGCTCGCCCTGGTATGTTTGGCGGCTGGGTGTGGGGACGACACTCCGCTGGCGAGGTCGTTCTCGGAACCCCTCTCTGAAAGTCTGTCGCTCAAAAAATCCGTGTCGATGCGTAGATGAGCGGCGTCATTGGCGGATACCGCTCGGGCTCGACGGGGACTCTCGCCGTCAACGTCCAAGTATTGAGAACTGACGAGCTCTGGCTGGGAGGCACCGGGAGGCGCGGTGGCTGGAATAGGAGAGTGTGAGGCCGATGCATCGTCTGAGTATCTTCGAAGACCGATAGGCTGGGTATTGGTCGCTTTCCTTTCCAAAGAGGTCATAAGGGATCTAAACTCCAATGCGCCGATCAAGCTCGGTCGGATCGGAGTCATTGTATTCCTCCGTTCGCCTCGAGGCGGTCGACTAACCCTCATTTTGCTCTGCAGCTCAGCCAGGTATCGATCTCTCGCTTCATCGTCATCGTCGAAGTCTTGGATTTTCCAAGCAGGCGTTCCCGGTGTTCGTATGGTCGGGAGAGTGTCGTTTGACTGACCACGTAAGAGGCCTGTACGTTCACTGGCAGGGCGCGATTCTTCGTCCTCGTCGATTGGGGGGGCCTCCAGCTCCTGCGTGTCTGGTATATGGTGATGCAATCTAGCTGCAGTCTCCGCAAGCCTCCTCTTCCGTCGTCTGGTCAGCCACCAGTGCCAAACAACCACAAAAACCACGTAGAAGATGTAGTAAGCGACCATGGTGATACACTCCCAGAGCCGCAGACTGCCGTCCGACAAGAATACCAGACTAAAGCTTGCCGCCACAACGAAAAACCCGACGTCCCGGACAAAGCTCCTCCTTGCGACCTGGAACGGTGCGACCAGCGCCATACTCCCTGCAACGACGGCTGAGATGAAGCTGGCGGCGCCCACCAATTCTCCCACTGCAAGACTACCACTGTTGCTGCGCATGGCTGCAAATGTGGAAAAGACATCGGGACTCCCATTTCCAAAAGCCAAGAATGTGACGCCTGTTAAGCTCTCGCTCATGCCCAGAATATTCGCGATTGTGCTCAGATTGATGCAGAGGAAATCGGAGGCGGCGATCCCGATGGTGCTGAAGAGGAGACTGACCCATATCACTAGGATGACGAAGGCAACGGGTTGGGCATTGGGCAGGCTGCAGTAATAGAGCCGGAGGTAGGAGATCAAGCCAGCTTCTTCGTCAGGGCAGTTTTCTTGGATAAAGGCACATTTGTCGTCTGCGCGATGGACAAGCCGACACTAATATCAATTGTTAGCTTTGCGCACATCCTCATGTCCAGGGCGGACCAGCGACGCACCTCGAGGTCGCGTGCTTCGAGACTGCGCACGGCCAGTCTCTGTGCAGGCTGGCCGTGGCTGACTTCTCGGACGAAGCTATAACAAGCGAGGAGAGTGATGATGAGCGCTGTCAGATAGAAGGCGCGGCCTTGCTGGCGCACTGGGCGCATTCCTTTCCGTGTCATGGTCGCCTTGGTGAGGGTATTTCATAGTGGGTGCCGGCGGGGATATGGATAGTAGGTCATCTGTTCAATGGTGACCGAGTCCAAAGCATAGGAGAAGGATGAGGTTGGATAAAGGCCATGAGCAATGGCAGTATCCAGGATGCAAACAGGACGCAATAACCCCAAGGTTGAAAGATAGATTATCGGATCAATCACCCTCACTCCACTATGCGACGATGCAAGAAACAAGAGATGCTAAACCTGGTAAAGCACCACTGAGATCACGGAGGAGCTCCGTTTGGGGATCTTCTGCGCCCGTGTCTCGTCATTGTGCATCACTTTATGATGATTATGCTGGCTCCTGGTCCAATGCACAGCCACATAGTCACGCCATGGTGAACATTTAACCGTTCCAAGGGCAGCCTGTTTTCAGTCCGTTCAGCCACAAGAACTGGTGGAATGTGTAACGAGGGGTCCTTGCTCTGACCGCCTCAGGGCTTGAAGCCAGGTTGACCGGGTCGGGCTGAATTGAAATCCAACTCCCTTACAACAATGCTACAGCTCGCTTGTTTCACAACTTGTTTTCCTCTCTACGTCTCTCGACCTCTAACTCATCTTCCAATCATTTGAGTACGAGTTCGACCATTACAGGACAAGCAAACATCGAGTGAGTTCAATTCGTGGTGCCTAGGAGCGATCAAGCCCGACGGACGCCTCATGCCGAGGCTCCTCGTCGTTTCGGCATGGGAGCCCTTTTTTCTGGTTACTCCCGAACTCCTAGCAACCGCGAAGCCGCATTGAATTTGGTGAGCGCTTGGCTTAAGAATTGAATCAGTATCTTTACTTGTACAGATCATGTTACCGTGAGCGTTCTTGTTGCTTTCTTTCACGTCCTTTCCCCGTTGCGCGCCACCATGGTGCCGCCGACTTTCGCAGATGTCGTGCCCATCAAGCCTCTTTCCTCGCATCAGTATGCCTTCACCCTTGAAAACGAGTGGTGTATAGGCACAGGTAAGACCCAGAAATGCTCCAGCTGGCTCGCGCCACGGCTTATGTACCTCCTACCACAGTCCCCAATGGAGGGTACGTCACATCGGCGTTTCTCGTCGTCGCGCGCACACACATGTCCCTCACGCACCACTCCCGATCCTCCCCACATCCGATCAACCTGCACCTCGAATTCCTGCGGCGCACCTCGGTCGGCCCCGCGATTTTCACAGTGAAGGACGTGAAACTCGGCTCCCGCATATCGAACCTACATATCACGCTCTCTCAAAGGCAAGACGCCGGCAATGATGAAGGACCCTACCAGGACGAAGCGCAGGGGTACATTACGATGAGCAACATATCCGCCGAAGAAGGGTTGAGTCTCGACACGCAATACCACCTGTACCCTCCCGCGTTGCCGGTGAACCTCTCCCTGCTGGCTTCCCAGGGCCACGACGAAAACTACACCCACCGGGCAAGCGACCCTTTCCCCTCCTTCCGCCGTGCCGCGCAGAACATCCAGATCTTCCTCGTCCGGCCCGAGAGGAAGCCTGCGCCCGACAGATCGACGGGCCGCCCCCGCGCGCTGGTCGAGCAATGGGTCCGCTTCACGCCGAAAACACCACACTTGAACGGCGTGCCGGGCCGCTGGACGAACGATGCGCTAGGTTTCTTGGTCGACATGTTCCCCCAAGTCGTGGAAAGTTACGTGAACCCCTTCGTAGAGGAGGCAGCGATAGGCAAGCACAGCAAATCGGACCTGAAACAATTCCTCACCGCGAACGAGCCGAGAGCAAAGTTCTGGTATCCGACCCTCGCGCTAAACTTGGACGTGAAGAAGCTCCTACCCAAGGAAGGTGTGGAATGGCTGTTCGTCCGTGTGAAAGCGAAGGTGATACGGAACGGACGCTTCGACTTGGATATCGAGGTGTGGGACGAACAGGGAGAGTTAGTGGCTAGTTCGGTCCATGCGAGTTTGGTTATGGATGCCAGTCGGAACATTGCGAGGAAGAACGGAAACGGAAACGGGAATGGCAAGAAGAAGGATTCAAAGTTATAGGTTATAATTGACTAGGCGGCGAGGGCGGCTTGATACTGGGTGACGATGTTTCTCTAGACGTCACAATGCTCTGTAGCTAGAGGTGAGCCATCAAGACGAGTGTACGGACTATAGTGGGTTGAAGTGCCCATCAGGACCGGGTTAGATTACAGTGCAGTACCGTGGGTCCAGCCAGCAATTATACATATCGTTCGATCCGGACGGGTGGAAGACATGGCACGAGCACGCCATCGTACACACAAAGCATGTCTTTCTCGGCGGATCCGCTTGCTCATTTGGCTGTATTCGTATTATTATGCTATATGCTCACTTTTGTCCCCTCTCCTCCTTACAATCTGGTCCTTTGATGTCTCATTCTCTGCCTCGTCCGTCTGTCACATAGTGCTATCGTCTGCATAGTGATCGGTCGTGCCTCATAATTACATTCTCTCAAGTTCGTCTCCTCGCACTCACCACTGGCCCTGTCCCTGATCTAGAGCATGGCGGCAAGCCCCAATCCGACGACGCCAGCAATACCAGCCCACTGCTGCTTCAATGCGGATGCGGCACCGGTGTACGACGCACCAGGCGGGGCAGCGGTGCTTACAGCCGAGTAGCTCGCAGGTGCGTAGCTCGTAGTCGTTGCAGGAGTGCCGGCGGGAACAGTGGTTGGCGAAGATGTGAAACTCGGTCCAGCAGGCGGAGCAGACGCGCTAGCGGTGGGCAAGGTGATGGTAATGCCTGCAGAGCCGCAGTACTGTTGCGCGAACGCCAGGGTTGCTGTTGAGCTAGTGATCAGTTTGGGATTTGAAAGTCGAAGAATTCAGAGGTTGTCCAAGAGCACGAACCAGCTTGATCAGCGGCATCGCAAGCAGTGCTGATGCATGATTGAACAGAGCTCAAGAACGTGGTTGCCGAGCAGACGCAGGCGGCGTCGGTGGCTGCACAGCCTGTACCGCCAATGGCGTTGAGGGCGCAGGTTACCTGCCTGGATGTAAGTTCGACTGTCCGATGCAGATGTGGTCGCTGGTACTTACCGCACACGATGGAAGACTAGACAAGTCTTGCGAAGCTGCAAGCTGGAGGAGAGTCGAGATGCCGACGGCGGCAAGAGACAAGAAGCGCATTTTGACCGCTGGTTAGTGAGTGCTTCGATTGGAGAGCGCACAATCCTGCGAGAGAAAAGCTGTCTCCTAGATTCACAATGGAGGAAGAAGCGAGTGTAGAAAGCGAGTGCTGGGTCGAAATCAGAGCTCACAAACGACTAACTTTTTCGAAGCTCGATTGACGAGAGTCAGAGAAGCAGAGGAAGTCCGATCCAAGGTTTATAGCTTTCCCCTCCTGTCACCGAGCGGTCTTCCAAGCACCTGTCTGTGCATGGATAGCTTGATGTTCGCTCGAGTAAACCTACCATGAGCTCTAGAAGCTGCCTCTTTAGGAATGGACGTCGCGTCCAGCAGTGCAAGTGCGACGCTTCCAACCTCTCATTGGCAAGCATTCAAGTGGTGTCGTAACTGTCGTACCTGGGAAGCTTCGCTGAACTCCCGTATTCAGCTGGTGCCAATGCCAGCCACGCTGTCCAAGCCAGCAAGTGGGAGCAGAGTCCGGCTGCATGTCTCAGGCACACGATGATCGAGACTGGATGCTTGGTCCGAAGCCGACGAGTTAAAAACTGGACAAGGCGACGAGAAGCGTTTGGTGCCGTGCTCGCTTACGGTTCACTAAGAACAGGTGTGGAAAGTTTGGGAGGGAAGCTCCACGGTTGGATGGGCGGGGATGGCGGGGTACGGGATGAGCGGTACATATCCTATGCGGAGGCTGGGGTCGTGGAGAACAGAATCAAGGATGGAGGATCGAGAACCAAGAATTCCGAACCCCGGGAGCCCACAATGGCCACGGATGTCATCGAAGGGTTTCCAGGTGCGAGGCCCAGGGAGATCAAGGCGAGACCAATCTCCTTCGCATTGACGTTGGTGCGCTGTACAAGGGCAACAAACCGTGAAGAAGATTGCAAGATGATTCTTCACGTCGCTTGGCCAGGCTCCAAGTTGCGCCTTGTTCATGAGGGCCGGTTCGGACAACTTTAGATTCTGCCCACGACAATACTACCATGGTCACTATTAAGACGGGTGATGTATGCTAACTAGATATGGACCCGCTCAGTGCCAGTGTAAGCATTATTACTGTTCTGGAGCCGACAGGAACTCTTTTGAAATATGTCAAGAGCGTGCGCAAGGCTCCCAAAGAGCGAGCTCAGATTGCCCAAAAAGCAAGTAACATGTCGTGCATGTATACTCTACTCACCAGTCTTCGCTCTCGAGTGGAATGTGCTTAGAGCGATGATCCATGGTTCCACCAGGTCAGGATGCTGGCCGCTCCGAGTGGTGCTCTTGCCCGACTCGAAACGATTGTCGCGAGGCTCACCATACAGTCGACGTTGGTTGATGAGGACGTCAACTTCTCCGTTGAAGGGCTACCTAAGAATGATGGGTGTCTCCGAAGTGACCAACCGAGAGGCTGAGGTTGGGAAACTTAGTATTCGCTTCATGGGATGATGATAGGATTGCGAATTTGGCATTGTTCGATTGACCGGTCAGCTAATCATCAACGTTCGCTCCCATGTTATGATCGGCGCCGACACCTTCTCGTGCCTTCCTCATCATAGGGCCCCCGTCTCCTCAAAGTTCTTCCGCAATTCTTTCCCTCTGCCCATCAGAACTTCTCCCTCGCAGGTCTCATATCCAGCTCATGGACCCACAAGTCACAACTCTGCCGCATACAATCCAGATATAACCGTCCCACACTCTCGGCTCGTATCTTCTCCCCCAGCAAGACTTTGCCCCTTTTCTCCTTCGTCTCCGCATCGGCAGCAGACGTATCGATATCCACAATCCCACCGTTCGCAATCGCATGCACAACATGGACCCCCTGGGCCGAGTACTCCCTCGCCAGACTCTGGGCCAACATCCTGACCCCGGCCCTCCCTGCCCCGTAGGCCGCATACCCGGGATTCGTCCTCAAGGCGCCCAGCGTGCCCGTGAAGATCAGGGTCCCTTTCTTGACCATCTCCTGCTCACCGGTTTCGGAACCTCTCGTACTATCGCCGGGATACTGGCCCAAGAACCACTTCACGGCGAGTTGGCTGAAGACCATGGCCCCAGTGACGTAGACCTGCAGGGACTCGCCGAAGCGGGATGAGGTCTCCTCCTCGAACGCCGTCTTGTGGCTGTGCTTGATACTCCAGATGGCCAGCGTGAGTTTCAGGTCCTTGTCGATAGAAGCCGCCCATTTCCGGACCTCGCTGAAGGCCTCGTTTAGACTCGCGTCCGTGGTGTCGGACTTGAACGCTTTGAGGACTCCGCCTCCGGACTCCTGGGCGAGGCGGTCAGCGAGGGATGCATCGCCACTGCGCGAGAGGAGCGCGACGGCGAGGTTTCCTTGAGAGGGACGGGCCAGCACGCGGGCGATCCCTGCCCCTGTGGTGGGGCCGGCGCCGAGCAGGATCGCGAGGCCTGAAGGGGGCATCGTGCAAGGGGATCTGTGTCTATGAGTTGGGTTTGAATTAAACTTATTCGTAGATGTGTCAATGGAGGAGAAAAGGGTTGGCTTTGTATGCGTTGACCACAGGTTAGGCACTACGTATGTATATAATTGGATGTGTATACGTCAGGGAGGAGAACGGTTCCCACCCGAGAACATCGACACGTCGGTGAAAGAGCCGAACGCACGGAAATAAAGAATGGAGAACGGCGCCGCTTTTGGCCTCTTCTTGTCACCTGCCACACGCGTGATCTCACCTCACGACTCGTACCCACGCACCACACGGTAAAAGACTCGGTTTGGAGGACGTTAAGGCATTCAAAAACAGCCCCAAAGGCCACGTCGGACATCAAGGGATGCAGCTATGTAAGTACGGAGTACAAAGCGCACGGAGCCCATGTTATGGCCTGCTTGGGTCATTAGGCAACCTGTCACGCCTGTCCAGCCCGAGAGCTGAAATAAAGTACCTGGTAGTGGTAGCTAATTAGAATGCGTGCATGCAATACTATACTTCCAAGCACAGAACAGGCATCAATCCGCTACGAGTTCACCCCGCCGAATCAACGATGCGACTGGGAGATCCAAGGCTCCGTATACTGCATCGTAACCGCTAAAGGTACTCCTATGCGAAATGCGGAATATGACACGGTTGCAAGAACCAGCGTTGATCTAAGGTCAGAGTATATCTACCTACTGGCCGTCGGGAGTCTCGATCGACTATTCCATCAGGATCAGAAGGCTTGTCGCTCGCAAAAGACATCTGCTCACATTGCATCTACACAAATCATCTCTCTGCAAGCTTCCTCCCCGAAATGACGAACCCCGAATATGAAGATATCAAAAGAACATTCCACGGCTCGTGCCACTGCAAGTTCATCACATACACCGTTGCCATCTCGCAATCTCGCCTCGACAACCCCCGGGCCGGCCGCTGCAACTGCACAATCTGCCTCAAGCAGGGATATACTGGGATTCGCATTCCGCGTTCTGATTTCCACATGATCTCCCCGTCGGCGCTCTCCCAGTGCAAGGACTATCGCATTAATCCTGCGCACAACGTCCACAAATACTTCTGCGGCACCTGCGGCATTCACGTCGCCGCGGAGGGGAGCTTCGAGTGGAAAGGAGAGATGATCGAGTTCTTCCACTTCAACGTGGTCACGCTGGAGCAGCCCCAGGATGGTTTGGATTTGAGCCAGTGGAAGATGTCGTATACTGATGGACGGAATGACAGGTTCGAGAATATCAGGGACGATATTCCCTGGCTGGGCGGCGTACTTTGACCTGCACCATCTTAGGGCTGTATCTCTGGATACAGTTATGTCGACAGCATTGCTTCGTTCCGCAAAGCTACAGCTGCCAACTAAGACGATGTGTGATTTCAAAGCAGGGTCTGGCTCATGGACAGACATGGACGACGTTCAATACGTGGGAAGCTTCATCAACCTGGTCTGTGACTGTGATTTGGCGCCTTGGCACTTAACGCTTTCTTCTCTCTTTCTCTCCGGTCTCTCATCTTACCATCGCACAAATACTGACCAGTCACTGTACCACGACAACTTTCATGCAAGATAGCACCTGGCACTACATCCCTCTCGAGCTCTATCTGCTGATATCGACGACAACTTTCCCGTCAACCTTTTTATCTTGCTGTTCTCCGATCATCATGATAGCCGTTTCACGCTTGAGGAACTTCTGCTCGTCAGGTACCACCACTTGAAGATATTCTTCGTCTCCAAAGACCTCCACATTCAAATTAGCTCAGCATCCTGTCTGGCGGGACTGGCGAAATTGTACACTCAATAAGGCTTCCATGTCTTCGGCAACCATGGTGACAATGCCGTCCCACTTGCCAATGTCGACTCCGAACCCGCTAAGAACACTGGTCTTCTCTTTGTCGACATGAAACTGTTGCTATCAGCCGTGTATCCCCGCCGGCCAGTTCCCAGACGTACCTGAGAATAAGTGATGATTTTCTTCTTCACAATCTCTGTGTTGAGCCAGATCTAGTGGGAGGTTGGCACATTCGTCTTCCTTTGCGCCCATACATTGTGTCCGAGCATGGAATCGGGTGTGATGCACATCCCGTTTCTACTCACCTTGGGATGTTCCACAGACCAACTGCCAATGTCAGCATACAATTTCACGAGTGGAGAGCATGGCTCACTAGCGATGGAATTCTTCATCGCTGAGATGCTCTTGTTTGTTGATGAGGATCTGTAGCTTGACCGGCATGGCTGCGAGTGTAATGGCTTTGTAAGAGAGGGGCTTCAATGATGTGGGCGAGAGCGAGTATTTGCAGTCAGGGGTTGACTGACGTTTTATGCTACCTTCGAAAGCAGGAAGGACAAGGCACATGATATCCCGACTTGAACTACCGCCACAAAGACATTCCTTCCCCACGGGTGCTCCTCCTTCGGTTGTTGCTCCAGACAAATCGTCATCTTCTGGAAATCTTTGATACTCGGGGTGCCCACGGGGTAATACACCCTTCGGTTCCCGGAACCGAGAGGAGGCTGTGCGGGAGCAAGCGAGTTTCGAGAACCGCAACATCTCGATTCGGCCACGTCGCACAAATATTCGATGCAAGCACACCATTTACATGTGTTGCCCTTGGCGTTTAAGCATCCTGCCGTGGATAAGATACCGTTGACCTTGCCTGACTTTCTCCCAGACCACTTCAGCATCGAGCAACTATGGCAGTCAAAGACATTGTAAGTGACTCTGCCAGAGCGTATGCACGGGCTCAAGATCTCCATAGTACAGCGCCTTAGTCGAACAAGTTGGGGCTAACAAGGTCGCGAAACCAAAACACGGAGAGTTGAAATATTTCACCGCACAGTCAGCTGCTCTGGTCCCAGCCGCTCAGGTGTTTCCTGAGAACGCAACCGATGTCTCAGCCGTCATCAGGTTTGCCCGGGATCACCAAACTCCCTTCGCTGTCAAGGCTGGCGGACACGGGGTTTACGCCGGCGCTTCAAGCATCCAAGGCGGCATTCTGATCGATTTGAGCCGACTTCATCAAGTGGAAGTGTCGCCCGACCGCAAATCTGTCTTCATTGAAGCTGGGGCAAAGTGGGGCGACGTCTATGCAAAGCTCGATGGGCTCGGCATCAGCGTTCCAGGAAGCCGCATCTCGACCGTCGGGGTCGGTGGTCTTACTCTTGGAGGCGTGATCTCCTTCGCCGCCTGCAGGTCTGGCCTCGCGTGCGACAATGTAAAGAGTTACGAGGTTAGTCGCCGACACAGAGTTGTTCCGGCCTGAACCAATCTCCTGACGAAGACAATGACCCAGGTCGTGCTTGCGAACGGGGAGATCGCGACAGTGACGCGCGACTCTCACGCAGATCTATTCTGGGCCCTCCGCGGCGCGGGCACCAACTTCGGCATCGTCACCAGATTCGAGTTCGTCGCCTTCGAACAGGGCCAGATCTGGGGTGGCGTCAAACAGTACCTGGAAGAGTCTGAGACGCAAGCAATCTCTCTGCTCGACCGGTTCTGCCACGACCAGGCTCCCACGTCCGACAAGGCCGACATCTACGCCGAGGCGTTCATCATCACCGTCTACATCGCCCCCATGGGCAAGTATATCACCACGGCGGTCCTGTCCCACGGCATACCTGCAGACGATCCGCCGGTGTTTGACGCTTTCACCAAATTGCCATCTATCGGTTCGACGACCAAAGTCCGGACCATAGCCGACTTGTCTGTGGAATTGAACGCGAACAACCCGCACGGACTACGGTATGTCGATCACAGCCTCTCTTATGACAGGGGTCGGACTGCCGGGTGATGCGTTCTGTTTGGCTAACCTGCACGAAGGTCAAAAACACTCGCTCTCGCCGTGAAAAGCGACGCCCAACTTCTAACGGACATCCTGGCACTGTATAAGATCGTGATCACCCCACACAAAGACACGATCAAGAACTTCGTCCCTGCCCTCTTGTTGCAGCCTCTCCTGCCTAGGATGCTCCCTGCAGATGTCACCGAACATGCCTTGGGGATCAGCAGAGAGGACGGACCCCTTCACGGTAGGCCGGCCAGCATTGCATCTAAACTAACGTCAACGTTCAGCATTCATAGGAGCGGCTCCTGGCTTGGCCCTTATCGGCCCCGCGACAAGATGAATGGAACATATTAAAGCTGACAAACTTAATAATAGTAATCTCTCTCCTGTGGTCGTGGACCGAACCCTCCGACGACACCCTCATCGAAGGTCTCGCCCGGTCCTTTGAACAGAAGCTCACAGCGGCGGCGACTGCAGAGGGCAAGTTCCACCCTTACATCTACCTCAACTACGCGGCGGGCGATCAGGACGTTTTTGCCAGTTATGGCGCGAAGAACCTCGACCACTTGGTGGAGGTCAGGCGGAAATATGACCCCGGGGGAGCTCTTCACGAGCCTGAGACCGGGATATATCAAGGTTGCGCGGGGTGGTGAGTGATGTGGTGTGAAGCCAGAGGTAATTAAGGTGAGAGGTGGGAGGTGAAACATGAGATGTGAGAAAATTGCATAGCGGGCCGTTATAGCGGCTAGTATAGTAGATGGTATCTAGGATTTTTATCTGTCTGCCCGTCTGTCTGGTCGATAAGCATGTATGCGTGTATCAGACAAATGCTTGTGGTTCGTAGTTCGCAGTCTTAGGAAAATCCTACTTGATCGTAAACTGGAGGTGCGGGACGAGGTTAGGTACATGTGCGAATATATTACAGCCTACCCCTGCGTCCATACCGAGAGACAGCCAGTCATACAGCCACAGGCAGAGCAGAATAAAGGGATCCAAAGTAGGCAAAATAGTGAAGGCACCAACTCTGGTGAACCACCGTCATGGTCGGCTAGACCACGCCGAAGTATCGTCGGTCTTCCGTCCATTCCTCCTCTACTCGACTTGCCGATTCATTCGATCGATCGATCGATCAATAATGAATCAATCACTCTGGGAGCTTGATCGCCACTATGAACTAACTCTCCTACGACAGCCTGCTCACAGCCCGGCCTCCTGACTGAACATCCTCCTCATGATATCCATGTGCGCGAAGCTCCTTGCCATTCACGCCGACCGGTTTGGCGGCTTCGCGTGAGATCGAGATTAAAGTCAGCTGACGATTCGGTTCCAAGGGGCGATTCTGTTGATGCAATACAACATAATAGAACAACATGACGTAGTACATTGCAACGCACACAACGCACCCAAGAGAAATGAAGGAATAAAACTCCATACCAATCAAGCAGAAATACATCCTCGCCGGCTTGGTCCCTGTGTTGGTCCAGCCGTGGATGGTGCCGCGTTGGACGCACACATCGCCGGGTTTCATGTCGACTTTGACGTTGTCGTCAAGATGGCTTTCAAACACATATACAGAGCATTAGTCCAATCATCCGACTCTGAGGCCTAAATCATCCTATACATAGGCTTATCGGATGCCTCTCCCCCCAAGAAGAGTGGACGACCTGACGAACTCGGACTGGACTTACCATGAAACTTCCCCCTCGAACAAGATGCCAAAATCAAGGGATTCGGTCCTGTGAAAGAGCATCTTTGCCTATCATCACCCATATCCACGTCAGGCCACGTCACAGCCCAGTCCATCCAACTAACACGACACATCTGGTGCCAACAGAACCAGGGACTCACCTCCGTGATGCCAGGATCGATATCTACGACCCGTAAAATAACTCCTTCCTTATTAGCCAGGTCCTTCGTCCTGGTCGTCCAAGGGTCGAATTTCTCGGCCCCGGAATTGTCCACGGGAAACTGCGTCGTCTCCCACAGCACGCCGAGGCTTGCTCCCAGGGGTGTCCTGTCCAGCGGAACGCGGCTGTCGGAGAGGAAGACCGCCTTGGCGGAATCGTTGTGCGTGGTGACGATTCTTCGCGGGGCGGGGAGGGACATGATGTGAGATGGTCTCAACGGGTGTACGAGGTGCGAAATGCCAACGTTTTTGGCTGTCTCGGTGGAAGGGATCATCAAGTTAATTAGATCGAGTACGGAGGACCCCGGAGGGGTATTCCTCGTCATTTGAGCCTGTACCAATTGATCATGGCGTTGACATCCTACCCCAGATAGATGCACAGGGTGTCAGAACAGAGCCCCGAAGATGGAAATAACATGTCGGAACCGAGACTGAGGCCGTTCATTGAGGTCGGTTTGGACCTCCATCCCAATACTCGTCGCTTCCGGATCACGGAGCTGGACCGGCAATACATCATTGTGGATTCCCCGAGCACCATGTAAAGTCAGAAACCGACCGTTCGGACTCTAGTCCTTAGACCCAATGACACAGCAAGCGAATCGTCTTGCATACCAGGGCCTACGAAGGACGCGAACATCAAGCACACTCGGGATATTCAGCCTTTCTCGAGGAGGGGAGTGACGAAGTGATATCTCCCGATGCGTACAGATGGGGGTATCACAGAATGCGGGGGCGTAGGCGGTGACGAATCGCAAGTCATCAGGCTCAGCACGCCAGCAAGGCCTCGGGGATCATGAGCGGCACATGTACATGTTCGTAATCAAACGATCTGGAGTGCGGGTTCCCAAGCAAGACGGCGGCGCGGACCCGAACAAATATGATCACGCTATCTTCTCCTCAATGGCAATACCTACTGTGTACTGTGTTCAGGAACCGATTTCGATATCAACTCGACGACTCGAACCGACGAACTGAACGCGCAGGTTCGAGATGATCGAGCATTCGCGACATCAGCCCCGGAAACAGAATTCAAGCTGTGACAGCTGTCGTGCATCGAGGATCCGCTGCGACGCTTTGCACGTCGACAGCTCTTCTCTTGACCGAAGATGTACCAACTGTGCCCGGAAAAACCGAGCATGCACGTTTCAGATAAGCTACCTGTCGCGAGAAGCTTCGGGTCTCCCTGTCTTCTACTTTGGTCCATCGAGTGACCCCGTCTCAATGGCTCAGCACCGCAAAGCGGCGTCAGATCCCTCAAGCAGTTCTCTCTCCTGCATCCAGCGAGGTTGACCTAGGTCGAGGAACAGCAACTGTTCATCCTGAAGCTGCTCCCAGGAGCCCCGAGTCAGTTCTGTGCCAGTTGATCGTGCCTCGTCTGCTGACTGGACAGACCTTGTGCGCAGAATATCGTCGGTGGAGATGAAAGCTTTTCGACAAGGATAGCCCGTACCTTTCGGATACGGGCCGAAGTAATCGATACGACCATGTGGCATATATTTTCCTCGATCTTTGAAACGGCCCTAGGTCTGTGGCTGGGTAGTGGTTGCTGTCCTTACCCTGGGCTTCCTGACGTGAGTGGCAGCCGAGTCATGGATCTGCCCTGCAACATCGGGTGACTGTATATGCAGGGGTCGAGAACGATCATCTCACGTCTCTTCGTGAATCTGGACGAGTGGAACTGTGCTTGCCGACACCACGATACCCGATTTGAGCGGAGACAATGCGAAGCGAAAAGCGATTGTGTAAGAACAGACAAAATGGTCAACCAAGCACTCAACGCGGCCGTACTTGCATTCAGTGTGCGCTGGCTGCCACTGTTTGCTGGCTCAAGTATTTCCCGTGAGAGGTTGGACGCCCTGGCGAGGAAGCTTTGGCATGATGCGCGAACCAAAGCCTTGACCATCCTGCAGAAGAGGTGCTATCGATCAATATTGGCGCTGTACATCTTCGGAATGACGCCGCTCCCCCCAGGCCTGAAAGATCACGAGTCGGCATTGGGAAGTATTGGTGAAGTCTGCATTGACGTCGCAATGCGCCAGCTGCAATATCTGGTGGCGAAGGGAGACCCCAATCATTTCTCTGCGACTGCGATTGTCCACAAATCACCCTCGCTACATATGCAGGCACAGGAGCTGCACGCTGGGAATGAGGAGGGCTACCTGTTGCGTGTGAAAATAGCAGCATGGGCGGGGTTCGTTTTTGACACATCTTCTTCACTGACCAGGGGTTTACCCTCGATCCTTCACGCAGGCGTCCTTGGATTTGATCGGGATGAGACCATAAAGCTTGTGAAGGACCTAGCCCAGACGTTTCACGACCGGACTAATGATTGGAGAGCAAACGGGTTCGAGGTTACCAACCAGCGAGCCATTTGGATCATTCAGTCTGCCAGCTGCTGGAAGGGGATGCTGTGGAAGGCAGTAGCCTGCTTGCGAGAAGCTCTGACATACGGACACGGACCTGCCACCGTTTTCCGGGCGCAGACAGCTGTTTTGGACGTTATCCAACGACATGACACGACGTATGCTCCACTGCTGGTAGCGTGCAAACGCGCGCTGGTCTTCCTCAATGCCGAAGCCCAACTCAGTTGGTGTAAGTACCTCGATTACCATTCAGCCCATGGTCTTTTGAGCGCGAGCTAACGAGCCTGAAGATCATCTCACTCTGCATTACCAGCTGGGCCTGTTGATTCTGTTCGATCTCCTCGACAGCTTCGACAAGAAAGCCTTGATGCCCAACTGTGACAATCTTCACTCAAGCGCAGCCCAAGACACAATTAACATCATCATGCTAGGCATGCAGTGCAAAGTCCCGCTCAGGAGTGTCTTCGGATCGTCCTTGGCTGGAATCCGCCAGCATGAGATGGTGTCGCTTCTAAGCATTGACCCATATCCGCATCATGTGGCCACAGCTCTTGAATACGTCTCGGACCACATCTCTAGGACTTCTCGAAACTCACGCGTGAGTGGTGAGACCCTCGGTAATATTCGACAGATAGCAATGGATGCTCTCGACCACCTCCCGCAATGTTCGGACTCTCTCCAGATCATCCGGGTTAACCTGGCCGAGAAGCTAGCAAGGGATCCCACATTGCGGAGTAGTGAAGATGCTGAAATTGTGCAAAGGGTGGAAGCTCTGGTATGGGAAGCAGAAATGCCACATGGAGGCGAGAAAAATTGCGCGCTGGACGTGGAAGACTACTCAGTCAATGAGAGACTGAGTGTAGGCTCCATACATGAGACGACCAGCAATACTGATGCGGCGAAACGCGGGCCATCTCATCGAATGTCGGCGGCCTCTTTCAAACAGTGGGACTGGAGTTCTTTTCAAGACACGCCGTTGAGCTTTGAGATCTCCGAGACCGACATGTTCCTCTCTAATCACGGCCTTTTTGAAGTGAGTAGCCCGTTTCCCTGCTCGCTGATTCTTTGCTGAACCAGGCACTAATGCGAAAGCATGTGATTCTCAGGACTGCTTCTTTCTACCATGAGAGGGCCCAGAGAAAATGCAAATGCAGTTGACCGTCACCATTCACACACCCCGTCTCTGTAGGGCCATGATCCGTTCTCAGACACGAATCGGAGGGAACTTGTACCGTCGCTGTTGCCGAGTCTCCATCGTACGAGTAACATCTCTTCCTTCTTCGGTCGGGCTACTGCAGTACTAGTTGGAATAATATGCAACAGGCATTGCTTTGTAGCGTGAAACGGAATTGTGCCTCTTGTACAACAGGACCGGTTATGACCGGAGTATCTTCTCGCCGATATCGTACTTTCATTCTTTGCAAGGAGTGTTCTATGTGGATGATTCAAAACGCCGGTCGATTGTAAGTTGCCGGAGTTAATGCGTGGGACGGGGTTTAGATTCTGCAATCCATCCCGTCCGGATTCCCATACAAGGTATTTGAGATCCAAGACGCCCTGCCTGTGGACGCGATAAATGACCAGGAGCCGTTAAAAGGAAGCCGTCGTCCTCTCAAGCAACTTTCCGAAATGACCTCTTCGATCAGCCTATCGGGCCTCAGCACCCGGGAGGCAATTGCCGACTCTTTATATCGCGGCGTCCAAGGAATAGACACCAACGACCTGTCACTGTTCAAATCCGCCCTGGTCGACCTCAAGGAATTCACGTTCGAGGTAAACGGTTTCGAAGTCCAGGGTGAGGACGCGGTCATGTCGACAATTTTCAACTTTGTCGGGCCGATGGATACCTTGCACACTATCAGTAATATCCGAATCGACGTCAAAGATGATGCTGCTGATACGGCACGCATGACGGCATATGCTGTCGCCCGGCATCACAGAAAGGGAGAAGGGCCGGATCCGACGACACCGCATTTGACGACCAGAGGTATATACACTTTGGACGTGGCGCGAGACCGCACTGATGGTCTGTGGAAGACGCGCAAATGGGCAGTAAACTTCATATGGCAGGATGGCGATGCGTCGGTCACAGCGAGAGAGGGATTCCCTCCAACTCAGTGAGATACTGGATGGCCCCGTTGAGGACAGCTTGTTTAGAGGGGTCCACCAAAGGCACAAGAAGGCGGTTCGAACTTCGCGCCGTGGCGTGCAGGCGTCATTCTTTTGGCAAGGTCCATCGGGCGTAGATGGCAGAACCGGGGAGTGGCAGAGTTCTGCAGGCAATTATAGGTTACAATTGCAGAGCCATCGATGAACATTGAAATAATTCCGTGTCGTGAAGCTGATCGATTTCTCGTAAACTGGCACAGGTTACATCTCTGCCGAAGTCGAAAGCATGCCCCCCCCAAATCCTTTCAACAAGCTGGTAAGAAGAGGTATGTAAGGGCAAGGATCCCGCCTGGGCTCTTTGTTGAACATTGGCGTTGAGCTTCCTTGCCGGCGAGCAGCTGTCACAACAGTGATCTCAGTAGCGACCAACAATGGGATGATACGCTGTGCTTGACGATCTTTATCCCAATGCGCAAACGCTTGCGCTGAGATAACATCGCTTGTGTTCCCTCGCGCCATCTGACTCATGCTCCGTTTTGTGGCTCTGTAGGTCCATATTCAGACGTCTCGACAGTGCGTTGTGGATGGCATCGTTGGCGAAACAACTTGGCAGATTTGCAAAGGGCTAATGGTTCAATCTGATACATTCCGACCATTAATAGCATGCTGGGCCTGCTGAACCGTGCGTCCTTGTGCCTTGAAGTGTTCTCTTTGAAACATCGGCTATCGGCTTGGGAATGCCTTGTCGAGCCTCGGATAGGTTATCAGGTCAGGTGTGCGGTAGATGAGAAAGCCACCGATGCAATACGGAGTAGATCTTGCGGCTATCTGGAGGGTCGCCACCACCACTCATTGGAGAGAGGCCCAATGAGAGTGTGACAGCTGTAGCATTTTAGAGCGTGCATTCGGTACGCTAGCTGTTTGCATGGCATAACGACTGCTCGGCTTCTGTCTTCTCCTGGTTGCAGAGTTGGTGTCGACAGTTGGACGATCTGTATGGCGTCGATTACCGTTGTGGAGGAGCGGCCGGGGATACGTTGACACACATCCGTGCGCAAGATGGTGCTAAGCTAGAGCGATGTGATGCGATCCGTCAAATAAAGGGAAGCGATGAACGGTCTGCGCGGCTGCGCCGGTTGGGAGCTTCGAGATATGTACCCTGTGCAGGACTGGAGTAGGAGATCGTCTTTTGAGAAAACACGACAGACTTGGGTCTGGACTGTCTCTCTCAAGGAGCTCGAGAGAAGGTTACCTGCAGGCCTTTGGCGAGGATTGCACCGTCAAACCAATCCAGGTGCATTGCCGAGCCGTGGTGTGATGAAGACGATGAGCAGAACATGGGCCAGAACAGCGACAAGCGAAGGTTGAGCAGCCCTCAGGTGCAGGTACGTACCGCGAGCCCAGGCGCTAAACAGCCATTTCCGGACAGGTTAGGCGCGAAACAGCTGATCCCCGTCGCCTAACTCGGGTCTTAGGCAAAGCTCCAGCCCTAAAGCACGTCAATGCAGGTGCTTACTGGCTGAGACGCGGCTGGTTCCTTCTCCGCTGTCACTCAGGGCAAGCTCAAGCTCTCGAGCGTCCCCATTTCCCATTCCCTTCCCCTTCCCCCACCAGCGCAGGACCCCACCCGAGTTACATGTACTTGTAGCACTTTCACACACTTGCACAAGTCCTGCGCCGCTTCCTTCTGTTGCAGCCCAGATGTCGCACCTCTCGATTGTCTCTCACCTCCTCTCTCCCGTCGCATATACAAATGGACAGTGCAGGATAGGAAAACGACCACCCTTGTTGTTCCCTTCGTCGCCGATGCTTTGAGAATAACTGATCAATCTACTTCTTCTCTTCTCCCAACCTACTTATTTGCTGCTCATACTCGAGAGCCGCCATCAACACATCATGTCTTCAAAGTCGGTGTCCACCGATCAGTCCCGGAAATGGAGTGCCTCCACGTCCTTCAACCTGACCGTGCTCATCTCCGGCTCTGGCACGAACCTCCAGGCGCTCATCGACGCCTGTGGGCAAGCCCCTCCCTCGAAAGATAGACCGGCTCCTCGACGACTCCTCCCAAACGCTCGCATCGGCCACGTCATATCAAATCGCAAAGATGCCAAAGGATTGGTTCGTGCCCAGGACGCGGGCATCTTCACTACGTACCACAATTTGGTGCAATACAAGAAGAGATTCCCAGACACAGATGCCGGCGTGAACGCTGCGCGGACCCAATATGATGCAGACTTGGCTCAGAAGATACTCACGCATATTCCGTGCCCAGATTTGGTGGTTTGTGCGGGTTGGATGCATATCTTATCCCCCGGCTTCGTCAACGCCCTAGCCTCCGCCAACGTGCCCATCATCAATCTACACCCAGCATTGCCGGGACAATTTGATGGCGCCAATGCCATAGATCGCGCATACGAAGCATTCCAAAGGGGCGAGGTTTCGAAGACGGGAGTCATGGTCCATTATGTGATTGACCAAGTCGACCGAGGAGCGCCCATCTTGGTCAGGGAAGTCGACATCAAATCGGGAGAAACCCAAGATGAGCTCGAGGAAAGAATTCACCAAACAGAATGGGCTCTGATCGTCGAAGCTACCGGCAAGGTGCTCGCGGACCTCGAGGAGAAGCGAAGACGTGAGAGCTGATTGAGCGTTTCTCACCGGATGGTGGCAGCGGGCGAAGGGCGGCAGACTCGACTTTTACAGGACAAGCGAGGTGTTTGGAAGGGAAATTTTGGACAATCTCGAACACGCGGAGTACAAGGATCGCGGCTTAGCGCGAAGGGTTTGGTATGTAGCTTGATCTGACGCTGCTGCAGCACAAAAGTTGTCGGAAGCAATGCGAGAGCTGAGCTCAGGTGGATATGTGAATCAGGAGGAGAAATGAGGACTCACCAGTGGTTACGCTTTGAACGGCCAAATGAGATAGAAACGGATGAGAGGACAGTTAACACATCGGAGATTTAACCAATTTTTCCAGAGGTCTCGGCCTTCAGCTACTCCCTACTGTAACCAATCTTTGCGACGAAGAGAAGAGACAGTGTTCAGATTTCTTCGCCCGACTTATACAAAGGCTCACCCGTAGCAAACATCACAGCGAGAGAGAGAGCCCGACCCGTCTTCAGAAGCATCCAACACCCTGCCTAGGGATAGGAATAAGTATAGGCATGAATCTCCCTGGCTACCCACGTACAGAAGTTCCCAGCTCATTCACAACTACATCCAACATCCTAATTAATACTCATACGGTACATATACTGTAGCTAGAGTATTCTACTGAGTACGAGGTCCACCTGTTGTAGACTCCGCAGGTTCAAGCAGGGCACATCGCGCAAGTAAAGGTACAGAGGACATTTTACAGTAGTCGGGCATTCTCTCCTCCCCATCCCTTCTTCACCCTGGTCCCCTAAAATGGGGGAAGTCGCATTGCACTATATTGCGTGGAACTCGGGATGAAAAGGATGCGAACAAATATATGTACGATATAATCCAACTAACTACTCACCGGTTGTGGGACTGTAACACAATAACAGTCCGTCCCATACGCAAAGGGTATCAATTCCTGTATCTTCTCACCCCGTCGCTCTCCTTCCCCCGAACCCCATCAGAATCGCACACCAAAAAAGCACAAGCCGCCGAGTTGAACTTTGCTAAAATTACTCATTTTCAATCCACACCAGGTCCATAAACAAACCTACCAGTGTCGCACCCGATCAGACTGGGCCGCCTGCGCGGTAAACGCAAGTCGAACCTTCGGCCACAAAAATTTTAAATCCACTTCGATGCTCCTTTTCATGGGGACCGGACGGTTTGAACGGCGCCACTACCGCTTTTCATTCGGATCGCCTCCCTCCCCGGCAGGTGCGCGCGAGTCTCGTTGTTTGCCCTTCTCCTGCTCTGCTGTGCCATCTACGCTGCCATCGGGGAGGCTGCTCTCCTGGTTGACCTGCTGATCGTCGGTCGCATCGCCGTGATGCTCATCTCGGCCTCCGCCCATGAACTTATGCATCTCTCTCTTATACCGACTCTCTTTCAACGGCCCATCCTCGCCAGCCTCGGCCCTCGCGTTCAAATCCTCTTCGTCAGAACTGCTCAAGCTGGACATGCTGAGATTCTGCATGTACATGACCGATTTTCCTCCCGTACTTGCTTTTTTCTTCTCCCTCTGTTCTTTCTTGAGGGCTTGTTGGAGTTCCGCGTCGGCTTGGCAGTCGAGTGTTTTGATCTTCAGGCCCGGAAGGTTCGCGCGGAGATACTCTTGCAGAAGAGGGAGTTTTTCAGCATTGGGCCGGTAGGTGCCACTGTCGTTATCGATGATGAGTTCGTAGTGCGTCGGATCTGTGTCCTTCTCAGGTTTTGTGTTGGCGCCGTTAGTTTGAGGTCGTGGGGAGGAAGGTCCGCCGTCTGCTTGACTCGTGCTTGCTTTACTCGCACTGGCCTCAATAGTCTTCTGCTCTTCCTCGGGAGGTGTGGATGGTGGATGTGTGTCTTTCTGCGGGTCAACTGATGCATCGTCCTTGTGCATCTTGTTGTGCTTGACGCGCCGGACGAAGAACTCTCCAGAAAAAGCAATGTAAATGCTCACGTCGCTGTGCATGGTATGTTTACTCAGCAGGTCGATCCCAAACTCCTTCCCCGTTTCTGTGAAACGCAACTGTCCATCGAGGGTTAAGACGTATGTGAAGATCCGGCCTCCTTCATCGTAATGGACGAAATCAAGGAACTGCTTCGTCATTTCCAGGCAAGGCTCGGCGAAAGAGCCGTATTTTGTCGTGCGGTCGTAGTTGTAGATCCGAGCGTGTTGGTGGTGTAAAGCACGATTTAGCAGGCGCCCACGGATGCTGTGCGAAGTGAACATGCCAGCTACGAAGGGCCGGAATTCGACGTAGCGATGATAGAGTTCTGCAGGGACCGGACCGCGGAATTGCATTTGAATGGATTGGAAGCTGTCATGGAGTCAGTATGGGGTCAGGAAAGGATAGTGACGTATCGCTCACTTATATCGCTGTACCTCCTTCCCGTCTTTGCCTTGCTCGGTGAGTTTGGTACCTGTTATCCGCCCGATCAAGGGCGAGTGGTGCTGCGTCCACGGTAAGGGGCCGATAGTATACGCGCGACCCCCATCCTCCGCGTCCGTTCTCCCTAGATTCTCCACGCTGACAATAAGATCTCCGTGTAACTTGACTTTTCTAGAGATCAGAGCGGCGCATCCACGGAGCGTGTAGGCTCTTTTGCTTCCCATGCGCTTCTTTAACTGGAACTTCTGGTGCGAGAATCCTTTCCAGTTGTCGTCGATGTGAGGGACATCGACGTGTGCATTGCCTAGCCGATCATCGTAGTCGGCGGGATCCTCGTCGTATAGTCTGCACTTCAAATGAAAGCCACTTGCGGGGATATTCGCAATGATCCATTCCGTCTCCCACTCCGGGTCTGTATTACGATGTATCGTGGGGGTCCTCAATTTCAGATCGGGATCCTGTTTATGCCTCTTAGGCAGATCCGTATGGAGAATGGCGAGAACATATGGATCGGACGATAGAGTCCCGAAGTCTGCAAACGGCAGATTCTCTGCCTTGTGAAATGTGATCTTGACCGTGTAACCCGGTGGTGCTCTTGGTATGGGTGTCTCATCGAAGCCGCCCGCGGGCCCCTTCTCTTTCTTTTCGGGATGATCGGTTCCGGTTGCGCTGCGATATTTCTGCTCGAGTTTCTCGGTTTTGTTGGCCAGTTTAGGTCCGAGTTTGTCGGCCTTTTGAGGGATCACTCCGTCTTTGCGCAGGATGGGCGCGTCGGCATCGTTGTCTGCCATTGAGTGTTGCGCGAATCTTGCTGTCGAACGTCTCCCCAACGCGTGCGCAGGTATTGATTATGATGTTATAGCCAAGCAAAAAGAGCGCATTGAGTGAGGATATGACGGTCCGCAATAGGTAAACATACAGTCACGCAAATAGATGAAGGAACGAGAGATGGCACGAAGGATTGCGCAGGCAATCATGCGAGATACTAGTACGTTTAGCAACATGAATCCGGACGGACCCAGGATTGGGGCGCCATCAGCCCACGGCGGCATGGTGGGTGGCAGGAGCGAATTAGGCTTCTGGGGGAGGCTGACGCATGCCCTAGGCTTCCTCCAATGAGTGCTTTGGGCTTGCGGGATTGCCTATGGAGCCCTTGCGCTCGGTGGCTCCCAACTGGCGGCACCAAGCATGACACGGCTAGCTTTCCCACAAAGCTTGGTCGAAAGCTTGAGGGACGCGCAATCAGTCGCAACTGACATCATTTCCTGCGAGACGCTGTTGAGCATCGAATGCTGCACGATGCTGTCATTCAGGGCTCGACTCCATGCAATACTGAAAGCAAACATAACGACGGTGATATTCAAATTCGCTTGGTGCTTGTACCGGAGGAATGAGCACTATGCACAGTCAGAAAATTCGAGACAAGACGCTCCTTCGCTTCATGCAGATAATATCCGATCAACGCCTGCGCCATGCAACGCCCAGACAAAAGTCCATTCCTGATGCGATTCATTCTTCGTCAAGTAATCTCAACAACAAATCAGAGCCTGGCCCAGTAAGGCTGTCTCGCATTTCCCTTTCTGAAACAGCGCTTACCACCTGCTTGTCGTCCATTCCTCCTCTTCCGCTTCTAGATGGCGTGTTTGTTGGAGTCAACAAACTCGATGTTCGCCCAGATGCTTCTTGCGCCAAGCCAAGAGTCTCCAAGCTAGCCACCACATCCCGAAACTCGGTGTTCTTAAGCGGGTGTAACAATCCTTCGTCACGCTTGCACAAAGCAGCATATTTCTCGAACAACCCTTTTACGGTAGGCACTTTTGAGCACGACTTGGAAGGAGTGGTGTAGGGATCACGGCGGTGTTGGCGGTTCTCAGACGCTACTAGCGAACATAGCACCGCTTTCTGCTGCAAGTTGAGTCCGCTCAAGCGAGAAATGGTCCCGTTGTTGAAGATGCTTGCCGCAATTTTGGCCACGTGTGCGATTGTTGCTCTTGGTGCGGTCTCAAAGGTGAGCTGACTCAGGACTGATCGCTGGTCCTTGACAGGTGATGGGAATCCCATGCTCGAGCCCATATTGCGGATTTCGCTGAGAGCTGTTTTGGTTGGTGTTACGCTCTGTTCCTGGCTCATCTTCAACAGAGTTTCTTGCTCGATCTGGTCAATGGCACGACGGACCAGACTGAATGCCTTTCGCAAATCACCCGTTTGAGATGAAATTTTCTTGCCAGCCAGCTGAACGGCTGCGGGATGCATCAATGGGATGAATTCCGAGCCAACCGTTGTCCCCTCTGGGATAAGAGATCGAAGCTTTCCGGAGATGATGGTTGAAATCTGCTGTGCAGAGTATGGCAGGAATGGTAGTAATCTTGGCTTGGCATTTCTCAGCTTCAAACGTGGCAGGAACCGATCAGTCAGGTCCAGAGCATTGGCGATACCGATCAGAATGAGACTGGAGGAGGGATGCATGGCCCATTCGAAGATGCTGTACAGAATCTCGCAGTCACCATTGAGGAGTGTGTCAATCTCGTCAAGCAAGACCAGATGCATGTTGGAGTTGGCCTTCTTCGTCGTGAAGAGTTTCGCCAAGCGGGTCTTGGTTGACTTGGTATTATTGCTCTTGGTTGAACAAAATGCTTCGCTGACTTGGACAAGTACCTCGTTGGCGGATTTCAGGGAGACACAGTTGACGATGGCGGTCCGGACGCATTCCTCTGGAAATTCGTGTATGACCTCTTGGACAAGTGCACTCTTTCCGGTGCCGGGCGGCCCGCTCACATACGTGCAGCCTCCAGTCCTGGATTCAAGAGCTTTGGAAATGAACCTGTTCAACTGATTCCGTTCCGCCTCTCGTCCAATAACCTTTCCATTGCTGGCCTGGGTGAACAACTGTCGAGCTCGGGAATACACATTTTGTGACTTTGACGATGTCGATGAACGCGACGACTGAGGCGTAAGAAGTCTACCAGCAAGGCGGACTCGATGCTTTGGAGTAGTAGGAGTGACAGCGAAAACATCCTTGAAGCGAGCAGCTGCTGGAGTTGAGAAACCGGAAGGTGGAAAATTCTCGTCCGAGGGCAGGATATCATCCTCGACGAGCTTTACAGGACTGTCTTGAACGGTACGCCGCGGCTGTACGTTACGCGTTCTGACAAAGCTGGTATTGGACTCTTGCACGGTGCGTTCTGGAGAAGCATCTTCATATATCTCGGGTACAGATCGTCGCGTTCGTCTCTTGGGAGAAGGAGGTGCGTTCGAGACATCTGGGGACACGTTCGGTCAATTGCATTCACACAATCTCGATGTGTGCGAGACTTTGCGTACCTTCTGCATCAAGAACTCCGCGAGATCGTTTCCCGAGAACATTAGCAGCCATCTGGAATGGTCGTCGCTGCTTTTGTTGCGGTGGTGGTGGTTGTACGAACAGCTGAGGAAGGCACGAGGGACGCGGACTTAAGATAATGGGAAGGCGCGACTCGGTGTGTCATTTGAAAAAGACGCGTTAGGTGGGAAAGCGCGACTTAGCGTGCATGTCGAGATTTGGCCGAGGCTTCCCAGCCTTGCGTGCAAACTCCAGCCACGCACCCACGTTATGCCCCCACGCGCAGTCTCCGGGTCTGCACTCCACCGTAGGTCCACCATCGCGCCTGAAGCTTGGCGAGTTTGCTGTCCCCTGGGACCGTGACCGCGGCCGCCTTGACGTGATTCATACCCACCCGGTGAGTTTTCGTCATTGCCAACGGCGCCTTGTGGCTGGCCATCCCATCACTTGTGCGCTGCCTCGTGCTTCAGTTGCCTCACAACACCAGGACTGGTGGCTACTCCAAAGTTTGATCCCTAACACATGGCATCTTCTACCTTCCTCTTTTTCCTTCTTTGTTGTCTCTTGCAATAACCCCGTCTTCCGCTCTTTCAAGACCAACCCTAGCTCGTTAAAGGGTCAACCAGGAGTCATCTAATCAATTGCCCGCAACCACAAGTCTCCCTCCACCCAACTGATTGCGACGCACTGAACCTCATTTCTCATGATGGATGAAGCCATCGCCACCGTCGTGGCAGTCTGCGGGACGACCACAGAATTGGCTGCGCAATACGTTCAACTCGCTGATGGCGACCCCAATCAAGCAGTCCAATTGTTCTTTGAGAACGGTGGCGTCGACCTAGCTGGGCCGACCTCAGGGCCGTCCTCACGACCTCCTCCACCCTCAACATCACATCACACCGGTGATGCAAGTGATCCCATAGACATCGACGCTGAAGATACCATCTCGGACGACAATGATCCAGAAATCACTGGTTTCCGAAAGACAACAGAAAGACCAACCGCGGCGTATGAAGACGATGAGGCTATGGCACGCAGATTACAAAACGAGATGTATGGCGCAGGCACTGCGGAGGAAGATGTACGGGCTCCCATTGCTCGACAAGCCGAGACATTGGTAGGGGGTTATGGGGGAGGCCTCCCAGCAATGGCTGGCCCCACATATACCTCAGCTGTGGAAGAGCGAATGCAGGCTATTGAGAGGAGACGACATCAAGGTCAGTCACTCCATCTATCATTGCGCGGTGGTTCCCACTGACTCGGAAATAGCACGCACGGGGATTTTTAATCAACACCAGCCAACCTCCATCTGGGACCACGATGCCTACGCCAGCCCAGACGCCCTTTCAGAGTCCACGGGAGGGGCCTCTGAGGCCTCTGCGAGATCCACTCGACTGGCCAGACTGTTCCAACCACCGTGGGACCTGATGTACAAGGGCGAATGGGAGAATGCAAGAGCCGAGGGCAAAGAACAGAAGAGGTGGTTACTAGTTGACATTCAAGACCCGTCGATATTCGACTGCCAGGCACTGAACCGCGATTTATGGAAGAACGAGGGTATCGTGGAAACCGTTCGGGAAAACTTCCTCTTCCTGCAGTACAACAAGGACGACCCGAGAGCGTCACAATACGTGCAATACTATTTTCCCAACTACGAGCTTGCGCAGGAGTACCCTCACGTCGCCATCGTGGATCCCAGAACAGGCGAACAAATCAAACTCTGGGCACGAAAAGTCCCTGCCGCACCGGAGTTCTTGATGCAACTCCACGAGTTCTTGGATCGATACAGTCTTGATACTCATGCTCGTAATCCAGTCGCCAAGCGAAGGTCCGAAGCTAAGAAGGAGAAGCCGGTGGACCAGCTCACGGAGGAAGAGATGCTCGAGAGAGCGTTACAAGCCAGTCTCGCCTCACAGAACGAAGAGCAGAAGGCGGCGCCGGCAGAAGATCCCGATGACTTGACACGAAGTGTGGGAGACTTACGAGGAGCCCAAGTGGCCGCAATCGACGAGGCAATGGACGTTGACAAGAACGGCACCGAGGAGACTGCAGAAGCCAATGATTTCGCACAGATCCCATCAGATCGTCCTCATACAGAGCCGGCTGCAGGACCCGGTGTGACCCGAGTGCAGATCCGACATCCAGGCGGCCGGATTGTCCGACGGTTTGCAGAGCACGACCCAGTGCAACGAATTTATGAATACCTCAAGGCCGAGCCGCTAGAAGGCAAGGCCGGCTCTGTGTTCGAGTTGGTGTCGATGGGCAAGAACCTGATGGATGCTCGACATGAGACCATTGAGAGCGCCGGACTGAAGAATGGAACAGTCATGGTGGAGTTCGTGGAATGAGTGTCGATCGTGGTGTCGCCCCTGCGAGGCGTCTACAGACCAGCTTTTTCTAGAGATGCTATTGAGCTAGTTTGATATGGCACAGCATGGCCCGACTAGCCAGTGGCCCCAGCTACGCCGTCCTGACATAGGACCAAATAATGAGACGACGTGAGGAAAGTTCTCCCAAAGTGTTTTTGAGGCTGCCTTGGACTCCCATCTTCACTGGCTGTCGCCGTAGACGTAGATTCCACGGTGACGCCCGCAACCAATCGGAGTGACTAACAACGACCCGGAAGGGAAGGTCGTAAACATCGGTTGTCGAGGTGTTTCATCTGCACATTGATTACTGCTCAGCTCTGACCTTGGACACGGGTGCGATCTCGTCACGACGCGACACGACTCACGAAGTAACGAAGTTGGACGAACGGTCTTGCGAGCATTCGCGAGAGGAAGTCGCGGGCGGTGCCCTAGCACACTGCCGGCAGCAGGACTTGCCCTGCCCAGTGCGCGCCTAGGAATTGCCAGTGCGGTTCCTCCGGCACTCGACGTTGCACGCAGGGAACTCACGAGAAGTTCGTGACTGTGCCACTGCGCCTTCATTTCTGCATCTCCATTTGAAGTTGCGAGCCATCGCCCGCCCTCTCGACGCCGATTCTGCGCCCACACCCCCCTGCACGCCTCGAAGATCGGCCCTCGACCTCGACTACGACCCCCAACTTGCAGGCCTCACTCGAGTCAAGGGCGGAGGGGGCCCACCGCAGCAGAATGGACCCAGAGGAACTTTACACCAAGCAGAATTGTATCGGAGGTGGAAGTTTTGGCAAGGTATACAAGGGAGTGGACAAGCGGACCGGCCAAGCGGTGGCTATCAAGGTTATTGACGTTGAGAATGCCGAAGACGAGGTCGAGGACATCATCCAAGAAATCTCCATCCTGTCCGAACTCCAGTCCCCGTACGTGACCAAGTATCATGGCTCCTACCTCAAAGGTTCCGACTTGTGGATTATCATGGAATTTTGTTCGGGCGGAAGTTGTTCGGACCTCATGAGGCCGGGCCTGATACACGAAGACTATATCTGCATCATCGTCCGCGAACTGCTCATGGGCCTCGACTACCTGCATTCCGACAAGAAGTTGCACCGAGATATCAAGGCAGCCAACGTTCTGTTGGGTCAGAATGGTCAGGTCAAACTCGCCGACTTTGGAGTGTCGGGCCAACTCTCGGCCACCATGACCAAGAAGAATACCTTTGTGGGCACGCCTTTCTGGATGGCTCCGGAAGTCATCAAACAATCTGGGTATGATCATAAGGCGGATATCTGGTCACTAGGCATTACAGCAATCGAGCTGGCACAAGGAGAACCACCTTACGCCGACATCCACCCAATGAAAGTCCTCTTCCTGATACCCAAGAATCCCCCTCCGACGCTGCAAGGCAACTTCTCGCGCACCTTCAAGGATTTTGTCGAGTTATGTTTGCGGCGGGATCCCAGAGAGCGACCGTCTGCGAAAGAACTGCTGAAGCATCCGTTTGTGAAGCGGGCCAAAAAGACGACATACCTGACGGAGCTGATTGAGAGGAACGAACGATACATGGCAACCCGCGGCGGCCGATCGTCAGATGACGAAGAGGAAGAGGAAGATGTGCGGCCAGCATCTCATGAACCGGAAAACGAAGATCTGTGGGATTTCGGCACTGTGCGGCCAGTCGGCGGCCGTGGAGCTGGACTTCGACCCATGAACGACTCTGCCGCCAATGCACGGGCTTCAGCGGAGCCTACTGCGATTGCGAAGAGCAAGTCTGATTGGGAAGAGACTGTAAAAGTGCCGTCGTCACCGCAGAAATCGCCAGTGAAAGCTGCGTTTCCACCTACACCGGCCAAGATCCCATTGCCTCCATCGCCAGCAAAGGTGACAGCATCAGCAGCCATCGAAACGCCCATCCCTCCGGCAGTACCACTCTCGGCTGCGGCAATGCCCAAGACACCAGCTGTTCCATTGGCGAACAAGGCGCTGCCTATTGAACCGCAGACAGCTAGCCCTGGCTCGAATGAATACAACAAAGCATTTCAGGCCCAGTTAGCAAAGGACATGGGATTCCTTAAACTAGATGGCGGAGATAGCCCGAAGACACAACCAGCCCAAGGACAGACAACTCCGGGCAAGAAGGCACAAATGGTAATTCCAGAAATCCCACCCTTCAGGGGGAAACCAGGAAGAGGGGAGGCGATTCAGAAAGGCCAACAAACACCACCATCTCAGCCCCTTCCGTCATCGTCATCGCATACCAGCGCGCTTTCAGCCGGCCCGGCGTCGATTGCCAACCAACAGCCACTGCCCCCGCTGACGACAAAGACCAACGGTTCACAGCCTTCAACACCTGCCACACCAACAAGTACATCCTCGCGGCCGGCCGAGGAGGGTACAGATCAGGAACTTACTGCCTTGAACTCAGTTCTGATTCCCGCACTCGAAGCGGCAATGCATCGTCGAACATATATGCTCAAGGAACTTGCGCGGACAAGCAAGCTGAGTTCCTCGGCAGCCGCAGAAATGCACCAACATCGAGTTCAGGCCCACGAAAAGGTCAGAAAGCTGGCTGCGAAGGCCGCAGGTGTATTTTACGAGATTCAGAAATGTGATGAGGAGTGTCCAGTGGGTATGGGTGGAGGCGTAACGGAGTTTCTGGAAGGCTTTCTGGAGGAGATACTTGTGAGGGTGGAGGCTGCAGACGAGCCTGACCCTACGCCCGGCAGGTAGTAAGTGTGTCCAACACCGGAGGGACTAAACGTCGATTTTCTATGGGTTAGCCAACTGTGTATGTTTATTACTTGAGCGCGGATGGCGGTGGTTCAAAGCCGTAGCATAGCATAGCATCGCTAGCACAACATGTTTGGGCGGCTCAGGTTTGCAAAATAGCAGAGCCTCGTCGTACCTTTTCAGCCTTGCGATGACGCGTTGTACGAGCAATTGTTGGTGACGACGCCATGCTCTGAGACGCACACGAAACTGTTGACCCTGACGATCGGGAGCACGGCAGGTATCCATCCATCCCTCTCGGATGATACGAGTATATCGAAGCTACTTCCAGGCGCAAGCTTCATTGATAAAGCAGAAGGACATACCAAGCATTCCTAGACTCCACATCTTCTCCAAGATCGAACTCTAAGCCTCGTACTACCATGGCCACGACCACAACCCAGAGCAACCTCGTCCGCCTGGCGCCCCTACAGGTCGGCGAAGTGCCCGCGCATCCATCTCTCCCAGCCTCAGAGGCCACCAGCCGACGACCAGAACTTCTTCCTTTCCTCTTAACGCTCCTCGACGACGGGTTCGACTTCCTCTCGTCCACCAGCTTCATTGCGAATTTCAAGCACCAATCCACCAAAACCGCTCTCCCCAGCGAAGCGAAGGTCGACGTCCTGACATGTGCCATCGCCGCGCGGGAGTTGGAGCAAATCGTGAATTGGGAAGGAGGGGCAACGACGCGGATCACAGCAGACGACAATGTCAATGGCGCGCAAGGTCAGGACCAAGGTCAAGGTCAAGGCCCGAAGGCCGAACAAGAGACATATACTCGACCGGGACGGAGCAAACCGCCGGCCCGCGTCCTGAGCGGCGGCGAGCATTGGGTCGCTCGCAAATCAGTCCACCGGGACCTCTCCTCCAAAGACACGACCTCGCCCGGGAACGCCAGCTGGAAGGAATTCATCTACGGCCTGCGAGATGACCATTCCAAGCACGAAGAGGATTTCACGCCGAATCTCTACGACGCACACCGCGTGTGTGACTGGAACGAGGAGGTCCGCGATCTCGAATCCCAGGGCAAGATCGCGGGCAAGCACGGCAGGCAATACACCTGCGTCACGATGGCGATATACGAGATGTGTCACGCCACGCCCCCGCCCACGTCTCCGCGCTGCTTCCCCGTGCTGGTCGCCACGGCGTCTCTTGGCCCGGACGAGTTCGTCGCCGTCACGGTCCCCGTGGCGCTTGGCGCATCCGTCAGTGCCTCCTTCTACTCGTCAGGCCGAAACGCCAAGGAGGGTAAGACGCCGCAGCAGCGAAAACCCGTCGTGCTGGGGATCTACGCCGCGGTCGAGACGGTGAAGCGACGGCCTCGAGAAGGCGCCGACAGGGGTGTAGAGGGCATGGAGGTCGAATGGATCATGGCCACGGCGAGTGACGCCAAGGGGAATCTGCCCATGTGGATGCAGAAGATGAGTGTGCCGGGCCTGCTACCCAAGGATGTGAGTTACTTTATGAAGTGGATCAAGGGCGTGAGCGACGAGGAGATCGAGCGTGTCAAGTTGGTTTGATACCCCGACCCCGGCGGCCGAATACGAATCCGCACAATAGCACTGTCCTCTCCGTGGGTACAACATGGCGCGAAAACCAAGCCCAACACCCCTAGATTTCCAACTCTCGGCAGAATCCAGCAATCCTGCCAGCCATCCTCGATAACCTTACCAATCCTGGCTCGGGAGGACACACGAGCAAGTCGCATTTGGGAGGACGCACGTCTATCGAGTCAGACACGTATGTGCGATAATGCATTGAGCAAAAACCCCGAATATTCCCCTCCCCCCCTTTACCTCTACCTTTACCGAGTCAGATCGACCGACTGACCGACCAACCGAGGGATGAGACTGCATGCTAAGTGCTGACGGCCGAGCACCAACAACTGGATGCTGTACACGCTGTCCGCTCGCTCATAGGTCTCCGAGCCAGAAAAGGAGAGAAGGGGAGGGGAGATTCTCTCAATCCCGTTATATCAGTATCGAGTATGGTCGCTCGCGCTGTTCTGTTCGGGCATCGCAACGGCGATGCCGACAAGGACATGCTCAAGTACACGCTATGAGTTGCAAATGCATTGCATTGCATTGCGTCGCGTTGCGTAGTGAGTGCCATGGTGCATCGCTATTGCTGTCGCATCGCATCCTGCAGGCAGTGCAGAGTACACCCTTACTGCATCAGCAGGAATGAAACGCTCGACTTCATGGTGGATGGGCTGTATTCTATGTACAACAAGTAACTCTGTAATTCAACCGCTCAGGCGTCTCTCGACACTTCACATTTCGCGTTTCTTCCTCAGGTGCGTTCGGTTATGGGTTTCTGCCTGGACTGAATGCAAAATTGAGTTGTTCGAAACTACGCGACCCCCTTCTATCTAATATGCTCGCTAATACTACAACATTCGGCCGCTCTCTTGGCCTGGAGGAAAGTCCCACGCCCGGCCTGGCCTGACTCGCCTTGCCCAGCCGATGGATAGATTCCTTATGCAGGAATTCTCTCGTCCCCAAGTCATGTCTGTCATGATACGCCCTATACATTGATCCCTCGCGTGCTCCGCTACTGTGCCCTTGTGTGGGATCGTGTTCAGGCCGCCGGGGCCGCCAACTCGACACCCTCCCTCCGCTTGAACTGCACGACCGGCCCCACGCGGTCGGAAATCAACCAGTCCCTCAACTGATACTCGCCCTTCCTCTGTCTTCCTTCGCCAGTCGCCCACTCGACCCCTCCACCTCCCGCGCCGGTGTTGTCGCCCGCTTTCAACCTCATCTCGAAGAGGAACATGACTCGCGCGACCGCCGTGAAGAGTTCCATGTACGCCATGTTCTTGCCCACACAGCCTCGCGGGCCGGAGCTGAAGGCGTGGAATGCACTCTTTGCGACCTCTACTGACGTCGGCGTGACGAGGAAGCCTGCCGTGGCGGAGGACTCGGGGCCCGGGATCCATCGTTCGGGGATGTACGAGAAGGAGTCCGGGAAGTAGGTCTCGTTGTGGTGGATGGCGTAGATGGGGACCCCGACCGTGGTACCGGCGGGGATGTGGTGGCCATCGATCATAGCGCCGCCCTGGAGGACGAGGCGATCAAGCAGGCCCGGGACAGGAGGGGACATGCGCATTGCTTCGTCAATGCACGCTTTCAGATACGGCAGGTTGGTCAGTTGGGCCGAGTACTTGATCTCCTCGACGTCGGCGAATGCGGCGCGGACTTCTTGTTGCAACTTCTTCAGCGCCCTCTCGTTGCGCGCCAGGTAGAAGAAGAGCGCCGAGATGGCTGTGCTGGACGTGTCCGAGCCGGCGCCGACAAGCAACGCCGCCTCACCCACGAGGTCCTTGGGCTGGAACGTGTCTCCTGTCGACGGATCCTTGGCGTGGAGCAGGTAGAAGAAGAAATCCTTGCGCTTGTCCCCTTCCGACTTCTCGGCGTCGGCCTTCTCGACGGCGTACCGCTTCTCCACGAGTTTGCCGATATCCTGGCGGAAGCGTACCTTGTTGAGCAGATTCTGGGCGCCGATGGCTTTGCCAATCTTGATCAAGTGCTGCGGTTTCATGAACGGGAAGAGGAGCTCGCGCGGAGGTAGAAACGCGACCTTTGGAAGACGATCATCAACCATTTGCGCGAGACGGAAGCCAGGGCAAAAAAACACATGACTTACTGCTTGCTGGAATCGGGCGCTCGAAAGAAGGAGCTCCATGATGTAGCAGCCTCCGTCCTTCATGGCGCCGAAACTCGCGCCGAAGCAGAGTTCACCCAGAACATCGATGGTCAGAAACGTAGACCAGTGGCCCATATCACGGTCCTTGCTCCATGCCGACTTCTCGTCCGCGTTCGAACCGTCCGTCTCGCCTAGATATGCGCACCAGTCTCGAATTCGTTCGACGATGTACTTGTCTAAGCTGCTCATGGCCCGATCGGAAAAGGCGTTGTTGAGCAGTCTCCGTCTAGCGGCGTGCAGTTGACGGTCGGAGGCGAGGTGTGTGGTGATGCCCGGATTGATCATTTCACCAGTATGCGTCCAGCCCGTTTTGATCATGTTGGCCTTTCGATCCGTGTAGATATCGTTGAGTGCCTGGGCAGTCCGAAAGGAGAGCTTGTCGGGTCCGATTCGAACAACATCGCCTGCAGAAGTGCCCTGTCAGTCTCGTGCCCTTTGCTTCAGGATGCTCTGGTCATACCGTATTTCTCATGCAAGAGTTCGAGATCGACATGTCTTCTCCCTGACCACGCCGCTCTTGCTTCGGGCCATTGCGATAGCTTCCATAGTAACGGTCCGGGGTATTTGGCGAGGGGATGCAAGTAGAGGCGATAGATTGAGACACCGATAAACTGCGTAGCGGGTTAGGCCGCGACTGGAGAGATAGAGCGCCAATCGTACTCACGTAGATGACGTTCGCTGCGAGCAGCACGGCGGCAAAATCTAGTATCGAGAAGACGGCCATCTCGAGAAGCTGCTGTTCCAGCTGGCGGATGGACAGCAATTCAGCTCACCCAGAATTTGGGCCGAAGGAAGATACATTATATACGGAGGTCGTGGTCGTCCGTGCCTTTACCTCGTACAAATCAATTCCACATCGACTCCACCGCCTGGCGGACTGTGCCATGCTGCTGACGGTCGGGAATCCCGGTCCATCAACGAGCGAGTCATGGGCAGACCAAGGTTGGACAAAAGAGGGTCGCGTCCGCCGAACCTGGTGTGATGCAACGCTCCGACTCCTAATATTACGAGGCCAAGTAGGGCTGAAGCGTATGAGTGAACAGGGGGGATTACCGTTGCACCCAAGTCTCCACTAATCACCCAGACCCACTGCCCATTTGGCAGATTCCAGAACGGCGCCGCACGAGTAAGACGTGGCCTTTTTTGCATTGACTTGTCGCAACAGTTGCGAAACGGAAGGCGACATGTGGTGAGATCTGGAATCAGTTCCGAAAGAGGGAAGAAATACTGACATGATGACTGGCAGCCGACGCCACACCGTCGGGTATTGTGGGGAGACAATCCCGCAATGGCTAGGGAGTCAGCATTTAGTCATGGGCGGCGAGTTGCGTTGCTGCCACTCGTCTACATGGCTGGAGGCGGTCCGCCAGTGCCGCCTCTATTCGACAGATACAGTTTACACTCAAGATCGGGCATGACCAGACGTTGCGAAGGTTTCGTGTCCAGGGGCTCGGCACGGCGTAAGCAGTGACGCACTGACGCCTGACAGAGCCTGAGTGTTCGGCTTACATTACACGCACAGGTCCAGGGAGTTTATCTCGAGCACACGACGGGGGGCCCAGGCCCCCTTTCGGGTCAGGGGATCGAAAGACATGATTGGTTTAACAGATGACTTATATCGGACGCTCTGTTGCGAGCCTCTCTTGTCAGCACAGCATCAACCAGCATACTCGGTATAGCCGCACCTCGCCGCGGCTAAGTGGACGGTTAAAGCTGCCCAGTGATGACTAGAGCACTGAAAGGATCAACCGGTATGACATGCTCCTCGCACTATATATCTCTTGAGGTCCTGGCGTGGCTATTGGGAGGATGGCGGCCACAGAGTACGAGTACAAGTACCTTCCCGGTCAGGTAATAGCCCTGGGTTCCTTTAAATCCGTGCTGTTGGTCAGTCGGAAGTGACCCGAGAGAAGGCGACTCCGCAGTCTATTTACCTCTGGATAAGGCTACACTTTTGCCTGTTATGATCCAAAGGATTCGTTTAGTATTTTGCCTCGAATCTACTCGATACTAGCGATTATAAGTTGGGCCAGCGACTCTGCAAGCAGTACGATCAAGTCGCATTTGGCAAGGGAGTGAAGGCCTCGTCCTGAAACGCGAGACTGAAGTGGCAGTCCGCTCGCCATCTGGGCATCCCATCTGGGCATCCCATCCAGGTCACGAAGATGGTACATACAGTAGGAATGTGCAGGTCAAGCGAAAGTGAAGGTGAAACACTTGACAACTGACGACATCCTTGACCGCGTCATTTGAACCGACAATGTTAAGGCACAGAATGGCCTGGAATTTCTCCAACCTCTCGGAATGGCGGCGCCACCACTTCTCGTTACCCCAATTCTTCCCTGTCCGTGGAGTGTTCGCCACGACTTGAAATGGCCATGTGCGAAAACAGTGCGGAAGACCATTGCCCTGACCTAGACCTAGACGTATTCGAAGCTGGAATTTCAATTTGTTCGTGAGAATTGCATGTCCTTGACACGAGTCCTCGCCCTTTCCCCTTATCTTAGAACGAGCTCGTGACCATCATCTGTTGAACAAATCTTTTCCCTCTCAATTGATCACGACCTTGCAACGGCGCTCAAATACACCCTCATTATATCTGCATAAGAGAAAAAAAACCATGGATTTATCCAAAATTTCCGGCCTGGGTTTCGTGGGATTAGGGGCCATGGGGCTTCCCATGGCCGGGCACCTTGCAGCAAAACTCCCCGAAAGCGTCCACATCTTTGTATACGATATCAATCAAGCAAGCATGGATCAACTGCACCAGGAGTTCCCTAACAGGGTAACCAAGTGCTCGGGAGCGAAGGACGTGGCCGACAGATCGGTAAGAGCGGGCAAGACGGCTTATCTCCAGCCCATCCGGACGGACCCTTGCTGACATGTGTACCAGGAAGTCATTCTGACCATGTTGCCGGAAGGCAAACATGTTCGATCAGTATACATGGAAGGGGCATCTGACACGATCTGCTCGAGTGACGTCTCCGGAAAGCTGTTGATCGACTGTTCAACAATCGACACGGCCAGTAGTCTGGCTGTGAAGGACTACATCAACGAAAAGTTTCCGACCACATCCTTTTACGATGCGCCCGTCAGCGGCGGTGTGGTGGGAGCGCAGAAGGGAACGATAGCCTTCTTCCTCGGCTGCGACGGCAACGACGCCAATTTGCCTGAACTCACGCGCCTGCTGCAGTTGATGGGCAAGGAGGTGATCCCGTGCGGTGGGCCGTCGAAAGGCCTGGCCGCGAAGTTGTCCAACAATTACTTGTCGGGCATCATCGCAATTGCCGTGTCCGAAGCCATGGACATGGGCATCAGGTCGGGGCTCGATCCCCGGGTGCTGCACAAGGTCTACGGAGCAGGGACGGCACAGAACACAATCTGTGACCGATTTTGTCCCGTCCCGGGTGTCTATCCTGAGGCGCCGTCCTCGAGAGGGTACACCAATGGGTTCAAGGTGCAGTTGATGCGGAAGGACTTCGGCCTGGCCTTGGATATGGCGAAACGGGTAGGCGCAAAGAATGTGCTGGGCGAGGCCGGATATGCGACATACGACGGAGCCAGTAATGATCCCAAATGCAAGGACCTAGACTCTAGAGTGGTCTTCCGCTACCTGGGCGGGAACGAGAACTGGCAGAAGGACGCCGACGAGGCGACGGCGAGCAAGCTGACATAAATCAGATCTAGAAACCATACTTGTAAATGTCACGTGTGCACTTCAGCCTTACACGGAGATCTCTAGCCTCCAGCGTCATCTCTTCTGTTCCATGTACTCTCTCTTTCCGACCGAGTTGTCCCTAGATCTGAGGCCGCACAGCGGACAGAAGAACAGCAAGACCCACCGATTTGGAGAAAGTTGGAGAAACCCAAAGACTCGCACGCGTGCGGAGCAACCGCTCAGTTACCGATAGCGGAGCGTCGACGAGAATATTGGAGGGGTAAAAAGCCAGGCCCGGGGTAGTGAGCGAGAGGGAGAGACAATATTAAGAAGAAAGTAGGAAGTAAGAGAGGGGTTTCTTCTATCCTTGCTGCCATAGATTCCTGCGTACGCAAACCGAAACAAACAAGAAGAACCGTCCCAGAGACCTGCCCACCTGTCACCACACATCCAATACCCGACATATCTACGTCTAATCACCTCGTAACGGTACACCTGCAACTTCACTTCACCACCGCAACCATGTCTTCCGACCCCACCAAAGCCACCTCGAGCGTCGACCCCTCCTTGCGCCCTCTCCACGAGGGTCTCTTCAACGCGGGCCTCGCGGTGCGCCGCGCCGTTGTTGGTGATGCGTACGTCGACCGCGCACTCGCCAACGGCAGCACCGAGTTCTCGCGCCCGGGCCAGGAACTCGTGACGGAATTCTGCTGGGGATACGCGTGGACGCGGCCTGGCCTGTCGCGCAGGGACCGCAGCCTTCTCAACATCGGCATGTTGATGGCGTTGAACCGGGCGCCGGAGCTGGCCGTCCATGTGCGAGGGGCGCGGAGGAACGGCTTGAGCGAGGAGGAGATCAGAGAGGCCATCCTGCACGCTACGACGTATTGTGGCGTCCCTGCCGGGGTGGATGCCATGAAGACGGCCGAGGCCGTGTTGAACGATATGGCGGAGAAGGGTGAGATGGCGCGAGAGTTGTCCGCCAAGAGCAAGGATGCGTGAACTTGAATGAGGGTGGAGGAGGAATGAGCAAGGTGAAACAAGAGATTGGAGATGGATAGGATGAGCGATGAGACAAGACCCTAACCTCTGGACTCGAAGCATCGGACAGCACGGTCTTCTTGAGTTGCGTTGATTTTCCATTAGAGAGAAAAAAGAAACTTGGCATTGAACAAGTTTGTCCACTTTACAGTGAGCGGCCGACCCCCACGTTTGCACTGATATACAATATGTATGAATTGTCTGTCTCTTGAAAGCCCTGAGCGTGGATGTCAGTTCAGTCCCTACTTTTCGCCCAACATCGCTAATATGCAGCAAGAAATTCAAAAAAAAAAGCCCAATCAATCCAAAATTTGCGGCCGTGGCTATATAGCGAGCGGTTCATACAGCCTCGGCCGCGATAGCATGCTTATCTTTGGTCTCCGCCTCCTTCTCGGCCGCAGCATGTTGTGCATCGAAGGTGTCATTCGTGCTCTCCGACTGGGCCTTGGCGCGTTCAAAGTCCACCGATGTGGCTGCTGTGGTAGCTTTGGCTCTCAGTGCCGCTCTGATCTCAGGCAGGGAGCGATCATTCCAAGCATCGTAGTCGCTCATGCTCAGTGGGTACAGGACTTTGTTCTGTGCAACGGTAACAAAGTCCTTCGTGGTTGGAACGGGCATGCTCGTCAAGACGTCGATATCAGAGGCCAGCTCTCGGCAGAAAGCATCGAGGGGGAGGTCGTTGACGTCGTCGCCAAATGGATTTTCAATCTCGTAGCCAATGGCCGCAAGACCCAGGATGATGTACGCTGCAAGCATTGTCCCGAAAATTGTCATCCAGCCCAGCTTGCTGTAGAGTTGGAAGGGTAGGACCAGGATATAAACCCATGTGATTTGAGAGATCGAGATGGAATACGCGATGGGGACAGGGGTATTGAGCACTCTTTCAGTGCCGGTGAGGATGTCGGCAAATTGAACCAGGCTGTTCATCGAGTTGGTCTGATGAATCGGAAGGGTGAGTTGGCCGTTGGTGCAGATTTCATCCATGTAGGCGCCAAGGTAGTTAATGATCTCCAGTGGAAGATTGCCCAGGTTTTCACGCGAGCGCTTGATCAGCTTCCGAGGATTTGAGTGGGCAAAACTGACCCCAAGGTATTCCCCAGTTGCTTTCCAAGAACTGACTTTCTTCGGGGTCAGTTTGGTCTGGTCAGCCTCGCCAGCTAGGGTGTGCAGGTTTCCAATAAGCGGTTGCAGGTCCGGATAGTCGATGGCGGGCTCGAATCGAAGACGATGTTTGAGCGCCACGGCGAATGCGTTGATAAGATTCAGGGCCGTCAGCTTCGCCAAGACATCGGCCTTTGTTTGCTCCTCGCCTTCAGCTGTACGTTCTTTCACGTGTATCCATATGATTCTCGCCAGACTCCTTCCCGTGACCACCAACTGTGCCCAGTATTTCCGACCTTCTGAGTATCTTTCGTAGGCGGTGGAGGACCGGAAAGACAGAGCTAAACCGACCACGAAACCGGTGATGGTGAGCAGCACTGAGTCGAAGACCAACTCGTGTACGAACTTTGATATGCAGGTGAACAGAGTAGCCCAGCAGGCCACGAAGAAGAGGGGAAGGATCATCTTGGGAACCACGCTGCCGTGAATTCGCAGAAAGAATGGCCATTTCGAGTGATGGTTCATATCACGAGGCCCAACAAACAAGTCTTCAAGATCCATTGAGTTGTGAGTGGGAGCTCGTAGAGCTAGAGGTTTGAAGTTGGGGACTCGGCCGGGGGAGAGGAGCGTATTGGGATCGTTCGTGGACGTGGAAGAGGCGAAGTCGGTGACTTTCAGTCTGAGGTTCTTGTTGTTTCCCTCCATCCTGAACACTTTGGCCGGAGCTAAATATTAACACTGAAAATCAGGGTAAGGGAGGATTAGGGGCGTGAGCTCGGGGCTTCTAAAGGATCAATTAGACGATATCTGAGGAATTAATTCTGGTGGTCAACACCAGTCAGAACGTAGAAAAAGGACAACAAACGAAGCGTTGTCGAAGGATTTCTTAGCAGAGGATTGTAGGAATTGAAGGAAATCCCAGCGAGCAACAAGGGCAATAAAAGGTCGCCAAGTTGTGCCACGGCAAACATTGGCATAGAAAAAGCACGCGGAAGGCGTGTTGGGTTTAGTGTAGTCAGGCACTCATTATGTAACTTCGATCCTTTTGGTGCTGACTGCGTACGGCTGAGAGAAATGAATTCTCAATCAAGCATAGTGAATGTGACATCCTGGTAAAATGCGTGCAGGTTCTGGGGGCCAAGTAGCGCCATCGAAAGGGGGAGTGGTGCTGGCGGAATCCGATGTAGCACGGCCAAGGTCTTGGAGGTTGAGCTGAAACAGGAGGAGAGACGACAGGTCCAAGACACTTGGCATGGAGACTGGTGGCATATCCTGGACACATGGTTGTTCTTGAATGGAAGAGCCGCCTGCATAGGATGCAGCTGGCAGTCTTGTGAAACCAGGAGGCGAGGAGAGCAGGCGAAGTGGAAGGAGTCGCGAAGCTTTTCGCATGTTCAGGCGCAGGGGCTAAAGTCAAGCATTTGTAGCGGCGGTCCAGGCCAGGCGATTGTCGCTCATCCCCGCATCCTGATGCATTTCCATAGGTTGATCCTGAGTCTCGGATGCAAAGCCTCAAAATGCCACTGGCGAGGCATGCAGATTTTATTTAGATCACGTGAGAAGTCAGCTGCCTGTGCCTGCAGCCAATGCGCAGCGTCAAATGATACGAATATTCGTGTCTGCAGCAGATGTGAGTTCTTTTCGGCCTCCGTACTCCGTACTCGTTGCCATCATTCGATGGGTGTAAAATCTCGTAGCAAGACGTGCCCTCGGTGATATCTCCACGTCTTTCCGTTCGTCGGCGACTGGACAATGCTGTACACGGATAAACTGACTGATCATCTTATCAAATACGGTGATGCAATCTGAACTGGCCGAAAGCTTTCCCGGGTCGGCTTCTGCATGATGACACAGTACTTGACTGAACGAACGGAGTTTTTGAGGATTCATCGTGCTCACCTCGCCACATAAAGTTTGCCAACGGCTCACTGCACACAGATGACCGATCTGATCGGCGCAAGGAGCGCGGATGTGTGTTTCCGACCTTCATTGAGACTTGCGTAACTCGTACGAGTTAGTAGCCCGAAATTGGGGAGGCTGGGCTTGTGTTGCCTAATTGGTTGCGATGCCGCTTCCGGGCACACCCCCTTAAACTTAGGCGTCCAAAACTGACCCAAGGGGGCCTGCTTGTCTGCAAGGGGCATCGACACAGAACGCTGCGAAACCCCTCCCCAGCAATTTTGCAGGTTACAGATCTGCTCAGTTTTTGCTCTATGCTGTCTCGTCAGCATCGGTGCGCTTGAAAACATCATGCGGTCGGTAGGTGACAAGGTCTAATGTGTCTTGTGGGACTTGCGTTTTCTGGCCAAAGTCATCGATTGCAATGAGACCGCCGAGCGACACGCCTGCAAGATCCGCCTGTGCAAAGAGGACGACGAACGGAGGGCGTGAGGTTGATCATTTGGCCCCTTGACTATATTGGATCCCGATCTCGATAGACGCGATGTTGTTTCCTTTGCCGGCGCGACTCAACTTCCTGATCATCGTCCTCATAGTCGCGCTGATATTGTTCTACACATCCTTCCAGGCACCTACTTCCAAGGAACAACATGTCGTTGAATTTCCCGCTGCTCCTCACACAGGCTCGAACGCGCAGACAGCTCCGATATCGACCCATGTCGACGATTCGATATACCAAGTGCAGAATGAGACTCTCGGCTTTCAAGAAATATACATGATTTCACTCCCTGGGAGAACAGACAAGCAGGATGCCTTTGCGATGCAGGGCGCGTTCTCGGATATTTCATATACGCAGATGGATGGAGTCTATGGCCATGAAGTACCCGTCAAGGCACTTCCCCACGTACGTGCTGCCCATAGAATATACCCCTTCATGCAGCTTGCTAACTATATCACAGACGATGGGCCAGGAGGCTAATGTGATTGGATGTTGGCGTGCGCATATGAATGTCTATCAACGGATGGTGCATGAAAGGGTGTCTAGCGCCCTGGTCTTCGAAGACGATGCCGACTGGGACGTGTCGATTAAGCAGCAACTGGTACAATTTGCCAGGGGGTCAAGATTCATCATGAACACGACCCAGAACGCAACACCACATTCCCCCTATGGCGATGACTGGGACATTCTATGGATAGGCCACTGTGGTACGTGGGTTCTTCCAGATGACAACCGCCGGTTTTTTGTCATCCCTGACGATCCTACTGTCGAACCGCCCGAATTCCGGAAGGATAATGTCGACTGGCCCAAGATGACTCCTTGGGAAAACACTCACGATGGTGGAAACCGTACGAGGATAGTCTTCCGCTCCGAGGGAGCAGTGTGTACGGCCGGATATGCCATCTCCCAGAAAGGCGCGCGCAAAGCCCTTTACCACATGTCAATGGTTCCGTACAATAGTCCCGTTGACTGGGGCCTGGTCAACCTGTGCAAGAACAAGGAGTACAATTTCACATGCATATCGCCCTGGCCACAGCTGGTTGGGGTGTCTCGACCAACCGCCAATACAGCAAAATGGAGCGATATCGGTTATGGTCCGGACGACCAGAGAAAGGTTGAAGCGGGCCAGTCACTGCACCTTGTGTATCCCATGCGTCAGAACATTCCAAATCTGCTTGAAGGGAAGGAGGTCTTTGAAAGCAGGTATCCCGACTTCGCCCCACCAAGGAGTATCAAAGAGATCGGAAGCGCAGTCGGCCACGTCGAAATTCTGGAACCCGAGGACGTGCCTGCGTTAGGCTGAAGTTTGAAGACTCACGATCCAGACGTTTGTTTCAGTTTACAAGGCCCCGTTGGGGAAGGTTTCCTGTCAAAGATAACGAAAGCCAAATAACGAGATCGAATCTTGGGAAGGGGCTTTTTGATCTCCGGTCGCCGTCCTATATGGTCCGGGAGCTTTTTGAGGCGAGCCTAGGGCCGAGCAGGTCTAAGGTTGAACAAGTTTCGGAGACACAGCATCATCCCGTGCCAGTGGTCCTGATGTCGCGTGAAGATCATAAGGGACGAGCGTATCAGAGTTTGTACACGTTTCACCGTCATCACACGCATTCGTCAACAAATACCGTTAGAATCCCACACATGCCGTTGGATTGGCCCTGTCTGCTGGGCCGACGAAATTCTCCCTGTTTGATGAGCAACGGGACGGATGGGTGCATTTCTTGCCGACCACCTTGTCAATCGAACACGATCAACGAGAGACGTCTTTCACTGCTTACTGTAATGCCAGAAGACATGCTTGAGATTCAGCAGTGTGGCATCCTCACTGTGAAACGTGTCTTTGCACTGTAATATCGCCGAATAGGCCAGACGCGACACGTTCAAGACGAGCGCGACTTGTGTTTATCGATAAGCAAAATAGGCTAGACATGATTAGCACCCGGGAAGGTTCATTTCCTCGTTTACATAGGCTTGCGCCACAGCGATTTCCGAGGGACAAGCCTTGGCGCAGGGGCCAGGGTTTCAGAGACTCGGCCCTCTCGAAGTAAGGCTCAACTGAGGCAAGGTTGATCTGGCCAGTTCTCGCTTCCATCGACGCAACGGCCGGATTTGCCCTCAACAGGTCCTTTGCTCGATTGAGGACGAACTACCAGCGTGTACAGGATCTGTCCTCGACCGACGTTGGCGTGTCTCTGAGAGCATGGCAAGCCACATCCTCTTCAGGAACCAGCTGACCGTGCGTTCTATTCGCAAGCCGAGACCTCCACCGATATTCCCACTACCCGAGCCCCTGAGACTTGTCCTACTCCGGCAAAATTCGAGCACCTCAAATTCATGAAAGATAGATGATCCCACCCTTGGCGTCACCCCTTGCGTTTGCTGTTGGATTGTATGTAGAGAATCCCTTGACCTCATGGTCGTGGTCGCAACTGCTTCTTCCTTTTGGACCGTCTGTCACTAACCCTAGCCGCTCTTTTCGTTGTTCTCCCACTTACAGTAGCATACCTCCGATCTAGACCTACGAAGAGCGTCACAACGCATAATTCGAAGCCTTGTGCCCGTCCCTTCTCTCGTACCATGGGAAGCATGGACTCAAGTCCATCTCGGAACGGAAACCCCCTCCAGCAGATCTATAGCTCACGAAGGTCATTACGATGGATTGCATGCCTTTTTCTGGCGGCTCTCGCCATCATATACATGACAGGATCGAATTACGACCCGACATCAATGGGCGGTAACCATGGAGCCAACTCCAGCAGCGGCTCCGCCTCTCATATGAGTTCTTGGAGACATTCACACAAGAAGCAGGCGAAGTCGCTGAGGCCAGTGGAACTGATGAAGAGACCGATCTCCCGCGACCTGCAAGCCATCCCCAAGCTTATACACCAGAGCTGGTCCTCAACGGAGCTCCCTGCGAAGTTTGAGCGATGGAGCTCGACGTGCAGACAGCAGCACCCTGACTGGGAATGGGTGCTGTGGACGGACGAAGACAATGAAGAGTTGGTCAGGACGCATTTTCCATGGTTGTTAAAGACATATCTGGGACTGCCGGGGGTAATATATCGTGCGGACCTGGTGCGGAATCTATACATGTATATGTTTGGCGGGTGCGAAATCGATCTCCGCAAGTTGCACCCGGAGGAGCTAACCGATGTATAGCGTCTACGCCGATTTGGACGTCGAATGTTTACGACCTCACGATCAGATGTTTGCCGAATTCAATGTATCCACCATCACACATACGAAGCCCAAATCGCAAGCACCTAATCTACCCAAAAGTGGCCGCAAGGCGTTCTTTGGACGAATGGGCACCGACACGGGCTCCTCAAACTCGATTCCCAATGCATGGATGGCATCTACCCCGGGCCACCCTTTCTTCCTCATCGTGTTGGAATCCGTCATGAAACAAATGAGCGACGGCAATACCGACTCGGTCGAAGGAGTTACGGGGCCTGGAAAACTCTACGATATGATCAAGGAGTACAACGAGCCCGACGGCAAATGGGTTGGAGAAGCCCTCGACAAGCACGTGGCTAAGAATCCGACCGCCAAACAATTCAATCCGCGCAAGGGACTGAAACATTCCGTCGAGGTGCTGCCGTTTCAGTATGTCTACCCCTATTCCTGGGAGCGTGACGGCGAGGCGTTTCGGCAGATCTGCTGGGCAACCAAGAACACCTTCAGTGCTGAGAGGTGTAAGCAATTACTGGCCACGGATCATTGGCCAAGCTACGCCATTACTTACTGGAGTCATACCTGGACGAGCGGGGGCCATGATGAAGGAAACGTGCGGAAGCTTCACGAGGATCAATAGACAACGTATTTGTGCATCGGTGGCCTATAGATTTGTGTTTTGGCAGGGTTGGGTGTACAGATCTGGCACTGTCTAAGATCATTTTATGAAATCACAGATGAATCTTCCGGGTTATGTTGGTAGGGATTTGGCGTGTCGATGGATTGGGTCCTGATGGAATGGATGGGAATTGCACAAAGCGAGGCATATCGAATGACTGGAAGCCTAGACGTCGGGAGAATGGATTCAAGATATCCATGCCATCTCTCTACCGTCCCAGCCTTGTCGGAGTTGTCAGCTCGACGGAAAACACCGACATTTCCAGTCTCCCATGCTTTGCCCAAGAATCATGACAATGTCGTTGTTCACTACCTCTGCCAAACCGAGGCGCCAGCAGAACCGGCTTTTTCGTGTCCACATCGTGCCGCATTCAATCTCATCCTCGTGGCCCCATTGAGCTGAATTCGTCCCTCCCACCAACGCGAAATCTGTCCCATTGATTCTGGAGACACGTCTACGACGCCAACGGGACTAAGCCACTGCAGACTCCACGGATATTGGAAGATTACCTAGGACAGTACTGGTCAGGGTACAGAAGCAACCACTTCGCTCGACGCAAAATGCCCTATCACCACATTTCCGACACAATCCAGATCAACTACACGATCCACCTACCGCCAACACCCCAAGCAGAAAGGGCCCCTCCCCCTTGGATCATCCTCATCAACGGCCTCGCCGACCCGCAACAGACCTGGTCAACTCAAGTCCCCGCATTCACCGCGGCAGGCTACACGGTCCTCACCTACGACAACCGCGGCGTCGGCCTGTCGTCCCGCCCCTCGCGCGACGATGAAGCCTACACCGCGGCCACCATGGCCTCCGATCTGCGCCGCCTGATCACCGCCCTCGCAGTGCCGAAGCCGTATCACGTCCTCGGAGTGAGCATGGGGGGCATGATCGCCCAGACCTATGCGCTGACCTACTGTCTCCCCGGCATGGAGGGAGGAGGCGAAGTCCTCAGCCTCACGCTGGCCTGCACGTACGCGGCGCCCGGCCCGTTCTGCTCCCGCATGTTCGCCCTCTGGCGCGACATGGCCGGCCGAATGAGCATTGCGGACGTGATGCGCGACGTGGCCCTCTGGGCGTTCACCCCTGCTTTCTTCTCGGACGAGAGCAAGACAGCGGACGTGCAGGCTATGGAGGCGGAGATGGCGCAGATCGATCGGGACATGGGCCTGCAGAGTTATCTCGCGCAATTGAATGTCATTACGACGTTCGACACGCGGGGTGTGGTCGGGAAGCTGGGGCGTACGGGGGCCAAGGGCATGCGAGTCGTAGTCCTGGCTGGGGAGGGTGACATTTTGATCCCCGTGAGTTTGTCGCGCGAGTTGCACGCCTTGATCGAGGGGAGTGTTTGGGTGACGACCCAGGGCGGACACGCCTGCATGTGGGAGTTTCCCGAGGCCTTTAACACGGCGTGTCTGGAGGTGTGGAAGGGGTAGGGTAGCCGCGCGATGCTGTACAGCGATCGTAAGGCCAGTCTAGTCTACTAGCCCTATAGATCTATCGGATCATGAGAGTTATAGCTTCGCTCCCACGGCCCCCGGCCCCTCCATCAACGTCTCATACTCGCGCCTCACCGGCGCGGGCATGCCCTCCTTGGCCGGGCGACCGAGCACGCCCCCCTCGTTGACGACCCAGACATGCATGCTCCCGCCCACGGCCTTGACATCGTCGTCACCCCGCTTGAACACGCCGACCTCGTACACGACGCTCGAGGTGCCCAGGCGGGCGACGCGCAGCCCGACGTCCACCATGCCGGGATACTCGACGCTGCCGAAGTAGTCGAAGTAGGTGTTTGCGATGATGGCGCTGAAGGGGCCCTTGTTCATCGTGTAGCCGCACCGCTCGATCAGGAACTGGTTGGCGATGCTGTCGCACAGGACGCCGTACAGGGGGTTGTTCATGTGTCCGAAGACGTCGTTGTCGTTCCTGCGCGGGAGGATCATCTCTTAGTATGGGGTGAGTGGTGAGACGGAGGAGGAAGCAAGAAGCAAGAAGCAGAAAACATTTCGAAGGGTCTTGTGCTGTGGGCCATTAGGGATCGAGGAAGTGGCTACAGTGGATCTAGTTATGATTTGGGTTGAGTAGGGGAGTGGGAATAGAAGTCCTTCTCTTTTCTTCTCCTCTTTTAGTTGGCTTGAGTTGGCTTTGAGCAGCAATAGCAGCAGTAGTACCACCACCACCGCCTTCACTCACATCCCTACGGACTCCCCTGCTCACACACCCAAATGCGTGGACCACGTACGTACTGACTCACCATCTTAGTCGATATTCCAGGCGGTACGGATAGTCTGAGAGCTTGCGTTTTCGCTTCGAGGCGATGTCGAGGCCGAGCATTGCCGCGGTGAGGGTGCACCGGTGTGAGTGGGTGAGTGTATACGATCGACAAGGAGGAATGAATAGAGGCTGAATGGATCTCAGAGACTCGATTGACAGGGTCGAGCTAGGTGCATGACGATACTAGAGGCATTGTTGTTTGTATTCCGTACAGTTCAGTCTGTCAATAGAATTCGAATCGCGACGGTTGGAGTCAAAGCGAGAGCCTCGGCTGATGACGTAAGAATGGGCAGCGCCAACTACGGAGGACTCACGGACTGTGTAGGTACGGAGTGGGAGTGTGGGAGTACACAGGACAATCAACCATCGGCCATCCACCCGCCTCACGCAGTGTCTCGGTCGAAACAATCATGGTCTTCAAGTGAATTAGTCTGTCTTGCCATTAGGTGATGGATCGTGAAGTAGGTAAGGTCCCTCAAGTACATCTCTTCCGTGACACGTGTCCCCAGAATATTTCCAGTCTACTCTACCCGGCACCCCAAACCGTGAACCCCTAATCGCCTTGCTTAAAAGGATGTCGACTGTGACAAAAACTATGCTCATGGATGAAATTCATGCCCTCAATGCGCGTCCTCACCGATGTAAAGAAATGTTTGTAAAGTCGTCGGATCCCAGACCACCGCCTACGCGGCTCCTTGCCGTGCTGGGCACGACTTGCAGACCGGTGCTGCCGAGAGGTCCTCCTCCGACGGCGACGCCGATCTCGCTTTCCACGGGCTTGTTCTTGGGATTCATCCTCTTCTTGTCCTTTTCTTCGTCGAACTTGGCCCTCGCGGCCTTGGCAATGTCGTCCGTGATGGTCACGCTGTAGGTCGGCGACTCCATCGACCCGGAGCCAGGGCCAGACCCGCCCGGCCCGTCGATGGGCACCTTGCGCACGGCGGTAAGCAGCGCGCAGATGAACTTGGAGCGGTGCTGTGCGCGGACGTGGTCGGACGCGAACTTGGCCTTGTGCTGGAACTCGATGCGGAGCTCCAGCTTGGACAGGTCGGCGATGGAGAACAGCTGGATGTCGATCTCGGGCATGAAGTCGCGCTTGTTCTCCGTGAGGAAGTTGAGCATCTCGGCGCGCAGGGTCTCGATGTCGTCGAACGAGGTCCCGACGTGGACGTTCAGGGTGATTTGCTCTCGCAGTTCTTTGGACCGCGTCAGGTTCTTGATCCACACGCCATTGATGACGCTGTTGGGGATCTGCACCATCTGCTTGGAGTTGACCTCGCGGAAGACCGAGTACAGGAGCGAGATCTTGACCACGTCCATCTCCGTGTCGTTGACGTTGATCCGGTCGCCCACGTCGTACGGGTGCTTGATGAAGACGGTGATGCAGGCCGCGAACAGTTCACCCGCCGTGCTGGCGAACAGGAACGAGCAACCCGTGAAGGCGGACCAGATCTGCGTGTAGTGGTTGGCGAGGTAGTCGGAGAAGAACGCGGCGTAGATGAGGAAGACAAAGATCAGGACGAAGACGCCGAGCACGCGGTCGAGCACCTTGATGGCGTCCTTGACGTTGTTGGCGCCTTCCCAGATGGTCTGGCGATCCGAGGCCACCTTCTTGACGAGTTCGACCATCTCCTCCATCGTGAGGTCGCCGTTCTCGTCGGCGTCGACTTTGCTGTGGATGTACACTGCTTGTGACTCGCGGCCGGGCCCCAGCATGGTGATGATGGTGCCTTGATCCAGCTGTGTCTCTCCGAAGTTGGTGAAGGAGTTCCAGATCCGTCGGGCCAGGGCTTCGGCGCTGACGGGACGTTCGAGGGCTGCCTCGACGATCGGTCCCGAAGCAGTCGGCATGAGGACTTGCTTCCCTGCGATATCGCTGACCAGGTAACCCACCACAGAGGTCAGCTTGTCGGCAGTGCTACTCAGATTGGTCATGAACTCGGCCGTCGATTGATCCTTGTTCCGAAGGCGGCCATGTCGGTCTTTTCGGTAGCCCTTGGTGTCGTGGATATCGAGGTCGTCCTCGATGAAGAGCGGGTGGTTGTCGTAGAACCTCTGCCGCGAGACGTCGTACATGGTTTCGATGGCGCGGCTCAGAGTCTTGAGCTCCTTGATGTTGTCGTAGAATTGCTTGCCGTGGTAGCTGACGCTGATCATCTGGATGAGCATCCGCTCGACCAGGTACAGTGCCGTGACGCCGACGGTGGCCTTCAGGACATTGTGCAGCGTGTGCAGCCATTTGATGTTGCCGGAATGTTTGGCGTGGAATGGCTTGTCGAAGACATAGATCAACGACCATGACGCGATGGAGAGGATGGCCCAGAAGAACAGCGACAGGGGAATCTCGACCGCCTTGAGCACAAGCCAGTACTTGCGGATCCCCGTGTGGATTGCTCCGCCCACGGTTTGGAAGATGATGGGCACAGCCTGAGCCAGGAGTTTGGCTACCCACAGCAGGACCCAGACGACTTCGATCCAGATGAACAAGCCCAGCAGATGGATGCCGTCCTTGTCGTCGGTCGTTGTGGTTTGCTGGTACACTGTGGACGCCGTGTTGTTGTACGTCGCGGTGCCGTTGGCGGCAGCAGGCTCGACAGATGTGACGTTCGAAGAGAAGATCGGTGTCTGCAGCTCGGTCTTGAACTTGGAGATGATCTTCTTGTCCTTGTACACGGTTGCGCAGAGGACAATGGGAATGGCCAGCAGTATGGCAACCGGGACGATGTATATGATGTATCGGAGGAGGACATTCTTCCGTATCCTCTGCCACTTGATGCCAAGCTGTGTCAATCCTTCGTCCTCGTTGTCGCTGTCCGATAGTTGTCTTGGGGCTTGGGGTCTGTTGATGGGACTGGAGGATTTGCGTGCCATGTCCACGCTGCCGCCGGGGTAATGGTTCGATTGCTTCTCCTGGTAGTCGGACATGGCGTCTTGCACCGTGACAATGGCTCCTTTGCCGGCCATTCTGGATGAGAAGTCGAGGAGGCGCTGGGTGTTGGTCGGGGTGCCGTAGGTCGAAGGGGATGGTCAACTGTACCTTGGGTGCTTCGCGAGGTATTAATTGAACTTACCTGTCCGACAATTCTTACCTTTTTGCAACTGTCCGCAAATTGGACCACGCAAAAAAGACAAAAAGACCTCGTTTACGGGATATCTCCACGCCATCCTCCATGCTTTGGACTTGTCCCTAACGGGGCGGCAAGGTTTGAATCTAGATGTCCCAAGAGGAGCGTCCAGCTATCGCAGGGCAAGCCACAAACATCCAGACGCCGCGCGCAAAAGTCTGACACCGCCATGTGAGGAGCTATGGAAGAGCTTCTCGACTCACATGTCCGCCTTAGCTCAGAGTAGTGTGTTGTGCAGTGGGTCGACACTGCGTTCATGAAGGCGTGATTCATCATGGTTCAGCGGCGCCCTGGCCGAAGGGGGAGGTCGAACAGAAGCGAGCGGGCTCGCTCACACGTGGCGGCTGATAGCTCCGAGCGAAGACGAAGACCTTTTCGGCCAGCTGTGGTATGACTGCGTGGGCGACGAGTCGAGGCCAACATGGTGAAAAGTCTCCTCCTTTTCGTGTCCAGACCCCGGGTGGCTGAACTTGGCTCCGCTCCGGCCTCTGCCATGTGTCTTTTGGGCTCTCCAATTTCCACTTTTCCATCCCTCAATCGCCTATTTCGGGCCTCGCTTCACTATCGACGACTTCTTTCCGCTAGCCTAGAACCGCGGGCTGCGTGTCTCGCATGACCTTTCCTCACTGCTCAACGTCGCTCGACGGGCTCCGCATCCAGCTTGCCGGATCGAACGCCACCACGGTCTCGCCGTCGAACCCGAGATATTTTCGAGCGCCTGAAGGACTTGAAGGGGAACGCCCGCACCACGTCTGATCGGCCGAAGATGTTGTCGGCTCAGGGACCTCGTGTTTTGGAGCTCAGCCCTCACCGGCGGCAGACATGTCGACTTACATCCACGACGGCTTCAACATGTCGCAGAAGGAAGGCCACGTCCAGATAACAGACGCTGACGACCATGCGCCCTTTTCGGAGGACGGCAATGTATTAACGTCCTTCAAGGCTCTACGGAATCGCGTGCTCGACGCCATCGAGAGATATTGGCTCTTCGAATTCTTCGGATGGACCTTGGCGCTGGGCTGCTTCATCGGCACCGTGTCCCTCCTCGCCGTGCACAATGGCAAAGAATCGCCCAACTGGACATTGACCGTGGGTGCCGGCCATTATAGCAAGAGTTTCGGCTTGACTATCAACACCATCATCTCGATCTTTGCAACGGCCTTCAGCTCGGGCATTCTCATCCCAGTCGGTGCCTCGATCAACCAGTTGAAATGGGTGTGGTTCCAGAAAGGGCGCCGGCCTCTGGCACACTTTCAGAAGTTCGAGTCTGCTGCCCGGGGTCCGCTGGGATCGATCATCCTTTTGTGGACTCTGCGTGGTCGGTGAGTCAAATGGTGCACGAAAATATCCCAAAACAGTTGGCTGACTTCTTCACAGACGCCTGGCATGTGTGGGCGCCGTGATTGTCCTCGCTGCCCTTGGCGTTGGCTTCTCCTTTCAGGCGCTGGTTGTCTACCCACTCCGAGCAGTGCCGGTCGGCGCCTCAGCCATTCAGAGAACCAACAAGGAATGGGAATACACCAGCGGTAAGTCTTTACCCGCCACAGACGTGTGCTCCTGCCTAGACTGACACCCGCTAGATACAACTGAAGTTCCCGGAAGCGTTATCGGAGCAGTCTACTCCGGCATTTTCCAATACTCCAGCGCCTATTCCAGCCCGTGGTTCGTCAACGCGCCGGAGATGAAGGTATCCTGCTCGACGGGCAACTGCACGTGGCCGCAAACGTATACCTCGCTGAGCATGTGCGCCAAGTGCCACGACATCAGCGCCTCCATCCGCAGCACGTGCGGCACCGCCCACGTTCCCTCGAACGAGTACTATGGCCAAGCTGAGAGCTCGACCACGGCCACGACCGTCCCCGTGCAATACTGCAACTACACGCTCCCCAACGGTCTGGAGAGCTCGGGACTGCCGTCTACGAACTACACACAATTCGCCATGTCAAGCAACGTGCACGACTCGCCGCATTTCGACGCCGACACGACGCTCTCGGTGCTTTCGGCCATCACCACGGTCTGGGGCGCGAGCAATCCGGCTGCCGAGTACGGCAGTCCCAACGCCATGACGTTCGGGGTCGCCAGCAAGGCCGCCATGGAATGCGGCATCTACTACTGCGTGCAGAAGTTCAACACCACCGTCGCGTCCGGCGCGCTGGACGAGAGAATCATCGACACCTACACGACGGGCCAGTACAGCACGCTCGAGAACGCGTACGTCCTCGAGCCGCCCTCGTCGTTCACCAACGTATCCACAAAGGACAACCCCAGCGCGAACGTCTACTCGACGCCCAACTTCCTCTCGATCAAGCAGTTCTTCTCCACCTTCTGGCAGGGCAACTGCAGCGTGACGGACGCGGGCAGCGTGGACCCCAAGACGCCCTGCACCAGCCAGACCGCGCTGCTCCTCGGCGGCGAAAACTTCGGCAACTACCAGGCCATCTTCACGCGCTTGGCCCAGGCGATGAGCTACGCGATGCGCCTGCAGTCGACGCCGGACCCCGAGCCCACGGCCCTGGGCGTCGCGTACCAGGACAAACCGCACGTCAAGGTCCGGTGGGGCTGGCTTGCCCTGCCGGCCAGCCTGCTCGGCTTGGCGCTCCTGCTGCTCGTGGCCACCATCGTCACCACGGCCAAGGAGAAGACCTTGCTGTGGAAGGGCTCGAGTCTGGCGGCCTTCTCACACCCGCTGACCAGCGATGCGCGCGCCGCCGTGAGTGAAGTCACCAGTCCGCGTGAGGTCGTGCGCGTGGCCGAGAAGATGGAGGTCAAGTGGGAGAAGACGGATCGGGGCTTCAGGCTTGTGAGGCCACATGAGGCGTGACCATGACGATAGATCGTCGTAACGTCGGGCAAACATTAAATATGAAATATAAATATACTGTGAACATCCCGTCGTGTCAGTGCTTTTAATGCAGAGATATGACTCGAACTCGATCGTACTGCATTTAAGTCCTCGCCTTCTCTCTTGGAACAACTCTCTTCAGTCCGTGAGCCAAACATGATTCTGATCCCAGCGTGAAGTTTGCTCCTTTACCCCCACAATTGCAATTTCCATGCGACAATCTATATCCCCTTTCCTAATACGAATACCTGTCCTTCCACTTGTGCAGAATCCTGTCTGTACCTACTGCGCCACCGCCGCCGCAGTGATCAACCCTCCAACAGCAGTGACCAACCCCGTCGGCCGATCCCCATGGCTGAAATACCATGCACTGCTCCCCCAATAGACCCTAGGTAAGGGAAACAAGCGCGTATTAGTCCGCTGTAGACTCCAAGCAAGACGACAGCCCTGCACTACGAGCGACCAAGAAGAAAAAGAATGAAAAAATAAATCAACGGATGAACCACCCCAAAAAAGGCCAACACCAAAATAAATATGACAACGCGAGAGAGAGGGAGAACTCACGCAACCAACATGCCCAAAATTGCACGGTCGATCTGGGTCCAGCTCCCCGCCGGCCTCTTCGACAACTGGTACGTGTACAGCGAGAGGATGGTGAAGAAGGCGCTGCCCTGGTACCAGCCTGCTTTGGCATAGCAGGCCAGCAGGGCGGGGAGGGACCGGAAGGGCGGTAGCGAGAACGTGTTGAGGCCGTGGACCTGTATCAACAGCAAATATTAGCACGGGCTAGTCAGTCAGGCAGTCGAGGCAGTGTATGCGCACGCATGCACTCCACGGAGACGACAAATGCAGATTGACCAGAAGGGCAAGCATGTCGCGACGTACCGTATGTCCCACGGCGACGAGTGCGTGCGTGACGCTGGCGGCGAATGCTACGGTCGACATTTCTTAGAGGATACGGTCAGACAAGCTTGATTGTTTGCACTGGTCGGTGGTCTGGTGAAGAGTGAGCTCTCGAATCGAGTCGACGGAATCCAGCACCAAGGATGGGGTTCAATTCAGCGCCCACTGCCTGGCTGGGTCGAGGAGGTCGATCGAGGGAATTGTAAGGGCGCGAGTAAGATACTGTATCAGCGCAGAGTTTGGCCTGGTTCGGTGTCCTTCGCGGTCTTAAATGTGAAAGTACCGATGGTTCTTTAGAGCCACACGACGCTTACAGTTCGCAGCTTCCCATGTCCAGATATATCGCTGACACTGCGCGGTTGTCGTGCTGCACCCCGCAATCGCTTGCATGGCTTGGTTCGGGTCAGGTCCACGTCGGAGCCGAGGCTCTCGTGCGTATCGACAGGGAAGGCCGGAGCGGAGCGGAATGAGCGCGGAGTGAATTTGGGCCGCTCACGCCTAACGCCCAGACGAGTGGCTATTCATGGCGACGACGGGGTCCTTTCTGTATGCTTGCACTGGGTGCCAGTGGAGGCAAAGGGAATTCGCACGATGCAAGAGTGGTCAAAGAAAGTGTCACGTATGAAGTACAGCAAGGTGTAGATAGGACCTTCCTTTGGACAGGGGCTGCCACAAGGTGTCCAGCTTGTTGCAAGTCGAGGAACTGAATCATATACAATTGTTTGCTCATCAAGTAAGAGTCGTCTTCTCATTCACCCAATTGTCCACGCAACTGCGCAGAACATTCAGAAAGCCACATCCTCGCAAGACCTATCATAACCACTCAAGGATTCACTTCCGCCAGGAGAAGATATCGATGCCCATACCAGGGACACTGCGACTAGGCGCAGAAGACCTGGCCTTTGCAACCACATCTCTGCTTTTCTTCTCTTTTCGCAACCGGGCGTACTCCTTCTCAAACTGGGTAAATGCCGTGTTTGTTTCAGTGAACCATTTTCCTGACCGCGCCCCTTCTGCAGCCTGCGAAACAAACGCGACAGAGGAAGTAGTCGTTGCCGATCCCGCTTTGACGGCTGATGAGGGTGGTTGTGGTGGCCTCACAGATGATCTCGCCGAGGGCTCCAGCTGTGCATGAACTGTACTTGAAGGGCTGCGGCTCTTCAAATCGGATCCCGTTGGCTTGGGCCTGAACTTAGGTGCAAGCGCCGGTCTCTCTAAAGGCTGCGGAAGATGCCTGATCTTTGAGGGCAGAGATGGCGTGGCACCAAGAGGCACGGATCTCGCAAGAAGGCTCCTGTCAATATCTGCCGTGCCCAGCTCAGGCGAAACTCTCGGAGCAGCATTCTCACGCCACTTCTCAATACAATCAATAGATTCTTGGGACAATGCCGCTGTTGCCGGAGACTCTGCGTTGGTACGCACGAGAACCTGCTCTTGCTTTCGTCGAGATTCGAGCCCGTCCTTCACTGATGGCGTTGGAAGCGCACTGCTCGCTAGTGCAGAGCGAGGATCGGACGATGGCTGCACACGGGGTAGACTGTTGCCTGTGAAAGTGGATCTTCGCAACGGGTTGTGACTTGGTTCCCTGTCCGCAGCGGCCAATTTGATGATGCGTTTGTGATGCGATGGATCTTCGACGCATTCGTTGAAAAACTTTACAAATCCCATCGCTTCTTTGTAAGGCGGATAACTGTGATAGTGGTGGAATACTGCATCGTCTAGAAGGGAGGAATGTATCTTGTTAGGCTCATCGTTCAATACTCCCTGGATGAAGTGATATGACCGGCGAAAATCGTCCGCGTCGCCCTCATAGTCAGGATAGGCCGCACAATATTTAGAGAAGAGTTCCCGTTCTGACTCGCCCGCTCTGATTTTGTCTTCAATATGCCAAACTCCACTGTATGTAGACTGGCGAGTGACCGGCGTAGACGACGGTCGGGTATCGATTATAGAGTCCGGCATTCGAGATTGCTCTTCAATGCTCAATGGTGCCTCATGGAGTCTGCTACTACTGACCACATCCATTGACGAGCTCGATGGTCGCCGCGACGGGGATTTCAGTTTGCCGATGGCCTGCACTTTCTCACGATGGTCGATTCCTTTTTCGAATATTGCCGTATCGACGTCAACGGAAGAGGTCTGCGGACTTCGTCGCTGCCTTTTCATATGAGCACTGCTGCCCTCGCAGTCATCTCTTTTCCTTTTCGCGGAAGCTGGGACTGCTGAGCCCTCTGTAGTCGCTGGTGCTAAATTGGCCTCGTTAACTGGTCCGTCCGGATGTATCGGTTGCTGTGAAATGTTCTCGCCGTCAGTCTGGCGAGCGACGCTCTCAGCCTGGTCATGGTCGCCATCTTTAGCCTGCTCTGTCCTCAAATCGTGAAACGATATCCCGGGGCCTCCCATATCTTTCGAAACACTTGGAATCACAGCTTGGACACGATCCTTAGGGGATCCCTGCGAGCCACCCGCTGCAAGCGAAACGGGTAGTGGGATCGGTTGCTCCGTTGACCTCATGATCACCTCTTCAGGGGGAGTCTTGGACGGTTCGGGGTGTGATGGAGTGTCGGCCGCTGCTGAGCCACTCGCACTGGCGGGCGCTCTGACATTGGCAGTCTTGACCGCCACTGCGGCCTCAGTTTGTCCGCTTGCTCCATCCGGTGAAGATACCTCACCCGAAGATAAAGACTTGTAAGTTCCCGGGACAACACTCGACAGGGGAGTCTCGTTGTTGATACGATCTCCATGTCGGCGTTGGAATAGAGCTGTGCCGTTGCCTGGATAAGGTGTTCTCTCCACTTGTATTTTCTTGGTCCTGCAACTACCCATTACCGGCAATGAAGTGGAAGGGTTATTCGCTGCATGGATTCTCCTGTCCTCCGAACCGACATCCGCGGAGCGAACCGATAGCGGTGTCTGCGTCACCGATGGCGTGCACTCGACGTGCAGTTCAGAAATGCGCGAAGGGGGCCGAGGACTGACATTGTTGGAGTGGAGCTCGAACTCATCCTCCTCAACCTCTTGGTCCTCGTTGACAGGGACACCATGCGGAATTCCGCCATTGAGCCCTGGCCTCCCTCCAATACTTTCGAGTCCAACGTGTTGTCTGTTCCCCCGAAGATCCACTGGAGGACTACTCTGGGGCAATGATGTTATTTGGTGGTTTGGAGGTGGGCTCGGAGATAAATCTTCTGATTGTGCTGATTCACTCAAACCGTCATCATCGGGCTCGACTAATGCCAGCTTATGTCGGCGTTGTTGAGTGGGTGGACTTTGGGACCATTCAACTGAAGCCTGACTTGCGTCTTCATCACTCGATTTGGCGTCGGCTGTATTTCCTTTCGAACCACGCGGGGGTGAGGTGGGCCCTCGTACCGGCGATTTGACAGCTCTTGCAGTGCTGGGGGGCGCGACAGGATTTTGGGCTTGCTTATCAGCTGCACTGCATAGCTGTTCCAGGAGAGTAAGCGGCACTTGTCCCGGCCTATGTACATGGCCAACAAGCGGTGGTTGCCAGCTGTCGCCAGACTCGAGCAGTGACTTCAAGAAGTCTTCTTGGTCTCCAGGGATTTTGGAGACATATCGCGGGATATATCTCCTTGCCTGGGCCTGCAGTCGCCAGCGCTGGAGGGGCCCGCCCGGTGCATCAATATCCTCACGTTGAGTCGTCGGAGACGCTAGATTCAATTGCGCGCATTCATGGATTTGATTCTCGCCCGTAGCTGTCTGCACTGGTTGCGCAGAGAGGTCAATGTTGGCTACAAGCTCCGTAGTTTCAATTGGACTGCTATTTTCGTGGTCGTCTTGCCTGAGAGCAATAGAAGGAATCCCAGAAGACGACGGACTGATTGAGGGAGGTGAAGTCGCAAGGCTAGGAAGCGGTGTCGGGACTGTCCTTTTTGCCGCGAGCGCACTCGAAGAGTTCGAGCACGGCTTCAATTCCTTATTCTGAAAGGACTGCAAGATCTCGACCTCATTGTCCAGCCTCGGATTGGCCGGGTGTGATGATGGTGAAGGCCTCGTCGAGTCCGCTAAGTCGATGGCAATGATAGGTTGTGTATGGAACTTACACTGGGAGAGATCTTCCTCGTCTTCGTCATCAGTTCCTGCATACTTCCGCGGACTGAAGTGCGCCTGAGAGACGATTGACCGCGGGCTGCTGTGCAGCGGGGGGTTAGAGGCGCCACAGTTGTGACTCTTGATTGTCCCATATCTGGTCATGCTGCCGAGTATGGCTTGTTCTTGCATCACAGGCACCGCGATTGAAGGCCCCTCAGGCACTTGAAACTTGTCATCCGCAATTTTCCATCGATCGAATTCGAGCATTGGCTTCGGTGGGTTCACGTGTGAGGTGACTCGAATGACAGGATCTGCCAGGCGCAAAACAGTGCCGCGCTGGGCGCCAGCTTGAAGCAGGGCAGCAGCGTTGTTGGTCGGAAACACGGCTTCGATGGTGTGGGCGCCATCTGACACTTCGCCTCGAGGTTCTCTAATCCCAAGTTGAGGTAACTGTGCACGGTGTCACTTAGTAAGTGTAGGCACAGTAGAGGTCAAATAGACCAACCTTCAGCAGCCGCACCGTCCTGACATTCTTGGTTGTTTGTGTGAGGCGGAGGACGTCGTCCACTTTGCGAAATGAATACTGGTCGGTCGGAGTGCCTCCCAGCTTGTGGAACCAGGCACGCAGCCCTGACTCAATGAACTCGGCCAACCACCGCTGCTGCACGTCCATTGAGCGCTGGCAATGATGAAACAGACATGGTTGTGGGTCTGCGTAGCTGTTGTGCGACGATACTCCCTCACGGCCGCCGCGCCTGCGCATTTCCTCGCAGTTAAAAAACGCGCTTGACTCGACGCGCACCCAACGCGCCTCCCCGCGGTGAAATGACTCAGCCACATATCTTACCCATGCGCCACAGGCGCCACTATCCTATGGGTGCCACCTATGATGGCATATTTCCACGCCCGTTTGACGCATTCACATGAATCCATCCACTTGGCTGCTCGCTACCTGGCTGCCACCCACCCTGGCAGGTGTCCTCTTTGCTGTGGCACATCGCTCCCCCCTCCGACATGAATCAATGAGCATGAAGCCCTTCGAATACCAACACAGCAACCGTCTGACTGCGGCCGATAGGCCTCCAGATTGACGCTGGCCGAGACCATGACGCCTCCTCCCGATAATAGCCAGGACAAGGACCATCAGAAAGATAGAGACAGCCCCTCGGCCTCGTCGATCTTCCTTCCTCTGGGAAGGACCCGCCGACGAGACTCGAGGGCGTCGTTGTCTCATGAACTCGATCAGGATGCCCTTAATCAAGCGCTCAACAATATCCATACCGCCGCTTCTCAATCCAACAATCTGACCGTCTTCAATGACTACACCGACCCTCCCACCGCTGCGTCCCGCATTGAGGGCAAATCGTTGGCCAGCGAAATACAAGGAGGCATATCAGGTTTGTACAACAAACTGAAGGCTACAGTCGGAGGGGCGAAAGACGGCGACGAGCAGCATCAAGAAACACAGCCCGCATTGTCCGTTGTCGATGACCGAGCCAGTTCCACCTCCAAACTCAGCTCTGGCTTGACATCCAAGGCTCCATCACCTCGAGTGACGCCCTCCGACCCGACACCACCGACCGAGCCTCCATCTTCCAAGGTGTCGTCCAAGCCCACCAGTATCTCCAGACCTTCGGTTCCTTCCACACCGGCCCTCCGCTCACCTACCGGCCCTCCCCAGCCATCGTCTCATATTGTTGATCCGTCGGTCACGTCTGTCAATATACATGCCATCGGGTCCGCAAACCATTCGAGGACCGGCTCTACATTAGAAGTTGAATCTCCACAACAACGAAGTCTGGCGGCTAGCGCCGACAGCGACAGTCTACGAAAAGCTCTGCAGAAGCCCTCAAAGGAGAGCTCCTTCTCTGACAGAGCAAGCAGTATCCTCACTTCACCCGTCCTGAATGCTCGGGGTACCTCGTCTTCGCACGAGCGGGGACTCTCACAAAACTCGATTCACGGCCACTTTGGTAACACAGATGGCTTGACCAGCCCACCGATACTTGTGTCTCCTCAGGCTGAGAAACCAACTTCCCGTGTAGTGGTTCACAGAAATGAGACGGCCCCGCACCAAAGGCACATTAATCCACTGGATCTTCTGGCAGAGAATGCAGCACCATCGAAGACTGCGAGCGCCGCCCCAGCGCGGTCCATAGAACACTCCGGTCTCAAGTCGCCGGGCTCCATCACGTTGGAGCCGAGGCCAGCTGACAAACTCGCTCCGAAGATAAGTCAGTCACGCTTACCCGGCTTCTATGTTTCCCGTACCACTTCATCGGATTCGTCGGTATCTGCTGGTGTTCTGCGTGCCAATCTGGACCCCTATGACGAGGATGGCCGTACCCAGTTCGCAGCTCGTACTCATCAGCCAAGGCAAATCAGCAAATTACGCAGCAAATTGCTCAGCAAAGAATTCTGGATGCGCGACGAGAACGCCAAAGATTGCTTCCACTGTGGTGAACAGTTCACTACCTTCCGAAGGAAGCATCATTGTCGCACCTGTGGCCAGATCTTCGACAACAAGTGCACCCTCCTCATCAGCGGAAGTCACTTTGGGTCAAACAGTCATGTCCGAGTCTGCAAGCCATGCGAATCGATAATCATGTCCCATGATGACGATTCCTCTGATTACTCTATCGAAGATCTGGCTCTGAGCGATCCGGCACCCCGACCGCGGACTCCAGAACCGCCAACCCTTAACCGTGCCATGGCTCGTTTTGAGGACGACAATGCCTCAGTCACATCTCAGTCCTTGGAGCAGATGGCCCGCACTCCCACCATGAACTTTCCCCTGCGACGGGCATTTGACGGTGCCAACCGAAACTCCGCCATCCTGGAATTTGACACAACCGATCGACCTTTACCTCGACCTAGCTCCTCGAGGTCACTGAAAGCGACTCACTCCATTGGCCACAGTCACAAGAGGCACCACTCGAAACACCAGCACATACGGAACTTCAAAGCGTACCACGAAGACAGAGCTCCATTTCAGCGTCGCACTGCCGACGAGAGCATCAAGGAATACAAATCTTCAGCTTTCCACCGAGACAGCATCATTGACCCCGATCTTGCGCAGTATCTTTCCGATGACCCGTCTACCGATGAAGACACGTCTATCGGTGAGACTCTGAGCCAGGACAAGTTGTCACGCAGCGGACCTGACAGTGACAGAAGTGCAATCGGTGGCTTGTTGGCTGCGGTACGGAAAGGTCGCTCGCGCCTCGGAGATCGAAGTATCGCCGGCTTCCTCAGTCTGGGGAAAGATTCTGACGAAGCAAGTATCACATCCTCTCGCAATGTTGAGGCGCTTAAAGGTTCGCGGAAGCGTAATTTGAGCGTCTCTAGCAGCATTCACCGTGGCACGCCGAGGACAACTAGGGAGAGATTGCAACTAATCATTCCCGGGAGCCAGGATGATGGTCAAGATGGCTACTTGGACACGCCTAGCATCTATCGTGGACGGTCAAGGATGATTCGAAGTGCGTCCATGCACGGAATGGCTGCACCAGCCATGGAGCTCAATCGTGCAAGTATTCAACATGTGCACAAGATGCTTCGACAGCTTCTCAGAGATGCCAACGTATCCAGAGTCCAAAGTTGGGAGGATGCTCTTGTACCGATCCTGCTGAAAGCCACTGATGACGTCGACCCTGATGTTCAAGGCGGAGACGATATTGACATCCGGAACTATGTCAAACTGAAGAAGATCCCCGGAGGGAGGCCGGGAGACACTGCGTACATAAGTGGTCTCATATTCACAAAGAACGTCGCTTTAAAGAGCATGGCTCGCTCTCTCACCAATCCCAGGATCTTGATCATCACGTTCGCGATCGAATATGCCAGACACGAGCCGCATTTTATGAGTCTGGATCCCGTGATCAGGCAAGAAAAGGAATATCTCAACAATCTTGTTGGCCGCATCGCTGCTCTAAAGCCTGACCTTCTGTTGGCTCAGCGAAACATATCAGGCCTCGCTCTTGAGCTGCTGGAGAAAGCGAACATTACTACCATCTTCAACGTCAAATCCTCGGTCTTGGAAGCCGTATCGCGTTGCACGCAGGCTCGTGTTGCGCAGTCCATGGACAAGTTGACTTCTCTGGCCGATCCGTTTGGAAGCTGTGACTCCTTCGAAGTCAAGACTTTCGTGGCCGCCGGACGCAAAAAGACGTATGTCTATCTGTCAGGGTGCCCGCCACAACTTGGCTGTACAATCGCGCTCAGGGGAGCAGACGAAGAGACCTTGTCGAAGATTAAACGGGTCACCGAGTTCATGGTTTATGTGGTCTACAATCTCAAACTTGAGACTTGTCTAATGCGAGACGAGTTCGCTCTTATACCGAGCGCGCCAACTGCCAACGGTGAGGAAACACCTGCTTCACTGGCTAACCTGGTTTCCAAAATTGACAACAACAAGAACGAAGTCGCTTCACAAGACAATGGCGCAGGTGCCGAGAGGACAGAGAGTCGCCTTCCTGACCAGGGAGATGTCTCTAATGCAGAAGTCATCGCTCAAGAGAAAGAAGGACGCTTCAACCAAGCGGCCAGGACTGATAGCACAGACTCGGTGCACATACCCGATGATATACCCGTCCCCACCTTCTACGAGGACCTTGTTCTCAAACACGAGACTCGCATCCTCTCCGCGTCACCTTTTGTCAGATTCATGCAGCCTTATCTTCTCATGCGTGCGAGAGAGTTAGAAAGACGCGTCGCCTATTTGAAACGACTGCGCGACCAGGATCTCACAGCTGAGCAGACGCTGGAAGAGAAAGGAAAGAATTCCAAGTTCACGTTGATCCACCCAGAGATGGTGCACCGCCCCCTCGCAGGAGCCAGTAGGAAAGTTCGAGAAATCATCCACGCAGTACACGATGCCGAGTACGAGAAAGCCGCTCACAACTACGAGAGCCAGAAGAAGCAGTGGGAGACCTATCTATCTGGCAACCGTAACCTCTTTGATCCGTTTGCTCATCAGAATATCGTCGTCCTGTTTAGCCTGGTATCCACAGCGACGTCTGTCCCTTGCTCAGGCCCGGATCTGCTGGCTTTCAGTTTCTACAATGAGCATGAGACCGAGGCCGAGTTTGAAGCCGATTGTACTCTTGGCCAGTACGTCGAAGACTTGTGCTACCGAGCCACCGAGATATGCCCGTCAGATGCCTGCGAGAAGAAAATGCATGAACACCACCGCCAGTATGTCCACGGTGAAGCACAGATTTCGGTCTTCGTGCAGCCATATCCAGCCAAAATGCGCGGTTTCCAAGAAGTCATTCTGATGTGGAGTCAATGCAAGATCTGTGGCGTGGAGACGACCGTCACTCCCATGTCGACCAGCACGTGGAAGTATTCCTTTGGGAAGTACTTGGAGCTCTCTTTCTGGAGTGCGGATTTGCATGCTCGAGCAGGTATTTGTCCACATGACCTGCACAGGGATCACCTTCGGTATTTCGGCTATAAAGACTTCGCCCTTCGCGTGCATTACGATCCGATCGACCTTCTCGAGATCATCGTGCCGCGAATGAGACTCACTTGGAAGGTTGACAATGACCTGAAGTTCCGCAACGAGATTTTCAGCCGAACGGAGCATCGCATCACCAAATTCATGGTCTCTGTGAAGCTTCGTCTCAAGAATATCAACATTGAAGCGGTTGAACCTGAGAAAGCCAACGCCTGCCGTGAAGAGATCGAAAGGTTGACAAAGAAGGCCAATGAAGAACATGCGGGCCTTGTCAAACAACTGCAAGAACGGTATACGAACTCAAGATACTGGGAAACGATACCCCTTAATTCTGCCGTGCGAGCAACACAAGAGAAGGTGTCTGAATGGGATGATGCTTTTGCGGACTTCGAAAGGAATTATCTCCCGACCGAAAAGGACATTCGGAGGCTTGCCACACTGCAACTCAAGAAGATTTTCCTCGACCGAGATGTCTCCGTGTCTTCTCTGAAGTCGGACGATGAAGGGACAACGACTCCGCCCATCGAAGAGGTGATTGACGAAAAGGATTCCTTGTCCGAGAAACCATCATTCGAAAAGGCTAGCAGACTATCTCCCGAGAAGACGCAAAGTTTCCTTCAGAGCGTGTTGGAAGAGCATGCTACTTCACCTCCACGCGAGAGAGAAACCAGTGTCGCGACATTGACAGAAGTTACCAAATCTGCAGTAGAAAATCTTCCCTCCGTGCTCGATGGACCTCGGAACATAGAAGACGTCAAACATCTAGATCTGGCGATAGCAACGCCGCTCCAGCCAGCAACGGTGCCGGTAGAAGATGTGCCTCCTCAAAGCGAACTCAGTCCGAAGCTGGGGCAAGTCTCCGGGCCAGAGACCGAACAAGCAGTGATCATCGAGCCGCAAGACGACCCGGAAGCTGCCGTTCCTGTTCCTCCCACTCATCCAGCCGATCTACTCCATCCCGGCTCGTATGGTGCCGTTCGAAGCCCGACGTCAAGACGCACGGCAGACTCGAAGTCGACCTCTCCCTCTCTTTCGCGCGCTCATTCTCAGCCTGCCGGAGCTGTTACTTTGCGCTCGCACGCGGCTCAGGTACCATTCAACACTCTGTCAGCCGTCAACGCCATCAATGGTTTCTCCAGGCCAAGCCCAGTGATGTCTGCGAAGAGTGGAGACTTGGAAGGAAACATCCCAGAGAAGAAATTGTCTAGCCGGCTCGGTTTCTCGCATTTGAAGAACAAAACCTTTCCCAAGGGTCAGTCGCTGATACCGCGAGCGGTGCCACACCGCAAAGAGTCTCGAGTGTCAAATCTCGCAAAACATTTTGAACAGTTGAGCCGTGAGTTCGAAAGAGAGCGGATCCGCGAGAGAAGGCTCCGCGCACAGAGGAGCATGCAGTCACGGGTCTACCCTTTGCCAGTTTCCAAGCCCATCGTTGAAGTTTTCAAGGATGTCGATGAGGCTGTTGACGAGCGAGGCGACTCAGATGATGTCTTTGGCGTAGAGGAAGAATATCCCATGGAAGAGGCAGACAAAATAGCAACTACATCGGAGGGTATGGCTGATGTCGCTTCTCGTGAAGAAGATTCTGGTATCCTGGTCGAAGACCCGCCAGCCGAAACTACCGAGAACGAGACTGATGTCCAGGCTTCAACGGCCGCATCCGAGGTTGAGGAGAGCGATGTCGATGAACCGGAAGAGGAGATCTTTCTACCGGATTCTCCAGAAGACCTGATGCGCATGTCACAAGAGGATATCGACCTTAAAGAGCTGCCGAAACATGAACGGACCTCGCTGATGAAGATGCTGACCAACTTTTGGGCTGAGCGGTCGTCGAGTGGCTGGACGGCTTTGGACTATCCGCTGGGAGCATCCGAACACATCTTCGCCGACTGCGACATCATCGTGCGGGAAGATGAACCTAGCTCTATCATTGCATTCGCACTAGACTCAGAAGACTACAAGACAATGCTCGACGGTATGCAGAACGCATCACCGCAGGATGATTGCGCAGTCGACTTCAGCGGGCATGTTCATGCTGATCAATCCGACGTCATGCACTCTCTCCTCCGAAAAACCGGGCGGCACCTGAAATACCAATTCCAAGAAGGTCCGGCCAAAATGCTCTGCAAGATGTTCTTCGCCGAACAATTCGATGCCGTGCGCCGGAAATGCGGTGTTGCTGACAGATTTGTCGAGTCCCTCTCTCGCTGTCTCAAGTGGGATTCCAAGGGCGGCAAGACCAAGTCGCTCTTCCTGAAGACGCTGGACGATCGGTTCATCCTCAAGTCTTTGTCGCCGATCGAAACCCAGTCGTTCCTCAAATTTGCCCCCAACTACTTTCAGATAATGTCCGAGGCGTTCTTCCATGAACTGCCCTCTGTTATTGCCAAGATGTTTGGGTTTTACCAGATCATCGTGACCAACAAGAACACTGGTCTCGAATACAACTGGTTCCTGCTCGTCATGGAGAACCTCTTTTATGATCGTATCCCGACGCGCATCTTTGACCTCAAGGGGAGCATGCGCAACCGCAAGATGAACGCGACGGGCGAACGCGGCGAAGTCCTCCTAGACGAGAACATGGTCGAATTCATCTATGAAAGTCCCTTATTCGCGCGGGAGCACTCAAAAAAGTTGTTGCGATCCTCCGTGCATAACGACACGCTTTTCCTGGCGAGGCAGAACGTGATGGATTACAGCCTCATGGTTGCCATTGATGCCGCCCGCAAGGAACTCGTGGTCGGCATCATCGATTGTATACGCACGTACACATGGGATAAGAAACTCGAGAGTTGGATCAAAGATCGTGGATTGGTGCCGGTTCGGGGAGGAGGTGCGAAGGGACGGCCTACAGTGACAAGTCCAAGGGAGTACAAGAAACGTTTTCGCGAGGCGATGGGGCGTTACGTCCTCGAGGCGCCGGATTGTTGGCATTTGTTTCGGAGGGAGGGAAGAGAGAGGGAACGGAGTGCGAGAGTGCTCACCGAAAGGATGGCTGAAGGGGGACAGGATGGCGATGAAGTGCAGATTCTGTCGTGAACGTGGTGAAATTCGCATGATGCAGTCGCGAAGCGCATCGAAACATGTTGTCCAACATTACAAGCGGCAAGCATTATTGAAGGGAAGGGCATTAGCGATTGGCGCAGGTTTGGATTTTGAGCCTGGAGCATGGTGCTTGCAAGATACCTGGATACACGGCGGCGTCAGACTGCGTATGAGAAGGATGCAGAGACATTCATCACTACCTACCTTTCGGACCCTTTTCATGCGGCCATCGCTTGGTTCGTTCTCATCTATGACAACCCTCGCTACTGACGGACTGACAGGCGTGACTGAAGAATGCTATGGCTACAGTTGTAGATCACATAACATGATCGTCATCTAGCTATCCAATGCCAGTCGAACATGGTCAAGCGAAACAGCTCTCCTCCGAACTCTGAGGTTAGGCATCGGTTTGTCCGCGGCGCGGCTGTGTAAGACTATCCACTCTCACCGGTTTTACCTGTTCACAGTTGTCCAACCGTGACTGGAGAGTGAAGGGTCAGACTTCGAAATATGGCCTCGATAGCCAGAACGGTTTTGAGTCCGTCTTCCACAGAACAATTCGGTTCTGCCAGCCCTCGGACAGCTGAGATGAATTGTTTCAACTGGCGGCTCAAGGGCGGGATATGGTCCACTTCTGCTTTAGACCTGTCGTCTTCCCCAAGTGGGAAGGCCCAATTTTGTTCATCGGGCAGGTGGTCATCGTAGTGGAAGCGTGTCCTGCTACGTGTTAACTCTAGGCCAAAGCCAGCAACGCGGTGCTGCGAAAGGACGATGATGGGAGGTGAAGACGTACAAGGAGGGAATTCCCATTGATCCTCTAGTCCCGAGAACAGTAAGGCATGTTTCTCCCGTCCTGGGTATATAGGGGTTCTCCCCAGTTGCGGCCTCCCAAGAATGTGGAGAAGTCGCGGCACTGCCAAAGGACAGGCAGGGTCAGCTTCAGCGGCATAAAACCAACCATGGGCGTCGGGTGAGACTCGTACTCAGAGAACAAGAACGACCCTACCACACCGCTTGCAAACTTAAAGGTAGCAAGTACGGTCTCATCCACCGGAAAGCCTCTCTCCTTCACCCCTTCGGTTGCGTACACTTCAGATATGTCGCCGAGCAGGTATTGAAGGATGTCAATTTCGTGACTAGCATTCGTCAAGACCTGCTTTCTTGGTCAATACTGCAGGAGCCGGACCATGGAACATTTTGGCATTCTCACCACTCCCCCGGAGCCCAGCTGCTGACGCCACGGGATAGCAAAATAATCCATCGGCTTTCGCATGGCCCACACTTAACGAGGATGTCAGAGGCGACGCCTTTCGCAGGACCATGTAGACATACCTCCATTGACAGCCACAATGCGGCCCAGTCGTCCCTCGTCAATTGCTTTTTTCACAGCTAGGACATAAGAATTATGCCTTCGATGGTGACCGACCATAACGATCCCCTTTCCGCCTGCTTTCCTCGACTTTCGATATGCGTCTAAAATCGTACGACCCTCAATCCCGGTAACGGCTAGAGGCTTCTCCACCAGCACCGATATGTTCTCTTTAACAAGTTCCCGTGCAAGGGTCGCGTGAGTGGAAGTCGGGGTGGCGACGATGACAGCATCTGCAGAGAAGGTTCCTGTTTTCAATGAGACTAGGAAATCATCAACACTCTTGAAATGCCGGCAGTTGTGTTGGAGTGCCAGGTCTAGGGCAATCGCCGCTGGGTCGCTAGATGTGTCATGCGGTTAACTATGCCAAACCGGCTGAGTGCTGTGGTAGAGATCCGGGGTTCAGGCTCACATGATTCCCGCCAGCTCTAGATGGAACACTCAGGGTTAACATCACAACGAGCATGGGAGCTTCAGACCTGTTCTACGTACCTGCTTCAGGCTCGTCAACAACATGCTGCAGGTGGCGCCTTCCTATCAAGCCGGTCGCCCCTGCCACGACCTGTGTGTCGTAAGACGAGAAGTCTGCAAAAGCAGCCCAGCTGTTCTTCCATATCCAGGTGCACACTTACGATTTTCATAATTTCCAGCAGTTTCCCCGAGCCCGTACAGATGGCCGTATACTGTAGTAGGGTATTGCACTCGACCACATCAATTACATAGAGCAATGAACCACGCTCTGATGGGTGACTTATAGTAGACCTGACTCAGGGGAAGTCGTCGTGGGTCGGCAAAAGACTTGTCCGCCAACCAGCAAGCTTGGTTGCGAATGCAGAGACAGGTATATACAGCCAGAGGCAACGAGCGGAAGGCCTGAGGTATAATTGAGCTCCCATCTCCTCCACTGTGCAAACGTTATCCTATGGAAGGGGAGAAAAACAACTCCGAAACCGGGCGAGCCGGACAAATAGTGACCCGAAATACGCCCTTCGCCCCGCCATGGCCAAGTAACGAATGATCATTAAGATAGCTTATACATGAAACTGGATTTATCTTCGTAGGGACAATAGTCTCTTCACTTTTGAGAACTCCATGCAGGGCAATCCGGACAGAGGTTCCCCCTCTTTTGTGCAGCCTTGTGCACACAATTCGATGTCAATGACACAGCGGGCGGCACCGGAACCGGCAAAACAGTTGTTCCGCAATATGCCGAAGTCAGACCGAAGTCGTGAAATGAGGATGATCTGAATTATTAACGCATCACATCCACATCCTTGACTCATCACTTGAGTTGGGAGATCGGTCCGTTTCTTTCTGTATATCAATGTCTTTGTTCGCGTGTTTTCGCACCTGATCTTCTTTCAACTCTACCTGTCTGTCTCCTACCCGTGGGATGGAGGGGGAGAAGGTGGTGGTTGTTGGCGCCGGGCCAGTCGGCTCGCTGGCTGCGCTTTATGCTGCAGCGCGTGGTGCCACGGTAAATATATATGAACTGCGGAATGGCAAGTCGAAAGTCTTCTCCTTTGTCTCTCGGCTTGTTGTCAGACCTCCCTCTGACCTGTGGTGGTCCTCCCATATCCCGTCGAGGTCCTCACCTGGTGTCATTCAAGAAAGAGCTCCTGATCTGGCTCACATCTCTTGTTGCGCCAATGATGTGCGCACTGAAGCCTCTCGCCCCTGTTATCCAAAGCATCTCCTGATATAGTTGGTCGAATCTGGTGGCTAATCATCTTGCAGACCTCCGCAAAGAGGAAACGACACCGCTCAACTTCACCAAGTCGATCAATCTTGCTCTTTCGGAACGTGGCATCAACGCACTGAGGTCAGCCGGCAACACCAATCTGCTCGATAAGATCCTCGACCAGACAATCCCAATGCATGGCCGAATGATCCACTTTCGATCGGCCACTGGCGCCCTGTCCCAACAGTCTCAGGCATATGATGTTCATGGCCGCTTTCAACGCTCTGTCGACCGCGGAGAGCTCAACAAAGTCTTGCTCGACCACCTGGGTTCCCTGCCTAACGTCAACTTCTTCTTCCAGCACAAGATGACAGGTGCAGACTTCCAGAAGAAGAAGGCATGGTTTGAGGTCATGGATAAGAACAGCACCAGTTCCTCCGGTCGCGCAAAGGAGATTGAAGTCTCTTTCGACTTTTGCATTGGCACTGACGGTGCGCACTCGGCCACCAGGCATCACATGATGAAGTACGCCCGCATGGACTACCAGCAAGAGTACATCGACTGCTTGTGGTGCGAGTTCAAGATGCCACCATCCAAGGCAGGTGACTTCGCCATCTCTCCAAATCATCTGCACATATGGCCAGCTGGCAGCTTTATGTTCATCGCTCTCCCCAACCTCGACAAGTCCTTTGTATGCACGCTTTTCGGGCCCGTTGATCTATTCTCCAAGCTTGAGAATGGGTCTGACGTAGATCTGGTGTCGATGTTCGACAGGTACTTCCCCGGCGTGACAACGTATATCCCTCATGCGGATTTGGTGGCACAATTCAAGCGCAACCCGCATCTCCCGCTGATCAACATCAAATGCTCGCCGCACCATTTCGGGGACAGTGTCGTGATTGTCGGGGATGCTGCCAATGCCATGGTGCCATTTTATGGTCAGGGGATGAATGCAGGACTGGAGTCGGTGCGCGTGTTGTTCTCGAAGCTGGACAGCGCTCCCAACAGAGCGGAGGCTCTCAGCAGCTACACCCTGGAACGTGCAGAAGACGCTCATGTCATTGCAGATCTGGCACTGGCGAATTACACCGAGATGCGATCGTCTGTCACCTCGCCTCTGTACAAATGGCGCAAGTGGATCGAAGAGCGGCTCGACAAGTATCTGCCTAGCTGGGGTTGGGCAACCCAGTACTCCCGAGTCAGCTTCAGCAACATGCGATACAGCGATGTGATCAAGAAGTCGAAGAGTCAGAAACGCATACTCACCGGTCTGTTGCTCGCCGCCGCCGCAGCTGGTGTGACTATGCCGGCGGCTGGTTTGTGGTGGTGGTGGTTGGGGCGGAGGTTCCGACAGCATCACAAGGCATTCAACCTCACCCGTGCTGGACGATGAACACCGCTTCGCTTCACTTCACTGCTCTACGCCGCCAAGATTCATCCCGGGGGTACATGACTCTGCTATAACAGATAGCAAGTTCTCGCAGAATGCAGCGTGTCTCGTGCGGGACTCGAGCGTGAACAAACAGCGCTGCCATCCTGCTTATGCCACTCCTTCCCTCGAACTCGCCCTCGCCTGCGCACAAGAATCGTGTCGAGTGCTCGTGCTGTTCTACGTTCGGTTGACCCTAGCCTCTACCCTCGCTGTCCGACTCTGATCGTCAGCTCAAGATGGCCCGAGTTCGCAGCGCCACGGCTGCTCATGCTCGTGCTCGTACCCCCCATCCGCGTCGAAGAAGACACGTTCCTCCGAACTGGCGCTTCCTCTACTACCTGCGGCGGCACGCACGCTTCACGGTGCCTGGTCGGGTAGGTTCTATTCTCTATCATTGCCCATTCGCATCCTGGTGGTGGGCCCGATCTGAAGTGCACTGAGCTGAGCTGCGCTAACCTTGAGCCGATCTACCCACTTACAGATCCTCAACACCATCAGCCGACCCCGTCTTTCCCGAATCAACAACACCCCGAGCAGGGTCCCCTTCCTAGCCCTGCCCGACGACATCCTCCACAGAGTGACCGACTTCCTGGACGTCGCCTCGCTCATCAGTCTCGGCCTAACGTGCAAAGCGCTCGCCTTCCTGACCACGCACTCCGACTACATCGCCAGGACCACGACGATGAATGACTATCCAACATTCATGGCCGAGAGGGTGCTTGTCACACCACCACCACCACCACCACCACCACCACCTCATCACAACGGTGCCCCCTCACCAGCCCCGGCGGCCGTCATCCCGACCATCCAATACACGCCCACCTTCTCCGACCGGCGCATGTTGATGCTCCAACTCCGCCCGTTCATGCCGCGCACGCACCGCCTGTGCTGGGTGTGCCTCGTGTACACGCGCATCCGGGCCGGTGCCAATGGCGACGACAGGGACGAGGAGGATAGGTGGCACACCACCAGCAGAGTCAACACCACGGACGGCAACGCCCTCAACATCGCCCGTCTGCTGGAGAGGCCGGTGGTCAGGGTGCACGCGCACAGCCGGTGCATGGCCATGTTCAACCTCGTCAACGGGCGGCAGCTGGGCGATTGGTGTCTGGGCACGGCGGGCGCCTGTGGGGGGAGGGACACGTTCCACCACGTGTTGGTGATGAATCACGATGAGGCGGTCGACGGCCCGGCGACGTTGCGGTTGGAGGGCTTGACTATGTGGGTGCATGAATGAGCGTTGATGAGGACGGGTACAGAACGCGCCAACGGCATACTGAAAGTGAGAAAATGCGTTGGAGTTGGATTGTGCCATTCATAGGGCATAGTGGGCGGTGTCAACTGCAACAAGGAGAAACAATAAATGAGACAGGCATTGTCCATGAACCGCAACGTCGATACGACAGGTGGTGTTGTCTCCAAGGCTACATCTTCTCCAAACAGTTTGCCAATTCGTTGCTTGTGCTGATGTATAAACGACAGAACGTTTGCCATCCAACCCACATGTGGATGTCCACTCGCAAGCATCCTGTCCGCCGATGCTCATACCTCCAACTTCCTCCGCCATCATGATCTTGTTCTAAATTCATACACTCGTCATTCATGTTTTTTGCCATCATTGTATATTCGCCGGATTCAACGAACTCATCGGGCCAGTCGCATCTGCCACGTCCGTATCTCCTGGTAGCATGTTCATATTGTCCATTTCGGGTGCAAGGCTACCTTCGATCCGGCGACGGGCTTCCTGCCTGTCTGCCATGGTGATATTCGCTTCGTCCTTTTTCATGTCCGGCTTGTATGGTTCCACGTTCGGTGAGCGACCGATGGACATGCCCACGCGGATCTATTGACTCGTTAGTGTGACACCCCAACGCAAGATCCCCGATAGAGAACTTACCAGTGTTTCCAGAGCCCCAGTGCTGTTCGCAACCAGGTCTTCGTCGTACACCATTTTCCCCGGCTCGAAGAACAGCAGAATGGTGCTGCCTCCGAACTTGAAGTATCCAAGCTCCTCGGCTCGCCTGACTCGCTCGCCGGGTTTTCGCGTGATGACCGTCGAGCCGACCATCATTGCGCCAATACATACGTACATGACTCGACCATGCGCGACGGAATCGATGGGCACCAGAACGCGGACGTTATCACCGTAGACATCCAGAGCGGATCTGATAGCCATTGGGTTGACGGTGTAGTACTCTCCTTCAATAGCTTTCGGCGTCCCCAAGACACCATCAACGGGAATGTGAAACCGGTGATAATCTTGGGGCGCAAGTCTAAAAATGCCCATACTACCACCTTTGAATCGTTTGGCCTCAAGCGGATATGCATCACCAAATAATTTCTCGAGGCTATAGTCTCTCCCTTTGACCCAGATGCGTCTGGCATCATCAATCGTGTTGAAGACGACAGAGCGACAATCTGCTGGAGAGGTGATGATCTCTGGTCGGTCAGGTGCACTGCATGGCCGGGCGTTGGGCTTCAAGGCCCGATAGAAGAACTCGTTGAAGTTCCTGAACTCGGAAGTTGGCAGCAGCACTTCCGACATGTCGAGTTGGTGGAACGCAATAAACCCTGGGATCTGAGCGGCCGAGGCAGGATCGTCGAATTTCTTGCCTTGCTTGACGGATAAGGACTTGAGCATCTTCTTGATTCGCTTCTTTTCCATTTCTCCGGCGCCCAATCCTTTGTAGAGCAAGCGAATGCCAATACGGACATAAACCGACATTCGTTCCTCGTTGATCTGTCCGGTAATGCGATCTTGCACAAGGATGTTCGCGCTGTTAGCGCCGAGCTTGTAGCCTCCGTAGCTGATCTTGGTGATGACCTTGGAGTACCACTTGCGCTGGGCTTGACTCTGTGTCACGAAACCACCCATGACCAAGTTGTTGACTTGCCTCCAGTCAGAGCTGGCACAGGTGGCGATGTGGGTTATGATGTCGGCTTCGGTGCGCTTGTTCAGCTTCGGCTGGTGGCAAATCGGACACTCGCGAATTTCGATGACATGCTCTTCGTCTCCTTCTTCGGCCAGATCATTTCCCAGTAATCTGCCTTCTTCGCCAGGAGTCCCCGTCGGCTCTTGCGGGATGTTCGGGACTTCAGCATTGATCGGGGGTTTCTCTGGAATCACGTCTTGAGAGACTACGGTGCTTTTGATTTTCTCCAGTTGTGTCTTTTTCTGACCACTTCTTTGCAATTGTTCCTCCAGACAAATGACCGCTTGGTCAAAGGTCAAGTCAACCTCGCCAAGGTCTTCATTCTCTGCAGCAAATCTCCTAAAGAAGCCGTCGATGGTGGATTCTTTCAAGGTGGAGCCTAGTGTGTCCAGCATGGTGGTGAACTCGATCTTGCTGATTCTCTTGCTCTCATCCACGTCATACTGCTTGAGCATGGCCCGCCAGAACTGCTGTCGAAGTGCTTTATAGGACAAATACTTCCCTCGAAGATGCAGTTCTGGACTGTGTTTGGCTTCCCACCGTTCTTTGTTTTTGAGCTCTAGGGGAATGACGTACGAGGTCATCGTCGGGTCGTCTGCCGGTTGGGCTACAGGAGGTTCAGGCACGGGGCCCTTCGGACCAGCGGAATTGTTCTCTGAGGGCACACTCGTCGGGGGCGGGGGTCGAAGTACATCATTAGTGCTCATGTTTGACAACGATGCGTTCGAATCCTCCTTCTTCAACCCGGGGCGACCCACTTTCGAGAGGCTGCTAGCGGACGAGGTGCGGGACAGCGGAATGCGGAAGCGGCCCTTCTGCTGTACTGCCGGCGAATACTCAGGAGGGTCAGGCAGATCGTAAAGACCTGTCTCGGGGTCCTCCTGCGGAGAGTTGAGGATCATTTTCTGGATAGGAAAAGAAGTCGAAGCCACAAAGTCGTTCCCCGATAAGCTGTCCCGATCAATGACACTAAATGTCAAGGAGTAGCCAGTTTCATTCCGCATGATCTGGAAAACCATCTTCTCGTTGTACACAGGGTTCAGGTTATGCCGCACCACCTTCGTTCTGAGGACTTTTCGACCCAATGCGACAACCACAAAAGGGTCCATATCGAACGACGTTCTCGTCATGTTGCGTTCGGGCGGCAAATCGGTGATTTTGATCACTTCCATGAAGACGACACCGTTGACATCGTTGTCGTCTCCCAGGAAATTGTAGGCTCTAGCGGCGATGGATCGGCGTCGTAGGCGGGCCAGTCTCTTCTTCTTGGCTTTCTTGTCGACACCCGCAGGTTTTAGAGGAGACTCGTTCTCGGTGACCGACTCCTGATCATCATCGAGATCATCCGCATCTATATCGTCGTCCATGGTGGGATCGTCTATATTGGAAGAGACACGGGACAGTTCGTCGTCCTCTTCTTCAGCTCCGAGGTAGGCCTGGAACTTCTTTCGGATCTCTTCGGGACTGGCGGACGGGTTGGCCGAGTCGACCAGAGAGAACTGCATGTAGACTTCTCCTGATACGTTGCTGCCTTTCTTGCTTGCAGGGCGGCGGGAGTGCAGCTTGTACCATTGCGGTTGAGTCTGTATCTGGCCGTTGGGAAAGATGTCTTCGATGGGAATGTCAAACTCGCCCATGTAATCTTTTTTGAACCGATCTTTATCCCAGCAGTTGCATTCCAGGAGAGGGACGCCCGTCAAGGGCATATCGAAGCATATCTTCCATTCTGGGTTGAGGGTCTTGGAGATTGAGGGCGTCGACTGTCTTGCATTGCCGAGGGTGACGACCAGGTACTGAAACTGTTAGCTAGAGCTCGAAGGGACCGTCGACGAGGAACGTACTGGGTCGGATGTGCCAGACCGATCTTTTGCGGCCAGGTTTCGGGCCTGCGGACGTGATTAGTGACGCCCACGACATCTCCGTACCGGCGCAATAGTACCTTTATAACGTAGACTTTAAGAATCAATGGTTTCTGGTCGACCAGAGCAGCGGTGCTGTTGTTGTTGCTGCCGAGTCTCGGTGGACTAGGGCGTCCCCCACCATCGCCATTGGCACTCGAACCATTGCCAGCGTGGTCTTTGTCTTTGTTCTTCCCCAGTGAACTCAGGCCTCTGGGCAGTGATATGTGCACCATCTCGGTGTTTTATGATGTGTCTCCTCCAAGCTTATTAGCGGTCGTAACAGTGCAAGTCACAGATAAGAAGACGAGGAGGCTGAATAGTTTAAGCTGGAGCTGAAGTGGACGGATCCGGGAATTTAGGATTTGGGGGCAGTTGCACGGACGACGCTTAACGAACGGGGAGCCTCAATGTCGTCGTGCGGGTACACAGGACAGGATTCCCAGGGAGATGACACCTGGAACAGGAGGAACAACAGGTGATTCGGCTCGAGGATGGCTACGTTCAAGTGCGTCGCCCTGAGGGCCGATGGAATGAACATGGACGTTATGATGCCATTGCAGGAAGGTTGCCCACGTTGCCCCTCGTGTCTTGTGCCTGTCACCGCAGCTTCAGGTACGACTACGTATGCACCCGTCTTTGTTCGCATGTGACTGGCTGCTCGCCAACTTCTGGTCTTCGCCGTGCGAGTAAATCTCAGATCAGGCACATCTTGGATCTAGCACATCTTGTACTCGTACCCGTACACTTGACTTATGAACGGACGCTCGCACACTCGGACAACGCGCATCATCATCATCAGCCTTGCCCACTTCAGCAGCCACCAGATCCTTTCCGATCGCCTTTCCCGTCAGGCGGCCAGCCATTGAATCGAGGAGCCCTTTTCTTGGTCCAGCGTGCCGAAGTCGTAGGACCCGCAGCTGGGCAAGAGCGGGACGATATTTTGTTCAGTCCACTGTCCAGCGAATTGCCGCAGCTTACTAAATCCATTTCCGGAGCCTCGGAAGGATAGCTGCGTCGCCATGGACCTAGACTTACAGCAACTGATAAGAAATGGTAGCCAACAGAGGCAGTGCAGTCTGTACGGTCTCGTCTCTTCCAGCGAAAAATTGACTGTGGCAGCATCCGCCCTGCAGCTAGCCATTCGTCCCGGGATCCGTCTCCAAGTCTTATGAGGTGCGTTTCGAGAAAGTTTCCTTTTCCTGGTGGAACTGGGATATGATGTATAGAGAAGCACATTCTCGAGCAGCGTCCTAGCGATTGAATTCTACATTGGCATGTGCCAGGGCTTTATGTTGGATGCGAGTCTCGAGACGTCCGTAGGCATTAACTCTCTGCTTGAGGAATAACAATTGCTGCGGCCAAGACGAATCTGTGCGGCCATATTGGATCGCTGTAGGTCGTACTCTGCAAGGTCCGCGCGAGTGCGAGAAGCTGCATGAGACAGGACACTCCGTAACCAGGCAGACACTATCTAACGTTGGTGCCTCCAATATCTGAGGCCTCGGGCAGGAATTCTCCTGCAGTCCTTTCGACCTTTTTCTCCTTTTTCAGGTCCTGAATTTCGTCTCCCTGGACAGACTTTACGGTTAGATGACGGGAATCCTTTTCTTCAACAACAATGCCGCCTCCCCTGGCCATCGACAACAGCTCCTCACTTGCTTTTGTCCGCTCTCCGGTTTCTTTATTCCAAACCCAGCCTTCTTTCAACCACATCCAAGTAAGCCATGCGCGCAGTTCCTTATCCAATGGAACGACTCGCTTCCACTCGGGTTCAAAGCTGTCTTGGTTCTCGGCACCTTCCCCGTTCCAGTTCTCAGCGAGGTCTCTCAACTTGTCACGACAAAACATGCGCCAGCTATCGTGAGAGTAAGGCCCCAGCCCCGGCAAATGTGAGATCTCCCATGCCACACGCCCATCGTTGTCGTCAAGGACTTCAGAGTTTCCGACGTCCCGTCCGTCGCCTTTCAATGGGTAATTTTGCTTCTTGTATCGCTTTCCACGTTCTGGCGGTCTCTCGAGCCATACTTTCGCCATGGCAACGCACTTCCGGGCTCTTTGGTTCTGAAATCCCAGTACATAGATGATGGAGGTAATATCACTGACTTCAGCATTGGCGAGATCCGCTGGCGTAGGGTAGCGCGACATGAGTTGGTAGAAGACTGGCATTGCTCGCTCGCCCGGCGTCTTGTTCAAGAAGATGGTGGCAACGAGGAGACGAAACGGGTCGTGAGCTAGGCGCTCCTGCATCAAGCCGAAGCTCTCGTGGGACAAGGGCGGGAATGGTAGTGTTGATAGGAACGTTGGTCGATGCTTGTGTGGCGACGCGAAATACGGCGACTTTGTCGGCACTCGCACCTTCTTGGTTTTGACCTTGACCGCTTGTACCATAGAAGGCACTCTCGACGTTCCATCTGGCGGGATCGGGTCGGGTCCAATATCTTCGGGAACATCCGTGAGACTCGAGTCAGACGAGAGCTCATCGATGTTGAGTCCGTAGTAGATTCGGGGCCGGCCTGGCTTCGCCGAGAGCGTGGAAATATTCGAAGAGTCATCCTGGTTGACACTCAAGGCGATCTCATTTCTCAGAAAAGAGGCCGCTTGCTGGTCTTCCTTCTGCGGCGGAACCTCGACCTCTTGCCGTTCATCTTTTAGCTTCTCCGTCGGGAAGTGCCTGGAGATATAGGTAATCTTGCGGCGTGTCCCAGCTGCTCTGCGCTTTTTTATTACTTTCAATGGCAGCTGAGCCTCTGTCGATTCCGGGGAGATGTCATCGTCAGCAATCATCCCCAAGTCATCAGTGGGAATAATGGGCAGCTCAGGTTCGGAGAATGGCGCGGGAGGCGGTGACAAGGCGCCATCCTCGTTTGATAAGTTCGATGAGGTCATCCTTGCGGCTTTCCACAGGAAACTCGAGCCTCTGTGCTTCTTCGGGAGTTTATTCTCTCTGGGTTTTCATTCTTTTAGTGCACTATGGTGTAGAACAGCTCGAAGGCGGTCGCGACAATGCATTCACTGCCAGCCGAGATGTGATCTGAGGCACTGGGCCTGGCAATATCATCGCCAGCCATTGCTTCAGCTCCTCAATATAAGATTCCCACCACAAGACTCAAAGGTGCCTTGGCCCCCGATTTCCCTACTCATACAGATATCACAATACAGCACGGATCCTGCGAGACCTGAAAAGACTTCAAAGTGTTATTGTCGCCTTCTCTTGAGAGGAAAGTCACTGAGTCCTGACTTGGGAACGCCGAACCTAACCAATCAGAGCCGCCGCTGACACGAAAGCGAGACGCGCAATTTCCTGCTGAGATGCGAAGATCTTGTTGCTGCTCACAACAGGCTCAACAGGTTTCATTAAGTACGAGTAGATTCTGGGCGACAATTGACGTCCGTCTGCCTGCCGCTCGCATTCGCTTTATCGTTTACATTTCTAGCCTTTACCGCCTCCATGCTCCCTACCCTGACAGCCACTCAGCCTTCTACAGTCGTTTTGAAGCACACTGACTACAGACATGGGTGAGGCAGAGGAAGCAGCTCTCGATGCGGCGAGGACAGCAACAGTTCGACGCAAACCTGTCCCATTACCACAGCCGCCGACCTACCCAAGCCACAAACGAGGACCCCTTGATCGATGGAGGAGTTTCGAACGTCGGACTAAGATCATCATTTTGGTGGTCATTCTCTCCATCATCGTCCTGGTCATAGGCCTTGCAGCTGGCCTCTCGACCCGCAAGCACACACAGAACCTCCCGTTACCTTCAGGCAATGGCGGCCCTTACACCGGCGACCTCACGTACTACGAGCCCGGCCTGGGTGCCTGCGGCGTTACGTCCCAAAACAGCGACAAGATTGTCGCTATCTCGCACATTGTTTTCGATGCTGTCAGTGTCGGGAGCAATCCAAATGCAAATCCGCTGTGTGGCAAGAAGATAAGAGCAAGGAAGGATAACAAAAGTGTGGATTTGACAGTCGTGGACAGGTGTACCGGCTGTCAGCCAAAAGATCTCGACGTCACCATCGACACCTTTGCTGGTCTTGCCGACGTTGATCTGGGCAGGGTACTGGTGGAATGGAACTGGTTGGAGAATGTCCCTGCGGACGCCCTAGGCTGATACCAGCCCAGCACTGGGTAGAGCATCGTTGGACCAGTGCCATCTACAGATGCTCGAAGACTTCTTGAAGGGGTGAGATCTGTGCTGGCGACGAGATATTGACCACCTCGAAGGGTTTCTCCCCGAGAAGCCTTAATGCTCCTTCCCTTTCTGAATCGAAAACAGAAGAGTGGAGATGAACGCCGAGATCGGACATCAGCGTGACATGTTGACGGAATTTCAGCGATGACCTTCGCACTTCCTTCCCCGACAACAGAGTGCTGGTGGCTATTCTTGGGAGAGTAGACAGAAGAATCTGTCGAAAATGTCGATCGTAGCATTGGCAGAGGACCAGCAGTATGTCAACCCAGTTTCACTTCGGCACATTTCTGACATCTGCGAAGGTCGAGCGTCACTCTCGACGTCCTCCACGATGTCGCCGCACGAAACAACATTAGAATCACTTCTCAGGCAGACGAAGAAGCATACCTACTCGTCCTTCAATCTGCGGACGTGACAGCAGCGAATGTCAATAACTTGCCCGACTACGTCGATCCTAGACTTGAGCCGGTTCCCACCTTGGCTGGACGAGAGTATTGGAAGGTGAAGAATAACAGCCACAACGCCTGGAGTCACCAGGCAAACCTTGTGGCGGAGAGGCCAATCTCCGATATTCTCAAAGGCCGGAAGATAATCATGAAGGACAATATGTCCGTCGCTGGACTGCCACATACGTGTGGAACCTTCCCTCAGTTTGTTTCCAAGGATGGCAAATACCCAATTGCGACGATTGACGCGCCTATAACGAAACGGCTGTTGGAAGCTGGAGCCACGATTGTCGGCACGTCTACATGCGAGAACTATTCCTTGACTCCTATGTCCTACACGTCAGCGAATGGACCGGTACACAATCCGTGGCTGCGCGATCATAATGCGGGAGGGAGCACAAGCGGCGGTGCATTCCTCGTTGCATTGGCCAATGCTCGTGCTGCTGGCGTGGCTGGCTTGGAAGACGCAGGCGAAGACGTTGAACTTGCTATGGGCGGAGATCAAGCGGGTTCGATCCGTCTTCCTGCCGCATACTGCGGCATTTATGGACTGAAACCCACTCATGGTCTTATCCCATACACAGGAATTGCGGGGCTTCATCCGATGATTGACTATACAGGTCCAATGGCAAGGAAACTAGAGGACATTGCGACGTTACTCTCTGTCGTTGCCGGTTATGACGGCCTGGACCCTCGAATGTCACCTGAGTCACCGCTCCGGCAAAATGTCACCGACTATTGCAAGGAGCTAGTATCTACAGCGAACCCTGGCAAAGGTCTCAAAGTCGGCATCATCAAGGAATCACTTACATTCCCAGGCACACAACCAGAAGTCGCGGAAACCGTGCGCTCCGCTGCAATCAAGCACTTCGAAGCCAGTGGAGCAACAGTATCCGAAGTGTCGGTGCCGATGCATCTGTTAGGACCTGCAATCTGGACGGCAGCCACAAGGTCACATCTTGCAGGTCTGGCCATAGGCGGCCGAATTCCTGATGTCCTCAGCCATAACATCCCCCATCTTTCTCTGCGGTGGCCCCCTGATCAAGAGATGTACGATCTTTTGAGAGTGGCGAACCCGGCCGTGATTAATATCATATTTTGTGAGACGTTCTTAAAGGAGAAGTTCGGTCCCGAGGTGCAAGCCAAAGCCCATCGCCATGTCTTGCAGTTGAGAGCGGCGTACGATATGGCGCTAGAAGAGTTCGATGTCCTTGTCACTCCGACAACGCCAGCGGTGGCGCCTCCACATCCTGACTTGCGGCCCGAAGCCGACGGCGGTAGTACTGTGATGGACAAGATCAAACTGGCTGTTGGAGCCACAAATAATACATGCCCATTCAATGCCACTGGCCATCCAGCTTTGTCCGTGCCTTGCGGCTGGGCGCCAGCAAAGACCGGAAAAGGGATGCTGCCTGTGGGAATGCAGGTGATTGGCCGAAAGTGGGACGACGCGGGCGTTTTGAAAGCTGCCAAAGCGTTTGAACTTGGAGGCGGTGGTCTGGGACCGTGGCCGGGACAAACAAAAGTGTAGTCCACCTCAAATTGTTGATCACTTGCCGCAGGGTCCTTTAAGCCCTGTTTGAACTTGGACTTGCTAGCCCGGGTGCAGTCAGTCAACCAGAAGAATTCATGGAGCGCGTCATTCCTTAGCCAGATAACTGTTCATTGCGCCGGGAGGGGTAGATGGGACCTCGGTGTTCCAGACGCAGCAGCTCATTCCTAGCGAGGGGCGAGTATGTAACTGCGGTAATCGCGATGCAGTTATTTGAATGCCTTGCTTTTGGTTCCATAGATAACCATCAGACGCTTCCACCGCCGAGGCGACCTGCAAGTGGTATTCACAAATCTTGTATGACTGGCAATGAAGCTCTAGAGACGGGGCCTCGAGTTGAAGGTTGGGAAATCTGCTCGCGACTCACCCCCTTTGGGCGGGAGGGTGACGCCGCCCACCCGGGCGCGTACTTCACGAGGTCGATGGTCGATTCGACGTGTATTATTTCATCATCAGAGATTCCCAGGTTTTGGCATGGTGAGATTTAGGAATTCCACAATGTCGTCCACACCTTGGGGCTCGTTCACCCAATGACCCCCATCCGCGTACTCGTGTAACTGAGCGTTCAATCGTAAGGAACGTACTAGGACATCCCGCATTCGCCTTCCATTCTTAATGGGTACAGTGTCATCGTCGATTGAGTGGCCGAGAAAGATGGGAGTAGACCGGAGGAACGGCGATGATGGTTCTTCTGGGGACTGCTGACCGAAGTAAATCCTCTGAACTGCATTGGAAAGCTGCTCGTCCTTGGCGCTAGATGCTTTAAGACCTTCGATGAGGTTGGCGAAAGGCATCCAGCTACATAGGCCAATCAGGCCAGCGAAGCCTTGGCCGTTTGCGAAGAAGGTAGACAACGCCGTCGCAAATCCCTGGCTGATGCCTCCTAAAAAGATGTTTTGTCGAGGTACACGAATTTCTTCGGCTCTTATCACCTCCAGCAGGGCGCTAACACTTTGTTTCAATCCATCCATTTGGATTTCGACTTGCTCCTCAGGATCTTCGACTGACCATATATCGAACCACTGCGAGATCGTGGTATCGAAGCGTATCGAGTAAAGAGCTGGTGCTGTGGGAAACACCCATCTGATACCTGGAAACAGATCTGAAAGGGTGCGTGGTCTCCCAGCAGGCTCGGATGCCTCGCTCTCGAAGAACTCGTCCGCAAACTCTTGGGCGTCACCGTCTCGGCCGTGGAGGAAGATGACTGTGTGAGTGTGTTTGCTGGTCTCTCTTCGGGTAACGATGGACATGTTGGCGGGATGAGTGGGAGTACAGGCGTGATGGATATAGTTATGGACGAGTAGATATGGAATGAAGATGAGAAAAAGTGATAGAGGAGGGAAAAAGGTAAATATGGCAATGTATAGATCAGAGCATGTGTTTGGGCACTAAACTGAGAACTCGGGACAGATCCGCCTCGCACCCAGTTCGGGTACACTTGGCGACCTAGTACCAACTGCGTGGTGATTCTTCCAAGTAGTACGTCCAGATGATTTATGGATTGGATAAGGTTGCTGGCTCTTACTTTTTAGGCTCGATCATTCGAATCTGTAGGGCTAAGTCGGATGGTAGAATGTAAGAATCGGCATTCTCTCGTTGCGATCTCCACCTGGGATTTGGCTCCGTAATAAAAAAAAACCTTTCTCTGAGGACCTTGATTTACTTCGTCCTAGGAGAGACGACACCTACAGTAAGGGCTGAAGGGCCTGGTGTCGAGAGGGAAGATCGCGCTCGGCAGGCCGAGACGTGGAATGGACGTAGTTTTGTACTCGAGGTAGCAGAGTCGGAGGAGACCGCAGGGGGCCAGGAAGGGGATAGAAGAGGACCGGAAGCAGAGTCGAACACAAGAGACCCAAAAAGGGAGCACACCAAGTTTCGCCAGTAATAGAATCTGTCCTTGGAAGAGACGTACAAGGGGACTGCATTAGAAATCAGACCGTCAAGGCGCGGGTGAGTTAAGGCGTGAGTCGAAGGGTGAGCAGAGGTGAGGAGGGTGAGTGACGAGATGGGCAGGTATCATATAAAAGCGGCGCAGTCGGGGTGAGCGTTTTCCCATCGCCCTCGTCGCCAAGAGTTACAGTTCTACTGTGTAGCCAGTCTGTTGGTTCTCGTGACATCCTCAATTCGTGCGAGCTTTGCATATTTCAGTATCAAGGCGTTGCCGGAGCCGATATTGTGTTCTTCATCCATGTCTGCACCAGCTACTTCTCCAGAGACGCCTCTCCGGGCGGCTGAACGCCAACGGGCGAAGTCGCAGCGAATGCTTGCTTGCGTGCTGTGCTCCCAACGCAAAGTCAAGTGCGACCGACAACTTCCCTGCTCCAATTGCGTCAAATTTCGAGCGCAATGTGTGCCAGCAACGCTTACGCCGCGCCAGCGGCGACGCAGACCTCCCGAGCGGGAGTTGCTGGACCGCCTCCGCATGTATGAGGATTTGCTTCATCAGAACAACATCACGTTTGAGCCTCTGCACAAGGAGTCGGCCCGCCAGAGCGCCAACTACGCAGAGAACGGCTATGATTCAGACGGACCAGATGCTTTGACTCCGTCAATAGTCGCCAGGCCCGAAAGTCGTTATGAAGCTAAAAACATCCTGCACAGTATGACCCGAGGCTTCGGGGATGCCGTCAATGACAGCGACTCCTCGCAAGACGATGCGGTGCGAGTGACGGCCATTAAGAAAGCGTGGGAACAGTCCCCTGAAAGTGCCGATCACCTGCTGTTTGGCTCTAGAGGAACCGCCGTCGACGTTTCTTCCTTACATCCGGACCCGGTTCAGATCTTCAAGCTTTGGCAGGTATACCTGGACAATGTGGACCCGCTGCTCAAGGTTACACATACTCCTAGCATGCAAGGACGTGTCATCGAGGCCGCCAGCAACGTCGCAGCCATCAATCCTATTCTAGAGGCTCTCATGTTCAGTATTTATTGCACGTCTATACTAAGTCTCTCCGAGGAGGGGTGCCGGGCCACGACTGGCTCTCCAAAGGACGAGCTATTGGCAAAGTACCAATATGGTTGTCAGCAGGCACTGCTCAACTCTGGATTCCTTCGGACGAGCGATCGCGAGTGCCTCACAGCACTGTACCTCTATCTGGTAAGTTTTGGCACTGTTGAGTCTGCCGCCGTGCTGACGTTGTAGATCTCTGTCCGACCGAGCACCGTTCCGCAATCCCTTCATTCGATGCTGGGCGTCGCGGTACGCATCGCGCAACGCATGGGCATTCACAGCGAATCGGCTCTCGCAGAATGCACCGTCTTCGAGGCCGAAATGCGCCGACGACTGTGGTGGTCCCTCATGCTCTTCGACAGTCGCATCGCTCAGCTCGCAAGCTCTAAGATTGAGACCCTGGACCCAACTTGGGACTGCAAGATTCCTCTCAACGTGAGTGACTCGGATCTCCGCCCAGAGATGAAGGAGCCGCCCGCAAATCAAGGCAACTCCACCGATGCACTCTTCGTCGTTGTACGGAGCGAGGTCGCCAACTTTGTCCGTCACAGCGAGTTCCACCTTGATTTCACCCGTCCAGAGTTGAGGGCCATTACCAGCAAGCAACCCCGACTCGGTACTACCGCGCGAGACAGTGATCTGGCAAAGCTTGGGGAGATAATCCAAGACCGATATCTCAAGTCCTGCGACCCGGATAACCCAATCCACTTCATGACGATTTGGGCTACATGGTCCAGTTTGGCCAAATGTCGGCTCCTGGACGACTATTCGAGATACTCCAATTCATGCGTGCGCTGGACTGGAGAGCAGCGCGACGCTACCCTCTCCCATGCGCTGACGATGCTGGAATGCGATACGAAGATCATGGGCTCGCAACTCAGCACCCGATTCCGCTGGTTCAACAACTTCTACTTTCCCTTCCTAGCATACATCCACGTCGTCCAAGATGTCAAGAGGCGACCGATGACCGAGCATGCGAGGCACGCCTGGGAAGTCGTAAGCGACAACTACGAGGCTTGGTTTGGCACTGGGTTTACAGACGGAGATAGCCCCGTCTTTCACATGTTCGCCAAGCTTGTCCTCGGGGTGTGGAATGCTTGTGAGGCCACTGCTGAGCGTTCAGGAGACATTTTAGTACCACCGAGGATCGTCTCTTCCCTCAGAGCCACACTGGCGCTTGTAGAAGGGGGTGCAGCACAGCCTATCTCCGACATAGAGCATGCAGGTACCACCGTGGGATCGGGAGTGGCCGAGGTTCCAATGTCAATCGGGTCCACGGACTTGAGTGAACAGAGCCAGCCCACTATGATGGCATTGCAAGGTAGCAGCACAACAGCGGAGTCGGGAATGTACTTCGGCCCTTACCTGACGGACCAGTTGGACTGGGCTGCGTTGGGCGGATGGCCCGGTTGGGGCAGCTTCTGAGCCAGGCAAGTTGTCACCTGTTCAAATTTACAATCCTTACGCTACAAGTTCATTGAGTCCGACAAGGCATACCGAGCGACCACCGCACAGGTGTCCTCGTACGAGGTGCCAGGTCACGACTTGGGTGTCCCGGAAGTCCGATCGGCCGGTGAGGAAAGGGGAATCCCCGAGAAATGGTTAGCGGCGGCGAATACGAGCCTTGCGAATCGAACAACACCGACGGACCATCCGCAATCATCTCCGTCCTGGCCACACTTTAACCCGCCTCACTCGCTTGGGGTTTCGATTGCACGTAGATGTCGGTGTTGAATTTCTTTGGCGAATTAGAGCAGAAAATATGGCTCCGTTCCAAGAGGGTATATCATGGGATGAGCTCGCAGCCGCCAACATGTCGCCGAGAGACAACCCTCGAACCGAAACTGCGTCGTGCATCGACTGAAGATGTCTCCTACAGCTTCTAGCTCCAGCTACGCCGCAGCAGTCCCGCCGGTCCAGCAGCCACAGCCAGTTGACAGCCAGGCGGTTGCCGGGAAGCAATTCAACTCCGCCAACGAATATGAAGATGCTGAGAAGAATTTCCAGCCTAAGTCCCTCAAGTTCTGGGCGATCGTTGTCGGCATTTACTTGTCTATCTTTCTGGTTGCATTGGTGCGTTTCTGGTGATAATTTCGAAGCTGGATATTGCGCTCATATATACAGGATCGTACGATTATCGCAACAGCCATTCCACGCATTACCGATGACTTCAACTCGATTCAGGACATTGGCTGGTATGGGAGTTCTTACATGTTGACTTGCGCCTGCTTCAACCCCATCTCAGGCCGCGTCTATCAGATCTACTCGACGAAATGGATTTTCCTGGCCTCGATTGTAATCTTCGAGGTTGGATCGGTCCTCTGCGGTGCCGCTCCTAATTCTACAGCCTTCATCGTCGGACGAGCCATTGCCGGTTTAGCATCGGCCTTCATATTTTCGGGCGGAACGCTGCTCACACTTCCGCTTGTTCCTCTCGCTAAGCGACCTGTTGTCAACTCCATGTTCGGCATGGCTTTCGGTGTATCAGGAGTGCTCGGCCCAGTTGTAGGGGGCGCTTTCACCGATCATGTGTAAGCTAAGTGACGGTCTGCTGTGAGCCATGTACTGATTTGCTTAGGTCGTGGAGATGGTGCTTCTACATCAACTTACCAATTGGGGGTTTCACATTGCTTGCAGTGCTCGTCTTGCTGCACCCCGAAGAGGCGAAGCGCGAGAAGCTCACTGTGATGTCTCAGGTGAAACGGCTTGACCCGATCGGCACCTTTTTCTTCATTCCATCGATCGTATGCCTCATCCTCGCTCTGCAGTGGGGCGGCTCTACCTACTCCTGCTCGGCGCCAAGGGTCATCGGTCTTCTTGTGGCCTTTTCCGTTCTGTTCATCGCCTTCGTCGTTGTCGAGGTCCTGACACCAGATACGGCCATGGCGCCAACCCGGGTCCTCCTCAACCGGTCCATTGCTGGCAGTTTGGCCTTCATGTTTCTCCTATCCGGAGGCATGATGTCCGTTACATACTACCTATCGGTTTGGTTTCAGGCACCCAAGGGCGATTCGCCAGTCCGTGCGGGCATCAGCACCATCCCTCTGGCTCTTTCTTTTGTTATCCTTGGCGTCCTCGCAGCCATCGTCACGCAGAAGATCGGCTATTATGTGCCACCGATGCTGCTTGCACCGATTCTTTCCTCGACTGGCGCGGGGATGCTGTCGACTCTATCGCCTAGCTCCGGGCACAATGCCTGGATCGGCTATCAAGTCCTCTACGGCTTCGGTGTTGGCTCGGGCTTTCAGACCTCAATATTGCCGGTCCAGTACGTTTTGCCCCGCGTGGACGTTCCTATCGGTCTGGCCTTGACGTTCTTCACGCAGCAGCTTGGTGGTGCTGTCTTCCTTGCCGTTAGCCAGAACGTCTTCTCGAGCAGCCTTATTGCCAGCCTGTCGGGAACTACCGGTCTCGATGCTCAAACAATCGTCAACACTGGTGCGACTGAGCTTCGGAGAGTCGTGCCGCCGGAGCAACTCAGCACAGTCGTCAAAGCATACAGCCACGCGCTGACGCGAGTGTTTCTTCTCACGGCCATCCTCTGTGCCTGTATGACACCAGCTGTTCTGCCGGTGGAGTGGAAGAAGATTCCTGGCAAAAAAGAGACCAAAGGGCAACCCGAGTCCTTGGATACCGAGACGGGGAAGAGTTCGAGCGAGGTGAAGAATGAAGAATGAAGCTCACACTGTGGACGGTAAATGGATTGGGAACAGGCGTGAAATGTTTCTTCAGATTTCGGGCTACACCTTTCTGGATATGCACTGGCAACAGCCTTGGGGGCGTAGAGCGAAAGGATTCAGACAAATTGTATATTGAATTGCCGGATAATACTTGTACGAGTTACAGCCTGTTGTGTGCAGGCCGTATTGTCTGCGGCTTGACGCTTCGCACCGCCACTTCCGCCACACCCAAGCGATTAACTTTGCGGGGAAGCCCAGCCCTTGGCGTCCTTGGCAGAAGATCATGACGACAGGGTGCCCCAATTCGGCACGGTCAACCCGAGCCACCCCCTGCTCTCTGGTTTCGACTTCCAACTTTTCGTCCCCCTTCAGACGATCGTCAGAACCTTCGTCTGTCCCTCGTGCCGTGCTTGCCAGCCTTGTCTCCGTCCGACGGAGATGGCTCAATATCTTCCTGTCCTGATTGGGGCACGGGCGATGCTTCGAATTGTGAAACTGATGCTAAAATATCGTCAGCGCCTCTTTCCTCCGGACTCTTCGTTAATGGCTAAGGTAAGATGCTTCATGTCTGGATGTGGCTGACGAGCTCCAGTCCAAGCAAGGGAGCCGATGGTTTCATTGGTCCCCTTCCGGTAACCAAGCGCTTCCTTTATCCCTTGCAGAGTCTACGGGTACAACTCGTCATCGATACAGAGTCAACGGCGTTGACTGGGCCGTTATCATGAGAGACTGCCGAGTGCGTGAATGTTGTGGCCCGATCGCTGCTCAAGATGGTCCAATGCTCCAAGACATTGGCGTGCTCAGCGTGCCTTGTTGGACCTTTCGAAGGTTCGAGTTACACCATACCAAGGCAGTGCTTGCGTGGCAGCTACCGACAAACCGGATCGAGTCACACCCGCTCATGGTGAGAATTAATCAACTGTCAGCCGTCTGAGAGAGCACAACCCCTCCGGACTGGCTCTCAAATACTCTTCACCGTGCTCCCATCCAAGCAAGGTCTTCCTCCCATTCCATTCATCCTCCCCTACTAACAAGGATCCTTTCCACGCCATCCGTCATCTTTGTGTGTATTGTCCACCACATCCTACACGATGTTGTTCAAATCGTTGGCTGTCAGCGCCCTCGCGGCTGCAGCTATTGCTCAGGATCTCACCACGTTGCTGGCGAACAGAACCGAACTGTCCAACCTTACCACATACCTCGGGCTTTTCCCCGATCTCGTTGGCCAACTGGCGTCCCTCCAGAACATCACGCTCCTCGCGCCCAACAACGATGCCTTCTCCAGACTCCTCAACTCTTCAGCAGGAGCGGCCTTGGTGCAGAATGACACCACCCTCATTCAGGCGTTGTTCACCTACCATGTCCTAGAAGGCACATACACCAACTTCACCGACACAGAGTTCATTCCGACCTTGCTGCAACCAACTCAGTTTACCAATGTGACCGGAGGTCAAGTGGTGGAAGCAGTCGCTGGCGACAACTCGACAGCGTTCTTCTCTGGCTTGCTCAACAACGCAAGCTCCATCGGGAGTCCACTCAACTACAGTGGCGGCGTGGTCCATATCATCGACGACGTGTTGATCATCCCACAAAATGTTTCGGAAACTGCCGTCCAGGCCAATCTCACTGCGCTTGCGGGTGCTCTAACCAGTGCGGACCTCGTAGAGACAGTGGACTATCTGTCCGACGTGACCATCTTCGCTCCCAACAACGCCGCTTTCGAAGCTATCGGCTCGGCTCTTCCCAATCTCACCACAGAGGATCTGACATCAATCTTGCAGTACCACGTTATTCAAGGCACTGTCGACTACAGCACTCTCTTGCAAAACGGCAGTGTCCAGACTGTCCAAGGCAACAACGTTACCATCGCCATTGTTGACGGCGATGTGTTCGTGAACAGCGCGCGCGTGGTCGTGGCCGATGTACTCGTCGCCAACGGTGTAGTCCACGTCATCGATAACGTTCTTAATCCCAACAATGCGACTGCTACTGCCAATCCATCCGAAGAAACCGGCTCGCCTGCATTCAGTGGTGCCAGCTCGGCCAGCAGCGTACCTTTCACCTCTGGTGTACCAACTCCTACTGCCAGCGCGGCGACCGAATCCGCTCCTGGAGCTACTGGGGCCTCGAGCAGCAGTACTGGAGCTGCTATGCCAATAAACACTGGGGCTATCGGTGCTGCTGCTCTGTTCGGTGGCGCCGCCTTGGTCATGAACATGTAAAAGGGGGGACAACGGTGAAGGAAGAACCAAGGCATGAATTGACGTGATCCGTTACGAGATAAGCTGGGTGCCACGCCCAGGTGGAGGGATCAAAGTGCGGGGGAGCGACTCTCGCCTGACCTCGTGGGAGGGTAGTGCAGGGATGTACTCAATGCCATTATCTAGGTACTCGTACAGGAATCATATGTAAAAATGGAAATACTATGTTAGTCTGATGGTGTACGGCGTCAGCTTCTTGCATTCCCATAGGATGATCTCCGTCGAAAGCGAGGTGAGTCTTGGATGAGCCCAACTTCAAGTGCGCCCAATCAAATCGGCTGGGGAGGTTTTTCTATTTCCTGCCACCGTCTGCGCCTCGGCCACCAACGACATCATCGCCGACGGGCCTCAACTATCGCAACAACCAAACCACAACGTGACACGATAGCAGGGGGGCGGCTCCATCCGTCCTCTTGACTTTCTTGACTTTCACCTCGAATTGCTATCCATGTGGGATCTCAGACCGTCACTGTTCCCGCAAACGCTGTGACATGGTATCGATCTTCATCTCCACTAAGCGCCGAGTCACTCCACAATTAACTGGCCTTGGGCGCAAATGACACCCGCGGTCTAAGCGCCTTGAACAATAGCCATCTGCGGCCGCAACATGCACCCTTCCGTCCATCATCATGCCTTCCAAAGTACGAGATAGCAGCGCGGACCGACGGCGCGAGAAAAAGGAGTCGTCGCGCACCGACAAGGACAGAAGAGACCGAGACCGTGATCGAGACAGAACCAGAGACAGAGACAGAGACAAAGATAAAGATAGGGATAGGGACCGAGAGAGACACCGGTCAAGCCGCAAGGTGTCGACAAGAGAGAAGACATCTTCGAGAACATCCATTTCACCCGTCGATGAGAAGAGACGCTCCTCGATGCCTGGAAAAATCGATGATGGCTCCCTCAAATCCGAGTCAAAGTCGAGCCTACCATATCCCTCTTTGTCCAAAGAGCACGCTCGCGAGTCTCTCGGATTAGGCCATCGACCCAACCTGGTGAACCCCTTCACGCCACCCGCGACTGATTTGAATGCCTCGAAAGACAAACTTCCATCCTCGAAGCTCTCCACAGCTGCCCACAATGCCCCGCCCAGTCCGCCCCTGACGGAGAAGAATTCAGGCACGGGCAAATGGAAATCCAATGCAGGAAAGCCTGTGTCGGTTGACACGATAGAAGAAGAGAAGGCCTCGCAGACGAATGGAGATTCCAAGACTACGACCAAGGCACGGGCGATGCCCCACAAAAGGACGTCGAACGGCCATCTACGCAGTACCTCAGAACTTGGCACGAATAGCTCCCCCACGAGGAAATCTCGAGACACGCCGGCCTCGAACTTGAAAACCGCGACCCCGGTCTCGACTTCTGTGCCGCAGAGATCAGTGAGTCAGCCCACAAGGACAGATTCGCCGGCCACCGCCACAAGCGCAACGAGTGCTACCGGCTCAGGCACGAACCTCAGTTCGGAGGCCACCTCGATAGCCCCAGAGCAGCCCAATATCCAGCGACCTGGGTCGAAGATCCCTCCTGCAGCCATATGTCCAGATGGTCCTGCCATTATTCTTCCCCAATCGAGGGGTGTCACTCCTATGGAGGTATATATCGAGGATGATGAGTCAGTGATAATAGGTACCCCGGGCGGCGTCTCTCAGACTCCAGGACCTCCGCCACCTCCGCCACCACCAGTACCGACCTCTGTCCCCAAGGTCGACTACCTCCTGCAGCACGGTGGACTGCATCAGTCAGTGCCAAAAAACCTTCTGCTCGCTGGCAAGCCCATGGCAATACAGCAGGCTCAATCTCCCGGTCAGCAACCAATAGTGGTCGCGAATCTCTTCGAGCCTTATATAGGCCTCCTCGATGACTTCGAGAAGGTCATCTCGAAGAACGGCTCATTTGCCGTGGCGACGGGATATCGCTCCGTAGCACGACGATTGCTCGATCGACTTGAGGCCGTCTTTGCACGCGATATCTCCTCGGAAGCTTGTCAATGTCCCATGTGCGAGTACGACGGTGCCGAGGACGTGAGAGGCGTCAGTTGGGGCGAAGTGCTGGAACTTGTCTCTGGAAGAAAGGATTGGCCGGCCTGGCCTCCCTTTACCTTTACCCAGTCGCCCGTAGGCCTCGGTATCTCGCTCGAGCTCCACGTGCCGATGCAGCAGCTCGATATTGACGTTCCGGAAGAGTACCGGGACCACTATATCCGCCAGTCGCGGAAGACAAAGCAAAGCGTGGATAAGTGGTTGAACCGGCAAGGCGACAACCCTACCTCACCACCCGAGGAAGTCGACGACGAGACTCTGACATTTGCCATTCTAACCCATCTACCCGCCGAACAGAGACCAATCTTCAAGGACCTGCTGGGCATCGTCGACCGACCCATCGAACCTCCGAAACGAGTACCCACGCCCGAACTGGAGAAGCAAAATGGTGTGTCTCGCCCTCCGGCCCCCACGCCCACGCCGACACCGGGTCCCAGAGTGCGGCAACCACATATCCTCGTTGCAATACAGGCAATCCAGCGGCTATACCGCCTAAACTTCCAACCGCGAGACTCGGAAGCCGCACTCTTTCTCCTCAACAACCCTTCTCTACACAACGCCCTGGCCACGCTCGCCGCAATCTCAAACGACGAGTGGGACATCCTGATCTCCGGGCGTTTCGACGGTTTCCTACGAAGCGGCGCCGAAGACATCCCATTACCCGAACAGCTCCCTCCGTCACGAGGTCCAACGCCCTACCGACCACCTACACGAGGCACACCGCGGTATGGCCCGCAAGTCAACGGCACGGGCTACGGCTCCCGACAGGGCAGCTATTCCAGCGGCTACGGCGCGCCCGCGCCCAGTGCGCAATACGGTGCTCCCATTGCCCTTGACGAGGAAACCGAACTCGCCACGCTGGCCGAGATCGAACGAGACATCTACGCCGGCATGGAAGCCCTGGAGGACGCGTTCGAAGCACTCCACAACAAGGCCGAGATTGTCCGTCTGGCGCTGAGAGAACGCTCTGCCGGCCTCGCCGCCGCGGCACAACGCCGGAGAGGTGCAATGGGCGGGGGCGTCGAAATCCGCATGGACACCCCAGCAAGCGGTTTTGGGCCTACAGGAGAACACGGCTTTGGAAGATGGGACACAGAAACCGATGATGGTCTAGGCGAATGGGAAGGACTAAGCGAGATTGCGCCGGACGACAGCGCGAGTAATATCTCGAGTTCACGGAGACGGAGGCCGAAGAGGCGTAATGAACGGCGAACCCCAGCGTTGATCGAGGAGGAAGATGAATTCGAGGACGGGGTTAGCGAGGGGACGGCGAGTCCCAAGAAGAGATGACATTAACGACGAGTGACGAGCTTTGAGGTTTCAAGGAATCAATCGGAATCAGAATCATCTTTTGGTCTTTTCCATCTCTAGCGCTGCGAGCCTCGATGCATTTGTTGGAGTTCGAGGAGACATCGATTCCACGGTCCGCAGACCGCAGACCACAGACCACAGAACACAGGACATGGGTCGCCAATGTATGGTAGTGGGAGTGTCGATGATTCAACATGCTGTGTGTTGCTGCAACCTGGATTCGAGCAAACCCCGCTCCGTACAGCGAAGTAGACGTTGTCGACCTCATGTCTAGGCGTGTACGGAGTATCCTACGCGGCGGAAGCCTGGCTACGGAGAAGCACCACCTCTATAGCGTGTCAGGTTCTCTGCTTCGATGGTCCTGTGCTCTACCGCGCTTCATTCCTGCTTGGCTGACCTTTTTTCACCCCAACGTCTAACTAGTAATAATACATTTTCACCTTCAACATCTCGACGTCGACATATAAGGTATGCATGTGTCACGATAAACATAAATATTCAGAGCCGTTTCGCCTGTGGGTTGTGCACGCATCGTCCAAGTCTAGCTCGTGGCAACACTGGCCTGGATTCCATTTGGCCAGTCGGCAGGGCGGCAATACTACACCCACACCGTGTACATACTACACATACAGACCATGAGAATGGACTACGCACGCACACACACATATACACAGTAGGCCTCCAACCTTCGCCGCCGCCACAGCCCTGTAAATCGACGCCTGTCCAGCGAACACGAGGACAAGAAAGGGATGCAATGGTGGCGTGATACAAGTCACATACTTGATACCATGGAGGTTGACGACTTGGAACGTTCGATATTGAACCCTAGGACTCTGCTGGACTCCCTCTTGAGGATGAAACAATGGACAATGACATTGGTATTGTCTATTAAAAGGCTCCTTCTTAGCTGCGACTTTTCGGCCCGCTCTCTTCTCATACTGGATGCTTGCCCTTGCGCTTGTCTCTGTATATCTTACATTTGGCTGGTGGTGATCAACGTGTTTTGCGTGGGTGCTCTTGCCCTTCCCTCCATCTATTTCAAAACACCCCGCCATGGCCCACCGACGCCATTGTTGTCATGCGTCGTTGTCCCTGGCAGTCTTTCAGTGGTTGAAAGATGAAGATGACACGACCTGGCTTTCGTTTCGAACTCTTGTCCCCCTTCTATTTGGATGATCCAATCCGCCGCCGTTCCGACCTTCTCTTCGCTTCGGCAACGCTGGCTGGGTCTCGGACCGCGTACATAAAGACGCCTAGGGGGATGAGGAATGTGGAGAAGAAGCCCGCGAATTGAAGATGGTGTGTGGAGGCTGGGATGGCCGATGGTCTCCAAGCTCGGATGCTGCTCATATTGGTGGAGGTGGAATGCGTTAGGAAGAAAATGCTTGGTTGGGTGTTGTTGGTGATGGAGTGGTTGGTCGGTATGTGATGGTTTTGATATGCTCCGAACGAACTTGTTGTCGATACCTTCTATTCTGTGGATGAATGCCGAGTGATTGATTGGAGTTCCTTTCTGTTCAATGTGTTTCGTTTCTCTCTCTGCTTCCTTGGTGTGGGGGACTGGAAGGAATACGAATTGAATTCGATCCTGAATATGTATGATTTATTTCAGGCACTCGAAGCCGTCCTTTTCGCGAACCCACCTTTTGTACTGTCCACTCCCGACCGCCCATTGCGTATGTCTACGTGTGTGTGTGTGTGTATGCGTGTGTAGATCTGACATCCTACAACACACCACTGTAGACCTAGCCCGTCACGTCACCGTGGTGTGATAGCACTTCCAGTGATCTACTCACAAGGTCATACCACGGCGGCCTGGAAAATGGCGCACACTCGAATACACACCACCATCCCGCAAATTCATAAGCCCGGAAGGGGCCGACGGCATCCAACATAACATACAGTACACACCCTGCATCCCATCACATCATACTGTACCGTGCGTGACCTGCAGTGTAAGTATGTAGTGGCGCAGGATCCGGAAATACTCCGCCGTGGCGTGTCATTCGAGAGAGTGAACTGACGTGACATGACATTGCGGGCGCAATACGGTATGATACGGTATTTTACTCTCACAGGCTGCGGTGGTGGTGAGATTGCGGTGATGATCCGACGACATGACGCGGTACTACATACTGGGTGCTGTGATGCTCCTGGGCGTCGGGCACCCCCGGCAGTCTTGGGTGGTTACTCGCATGCTTAATCACAGTACAGGCAAAACTCAAGCTTAACGTGATGTACTCGTATAGGACATACTGTACGCCGTTCTCGTCGTAGTCTGGCGTAGGTGTCTGGGTACTGACTGTACTGTATGCTGTGCCTTGTTATCTCCTCCCTTTACCAGAGCCTCAAGAGTACGTGCTGTGTAGTCAGTGCCTTTCACCGCGTACTGTTGCTTTCCAAGAGTAGACGCATGTCCTCCGTACTGGTCGATCGACACGTCGATTGTTCGGTTAAGTATGGGTGTGGCTTACAGTACTTCCACCGCTACACACGTAGTACATTAAGCAGCGAGCCAGGGTCTTGGGCCAGGCCAGACGTACAGTAGGGGACAGTTGGTGCTGTACGGAGTACTCCGTACTCCTCGGGTGCTTCCTGTAACTTACAGTACATCCCAAAGACTTAGGGGTCCATAGCCTCATCAACTTCGAATCTCTGCTACCCGTATCAGTGCCGGTCAGGATTCGCGGGATTGCGAGCCGGCGTACTGCTTCAGATCTATTCCGTGGCATGCGGCAGTCCCGGATGTGACCTTGCAGGGCATGAAGGGATAGATCCCATACATCGCTATCCCGTGCAAGCGGTTAGAATGAGTTGTCCCGGAAGCAGAGTTGGACATGGCTTCTGTGTCGCTGGCTAGCTCTTGCTCCGCCATCTCTGGAGAGATATCCTGCCTCTAGAGAAGAGCACCCTGTTCCATTTGCTCCTCCGGTCTTGCGTTTCTTTCCTTTTTGTAATGCAACAGCCCCTTTACCCTAACCCTGAGATTGGGAGGGCTAGGACGGACTCGTTCCTGGTTCTGCGGTAGGACTGGCCGAAACCTCCCACTTGACCCATCCAGCATGGCAAGTAGTGATGACGTAGTCGAAACTCACTCATCCGTCGTCTGGCAAGGTATTGTCTCAACCTTGACGTTAATGTCAGCCTCCTTGTGGATGCAAAGCTTGCTACTCCCAGCCTGTGTCTGGAACCATGGGAGATTGAAGGGGTTCATCGATATCGAACCATACCGACTGACCTATTTCGAGCATCACTGACCGCGCCAAGTGCTAGGCTGTTCGTGGATCATCGTCGTGCTGGCGCAGCCTTTGATCAGATCAGCTCCGGAATCGAGCAAGAGTGATACCATCTCTGGTTGTGCTGGGATGCTAGGCAGGGTATAAGTCAGGATTTGTCGAAAACCAATTCCAAGACGTCCGGCAAGATAGATCCGTGCCTTTGGAGCTCCTGGATACTAGTCGCGACATACGAACGTGGCTCCATTGCGACGGCAATAGATATATCATCCGGGTCATCGGCGGAACGGTCCCTTATGGTCAATGATGCCCCCTTGTGGCGGCATCTGCATATCTTCGCACGTGAACAGGGAAAAACAGTTGGTAAGTTCCTGTGGGATGCTGGCAAGGGCATAGGCATATTCGACACCTCGGTCTTCGCACTGCACGTGGTATTGCTGGTGACCTAGCTGGGGCATCAACTCGTCGAGTCATCGGCGTTGGCTCTCCAATCATGACCCGTTGGTCGTGGAGGGTTCGTCCGAATACATCCCTGCCATCGATCTCGAATGAAGATATTGATCGAAGAGTCCGGGAATGACCAAGGTCGGTGAGTGACCTACATCCGATTCCCCGCAATTCAGGCGTCACCTGGGAGAAGTGCTCCGTCAGCAAAGGCAACACCTTGTACGTACCAGTACCAGCTGTTCTTGGGCGTGCCGTGCAAGAGAATCAGTGCAGGCCCCCGCTGTGACACTGCACAGCCAGATGGCCTTCACTCTGGCCCGACCGCACTTTGCAGGCGCCCGAGTGAGCCAATGCGACTCAAGCTGCGGAAAGGCACGAGTCTGAGAAACGCATACTCAAATAGCCGTGCAGGAGATCTACGATAACCGAGAGTGATCGGACATAGGAAATGCGAGTACTCGGTATGTACCGAGTACCTCTTTGTACGTTGCGTCCTAACGCGCCGCCGGGCTTACTTGGACCTCGTACCGTAGCTAACGGCCGAACGGCCGTGCATGAGTCTCCGGGGAGCCTGGGAGCCACCAGTGCGTACTCTGTACCGACCGAACCGACGTCATCTTCTGCTGGTGGCCAGGTGTCAGCGCCTTGCACAATCATTGCAACATGTACTGTGTACGGCGCAACTTTTCGCCATCCGCTCCCTCGGATCCGAGCACAGAGCGGCGGTTTCAAGCGTCAGAATTCTATGGGAGCCACTCTGTGGTGAGCATCGAGGATGAGGAAGACAAGTCCTGCAGAAATGGCAAGGCTGCTCTTTCGTGATGATTCTAAGATATCGCGCGCGCTGCTTGGAGCGCAGTTTTCTCCTCGTCGCGAGTCACGCTTTCACTCAATTTCTCTCCCTCTGTGGCATGCTCATGCATGCTAGGCACAAGTCCTGCGCATTTACTTGTACTACACGTAGCCAGGTCACGGGTTGAATAAGAACGCCAGCGACGTCAATGCTCGGGGATGTACTCGGTACTAAGCCCTATTATTGTAGCTGTAAGCTGTCGGGCTTACTTCTGTGGGTACGCCCGGAGGAACTCAGTCCGCCGGCCTATGTACCTCCAGAGCCGTCATTGGCGGCCGGGCTACAGTAGCCTTACGCCCGTGACCTTGTATCCTCTATCCGATGTGCTAATACTTGATGAGGGATAGAAAAAGCAGTCTTATATATCCAATTGCTCAGCCCCATCTGCACCAAAATGCGGTCTACCACCCTGCTGAATACAAGCAACCTTGCGAATCGACAGTCTGATCCGAACAACACGGCGCGAGCACATTCGGTAAACCGCCTCGTACAGTACTACAAGAGGGCACACGAAGCCACTTGGCCTAATACTAGACGGCTCCCCAACGAAAGCACACAAGATACTGGAGTCTCGACATGTGTCGGAGCAAGCGCACCAACTGCGCCGCTTCTGCGTATGCGAAGCCAACGCTGGCGATGACGGAGCCGGTCTCCCCTCGAGAACTCGATGACACCAATAGCTGTAACTCCGGCTACTGCCTGTGCTGCGGGTATACAAGCCACAGAAGCAGCTGCGCGGCCACAAGGCCTGGCTCCTCTCGCCCCCGTGCCTACAGGGCACGTTGGTCATATCGGCACCACCAAGAATGTGAATATGGCTATTCAAGCTGCCGTGGCGGCCGACGTTGCGGTCATCGAAGCCAGGCCAGCGAACCGGGCGCAGTGAACCTGTTGATAAGTGGATTAACGACCATGATGAGGACTCAGCTTGAGATGAAGGACAGAGAGAAGGTCGAAGACCTGAGAGTTGTCGGTGACAAGCGACCGAGGACTGAAGGTGGTGGAGACAGGGATAGCGAGGACGACAGTGAGAGCGACTACGAGGGTGAGAAGGAGCGGGAAAATGCTGGGGAGGACCCGGAGTTGCCGAGTTACCAGGCTGCCATTGCAAGGTAGGATCTGGCCGAATTTCTGCGTGAAACAGGCAACATATCCATTGGATGGGTGGTATCTTCACGTTTTTGAGTGCAGCGGAAGGACTTTTTGCCCCTTGCATGTCCGTTTTGTGTCGGACCAATTCGTACACAGTCTTGCTGCCGTTGGCCCTTGCCAGGACCGACCATGAGAGAAGACTGTGAGCCAGGCATGGGCAACCGACTCTAGTCGCCGTCGGAAGGCTATTCTGTAGTCAATGCAGTCAACGCGGTCCATCCATGGCTGCGTTGGGGTGTGAAAATCGTTGTCGTCGCCAGCTTCCGCATGAGAAAGAACAGTGCACTTCCTTTTGCAATCATGCCATGCTCAGTACTGTGCACTTGTCGAGCCCTCGTTCCGCTCCACCAGATCGCCCACCCCAAGCCCCCTCCCAACCCGGACCTTGACCATCTTCTCCTTCTTGCCACCCTCACCATTCACTTCAGCTTCCTCGTCCTTCTTACCCAAGCTCCCGACCCCTTCGCCTTCATCTTCATCTTCCACCTCCGGCACGGGCTTGATCTGCAACGGCTTGAGATCCATCTTCATCGCATAGGCATCCTCCCCGTCTGCGTAGTACTTGCTCTCCACCTTTTCCACCACAAAGCCCAATGTATCCCGATAGAGATGCAGCGCCGCCGTGTTCGACATCCTCACGTGCAAACTGACATACTCGGCATTAAACACTTCGGCCATCGCCCTCTGGCTCATCCTCATGAGTTTCTCCGCTATGCCCAACCGTCGATGCGTGCGCATGACGCTTAAACTCGTGATATGCCCATGCTGCACCCCGTCGGGCGGATCCTCTTCCATCTTTGCGAGTACGTAGCCCACGACTTTCGGGTATTTGGCTGGTTTCGAACCGGGACCGCGTACAACGGCGACGAAGGAGAGTTGAGGCCATGTGAGGGCGTGATAGAGGTAGTACTTTAGGAAGTAATTCTCCGGGAGGTTGCTGAGATTACATTGTTGGATCGAGGGCAGGAGGGAGACATGCGAGGGATACGACGAGACGGGGACGATGTCGACCATGTCTACCAGACTCTGAGAAGGAGTAAGGGGCGGCAAGGACAGAAGGATGGGCGCAAATCTGGGTGGGGTTGTGTACTTGGTATTTGACGCTGGTCAAGATCGAGATATTGTTCTGTAATGGATCAAAGGTCGTGTGCGGATGTTCAAATGACGCGCATTTCCGTGTCAATTCAGCCTTGCCCGAGATTGATATCTTGCGAGTTGCAAGCACGCTCCGCGTGCTCTGATTTCAAACGCACTCATCTCTCGTCCGTGACTGACTATGTAGTGTCTCATGCAACTCATCATGCTATCGACATCTTCATGCCACCGTTTGAACAGATCACACTGCCTGTCGTCCAGCCACTCTCCTCGGAACAAAGCATGCCAACCACCCCCGCGATCTCGTCGGTGAAAGCTGGTCTCTTTCCACCCATACCCTTGAGCACAATATTATCATATTCTTCGGGATCACCGCCCGCACGAGATCTGACTGCATCATTGCCAGCCGTGTAGTTCATGAGCGGAGCACTGTCCACATACTTTTGGTTTGTCTTCCAGAAGCTTTCTCCCGCTTGAGTGTACATATCTCCCCACACTGGCCCTGGGTTGATTGCATTGACCGTACAGTTCTCTGCCAGCTCTCTTGCCCATACGCGTGTCATCGCCTCCAGAGCTGCCTTGGTGCCAGCATACACCGACTGTGATTCGCACCCGATCGAAGCTGATACACTCGACACATTCACGATCCGGCCAGAGCGATCTTTTGGAAGGTAGGGCTGACACGCCTGGACGAGCAACAACGGCGCCAGCACGTTGACATTGTACTGTTTGTGAAATTGCGTCTCTTCGATTGGTCCCATGTCCGGGTCGTTCAACATCTTGTTTCCTGCTATGCCGGCGTTGTTGATGATGATGTCCACCTGGAATGTGCCTGTCCGAGGATGCGCGAAATGGTTCTTCGCCGTGGCTAGGATATGAGGAGCAGCTCGGCTCGGGTCCGCCAGGTCCGCTTGCACTGGTACGCAGAGGATATCGTTCTCTTCGGAGAGCTCTTTGCAGAGGGCTTGAGTGGGTTCCGTGGAGGAGTCGGAGGTGTACACGAGCAGAAGAGAGCATCCTTTGGTGGCAAGGTTGCGAGCTATGGCTGCTCCGATACCTGCAATGGATTAGAGGCGTGTAAATGTGGTGTCAGCCCTGATCAGCCATTCGTACCTCTTGAACCGCCGGTCACGATACCGACCTTGCCCTCGTGCGGGCGATATGCCATGCTTTTGGGCATGTTGGTTGAGGAGAAGATTCTCCGGGAAGGTGGTCGGTCTGCCATATTGTAGCTACTCAAGATTTTGGGAAAAAAGCGTTTTGACAACTACTCTATATAATCTGTAGGGCGTGTTTGCTGTTACTCTGTTCTGCAAGGTGGGATGCCGCCGGAGCGAGCGCGGGGAAATTTCCAGGCGCGTGTTCGTGTCCATGTCAGTGTCCGCCTTGCGCCGTCAAATGGCCCGCAGTTGAGGACAGTTTCACATGAAATTCAGCACTGGTCCACCCTTCGAGGAAGTCGTCCATTGTGGTTCAGTAGTGCAGCTGCGTCAACGTCGATGGACTTTCTCAAATCGGCTGTCGCTTCTGCCATCGCTAAGTCCAGCTCCTTCCCCGTCACCATCGGGGATAGAATCGACATTGGCGATTCCATATGGACGGTGCACAATGGCATCAAGAAGGTGCGGCGCGGCTTTCAGTACGGCACGGGCTGGTCTTTGACTAAAATGAATTTAGGATGACAGCTCCGCCTGCTGTGTGTTCAACTTCGACATCAATGCCAATAAGTCTCGATTGCCCCTAGCGAAGAATGCAGCCCGGAAATTGCGAACCTTGCGGCATCCTGGGGTGATACGAGTCATCGACGTGATCGAGAACGAGACGAACATATATATCATTACGGAAAAGGTCACTCCTCTCGGGTGGCATGTCAGGCGCAAGAGTTTGAGCGACGAGACCATAAAATGGGGGTTGTACAGCGTGTCTTCCACACTCAAGTTCATCAACAACGACGCTTCTTCAGTGCACGGCGCTGTACGTGTCTCGTCGGTCTTCACAAGTGAGAGCGGAGAGTGGAAGCTGGGAGGTTTCGAAGTGCTCAGTTCAATGAATGAGGACGACGCCATAATCTACAATTATGGAAGCCTGCTACCAGACTCGAATCGATATGCTCCTCCCGAGGTGGTCAATGGCGGCTGGTCCGCTATCAAGAAGAATCCGCTGGGGGCCCCGGATGCTTACGGGCTCGGCGTCCTGGTCTTCGAGTCGTTCAACGGGAGTTTTATGGGCAACGATCAGTTGGGGCAGCCCAGAGGTATACCTGCCGATATGGTGCAAAGCTACAGGCGGCTCATCAACGCCAACCCCAAGTTGAGGTCAAATGCTGGGCAATTTGTCGACCTGGGGAAGAAGGCTGGAGGTTTCTTCGAGACGCCTCTCATCCATATTACCGAAGGAGCAGACAGCCTGGGCCTGAAGAATGAACAGGAAAGGAACGAGTTCCTCGGGTAAGCACCGCGGTCAAATCTGAAATCCTGCATCTAATGCGGTTGCAGGGAGCTCGAAAGTCTTACAGATGACTTTCCGGAAGACTTCTTCAAGATGAAGATCCTACCGGAGCTGTTGAAGTCGGTTGAATTTGGAGGTGGAGGCCCCAGTGTCTTCGGTGCCATCATGAAGATCGGCCTCAAAATGTCTGATGACGAGTTCGAGTCGCGACTTGGGCCTGTCATTATCCGCTTGTTCAACAGTCCCGATCGAGCCATGAGGGTATGCTTACTCGACAACTTACCACTCATGATCGATCGCATCCCACAAAAAGACGTCAATGGCAAGATATGGCCTGCCATGACTGGCGGCTTTACCGATGGCGCTCCAATCGTCCGAGAACAGACTGTGAAAGCTGTTCTTTCCGTAATCACCAAGCTCTCAGATCGAGTTATCAACGGAGAACTGCTACGCCTGCTGGCCAAAACCGCCAACGACGAGCAACCTGGCATTCGGACTAATACCACGATCTGCTTGGGGAAGATTGCCAGGAACCTTGGCGTCGGCTCAAGATCCAAGGTATTGATTGCAGCCTTCGGACGGTCACTTAGAGATCCTTTCGTGCACGCCCGGAGTGCAGCCCTGCAGGCGCTAAATGCAACCATTGACGTCTTCAGCGACGACGATTGCGCCACCAAGCTTTTACCCGCGATATGTATCAGTCTGGTCGATAAGGAGAAGTTGGTCCGTGATCAGGCGAACAAGACCGTAGAAACATACCTAACTAGAGTCCGGAAATACGCGGCGAGCTTGCCTGAGACTGCTCTGCCGCCTGAACAGGGACCAGGAGCCACCACTGCCGTTTCCGCTGCTCCAGCGAGAATAGGCAACCAGAGTGACACAACCTGGGCAGGCTGGGCGATTTCATCGTTTACAAACAAAATGGCTGCCGCGAAAGGAGAGATGGAGCCAGCAGCTCAAGCAAACGGCGCAGGTCTGCTTCAAGCACAATCTCTGCCGGCATCTGGACGAACAACCCCGACAATCAATGTTGTCCGCGAGAAAATGACGGCAACTCCCTCGAGAGTGCCAACTTCGCAAACAACAAGAACGCAGTTACCATCTCCAGATCAGCAGGACAACGCCTGGGAAGAGGAAGGAGACACCCTGGACGCATGGGGCAGTATGGACGATGACGGAGATAGCTTCTTCGACGCACCTTCTACCGCAAAAATGTCGACCCCTGAACCCCCGGCCGCCTTCGACGATGGTGGCGAGCCGGATTTTGCTGGGTGGCTGGCAGCGCAATCAAAGGCAAAGTCGCAAAAACCACTGCCGAAGGGTCTAGTCAAGACGAATACCACAGCCTCGACTCTGAATGTTCGTCCCGGCGCTCCCACGAGAAGCGTGTCGGCCGGTGTTGCAGCTACTAGCGCAAGCTCCAAGAGACCAGCCGTTCAAAGTACCAAAACCATAGCCTCTGTGACTGCGAAGAAGGAGATCAAGAAAGAGGCGTCCAAGCCCAAAGAACCTGCGATCACCGACGATGACTGGGGCGAAGCCTGGGATTGAGTTGAGCAGCGAGTAATAACACCTCGGCTAGGTATTGCATGCGATGCAAGGTGTGAGGGCGTCTCAATGCATGACCAGTGCGTCTTATGCATAATTCTGCGACCTGCAAGCGTTCCTCAATCTACTGACTACACACGATGTGGTTTGTCGACGAACCAGACTCGCCTGCAGATGCAAAACACGGCGACCTAGAGGCAGCTCACCGTTTGTGCTGTCAAGCAGGAGAAGCAGACATCCACCATGCCACTGATTGCAGCAAACAAGGACAGTGGTTTAAATACTGCTTGCTAACCTGCGGTGTCTTTGGTCGCTTGAGTACTAGAGCAACTGTCACAAAGCGATCGAAAGCCGCACAGAATCATGTCACTTCTCCCATATTGGTTGGGACTGCGTCCCACGACATACACATCGTACGTCAAGATCAGAGGTGGCGGACCTGGAAAGTCACCAACTCCGTCGATATATCTTGACGAGTCCAGTGAATCCGAAGGCTCCGGTTGCACCATGGAAGTCTATTCCAAAGAGGAATTAGAAGGAACACAAGACGCACCTGGTGCTTATCACGAAGCCCTTGAGGATCTTGATGCGCCACCAGAGGATCTCTATGAGGAACCCAACCCACACATCGTACGCAGGGATCTTCGCATACAAGAAGCACGACAAAGTCGGAAACGTATGGAACAGCTGCGAGACGGGGCTGTGCTGAAGGCCAAAACCGAGATTGACAAGACGATGGCTACAGGTTCGCAAACGCTTTCGCAGCGAAGCTCCACTCTGAGGAAGAGACGGAACAAAGGTAGGACAAAACAGAGAGCGCAGGCGACTCTGGACCCTGTTGTTTCGCCGCGCCCCAGCGAGCATGCTCTACCTCCAGGAGCACTTGACGAACAGCGGCAGCACACTCGCCAAGTGAAAAGTCTACAAGCTTCACCAGCCTCGTCACCTTCGTGTCCAGTGGGTGGTCGAAGACAGCCATATCAACACGACGGCCCCAGACTGATGACCCACGCAAGGGATCGAGGACACCACCGATCCTTCCCTCCGACGGCAACCACGACGCCTTTCCCTCCAAATACGAGTAGTTCGGATTGGACGGCCACTGCTAGACCACACAACGCATCGTCCCTCCCAACCACGCGTGAACCTTTATCGTTGTTGTCTCCTCGCATGCCATTAACCCGAGACATCTACGGCACCAGACACACCGACCCATGCCCTTCGGCGTCCCCAACATCTCCGCTCGAATCACCTAGGCCACACATGCCTCCACACGATCCTTCATCGCCCCCTCGCCTACCGCGTACTGAAATCGTTGAAGTCGAACAACATCACGATCGCTGGCGCAGAAGCCAAGCCCCAAGCCCAACTCCACGGCACCAGCAACTACAAGAGCAAAGGCGTCTCCAGCAGCAGCAGAAGGACATGAAGATCGAACACACGTCCGAGGAGACCGAGGCATCCGGTGACCCAGATCTCTACGACATCTGCCGGGAAAGGAATCTGCTCAGAAGGATAGTGATGCGCTGGCTGGGCATTGACTCCTCACAGTACCGGAAATGGTTGCAGGATGAAGAGCGGCGGTTGAACCAGGATGAAAGAGGGGCATGATGGCGTTGCGCATTGATGATGATGGTATGGCGCCGATGAGCTCCCGAGCCTATTTTGAAAGCGAGATGGACGACAACCGCGAACATGATGATATAGGCTTATTGTTGTTGTTTGATAGGGTAATGAATGGTAATAGCAGTGGCGGCGGTGAGCACAAGGCTGGATTTCTTCCAAGCGGTAGAGGGAGAATATAGCTAGCTATTGTACGGAACAGCTAGCTTGTTGACCTGAATTTCCTCTGCCTACATGCGTTACCCTCGATGTACTACTTGCTTCAGGACATGATATGATGCAGTGCGATTCTGGGTTGATCAAGTCAACTCAGCTTATTCCACAGGCCCCCGTTTTGAGTCGACATGTAGAAAATACATGCAGGAAGGAACTGAAGCTGTACTCTGTATGCTGTACGCTGCATATATTTCCAAGCCCACGACTTCGATTCAATCCAAATTTGCTGTCAGAGCATTTTATTAGCCTTTGTATTGTGAACATCACATCCCATTCCACCCGCTGGCACACGGGTTGCCCACCGACGGTTCTCCATACTCAGAAAGATACCCACTCCTGCGTCCAGACCAAGGCTCCCGTCCCACTCTCGTCCCATCGATCCTCGCCGGTCCATAATCCCGTGCCTCGGACCCGGCTGCCCCTGCCCTCCCTGTCGGCGTGGCAATACCGCAGCAAGACCCTCCGTTCGTCCAAGAAGAAGGTAATGTCGACCCACTTGGGTTCCAGCTCGTCAGAGACGGCCCCGCACGCGGTGACGGCGTGCTCTTCGATGGACGAGAGCTTCTCCGCAATGGTATACACGCCCAGGGTGTCCCAGATGCGGCGCTGGATCTCGCTCTTGTCGAGCAGCGAGGTGACCTGGTGGCGGACCTTGGTGGACCGACAGCGCGTGGCGCCCAGGTAGAGTGGGGGGCCGATGCCGCTGTCGACGCTCATCGAGTGTTCGTCGTAGGCGAAGAAGCTGGAGCGGTTGAAGATGCTCTCGCTGAGGATGAGGAGGCGGGCAAAGTGCGCGTTCAGCGCCTCCTTGCGCTCCGCGTAGTTGCGGCAGCTGCGGTGGCAGTCGCATGTCTCCGGAGGGTCGCAAAGCGGGACGATCACGGCGCCCGTGTCCGGCAAGTGGAATGCCATCTGGGTGAGGAGCAGCAGGTACGCGGCTTCGCGGTACGCTTTGAGCAGTTGCGCGGGGTGTCGGTCTTGCGGGTTCGCCCGCGACGCTTCGCTCTTGCTGTACTCCGCGTAGGCCATGCTCCACTGCAAGAGGCGCAGAATGTGGGTTTGGTGCCGTTTCCACCCCTTGCCCATCAGGGAGCCTTCTTCGAGGAGCGACCACGTGTGCCAGATCCATTTCGCCTCCGTGAAGAGCACGTCTCGGGCTTGGGAGAGTGAGGAAAATGCGGCGGGGACGTTGTAGGGGTTGGGATCGGGGATGTCTGAGTGATCATAGTCGGTTTGAGAGAGGGGACTCAAATATGCATCCTGGACCGAAGACTCCGGGTCGCTGAGAATCGTGGCTAGCCCGCCAAATAACCGGACGGATTCCAGTTCGAGCTTCAGGAAGAGCTGCCGCAGGCTTTCGTAGCCGATATCCACGGCCCGGTACTGCGTGTCTTTGTAAGTTGTGCGCATCTTGCGGTTCAAAAGCCCTTTCAACGCGTTCGTCATGTGCAATTGTGCTGTGTCATAATTTCCCTGGAAAGTCTCGAATATGCTAAATAGCTTCATCACTATCATGTTGATTTCTGCGGCATTCGGGTTTGAGACCATGTCATCTGACAATTTCCGTAACGCCTTTTGGTACAATTTATCGGAGATGTCGCAAAACTCGAATGCTTCGCGGGAAATCCCGAGCTCAAACCGTCGATGGACAGCACCGACTGCTGCTGCCGCCGCGGCGACGGTGGGGTGCTGAAAGCATGCTCTTACGATGTACGTCCGCCATACCGAGCTGTCGAAATACGCGGCAAACTCAGGCCCGGTCCTTGAGCGGAAGAAGTCGAAGCAGTAGAAGTCGTTGTCCGTGTCGAATCGCAGGTTGGATAATAGGGGGTAGACCTTGGCGTTCATTGAAGTGGTGTTGGACTTCGTTGCCGGAGGAATGGCGACTTTGTTGGCGGAGATCTTGAGACGTTTTGCGCCGGGCTCGGAGAGTGTGGGTGAGGATCCTTCTGAAGTGGACGTCTCGGGGGTGGGTTGACTGCCGTATCCGTCGCATTTTCGACCCGTACTGGTACATCGGCGACCTGGGTCTCTTTGTTAGCCTCCACCAACGTCGACGGGATAGTCTGATTGCATCGGAGACGGGGAGGGTCGCCGGTGGTTGGGAGAACTAACAGAAGGGCTTTTCCTCGCCACACTTCTTTCTTCGGATTCTACATAGCAGTGAGTACGGAGCACATGCACCCTTATTCAGACCGGTAACATACTTGCACGTTAAGCACCCCGTTCTGACCTTGTGGTGTGTCTTTCGGGTCTTCTTTTGCTTTTCCATCATAGGAAGGGTCTCCGTCACTGCTGTTGCACTCATGTCGGGCGTTATGTCGTACATAGTTCTTGAAAAAAGACATGCCGTCGAGGACACATGAGCTCCAAATGCGGGGCGAGAGAGTATATGTATGCCATGCAGTCATTTGTTTTCCCGAATACGTGCATGGTGTTCCTGACGTCTGCGGTCCATGCAGCACTTCCCCATCTCGCTCGAGGGTTCCTGACTAATGGCGGCCTACGCCCTGTGATTGGCCTGGGCGTACTTTTTTGACTCGGTGACCTCCAGTTGGTGTTTGTTGCTGACATGAACGCCTAGGCAGATCCAGGCAGCAAGGCTTCTGGAAGCTCTCAGATTGGTTCCATCCTCCTCGGATATCCATGACCGAGCCTAACCGGCATGCTGGATTCGCTGATCAGGTGTTGATGCTGGCACCACATTCGCCAGTTTAAGAGCAACCCTTCGGACGGCCTCGGATATCGCGTGGAGATGGGGACGATCAAATGAGAAAGGATAAGGATGCTGGTGGAAGAGTCATCCTGTGGACATCGCATTAATTCTCTTGCTCCTTGGTCGAATTCAAGATTCCCTCATTATGCTCCTCAGTGAGGAGTGACTCGAGGTCAGTCCCCTGCGAAGCATGACACAATCCGATTTTCGTCCGGTACACACTCGTGCCCATGCCCTTGGTAAGCTCGAACAACACCGTACGACTGATGTAGATACTCTACGCGGTAGCTGCGCCAGTCGCGTACTGGTGGCGACCTGGTGACGGACAAAATGAGCAGGTTGTACAGTAAGTGGCCAGTGACACGCTTCAAAACGCGTCGGGGGTCGGCATCGGCCTCAGGAAGCTGCGACAGCCGCCGATTACTTACTCGTACATGAGCAAGGAGGGGCTCTCCGGGCTCGTTCACGCGGCCTGGCCAAACGGTGAAGTGCCCCCCGCAAGACCCAGAAATTACCTGATTCCGCGCATCAATATTGACGCCTCACCTCACCTCACCGCAACCCCGCGCATCTGTGACAACAAATATATACCGAGCACAGCACCACCACAGTACGTAGCAACGGGTCATTTTTGCGATCAGGTTGCCTAGCGCAGTCTGAACACTCAATCCAATATCGGTCTTCTCCCTCTTCGAGCATCACCATGGCGAAACTGACACCCTCAAACAACCTCGCCTACACGGCACCGATCAACCCTCCCTCGGCCGTACCCAAACTCACAAGCGCCCAAATCTGGCGCGGTCTGGAGCTCAAGATCCGCGCCGGACAAGACTTTGTCGGCGGCGCCCTGCTCTCCACGGACATCATCACCGAGTCGCAAGACGAACAAGGCCGTCCCGTCACCGTGCGCGAGGTCGTGTTCCGCGACGGCAACCGCAGGGTGCGGGAGACGTGCATAGGCTTCGAGCCCATGAAGGTCGAGTTCCACCAGCCCGACGGGTCGAAGGTGCAGAATGTGATTTCGCAGGGCCCGGGCGAGCAGGGCGTCGACCTACACATGACGTATACGTTCGAGTGGCTACATCCCGAGTGTGAGGGCGAGGCGGGCAAGAAGGAGCTAGAGGAGAAGAGACAGAAAGAGACGAAGATGGCCAAGACGGCCGTGGACGAGACGATCAGAGTCATGAGGGAGATGGTCAAGGATGGGAGGATCAAGTGAAGTCACCAGATGGCTCAGGTCAATGAGTCTATCCAATCAGAATGGTTGGGAGTTCTATGGATGATTCGACCATGGCAACACATCGATGAAGTGGGAATGAAATAACGGAGTTCGGAAAATGGGATTGCGATCCTCGCAAAGGAGGATGATCGGAAACCAATCAGGCACAGGTTCACCTGCTTTAGAATTGTCTCGGTGCGTCCACTGTCTGATCGTACGGACCGCTTGCTGGTTTCAGCACCATAGCGAGGTCATCTCATCACTCACAGTCGCAACACTGTCGTTCCAGTCCCCTGCAGTGATGTTTCCTCTTGAGCTGTCCTTTATCCCCACACTCACCCCTTGGTCTTCAACACCACCCCATCTTCATTCCAATCATCATAACACTCAGCTGGGAGTCTAACACTCTGATCATTCGATGCCCACTTTGGTATCACCTCCAACAGGTTCCTCGACTTCCCGTCGAAATCTGGACTGGACAATCCGCGAGGGAGAGTCAGACAAGAAAATGGTCTGCGGTGACCTTCCATCTCATTCATGGATGTGCGTTTCGTGGTGGGCGTTCGAGGGATGCTGTTCCATTCTGTACGCTTGCCGCTTCCTCGTCCAGTCGGCAGGCATCGAGGTATTACTGCCGAAGGTAGAATCTCGCACCGTAACATTCGTTCCAAGTCTTGCGACTGATCCTCGATGAAGTGTGTAGTACCGTAGAATTAAGTGCGAACTCCACAACACGGAGCTTCCACTGGCTGGCATCGTAAACGTCGTTGGATTCTAGTGGTGCTTGCAATCAACCCTGAACAGCGTCACTGAGTTTGCTAGGAGACAAAGGCAATGCAGGATACAACTACTAGCTTGCCCAAGTCAAAGGTCTCAAGTGGTGATGTCGGTTCAGGTGGGTTCTGGAGCGAAATGGGGTTGGCGGGTGTTATAGGTCGATCTCAATCGCAATGTCGGTGTATGCTGGCATTCCCCAGCCACCCTTTAGTTACTTTCAGATTCAGCGAGACGTACCCAATGAGCTGCTATCTCCCCAGGCGACATCAAGGTCCTTCTGCTCTGAGAGCTTCTCGTCCTTGTACCACAATTCAAAGGTGATGTCGGCTGGACCGATATTGACTCGAAGTTCGTACTCTGCTTCCAGATGAGTCTTGCCTCTTTCATACCAGTACTTTTTCTTCTGATCGAAGTCGCCTACGTGTTTCTGGATGTCGGTTTCGATGGTGCAGAATCTCTCAGAGCCAGGCTGCGAGGTGCTGTGCGGCAATTCGCCATCCATGTCCGAGACGACTATGTCGAACCTTAACCGTCGTCTTTTGCTGACCTTGTTGGGATCGATGACACGCGTCACTGGCACGCTCATGGTATCGCTCGGCGTCAGCCTCTGGCCCTTCTTGATCACCCAGATGATCTGATTCGCCGCCCACACCTTTCCTGTAGCCCGGGGGAGCTCGTCGTCCGAATCCAGCCTGTCTTGATACAGATGCTTGTTCCGATCGAACAATTGCTTGCCGATAAAGCCGTAGCTGTATCGACTGATCCAGTTCCGCAGCACTTGCGGTTGTGACTTCCTGTTTATCCAGGCCATTTCATTGACAACGAGACCCCGGGCCACCGTCTGCTGCGGATCGCTCGACGTGAGCACAGTCATGCCTCTTAGGCACAAACGGGAATCATTGCAATATCTCTCCTCGAGTTTTTCTCTGACATACACGTTGCTTCCCAAACCTCCCGTCAGCACGATATGACGGACAGAGCGGCCCTTGGTGCGATCCAACTGTTCCATGTTCTGAAATTGGCTATCCAAGATCTTGTAGATCTTTTCAAGACGTTTGTCAAAGAGTGCCGCCATCCGCTCCGGGTCGAATATGAGACATCCCCGCTCCACGTCGGCAGCCTCGTTGGACAAGTCCTTCGGAAGCTCGTCGATCGGAACCCTGAAGGGCACATTCAATCTTTTGTGGGCTGCGGAGAGACTCCATTTGTTTACCTGAAATGTTCGGTTAGCCGCCACCATATGGGCGACTGTTCGAATGTCAGAAATCAGGCCTGGGCGGTCTCTGTTGACGATCTCGAGCTTCTGCGCCACATAGTCTTCGAAGTCCCTGTCAATAAGGACCGAGCCACCGGCCACACCGTACACTCGATCAAGTTGCTCGAGCTGCAGGGGCTTGTCTGTGGCGGATGCAACTTCGAGCAATGTAATATCCGCGGTGCCACCCCCGGCGTCGCACACAAGGATAATGTCGCCTTGCTTGAGAGCAGATTTCCGCTCGCGCACCGTCTCAACGGCCGCCGCCTGTGCCTCGGTCAAGGTAACTTCAGCACAATGGCCTGGGACTCTACCATCAGCGAATCCAGCTTTCTTGATAACAGCCTTGAAGCAGGCAACCACCTCCGGATCCCAAGTGGTTGGCACGCTGAACACAAAACGTACCATCCCCTCCCACAATTCAGGTCTCGAATCTTTAAAGGAGGATTCGATGTGTTGATAAAGCTTGCCCAGGTAGTCCTGAAACCACCGCTGGACATCGTCGTGAGTTACGCCGCTAATATGTTCCGGACGTTGGCTCAGGAGTACACGGTCGTCCAAGAACAACTTGAAAAATTCCCGGTTCATCTTGTTCGGAGAATATCTTTCGTTGTCCTGAAGAGCGAGTAAACCCCACGAGGATAGTTTTTCTGTCATCGAATAACTGCGTCTTCCCCGTCCGTGGCCCATTAACTCATACACCAGAAGGGTCGGGATTTTGTGATGCACCTCGTTTGGCTCCGATCCAGGCCAGTCTTGGTACAAAGGCTGTGGTGGCTGATATTCGTCACATGCCCATGCCACGCCTACAAGAGCTATTAGCAATGTCTTCCCATGGGTTTTCCTTTTGGTAATTAGATCATACCCGTGTAGGTCATCCCAAAATCGACGGCAACGACGAGTCTTTGCTTGGAGGTGCTCAGCGGTTGAGTTGCAGCAGCAGCAGTCGACGGTCTTTGGGTAGTAAACTTTTTTACGAACCCACTTGTTGCTCCCCGTGAACGTGTCGTGTCATGCTGCTTCCCTTTATTGCGGCCATCCGTGAGCCGTGGCAAGTCATCATCCTTAGTTCTTTCTCCGCCACGCCGCATAGGGTTGGCCCTAGCCTCTCTTGCAATAGCTTCGAGCGTGCCAATACATCGAGAGACCGAGGCATGGCTCATCTGCACTCGAGGCATATATAGCTTGATAGCATCGTTGTCTTTGAGGGTCCACCTCACCCTTGTGTAAATTTTCAATGTCCCAACTCTTTCGAGGTCTTTCAGGCTCTGCTGGTTGGCATCGGCTACCGTGGCGATAGATTCTCTTGCATCGCAGATGACTTGCTGTACCCTGTACCTTTCTTCTTTTCCTAGGTGTGGCCATGTAAATTCTGCGAGCTTGCAGAGGTCGAGAAGTTCGCGCTCGAATTGCTCGAGATATCTCTTCGCTTCGCGTGATTCAGCAGACGCTGAAATGAGTCGAAAGCCATACTCGATGACCTGCTTGCCTGCAGTGAGAGCAGTCGTTGGCTCGAGCATGAGGTGCAAGGTGCCGGAGACACGATGCGCTTCCCCGCGGCGGGGAGGCGAGGGCGCCTACATATGAGAAGAGTGTTTAGGCTGCAGGATGGGATGTGAGGGTTCGCTGGAGGCCGAGCGACACACAGGGACGCACCGCGACCACTCAAAGACCATGTACACAGCCACACAAATTAGTTTCCAAACCGCCCCAAGCAAACATCAAGCTATGGTTCGATGCCGATGTCTGCACTGCCGTGATAGCCTTGCGCCAGCCACGATTCATTTTGCATCGAGGCGTTCGAAAGGCAACCAGTGCTGGGACTTTGCCAATGAAACATTGAAGGGTACCGACATATGTAGCAGCCGCACCTTCCTGCCAAGTATCATCACACCCCAGAATCCAACACCTTCGCTATGCAATTCTAGATAGCATTCCATGCAATGGGATACAAAAATCACCTCGATAGCAGGGCGTTTGAAAGCAAACTGCAGCCACAAGTGGTGTCATGGAAGTAACACCCAAGAGGTGAGACCCCATAGCAGAAGATACCACTTCAGCTGCGCAACATCCTTGACAGCAATTGCGCCGTTTGTCGTCCCCGCCGTGCCACAACAACTCGCTCGATCGTAGCTGACACCGTTGGCGTCGGCGGCGACCTGGAAGACACTTCCGTTGAAACTGCCGAGATTGTAGTAGTCCACCAGCAAGAAGGTCGGCGGACGATTCCACATGGTGGTGCAATTAGCCACCGCCCAGCCCGCGGAGCCGTACCCACGGACCCCGTTTGTTTCGTTGAGGAGTGGAAAGAACGGCACGTCGATGCTGACTCCCGCCACGGCGACTTCAAGGTTCAAATTGTGGTTGGCCATGTACATCCTCTCCTGGCGGACAGCGCGTCCCTGATCCGGCGGCCGTTGTGCCGTGCATGGAAAATCTCGATCGGTGGGGGAGAAAGGCGTCTCCCACATCTGCGAGAATTCGTCGAGAAGCCAAGGGATGGCAGTCTGGTTTGCCTCGTAGTCCAGCATGACGACGGCGCGCTGGTTGCGGAAGATCATCTCCGCGAGCGTCGGCCAGCTTTCGAGCGACATGGGCTGTGTAGGGGGCGTGTAGACGAAGTCGATGAGGCCCGAATTGACTACGGGAGCAGTGAAGTTTCCCGGTTTGACGACATCGTAGTTGCCCATGAGGACAGCGACCACGTCGTACGGATGCGCACGGAGCCACTTGGCAACGGTGCTGAGGTAGTCTTCCAATGTACCGGCGTTGAGAAGTTCACACGAGGTGTGGCATAGGTACATTGTTCCGTTTTGTAGGTGTGTCTGGAATTGTACTGTGGCCCTCTGTCAGTAATTGCAAGCGCCTGGAGCGGTTGGTGGCTACCACCTACGCATTCGCACGCCGTCGTTGAGCTGGGTCTCCACGTCCAGCATCTGATTCGAGGCAAGATTGCCAGGTCGAACGAAGGGACTGTTATGAGCGCCGACGTGTGTTATATTGCCGAACTTCCGGTTACAGAATGAAGGATGGCCATTACACGGGACTGTGTTGGTCGGCTGCGCAGAGGTCGATGTACGTGAAGCTGTGCCGTTTGTCGTCCCTGTGCCATTCAGAGTGGTAGTCGTCCTTGAACTGCCAACTAATACAGTCTCGGTGGGACTTGACGTTGTCGTGCCGTTTCCCGACCCGGTCGATGACGATGTTGCGGTCCCATTACTGGTCGCGAAGATGCTTGAAAGGTCTGTGATGGTGGCATAATTGGTGGTCGCCGTGATGGTTATTGTGCTCGACTCGTCTGCGTAAGTTGTTCCGGAGGTGGCATAGTCTGCGCCCGTAGCCGTGGGTGACTGTGTGGTCTCGCTCGATCCGCTGGATGTCTCCTCATCGGATTGAGCATATGCGCTCAGCACAAGCCCGGAAAGGAAAAGGCATACGGCCAGTTGCATGTTGGAGGCACCTGAATGGCAAGAAAAAAGCCCGACCCGTAGCCACAGACGGAGGACGGTGAAGTCTACTATACCAGAGAATGTCCGCTAACAGATGAACAAGTTCTACCTCGTAATGGCAAACCTTTGGCGCTAAGGGGAAACGGAATAATCAAGCAGTGAAGAACTGAGCAAATACGGAGTCGTGAGAGTGTATCAATCACATGTGAATGGCATGTCACTGGTGGAGTCCAGACGGAGTACGAGTCCTCGTACCAAAGCCTTGACAGAAGAAAACGAGGCCGATGACGCGTGGGTGTCTTGGGACAGGGATCCTTTTATCAGACTTTCAGCTGAGCGAACTGGCTTTTGGCTTGGGAGCTCCCTTGAGCCTTGTCCCGTGTGGGTACGCCGTAGTACTCGTACTCGTAGTCTTGCTCAACATCTCAGGCCTGAATGGAGGACGTGGCAAGACCCGGTTTGCTCTGCCTATTCCTTCGTCCAGCTTCAGGACGTGGAGTTGGTGACTGGAAAACTGCAGACGATCAGCAACGCGGCAGTCGGAAGAGCTTCCCTTTCCTCGACGCGCTTTCCCAGTTAAAGTTAGCGTGGCTTCATACTCTCGCTTAGTGGACACAAGGCTGCCACATGACGTCGCTCGGACCCCGCCATCAACACTATTTCCGCCCAAGCCACGCTCAACAGTCTCTCCTGTCTCGCCCGTGCTGTGCAACTTTGGTGACGGGATGGATTCGCTTCTTTTATGGAGCCTGAGGGCTGAGCTGGAGCTCAATACAACAGCTCCGTCCCCAGTAACATAGACGGTACTTGGCCTAGGCATTGTGTCTCGTCCTCCACGTCTTCACACACGAGGACGAGTTAATTTGTGCTCAAATTCACTATCATCTTGTCCTCTGTTAATTTTCCCGCTGTTTTTGATTTCGTTCCCGCTTGAGGTAGAGAGCAGAGATGAATATGACAGACACCTAATCAACAGTAACCAGTAATCGGGCCCTGAGGCAGACGCAATCGACGGAATACTGTCTTTCCTTCCCCGGCACAGTCAAGATGCATTTCTTCCGACGCTCGAGGGCGAAACAGCCTCACGCAGAGGACTCGTCGAACAAGGAGATCGTCACCGCCGGATCTGGGTATTCGAAGCAAGCACCGACCGGCCTCCGCGTCTTCGCAATCACGGCCTATACCCTCGCGACCGTCTTTCTCATCCTCGTTCTAATAGGCAACATCAACAATAACGCCGTCATCCGGAGTACCTATTTCCTCCGGATCGAGCTCGCAAACATCATCCCGGCATCGGTCCCGTACGCTTTCTTCATCAACAGCATCGCGCAGTCGATCGGCCTGCACGACTTCTATCAGGTCGGGTTGTGGAATTTCTGCGAGGGATACAATGGGGAGGGCATCACCCATTGCTCTTCCACCAAGACGTTGTACTGGTTCAATCCCGTGGAGATCATCCTGAACGAACTCCTGGCCGGGGCATCGATAACGTTACCAAGCGAAGTCGTCGACGTGCTTGACCTAGTGAAGCTGGCCTCGGCTTGGATGTTCTCCTGCTTCATCGTCGGCGTGTGTCTCACCTTCCTGTGCATCTTCTTCGCGCCCATGGGTTTCTCCAAACACCCGCGCTGGGAACATCGCGCGAAACGCATCTTCCTCCGGCAGTTGCCCATCACGATCCTGAGCTTCGGGGCGTTGTTGCTGACCGCGGCGGCGAGCCTGATCGCCACGATCATGTTCGTCATCTTCCGCGATAAATTCCAGGGCGCCGCGGATTTGAACATCCACGCACATCTGGGAAAGCCCATGCTCGCGTTCATGTGGATTGCCACGGGGTTAGACCTGATCGGATTCCTCATGCAGGTCGGGACGTGCTGCGGCGTGTGTTGCTGTACTGGGAGGCGCAAGGCCGAGAGGCGGGGTCAGAGACAGAGTCAACTGTATCCATCTGGCGGAGAGGGAGGCGCGGTCGGTGAGGAAGAAAAGGCGGCACAGCAGGACGCCATTGGGAGTTCCTCTACGGGTACACCTCCGCCCGGCAGGTTCGGCAGTCAATTCAGGAAGAGATAAGGCCGTTATAGGAGAGCATGCGACAACGTTGTGCATGCCCACCAATTCAGTGTACGAGCACACGCAACGCACAATGAGACGGACCGGATCTAGCCCAACAGCGGACATTGTCCTCCGTCAAGGGGAAAAGGGAGACGACCCATCAGCGAATACTATTCCCAGACGGCGACCCCTCAGCGAACATTATCCCCCATCAAGGCAGAAAGGAAGGCAATGATCCCAAGGAGAGATGAGACCGGAAGGAGTCGTTAGAACCCCATCAGCGTCATTTCACAGTCATCTATGCGCTTGGCAGGGCACGCCAGGGTTGAGTCCCGATCTCGTACGCCGTGCGACCTCCACTCCATCTCCGTCAGGCCTTGAGAAGGGAAAGAAGGGGTGCAGCACTGCACAACACGGCACGGTAGAGCAGGGCAGAACACGGTTATGTCTGAAGCACGCATCAGATCAGATCAGATCAGATCGGGACATCACTGCATCGAGTATCGAGCATCGACACGGATACGGATATGGACATGCTGAATAAGGATTGTACCTTCATCCCTTCATACGGAGGAACGGACAGACAGGCGGATCGGATCCCTTGCACAGCCTGCTGACCGCTTCGTCCGGGGAATGGGAGCTGTGAGATGGGAGATGGGTAGGTGTAACTACACAGGCCTAAAAGAAGATCTGTAGCGAAGACGGAGACTCATCGGACTTTTCGTCATTTGCAGAACACTTCGGTACATAGAACTTCTACAGTCTTGAGGGTATTCATCATCTCTCATTCGATTCATCCTTTTGGGTGGATGCGTATGCCACCAGCCCCTGCTTCGAGAGTCATTACCACGTGAGGTTTGTGAGATTTACTCCTCTCATCCTTTCATTCTCATTCTCCTGTCCTGCTCATATTAAATAGATGGCCGACGCGACAGGTTGAGCAAACCTCCCACAGCCCGTTTCATACCTTGGCAGCATCTCCGTTTACTTCTCCATTCGTCGCTGCCTCGGCCTTAGGCGTTGGCATCGGCACAGGCCCGCCCGGTGAGGTGGGTAACCGCGCCGTCAGCACCTCGACACCATCCTCGGTGACCAACAAGGTATGTTCAAACTGAGCGGACCGGCTGCCATCCGAGGTCACGGCGGTCCAGTCATCCGGCCAGGTCTTATCCTTGTAACTGCCCAGGCAAATCATGGGCTCGATCGTGAAAGTCATCCCGGGCTTGCATTTGCCCACGGCCTTGTTCTTCCCGTAGTGCGGGACGTTGGGTGCGCAATGGAACAGTGAATTAATACCGTGTCCACAGTACGTCTTGACGACGCTGAGATTCTGAGATTTGGCATGCTTTTCGATGATGTCGCCGAAGTCACCGATCTTGACGCCCGGCTTCACGTGCTCGATGGCCTTGTCTAGGCATTGCCGCGTGGTTTCGACGAGTCGAACATTGTCAGGGTCGGCCTTGGCCTTGTCGCCGATGTAGTATGTCTCGTTGAGGTCGCCGTGGTAGCCTTCGTGGAAGAGTGTCACGTCGATGTTGAGGATGTCGCCGTCTTGCAGGACTCGCTGGTCGGGGATGCCGTGGCAGATGACTTCGTTAGGGGATGTACAGACTGACTTGGGGAAATGGTTGTAGTTCAACGGGGAGGGATATGACTATCGCCCACGCGGTCAGCAGCCCGGCCTATAATAGGACGCAGTGAAGGGGCAGAGAAGGCTCGAACGTACTTTTCTCTCCAAACATGCATTGTGGACTATCTCATCAATGTAGTCGGTCGTCACTCCGGGCTTTGCGGCCGCGGCGGCAATATCGAGCACTTCTCTGGCCAGTCGGCAGACCTTGCGCATTCCCGCAATGCCTTTCTCATCGAGGGCCTGGATGTTGTTCTTGCGCACATACGGATATCGTGGAATACCGTCCTCCGACCATTCGGGATGCGGTATCGACTTGGGGACCACCCGCTTCGGTGACAGAGGGTAGACGGGTCTTAACGGGCCGGTAAAAGGATATGTGGGGTAGGGGTTGAAGTGGCCGGTTTCTGGATCAACTTTAGACACGACCTTCGGAGGGATGAAATTGCGCAAGGGATTCGTACTCTTGTGGAGGGTCTTGTGTTCAGCCTGCGGGTTTCCGGATTAGCCATTCTCTCTCTGTGCTCTTCGGGGGTTGCAGTCCTTCCTCACAAAAGACCAGAGGTTAGCCTACCCAACTCCGCTTGAAGCATTCCTGCGAGCAGAAGAAGCTCTCCACGTTCATCTCTTTGCACTTGGGGCATTGGAGCGACGAGGCGTCATTTTCGCAATTCAGACCCGGGCATTTTCGGGCTTGCGCAGCCGCTTGGTCCATCTTGACGTGGTGGGCGAAGTGGTGGTCTCTCGCTTCAGGCCTGGGGAAAGTTCGATTTGGATGTTAGGGATGGGAATTGATCGCAACAGAAGAAGGGATTTCCAGATCTCTTCGAGTTGAAGGGAAGATGATGACAATCCGCTGGCCCGTCCAAGAACGAGTGTGCTAAACGAGGCAGATGTTGACAAAATGCAAATTGCGGAGTGATCGCATGGCGTGATGGTTCGAAGGGAGTACCGTCGGACTAAAGTATCGCCGTTGCCGATAGACAATACCCGACCCGGATTGGGATATTGCCTTGGTACAGCCAAAATGCTCTATTGTCTCTCCTCTGTCCAAGACAAAGAATGGTGAAGCCTCCTCCGTACGTATATCATTTCTGGCGAATTGGAGCACCAGAAATAGTGCGGTCGACCTTGTTGTATTTCGAAGCAAGCCTAGATCGGAGTGGACACCCTCCCATCTTTCCTTGTCAATACCTGTCACCATGGCACTCAGGCGCGAGCACAGTCTTACCAACGTCCTTTGGACGCATTCGCCATGCATACCCCAACAGATACGTCTGGTGGCTGAGCATCAAACGGACGCACGTGCCCTTTCTACCCTTGCTTTGCTCAACATTCCTTTCTCTACTCTCAATGTCGTCCTGGTTTGAAGCATAAGCGATTTGTGTTTTTCTTCAGCAAAACTGTCCTGCTAAGGTTCCTGTGTGCCCGAGTGAGGCAGTTCTTTTCTCAGCGCTCTCTGGGCACCCTTCGCGATACCGACCTGCGCCATGAAGGCTAGTCCGTATGCAGTGAAACGGCATTCTGCTGAAAAAGCCAACGTATGAGCCGAGCTGTGGGAGTCGACCCACGATCTCAAAACTCCAGAAGAGGTGTTCAATACGGTTGCCAGTATGGATCGCAGGGTAGAGTGTGTCATTTTGTGGGGGAGAGCATGGATTCTAAGAACACCTCTGATGCTCGTTGATAAATTGGTCGCGGGCCAAGATTCAGACCGTCTGCTGATACGAGAGGAACGGATTAATTCGGCCAAGCGGCGGCGGTGGGAGTTGTCTAGCGAGACTCAACGCTCAGGATTGGCGTATCTAGTCCGTTTCTTCCGTGAGCATGATAGGGAACCACTTCGCTTTGCCGCCAACGACTTGCCTCCAGTCTGGCAACTCAAAGCTCTCGCAGGAGGCTGTAGATTGTCCCTTCCCTATCAGTTCCACGCTTCATCCCAGGCATCGCTCACTCGGTCGTCGAACATGTACTCCCACCAGATAAATTGCTCCATGCAAGCCTTGAACGCGCCCCAGTCGAGGTCGAGCTGTATCACGAGCCCGATCATTCTTCGCAAGTACCAATCGCGATCATAAGCAGAGTCGGAAGCGACGGCACCCAAGACGACAACCCAAAGAATGAGTGCTTTCAGCTCGTCGAACCGCGGGGCTCCCTCACTGAAATACTCCCTCAATGTGGCGAGTAGTTCTCGGCACAGGCGGCCCTTGGCATGATACGTCTCTGCAGCGGGGAAGAGGGCAAGATCGCTGTAGATCTGAAGAGCAAGTCGAGCGATGTTCAAAGGTGGATAGCGGATGAAACCTCCCGTTCCGGGTGTCGGATTCAACTCGCAGAGGTCGTGCTGGAAAATCGTGGCAAGGATACCAAGCTCTTTTAAGGAGAGATGTTCTGGCCCGCGGCGTTGGGTCTGGTCGAGGCACGCTGTGAGACGGATTGCGTACAGCGCGAGCCTGACGATATCGGGGTAGTCTTGTTGCAGGATTTGCCAGCCTCGACCTGTTGTCAACAGCAGCGCAACGGCTTGACCATCAAACTTGGCGGCTTCAATATCGCACATGGATTTGAAGTCTCCTCGGATAGGGAAGCTGGGGCGGGTACCTAGCCTGGTGGCGATACCGATATCTATTCTTCCACTGTTGTCAACTCCCACCTCTAGCCTTGACAGGCTTGGTCAATTAATGCTGCCCACTTACAGTTGAATAGGGTGACCGACGCTGACACTCAGAGACTCCAGACCACCACGCTGCTTGACTAACTGAACCAGAGCCGAGAAATGAGGCAAGCTTGTATCGAAGCGACCGTACGGCTTCAGCGCGAAGGCGTTCGCAAGCGGTGTCTCCGGATATTGCGAGGAAGTCGAAAGACGGAACGTGTCCCCACCTTGCGCCGCCAGTCGCATGATGTCTGCAATCAACTGCTCCGGTGCCGGGCCTTTCAGAGTCCGAAGGCGCTTCCTGACAAGGTTGACAGCCGCAGTCTGATGTTTCAGACGTATCTCCATCAGCGTCAGCATCGTGCTCGGGTCCTTGCTAAGCGCGTAACACATGGTGGTCGCATTGAACACTTGGGCGTGGAACTGCAGAGGATCCTCGATCGCTCTCCTTCGCCAGGTGGTCTGCATGGACTTCAGTGCCAAACCGCTGACGGTGGGGTAATTCTTGGGCCAGAGTACTGCGTATACGTATTCGAGACTCTTGCGAGCCACGCTCGGTAACTGACGGAGACATTCACCATCGAATGGATCTGAACAGGCGTCACCGATCATGCTTCCTGGGGTTGGAAGCGTGGCCACGCTGAGGTCCTGTTCGGATTTTGTGATCGCAGGCACACATGGTGCTGGTGCTCCGTCTGGTTTCGCCTGCTCTCGGCTAACTTTTGGTCGCTTTCTGAAAGAATGAGATACCTTGGCCGCGTGCGAACGAGCAAAGGCCTGTTGCAGCTGGCGTTCCTTGGTCGTTTGGCCTCGCTGAGCAACCAGGACAAACTCGAAGGTCGCCCCGCTAGGCATTATGTGCTAGCATCTTGGACAGGAAGATGCAAAGATCCCCTCATGGCGCAATGCTAAGGAAACACTGTTTAACCAGAATGTGCAACTCCGTAGTCGGTCAACGGGCGAGCATGTACGGCATCGGACACGTATTGGAGCAGGACGAAAGAGGATAATAACGGCATTGAACGTACATTGGAGCAAGTACGAAAGAGGATAATGAGCCAACAAGCCGATTGCTCCCCGTTCATACACCGTTTGTCAGCTTGGCAAGCCCCTCTCCACACGTGTTGTCGAGTATACTATTGCTTGCTTGGTGCTGCTGACTGTACAACTTGGACGTTAGCATCGAGATCGTTCACTAGCCGCCAACATTTGCCCTAATCGAACTTCTGCGACGAGCAGGAACATGGACGGTTGGGTGCCTCCCAGCTCGACTTCCGAATTCCACAGACTCAGATACAGGCACCCCTCTGTCACCTGGCTGCCGCAGCGCCGCGGCACTCAACCGAGCAGCCAGCATCCCTCAACATTTAGCCTAGTCAGTCATTCATACGACAACTTCGTCCATGGCAATTTCGTCCATATCAATGCACCTTGAGGTAGTATAACTCCCAAAATCTGCATTGGGCAGGAAATGGGCTGTTCGACTGATATTAGGTCTGACGGGAACGATCCCACCACGCTCCAAAAAACTAGAGCCACGGGCCGGTTTTTTGGGGGTGAGGACCTTTGCCGCTTTCTAAAGCAAATCATCACTATCCCTATCGTCGACTTGCCGTAAGTGGTCGACGTTGACGCTGGACAGTTCATGCTTGCGGGCCATTGGCTAGGCTACGACACCAACTCTGGATTCCGAATGTCCAAAGCCAAAGCACAACTTCAAGGAACATTAAGAAGTTCATTGGTGTCGGCGAGAGAGAAGCCGAATCCAACAGGTCCTGCTTATCACTCTCAGTACACCCACCTTTCTAGAATAGTCCACGAAGCGTGAGCGGCGACCGACGATGTTCCTCGGCGAAGATTCAATATTGCCCGTAGCCGATCATGATCGTGCTTTGATTTTGGAGCAGTATAACCGCATCATCTGTGATTTGCTCGCGGTCGAGCCAGAGCTGTCCTTGTTAAAAGGTCTGGCGTTCTGAGGTCGAGCCCGTTTGACGAATATTTGAGAGAAGCCTCTCTAAGTTTCTCAACAATAGGGCGTCAGCTCAGAGGAAGGCCACGGTCATTCATGCTCATTCCCCAGCCAGTGATATGGTCAGAGAGATCTACATTGATGCCGTCAAGAGGATTGTCAAAGATATCGTAGAGCAGATAGCTGAGATCATTGCCGCTGCCGAAATCGGAGAAGGGGGTCGGTTGATTACTAGCCAGCAAGATTTCGAGCAACGGGCTGAGATTTGCCGGGAGGCCAGGAAAAAAAAAAGGACTTCAACCAGTCCTGTTGTTCACGAACCAGTAGAAGAGTACGACGGCTATCAGGGCAGCCAGGGGATTAGGCTCGTAGCCACCCTGGACCAGCAACCTAGCTTTCTCGTAGTACGCTGCTGGCTTTTCGCCGTGAAGGAGAGAGGGTTTGATGACGCTTCCAATCAAGCCGATAGACTGCTGGAGGGCCAGCGAGTTCTCAAATTCGGGGAGCGCGACCAGAGCGCTGTCCAGGACGGGGCAGAAGGTGAAGCAATGTTTCAGGAAAATCTCGGTGTACGACTTTCGTAGGGCGGGAGTAAAGGGCTCGATCGTCTGGCGAATCTCTATGGTGACTGGGCCCCCAGCATGTTTGCTGGGGGCATGCTGCTCGTGGTTGAGAAAGGGCATGTAGCCTGACTCACCCAGATAGCTTGCTTGGGGGTTCTGGGTCGCGGTCCCATTCTGGTGGGACGTCGAGGGACGCTGCGTGGCGGCCGACATAGTCGACACCACGAGGGTCCCATTTCTACAGTTGTACTATCGGTTCTTATGTTGGCTTTCCATGATGAACCTCCAAGTGGGAGGTTGCGTCATTGCTCAGACACCAAAGAATTGACCTGGCAAGCAATAGATCCAGTTCCGCACTCGATGGTAGGGTCACAAACCGCCGAAATCCATGCGGCAGCCCGGGGAAGACATGTGTCTGAACTGGCACCCTGTTCTGCTGTGTCAGAAATGCCCTCCCGCGTCTCTGTCTATCTTGAACATTGAACGAGAGGAAGGAAAACTCACCCAAGGTCCTGCAGTCGTTTTGCATAGTGCAACCCCTCGTCACGAAGGATATCCATCCCTGCCACAATGACGCTCGATTTCGGGGTCCCGCGTAATTTCTCGTCGCTCGCAAAGGGCAAAGTTAGAATGAGATCCGTCGGGTCTTCAGCCTTTAAGCAGTCGGCAAACAGTCGGAGCGCGGGCAGGGGAAGCACCGGCGCATTGGCGTTCTGAACATAGGATGAATGGGGATCGGGAGTGGACGCTTTCGACGCCGGGTGGTTATCTGGGTGGATCAGCCAGGGCGTCCCCAAAACTTGACCCTTGATTCTCTTTTGAAGGGTCGCCGTCGGATCTGCCCGTGTTTTTTGAACGTGATCAAAGACGACCCAAGCGGTGAGCATCCCACCAGCCGAAATGCCACCCACAACGATATTGAAAGTGTCAAGGCCCATGGATTCTCCGTTGGTCACAAGCCATTCAAACCCGTCGACGGCGTCGTTGGCTTGTGTCGGATGTCCAAATTCAGGCGTATGGCGGCAGTTCACATGCAGGACTGCGATGTTGGTGTTGGCAACGAGGCCATAACACATGCCGTCCTCCGCGTCCACGTTGCCGTTGAGATGCCCCCCGCCATGGAAGTACAGGAACACAGGCAGCCGAGTTGGAGGCGACGATGAAGGCTTGGGAAAATAGAGGCGACCGATGATGTTCTGACTGTCGCGCGTCAGAATAGAATAGTCTCGATGAGTGACTTTTTCTCTCAGTCCCGAGGAGTGCAGGGTCGCTTGAGATGCTTTCACACGACCAGCATTCGCCGCTTCTCGGAGTTGAAGAGGTGTGAGCTTATCATTGAAACCGGGGATTTCGGTGGTACCCAGGAGTTGATCCCATTCAGGATTTGGCCCTTGGTATTCGGGATGCGATTGCATGTTCGCCGAATGACTGGAATTGGCGGAAGATGAATTTCTGATTCCAGAAAAACACGCCTGCTGATCAAGTAGATATAGCTTGAGAATACTGGACAGATGGAAACTGCCTGTGGATCTGCCCGTCAATCAGCAAGTTTTATCCAAGACAAAGACAACTCGGAGATTTGCGGAGGTGTTTGTCCGTTCTGGCCATTTTCCGATTCATGTTTCCTAGTTTAACCAGAGGTTGCCGTGTTTGCCGATAACCGGGAGAGATGCATGGAGTACTGAATCTGGGAGCGAAGTCCCGCAAGCGAGCAAATGACCAGTGGATTCTACTGAGCAGCTTTGTAAGAAATGCCTACCTCGAATCTAGCTAGGCACTATCCAATGCACCCGTCAATCCCACGCATAAACATCGTCATCGATCACATCCTGCTCAAGGCCAATACCACCATGATTTTCTCTCATGTGCGTATAGCAAAGAATGCTCGCATCGAACACCGCCAAACACACCCAGCAGATGTGAGCCTTACATCCTCCGCAAGTCATATGATTACATCCCATCGTCTTCTCCATAGGTGTCGTGCATTTAGGACAATCTTTGATGTTCAGCTTCTTTTTCAACTGCCGGGATGCTTCAGCGTTGCCCGACGTAAAGTCCTTGTACTCTGCACATGTATACTGCCAGTGTCCCACATGACAGGAGGTGCACACCACCTTCAGACAGTTTGGACAGGTGTATTCGGAAGGCTGCCTGCCCATGGTGGTGCACCGATAGACGAAGCCGCAGTCAGGGGCTGGGCAGTGTCGAAAGGTCTCTGGGTGGCGTTGCACATACTCTTCGAAGGACGACTTCAGAACCGCTTCGAAGACCGATGATGAGAGGAGCTCTTTGAGCTCACGAAGAGTAAAGACGGTCGGACATATGCCGCCGTCACCCTGACATTTGATCTTGAATTCTTCATTGCTCGTGTCTGCAGAGGATCTGCAATAATCGTCAAAGCATTCCAGGCAATAAGCGTGATTGCATGGGGTTCGGACCGCCTTCTCGACTTCACAGAAACAGATTGGACAGGTACCAAGATGTTCGGAGGCTGTATCAGTGGGTGGCTGGATATCGACAATGTGGTTCCCGTCCATCATTGCCAGGATGCTTTCATATTGTTGCTGCGTACCACTGAAATGGAGTCTCTTCGACACGATGTCGAGTACAGCGACACTTCTTCCTACCTTTCTTTCGATGCTCTTGTAACCACCGCGTATCATCCATGAGAATTGTTGGGGGTTGAGTCCCAATTCATAGCTGGACAAGGCCTCTGCATTGAGCATGTCGGTGATTCGACGAACAGCACAGTGGAGCTTCTCAGGTGGTCCGTAATACAGGAGCTGGCGCTTTGAGCGGATTCTCTGAATAGCCACCTGCAACTCGTTCTCGATTGCTTTGAGCTTTAGGTATGCGTCTCCATTGGAGCCAAGAGCTGGATCCCATACGGCATTGTCGCCATCTTTGAGGACAGTTCCGGTGGAGATTTCCTTGAAGATCTTGCGAGCATTGGCAACGTCTTTTGCACTGTCGCCCTCGACTTTCATAGTCGTGCAGACCGCACCTTCGTATATGTGGCACGATAGATGCTGCTCCTTCCAGGTCTTGCTTCTTTCGTCGATCCAGCTTTTCCAGCAACGATATACCGAGTTCGACAGCTTGATCTTAGCAGTATGGAGCAGTGTGACAGTCAGCTTCCCATTGCCCAAAATATCCATCGCCATATTATTCAAAGAACATGCGAGTCTAGCGTCTGCTTCATCCTTGAATAAAGCACTGGCTTTGACTCGCTTACCCTGAAGCTTTGCAAGTGGTGTGAGATAGAGATCCTCTAGCGGTCCATGCTCCTCGAGAAGTCTGCGGACTTCCAGGCTAACCTCCACAACGGAGGCGTGGTAGCACGCTTCTCCCATCTCAACGTGGCGCGGTCTGTCATAAGGGGCGGTGATCGCGTTAAAGACATTGTCAGGCGTTGCGTCGCTTGGGAGACCGCTCAAAATCAGAGTCCACTTTAACGGGTTATGACCAGCAGCACGGCCGCGCCCTCGAGTCGAGCTGCTGCGTGGAGAGGAGGCTTCGAGGAGCTGGCCAAGATACTTGTACGTGCCGTCGTTGAACTTCCACGCCACTCTATTGGCGATTTCTCCGTTCCCGAAATTAAGCCACACGCTTCTAGTAGCTCTGTGCCATGATAGGTAGACCTTTCTGCAGTTTGTGCTGTGGGCACTACCTGGAACAGGATTGACCCTGAGGTTTGCGTGGCTTGTCTGACACTCCATGCTTAGTCTCTTTGCAAACGACGGGTCTTCAACTTTCACTGTCGCCGAAGTCTCGAATGCATTATCTCCAAAAATGCGAACACATTCAACTCCTACGTGGAAACCAAGTTCGTGCAGGATGCGGACTACTCCTTCAGGGGTTGTTCTTGGTTCAAATCCTTTTATACGTGCCTGAGAGAAGTCTGTTGGTAGGGAGATCTTGGCCACGTGGCCGAACTCGTTGAATTGGACTGATGTCCCTGCGATGTCCCGACAGAAATCGTCGTCTTGTTCTTGATCCTGCCCTAGTGTTAAAAGTGAAATCTTCGGATCCTCAACGAAAGTTACTTTCCTGTTCGCCGAGAGCGGAAGCGGCAAGCTGATCTGTGACCTTGCTAACCTCGTTCCTCCCCGTCGGATGAAGATATGGGCAAGGGACCTTCTCACAACCTCCTGGGAATGAAAGGAACTTGCAAGGAATACTCGAGCGTGAATCCCATCCTACGGAGATTGATTGTGCCGTTTGGAGGCCCAAACTGAGATCCGAAGAAGACGCGGGTTGTGAGTGAGTATAGCGACAGCAATTTCCTCTATTGCAAGATCCTAGCAGGAAGTACTTGCAAATTTCAGCCGATTTCCCAGCTGCGTCAGGTTGCCCCATCGGATAATGGGTCGGCAATGTTGAATCGACAAACGCGGTCTGACTTTGTTCTGTTACGCCTTGTTCATGGCTAAACTTACACGTGTCACCATCCCTGCAAAACCCCCTGGCGAAAAAGCGACACGGTGCCATCTTGGTTTGTTGTCATATGGTGTAAGTCGCAGAGTTGGGACTGGGGATTGGAGACAGGAGGGGGAATTTCCTGAGGTTACACAAGTCGGGCGTTGTTGCGTGCACACGGCCGCAGCTGTGAGGCAGTGGCAGCCTGGGCTACTATCACAGCCTGAGTGCTTTCACGTGCACATATCCCAGCAATGTCAAGCTCATTGGCATCTCGCCCATCGAATTACGCCAATGCGATGGGCAGCAATTAAGACGGGAATACTTTGCATGGTCAGTTGAAGCTCGATGCCTTTCGTTTCGCCTAACATCGTCGTCAACGTCATTCAGGCTACCAACATCGGTCAAAGCAGGTTTGAATACTGCCACTACATCCATGGCTGCGATACGCTTAGAATGGTGGCCATCGTGGACGTGGCGATTGAGGAAGCTCTGAGCCTTCAGTTTCCTAACCCAACAAAACTTTGATGTTAAGGTCAGAGTTAAGGCTACGCTGTTAAGCATGATCCTCTCAACACCCGGATTGTGACATGTAGCGCGGTTAGGCATGCATGCTTATTTTCTAGCCCCGTAGGTACCTGGAAAGCTTGTGGGCTTTGTCATCATTACGCCCCTATTCGTAATGTAAAGGACATCTAGATGGCCACCGTCAGCATTGTACGAATCTCTTCAAAGCAGATCGTTTCTGAGATCGCATTTGTCAAACGTCAAAATGTCCGCTGCAAGAGTTCAAGTCCGTTTCTCGACAACTTCTAGGTTCATCCATTACAAGGGGGTGGCTTTGATAGTCGTATCCCGGTGCGAATGCTGAATTCGTACGCAGTGGCAAGCAGTACTGACAACTCTGGCCGAAGAACAGGGTTGTGATCATGTTGCCTCCGTTTGATTAATCGTCAAGCCTGTGGTCGTTTCTTTCATCGCTAGGTATCACCAACTGGATGCGCTCTGCCGGGTCGGGCTATTCATTCGAATCCCGTTTCTCTCTCTCTTTCTTGGATGCCCAAAACCTAGCCAAACTCATGTCCGCCTCCCTGATCTCTACGGGCCGCGGTCTCCCGTCATAGACGACCGCATTCCATTCGCCTGTCTTTTCAGCCTCAGCTCCTTGTCATTCGGACTCACGATCCTGACCTCCGTCGCGCCATGGATATCCATCATGTGTCTCTGATACAGATTGACATAAATGGGGAACACCACGCCGACGATGCAGCCGGTCATGGGAATCAGCATGGCAAGGGTGAGCGCTGTACCTGGTCACCACCGCGCCGGTCATGGAAAGCCACACTGTTCCCCCGCTGACGCCGGCCACGAGCCACGAGCCGCCACGCTTGCTATGTTTCCCCAGCCCGCGGAGGGACATGGTGAAGGTGGTGGCGAATCAGCATGATTCGAAGACGAAGACCAGCATTAGGAACGCGACCAAAGGTGGTTCCGCGTGTGACTGCGGCAACCAGCAAGATGACTCAGTAGAGACCAAGGCATAGCATGGAAGTAGCCAGGCTTGACGGCGGGGTCATCATGAGAAAATCGTCTATGAATCGATTTCCCGCGTAGATGCCCTGTGCCGCCGCGAGGAGGTCCAAATGACTGTCTTAAGATGAGATACGTAGCACCAGTGACCTGCCCGTCTGCTTGTGTTACTTTGCGCCATCTTTGCTTTAGTGGTCGGTCAGCTCGCTCGGGTTCAAGGAAGACCATAGACACTCAGAGGCGCTCAAAGACAGCTCAAGCGCATTAGGTAGATAGAAGCTGGCAACCAAGATGGGGATCAATGGATTGATATATGCCGAAACGGCAAAGCAATATGGCATGCGGAACGCTCGACTGAGCATCCACGGCTGGTGCTGTCTTCCAGAGTCACAAGCGGGGACGATACGACCAGTTTCGAGCAAATAGAGTCTCCCCTCGGACCTGGGGAGTTTGTGGGATATCGCGAGGAAGGGTCCGAGATGAAGCGGGTGCCGTTTGGCTCAATTGAGACCGAGATATAGCGAACGCACCTTTCAGCAACACAATCGTCGAACCTCTTGAAGACCGCCTGATCGTGGACACAGCAGGCTTGACGGCGGGGTCGCTTTGACAGCCTCGACCCGCAATGCACCGAGTAACAAGATGGTTATTTGAGCTCCGTCGACAAATAGATACTTTGGACATTGATTTGCCTTCTAGGGAGAAGGGAGAAGGGGGTTGTCCTGCTCTATGCAACGTCTCACCACTGACCCTGGGCTCCGCAATGGTCGGTCCTGGAACAAGCAACACTTGGAAAGAAACGACAATCGGTTCATGCCTGCCGATCAGTGAGAACTTGCATTCCTATTCATTCTGTGTGGAATGTCCCGTCAGAACAAACATCTCTTCCAGACACTGATGAACATAAGACCACGAGTTTCCCATCGAGACGCCGTCATCAGCATTGCCCTCCCATACCTCCTCTTAATGCTGTGAGATCCGGAGCTCCCCACCGCAATGCCGTACCTGCGCACCTTGAGGATAAATCAAGCCATTCCAGGCGACTGTCCTTTCCTGCTGACAATAACTAATCCTCTCATAGTCGTTAGCGGGTTGTTGAGCGATATAGTGCAGTAAAGTAGACCCACCTCCGTCAGTTCGCCACTCCTCTTCGCCGTCATTCATCTTTCCATCAGTTTAACCTTCCAACAGTTGAGCCCGACCGAAAACTGTCAGGCATGGGATAGGCTGCATCGTGCAATTGTCGCGGTCGTTGGCGTCGGCGCAGTTACGGTTGTAGTGAATACCGCTTCCTGGAAAAAGTGGTCATAAGCACCATGACAGATTTGGGATTCCTCGAAGAAGGGGGAATTTAAATTTTCTGTTGGGGAACCGTACCAGGAAGATATGGCCATAGGGCAAAACGATGATGTCTTCACAGCCATGACAGTCATAAATTGACGACGTGTACGTGGTAAGAGAGTAGTAAATGCTCGTTGGTCCCGCTTGAATGACCGGTGCAGTGTATGCTGTAGTGGTGCAGCCGGGAACGGGCATGGCTGACACGGCGCTCGTGGGCGTACTGTTAAGGTCAGTCGAACGTGCTCACCAAGAGTCATACTTCTGGCGTTCCCGCTATGTGGCGTACCTGAGAATCGAAGGGGCCTGAGCTTCAGCTTTGATGGCCGCCGGCATCCTCCAAGTGAAGATCCCTAGCAATGAGAAGAGAAGTACAATGATAGGCATCATGGCTGCTTCTGCTGGTCCGAAAGGGCTGGCTAGTTTCTCACACTTGAAGTAAGAGTATGGGGATACCTCAGGGTGCAATCGCTGAGAACAGGTAAATGAAGTGCTTTGTCGAGGCCCGAGAGACGGCGGTTCAAAGTCCAGCAGTATGACGTGTGGCCACACTGAAAGATCAGATCCTTCCTTCCTCACAGCCTTTATATATCCTGGAAGAAGCCATTGATAAGGGCTCGGAATCTAGGCATCCGGGGAATGACAGAAGTGCGTTTGAAGGGCAGGAAGTTGCAAACGAACAATCAGAATTGCAAGTTTGCTACTCCGTGAAACCGTCACGTACAACATCATTCATCATTCAGAGCATATCAAACGCTTTGCAGTGCCGATGTGTTGTCGTGTGTATCATGCAGCCTAGAATGTACCGTCATGCCATGCCACGAAATGAGAGTTTTATTGTACAATCAGTCCGGCGGGCTTCGTCAGCCCGGTAATGCCCCCTCGTGATACGAAGCAGCCATAAGAAAGGTAATGTCGGGTCTCGTTCAGTTTTTAGTGTGCACCATCACAACCATGTGTCGATAATTATTATCATCCCCTTCATCTCCGTACTTGACTTTCAAACTCGCGCCCTTCGTGTCGATTCGTTCATGCTGAATTGCCAATCTGAGTGATGAGCCGGGTGCACAAAGATCCGTCGGTTTGCGTGGTTTAGTCCTCGTCACCAACCTGACCAAGTCAGCAAGCGCCCTAGGCTTCGGTGTCATCACCAACTCGGAGAGTGCCTTGTTCGCCAAAGCCATGAGCCCAGAACCCCTCGAGGGAAGGCGAGCTGTGAAGACTGTCAGCAAAATGCAGTAGCTTCAGGAGACAGGTTCAACATACGTGCTTGCCATGCTGTCGTGCGTGAACAAGAGCCAGAAACCGAAAACCTGTCACCGAATCAGCAGACGTTAGAGTAGAGGGTGAACATAACCGACTGGTTTGGCGAGCACATCGAGGACGGCGTAAGCAATGATCTCGGAATCGACATCGATGACGTGGCCGCCCTCAGAGAGACCCCAGATGCTGCCATTTGTCAGTGACGACCAGCAGCAAATTGGCGTTGTGCTCACATTGGGTAGATGGTCCACAGAATCAGGGTGAAACCGGCGATGGAGGCATAGAACGCTTTGGTCTTGCTATCCTTTCGAGCAACGGTTTCTCGGCCGCCGATAGCAAGTTGATAGACGACAACGAGGTAGGCAATGCAGCCCCAGGCGTACCATCCCCACTTCTGGCTGTCCTTGCCCTGACCCAAGGCGGCGAAAAGACCAGTCAATACCATGATGAGATCGGCAACGATGGCAACAAGGATGTTGGCGCCGCTAAGTCCGGCGAGCAGAGCAAGATCGAGAAGTAAAAGCGGGGTTGTGATGCTCCAATCAATATATCTTGCCCAGTAGATTTCGCGTCTGACCTCAACATCAATGCTTGGAACTTTCTTGTGATGCTCAGTCTTAGTGTAGCTGGCAAAGCTGATGCCGTTGCCAGTGGCCATTGCGAAGTAGGACAAGAAGGCGAAGGTGGTGATGAAGGCGGTTATGATGTGGAAGAGACGTTTTTGCTACAGCTGTTAGCTGCGTTTCAAAGTCGTCCAAGTTGATTTGACTTACCACTGGGACGCGGAAGGCCATGCCATAGAAGGCGAGCGAGGAGATGGCCATGATGACGACCACTACCCTACCAACATGTCAGCAATTGAGGCCTTCAGCCGAAGCAAAGGGAGCATACCACAACGTCCTATTGCCAGTATCACCCGCTGCGATAATGTGAGGGGGGGTAGGGACGACCGTAGGAATAGGAGCCACCGAAGTGGACGCTGTTGGAGCGGTCTTGATCATTTCTGGGTTGAGAATCATGTTGACAGCTGCTGCAGAGATCTGGGAGGAAAACGGTGCTGCAAGACCAGTGTGATATGCTGTGCCTGAGTTCTTGCGATGAGAGCAGGCGAATGCAGTGGTTTTGAAGAACAAGAGAGGAATATGAGACGGAAGGAAGTTTCAAGGCAGCAGTCAAAGAAGAAGCAAGTGGTACAAGTGAGGAGCTGGGAAGGAGCTTGCCGTTGGTCAAAAACAAGGGAAGGAAGCTGTGATGACGACAAGGTACTCCAACTCACCGGGACCAGGTACACGTACGATTGGCCCGTCACCCTTTCAATTAAAACGTGCACCAGAAGTAATAGTTGCCGTGTCACCAGACGGCTCAACACCCTTGCCTATGTGAGTGGTTTCCGAGCTTTCAGAGATTCCTAGCTCCTCACTACGATGCCTGCACCTGATCTGAACTGTCAACGGAATGTACACGGTCCTCGATTCTGTACAGGTTGCGGGGCAAGCATGAATCGACCAGGGTGATAGCGCCACTCTTTGCAGAGCTCCAGGGGAGGGAGAGCCAATAACTGCGGCCAGCGCCCACAACAGCCACTTCCCCTCAACTTTAGCAGCGGCTTCAGCCGCCGCCAGATATGCACAAGCCGCCAGCCCTCAAGGCCGCTTCATCCAACGGTGAGGAGAAGATGAGGCACGAGAAGCCCGGCACATCACGCCATTGCTCAAAGGCAGAAGCTTCACTTGAGGCAAGCCGTGCTGTGTCAATAAGGGCACGGCGTCCGCAATGAGCTCAATGTCAGCAGACGGCTTACTGTTTCTTCAATGGCTGAACGGGTCCTTCGAAAAGATGAAACTTGCGTCTCCAGCTCAGGCTGCACGCTAGTCAACAGAGCTATCCACCAAACGTCACTTCATGACGTCGAGAGACTTCTGGTTGTGAAGCTGGCTACGATGGCCTCGATTTGCAGACACGATCATACATGCCTTGATCACATCAGCCCCAGCTAAAGGTTGGCACAGACAACACAGCAGCTACAGTTCGAGTAACGGCCTACTCGTAGTGGTCGATCGAAGGTTTCTCACCTCACGATGCTTGCCTCGTTCAATTCCTCTTAGTCATCTAGACAAGCGCTACCCCGCAATTTGCATCCAGGCGGACGCTGATGGGCGGTAATGTCAACCTCTGAAAGTCCCATGACCCTCGAGGCAAAGTCGCATTGTGGCGCTGCGATCGAACATGCACAATGCAGCACGCCCTGCAAGCCGATCTCGTGCATCAAGCCCCCACGCCAACGGTCTCTTTGTTGCTCGCTTGACCTCTTTTGGTGCGGTTTTAATATCCGTATTGCCCGTTTTCTGCCGTGCTTCCGAACGCAAGTTGCCAACGGATTGAAGAGTCGATATATTGGTACAGGGGTATCTAAAAGCCGCAAGTCCCTATGTTCACCTCTGGAATTCTGCAACTGCATCTGTGCAGCGTCCACAAAGCAGTTGAGCCTCTTCCACACTGGCTCCCTTCTCCTTTGTTGAATCAACCACATACCGCCAGCATCGACTACACTTGAGACCGGAAGGGCTCTTGACCATAGCCACTCCAAGCTTCTGACCATCCTGTGAGACAATGTCATTTGAGTATGACCAAGTCGTCGATGATGCTCGGTTGTCAGCTGGCTGCGCATCCTCTTGGCCTTCTGTCGATAAGATGTCAACGTCTGAGACGACCAGGAGCTCCTTCCAGGTATCTTTAGGTACACTGGACAGGTCGATATCTCTCCGCAGGTAGATAATAACATCAGATGCAAGGGACTGTCCCATGAGCTTTCGAGTCCGAGCTTGCTCCTGGGCTGCTTTGACACTTGAGTTGACGGCAACAAGCTGAGGCAACAGGGTAATTATCGAACGATTGTCCCACTCTTCTGGCAGAGAAGTCCACACCCGTCTCAGCGGGTGCTCTAATACATCCTTGTAGAGGCTTGGGCTGTGCTCCCAACTCTCTTCAATCAGCAGCGGGGTGATTGGCCCAAGCATATTTTGTAATTGGATGAAGATGTGATGCAGCGCCGTTTGAGCACTAAGACGCCTGTCGCTCGAGACACTGTCACAGTACAGAACATCTTTAATAGCCTCGAAGTAAAAGCTCGACAGATCGCTCGTTACCCATCGATAGAGGGCGGCGTTTACTTTGTGAAATTCGAAATCTGCATAGGCCTTGCGAACAGAGGCAAACACCTGGTATAGATGCAGTAATGCGATTTGATCCAGCCGGGACATGTCCTGATACGGCACAACTAGCTTGGGGTCGAAGTCGGCTAGCATACCGAGCAACATCTTCAGAGTCAGACGGTATTTGTCGAGCATGCTGTGGACTGACGAGACGACTGTGTCGCTGATAACGACATCTTTCGTCCATTCGCTTGATGCCACCCACAGTCGCAGCGCGTCCGGTCCGAGTGGATGGATTTGGCGCTTATGCTTCGTCTGCTTTGCGGGCGTTTCGAGTCCGGCAACAATTTGGTCAGGGGCGATCACATTGCCAAGCGACTTGCTCATCTTCTTGCCCTGGGAGTCCAAGGTGAAACCATGTGTTGCGAGGACGCGAAATGGAGCATGCAACTGCGGCGGCGGATCCGAAGCAGCGTCCGACCTTGACTGGAAGGACTTTTGATATGCGATGCTTGTGAGCAAGCTGGACTGGAACCAACCTCTATGTTGATCTGTGCCTTCAACATAGACATCAGTCAGCGGGGTTGACTGGGTTTTCGTGTCCTTAAGCATCAAGCTCCAGCTTGTTCCGCTGTCAAACCAGACATCCATCGTGTCCGTGCCGCGGACATAGTCTGATGCATCTCCTTGTAGACCTGGAAGAATCCATCTCCTGTCATCAGGAGGATCAGACCACCATGCATCGATACCACGCTCATTAATAACGTTGATGATGTGCCTGATGCTATCGGAGGTCAAAACTGCTTCGCCAGTACTCTTGTGATAGATAGCCGGGATGGGAACTCCCCAAGCTCGCTGCCGGGAGATGCACCATTCGCTTCGATTCTCTACAAAGCTCCGCAGGCGCGCCTTGCCCGTCTCGGGTAGGAAGGTAACTGCCTCAAGAGACATGAGGGTGTCAGTCTTGATCTTGGAGACGTCGGCAAACCATTGAGATGTGGCACGAATGATTATTGGCTCTTTGGTACGCCAATCGATCGGGTACTTATGTTTGTAGGCGTGCTGATGGACAAGTAGATTGCTTGCCTGCAACATCTCCAACACGGTCTTGTTGCCGTCTGTGAACACATCCTGCCCTGCGAGTAGGCTGGGATCCTCGGGTGAGGCTGTCTCATCAAAGCGGCCGAGATTGTCTACTGGAGCTTTGACGGAGACAACCGAAGCACTGACCAAGGGCTGCAAGGCCTCGTAGTCTTCCATGCCGTGCCCTGGAGCACAATGAACCAAGCCCGTACCACTCTCGGCAGATACAAAGTCGGCATGAACGATCGGTCTACTCGCGGCATCAGGCCCAAACTGCTGCAGGCCGGAGTAGGTACTCTGCAACAGCTTTTCAATCGGTAGGTTGTCCATGATGACCTTAACGCCTTCTCCGATAGTCTCTTGCAAGTATGAGAGCCTAGACCGAGCCACTATCAACAGGCCGTTGGTGGCGGACTCGACAAGGCAGTATGGTATGGACTTGTGAACTGCAATGGCTTGGTTTGCTGGCAGAGTCCAAGGGGTTGTCGTCCAGATCAACGCATGGATCGGACCACTTGCAGACAATCCAGAATTGGTCAACGGGAACTTGACCAGGGCGGCAGTAGAGACGTGATCCTCCTCGTACTCTAGTTCCGCTTCCGCCAAAGCAGTCCCCGAGGATGGCGACCAATAGACTGGTTTATTCTTGCGATAAATCAACCCGTGCTCCGTCATTGCTTGAAAGACGACCAACTGTCGCAGCTCAAAGTCCTTTTGCATTGTCTTCCAGTGATTCTTCCAATCACCCATAACAGCCCACGACCGAAAGTCGGCCATTTGCCTCTCGATGGCCTTGTATGCAAACTTCCTGGCCGCGCTACGGATTGCGACTGGATCGACGCCTTGCCCTCGCGCCCAACCATGCTTTTCCAGAGCTTTGAGCTCAATCGGTAGGCCGTGACAGTCCCACCCGGGTACGTAGTCCACTCTCCGGCCCTCACTTAGCTTCGACCGGCAGATAATGTCCTTGACGATCTTGTTGAGTGCGTGGCCGGCGTGAAGATCACCATTGGCGTAGGGTGGTCCATCGTGAAGGACGAACGTGTTCGAGGCAGGCCGCTCCCGGCGCTGCCAAGCATAGAGGTCATCTGTGCATCTTGGAAGGTATTTGGCAAGGTCGGCAGGCGTCGGCCGTGGTGGGAATGTCGACTTTGGGAGATGGAGAGTGCTCTTCAGAATTTTAGCTGCATCTTTCAGAGCTGCGGGCATATCACCCTACCACGCAGTCCGAAGCCGAGGAGCTGTTAGGTGACAGCAGCGCGCAGCTAAGTCCACGAAGAAGCCTAAGAGAAGGAAACTCGATAGAGGTTAGGTGGGAGTCATTATCTGCACGAACGTGCACGAAATCAGTCTGGAAGACAGTGTTGGATGCGACGCGACTTCTATCACGCGCACGTTCCGCAGTAGAGGATAAACCCGGTCGAGCACAACGCTACAAGACGCAACGAGAGTAACACAGAGCGAATTCATTTCCCATTCAGGAGTAACACGCGGGTATGGACGCAGGATCAGCGCTCATGCTCAAAGATAATCGAATGTACATGAACATGGAGACACAGTACACCAAAGTGCCCACCCAAACGCCGGGCGCCTCGCTCCTGACAGATGCACTGGATGCAAGCCAAAATATCACTCTGTCGATAAGGGCGAAGATTTTGGCGGACTCTCCGTGGACGACTTTACTCGTTCCGAATCCTTTCCCTGAATCAAACCACTAGTCGGAGACACTCTTGACGCCCATTCCCTGAGACAAGTTAGCATGTCGGATTCGACTGAGGATCGCAGGAGACACTCACGTCCAGCTCCCGTCGTAAAGCCTTCGATCATGCTCCGAGCCAAAGCCAGCCTCCTTGAGGGCAGCCTCGATGATAGCTGCGGTCACGCCCGTGCCACAGCTGGTAATGAAAGGTGTCTGTGGATCAAGTTGTTTAGACTCGAAAACCTTTCTCAACTCCTCGCCAGGAAGGAGGGTCTTGGTGTCTGGATCCAACAATTCTTGAAAGGGCACACTCGTGGAACCAGGCATATGTCCACTTTTAATACCTGCCCGTGGTTCTGGCTCGGTTCCTTCCCATCTGCCCTTGGATCGCGCATCAAGTATCTGGATGTCTTCCGAGCCCTCTTTCCCATGGTCATAGCCTATCGTCTTCATTTCTGCGAACTTCACCACCATGTCGGTGTTGTAAGCGGGAACGGGATATTTGGTTATGTTGGGGACTTCCGGAGGACCTGTTTCCACAGGATAACCTTCCTGGACCCAGACACGGAAGTTGTTCAACACGTGAACTTTGGGATGGCCAAAGACACGCATGGTCCACGCAACGCGAGGAGCGGAGAACAAGCCGAGCTCTTCTGTATCGTAGACGACCACTTCATCTTCTCTCCTCACTCCCAGCTTGGACATTGCATCTGCGAAAGCATCGCAAGTCGGTAGCATGTGTGGCCATTCCGACTCTTGGTCTTTGACCTCATCGATGTCGAAAAAGCGTGCTGTTGGAATCCTCTTCTTCAGGAATACTTGTAGGCCGGTCCTCTTCTCTGGGTCGTTGGGCATAAACCACGCGGCACATATGGGAATGACCTTGGGAGCTGTGGAAATGGCAGTGGGTGCGTTCTGCTTCAGAGCTTCGTCAAGCTCTTTCGGGGTGACGAGGTAAGAGGAAAAGCCGCGGCAACGTGAGAATGAGCTGCGATGGGGATGGCTTAGCAGTGGGCGAGCCACTGCGGGGCGCCAGAGCGACACGAAGCCCTTTGGCGTTCGCATTTTGTTCGCTGGTACCTCGTATGTAGATCGGTTAATATCGTGACATTGTTGCAACCAGATCCAAGAGAGGTTTGGATCACTGCTCTCGGCTTCAGCAGTCTGTCTTGCCACAAACTAGCTGTCTAGAGGGTGCAGGGAGATAGGGAGTAGTAGTATGAGTAACAGCTTAGCAGAAGAAATCTACGGACGGGATGGTATCATTTCCTCCTCCAAGCTTCCCGAGCTTTTCCTTTCGACTCCGCATCTGACGTAGTTAGTTAGATTGGACGAGAACGCCAGAACATCCAGAACTTACTCCACCTCGAGTCTCCGATCTTCAGATCGGCGGTCTGGAAGTTTGGACGCGGCGCTTTGACACGCGACAGGCATGTGAAGCAATACACAAGCACTGCATTTTTACTGTGCACCATTTCAGCCTGACCATCACCACATCCTCGACATTTGCCAGGCTGCAGCTTCACGACTAGGCGGTGCCGACATGAAGGTCAACATTAAGAAGTGGCACGCCGTCGCCACATGGCGATGGGACATGCCTGAAGACGAAGTCTGTGGCATCTGTCGCGTCCAGTTCGACGGTACTTGCCCTACATGCAAATTTCCAGGCGACGACTGTACCTTGCTCATGGGAAAATGTGGCCACTCGTTCCATATGGTGCGCACTCTCTGTTTCGATTTCGGGATTTTGCTGACTGGAGTAGCACTGCCTATTGACCTGGATTCAACAAGAGTCCTCGAAGGGTCTTTGTCCGATGTGTCGTCAAAGTAAGCTTCCGCCAGCCCTGTGCAACAGACTTGTTACTGATAACCACAGAATTCGAGTGGAAGCAAGGTGGTGGACAGGAACAGGTGGCGAATGCAACAGGACAATAACTGCTGCCTGCGAAAACATCCCTATCACCTGGAACTTATCGATTGCTTGACGCCAGGCACCATATCTTACAAGGAGGCACTGCTTATGACATTCATGTCAACGAACTGGTCTGCCACTACGACAGGCTTAGGTAGCCTTGCAGTCCCACAACTCCAATCTGCGCTTCCGACGATTATCTATCGGTCTTAGCTCGGGCATGTCAATTGGCGCTGGGTGCGGTCCACACTCCAACGACAACGCTGGACCAAAGTCGTAGTAACTATCGACACACGATCATGCAACGTCGTGCCATACCCAAACACCGAATTGAGCAGCAGGTTGTCTTCGCTCCAGGGTGGAGCCTGGTATGCAAGAGTATGCCTCCAACAATCTCGTGGAAACCTCAAATTGCAAGCTCCATACGGCCCTTACGACCTTGATAAGTATAGACGCCGGGACAAGGGATTCGCACGAGCACGTTTCTCAATGTCCAAACGATATATCGACCGCCCATATCGCTTGGGGCAAGTGAGGAAGAATAGCGACCGGATATCCTTCAGATGGCCGCCTGCAGCAGTCAGTCCGCCTCATAGGGCAAACTAGCAACAGATCCGGTCGATCGCCGCAGCTTCCTCGCAACGATGTTTAATGTCCATCACACAGCAGCATCCTACATATGTGCTGCGGCCGGTAATTGGAAAGTTCGCTCAAGAGGCTCTGAATCTACCTTCACCCTGCTGACTGTCTTCAATACGAGCACTCAATCCTTCTCTACCGACATCTTGCCCATTTCACAAGCCTCGCCTTGGGTCGTGTTGGTCTGAAGGGATGTGTAGAATTATTGCTTCGGAGAAGATCGCGGATGTGGGTCCTGACTGCATGCTGTTCACTGTCGTCGTGGATCCATTGCCAGAAGTAGCTCATCAAGGTTTATGGGGCGGTTGGTTCTGTATGGGAGAGATCGCCAACTGGAGGCGACATCTCCGCGGTCCTATCCCACCGCGATGTGGAAGTACCGAATGATACACCAGTCGTGCTACTGGAATCTTGCTCACTTCTCGCACCTTGCTTTGATTCGTAGGACGCCGATGCGTTAATACAAGCATACCTGCCTGCCACTTGGGTTGAAAGCCATACTAGCTTACGTCCAATTCAGCATTCGGCCCTCGGAACTCTCAGTTCAGATTGTACATCTTTGTGACGGCCACTGGGTCCACTTTTTGTCCTCGCACACTCTGAGTACATTTCCGAAATGAAGACAACGTCCTTCAGCATATGCTATTGCTTCTCAGGATAGTGATATTCGTAGGAGTCCACCTCCATGGCGTCCAGGGCACCGTTGGGGGCTTCGAGGCTGAAGTCGTTGACCCGATTGACACGTTCTGTGTTTAGGATATGGAGCCCTGGGGTATTTTGCCGTGTCGAGCCTGGTCTGTCTGCGCAAATTGGACACTTGAAGCGCGAGGTCCTGTCGGCGGGTCTTGTGGTTTCGGCACTAACAGCCCAAGCCATATATACCATGACATCGTCATGTTTGAGGTTGCGGTAGTCGGGCTTTGCCACGATTTCTCCCTCCTTATCCTTGCTGCAGTAGATCGGGTACCACAGGACCAGGTGGTCGTAGAGATGACGCGGTGGCTCCGGGGAAAAGACTATCGCGTAGCTTGGAGTCAACATTGCGCGCCTCAAAGCCCTGACAAGCAAGACAAAATCTTCGAGCTCCATCTTCCGGACGTGGGGATTGTGCTTTCCATGGAGCTGAAGGAATCGTTGGAAGATGGTGTGCGTTGGGTCGAAGCTGAGAGGGGAGGGTTGTTCAGATCCTCGAGTCTCTTCGCTGGTGGCAGGAGTCGTGCTCGCCATGCTTGGTGCATCGACAATATCCAACAAGTTGCTAAGTTGGTAGCGATGCTCTTCTCTAGGGAGACTTGGGCATTCCGGAAAGATTGCGTTTTAAAGAAGTATCTAGGTAAAGGGTCATCAAATCAAATGAAGCAATTGAAGCAGTTGAAAAGGCGTCAAGGCAGTTGTCAGATCAGATGACAGCCTTCTTTGTTAGCAATGTCACTTTCACTACTGTAAAAGTGCTTGTTGTGGTGGGAGAGGCCAGCGTCAAATCCTTGCCGCACAGACACAAAGAGCCCTGTGCTTTCCAACTACTTGCTTGAAATCCCAGCCTCGTTTTCATTGTGCAGCCAACGACGACATCCAGTAACGGCGCCATCCTGACAATTAGTCAAGACGCACCGCCGGAATCCTCGCAGTGAATCTTGTATACGGCCAGCAGGATCTCACGGTCCTGTCATTGGTCAGTGTGGAAGACCAAGCTGTCCTAGCTGACAGCTGTCTCGAGTCAACAATAAGACAGCCTCCCTCGCGTGTTGGGTGCTCCCGTCGGTTGAGATACGTCAGTCATACAAGGAGGACTATGTGATGCTAGAGAAGGAGAGGAGAAAGACGCCTTGAGATAAGGTGTAACCGATACCTCGTCAGGAGTGTCCTATGTAAGGCTGGCACAAAGTCCCTATCCCTAGTATGGAGGACGCCTTCACCGCGTTTCACCTCGTTCCAATCACCGCAGTACATATGGCAATGCACTGCGTGGAGGCGGGGTCGGGCACATCAAGGCAGGGACGACGCCTTGTTACTGTGGTCAACAAGGCAGACTCAATCTTGCTTCTCACACATGCATTCACACCGCTCATCTCTTCAGCGGCTAACGAGGCACACCCTTCTTTTTTGCACCAAGATGCTCTTGTGACCTTCCAGCACGCTGACGGCCGCCGAAGATCAGTCTCTGAATGGTTTCACTCACCATATCGGAACAATGGAGGATGGAAGCAGGAGATATGACTTGAGTACTGCCGACGAGGGTGATGGCGATGACAACGACGCACCCGAGGACCTCACGCCGGAGGCTGCAATACCCATGGTCCCCTTGGCGGCTGCTACTGACACCGATCGCATCTCTCCCACACCTTTGGGTTGTAACTACCCGCCCATCGAACCGATTTCGAACGACGGCAGCACCAACGATGATGTTGTTTCGGAAAATCTCGTCCCAGACACACTTTCTCCATCCTCCAGAGGACTGGGCCATGCTATAGAAGCATTGGCCCAGGCAGTGTCTAGGCTAGACAGCACGATGTCGATGCAAGCGAAATGGCCGACTTGGTTTTCCTTTGCTCAGACATTTCTGTCGGTGTTCTCGCTATTGATAGCCATCATTATGGCACGTCCGCAGTGGTTCGACCATCGATTGAATGAGTGGATGGCGCGGTTGGCGTTGAAAAGTTACTGTGCCAATTACACGCAAACTGTGCGTCCCTTGAACAGGCTTACAGCGGCTATCTGACTTCTCCAGGTCAACGAAACGGAAACACAATCAGTTTCCTTGTGCGCCGAGACCAATCTCACGGATGTTGCGCCTCTACCTTCGCTTGCCAAGCGATTGTTGCCTGTCTCACCTTTTTCAACAATCGACCTAGCCCAAGTGTCTCGGATCGAGATAGCACGCTTCTTCGTGATTGTCTGGCTGGTGCTTGAGGTGATCATCCTTTGGCGAATTGCTCACCACAGGAGAACACTCGCACGGACAAGGATTGTAAGCTTGTGCCCTGGTTGTGAAACCGTCTAACTTTTGTCATTTGTCCACAGCTATATTATCTCACACCGTGTGTGGTGGCCGCCGAGAGCTTCTTCATGCAACCAAAGCACATTCTTCTCTGGAGCGTCAAAACTCTCTTCGTCGTAGATTGTTCTCTCTTCTGCTGGCTGTGTTTATTGGTCTCAATCCTTTACAGGCCTTCTATACTCGATCGTGTCTTTAGATGTGGGCGTAGGATGAATATCGACGTTCAAGCGCCGACGCGCGGGCCGGACTTGGAAGAGGGGTGTTGGGGATGGCGGCATGCATTATGCAAGCAAAACAAGTCTGCCGATGGAGCGCGTCGAATGTGCTCCAGGAACTGTATATAGCTCACAGGTCAGAGGACGATCGAGTGTCGTCTTTGAAAGCGACTGCATCATCTCGTCGACTCGGGCCGAGGATATCTCGTGAACAGGCAAACAAACCCCCCTCCCCTCCAGAAGGGGTGTAGACCGAGCCGCGAGATCTTCATCAACAGCTCAATTGACGTTTCAAAACCGCTCCACTGCCTTGAGCAACTTCTTCAGTCTCCCTTGGACGATCGATCGCAAGCTCGCACTGCTCAGGGAAAGTCTGAGGACTCCCCCGTCCGACATAGGAAAATATCACCATGGATAACCCTTCGGTATGCAGCTTTCACGCTCTCCTCAGCGTTGCCACCGGGGTAAGCACAGTAGTGCGTAGATGCCGAACAAACCATCGACTATTCAAATCCATGGACACACAAGTGAATTGCTCGATTAGAAACATCCGCCATATCTTGGTGATCAGACCGTTGCTGAATATAATGGCTGACAATCATCAAGGCACTGGAGAGACCGACTTTCTCTGAAGGGGCAATTCCAGCTTCTTCCCTCGGCTGTCACGCCCTGTGCATGCGCAGAAGTGGGATTGCGAGTAAGAGAAGTTCCTGCTGCCTGAAACAGGTGCTCTATTAGGGAGTAAACGATACTTATCCTATACAGCTCGTCCATACGAGCACCGCCCACGACCCGGGACACGGCAAGAGTGCATGGCGTGGCCTTTTGAGGTTTGGTTGGTCTGGTTGCGAACGAAGCCGTGGCCCCTCCTGGTCCTTTCAAGCTACAGCCTCGTCAGATCCCAATACGTCGTCTTGCCACTCTGACTGGATTTAGAGTAGCAAGGACGGGGCTAGTAGGTTCACACAGTTTGTCGTACCCGTAGCAAGTGGGCAAACCGGACCGCTATCCGTAGCCTTCAGCTCAACAAGCTTTCCTGCAGATCCCCCCGGTGCGGAGACACAACCTGTCCGAGACTGAAATGTGCACAGGCCCTGGTATCAGTGAGGCATACATGAACGTGCCCAGTGACGCCGAATGTTGGCAAATGGCTGCTTTCGGTAGGTCTGGTCACCACTCAACCTTGACTTCCTGCCTTTATTTCAGTGTAGATTCTACACCCTCTCTGATCATGGTTGAAATCAGAATAGAATACCGGTCGGCAGCCTCAGACATCCTGATGGACCGAGACTGAGCACCTCTGAGTACCTAAAGTAGCTGGCTAGGGTAATAACCTGGAGAGGCATGTGTCGATAGAGTTGGAAGGGTCCGTTGCATGCTCGACTAGTACTTACGGCCATCTCTAAGCGGTCGGGCGGGCTGTGATTTGGTACAGTACGTCAGATAGGACCAGTGGCACGCACTTGGAGGTGGCTGTTTCTGCGACATCCGTCTGCCTGCCTGCCTGCCTGCCTCTCTACCTCCTGGATATACGTCTCCAGATACCACGCACATATGTACACACACAACGGCAAGTAACACTGGCTGCCACTGGGCCCGTTATCGCCAATAACTCGGCCCCCGCCCCTTCAAGTACGTTTCCCACGCCTCATCGAGCACATGGACCACCTCGTCCGGTAAAGGGCCTTTTTCCAAATCCACCAGATTACTCTCCAGTTGTTGCAACGAACTGACGCCAATGATGACGCCGTCGTTGCCGCCGTCTTTGGCGAACTTGAGCAACGAGTGGTGGACGCACCATCGGAGGGCGGTTTCCAGAAGCGTGAGACCGTGTTTCTGTACGACGAGTTCGATGTGTTGGAGGGCGAGGAAGGTGTTGTCTTGGAAGTAGCGGTCCCGGTACATCTGGCAAGGAGACGACATGGTTAGATACCGTCATACTAGAATGGGGGCCGTCCGTCTCAAGGGAGCGCATGCACGTGCTGCTGGTACAGTAGATGGATCGACCACAACTGGAAAAGCTGCCAGCCAACCAGGGTTCTTAAAACCTCACGCCTTACATACCTGTCCTGCCCGGTGTGTGGTCGCAAAGCGTCCTTCTTTCGGAACTTCGGATTTCGACTTGTACTTCCCGCTAAAGACACCTCCAGCGAGCTATGGCTGCGGGTCAGCGAGAGCCATGAAGTGCGCCGATGCCATGGGGACTTACCGGGTTGTACACCACCAAGTCAATGCCGTACCTGTTGCCCTCGACGTCAGCTCAATTGAATAGCCGGAACACAGGTGTTTCGTCACTGGCAGGGCCAGACTCACTTCCTACAAGCCGGGACCAGCTCCTTCTCAATATCCCTCGTGATAGCATTGTACATGGCCTGGTAGATCGTGGGCTTCACCCACCCTCTTTCGTTGGCAATGTTCCAAACCTCGGCGACTTCCCAGGCCGCGAAGTTCGACAAGCCGAGCTGCACGAACTTCCTTTCCTTGAACAGCTTGTCACACTCCTCAAGAGTGTCTTTGAAGGGCACAGATCTGTCCGGCGCATGCAGGTAGAAGATATCCACGGTCTCGGTCCCGAGCTCTTTCAGACTCTTCTCCAAACTCGCTCTAAGCTTCTCGGGCGCATGATCCCCAGGGTTGACTGGGTAGCATTTCGTTGCCAGGGTCAACCCCCTGTCTTTCCACTTCGCTTCTCTGGTAAACGCCTCTTGCTCGCCTCCGATGTACGCTCGCGCGGTATCCACTTCGTTGTATCCTTGCGACTGAAAATAATCGAGGTTCTTGTTATAATCGTCCAATGTAGTGATGCGACCGCCTTTCGACTCCGTGCCGGGAGGGCCAAAAGTCATCAGGCCGAGGATTACGCGTGGCTTTTGAGGGCCCATTGTAGAGGTGACGAGGGGCATTTTGGCAATCGGCGTGGGAAGTCGGAGCTGATGTGTGACAGATGCAAGGCGCGTGGTGGTGCTGGAGGTAAGCGAGGCGACGGAACGTGGAATAGCTCTATTCAACATCAAGATCAAAACGAAACCTCTGTCACGGAAAAGAAAATTACACTGGATCCAGGAGATAAGGTCTTGAATTGGTACTTCATGTCGCTATCACCACATCGGACATTCGCCCGTAGTGCCGTGCGGGATGGCGAGATGACGCCATTGAGAAGCTTCTCCAATTGTGCGGGACAATCAGATGGCCTTGCAGCGGATGGAGCACGGGAACCTTCTCAGAGGAAATGGTCACCATCGTTCCAACTCTTTGCTGTGAAATGAAAAGTAGACGGCTTGCCCAGTCCGGACGACACGGAGCCGCTCCGACGATTCGTGTTCGCCCTTGGTTTGAAAAGCAAAAGTGTATACCGTTCGGAGACAATGGGTGCTCATCGGTGCATGTGCTGCACGTATGCATGTTTGCAGCTCGTGCCTTTCCACCAGATCCCAAAGTGGAACTATCAACCCCGACCTCAAGTCCCGCCTGTTCCGCCCCTGCCCCTGCCCCTGCCCCGTCTGGCTCTTGAACCAAAGCGGAACTTCATGTCGTCGTCATCGTCACTGTCGCCTCCTCGGACAGTCGTGACAGGCAAGGTCTTTTGACGCTTGGGCTTACTGGCATCGGCAGTCGAGCTCACAGGCCTCTTGCCCTTCTGCGTCTGTGTTCGTCTCTGTGTCAGGTCACCACCTTCCGTATCGGAACCATTCGCGCTGGCTTTCTGAGTTCGGTCCGCGGCGCGAGTCCGTCTTGGTGTGTTCGGGTTGATATCATGTTCCGCAATCTCTGCTGCTTCGCGCTGTAGACGGGATATTGCTGGGCTTGTTTGCCTGACTATTCCGTCTCGACCATCCTCTTCACTAGGAGCACGCATATCCTCGAAGTCGTCATCGTCAGGCACTACTCTGGTCTTCGATCTCCGACCGCTGCTTCCACTTAGCTGTTGCGTCTGACTCTGGGTTGTCCGCTGGCTCCTCGCCTGCTCCTTGCGTTTCCTGTCCCTTTCAATCTCTCTGTCTTCTTCGGTGCGTGGCCAATACTGGTCGCCTAACCCGCCGCTCTTGATGGGCACCTGCTCTAGCGGTACGATAACTTTTCTAGCATGAGCTCTCGGCTGCGCCGGATCGCCCTTGCGACGGAATCCCTTGAAGTTCTTACGACCATTCCACTTCGGATCCCACTCTGAGCCGTGATCTCTATTCACCCGACCTTTGATTCTCTCACTCTTGTCACGGAGCGGAAGATCGAGGGTAACGACTTCGACCAGATTGGCAGGGCCCCTGTCTTCGATGTCTGCCAGACCCAGTTCGGACTCATCCTTCCCGGCTGACTCCTCCTCGAGTCGTTTTCTTACGGCTTCGCGCACATCAATGACCTTTTCCTTCTTGATCTTCTTGACGAGCGCTTTTTGCCGTTGAGGCTCCTCTGCATGGAGGTGACCATTGGTGGTTGTTTCGGCTAGCTTTCGTCTCTTCAGAGCGGTTGCATTTGGGAGGAGGTCGTCCATCTCGTCAGCGAAAACGTCGGCAGGCTCCTTAGTCAGAGAGTGTCGTCTCTTCTTGGCCGTTGAGAGGGGTTCCTGTTTGATGTTGGATACTTGAGTCGGCATACTCGGCTGTGTCCGTGGTGGTTCCGGATCGTCCGGCTCGTCTTCTTCAACAAACTCATTCTCGTCATAATCATCAACAGCATCTGGATCAAATCCATCGTCGAAATTCTTGAACTTGGTAGCCTGCGAAATTTTCGACAGGGAGAATGGTCGCGGAGCGGGCTCTTCTGCAGAATGGCTATTTTGAGAGATACTCTGAGCCGAATTCTGGGAAGGTTGGGTGGCTGAGGCTGCCTGGTTGGTTGCCAGTCGTGGAGCTGCACCAATTTCCGATACTTGAGATCCGGTGACGCCGTTCGTGCGGGCCTGTGTCAGGGTGGTTGAGACAAGAGAATTAGCAGCAGTCGGTGCAGGCGCAATGATACTATCATTTGTGCTTTCAAAGGGCACCGTCTCCTTCAGGAGTCCAGCATCGTTCGACAATATAGCCTCCAGAAACTCAGATTGGTCAATGGCCCGCTGGTCCATCTTCAATACAGCCTCGTTCATGATTGTGTTTGTCCATTCTTGTAGAGCGTCATCCTTGAGGGAAGGACGAACCAAGATGACTCCGCCTTCTGACGAGCTATCCTGCACGTCGCCATTCTTGCGTCCAGCTACATTCTGCACGAATTGTAGGAGGTCATCGCCCGTCGTTTCAGCATTGACCATCTTAAACAACAGCGCCTTTCCATGCCCGTCTGTTATGACAGGCATCAGGTTATCATACTGATTCTGGTCGCAAAACACAAACGTGTAGTGCTCGAAAACATTAGCTCGAGCTGAATCTGGTTGATAAGCCTCTGGCGGTTTCATGGTAGGTTCCTTTCCAGGGGGAGGAAGATAGTCTTTCGCGTCAGGCCAGTTGACGTCGAAGTCGATTTCTAGTGGAGACAGGTTGACATCTTGGCTCAAGGTCGTAGGAGTGGTGGCATAGTCGAGAGCATCCAAATATGCCTCTGTCACAAGGTATTTGCCATTGACTAATGCCTGCAGTCCCTTTGGCGTATTCCTCTTGGCGGCAACAACATGAGTGGTGTGCCTAGAGAATTCACCGATACCCTTGATATCATAGTTTTGCACTCTTGCCTGCTTGTCCTTCAGCACGCCCGCCTTGATCTCTTTTTTGAGCAGGTTAAATGTGAGAACACAAGGCTGCCATGTCACCGTAAACTCGTAAGGGCATGTTCCTGGTCGAATTGAGTTTTCAGCAGCTTTGAGCTCCGTGGAGGGATTCGGTTCCGACTCGTTCTTTGGGTCCTTCTTTTTGAGAGGTACGCCGTTGACGAAGGTACCGGTCTTCGAATGATCTTCGACTCGTATCTTCGCTCGAGCGAAGATATTCCCCACATCGCCTTCTTTTACCGGCTCAACGGTAACATTGAAGTGTTGTCTAGATACTGTCTTGTGGTCAATCGCGAGCATGACACCATCTTTCTTCACCCGACCGAAGAGGTACCGCTGGCCAGGCTTGAGCCACATTCGCTTGCCCTGCATGAAGTCGGCATTGCTGTCGAGGATCCACATCTTGGCTGCATCGTAGTTGAGAAGAGGAGAAGAGGGTAGAGGTGTCTATTACTGAGGTTTAGGTGAGTGTCGTAGCAGGCGGCAAACAGCAAGCGACAGGGCACGTAGTAACAATTTTTGTGACGCGCGACACGCTCAGACGTTTGGCCCTGGCGCCTGGAAGAGTTGCAGGCGTGGAGAGGCTAGCGAATTAGTGGCATGGGTGCCTAAAAGGTTGCTCCCGCAGATGTTGGGGGCCAGGACTTTAGCGGCCGCCGATGTTGATGGTTGTGGAGGGGTCTCAAGGGTCCTGGCCAAGTGCGGGGCAGGGCAGCCCGGACTCGCTGGCTTAATGGAGGTTCTCGGATCAGCAGGGCCATTCCAAGGTCGTCGCTTGCTCATTGTCATTGGCAACGGGCTTGAGCTGGGGCCAATCAAGCAGATAAAGCGATTACAACGCCAGTCTCATCTGTTTATGCCCTCAGCTTCCTCCTTCTGATCTCTCTACGAAGGTTAGAGCCCGATCAGCAGAGCGTATCTATTGCAACATGTCCAATTCGATCGAAGAGAACAAGCCGGACCTCAAGGTCGATGAAACCCCAATCTCACCCATCGAGCGCCGTAACTCGCTCGAGAAACACCTACAGCATCGCCCTGATGTCCAGGACCTAAAGAACCGCAATATCCTCTACGATACCAATGCCGCGCCGTCAGTCTGCTAGGCGCTTTGGAAAGGCGATTTCACCCACTGACTCCGGGTGTAGGTCGTTGCAAGCCAAGCAACACGAACTCGAGCGCCAGCAACAGTCGGACAACCTCAGAAAGTACCTCGAGAAGCGTCCAGAGCGAGACGAATTGGTTGAGCGTTAGTTTTCACTTGCACTGAACTGAGGACGTTCATCTGACTACTCGACAGGAAACATCCTACCCGACTCCAACGCCGCCCCAGCCCTTCAGGCCAGCCAGAAAGCGTTGCAGAAACAGATGCGAGCAGACAGCCTGGACCAAAAGATCCAGCATCGGCCGAAGCCAGAGGATTTGATCAAAGAGGGCATTCTGGAGACAGATGAGGACCCGACCAAGCCATGAAAGAGACCGAGTGTTGTCGGGAAGGTTTCCTCACTATAAAGCTGATCTAGGTTGTAGGGGGTTGTGGCTATCTCTCAATGGAGGACCGAGACACAAATGCTTCAGTAGCTCACGAAATAGGCCCAGCATTTGACCAGAAACCCAGTCTTCTTCACTTTGAGCGTTCCCCTTCCCCTTCCCCTTCCCCTTCCCCTTCCCCTTCAATAGCTCTCGACTGCCACACCGTCACCCCCTGCGTCCGTGGAGGACGTGTCCGGTCTCCAACCTTTCGGCCTCTCCTTGCCTCGTACGATCATCTGGTAGACGCCATTCTCGACCTTCTCCACCGACTGCCTCGTCGTTTTGAGTTTGGACTCGAACTCCTTTGCCAAAGGGTAGACTTTCCCGGGGTTAACCCCTTCGAGGGCCGCTCGGAGATCTTGCATATCGGTCAGGATCGAGGACTTAGACGGCTTGCCTTCTCCTGAATACGCCGGAAGCTTCCCGTTCGTGGCCATATACGTGATGGCAAACCGCATAAGCTCGCCGGTCATGTCAAACAGACCGAGCGCATAGTCCTCATAGGTGAGCATGATTCCTTCGGGGAGTTGTGCCGCTGCGTCATCGAAGCTCATAATTCGTTGGGTCTCTAGATAGTGCTGGAACGTCACAGCCTCTATGTACTCTTGGATGCCTCCTGTAATTCTGTCCCGGTATCGATACGTGTTGATGCTCTGTAGATCTGGGACGACGCTCTGCAATAGATTACGGATGGTAGTGTACATGGGCGTGGTTGTCTTCGATATTGAAGGGTGGATAGGCTTGCCCAGTTCACGAACTCTGTACTTGTCGCGTGAGCCGGCTTGCTCGCCCTCTTTCTGTTTGTGAGCGTAGTGTCCTACCTTTGTAAAGCGAAAATGCTGTGGGCGAGGTTTCAGTGATGGCCACGTCGTCAAATTAAAAGCGCCAACTCACATCTTCTTGCTTTGGGCAGTCACATCTCTGGACACTTTGGTGATAGTCTCTCTCCGATCATGGTGCTCGTCAAGCTCTGCCCGGAAGGTTTCAAAGATGGGGATGAACGGCGACTTTGCGTCTTCAGAAGATGCGGCTGGATCGGTTGCCATATCCTCTGGTTTCCTTTTCACGCCTGCCATGATGAATTCTGAGGTCTAAGTTGTGGTGACACAGATGACACAAACCTTGCACAGTAACAGACAAATGGTGAGAACAGAAGTGAAAGACAAAGTCGAAATAATACGGTGAAGTTGATCCAAATTCCCACGCTGCTCCCCAGAGATCGGATTGTTGATTCTTCAATCGAGGTGAGATGCACGAGTTTCTGCTTAGACTTATCCCTGCGACGACAGTTCTTCCAGGCTAATACGACCTGGCAATTCCATATACCGTGGCCTACTCGCATGGTCCTATGTCACTGCTTGTGCTCATTGCTGTTGCAGCAAGTGGTGCAAGCCCTGTGTGCCTGTGAGGCTGACGTAAATGATGTTCCTGACTCTGCCAACAGCGGCCGCTAATGCAGCCCCTGAGACCTTAATTCGCATGCGTCGAAGTTGTGCGGCTCGTGCCTGTCACGCCCATCAATCTCGACACATCACATCCTTCGGCGACGGCGGCACAACAGAGCCACCGAAGGTGCAGTAGCTGCGAGAGAGTTGCTTGAGCACAACAAGAGGCGGAAGAGATGCAGACAGTGCCAACGCTATGGGGTCTCTCGTCAAACATTTCCTCTCGTCGCGCACCTCGATCTTCGGCGCAGCCTTCCTCTTACGCGCTGTCCTCCTCGTCTACGGAATCTACCAGGACTCGGTCTCGGCCTTGAAGTACACGGATATCGATTACTATGTCTTCACAGACGCAGCTCGAGCCGTGTCGAGGCACTCTCCTCCCTATGACCGTGCTACGTACAGATACACTCCGTTGCTCGCATGGATCTTGTTGCCCACGAGCTGGGGAGGCCTGTGGTTTCACTTTGGCAAGGCGTTGTTTGCTCTGAGTGATCTAATTGCCGGAGGGCTGATTCTGAGGCTGCTGAAGAGGAAGGGTCTGCAGGAGGAACGAGCATTGAGATATGCCAGTGTCTGGCTTTTGAATCCAATGGTCGCGAACATCAGCACCCGTGGAAGCAGTGAAGGGTTTCTCTGTGTCTTGGTCATGGCACTCCTCTGGGCGTTTGAGACAGGAAAGGTTGCATTATCGGGACTTCTACTTGGAATGTGTGTTCACTTCAAGATATACCCCTTCATTTACGGTGCCAGCATGCTATGGGCCCTGGAGACGCCTGCATCTTCAAGGGAGGCGCCCAAGTCGATCTTGCAGCGCGCATTGCAGCTCATCAATACCAACCGCATAATCCTAGTTGTCACCTCGGCACTCACTTTCACAGCACTCAACATCCTGATGTACAACATCTACGGCGCTCCTTTCCTCCAACATACCTTTTTTCACCATCTGACACGAATCGACCATCGGCATAATTTCTCCCCTTACAACACGCTCTTGTACTTGTCCTCAGCCCAGACCACGAGCACATCCGGGATTGAGCCAGCACGATCCGTATCGTTCGAGTCCCTAGCTTTCATCCCGCAACTCCTCCTTTCCACGGTTCTCATTCCTCTCGCCCTGGCAAAACGAGACTTACCAACAACGATGCTGGCCCAGACGCTAGCATTCGTCACATTCAATAAAGTGTGCACGTCACAGTATTTCTTGTGGTACTTGATCTTCTTGCCCCTTTACTTGCCGGATTCATCCCTACGCCGGCGGCCGTGGCTGGGTGTCACGGCCTTAGCGATGTGGGTGTTGGGCCAAGCTCTCTGGCTGCAGCAGGGATACCAACTCGAATTTCTGGGGAAGAGCACCTTTGTTCCGGGGTTGTTTGGAGCAAGCTTGCTCTTTTTCGGCATCAACTGCTGGGTACTAGGAATTGTGGTCGGGGATGCTGTGCAGAAGCCGCCGAGCTCCCAGCGGTTAGTTCCGACTATGGAGGAAACGAAGGAGCTCTCCTCTTCAGCCAACACTTCGGGAGAGACAAGGGACGAGACATTCGCGTCAGACGTTAAATCCAAGCCGGTCGCCACTCGACGGCGCGGAAACAGTACCATTGATACCAGCAGTATCGCGAACGTCCATCTGGGGCCGAGGAATCGCGTCTTGAAGAGTAACTGAGGTACCAAATCTAACAATATCTATCACGAGCCTCCCAGACATGAACATTTGCAACAACAATAGGCGATCGTGCGACTGCCCCAATTATTCCTTTGGTAAACCTACAGTACCCCACACAGGTTTGAGTTGGGGAGTTTTGCCGTTCCGATTTCCTGCATGACTTGAGCCCCGCAAACTCCACTTGCATGGAGAAGCTGCTCTCTATGTGGGTGCCGCGTCGCGACTTGGGATGTAAATGTATATTAGGGCCAGGCGGGTTCCAGTGGAAAACGATGGACGCGCCCTTGATTCTACCGGGGTCACCCTGTGTGCTCAATCATTGCTGAGCCAGCCTGCCGCTTCGCGACGATGGTCGAACTAGAAGGTACCACCGCTAATGAAATCGGCCTTGCCAATGGCGCGAATGGCACCCTCCTCAACGGCGGCGGGGGTGATAAGCACGATGGGCAACAGAAGGACAACGTTATTGTGGCAAGTAAAAGTCTTCTCGAAGCCTCGACTCTTGTTCTGACATCGCCCAGGTTGGCGCAGGCCCTGTGGGCCTGCTAGTCGCTCTGCGTCTGGCGAAAGCCGGCATTCCGACAACCGTCCTCGAAATGCTCCCCTACGTTGAACAATCGCCTCGGGCAGCGGTGTACCACGCCGTCTCTGTGCGAGAGCTCGACCGAGCAGGCGTCCTAGAAGACTGTCGGAAAAGGGGAAGCACAGGCTCGGATGTCTGCTGGAGAAAGGTCAATGGCGAGATCATCGCAGAGATCGACCGTAGGCCGGAACCCGGCGAGTATGAAGTTCTGGTTCTGGGACAACACGAACTTGCGGAGGTCATATTCACGCACTACAACCGATGTGAGGGTAGTCAGGTGTTATTCAACCACAAAGTCACCGAGGTTCAAAACTCGGATGCCGGAGTGGATGTTACGGTTGAGACACCCGAGGGCGTCAAACACTTTCATTCAAGGTACCTTGTCGGCGCGGATGGAGGTCGAAGCAGTGTCCGTCGTCTGATTGGCATCCCTTTCGAGGGGTTTACTTGGGACTTTAACCTGGTTGCCTGCAACGTCGTTTACCCATTCGAAAAGTACGGGTTTCAAGGCGGCAACTTTATCGTTGACAGAGATCATTGGTGTCTCATTGCCAAGTTGAGCGAGCCGGGCTTGTGGAGATGCTCCTACGGCGAGCTTCCTGGCTTGACACATCAAGAGCTCTTGGATCGACAACCCATGAAGTTCGAAGCCATTTTCCCTGGTCCAAGGCCGCTCAAATATGACTTGAAGATGGCGTCACCGTATAAGATCAACCAGAGATGCGCCACTACTTTCCGGAAGGCGTCGGTCCTACTTGCTGGGGATGCGGCGCATCTGTGCAATCCGTTTGGAGGTATGGGTCTCACTGGAGGCATTCTGGATGCTGGCGCATTGGGCGATGTGCTGTTGGCAGTCATAAACGAAGGCAAATCGGAGAAGCTCCTGGACAGGTACTCTGAGTTGCGAAGAAAGGTCTTCCTTGAGCTGGTAGACCCCAGGTCGCAGGCTAATGTGCGGCGGATATCGGAGAATGATCCTGATACCGTGGGACAGACCGACCCGTTTCTGAAGATGTTGAATGATCCGGCGATAGACAAGACAAAGTTGAGAGGGTTGGAGGATCTGTATGTTGATGTGATGGCGGGATATGAATAGGCCGCGCGAGCCTTTTTTGTCCTGCCGCTGCCGAGGGTTAAACACAGCACCTACAATAGAGGACACAGGATGGCGAATAAAGACTCGTATTCGTGCTCAATAGTATTTGCCAACGATAAAGAGGAGCTCGTGTGCCCAAATAGTCACGCAGACGCCTTAGGCGGCAGCGAGGTGGCAGTGGCAGTGCAAGCGATGACCGCGCATGTGGCTGTGCTGCTCGCAATCAAAACGCAACCGCCTGATAATCGAACCATTGACTTCAGTTGCCAGCCTCCTCAGCCCCTTCACACGTCCTCGACCTGTTCGCGTAGCAACATACAAGTCCTTCAACCGCATAACAAGAATCTGTCATCACCGTCGCATCCAGCGTAATTTCCCACGATAAGGTCGAGACGCAGCGAGAGCAAATTTCGTTTGAAGCATTCAGCTACTCCGCATTCCACCATCCGAGACGCCGCCAACACAGCAACCCCCCGAGAACTTCAACATACGACAGGATAACAAGAGTTCTGTGCGTATATCGAGTCCGGCCCTCGAGGCCGGCGCAGTCTCTTTACCATGCCTGTGCAAGAAGTGATCCTCGACAACCCGACAGCGGCGCAAGATCTTCAAGGGCGGCATTCAGTCCCTCCGTCAAAGGTCTCCCGCTCCGACGTCGCTTTCCCCCTAATGACGCCTCGGAAACGAGCGCCCTCTGTGGCCGATGCTCTCGAGCAAGTTGGGAAAACGATGGGAGTTCTCACAATACGAGCGACGGACTCCCCAGTGCAAGACACGGAGGCAGCGGACGTGAACGAATACCAGCCAGACACATCAAGGCCTCCACTCTCGCTGAGTGACCTCCCGTTGGAAGTGCAGGGGAAAGTGCTCGACTTCATCTTTGGAGACATGCATTCAGTCTACGCCGGGTCGACGTCACTGCGAGGAAAGAGCGTCTCGTCACTCATGCGACATCCGCGGAGGAAGGCCGTCTCAGACCTCGCCTTGGTCTCGCCGACCTGGCGCGACTTGGTGCAGGAGCGAATATACCGACACATCAAGATCAAGGGCACAAGAGCCGGATTGAAAGAATCAGAGGAATTCTTCTGCAACCACTCCCACCTCACGAGGTTTGTCCGACACATCGAGTTCTGGGTGCCCGTCTGGGGAGACAAGGCATCTCTTGACGACCGCGTCTTGAATCCCTTTCTCGGACCTGGACTTCTCCTTGACGGCACAAACGCGTTCCACCAGCTCGCCAATTTCCCGGCACACGAGCGAGACCTGATGCCGGCGCTTGACCCGCTGAGCTTCAGCTTTAAATTATGCGTCTACTCGGCCACCCTCTCGGAAATCTTCTCGCACATAAACTGTTTCTTTCCCCACGCCCGCGTTTTCACTCTCGAGGGCGGCCACTGCAAGAAATCCAACATGATCCGACAGTTCCCCCAGACGCTGTTTCCGGACCCAAGGCAGCGCCTCGAACAGCTACCCAACATCCGCACCTTCGCCATGCGCGGGGCGTGGAATATCATGCGCGAGTACACCCACTGGGCCACTATTGAGAAGGCCCTTCCCCACGTAGAAGAATGGCATTGCGGCTACGCGAAACCTCGCTACGAGGCCGACATCACCATCAATGAAATCCTCACCCGCTTACCCTCTCAACTTCGACACGTCAATATCTCCCTCGACGGTATGTACAGCAAAGACCCCACAACGCTGGGGTCGAGCTTCCCGGGCTCGCCAAATTCGCAGGGCCATCAGACTCAACACCTGTGCGAAAGCCTTGGCCACGTACTCCCCCATCTCGAGTCCCTCTCCTTTACCGGCAAAATCTGCGAATGTCTTTGGACCAGCGCACTGTCGGTGCTATCGTCACGAAAAGAAGAGCCCAGGCTCAAACACCTCGAGATTGTGGTGAAATCGTGCTGTCGACAACGTGTCACGGAAAGAGATCCCGAGACAGGCAAGTCAGTAACCCACGAGTTAGGCGGCGTTATTGCAGACGGAGCGGGCATAACGAATCTAGTCTTCATCAAGGCCTTTGAACGACTGGTGCTCAAGACTGTGGAAGCCTTACCGTTATTCCCAAACCTAGAGTACGTGAGAATACGGTTCATCGATTTGGACTCCCCATGCACCTTGCTCAATCCGTACTGGCTGCTGGAGAAGACGAAAGTCTACGGCATCTGGAACGAGGAGATTGTCGAACGGCTCGGTGAATTGAGACCCGAAGTCGGCTATGTCGAGTTGGGTGACGGGATCGAGTGCGCAGGTGGCAGTTACCACAAGCGGTCATCTTCGAATCCTGCGTCAACGGGAACTGGCAACGCGACAGATGGGTTCGGCAGCGTCGCGGCCTCAACTGGAGTCGGATCAAATTGCAGTCTCTATCCGAAGTCGAAACCCAAGAGCATCAAGACGAGTTCGTACAAAATCATAGCCGAGGCAAGGGGACAGTGAGTGAGTGCTGGACAGCCAACTCACGCAGAATCCGAGTCGAGAAAGATCGGAGGACCGTAGAGACCCGGTGTGTCCGTGTCACCATTCTCCGGATGAAGGGCATGGGGATATATTATGCTCCCTTGCGAGGAGACGTCATTGCAGGCGCGTATCACTTGCTGGCCACATGAATCCGGGTGTCTGGATGATTAATAAAAGTTCGTCGGTCTAGCAGGTCGTATGTATGGATGGATGGATGGATGGATGGAGTAAATATTGTCGTTCAAATGTTCCTCGCAAGTCGTCTCATTCCATCTCATCCGAGAGCTCGGATACAATCGATGAACGAATCCACCCACATGATCACTCAGCGCGTTTAGAGCAGGGAGTTTAAGGGCTTTTGTAGCAACGTTGCACACGAGATCATCCTGTACACACTACAGAAGCTTTTGGTAGAATTCCATACAGAACATGACACTGGCCCGCACGGAGCTCGAATCTAGTCGGGTCGAACGACGCGACTGAGTACACGGAGTAGACGTACCGCAATGGAGATACGGAGTACGAGGTACGTACCCAGCTAGATATGTAAGTCACCAGATGATATTTTCAACGAACCCTGGCTCTGTGAAGATACACAATCCATCCCGGGGACATCCTGCGTTTATCCCGATCCGGTAGAATCCACCGTCCTTGTTTCTGATGACTCGTAGAATTTTACTGTGTGTGTCTGTAGACTGTGATACTACGGGCTCGCTATGCGTGATCGGCTTCTCGGTTCGTTCATCATATATTGCAGCAGCCTTCCTCATCTTCCAAGTTGTATTAACACACCCTAACTCGCGCTGCTCGCGCTGCATCCTCTCTCTCACACACTCTCTCTCTCTCTCTTTTCTGCTTCAGGGAAGTTCGTTCCTCGACAGCGACGACTCCATCTCAGAAGTAGACTGTCCGCTTGTTTCGTGGACGACCGTCTTCATTGTGTCGACGCCACCGGACCTTCCGAACCCTGCGTGCGATTTCGGCTCCGACACATACGAGATCCCGGGGTCGGACAAGAACCTCGCTGGGGCGGGCGCATTGGCGGCCGTGTTAGCACGTGGTCGGTCTCTGCTTCTGCCCCGCCACCTGCGGCCTAGGATGAAGAAACCCAGTGCGACGGCGACCAGAGCGGCCAATGCTCCGATGACGACTCCTGCTATCGCCCCTCCGCTGAGCGAGGGCTCAGCAGTTGCTGTGGTTGTGACTGCTCTGATCACGGTCTCGGTGGCCGTGACTAATACTGTATTGCCGGATACCACTGTACCGGATTGTGCTGCCAATGCGGCAAAAGTGGTGGTGAGAAATGGTGCTTGATCTGATCCAGCTATCAGCTCTCAGCTATCACGGTCAATGGACCCGAGTAGAACGACTACAGAGAGTTCCCAGCGAGACTTACTCATGGTCGTGACACCGCCGGACGGGACCGCCGTGGGCGATGTCCCGAGCAAGGACGACTGCAAGGACGAAGCTTCTTCTGGAGTCTTGCCGGCGTTGGGGTTTTCGAAGGGACTTAGACATATATTGATGGACGCAATGTTGGAGGGACATTCTTCCCCAGCCAGACAACACCACGACGGAGCTTGAGGTACCCCATTCAAAACAGGCTGTCAGCATGTTCTGGGCTTGACGATACAGGTGATTCTTTTCCTTCACCATGTTGTTTTCACCTCCGTCTCTTCCTTCTTCCAACCGGAGAGAAGAGGCGAAAGGAAACAAGGTGAGTGGAAAGAAGAGCAAGGACCTACATGTTGTTGAAAATTTGTTCAGGCACAGAATCTGTCCGTCTCCAGGGGTGTCGACTCCGTCAGCGGCCGTCCCCAGGCAATTTTGTGCCCATGCCCAACAAGATCTGTATATGAAAGCGTCTGTCAGTGCTGCGTATACCTGCGAAGTATCCTACCATGCATGAGTAAGAGTGCCATGAGTGGATATGAGGTGCGAGGGAGCCTCGAGGATCTCAGTCAGACACTAGAAAGACTCGAGTCGGTATTCACCGCAAGCGATCAGTCAAAGGTTGAGGGCCAACCTTTCAAAAACTCAAACGTCACGACAGGCCAAGCTTGCACAGGAGAATAAGGAAGTTTTCACATACGCATCCGGCGCCGGGCACCCGAACGTACGACGCGTATCCAGCTGGTACGCGCAGATGCCTCCATGTGTGCCCAACCAACTGTCGTTCAACGAAGTGACGACCCAGTCGAGGTTGTACACACAGTTTCCGTCCCAGGTTGCCCAGAACACAGCCGAGTCCGAAGCCGGCCCTGGAGTCGCCATTCTATAACGTCAGGACGGCCTGAAAGGAGAGATTTCTTTCGAAAATGATATATATGCGGAGCCACGGTTCGTTGATTTTGCCCTTGGTCTTCGAGTGCTCGACGGGATTCATGTACTCGTATCAGAGTCGGGATCAGGCTGGGCTGGAACAAAGGGCCCGCCCTCCCTTTTCAGTTCTTGCCCCCGCCATAACCACTGCCTTCCGCCGTGCCCGAGCTCTTGGCAGTTCATAGACGAGAGGGAAACCGGGCAAAGGGGCACAGGCTACAGATGGTATGCTTCCGAATTAGGTCACATGTGGAAAATATAGCATGATCGAGCGTCGAGCCAAGCAACACCGCTTGTCTCGGCTCGCTTGGGGACCTCGGGGGGTTCCAATGAGCAGCACCGGCGCGGCAGGGCGGCACCGGTAGCGAAAGCCTAGACAAGTCGGACGTCCTTGCATCGCGACAAGTCAGCAAATGTAGCCGAGAATCTATTCCTCAAATTCTGTCAAGAATGCCAAGAGGTCCGCGGAGGTCCTTACCGAGGGAATCCCAGTACCTGGACTTCGGCCAGCATGAGTGACAAGTACGAGTACACGGCGGTACAAGTCCCCTAAGTCGAGAAAGCAGCTGCGGGAGTATGTTTTCGCTAGTGCGCACCTCTCGCCGTGCCAGGATCTCAGATAGATGAATCTAGCTTTCTAGATAAAGCGTTGTAGACTTGATCGGAACCTCTCTTTCATTCCCACGGTGGACCTTGTCGATTTCTGCATGTGTCCCTTGTGGTATCCGTAGGCTTCTGCTCGAGAAAAGAGCTGCCAGCGTCGACAAGAGGGACTCATCCCGGGCCTTCGAGAACGTTAATGTGTGGGGTGCCGCTATCCTACCGACTCGCATGCCTTCCGTGATTCGCATGGAAGGCGTTTTTGGCAGCGGTTTGTGATGGGGGTTTGTTGAAAATAAAAGCAGGCACGCGGTGTATGAGGCTGAAATGGTCTTGCCCTCCCTCTATTCTTCACCAACACCCTGCACCGTGAGAAGCTCACTACGGCAGCCGCGTTGGTGGAATGATATTCGCGTTTGCGGTTCCGGTTTGCCTCACTTGGCCAGAAGGCGGTGGACAGTGGCCCGTCCATGCTGGTCAACCTCTGGAGTTCACGGGACTCATGCCTATCTAGGTCGAGCTGGATCTAGATTCTTGATATACCCAAATCTCTGGCAGGATCCATGCCACTTGAATCGTACACGTTCTTACTTACGTCCAGTACGTTCCGTGTATCCCTCCGCTTCGCGAAGTCGCAGCAGCCACGGCAGGAAGTCGTCTATATTTCTGAATATCTTTGCCTCCTCTGGTATTCTGCGACAGGATAGGCTGGCGTCCGAAGGTGACGGCTTCCTTGCACTCGTACAAGTATTGTACGTAGTTCTCAGATGGTCACAAAGGATTGGCGGGGCCATCCAGGATCCGACGCCTAGCAAGAGCCACAGTGGTCCGGACGTAGTAGTTACATTGTGTATCAATTTACGTCCATTTGCCTGCCTGCGAGACAAGGAGGATGGGGAGAAGCCCCAGCATGACTTGTCTGGGTATGATTGCTATTCACTACTCGCACTGGTAGAACTGTTTGTAGTACATGTACTTCGTACGTACACACTGTTCAAGTCCAGCTCGTCTCCTCTGTCCGTTCTCCCTCTCATTACTACTACCACTTTATTCGACGATCACACCACCCACATCCCCAAGTCCACAGTACCCTCCGCTTATTCAGGCCAACAAAGCCAACAACAATTCAACAAGTCAAGCCATAATCCTCCTTGATCAGCACCGCCGCCTTCTCGGCAATCATAAACACCGGGCCCTGCAAATTCACATCCGGCAATCTCGGAATGGTGCTCACGTCCGCGACCCTGAGATTCTGCACGCCATAGACACGCAGTCTCGCATCGACGACCCCGCCGTCCGCTTCCGGCAGCATCTGGCATGTCCCACTGGCGTGCCAGTTCGGGATCGTGTTCGCCTTGATGTAGTTAAAGATGACGTCGTCGGAGGCGTTGGCGGGCACGTGCGCAAACCCGGGCTGGACTTCCCCGTTGTTGGGACCGACCGTGTATTGCGCGATGGCCGGGTGGGCGAGTAGTTTTCTGAGATCGTGAAACGCGTTGATGGCCACGGCCCGGTCGGTGGTGTTGTCGTAGTAGTTTGGGTCGATGTTGGGGGCGTCAAACATGGACGACGACTTCAGAGTCACGCTGCCGCGGCTGAGCGCTACGAGCGGGGAGGCCGTCAAGGAGATGTACGACAGGTTGGACTGGGGGATGTAATAGAATGCGCTTGCGGATCCGGGACTCGTGGATATCGTGGAGCCGGAGCCGACCGGCAGGGCGGCCACGCCGCTGGGATAGAAGACGGATTCGTACAGGAATTCGACGTGCGATTGGTTGACGAGGCCGGCGTCGAGGACGGCTTGGGCGCCGATAGCCTGGAGAGTGGCGTTGGAGAGCTGTTGGAAAGCGTTGGTGATCCCAGAAGGGGCGGAGTAGGGGCCCGTGCCGTCCGTGAGGAACTGTTGCTCCGCGGCCGCAAGGGTGGTGTCGTTGATAGCCATGAAGCTGGTTGATGCCGACTGCTGGACTAGGGCCATGATGCTGAAGACGCAGTGGTCGTTCATGCTGCGAGCACGGAGCGTCAGTACGGACGTTTTTACGATTGTGAGCATGTGCGGACGCGTGCGAGTCGGAGACTTACTTTTGACCGACGTTCTCGTTAATGTGCACTGGAGTGATGCCGTTGGCGGCTAACTGAGCCTGGGGCCCGATACCCTGGTAGAAGCGGTGTCAGCAACGAGAGAACCGCGGCTGTATGCATGCATGGCTTACGCACCGATATCATCAGAAGCTGAGGTGAGTTGAAGGCTCCCATGGTGACGATGACTTCCTTGGCGGCATTGACGTTGATGAACTGCCCGGTTGGCTGGTCTGTGAAGGACACACCCGTGGCGATGGACGTCCCGTTGCTGCTTTTGGTGAACTGAATCGCCGTGACGGACGCATAGTGGAGGACATCGAGGTTCGTGCGATTCTGGATCGGCACATAGAAGGCCTCGTAGCTGGAGCTGCGCCTCAGTCGACTGTCAAAGCATCCGGTTCCCTGCTTCACGCCTGTGTTGTTACCATTGTTGAGCTCGTTGACGACCGGAATGCCGATTGCCTCGCCCGCTCGAATGAACCCGACGTTCGAATCAGGGACATAACCTTGGAACGCGATCTGTAGCTCTCCATTCGAGTATGCGGTCGGATCCCACGTCTCAAAACTGTGGTCGTTGGTGTCGTTGAAGTTGGGGGGGTTAAAGTGTGTTTGCTGGAAGCTTCAGCCATGACCACGGTCCTGTGTCCACACCGTCGAGGGTACCCACCTTGACCGCTAGGGGGTAGAGGTCGTCCCATCCCCAGCCTGGGTTGCCCAGTTGGCCCCATTTATCGAACACGCTGGCGCTGCCTCTTCCGTAGTACAGGCCGTTGATTGTTGAACTGCCACCGAGCCCTCGGCCTCCTGAGCGCGGGTCAGCACATACGTTACATGCCTACCCAAACGCTGTAAGGCGCACACTTACGGTGATAGGGAAGAATCCGGTTGTTCAAGTTCTTCTGCGGTAGAGTATAATAGTTGTAATCAACCGCGGTTCCTGGGCAAAGCAGTGCTTAGCTACGGTAGCAGGAGTAGAGGGGGAAATCGTGAGAATTCACCTCCAAGATACTGATTCCCGCCTGGCGTCTGGGTGTTGGCAACAATATCTGGGACTGGGCCGTTTTCGAGCACGAGCACTCTAATATTGGGGCATTCGGTCAAGCGGTTCGCGATGACAAGGCCTGCAGTGCCGCCTATGTTACGTTAGCAAGCAAGCATGCATGCATAAGGGATATTGTCCTACCTCCAGCGATGATGAAGTCGTATGTATCTTGAATTGTCTGTCGCTTGATCTGCTTGATTGGCTTCGCACAGACCAGACCGGCCGAGGCAACGGCAATGATTGCGGAAAGATGCATTGCTGAACGACTCCTCTGAGCGCTCCTTCGACTGATGGGTGAAAGTTGGCGGCCGAGCGAGCAGACGAGGCTCCACGTTCGTGTTGTTTATACTTCCCCAGACCTGGGTCGCCGAGTTTCCAACCCATCGTCGTCATGGGATGCCAACAACGGACGCAGGAATATTCAGGCCAAGTCAGCGCCTTGACCAGACACGGCTGGACATGGTGAGATCAGTTGCGATAGGTATGCGCAAATAGGAAGCTGAAATGACCTTGTCGATCATCCTCGTTCGTGCTTTGCTGCCTTACCAGCCATTGTCCAACAAACGTTCGATTCTGGAGGCATTGGCATGACAACATAATATCGCACCGAAGGAGAGCTTTGCTCTGACACAAAAGGATTCCGGGGGATACTGCAGCCCACAGGATTGCTGACTGTTGAAGATCAATGCTGACCTTACCGCTTCTACTCCGTTGGCTGTGTAGGATAATTCGCGCGACTTGAATAATGTTGAGTATTGCGGCGCTCCCTTTGCTCTCGCGGCGAAAACCAAACCGGGGGTCTTGCTGCTCTCCTGTACCTGATGGAGGAATTCACTGCCAAGAGAGGTTGATTACCTAGGCCCACCATGGCATGACTGCAACCGAGTGCGAGTGAGAGTCTCGAGGGCCTCAGCTAGGCTTCGGATAGCGGATAAGCATTAGTAAACGGGTGGCTGCTTCAGAGGCTGAAGCCACTTTCCCCTGTCCACATTTCGCATTCCCACTTCCCAGAGTGGTTATCTCACTGACGTCCTGCATACCGGTTTCATCTAATACTAGAGTTCCGAGTCCGGGGTACCGACTCCACTTACCCAATCAAGGCTGTATGTACGCGAGTCGAGCATCGCTGGGGTCGTCAGCAGCTCATGACGAAATCCGCCGTGTTGTTGCCCAGTGGCTGCTTTTGGTATCAAATGGCGCATTGCCTGAGGCATTTGCCTGGTCTCCGCCTCTAGGAAGGAGAAGGTGTATAAGGCAGCCTATCACAGATGAATCCATTCCCGGCTTGAGCCCTGATCACTGGCATGGACCTCATAATGCAGGTTCAAGCACGTATTGCTGATTGTGGTCTTTAAACAAAGATGGTATCGACTCTTCATATTGGCTTTGGGTGCAGGACCCGCTGAAGCAAGGAGTAGGCTGCAAATCAACCGAAGGTGGCAGCTGCGCAGGATTTAGCAAGTGCGCCGTCTGCAGCGTCAGGGAAGAGTCATAGTTAGACGTTGTAGCAATTCTCCTTACGCTTACTACTCGCTCCTCCATCTGCTATTCGCGGGTGACCATCGCCAAATTGGACCATGTCAAGGAGCGCAATTATGTTGGCAGGACCAATTGAGCATCCTGGTTCGATAATGTTGGGTTGAAAAGGATCACTTGCCATCTTCGTATACGGCATGCTGCCCGGCTTTATGAAAGCAACTCGGGTAGGTATACGAATGGACCTTCTGCCGTTACCGGTGAGGGTCAACAGGTCTTTGCGATCCGCGACCCCTAGGAGCTGGAAGTCAGTGGCGGCATGGCAGATCAAAGTTAGATGCTTTGACAGGACAGAGAACTTTCCTCTAAAGTGCTTGTGCAAGGATGGCAACCGTGTACTGGAGCTGGGTGCCAGTGTGACGTGGTTAAACAGCGAAAGAGTCCCGATAACTAGGCGTGAAGTTCCGCTTGTTACAGGGCGCCGACAGAGCGATTCCAAGATCAGACATGCCGCCACCAAGACATGCATCCGCGCAGTGTTTGCGCCGGTCAATCGGCTTCTCCCATGTAGTCATTCTCTCCAGCTATGGAGGGATGGCAAGAACGGCTTCATCGCCGTAAGCCGAGCCATGCACCAGGAGGAGGCATCGATAACCAGACATGGAGAATTGTTGGCACAAGTATCGACAAACATACATCACCGTAGACATCTCACTCCGTAGTCTGCACATGGTTTGTCGAACAGAGCGAGCTTTCGTTGAAAGATGACTGCATCACTCCTCGCACCTCGAATGAATAGAGAAGGTCGCCAGGTTTCCCCTCGATCACTTGAGCATCTCAAGCGTCTCTCCTATACTGCCTTAAGCAGAACAAAATACTTGCAGGCCACCGAGATATCCTAGTTGTGCATGATGTCTGGGTCCATAGTTCGTCACTCGGCAACTCGATACCTAGACAGGACATCACCGGCGTCGACCACCCAGTCACGCGGAGACAAGCATTGGACTGAGAGTATAGTTTCGAGGCTTCTGAAGCTAGTCATCTGAAACATTCAGGTTGAGCATAAAACCCTCTTATGGAGCACCGGTTGACCCGCATGGGAAGCTCAAACGCAGTCAGGCCACCCGCGTGTCAGATCCCACGATAGCCCTCAGCAACCCGGCTTCCCGGTCTGACCTCGATGCAGGACCACAGTTCGCGTCTGTCATGCAGTACATCTGGATCTGTCAGAATTTTACATCTCAACGCCAAGGTAGCGTCATTCAAACATGGTGATCGATCCGAAGCATATCGACTATCTCGGCTCGATACTGAGTTCCGAGGAGATCCTCCTTCCCTCGTCATATCGATACCGGGCTGAATCATTGCCATGGGCGGCTCAGAAAGACCAAAAGCCGGCGTTGGTGATTCGTCCGGCAAATGTCGAATCCTTGAGCAAAGCATTAGCATATCTTTCAAACACCGATTTGGATCTTGGAGTTCGCAGTCAAGGCGTGGGCTCAGCTTCGGCCAAGGATGTCTTGATTAGTTTGACCGCCTTTGACGGCGTTGAGTTTGACCAGCAGAGTGAGACCGTCACGGTCGGAGCAGGTCAAAGTTGGGGAGAGTATTACGAGAAGATGGACAAGATGGCGCCGGGCTATGCGAGTGAGCGGTTCGTCTACAGGTTTGATAGGTGCGCTGACGTCCTTCGTAGCTGTCTCTGTACGCACGCCTTGTGTAGGCGTTGGTGGAAGTATTCTCGGTGGTGGATACTCCTGGCTGTCCTCCGAATATGGTTTGACATCGGATCCTGTCAACTTGCTGGACGCTCAGGTCGTCAAAGTCGACGGAACCGTGTTATGGGCTTCCGAAGATCCCGACCTGTTCTTCGCCCTCAGAGGAGCGTATGGCTTTGCCGGTATGACCCTACACGATGTGGTCCTGCTGAAGAGCTGATGTCGTAACAGTGGTTACTCAATACAAACTCCGAGCTCGCAAGTATCGCCGCGAGATATGGGGTGGGAACATCTTCATTCCAAGGATTCAGCTGAAGGCTGTCGTCAAAGGTATCGTGGCCATGGACTCGAGACCGCCCAATCCCAGAGTAGCCTTCTATCTCTTCATGATGAGAAAAGAGCAACTGGCTTTCATGGGCGCCAAAGAGGACATGTTGATGATTCAAGCGTTCGATGCATTGGGCGCGGCGCATGGTCGATGTTCGGACGGCTTCAAATGGGCGCTTGACTGTCCTGGAGCCATAGACAGCACCAAGATCTTGAGCGTGTCAGAGTTGGGCAAGTTGCAAGGTAGGTGAGTTGTGTTCGAAGTGGTGATCCCACATTGTTAATTTTGCCACAGAGAATGTTGGTAAGGTCAAGGGTTCCGCGAACACGTGGTGGGCACCAGTGGCCTTGAACAGAGTGTATGAGGCAATGCTCCTTCGAGCGTTTGACTGGTATGACAAGGCTGCCAAATCTCCTGGCACCGTTGGGAAGCGGGTGGCAATGTTCTTTGAATTCTTCACCACAGTAGGCATTACATCCCACCTTGTGTTTTGACAGCGTTGACCAAATGTCCCAGCGAGACTCCCTGACTCCCGATATTGAGTCGGCTTGGCCGCGTCCACAAGGCTTCCAGCACAAGATGACGCTAAGCGCCGGGACGGACGTCGCTGCGTCCGAGCAAGAAGCCAATATGGCGAGAAGTCTTGTGCACGACGGTCCGAAACAAGTGGTGAAGTTATCGAGCCCCATCCAGATCGTACCCAACGCCATGGAGGACTTTCACGACCCTATCGCGCAGGTGAGTCCGAGTCCGTGACGCGAAAACGCGTTGCTGAACGTTGGTCATAGGTATACCGAGAGCACTATCCACGACTGCAAACTTTGAAGAAGAGATATGACCCGGACAACAAACTCGGAGGTCCTGTCAAAACGACGTCGCCAATGCCGAATTGAATCCTGCAGTATGATACTGGCTTGAAGCCGCGGCCAATGAGCACTTTTCGTCTTGCGTTTCAGGGCCGCTGAGTTGTGCTCTGAACTTCTTTGCGCTGTCAGCTTAAGAAAGTTCTTCGAAGTATGGCTTACATGCTGGGCGGAACCACTGGGGCGGCACGCAGTGTGACGAGATCAAGTCGGTGTCTTTCGACGGCATCGGGTGCATGTCAGTGGGGAACAATACTGCCATGTCAAGGCCTATGAGCTCCGTGTCGATTTCAACAGGTGCCTCGTGGAGGAGTCCATGGCGAAGAATGCTCGCTGAGCTCCGGCGCCCGTCATCATCAGCATTGCTTCGCTCTTCGTTTTCGCTCTCGCTGGCCCATTCGTCGCTGTTCCCATCCTCCTCCCCGTCGGAGTCCGGATCATTCGCATGTCTAAAAGCATAGGTGTCACAAAGCTCTTCGTAGTCGTCGTGGTACTGGCTTCGGTAATACTCGTCTTCAGTAAGAAGGGCATAACGAGCTTCCGCTCTGTCAATTCGACCAAGGTCGAAGTCGGCCTCGTCTCGGAGCTCAAATTCAGTCCTGCCGAAATGGTCGCAAAGAGCAGCCTGCATGACTTCTTGTGGTAAATCAAAGTGGTGTAAGTCATAGTCGGAGTCGTCCTCGAATTCGTCAACAGCTCTTTGGTAAAGATTCGGATAGAGGAGCTTTGTCACTTCATCAAGAGCCTTTGGCCAAGGCTCGAGTCTCTCACCCAGCCACCTCAGCGGCTCCGTGTAATCTGGAGCCAAGCCATCCGGAATTACATCTCCCAGAGAGCCTGTTTCGATGTATGACACAATCTTCCAGTCCATGTCGAAGCGGAACTTCTGCTCTAGTCCCAAAGCGCTGAACTTGTCCCGGTCACTAAAGTTCAGTCTCCCACCCCGCTTGTGCTTTTGTCTGGCTCGTTGATGGCACAGAAACGCCATGTTGCTAAAGAAATCGAACATCCTCTGACGGGCTATGGCTGCCCAAGCTAACAAAGCCGGATCTTCCCTTGGCAGAGCCCGAGGGTCAACCTGGAAAAGCACATAGAGCGCTGGAACGTAAGAAAGTCGCACATCATAAATCCCATCATCAACCATGATATCGGCCAGAGCGGCAGCTCTGTATAACCGCGGCGAGACTTTGTACGGCTGATCTTCGGGATGGAAGAAGTAGTCGATGGCGAGTGTCTCGCGCAGCCAATGTGCATTGCGGGTTGCCCGTATGGCTCGTTCTTCGAGGAGTTTCCAGAAGTCCAGTGATGACGGTTGTGGATTCATGTCCTCGCGGTCCAATCCTATTATCATTGCCACAACGTCGCGGAAGGCATCCTCACGATGCAGGTGGTAACTCAGTGACTTCTCGTCACCGACAGTCAACACCCCGAAAATGCGCATCTGACACTGGAATATGAGCTCAAAATCCCATTCTGCGGTATAGGGATCCTCGTCATCACCTGCCTGCCTTGCAGCTTCCATTTTCGACTCGTCTTCATAGATGTCCCTATCCCTTGTCAAGCGGATATCCCACATGCGCAATTCCAGTTCCACCGAGCGTGTTTCCTCATCTTCGCCCCACCAGGCCCGCCCCAGCAGTGCTTCTAGCTCTATCTTTCCCTCCATAAGCAGGTTGAGCCAGTGACGGGGATTTGTCGGCTTAGCAATGGCTTGAGCTCGTGACAGAGCGTGCAGCAGATTGTCTGTTAGCCACGACTTCACTTGACCCCACGTACACCAGGAGCTGTTGAGCACAGCTCGTGTCATGCTCCGGATATCCCAGCTGCGAAGCGGGAGATCAAGGATGGGGACAAGGTAGTGCAGGTTGTAGATGCTGAGCATATTATCAACGTCATGGCTGTAAAAAGCCAGGAGAAAGGCAGCGCGGTAAACGGCTTTTGTTCCTGACAGCTTGACAGCAATCCGTGGAGAGGCTGTGAGCAGGTTTCCGTTCATGGCGGTGAGGAATACCTGTTGTAACAACTCAGCCGGCAGACTCTCCAGCCGGCAAGGTGCGGAGGGACGAGTTCCTGCGTCCATGCCAGCTTTCCGACGTTTGTTCGCATGTCCGTCGAGCTGACGCAAGGTTGAAGTCGTGTCCGAGTAGATCGAGCCAGCCCGGGTTCGCTTCAAGGAAGATGTCCACTCCATGGGCATAGACTGTTTTCGGTAGCTATGAAAGGCAGTCCACGTCCTGCTGGTTGTGGTGACTGGAAGGGAATGGAACGTGGCACTTGAAGAAGTCGAAAAGACGTTTAAAGAAGTTGGGCGACGGGCGAAGGCGCGTTCAAGTTGACGCGAAGTCACGTGGATCGCCCGCGATATCGAGACAAGAGGGCGGAAGGTACAAAGTAGACAATTAAATATGGAGGGACTGCAACGAACACGTGGAAAGGAAGATATACGGGTCTCATATAAAGGGACATTCTATACGATCATCATCAAGTCATCTCTCGTAGTCTCGTTCCCATGCGTGTCGGAGTCATCTCTTGGTCTCTTACAACCCTCAAATGCTTCGCCCACATGGCTTGTTCGCTACCCAATTGCCAGATTCCAATCAGCAAAAAAAGAGTGACTCCTGCACGCGGACAAGCACGCCGTTTCCTCTCACAGCTATAAAGCCATTTACTCCCCGAAAATGCGGTTCCGAGATGCTGACGCTGCCTTGATGCTGTGACAAAGAAGAGACTGGCCGAACTTCCCGGTGCCCAGCAGCGCCATGCTGAGAATCATTCCATATTCCAAGATCGTAACATTCGTCAAATGCCCATCAACTCCTCGCCGAGATCAGCCACAAAATTGCCGACTGTTGCTCTCGTCTTCTCCGGTGTCTTTTTGTACGAATTGTTTGGTGGCGGTGACTTGGATGTGCTTCTAGGCCTCTTCTCGACCCGAACAGCGCGTCAGCGCATCTTGACCCTACTCTTGTTGTTGCTCGCACTCGGGAAAACAGGAACAAGATAGAAGGGATATCAGTAGTCGCTCCCGCGACTGCGACTCACCGCACGTCGAGACCTGGACCGCCTGCTACGGCTGTCGTCGTAGTCCGGGGAGACGCCACCAACTTCTTCATACATGTCTCTTGCACGATTCGAATCTTTGATTGCGAGTCTGTCGTCGTAGCGACCACCAGCGCCGGATCCACCTCCACGGTAACTTTCACTACTCTGGGGTTCAGGGCCATCGTAATACCAGCGACCGTCGCGACCCTTGTAATAACCACCATGTTCTCGTGCACGTGCGCGGCGTTCTCGCTCCAATCGCCGTTTGTGGTGTTCCTCCTTCTGCGAGAGGAGTTCCTTGTGCTGATTGTGTTCTTCCGACACTTCATTCCACTCGCTCACTGCGCCTTTGATCCCCAGCGCCGCAATACCAATCGCCGCAGCATCCTGCCACCGTGACGCTCGTTGTTGCTTGTGGGCGTCTTCCGGTGACAGTTTCCCTTCACGAACTTTTTCCATCCGTTTGTCGTGAGACTCAATCGAAGAATACACCTTCGAGGCGGCATGTATGGTAGCCACACTGGCCAACGCAGCAGTTATCCATTTTTTGCGTTGCATCTTGTGAATGTTCTTTTCTTCTTCGGTCGAGGAAACCAACGAGGAGGACGAAGATGACGTGGAAGAGCTTCGTTTGCGGTGAGAGCGACCAGCGGAGGATTTCGCACGTACCCGAGAGCGGGGCGGAACAGAGCCTTCGGAGTCGTAGTAGCTGTCCCGATGATGTTCTTGATCTCGGCCTCGATTGTAGGCAACTAGAGCTCCAGCTCCAGCGCCTGCGCCAGCAGCTCCCACAGCTCGAGCGTTGTTCATGGAACTGGATCGCCGTTGCTGATGGGGACGACCCGGTCGCCGAGGCAGGATATCACCCCGATGCCGCACTACTTCGACAACCTCTTCGTCCGAAGCCACATCCTTCCGACGCCGCAGAACAAGACCTTTCTCTTCCATTGTTCGCCGATCGTAGAGATCGGGATCTCGTTGAGGACCGTGTCCGCGCATCTTCTTGTATCGACGATGTAAAGGATCCAAAACCTTCTCCTGATGGGTAAGGGCGAGGTTGACGCCGTTGAGGCCTATGCCGAGAGCCTGATCCATTGCGAAACCAGGCCAGTATCACACTGCTCGGGTCTTTTCGTGGCCTTTCGGCTATGCAGCTCGCGCAGCGAATGCGTAATTGGGGTTCACGGACGCCTTGCAGCAATCGGCGCCCGAACTGTAGACGGCTGAGTGCGGTGTCGGGGGTTGAAGGCGCAGGTTGCAAGGGGCCGATCGACCTATTGGCTGACTGATAGCCCGACCTTATGCTTGATTGGGATGCTAGTCAAATGGTGCTATGCATAGCAAACATATTGCAGGTGCACAAAGCAAGGCTGATCTATGTATCGCGATGTCGACGAGATATCGTAGGCGGTTATGCTTGCACCGAGGCTCGGGTTGCGGGTGAATGTGAGAGGGCAAACAGACAAATGCAGGCCATAAGCAAATAGAAGTAGAAAAGCGCAGAGTCTATGGAGAAGACGTCATCGTGTAGCCTGCCACACCAACTTTGCAAGTACTCATTGGGCTACTGAAGGTATTCCAATGCAATAGGTCGGGTAGAAAGGAACAGAAGAAGCAGCGGGCAAGGGTTTGCTGGCCCTTATAAGATTGGACAAGCAATTCTGCCAACTCGGCAAGTGGTGCTGAGCAGAGACCGCAATTGCCCCTGAGCGGTTTAGCTTCTTGGGGGGGCAAGAAAGAATCCCATCTTTCCCGTGGTCCACATCATAAAGGGCAAAGTGCTACGATTCATCGCTCAAGATCGCAGATCTTCCGCAGGCACCGCAGGGAAAGCTTGAGTGGTATGATGATCGATCCGATACTCCTGGATCGACGACCATGCGGCGACCGCCTAGCCGAGGCCTTGAGATGATGAGGCGAAGGAGGAAGAATAGTGTCTCAGCAAGTGCAACGAGTACAAATAACTGTATCCCGTCATTGTGTACACAGTGGGAGACTTTTCTACTTGGTAGACTCTAGAGGAGGGCGGTTCTAGCGCTCCCGAAGCGGAAGGCACGAACCAGCCTCTTCGATCCCTCAAGTGGTGGTTCAACGAAGAGAGCCGTGGCAAAACAGAACACTGGAGAGGGCGATGACGTCGGTGCCATGGCGCCGACATTGTCAATTGGCTCCCCGGTCGACGCGCGGTCATTCTCGTTATTCCATTTTGGCTAGCCTGCAGTTGGAACCGTCTCATTCGTGGAGTGCTCTCGAAAGTCCCATCTACCGTTGGGTGACAAGCATGAATCCACTTTGTCCAATGCACCGTTGCCATGTGTGTGGTAGTGTAGTACGAGCGCGGCGATGATGATGATGGAAAAGCGTCAACCAAACCCTGCTTGACCGAGGGGGAGTTTGAAGTCGTAATAACAAGAAGTTTGTGGAGTGGAAAGCAATGATGTCCAATCTCGGAGACCAAAGAAAATTGCTCATCAAGGGTCTACCATTACCCAGGACTTGTCTTGGGTGGGTTTCATGATAATAACAGGCTTCTGAGAACGAAGCCTTGACACCACTGGTTCGCTTCTGTAAATTGGCGAGGGCGAGGACGCGCTCACCGGTACATGTAAAGTAATATTCTGCCGAGGAATTGAAATACCTGTGTCGTCCATACGAGTATTCCGTATGAACGACATATAGCAATAGCCGTATGTGTATGCTCGACTGTAACAGGACCTCTCAAGGAAGTAATCTATGGCCTGTCAATTGTCAATGGCGAGCATTCTTATCGATCAATATCAGCACATCTTCGGCACAACAACAGTCAATGAAGCGGCTGAGTTGCAATTTGACATCCGTGCTTTTGAGTCTTCTGACCGCAAGATCAAGGCTTTGCAGTTCGTTTGGGTTGCTGGGAGGATATCATGGTCCGCGAGGAAAACAGGTAATATGTCCGATTAGTTGTAATGTACACATTCTCGTGGTGACATTGGCACTCATAGTTCGCCATGACTCGTAACATTGGTCAGCGCCCGGTTCTGACCCCCGAGACCTGGAATGAGACCGCTTGCCTTGATCTCGACCCAAGATTTCTTGAGTTCCTCAAATGCCACGTCGAACCTAGCGCCTGCGAGCCAGGCAACACCAACCTGAAGACACGTGAGTGTGGGCGTATGAGTGAGCAAAGGTGCACCTACCATGCAAAGTGTGATGAAAAGCAACATGCCCATCACGGCGCCCAACAGCATCAAGGTCTCCTTGGTACCCGCCGTGCCTGCTTCCTTTTCTTTCTGTGCGAGCGCCGCTCGAGCCTCGTCGGCCTTCGTTCTGGCCAAGACGTCCTCTACCTTTTGTGACGGGAAGATGGATTCAATGAACTGCTCCACTTTGCCGCATGCGATACTGATCTTCAAGAAGTTTGGATCCTGAGGTCTGTTCTTCTTGCGGATGGAGTGAATATGTTTCCGGAATACATCGCAGGCGATCTGGAGATTTTGAGTCGAGTCGATCATAATCTGGCAAGCCTCGCCCTTTGTGATTTTGATGTTTCGGAGAAACATGTTGTGATTTCTGAAGCAGAGATCCAGTGTCGCAATCGCCATTGTCTGCGGAATGGCGCAAAAGTTGAAGACGCTCTGCTCCCTCAGACCAGCCATGAAGAAGAGACATTCATCGGCATGGTTGAGCGCATTCAACACCATCTCCGAACCGCAGTTCAATGCTTGCTCCTTGTATTCTGGCTTGAACAAGTCCCCGAAATCATCGACATGTTTGGACCAGATTTCTTTCGGCCAGAAGATCCGCTTGTCGTCAAAATCTTCGCGTACGTCTCGGATGATGTTCGTCTTTTGTAAGAACGTACCCATGGAGTTGTGAAGATGCGGTCGATCGAGGAGAGCTGGGTTCCCGAACTTGGCCTCCACAAACATTCTCGTTAGGCCTTCGCCCACCAGGCCGGCCACGTAGTAGCAGTACTCGTCGTACTCGGCGATGGTGTTGACCCCGAATTCATTGCTTTCCGACTTCAAGCAGTAGTCGGCCATGCCGTTGCCCATCTTTTTGGCGATGTCCTTGATTATGGCTTGATATGGAGCTTTGATCTTCTTAAACTCCTCAATGACGCATCCGTAGTGGAGCATCAGCTCGCGGTCCTTCTCTTCTGGTCTGTTCTCGGTGAATGTCCACCCATCTATGTCGAGAACGTCGTCGAAGTTACGCAAAATGGGTTCCTTCTTTTTCGCAGGAATTGACGTATCATCCTCGATCGTGTCCAACCCGCGTAAGACGAGGTAGAAGAGAGTGACGACCATGACAAGCTCAGGATGTAGTTCCTGGATGACGGCGCTGAAGGAGCGGCTCGTCATGTTCAAGTATTTGTAACATTCTTTCGCCGATGGGGGATCTTTCGACTCATTCCGTTCGTGGACTGGGTTGTGCCAGACTTTCCTACGGTCTGTTAGTCCACAACACGGCCACTCAGAGCCCCAGTCGACTTACCATTGGATTATCGACCGCAGCTGATTCGGATGGAAGAGGTAGAATATGACCTCGCTGGCTTTCGGCATAATTGCAGTTGAATGCGCTCCTGCAGCGTCGTAATTGAGGTTGGTCTGTCTATGCAATCAAGCCGGCAGGATATAGATCACTGAAACTGAAAAAGAGCGACGAGGGGACTACTGTGTAAGGAGCGAAGGGGAAAAACTTTCTGGTTGCCGCACCGCGCTCGTGGCGTACTAGGTCATCTCGTGTCTTTACCCGTGGGATGCAGAGAGCCGAATGGCACGATCTTTTACCCCGAGGAACGAAGAAACTGCTGCCCAATCGGGGTTTAGGCGTGCCCCGGCCCTGCAGGGGCTGGTCGCTCCGGGTGAGTCGTGGCCAGGAGCCCATCCATTGGCCACCTTCGCAGCCACTGTGGCTCAGACATCACTCATCCTATGACTTCACCGGCAGCCTCCCAAACAAGGCTGCAATAAATCTTAGTACAGGCATATCTCTCTATAGTTTGCTTTCTCATATCCCCCGTATTCCTTGTCGTAGCGGTCGAGATGGTCGTCGACACATCATATTACGATGCCCTTGGCGTCAAACCAGATGCCACTGAGTTGGAAATCAAGAAGGCCTACAGAAAGCTCGCGATTACGACGCACCCCGACAAGAACCCTGGCGACGAGACAGCGCACGCCCGCTTCCAGTCGGTGGGAGAAGCCTACCAAGTTCTTTCCAACAAGGACACTCGCGCCGCCTACGACAAGTATGGCAAAGAAAAGGCGATGCCCAGCCAGGGCTTTGAGGATCCCGCCGAGTTCTTCAGCATGATCTTTGGCGGAGATGCGTTCGTAGATCTCATAGGCGAACTGACTCTCCTGAAAGACCTCACACATACCATGGACATCACCATGGAGGCAATGGAAGAAGAACAACTCTCTAAGGAAGCAGAAGAGAAGCTGAACGTGCACGACTCGCAAGAAAAGGATACCGCACACGCACCCACACCCGCACCCGAGCCCGCCTCCGCAGGCATGAGTGCAAAGGAGAAAGAAGCAAAAGAATACTCAGCATCAGAGTCTTCGTCCGCACCACCTCCGCCGTACGTGTCGGGCGGCGAGGAAGCGTCCTCGTCAACACCGAAGCCCTCCGGCTCCGGCACAAGCACGCCGCAAAGACGCTACCTCGGCCAACAGGCGATAATGGACCGTTCAGAGGAAGACGCTCGCATGGACGCCGCCGGCCTCACCCAAGAGGAAAAGGACCTGCAAAAGAAAAAGAAAAAGGGCGGTCTGACAAAAGAACAACGGGAAAAACTAGAGGCCTACGAGCGCGAACGCCGGAAGCAGCGCGAAGAACGAGTCGACACACTCGCCAAAAAGCTTATCGATCGGATCAGCGTGTGGACGGAAACCGACAAGGGCCCCGAAGTCACGCGTGCGTTTCAGGAAAAGACTCGCCTGGAGGTCGAAAATCTGAAGATGGAGTCCTTCGGAATTGAAATCCTTCACTCTGTCGGGCAGACATACGTCCAAAAGGCAACCTCGTTCCTCAAATCCCAGAAATTCCTCGGTATATCAGGCTTCTTCTCACGCTTAAAGGACAAAGGCACGCTCGCGAAGGAAACATGGAACACCATCTCCACCGCAATCGACGCTCAACTGACCATGGAGGAAATGGCCAAGCTGGAGGAGAAGGGCGGTGCAGATTGGACCGATGAGAAAAAAGCCGAGTACGAGAGGAAAGTTACAGGCAAAATCCTCGCCGCGGCGTGGAAGGGGTCACGATTCGAGATCCAGGGAGTGCTGCGCGACGTCTGCGACAAGATCCTGAACGATAAGAGCGTTCGATTGGAGAAGCGGGTGGAGAGAGCGCATGCCCTTGTTCTGTGCGGGACGATATATCAAAAGGTAAACCTGCAACACCTCATTTGATCTTGTCCTCTCTAAAACTAACCCTGTGACACAGGCGGAGCGCGACCCCGACGAAGAGGGCGACTTCATGGCCTTCGAACAACTCATGGCCGAGTCGATGAAAAAGCAAGAAAAGAAAAAAGAAAAAGAAAAGCAGAAGGACACCACACCTCATGACTCACAGCAACCGCACGGTCATAGGCACAACTTCTTCGGCGGGGGCAGTGGTGAGAAGGGCTCGCCGAGGGGATCGACGTCTGAAGCAAAGTAACGCTCCGAACCAGACAGTCTGCACTGTGCTGTCCGCGGTATCCGGCGAAACTCTAGCAGATGAAGACCCTTTCATTCTTGCAATGATCGGAAGTACAGAGCCCGATGAGCGCCAGCGCCGGCAAAGCAACCCAGCACAGTAGAGCATGAAACCTGCGCAGCGAAGCAGAGGTCTCGGAGCTAATTGTGTCGAGTCGATCTGATGCTGGATGTTGGAGACTTTGGGTACTCGGTGCTGGAGTGCATTTACCCCTGTTTCTGCTATCTCGATTGCCGGCCTGTTTTTCAAGGATCGAAGACACCCATGGGCGTGTTATCCAACAGGCTCTTTTGCTCCTTCTCGAATTCCATTTTGTGGTGGCGCTTTCTGGATGAGAGCGGAGGATAGAGCTCGACATGTGTGTCGGCGCATTGTTTCACCTTGCCAACTACATTTTACCTTAATGCGAGGATAGACTGTCAGTTCCCCCTCAATCACTATTCCGTTTTTGCTGTTGCGGAAGTGTGCGAAGCCAGAAAACAGAAATAAAATGCAGTCGTGTGTGTCCTTGATGTCGCCCGTCGTGGCTTGGATCTCCTCCCCTATCCCTTTGATGACGTGGCTGACGATGACCTGATCGAGGAGCACCGGTCTGTGGAAAAGGACTTGCGTTCTACGGTTGCTGGAGGTTGTAGCGGGAGGAGCATTGTGGTTTATGTCATTGTCATTCTACTGTAGATGAGGTGAATCTTAGCATGGGGACCACCGGATACGCGCCAACACACACACATCCATGCGAGCTGTACTGTGTAGTCTCTGTCTCTGTCTCTTCTCTTCTCTCTTTCTCTCCTGCTCAGGCTCCGCTTCATATTTGCAACAAAACTTGAACTCCTAATCCAGTCTTCCTCGACGATGGGGTATCATTTACACTTTGTCAAAAACCGCTCGGTCTCCAGTCAATCTTTTGCCTTTCTCGCTTGAATTATTTGATTCCGCTTAACTTTGCTCCACTTCCCTTCACTTAACCAAGCCAACTCCAACGGTAACCCAAGATGCTTTAGATTCTGCGAATGAAAGCTAGCCCAGCCAGTTTCATCGCGGCTGGCATGCAAGGCCAAAACAGTATATCGTGCGTCGTAACAAAGAGATATGTTTTCAGCTTATTAGTTCAAGGGATCTGCAGTTCCGCGTTGACGGACTCGAGCAAGTCTGTCAGCTCGTCCAGCGAGGCAATGCCCACTGCGTCTGAGGTAGGCTCTGGCGCCATCGGCGGTCGGGGCGACGGCGGGGGCAGCTGATCGGCCGCCCAGAGCTGCGCGTGGTCTAGATTTGCTTTGGCGACACTGGGACTTAATAGCCCTTGCCTCGCCTCCACCTCTTCGACTCCACCGGTAAGTCCTCGCTCGTCGAGTTCATCGTCGTTGAGAACCCTTCCTCCGAGCTTGACATCGCCGATCCCGACTCTATAATTTAAGGCTTTATTTCCTTCTCGGATTAAGTCATCGGTGCATGTGAGACATCGTCTTATGCTCTGGTTGAGTCTCTGGGAGTCGATGAGGAGTTGTTGGTGGCGGGAGAGGTCTTGTATTAGGCGTTTCTCATCTCGTGCTCGCTGCCGCGAGCGTGCGGAAGGGCTCGAGACCGAGCCGGAGTCGTTGGAGAGGAGGGAGGAGTCTTCATCATCATGGTCGGAGAGGTCGCTCTCTCCGTCGAAGTCAGACAAATGCTGGCCCTCGCCGTCTATTTCTGTGACCGTGTCGAGGCTGAAATTGGTTTGTTCGGAAACGGTTCGTGCACTCGGGGCGATGGATATTCGTCCGGATCGCGACAAGCGGCGGTAACGCCGTAGCTCGGTCGATTGTTTGCGGAGTTCCCGCTCGAGTGTTTTGTTGATGGCTAGTAGGGATGAATTGGAAATTTCTAGGTCAAGGACTTTTCGCTCTCGGCGGGCGTTGGAAGCTAGGTCTACATGAGGCTGAATGGGGGCCGCCGGTTGCTCTGCGTTCTGGTCGGAGGGTGTTCCCATGGGGAGCGTGGCCGGTATAGCAATCTCTGACAGCTCCGTGTCGCTTGTGACAGAGGTGGTGATGGTGTTAGTAGAGGCAAGACTGATTGACCTGGGACTTAACGTGGCAGGTGACAGAAGATTACTTGCCGCAATGCGCGGGGACAGTGTAGGGGTGCCTCTTAGATCCAGCGGCTGAGGCGCCTGAGTTCGAGGGCCGCTCAGTTTCCGAGTCGGCTGAGACGTCTTAGAGTCCGCGCTCAGGGATTTTCGGTGGCTGTTTGTGCCGGGTTCGAAGGGGCTGCCACCACTGGAGGTGCTCTTAGGACGTTCCGCTGTCGTTCTTGGTGCTGCTGCTGCCGCCGCTGCCGGAGACGATGTCGGTCCAGATTGGAACTTCCGGGGCGACGGGGGCTCTGGTGGTATTGTACTGTAGCTTTTCTTGGGCGATTGAGGCGGGGTACCTCTACTCGCCGGCCTGTTCAACCTGTCTGTAGCGATGTGCGGAAGAACTGTACGTTTCGGCTGAGCGTTCTGAGGTATGTCATTGGCTCTGAAGAACTTCTCATCTGGCTCTGACCGTCCATTGACGTTATCCCTTGTTGCAGCAAGAGGCGGAGACCCGACGAAGAAATGACCTGGCTTTGGCGGAAACCGGGGGCTTTCTTCGAGTCCTGGAGATCCAATGGCGGATTTGACCTCGCTGGCATGAAAGAACTTTGACGATGCGTCCTTGTTCCCTTCGACTGCACTCTTTGTGGCGGATACCCTCCGATGAACCGTCACCACAGGTGTTGAAGTAGTAGTTCCAACTTTTGCTGGAGCAGGTGTGCTTGCAGCAAGCCGTGGACTGGTGATCCCAAGTCCTTGGGCAGGTGACTTCTGCGACTCATTCCCTGACAATGCTCTGGATCTCCGCCCATTTGGAGGCACCCTAGGCAGAGCTGGAGGCAGCGGTGACTCTGTGCCAGCCCGGGATTGTCTCGCAGCAGATCGGGGCGTGATGTTCCCACTCAATGGCGTCGCCGTCTGATCGGGTTTCGCAGGCGACTTTGCTCTGACAAATGGCAGGCTCGGCGAGGGAGTTGGCGACCCTGCAACCCTTGGAGTCAATGGGCTCTTAACATTGCGAAAGTTGGAGCTGAGGGCAGGTGTGAGTGGCTTCGAGGTATTCGATTTGGTCGGTCTGTCGGTGGGCATGGTTGTCGGGAGGGGTGACCGTCGAGAGCGAGAGACTTGAAGGGGCTGATTGCGGTCTCGTTCTCGCATGGCAGCGACGTGAGCAGTTCACGTGCGGCTGGAAGAACATGGTCGATTAATGGAAGTCCACAACCGTTCCCTCGGTGTGGTCATGGCAGGAAGCGGATGTCGAATGAATGTCAACAATACAATGCGAGATGCACGCTCTGAATGGTTTAGTTTGGCGTCAGGGCTCGTCATTGAACCTAACACGGGACCTTACGCGGACCTCCAGTAACGGCCTAGAAATCACCCTCAGCTCACACGTCCCTCACCGCGCCTCCCCTGCAAAGTCGCGTCACTTTCATTTAGTGCTCAACACAACCACTTTCTCTGCGGGAAAAGCCATGTCCACCTCCGCCGTCGCTCTAGTATTGCCATGACCTCAACTGACACATATGATGCCTCTTCTTTAGATGTCACTCGAGCCGACGACGGCGACAGCAATGCGAACCAGGCAGAGCCAGCGGAGGCAGCGGTGCCGATACCATCCCAGAACCATTCCCTAAGACACCATCTCCTTGGTCCGTCCCTGACAAAGGCTGGGCAAGATGGCGTGGATCAGAAGAAGGTCTCGGAGATCATCTACGAAGCCTCGAAGGGCTCGAAATACTTCAATAACGAGGAGGTCAAAGACAAAACCCTGACCCTGAAGATCGACCGCATTCTCAAACAGAAGGCTCAATTGGAGAAATTGGACCTGAAGTCAGAACTCCGTCGAGCAGATGACTATATCGCCTCTCTGGAGCTGTCAAGAGACTTGTCGCAGTATATTGTGCACATCGATTGCGATGCGTTCTACGCGGCTGTCGAGGAGATTGACCGGCCAGAGCTGAAGACAGTGCCCATGGCTGTTGGCCAGGGTGTACTGACGACATGCAACTACGAGGCTCGCAAATATGGATGCCGCAGCGCAATGGCCGGTTTCGTCGCCAAGAAGCTTTGTCCCCAGCTGATATGTCTCCCTTTGAACTTTGACAAGTATACCGCGAAAGCCAAAGAGGTCAGGGCCATACTAGCTGACTATGACCCGCGATTCGAAAGTGCCAGCATTGACGAGGCGTACTTGAACATCACAGAGTACTGCCATACTCACCACATTGACCCAGAAGCTGCAATCCAGCAACTCCGGAACGAGGTCCACGAGAAATGCAAGATCACGATCTCTGCTGGAATCGCGCCGAATGCGAAATTGGCCAAAATCTGTTCCAACAAAAACAAACCCAACGGTCAATTTCGAATCCCCAACGATCGAGCTGCCGTCATGTCGTTCATGTCGACTCTTCCAGTCCGCAAGGTCAACGGAGTAGGCCGCGTGTTCGAGCGCGAACTTGACGCAATCGGCATTAAAACATGCGGCGACATACATGCCCAGCGAATATATCTGAACAGACTGTTCGGTGAAAAGGCATTCCAATTCCTGATCCAGACTTATCTTGGCCTGGGGCGGACCGTGGTGCAACCTGCAGACCAGTATGAACGGAAGAGTGTCGGTACGGAAAGCACATTCCGAGATATCAGCAGTAAAGAAGACCTCCGGGCGAAGTTGCGGCACACCGCTGAAGAGCTAGAAAAGGACATGGCGCGCGTCGAAGTGAAAGGGCGAACTCTTGTGCTCAAAGTCAAGCTTCACACGTACGAAGTCTTAACGAGACAATTCGCTCCACCAAAGGCGGTCCATCTCGCAGACGATCTATACAATTACAGCGTCCCAATGTTAGCTAAGCTTGAGAAGGAGATACCGGATTTCAGGCTTCGTCTGATGGGACTGCGCTGTACGCACCTTGTAAGCACAAAGAAAGACAAAGGCGACTTCTTCGGCCGAAAATTCAACACTAGTCACGTCAATGAGAAACCCACAGATGATGGCGAATGGGAAGTGTGGCCAGACGCCGAGTTTGAAGATGCAGCACGACAGGAGCGACAAGATGAGATAGAGGAGCTAGAGCGATTGAGTCAGGAACAAGAAAATCGGCAGCAGCAAGCTCATGACCCAGCATTTGACGGTGATGTGGGAGAGGGATACATTTCTACTGCGGATTGGCACGAACCTTTCGGGCGATACAAATACGGCAGTGAACCAAATTCCCCAGCTTCAGTTGCTAAGGCAGGGCATTTGAGGAACCAAGGTCCCGCACCCACCCCAAGCAAGCAAAACGCGGTACAGTTGTGGGAATGTCCAATCTGCCAACTTCCACAGCCAGCGAACGATCGGGATTTCAACCATCACATTGACCTGTGTCTTTCAAGGCAGACGATCAAGGAGGCTGTCGCCGAAACTGACGTGCCTCCTCAGGCCACCTCTTCCCGATCATCCCCAGAGCTCGTCGTGCCTAAGAGGTCTCAGTCGACGAATACCACCAACAGCAAGGCAAAGAGGAAGGCAGCCAGCAGCATATCAGCACCCAGCGAATTTCCTCCAAGCAGGAAGCAGAAGAGGCTGTTTTTCACTTGAGATGTATATCGAGATACCCTACAGCTAGAGTACAGCTAGAGCAGCTGTTCACGAGACACGAGAAATGCTATTAGTTCACAGGACCGTGTAGAATGGACGAGCATGAAATATCACAATCAGCCAACCACCAAGGACTACACAATCAAATAGAAGGAAGATCGGAGCTGTGGGTTCTTGGGTCGTAGAAGTAAATGCATCGATTGTACTCCGTGCAGTGCGACGTAATATAGGTGGACAGTATGTGCTCGTCCTCGTCAATGTCCTTTATCTGTCCCGAAAGAAAGAAGCTAAACGCACAGAATATAAATACAGTAGAGGTGGGCTGGGCGTAGAGGTCGACGCACGCTCAAAGACCGAGTGAGTCAGTGACTGAGTGACTGAGTGACCGAGATCCTTCATTCCCACACATGGCCTCCCTCCCCCATCTACCTGCCCGACCGAACGGTTCTATGACAGACGCAACAAGCATTGAATGTAAAGCTCGTCTCGTTGGTTCTTAAGCCCTTTGGAGTACGAAGCTTGAAGCCTGAGCCGCGTATGCCTGAGGTGTGACTGGAATACTGGAACAGTGGCATACCGCAAGAGTGAAATACCACAAGACTGAGTCCGTAGTTATGTCTTGTCGATGAAACTCCCGTCCTCGGTCCACGCTTCGTGGATTGAGGCCTGCTCGGACGTTTTACTCGTCCTACTTGACCCTCCGATCCCGGGGACGAGTACGGAGTACTGGCTTTCACTCTGAGGATATTTACGAAGGGCGTCTGTACCCTTAGTAGTCCTGTACCCGCACGAGCGTGGTGCGGGTCGGAGTGGCTATACCGGGGGTCTAATGTAGGTCGGTAGCTGGAGAGTACCGGTTATTGGCACTATCTGCTTTGCTGGGATTGATAGACCGACAGATGGATGGAAGGGCGGGCTGGTAGTGGACTTGAACTTGAGCTTCATAGACATCGAAGTCGTTCATCCAGCGCCGGCTTGGTGGATTCCCTGACGAGCTTCCTGGGAGACTTATCTCCTGAAGGACACCATCTCCGCCAGGTCGGTACTCACTCGACGGCAACCAATCCTGCACCTCCAGGTACTTTCCTGTGGGACTGCTGGGCGTCAAAGTCGTCGAACTGCACCACCACCGCGTTGCCTGCGAGTAGGTGACGTTGGGCAATGATTTGACACATTCGCAATCGGCATCAGGTTGGAGCACGAGCACGCCTTCAGGCCAAGGGTGACTGATCAACCATTATTCCCGACTGGCCCTCGGATCGGCGTTCAATTCAGCAGCTGGGCTGCGGTCGGGGGTATGGTGGTCGAGTTCCGCAAGGGACTGATTATGCAACTCTGCCGGCGCCCCGTCCTGGTAGGGTATTTTGGTCTTGTTCTCGTGCGGGAAACTGGCAGCCTCGTACCCTTCGTAGGGGGTCGCAAGTCCCGGGGCCTGTGCCTGGAGGAGTTGTCGCTTTCGGTTGGCTTTCCTTCTCCGGCGGAAGAAGCAGAACAGAATGGCCGCGAGGCCGAGGACGGACACCGCGACCGCGACACCAATACCAGCGGCGGCACCGCTCGAGAGACCGCTGGACTTGTGCGAGGACGACGAAGCTATGGCGGACGTGGTGGCCGAGGCGGTGTGGGTGGCCGAGGAAGATATCTGTGTTGGCGAACCCGGGGTCGTCGTTGCAGGGTTTGTTGAGGTTGCGGTCGAGGTGCCCGCGGTGGGAGCGACAATGCCCGTTGAAAAGGCCGGATCGTCTATCGGCATGATGGATTTGAAGCCCCATTTCATGCCCTGCTCGGTCGTATCGTTGGTGAAGGCCACGGTGTTGGACGCATTCAGGAAGAGGTGATAGTCCGAGTACAGCGGGTTGGAGTTGCTGAGCTTGATGTCGAAGGTGCCGTCTCCATTGGAGGAGAGGAGCCATTGCCGCTGGATGTCGGTCGCCGCGCCAAGGGCCATGCATACGTCCGTGTCGTCGGGGTTGGCGTCGGTCGACGCCGTTGCTGCGAGCAGTACAAGGTTGCAATCAGCTCTCCTTGTCTCTTCGCACGCACTGATATACCTGACCGGAGGGTGGCGGGCGGCGTTGAAACAGGAACGAACAAGCAAATTACAGGAACAGGAACAGGAACAGGAACAGGAACAGGAACAGGAACAGGAACAGGAACAGGAACAGGAACAGGAACAGGAACAGGAACAGGAACAGGAACAGGAACAGGAACAGGAACAATAACTTACTCGACGTCAATTGCACACACTGGGACATATACGCTCCCGAGCCTGTGATCTGGGCACGGAAATTCCATCCTCCACTACCATCACCACCTGAGACGGGGAAGATCTGCCACCGCTGCTGCGGCGACGTGAGGTTCGTGTCAAACATGTAGATGGCGGTGTGACTGTCGCCAACTCGCAGTGAGTCAACGCTCGGGTCGAATAGGTCGTTAGAGATCTGGTACCAGACATTGGGATCGATGTTGAATTCGTTGGCCATTACTCACAACGGGGCGCACGAAAGGCGCAAAACGGAAGCGTTGGTCGAATATCTTGAGGGACAGCCAGGTTTTGGTGGAAATCCCTGGGATACGCAGCGAGAGGAAGCACGATGGAGAGAAGGTAAGTTGCAAGTAGGCCCAGAGTAATTACTCAGTGAGGGACAGAGGGAGGGGCCTGGCACAGCTGGGCGTCGAGACCTCAGCCGAAGGTGGAAACGAAAGCAACGGCATACAAGTATTCAGTACAGGGTAGACAGACATCTCCATGGATCCAGTGTTTGGCGCTGAACTTTGACTGCCCGTCTGGACGACACAGGAAAGGCCGCCCCCCATGGTCGCTCCAATACCCTTGTCGTCGCCGCATCGCGAATCGAAGCCTCCAAGCCACAGGCGGGGCAGTGCCTCTGAAAAGCGCAATCTCTGGCAGATTCGCCTCCATTGTTGAACAGGCTGTGTTCTGAAGGGGGCCGAAACGGGACGCCTGGCTATGGTTCATTGGCTGATCTCGAGCTTGTCGTTTCTGAGACACCCGGGGCGCCTTAGCGCTGGTGTTGGCGGTTCGAGGCGGCTACTTGTGCAAGGCTGTTATTGTGCGAGGTTACTGCATTTGGGCTAGGACTGGGGGGGAAGGGTAGAAAATAATTGAACACTACTGGGTATAGTAGGGAGTATCAAGCAGGGAGATGCCGTGTGCTCCGACTGGCCAAGATCCCTGGGCATTCGGCTACGTAGATTACGATCAGCAACTCGTACTCGGACCAAGACTTGTCCATACGATCATTCCCTCCTTGTGCCTTGTCACCCATGAGTGTACAGCCACCTCGTCGCGCTCGAATAGGCGTGAGTGTGGCGTGCCTTTACAGATCCGGGCACATCTTCCATCATGACGTTTTGTTGCTGGGATTTCACGGTATGCAGTCAACAATAACCGTTTACACCATTTGTCCCGTTCGCGGCATCCAGACTGGGGACCGGCTGTTCCTCCAAACCCAGTTCCGCCACGATGATGCTCGCAGCCCTCTCGCCGACCAACAAGGCCGTGTTCTCCGTGTTGGCCGCCACGTTCGTCGGTACGATCGACAGATCTGTCACCTTCAAGCCACGCACGCCGTACACGTTCAGGTCTTTGTCAACCACGCCGTTCTGCTCGCGTGGGGCCATCTTTGCAGTCCCAAGAGAGTGCCAGGTGGGCTGTACGTTTTCTCGGATGAAGGTCTCGATGGCTTGGTCATCCTCTCCCGAATACTCGATGTTCTGCATGCCAGGACGCCCGGCAATCGGGGCGTCCAACGGCTTGCACGCTGCTGGTGAGTTCGCGGCAAACTTGGGGTGGCCAAGTGCAAGTTCTCCACGGTACATCTTGGTCCGCCGCATGATCTCGCGGTGCTTCTTGTAGGCCCAGATTTGCTTCTTGAGGTCGACGTCGTGCGCGTCGGTGAAGAAGCCCAGGTGAAGTCGATTGGATCTTCCAAGTTCGGACCCGTGATGTGTAGTTTTCCTCGCGAATACGGGTAGGCCGTGTAGGCCGCAACCGACACGTACGCCTCAGCGGGAACTGACGCGGGATCTTCTAGGAAACTGCGAAGGTTAGCAGCCGATCTCGCCTCTTTACGCACCCTGCTTGGTCGACGTACCTTGAAACTAGCGAAATCAACATCATTGGCCTGTTTGCATTGTCCTTGAAGTCGTTATTCCACGCTTTCTGAAATTCTGGACCGAGGGCAGCAACTTCGGCGTCTGTGGGGCGGATCTTGGCTGAGACATCGCAGGTGTTCCATCGAAGGATGGCGCTCTTGTTGAGTATGGCCTCGTCACGAGCCTTGACATCGCGTATGATCGCGTCCATGGTCTCGTGGGGCTTCAAGTCGGTCCGGTAGGGATAGAATATCAGGTTATGGTCTTGATAGTCGTGTCCGACGCCTGGGAGGTCCTCCACCACCGGGACGCCAGCTTTCTCCAATATCCTCTTGTCCCCGACCCCTGAACGCTCCAGCACCAGCGGCGAGCTGATGGCGCCACATGAGACTACCACAAGCTTCCTCGCTCTGATGGTACTGGTGCTACCACCCACACGGTCTGTGCCTTCCACATAGTCCGGGTTCGGGGTACATTCGACTCCTATGGCTCTTTTGGTCCCGTCAAACAGGACGCGGACCACTCCGGTCTCACACAGCACATGAAGATTCGGGTGCTTGCCGTCGCGTAAAAGCGGATGGAGATAGCAATGAGCCGTGTCCTGCCGCTTCCCTTCTGGAGACACATACCGCATCCACCTTTCGGTGCCATTGTTTGAATCGAGATCTTGCATATCCTGATACTCAGGGTAGCCGACCTCGGTACAGGCATCGATGAACTCTTGCTCAGACCTAGCACATTTGTAGCCGCCATCAGAGACCTGGATCGGGCCATTGTAGCCGTGGGTCAGCTCGTTGCCAGCGCCGTGGTATGTTTCAATCTGCCCATTGCTCAGTCACGGAACATGGGTAGAAAGAGAGGGAAGTGACAGCACAATCTCTTCAGATACGGGATCAGTTCCTCCGCACTCCAACCCGGAGTGTTCCAGGAGTCGAAATCGCTGCGCTGAGCTCGAGTATATCTGGGACCCAGCATCAGCCCCAGAACATAGGTAGGTACATTGGTCGATAGGCAGCGTACAGCATCAGGTTGATGCTTGACCCGCCTCCAAGCAAACCGCCGGCTGGGACGACGCGTTCCTTGTCGCCCATCTGCGGCGTGGCTTTGGCTTTGTAGAAGAGGGCCGTTTTGCTGCCTGGCCGAAGATGTTCGCGGAACAGTCCTGGGTTGACCACATTGGATTGCTCAAAATTGTCCTGGCCTCCCTCGATGACCAAGACGGACAACTCTAGATCTGCGGCTGCGAGACGGCTGGCCACAACGCAAGCCGCCGTACCACCTGTAGACGAAAGCTCAGCATCTGATAGACCGAACAGGTCTTCCCAAGGAAATCACCTCCGGCAATGATCACATCGACCTCGTCAAGGCCATCTGGGAGTTTGTTAGAGATGGGCATCCTTGTTGTTCTTCGGGCGTCGGGTAGCGAGAAGTGCTACCGACGAAGAAGCAGAGGCCAGAGACATGTCGACTAAATAGACGGCCTCGAAGAATTCGCTACAGCTCAGGTTCGAAATCCAATGTCCCTCCGTGATAACGGGATCATTCGAATGCCATGTTACAGGCACGCCCGACATGATGACCCTTCCCCGCAAACGGGAGGCGTGGGGCTCACGGGCCGTGACTCTCGGGGTTGTAGTATTACATACCCTCGGTCACAATCTGACGATCACTCGGCGAAACGTGGGTTCTCGAGATGGGGGAGACATTCTGGTCGTCGAGAATGGGCGAGGTTCGAGCACCCCGTCTGCCCGCATCCTGTTGTCCCTCGACAGAGTGCTAATTACTCGAAGCCGCCACCCTTTCCACCTCGTACTTGATCAGCTCAAAGAGAGAAAGTTTTCGCAAATTATTCAATCTGTTAAACATGAGCTCCTCCACAGATCGGCGCAGCGGTCAGTTGAATCTGCTCTTTGTTCGCCATGGAGAGACCCAGGACAACATCGACAAGATTCTTCAAGGCCTCCGAGACACCAGCCTGACCGAGAAAGGAGTCAGAGAAGGAGAGGCCCTTGCAAAAAAGCTGCAGAACCAAAAGATCGACGCCGTTTACCACTCGCCTCTGACACGCATCGTTCAGACGATCCGACCGATCCTCGCCGATCGATCTGATATCCCGGTGCACGCGGATGCAGCTCTCACGGGCCAGTCGCTCGGTCAGCTTGAGGGCGGCTCATACGATAGTATCGACATGAGCAACCCTAGAAGCGCGGACGGTCAGCCCGGGGTCGAGCTCTTTAATGACTTTGTAAGACGGCTCAAGAAGGTTTTCGCGGTCATCGTGGGCGCCGAGTCTCGGCGAGTCGGCGAGCAGGACAGGACCGTGTTGATCGCGACCCATGGCGTGGGCATTACTTCGTTGTTCAAGGCTCTCGAGGCAAGCCCGTCGTGTGAGGGATTCAACCCAAAGCTTGCTGTTCGAGGCCCCGAGGCGTATGAAGTGAGATGGACTGACAGCGACGACGTGGCCAAGATCGTGGTCCCGCGACCCAGAGACCTGCCCGTCACGGATGGATCACTGGACTGGTCTGCGCTTTCAGGTCAACCGTTTGTGATTGAGCGCTGGGGCAAGAGAGAAAAGGCATTGTAAGGAAAGAGACGACCTCCGGAACAGGGGTGGGTGGTCGAAGTCCTCAAACAAGATGAGAGCAAGGGGGGTGTCCTCTTAAAAGCGGCGGGCAATGTTGATGACGGTCGAGAGCCTCACGTAAAGCACAAACTACAACGTCCTACTATACTGTACTATACACCGTCTCCTGTCTCGTCTGACACTGTCCGCAGAGTAGAACCATGTAGGCCGGTGTCGAGGTGGTTGCCGTTGAGCCCTCGCTGTGACGCTCAGCTCGATCGCTGCAGCTTTACGTGAAACCCGGAAACACCGACCCTGCAACGCGGGGATTGGGCATCTTCGGACTGCAAGATGCAAGTCGCAATCCAACGCTGGCCCAATAGACACGCCCCTGGACATGATGGCCAGTCGTGGTTTGCTATGGGGCCTTCTGATCACCACATGCCACGTCGGCCACGTACAGAGCTGAACAGAGATGAATGAATATCAACCCTGCCGCTCGCCATGCTAAGATGCTCACTGTTTAATCGCCAACCGCTACGCAAGGTACGCAGGTATTATGGAGCACGCCATCCTTCCACCAGGTCAGAAACACATTGAGATCAGCTATAATGTTCGGGAGAAGGGATACTATGACCATAAAGGCTTCACAGAGTATCCTGCCCGGCAGGGCTACAGTCACCAGGACCTCTCAGGCGAGAATGGATTTGGCGGTCGCAACGCCGAAGACGTCAAGCAATTCTTCCAGACATGGCTGTTTTTCGGGCTCCTCATTGAATTCTTCGCCGCATTTGGAATGAATGTCACTACTGAGCAATTCTTGGTTCCTAAAGCAGGCGGCGAACAGAGTCGGACTGTCGACACGAGCGGCCTGCCGGGGTTGCTCGTGAAGTTGAAGAAGTCTTGGACAAAACCGAAGCATCAGCCAACTGCAACGACTGTCAGCCAGATGTTGACTCTTGCGCAGGATACCCTCGACCGCTTCTGCACTTATGTCCCCAAATCGTCAACCGCAGTAGACACGTCGCGACCGTCGTGGCCTGTGTCGGACAGAGTGTCCATGTCGATCATGGCGATCTGCAGCACGCTCCGCGGGGCTGCCGCAGACATCTTGGACATGGTGGTCACTCTGCAGGTCGACAAAGGAACAGCGACGTCGTCACTGCTGCGTAGCCGGCTCGAGCAGAAATGGTGCAAGTACGACGTGGCCGTGACGATGGACAACTTCGAAGTGGATGGACATTACTACCTGGCGGCCGCGCCAGGCCAATCTGCGGAATATCTGGCTGCCCACAGCAAGTGCACAGAGGACGGTTGTGTTTTCGTCATGGACGAGAAAGGGTACATCACCCGGCATGCTCCAGAGTTTCATAGACCGGGATGCGAAGAGCACATTGGATGGGGCGGACAGCTGGGACCGGAGAGAACGATGCACAACTGGATTGAGGCAGTGTGTCAGATCATCGATCGGGACGCCTTCCCGTACAGTCTCTGGGTCGCCCAATATCGCAAGACATGGTCTGTTGAATACCATATGACGGGAAAGAGGAAGCCCCCCTATGTGGCAATCTCACACATGTAAGTTGTCTGGTCCAATCAAGGCGGGATTGTCGCTTGTTATTCCTCCAAAGCCTAACACACTTTGCGTCACGATGCAGCTGGTCAGACGGCCTTGGCAACCCGGTCGAGAACTCGCTGCCTGAATGCCAGCTGGAACGGATTCAGCGCATGGTCGACAAGGTCGACTATCCAGGCCGCAATGGCGAGAAAACGGTCGGCTTCTGGATGGACACTCTGTGCGTCCCCGTGGAAGACCAACTGAAAGCGTACCGCAAGAAGTCGATTGCCAACATGCGCCACATCTACCAGAATGCTAAGGCTGTGCTGGTCCTGGACCCGTGGCTCCAGCAAATCCCATCTACGGCGACGACGCCCGAGATTCTCGCCCGTGTTTGCCAGTCTGCTTGGCTGCGTCGGCTGTGGACTCATCAGGAGGGATTTCTGGCCAAAAACGTCTACCATCAGTTCCAAGATAAAGCCCTGCATATGAAAGATATTGAGAAGCGGAGGGAACAGTACGAGCAGGAATTAAAGGCGAAAGGGATCTACTCGAAGTTCTTGATCGACGCGCAGATCCAGGCCATTGAGCCATATTCCATGCTCAAGATGGGCATCGAGTATAAAGATGACGGGGACGGGATTAGGACTTTACCGGAAGACGCGTTCGAACCTCTCGTCCTGTCGCTGGAGCTCCGTCGCACGACCCGTGCAGGGGACGAAACTCTTTGCTTGTCCAGCATCCTCAGCCCCATGGGCCTCGACGTGAACACTTATCTGGACATCGGGGGTGAAAATGTAGCAGAACGACGCATGGTTCAATTCTACCAAGACATCCAACGGTTTGACCCAAGAATCGTCTTCAACACATACCCGAGGCTGGGGATCGACGGATTCAAGTGGGCGCCGATGTCGTTGATCGGACATCGATCCGAGGAGCTCATGCGCAGAGGTGAACACAACGAAGGAGAGGAAGTGGATGTCGCGGACGAATTCGCGCAGTTGAAGCAGATTGATGGCAAATGGGGTCTGCCGGTGAAGTATCCTGGATTCATGTTTCGACTCACCGGCGCGGCTGGTGGGCGTACATTCGCCATCCCCCACGGCTCGTCGTCTACCAACGGTACAGTCGGCAACCTTCTGAACAACTACCTCCCTCCCACCCCCGCCAAACTGTTCGAGAAGGCGGCTAGCAAGACCGTCTCAAGGTTTGGAGGAGTGTTGCCGTCGAAGGTCCTGCCTTATCTTCCCGGCAGAACCCCTGCGGGAACGGCAACCAGCGAGCACCTTCTGGTAAGACTCTCAAAAGTAGACAGTCAATGGCACCCTGATCCATATGAGTCCTACGGCCTGATCATGGCATGCTCCCTGAAGCAAAGGGTTGCTGGCAGCCATGCCATTGCCGTGCTCGGCTCAGTTGTCAAAGGGGCTTCTGCGGCTGGTGAGCAATACCTTCGCCTGAGTCATATCTGCCATGCGACTGTGCAGAAGCGGAGTGGCAGTCCTCCTAGTGATGTCGAGTGTGTGGCGCCGAGTGAGCTTAGTGAAGACACCGAGTGGTTTGTGGTGTAGGAGCCGTCAATGAAGCGGTGTCGGCAGCAATGTTCGGAAATCGGTTTAATCAGCTTCAAGGTGCATCAAAAATGCACCAAGTAACTTATCCCCAGCTCTCCTGACGTCTTGATCTGAACCCTCGTCCCCGCTGCACATCTTGTATGCCGTATGATGTGCATATGCGTCCTCGGTGGCATGTGAAGGTCAACCCACGCCTCGTGAACCAGCTAAGCCCAGGCGGGACGAGGAGTGGGATAGGGGTCCAGATGGGAGCCGCTGGGTCGTTGGGCGCCTTCGCTTACCCCCCGCTAGGCAAGGGCGCGGCTCGCGCAGATGATGGAATCGCTTGACGTCCGCGTCTGCTGAGAAAAGATGGTGCAATGGTGCAATGTCTTCTGGCCTCATTCCATTTGTTAGTTTCCAGAATAACGTTGCCGGCGGACACAGACACCGACTGACAGCCCCTTCGAGTCCTTCCTATCACCGTCAGCCTCCTGATCCACCGCACGCACCGCACCGCACGCACCCACGCCGCCACGTATCGCTGGACGAAAAGTGTCCCCCAGTGAGACCGACCAGTGACCGCATCTGGTGATAGCTTGCTTCACGGTTCCTTCAAATACCGCATGCATGACACCGTCGGATCGTAGCAGCGACTCGTCCGGGGGAGATCTGATATACACGCCTCCTGGGACCGACTCGCCTCTACCTCCACCTCCCTTTTCTCGAGCCTCTGTGCGTCCCGCGAGCCCCTTACGTCTGACCTCGTTACCACAGCCCATCAAGGAGGAGTTTCGGGCAGAACGCCAGTACGGCAAAGGGGTGCACTTCGGTCCAGATGCCGAACCCCAGGAAGACGACGACGACGACGACGAACACGACGAAGACCTTACAGAGATGGCGGGCCCGGCGAGCATGCACCGGCCCACGGGCCCAGAGTCGCACGAACCCTTGTTAAGAGAAGACAAACAATCATCGAGAGGCAGGCCCGCAAGTCCCCATGAGGCCGGCTCAGCAAGACTCCCGCTCTCGCGGAGGAGCACTTTCCGCTCGCGGTCCCCGTCGTACACGCACTCGGAAGACATGGTGCGGCGGAAATACATGTACGCATCCTTCTTCCTCGTCCTGTCGCTGGTCTCGTTTGTCGTCCAGACCGAGACAGCGGTCTACATCCAACACGAGCTGGGCTGGAACAAGGCATACTGCATGATGTACCTGACGCACGGGTCGTGGATCTTCCTGTGGCCCATCCAGCTCGTCTTCCTGCGCATCCAGAAACGCAAGCTCTCCTGGCCGGCGTTCTGGCGTAGGCACGTCTACCTGGTGCGCAGCACCGCGCAGATGGTCCGCTCGCAGGAACTGCACCAGCACCTGTCCAAATCCCAAGCCATGGCCTCCCCCTGGCCGTACATGATCAAGACGACCGCCTTTATTACCACCTTTCTCACCATGGCCGGCGGGTCGTGGTACGTCGCCGTCAACCTCACCTCCCCGTCCGACTTGACGGCCATCTACAACTGCTCCGCCTTCTTCGCCTACGTCTTCAGCATCATGCTCTTGAACGACAAACTCCGCTTCGACAAGGCCCTCTCGGTGGCCCTGGCCATCATTGGCGTCTTGGTCGTCGCGTACGGCGACAAGGACGACAGCACGCCGGGACCGGGGAAGTCAAATCCCGGCGCGGAAAAGGGCTTCGGTACCAAACTGGTCGGAAACGTCGTCATCGGGATCGGGTCCGTGGCGTACGGATTCTACGAGGTCTTGTACAAGAAATACGCCTGTCCGCCGGAAGGAACCAGTCCCGGACGAGGCATGGTGTTCGCCAACTCCTTCGGCAGCATGGTCGGCCTGTTTACGCTGACCGTGCTATGGATTCCGCTCCCCATCTTGCACTGGACCGGCCTCGAGACGTTTGAGGTCCCGACCGGCCAGGCCGCCTGGCTTCTCTCCATCAGCACCCTTTCCAACGCCGTCTTCTCCGGCAGTTTCCTGGTCCTCATGTCCCTCACGTCTCCGGTCCTATCGTCCGTCGCCGCTCTGCTGACCATCTTCCTCGTCGGAATCACCGACTGGATCATCACGGGCAAGCCGTTGAGCGCGGCAGCCCTGGCCGGGTGTGGACTCATCATCGTCGCCTTTCTCATGTTGAGTTGGGCAACGTATCGGGAGATGAAAGTGGAGGAAGCAAAGAGGGAGGGCGAGGAGGATAAAGTCTTCGACGAGGATGAAGAAGACGACATGCTGGGCGATGATGGAGCGGACGGCATTTTGGGCGGCCGGAGGAGAAATAGTTGAGAGACACGGAGTAACTAGTAGATGGATGACTGATGAGATCGGTCGGCGTTGGCGGTTTTACATGTTTGGTATGCATCCTCCGAACCCGAGCTGGCAGCCGTCGAGCTCAGCTCTGAGACTCTGGATTAAACCGAGGAGCAGCCTCTGGGAGACGAGAATCCAAGACCTGGACCACCTCACATTGCTCTCACAGAGACAGATGAGATACAACAGATACAGACGTTCCATGGCGCGCCGTGAGGGCCTGGCGTGGCACATATAGACCGGACACTATGCCATATACTACGGTATATCAATATCATAAGCTGATGAAACGCTTCATTCACAACCGCAGACGTACGAACTCTGAGGCGTACCTGTCAGGTGTCAGTAGACTCGAATTGCATCCAATAGCAACCAGACGCGTCCGCTCATGACATTGTAGCTGTCCTGCTCGACTGGACTTCAAACCACATTGTAGGCAGGGTACATTCGCACGCTTGGACCTGCCTGGAGGCATCACGAATGTCTTACAAAAATACCAATTCTGGAAAGGAGGGATTTAATTGTAACAGGCGCAAAGACCCAACTTTAAACCCCACGGCCTATTTCAACAGCTTGTTGACGTTCCTCCCCCGCGGCGACACAGGGGGAGAGAGTGGTCTGGACCTCATATCCGAAGTACGTACATAGGTGCGAGGAATTCCACGGCTTGGTGGAAGCCGACCTCGCCTAAGTCACCACGTGACGGCGTCGCCTCCTTATCCGTGCCTGCCGTGCATTTACCGAGGCACGGGCTTTAAAGATCAACCATCACTCATCTGCGTTTGAGAGTGGTCGGTCTTACCATCTACTGTATATTCCTGACTTGTGATGAAGCGCAACCTGATCCTTGTTAGTCTTGCTCCCGTGCCGCGGCTTTAGAATAGACAGAATAGAAGCTTTTTGCGATTTTCAGAACGGGATAGACAAAGGTGCTCAGATCATCGGGATACTAGAGGAATCGCATAAACCAACAGCTATCCTTGCGCCAAGTCACAAGTCAAGCGAAATTCCACACGCGTACGGCTATGATGGAGATCCATCCCGATTTCAACATCCCATGGTGCAAGAGTCTTCTCGGGTCGAACATATCAGATCTCGAAGTTCCCAGCCGGCGCCTACCCGATCCTGGTGATCGGGTCTCAAACAGCATGTTCAACCAAACTCTCTACACACCATATGCCATCCGTGCCCAGATCAATTTTAGGCGACCGGCACTCGAACCCGACTCGATTACCTCCTGGGAATGCTGCTACCTGTTGTCCCTCGGCTCTGGAATCGACGGCATGTCAGGTCGAGCACACGGAGGGTTTAACGCCCTGATATTGGACCAGATAACAGGCGCGACAGCCTCTGTGATATCGGGTAGTTTTGCGCCGGCGACAGCAACAATGACAGTGGACTATAAGGCGCCGATTAATACGCCTGGCGTCGTGCTCTGTCGGTGTTGGGCGGTGGAAAAAGAGGGAAGGAAGACGTGGTTGAAGGCGAGGATTGAGGACGGAGAAGGGAAACTGCTTGCGGCTGCGAAGGCGTTGTTCATTGATCCGAAGCCAGCGAAGCTATAGAAACATTGACTGGCACATGTCGAAAGATTGCATCTTCCTTGGATCGATCCGCCTGATGGTGAGAGCTGGCTGGTGGTGAATGCTATAGGGCAAAACTGTCCAGCATGGCTGAAGGCCTTCACCTACCGCAGCCTTGTCAGGGGTATAGGCAGATGGGAACGCGAGTACACACCTTGTACTGGATAGTCGTGCGTTGTCTGGCACGCGATGACTCCAGCCGAGAGAATCCAGATCCATTCCCGAAGCGTCCGTTGGTGGCCACTGGTTGCTGGACTCGACAAAGATAACATGATCGGCTGTGAGACGTCCGTCTCAAAAGCAGCTCTCTCTGGTGTAATCCCTTTCAGATCAAGGACGCTGCCTTGGACGGCTGGTCTAATGGATCTGCTGTTGCTAACAAGAGATTGGTGCCTACAAACTCGGCTGGAGACGGCGCTGGGAGTCTGCCTCAGTGACACCGGAATACAATCTCCAGCCCACGAACAGAAGGGCACCTTATGGAACAAATGAATGGGTTCTTGTTGGATTACTCGGGGTTGGGGAGAGAAAGGTTGAAGGAATGCGCTCAGGACATTGTTCCGCCAATGTTCGGCGGGTAACTGCAAAAGTGTTCAGTTTTGATGCCAGAATCCCTCCTGGCGTGACAGCTCGCTCTTTGCTAGCTTGTATAAAGAAGTAAGCCTTGCGTACAAACCGGCGCACCAGCGACGACAACACATGCGACAGGCTGCCACGAGACCAGGGCGGAATACTGGTCGACCATTGTCGGGAAGTTCCATAGACTCCTACCTGTACAGCTTGACCAATTCAATAATGAAGCTGTGGGTATCTCGTCCCAGAGCATTGTTCGTTAGAAACTTGGTACCTGAGAGATCATCTAACCCCTCGAAAAGAGGATCTGTAAAGGTTCATGATTAGCTATCTAAAGATGCTGGACTGCCAGATATTCAATTTGCTGGAAGAAGGTGCAAGGAGGTGGGAAGCATGGTCTTTACGGTGCTATCTGTACGGTAAGATGTTGCTCACTTGGCCGCTTCGGTCGCGTCTCACCCCGGCGATTACATAAACAGTTCTTGGCAATTTGGTGGGCTGTCGATGTGCAGTCGTGGCCGACCTTGACTTCGTTGCGCATGCAGGGAGTGCCGCTCTGGAGTGACAATTACCATTACTGTCACATCAACTCCCCTTTTACTTGGAACCGAGCTCTTCTTCTTCAAGCACGTTGTCTAGAAGACATCAGATCAGCACCATGGCCGAACCTCCCATCGGTGCGACACCCTCCAAGTCCGCTCGCAGTGAACTCCTGCTGACACAGGCACCATAGTTCTCGATGGAGGTACCGGTTTCCTCAAAGTCGGCTATGCCGCTCAGGTATGTCTAAAAGAGGCCTCTTGCGCTCCTTTCAACTACAGGTCGAGCTAAGCAATCACCCGTCTAGAACTTCCCCGAACACCAATTCCCCTCCATAGTCGGCAGGCCGATTCTACGATCGGAAGAGAGGGCAGGCGACATCGTGGTCAAAGATATCATGTGCGGAGATGAGGCTGCAGCAGCAAGATCAATGCTGCAGATAAGTTATCCTGTACGGTGGCCAGCTCCTGGGCAAGTCTATCAAGAGGCGCTGACGAGGACATATGACGGTAGATGGAGAACGGCATCGTCAAGAAGTGGGACGACATGCAACATCTCTGGGATTTCACCTTCTTCGAGAAACTGAAGATCGACCCGACGGGCCGCAAGATCCTGCTGACCGAGCCGCCCATGAATCCGCTGAAGAACCGAGAACAGATGTGCGAGGTCATGTTTGAACGCTACGGCTTTGGCGGCGTGTACGTGGCGATTCAAGCCGTGCTTGCTCTATATGCTCAAGGTCTATCTTCGGGGGTCGTCGTCGACTCAGGTGATGGTGTCACACATATCGTGCCCGTATACGAGTCCACCGTCCTGAACCATCTTACCCGCCGCCTCGACGTCGCCGGCCGAGATGTAACACGCAACCTCATCGCCCTCTTGCTGAGAAGAGGTTACGCGCTGAACCGAACGGCCGACTTCGAAACTGTGCGCCAAATCAAAGAGAAACTGTGCTACGTCTCGTATGACCTGGGTTTGGACCAGCGGCTGTCGGAAGACACGACTGTGCTGGTCGAATCGTACACCCTACCCGACGGACGGGTGATTCGCGTCGGTTCCGAACGATTTGAAGCCCCTGAATGTCTCTTCCAACCTCACCTGGTTGACGTTGAGCAACCCGGCATCGCTGAATTCCTTTTCAACACCATTCAGTCCGCCGACGTAGACGTTCGGTCATCATTATACAAAGCCATCGTCCTTTCCGGTGGTTCGTCCATGTATCCTGGCCTGCCGTCTCGCCTGGAAAAGGAACTCAAACAGCTATGGCTGACGAGAGTCCTAGGCGGAAACCCAGAGCGATTGAGCAAATTCAAGGTGAGGATTGAAGACCCGCCTAGACGGAGGCACATGGTGTTCTTGGGTGGTGCAGTCCTAGCGAATATCATGGCGGATAAAGAAAACATGTGGGTCAGCAGGCAGGAATGGGCGGAACAAGGGCCCAGAGTGCTAGAAAAGCTGGGACCTAGATAGTGACACAGAATCATCTACCGCCTGTCAGAGAGGACAGCGTGACCGGTCTCAGTGGGCGTTGGGCAAGACGCAACAGGAAAACCCTGTCTCCAGCAAGCGTGATCGAATTGAATTCACGCCTGGTCCGATCGAGCATCTTCTCAGGGCGAGCTCGGTCGAACAAGAAAGTAGCCATAAAGCCTACGACACGAGGGGAGCTGGACTTAGACATGAAGTAGCCTTACCTGAGGAATGGCTTTTGCTGGCGTCTGACCTCTGGCGAGCGTGTTGAATAAATGGAGCGGCATTCGAGGTCAGCCTTGTAGCCTCGCAGGCTCTCAGCCTCGCCTCGCCTCGCCAGAATCTCCCCCACACTCTCCACATCGGGTGACTGGTCAACTTTATTGTCTGCCTTGCAGGTCACCCAGACGCCTTTGCGTTTATCTGTACTTCTGCTTCACATGCAGCGACATCTGTCAAGATGTAGCACCTTACCACCCGGCATTGATCAACTTTGTGTGACATGTCCCAGCAGCTCCGGCAAGTCCCCAATCACGCCTCATCGCCGTCCAACTCGACTTCCCGGCGAACGACAAGCGGCGGCGGTACAAGCACTCGACCATCATCTCAGGCTCCCCTGCAACAACAACCTCCAAGCACTCTAGCTCCCCGAAGTCTCCTGCCCTCTCCGCACTTCGAAGACGACCCGATCGTTGCATCCCACCAGCAGTACAGCAAGCGTCCGAGCTTGACCCTCAACGACCCCGAATACTCAGAGCACGCCGTGGCCGAGTCCGAACACTGCAGCCATGGCCTTGGCTCCGCTCATCCCCAGACATCCGCCGAATCGATCCCATCCTTTCAGCCGTTCTTTACCCTGATCGAAGACAGCGTTACAAGCGAACACTACCATCCCACCGTACATTATATATTTGCAGACGACGACACGGACATGATCACCGAGGCTGCGCTGAGGAGTCTGGAGATCTTGGATCCAGGTCAACGGGTCGGCCTACATGGGCAGTCCCAGTCGCAAGGACATAACGGCGGCCATGACGGTAGTAGTTTGACCGCATCCCGACTCCCGCCGCCTATAGCAGGAATGCGGGAGCACTACATAGTGCTCGATGTGCACCCCCAGGTTCAACCTCCCAGCGCGGTGCAGCAGGAAGACAACTCCGGCACGGCACTCACGTACGACGTTTTGTCCGCCCACTCCCTGAGTGCGGAATGGCAAGTCCTCCGTACAAGCATATCCACCGCGCCTACCATCGGTGACAGTCCTTCTTCAGAAGATGAAGGACTGATGCTTCGAATCGAAGGGAGGGGAAACACGCCCGGTAACACTGTGGGAAGTGACAAGGGGAAAGGCAGGGAACCTGACGGGGATAGGGAGAAAGAGAGAGAAACGATGGAGGAGATGATTGAGCGGTTCCAACGACGATTGGAGGATGTCAGAATGGTCATTGAGGCTGCTGGTGGTGGGACGTCTCGTCTCACTCCCGGAGACGGCGGGGTTGGAGAGGATTAATGGTCCCGGCGTGTCCATCAATGTCGTAGGAGCTTGACTACAGGATTTGGGTTTTGCGGGAGTGGCGTCACGGGTTTGACTCGAATTAATCTAATGTGAGGTGCTAGGCAAGGCCATTCCAGGCCACACGGTGTTCTGCAGAAAGTCATATTTGGGTAGCGCTGGCCGGACTCTCGATGAAAGTATAGGGACATGTACCTGGGTGGGATTGATCGATTCTGCGAGGCGGACGAACAGGACCAGGGACAAACAGACTGACAGATCAGAGGAGAGGATAGGAGGGTTCAATCGTACTGTTCTCGACTCGCTCCTCCTTTCACAATCCCAGGGATTGGATTGCTTTTGGTACTAATGAACTCGCTATGTGTCTCTCATCTTGCTTATTTACACCGCTCTACTTCCCAGATGTTCGGTTGAAGACTCGTCGCACACCTCTTGTTAGGAAGGTCATCCATTACCGTCCCAAGCAAGCCGAAGTAATCCGTATCCCTTGTAGACGACTGACTAAACTTCAGAGGGCACGAAACCAATGAGACGTATATACATACGCCGCAGTCACCGCGTCTAGGTGCTTCGAGATGAACTGTGTCCCTTGTCCTGAGGTGTACCAGTCCCACCATCGCGGTTGGTATTGTGGTGTAGACGGACACTGAAGATTGCCTCACCGGCGGTCTACTCATCCCAAAGCTTCTCGTGATATTTCACTCATAGTATAAGTATATGCTCGTACCACGCTATATGTCGACCTCCTCACCCTCCACCCAAGCCTTGCACTGCCAATACAGCAAATCATGCTTCTCGCCACAGGCCTTGCTTCCGCCCTCGACGCCATTCTCCCGCCTGTGACCCGGCATGTCTCTTAACACCTTCACCCCCATGGTTTCTTCCTGACAATACGCCAAATACCGATACCCGCTGGGATATTGGCTCAGCCGGGCCTCGTCGAGGAGCGGCACTTTTGCGGGATTCACGGCGATGAGTTTATCCTGGAGGCCACCCGCACCAGGTACTATTAGCCTTGCCTTTGCATACACAGTTACACGGCCGAGGTATTTGGGTGGAGTGGCCGGAGTAATGAGTGGGAGTGTCGGAGTGATGGGTGGGAGTGCCGGAGTAATGAGTGGAGTGGAGTGAAGTACGAGGACTACTCCGATTTGGAGGAGTTTGCGCATAGGATACGCATACGCATACGCGCACGCGCACTCGCACTCGCACATGGAGTCGCCTACCTTTTCATACCAATGCCTCACATACCTGGCCCTCCACTCTCCGCTGTCGGGAAGCTTGATCCAGAAGAAACAGAACCGACAGTCGCTCTCGGCGTCGACCTCGCAGCCCTGGATCACGAACCGCTGCGTGATTGTGGCTTTCATCTTCGTGATCGCCCGGGTCGCGTCGCGGTTGATGTCCGTACTGATGCCGTGGCAGCGATGCATGATGAATGCACCGGCGTCCATTCTGCGAAGGGTGTGCGGTGGTTAGTACAGATGACAGGAGGGGTTATTATGGTATCAAGCAGCTAGCAACCAGTGAGCAGCAACGAGTAAACAGTAAGCAGTGGGCAGGAGGCAGGCAGCAGTGCCGGTTGACGACGCAATGATCCATGACATAGCGACCCAAAGTATCCAAGGACAACAGGGGGTGAAAGGCCAGCTTACCCGCGTTGAGAGGCGGCGATGAAATCGAGGTGGTGGGTACGCCCGGTCCTAGGTGTCGTGGTTAGTATCGAGCAACCACAGTTCGCAGTAAAGTAAATGTAATCACGTATCCTAGTCTCACTCACCATGTCGTAAAGATAAACGCATCGGGATGGAAGATGGACTTAAGATTCTCCCATTCGCAGGCATCTCTGCTCGGTTCGGTCAGTCAGTCAGTAATGCACACACATCCACAGCCGGTCAGTCGCGGCCAGTCACAAACAGCCAGCCAGCCAGCTAGCCAAGCCATCAGGATTGTATCCCCTCTACCTACATACCTGTAGAGAGGCCACCCCTCGGCCAATTCGCGGAGCTTGTATCGCTCGAAAGCGAGATCGTCGGGCCCGTTGTTGCGGACTGCTCGCTCGGGTCGGGAGCCCGCTGGGAGGGAATGGAGGTCGACCATCTCGATGGACCGACGCTGCAGAGGTACGATAAGGAGTGTGGTTCGGTGACTATGGACTTGGATCTTCGTTCGTCCCTGCTTGAGTAGAAAGAGAAAAGAAAGACGTGGTTTGTAAGAAGACCGGGGAACTATACCTCGTACTCCATACAGGCGGAACAAGAAACCAACACATGGGCAAGGCTCTCCGCATTTGTAAAGCTCTCGGACCGAGCACGGAGAATTGGAACGGTAAACGTCAAAGGCAAGCGTCATGGCTTCAATTGTCAGTCGTTCTGATTCCATTTCTAGTCTTTTGCAGCGACTGAACGGAATTGTTTTGTTCCGGCCTATGTTGGACAGAAAATCTTTCTTGTACATGGTAATGCGCAAAGACAGCCCATCGCCCTAGGAAACCCTCAAAAACGCCCCGTCGCGTTCTTCCCTGCCATAATCTGGAGGTTGTTGGTGCAAACGCCGACCAAGCAGAAATTCACGCTCTATGGCCAACCAGTGCATTCGTCAATCCACTCGGTTGGGGAACAGGGAATGAAAGGGATATCAGCCCTCTTCGCCTTCGCCTCCGATCTCTTCACCTCGACGTCCCGCTTCTTGACAGGAGCGGCGGCAGCCTCTTCCCGCTTGACGACAGGTTCCGGTGCGGGCCATCCGGTGCACTCGTCAATCCATTCCGTGGCGGAGCAGAAGATGATAGGTTTAGGAGATCGCTTCTTCAAGTCGTCCTTGACGGCGCCGGGGACGGCGGCACCACCGTCGGGGTTGGTCAGGGCGTAGCCGAAGCCCATGAGAGTGTTCCAGGTGTCGGCAGTGGACTTGTCCTTGGTTCCCAGGCTTCGGATCTTGGCTTGGGATTCACGGCAAAGGGTCACTGCTTCTTTGTTCGCGCCGCAAACGGTGGAGAGCTGGTCGCAGATGCGGTTGGTGATGATGTCTGAACACACAATGTTAGAACGTATATCCCAGGGCGAGGCATTCCACTGATGATACGTACTTGGGTTGGAAGCTTCCTGCTGGCCACGAGCACACAAGGGGTCCGAGGGCAAGAAAGTGAAGTCCATTGACGGTCGTCCACCGAGTCCACCCTCGAACTTCATGGTTGGAAGGCAAAGGCCGAAATCTGGGTCCGCCTTGATAGCCGATTCCTTGCCGTAGATGACGGCTGCATTGGCCGAGCCCACAGCCACCATCAAGGCGACAGCAGTGGATTTGACGAGCATTTTGATCTCCTGAGATGCTGAAAAGGTGTAAAGAACGTAGTTGATTTTCTGGGTTTGTAGAAGAAAGGAAGGGACGATGTCAAAAGCCGACCAGCGGTAAAGAGCGAGAAAAGAATGCAGAACGACGACGGCCACAAAAGGAGTGTTTGAATGAATGGGAAGGAGAATGAATCGCCAAGGACAGGTCTTGGAAGTTTCTTATAACTGACGGAACGCCGTTGAAGCGGATCGAGGGCCTCCGGTTTGGATGGTGGGAACGTGAGGCAGTGCTTGTCGGAGGTCGTGTTTCGGGTGGCCGCCCAGGGGTCGCCCCAAGAACTTTCGGCGTCTGCGACACAAGCTTCAAACACTCCTTGCTTTGGACTGAGATCATTCAATTTACCGTGTAAGAGACTCTCGGGCCGTCGTAAGCACCATCTCATAACAATGCAATCCATCTTTCCCCACACGAGGCAGGAATTGAATCTCTTGGAGACGAAAAGAATACGGAGTAGCTGTTAAACCTCTGGGCGACGAGCACGACGGGGCACTCCTCCCAAGGCCTGCCCAAGAGGCTCGATATAAAGGGGCAACACCACGGAGTATCATTGTGTGCGGATAAAGTCCTCTTGCTGGAAGTTGTTGAGTGATTCGGCAGGAGACTTGCTGTGGTCCATGACTACGCGTAGTCCATGGCCTAGAGGCTGTGCAGGAAACAGACACTGATGACAGTTTCCACGGCAGAAAATAGGTGCTGAGAACACGCTTTCATCAGAGCATGACCCTGAGCCGTGATTATTCTCTTTTCAAGTTGAGTCGATCAAGCTTGTGGATGGTCAATGGTGAAGCAGGCGGCGTCGCAGGCTCGAAAAAGGAGCAGGAAGATTGCAAAAGAGGCTTAGCGTGAAGTCGCGTCCCGCATCCTAACAATTACGTCATTCGCAGCGGCGACTTTCTTCAATCTGAATCAACTGCACCTTGCATCGTTTCTGAGATGATACTCTGTAGTCTGTACACTGCGAGAAGGAAATGCTTACCACCGGACTATCGTCATATCGTCGGCCGGCCCTCCGTCAAAAACAGACTCGGATTGTGCTCACCGCAACGGTAGGATGAGATGATGATCTGCGGAGAAATCTGAGGAAGGACGGCGACAAGGGAAGGGCAACAGAATGGGCATACGCTTGGTCATTTCACTTTCTGGGACACAATTATGGTAGACTCCTTCGGAAGGAGAACCAGAATACCTCATCGGGAGACTGCAGCTTGAAGCCACCCTTGCTTCAGACTAAGCATTCCACCGGCATGCCGCCCAGTTGGGGCCGCGAGCCCCAAGGGACGGCTGTACTTGACGTCCAGTTTCTTGAGGCACGGTGCATCTTATGCTATGCAGGAGTGATTAATGCTGCGTCGATCACGCAGCACTGCGAGATCTCGCTGAAGTTTGCCTCGCCAATGACTACGGTGTACCATGGCCATGATCTGAGGCTCAGATGACTCTTCATCAAGAAGGGAGCGGCACACTGAGGCCGAACCCCGGATATCATCACGCACCGAACAGAAATGGCGGCTCCAGCCGTGCACCAGAAGGTTAATACGCGATCGAGGGACAAGAAGGTATTCTGAAAGATCCAACAGACACCGAGACTGCGAGCAGTTTGGCAGATCAGCCTGTTCTTTTCCTCCTTCCTCATTACAGCGGCCGGCAACCCCCGAGTGTTGTCCATAAACAGCCACCCCATAGTGGGCATCTACAACCAATCTATTCCCCCACCAGGCTGGGCTGCCAAATACCTTGTTCGTGTGCGAGGTGGCTCTACGAAAACCATGGCTCATGTGTCTGCAGTGTACGAGGTAAAGGCGGAGGTTTCCCCGGACGTCTTTTGCTCGCGGAGCTGATTCCCCATACGGCGAGCGACGTATAGTATTCTTGTTCGTTGCTGCATGCTTGATCTTCCCCGATCATGTTCCGCAACATCGTACATGACGCCGTGCTGTTTTCCGCAGCCGGCCTCTTCGCTGGACTTTTCTTTCCGGATGCATACTCTTGCCTCGCATCTAGGGGGGTATAGCTGACCAGCTATGCCTACAGAAAGCATGGGTCACCCCAAGCTTTATTTTACGTCTACCTGGAACACAGCGCCATATCGATCGCTGCAAGCCACTCACTCCTTGTGCTCCTCCTCTGACCTCACCTGTCCTCCGGGACTTTATACTTGTCCGCGCCTAAATCGGAGGCAGTCCATTTCCCACCCTCACCGGTCCCATCGCCGCTTACCCGGGGCGTGGAAGTCCTCCAACCTATCCTGATTGGCTTCTTTGTTCTAGTCTGCGCAAGTTGGCGGATCATCCTCGAGATAGATTAGTAGACCGAATCTTGACGGATCCAAGCCACCCACCTCGCAAGGTATAGGCAGCGTTGGACAAGCCCCATTTTTCCACTGCAGCAAACACCATGACTGTCGAGTCTTATACTGTCAAATGTGACTTTCCCATTCGACACGCTCACACGCTCACACCGCTCACCCTGACTTTTCCATTCGAGACACTCACAGCCTCACACATTTACAGCCCTGAACCCGATCTCGCCATGTCGATTGGACTACTTGTTTACTACCCGATCCGACTCTCCAAGGACTGGACCGATCAAATGAGTTACATGTCCCGCGCTTTGCCATAGTAGGTGCTTGCGCCACGCCACGTTCTTATTAGATCCCTGTTTCGCTTCAAATTATCTGATCCTGCTACATTGTATAGTGTCTTTTTGGAGAATTCAATCATGCCATAGCAGAGTACACAAGTATAAATACATCTTGCTTGCTTGTCTGCATGCCTTCGCTCCACTCCTCCCCGATCGACGACGAGACCAACAGGTCCGGGGCGGGGCGGCTGGATGGTGCGTCACGCCACGACGATACAGTTTGCCATATCTACAGAGCGTTGTTTGTGCCGTTGATCTCATTCCCATCCAAAGATTCAGTTACACACCCGGTCCGGCCCCACGCCTGTTTGTCTTCAAAACCCTACATAGCTAGCCTTTGACGCCACGCAGGTCGCTACCAGTTCTCTCCCTTACCCAAATACCCAGTACAGAAGAAAATGGAACCTCACTCAGTGAGCGTTGACCTCAAGGCGGTCGTCTCCTCGCGATCCTGCCTCGATCGTGACAAATGTCCATATCGTGGCGAACTTGCCTTATCCGCCGTGGAACTTTGCACTCCTCCTTCCCATGCAAATCATTTCAATTCGTGATCGCGTATCTCGTTCTGCTCGGTCTTTTGCTGCCCCTCGCGGATCGTCTCTGGCGCTACAGCAGCGTAAGGATCCTCTTCCACCGAGAGAGCAAGTTCTTTGCTTTCTGGTGCGTCTCCTTCCTCATCACTGGTGTCATTGTTCATATCGACGTCCCGTCCGGTCTTCCCTCCGTCCATGACTTCCGTTTCCGCTTCGGATTCTGCTTCGTCGGACACCGTGTCCGCTTCCCCTTTGACAGACCCTACCTTCGTGCCCTGATACAAACCACCAAAGACAGAGGGAGACTTCCTCCTCGCCACCTTTGGACTGGGCTCCTGGACCTCGATAACCACGGGTCCCGTCTCCTTCTCAGCGTATTTCTCGACGAAGGCCTCCTTCAGAACTTCGTAGATGAATTGGTACTGCAACTCATTCATGACCATCATCATGCGCTGTTCACGTAAGGTGTTGACCGTCTCCCAGATGACGTCTTCTTCGTCCTTGGGCTCAGGCGTGCTTGCCCTCGCAGCTCCGCTTCTGCCCCAGGTGCCGTTGCTCGATGTTGTTTGGGTTGCGTCGTCCGGGGTGGGTGTGGCCGACCCTGACGGTTCGGCGCCTACTAGTCGCCCTGCTTCAAGCTCTTGCAGGAGGAAGTCCAAGGCTATCCAAGTGCCCGTTCGACCCACTCCGGCGGAGCAATGCACAATCCGAGGAGCGTCGCCAGCCACAGCTTTCGATACCTTTGTGAGTTCAAGAAGAGCTGCTCGATCCTCGGCTTCGGGTTTCGCGAAGTCGGGCCAGCCGCCGAAGTAGTAGTGATAGATGGTCTTTGATTCATTGTCGATGGTCAATCGTAGCTTCCGCACGTCGCACCCGATCTTGGCGTCATAGTGGGAAGACAAGAGGGTGACCGAGCTAGGTTGATCTTGTTCTTGAGACTTGTCGTCCTCGCCTGCGGCGTCCGACGTATTTGAGGGTTCAGAATCTGTTCCAAGACTATCAGCATCGGCGCTCCCTGTAGGGGAATCCAAGAAAGGGTCACCATCATCCACGGGTCCAGGTTCTCCATCTTCGTCACCACCTTCGTAAGCGGGCAATATCATGGTCGGGTTCTCCATGCTGACCGGATAATACTGGGCGCATTTCTCCTTGTTTCCCTCAACATGCTGCGTAAGCATGATGACGACCCCGACATCCCCTGGAGTTTCTTGCATGACCATATGCCAGAAGTGGGAGAATTGTCCCTCTTTCGGGCCTTGGGTGGCAACATATCTGCATTCATTTTGGGCGACTGTGGTGGATGAGGACTGCCGTGCAAGGGTAGGGGTTGATGTGCCGCTAGGTGTGTTCTTTCCCGTGCGGCTCTTCAGCACGATGGGAGACGCATTGACATAGTCAGAACCTCCTATCGGTTTCTTCAATCTCACCCTTGACGCATCCCAGGGTTGGACGTTCCCATATCTGTTGCGGTTAAACACAGTCTTTGATCGATCTACCCGAAAAGGAGATGTGTGAGGATTCTGGAACCCATGCTGAAGTCGAAACCGTTGCTTCCATTCGAGTTCCTGGAAAGCCAACGAGATTTCTGCATCTAATGTTAGCCGTCCAACATCGCCAAGCACCTAGAACTAATAATCGCCTCGAGTGAAACCTACTTGCTTTGGTCTTGTTGAGATAGGGAGGAATCCTCACGTTGACCCGTATTGCTGAGTCGTCAGGCCCGCCAGTGGCGCCGTTAGATGGCGCCTGGCCATAGGATGTCGGCCTGGAAGGGCTGAATGGCAACTCTTGAGATCGTTGCCTCTTGACAGCACCTTGTGGGGGGGTGAGTGTCAGCGACTGTGGCATGATGTCTGTGATTTCGGCAATGGTCGCGGCATCGGAATGAGATGAGCCAGCCCGACTCACAGTCGTTGAGATAGGCGGTAGAGATGATGAAGTGGTAGGTCTAATGGTCAGATTTGGAGTGGGCTTGTTCTTTCTTCCCGACGTGTGGATATGTAGTCTCTGAAGAATCGAGGGCTTTTTGGGCGGCGTTGTGTTGGAAGACTCCCGAGGAGATGAATCCTGGGGAGCGGCGCCGGCTTTGTCACTAAACAGCCTGGAGACTGTCGTTGTGACTTTGTCCTGATGATATCAGAAAGGCTTGACAAAGGTTGGACCGTTCGGGAAAGAGATGGAGGCCAATCGATGTTTGGTGGAGAAAGAGGGTCCCAGTAGAGTGAAGGTCAAGGTAAGGGTGAGGGTGAAGTCGGTGGTCAGATCAGTTCGTGGCGGCCGCGCTTGACGTGACTTTTCGAATCTTGCTACCGGACAATGAAGTCTTACGCCCCTTCCGTGAAGCTTAATCGGTCTTTGGAATCGAAACTATTCAGCGTGCGAGCACGATCAATTCCGAAGGGTTAAGACCAGCGAGGCTCCGGATATCGACCGACTTATGCCGGTTTCACGAAGCGCCGGAGTGATTGGAACGTCCGGGGGCTGATGACATGAACGATGTCTTTGTGGAATAGGATGTAGGGGAGTCTTGTCCTCGATAATGATATTCAATTGTGTATTCTGCTTTAGCGACCGTGCATGCTTCCAATCAACAAGGAATTCAGGGAAGCTGAATGGGCTGAACGGCTTTCTCGAGGGGAACCACTGACCTCACACTGCAGGGCGCCTGGTTTGAGGCAACCTCATTCGTAAAACAGCTGTACGAAATGAAACTTTTCTACACATTTTGAGCCTCGTTATGCGCGTTCCCACCCGTAACAGAATTTCAAAATTACGCCTACAGCTGTAGATATCTCTCGGCGAATGTTCGAACATCCAAGCCATCACCAACCAGCATCCATCCTCTGACTGAGGATATCCGTCTTCTGTACATCAAGTTATTTAGCGGCTCTGGTCCTGGCGCACGCATCTTCTTTCCACCTGGTCTGAAATTTCGATCTGATTTGCACCAAATCTCCAGCATGAGTTGGTGGTGGTTATTAGAGGTTTGCCTCCCACTCGGCTCACTTCCACAAGATGATGCGAGAGCTGGTTACTGACACTGCAGACAGAAGCGCCTAGTAGATACGGTATGCTCCCTGCCTCGAGACGGATTCTCTCTTTCCGACGTGATCGGGTCGTCTAACAAAGCTCTACCCCGCCAGCTCCTCCGCAGTCCAGCCTTCCACCGCGGTGTCCAGCGAGTCCACAGGAAAGTCCATGAACTACAACACGGCAAACCCCCCGAATATTACGGCGGCACGCATATCGATCCTCAAGAAGCCGCTCAGGGCGGCACGAAAAACTTCTTCAAACTTTTCTGGGAAGAGTTAAAAACAGGACACAAGCCGGAACCGCCGCCACCGAAGAAATAGCAGCTACTTGCTGGCATGCGGAACAATTCTTTGACGGTTTGAGTGTATAGGAATTCCAGGGCTGACGTGGACTCGCGATTTCGAGCGCAGGCGTTGGGGGCGTATGCTACATTACATGCTTGCAGAGATATTGTGGCGCCATTGTGATTTTGCAGTGTGCGCAGAAGCTCGGCGCGACAATGCGATGAGGAGCCTCCCTACTCTAGAAGAGCCACAAAAAGTCGCAGCTGTGAACCACATACTATCTTGACTCGCAGCGTCGTCCTCGGTTACTGCTAGTATAGCCACGGCGATGAGTTGGCGGTCGGATCACGTACGGTAAGAGGAACTTCAGAAACGAAGCACAAATGCATACCCATTTCCGAACGTCTAGTCCAGCACTCCCTAAAATCTCAGGTATCTTTTCACCGGATATCGATTGGGTTGGCTCATTCTTGTGTTCTATGAGAGTCGTTACCCTCATTCCATCCGAAGAGCATATTGCTTGCTACATTTGACACTCTGTGTTTCCTCCTCTTGCTAGGAACATAGATCAAATTGTGACGGCAGACATGAAGATCTTTAAGAAAACATCGCTAATACAATCTTTGCTGGCCCGGAACCTAGCTCGACCGGCGAATTTGAGGATCCCCAATGTGGCGTGTTTGCGTGCCTGGCTCTCCTTCACCAGGCATTAGATGAAACAGTTCCTGTAGTTATTCGTCGGTGGCTCAAATGACGTTCAGATCTCAGCTGTCGAAGGCCAGAAACGGAAATGAGGTACCTACCTGAAAGAGCCATGGAGTGGTTCGATGATTTTGAAGTCGGCCGACGTGCTGGACTCTGTTCATGTTTCCCTGGAGAGCGTCAAGGTCGTACCGCGTCTCCAGTGGTGTGATATTGACGGGTCACCCAGTGATTTACCAAGGCTGCTGCCCAAGAATTGTCTTTTTAAGGGTAGAGATCTACAGCAGCCTTTGAACACAGATCTTCAAGTGGCCCGAAGTCGTTGATCTCATGTGCCCTTCGATCGTCAATCAAAGATTGATCAACGCCGACCGCATAGACTCCGATCACAAGGCCTTGCCCGTCAGGGCGGTGAGGCTTCTCGTCCGGATTCGAAGATGCTCGACCCAACCGTGTATGTTCCCGCTGTCATATGCACGTCAAAGAATCCCGGGGACGGCACTAATGGCGATGCAGATGGCCGGCCGAGCAGCATAAGGGCAACGACCGATTTGGAACCCGAGATCACAAACGTCCATTGTCCTGCGTAGGCGTGATGCAGTGGGGGACGAGAATGGATCGAGAGGACACATGCTTTCCCAACGAGGATTGACTGACCTCCACCATGACCGGGTGAGAGTCCGGGGTTTTTTGCAACTCTTATTAATTTTCGAGTCGGCCTCTATGAGCACGCGTGGTCTGTGTCAGACGGGCAAATGAGGCGCGCCGCGAGAAATATGTGTGGTCAGGGTGGCTGAAGAGCCCTCATGTGCGAGATGATTAGATTGTGGACTCTGCCACCCACACAGCGTCGCTTGTGCTATTGTTTGTCCGTCAGCAAACTCGAAATTCCTAAAAGGAACGGAGTTCGGTTTGTTTGTCAATGTTCGGTCGGTGTGAAAGGTTCCATACATACCTTGTTGTGTAACATTCGAGACCAATCAGCATCACAGGCACGCAGTGTCAAAGGAAGAGCCAACCCAAAAATCCTTGACTTGGAAACTGGCCCCGTTAAGGGATCCTGGTAGTTAATTAATAATCCAGCATGCTATCCTGTGTTACTTGTTCACGACAACGGCCGTGGTGGTGGTATATCAACCCTCGTCGTGTAAGATATTCAGTTGACATGAACATGCCCTTCTATGTCCGTACAAGGCGGAGTCGGGAAAATAGACTCCGTCAAGCGAAATAGCTGGATGGCAAGATCAAGAGTGGATGATGGGTGGGAAACAGTCTCATGTGCGCCAAAGTCGAATTCTAGGAAATCGGGCCCGGCTGTAGGAACACTGGGTACGAGTACATACTCTGAGAAGGATCTCGTGTGTTAGCCGTCTTACATGGGGCGAGATCAGATGCAGTCGCATCAAATCAGATTACCTCACCCCGAATAGGCAACGGGGTCACAACACTCGATCTGTTCCCTATCGGTCTGGGCTTGATCGGCGATGCCACCGTCGTTGTTGTTGTTGAGCAACCGGTCCAGATCTCTTTGCTAGCTAACCAACTCATGGCACAGAGGCTTTGACATGGGCGATACTCGTAGGATGTTGAGTTCTACGATCTGTCTTACTTTGCCGATCAACCCGGGCGGAGAACAAAGAGATTTGCCATCCAAAAAGGTGTGGGCAAAAGACAACGGCATGTGCCGTCAATATACGAGTACAAACAGAGCCACGTGTATCGCTCTAATTGCCGGTGGCCGAGCGCTCACCTACTCGATTAGATGAGGTCCAGAATCCAAGAGGATGCATCCAAGACTGCCGGGATTGTACGAGTACCTCGTAATGGAAAGCTTGCTGGTGATGCGAGTCTGATGCGACAGTGGTGGCTGTTTCGTTGACAAGCAGCGCGAGGGTCTCAGCCACCCAATAAGGACAACAGGGCGGGAAGAGCTGAAAGAGGAGGGGATGCTAGCAACCTGCGCGCCCCATGTACGGAACCATGTGCCAGCTGAGGTTCGTACGGTTTGGAACCCAAGTTTGCTGCCTTTCCGTATGGAGAGGGTGCTTCTACCCAGAGAAGCTGTGTGACCTCGGTTGCATGTCAGAACCGCTGGGCGGCGAGGCCAAAAACGAGGACCCTGCGGGCTTCAGGGGAGACTAGGGGATGTGGCTGGGCGCTAAAATATGCACCAGATCATGATCGTTGATCGCTGATCGGGGAAGCAGCACGCAGATCCAGCAGCTTGTCAGACAGTCAAAACACTCCACTGAGACGTCTTTTGGGGCGGCGCCCAGATTGCGTTAAACGAGGGCGGTCAACACTACGAGTACGAGGACTTGTACGTGCCTCCTCCTGAAAGAGCTAGAGGAAGTGAGATTGGTGATTGGAGGAGATTTGTCGAGAGTAACGCGTGCTTGTAACCTGGACGGCGTTGCGAGATGGACGGTTGGGCTCGCTTACCACGTGTTGGTGGCGCTTGCCCATTGCGAGAGCTTCGTACTTTCGTCGCAAGTATGTGCATTAATGGAGGGTGATGACGCCCTCACCGTGCAGAGGTGGAGCCCGCAGCCAATCTCAGAGGTCCCAGAGCGTTGAGGGCTTCTGGGACAGCCTTTTGTGAAGCACATATTTCTATGGTCGTGCAAAGGATTGGGCGGCAGTTATCCAATCCAGCGCTGGGACTGGCAGGGGAGCCCCCCCTTCCCCCCGGGAACGACGTCGAGCATTCCCGGCGCTTTTCATTGTCTTTTGTCAACCGAACAGTCTCTGCCGATTTCGGTCGGGCTGGTAAAATGGCAGTGACCCAGGGCAGGTAGATGTGCTATGTCTACGGAATACAAGAAGCCTCCAAGCTGTGTTTGGCAAAGGTCTGCGAGAGTGGTCGTCGAGAGGCGACATAGCAGGGACCGTTCATCCCCTCAAGCAGCCGGCTCGTTCTCCTCTGTGAGTCGCCGCCTGACCTGGTGCCCCTAAATCCCGCTTCACCTCCGGGTCACGCATAGTTGAATGCCGGTGTGCATTACCAGATCATCCAGAAAGTGAGGCTGGCAGCATCAGATGCATAATCCAAGCGACTTCTTGACAACAGTCAACCAGCACCCCTCCATCCCTCGCAAAATGGGGTGACCCCATGGTGGTGTGCTGGAAAAAAATGCCACCATACACCATGGCACCGAAGGTTCGGGTAGCGTTTGAACAAAGTTCGCGTCAAGGTTCCAGCACAGATAGTATATCTTTGCCCAAAAAATAGTCGTAAGCCTACCTAGACAATATGACGTGCTCCAACACCCTTCGATTAGCCAGGCTACTGCAAATGCCAGCTGCTCGAAAAGCGACACCGTGCGAGGTCAACGAGGGCGGATCTGATAGTTTCTCGATTGTCGATGCTCAAGCCTGACAGATGTGGGTTGATGCCCGCTGGCCAGTCGATGTAGCGGCGACATGCTCCAAGGGGGGCGGGGTCTGGCGATCGGACGTGTCGATACGCCAGGAACGGATCTGGAGATGGACGGCCGAAGTGTCGGGAAGATAACGGTTTCCAGCTGAGGGATAAGCTTTGGCTCCCACGTGTGGTACTTTGCTGCCGGTGGTGCTGGTGAACTTCCCATCACCTTGTGAGAACGGCTCCGGGTGGCCTCTTCGGTCGTGCGAGATCCTTAGAAGAGCTTTGCTGCACCTATGTCGAACTCGCCTTCCCATTGAGGGTTGAAACTGGGGGGTGGGAACTTTCAGTGTTGGTGAGAAAGCTCGTCGACATTGTGCATCACTGTCAAAAGTCTAGACTTCAGAGACTCGCTAGTATTAGAGTATGTAAAACAGCCGACATCTGAGACTCATGCATCGAGTTCCGAAACAGTCCTTTCAGCCCATAGCATATAAGGATCAAACAGTGGCCTCTAAATGGTAGCAGTGTTTGACGGCGCTACACCAAAAGCCACGTGTGCTGGGTGCAGCAATGGCATTGTTACTCGAGCATTGAGGGTCGTATCATCACGCACTGCTATGTGAAAGCCGAAGCTCAAGGATGGCGTTTCAAAAGAGGCTTGGCCTCCACAGGTGAGCCGCTTCGCTTAACTTTGGAAGGCAGTGATGGTGGAGTTTTGTTGTCCAGGTGTGCCAGGTGCTTCGGGTGAGTCAGATATTCGGAAATCGAAAGTGAAGCGACTGCACCAAGCTCTGGCGAGCCACAGGCGACCCGATTGGGGGTGGGATGAGGAAATGCGAAGACTCAGGTTCCATGACTGGATAGGTCATCTCAACGGTGTCAAAGATTATGTCGAGATCTTATCACCGGTATGACCACGACATTGCGCGGCATTGGTCATGGGAACAGGCGGGTATGTGAGCCTGCTCGGCGGACAGTGGTGATGTGATGGAGATATCCCACCTCTGGCGCCCTACGAGTACGCAGAATGTAAGGCCGAGTTTCGGTGCCCCTCGCGCATCTCAAACAAGAAGTCGGCAGTCTCGAGTGTGCCAATGCGACCACTCTCCATGTAATTGTACGGAGTATGTCCTGTGCTGAGACTATGGTTTGTGCGCAAAGCAGGGCAATTTGCAAGCAGCCGAGTGCTGTGAATGTATGTACGAGTGCTGCAGGCATCGCTCCCAAAGGCTTAAAACTTGGGGCTGGATCGGCTCCTGGTGGTGCCCCGATGCCCCAAGCAATGAAAATCATGTTCCAGGGTCCCTGCTCTTCGCTCTTTCGGGCGAGCAGCTTAGCCTTTGCCACACCCTGACCAGCCCGTAACTTCCCCTGTCTTCCTCTTGTTCCACTGTCCAACAGCTCCATTCGCATGCCATCTCCAGCCAGTCTGATCCAGCATCCCGGTCACCAGCATCATCGGCCGAGTCCATCGTGCAGCACGTCGGTCTGTGATCATCATCTCCCAACAAGGCTCCCCTGTCCACGCTCTATCAGTCAATCAGAAGCCGTACCGCGCCCTCCCAGAGGTGTCAAGTCAGACATATCAAGGTTTCTCCCCCGAACAGCATCGACCTGCCAGTGCGCGCGAGCCCAACGACTGCCCACTACGACCTTAGTTGACACCGGACAGGTATTGTTGCTTGTGGGTCAGATCTCGAGTCTTCCAAGTGCCACTGACTGACACTGTTGTTCGGGTCAGACTTTCAGCGTGACAGCAGGCATGACAGATCCAACAACCTCTCCCCTGCTCGCCCTCTGACTCGCCAGGTTCAAGCCCACCTGAAGCCCACTTTGGCTCGCACAGTCTGGCGCTGGGCATCCGGATTGAAGGTTTCCACCTGTCCTTAGCGCGATCTCTCGATCTTTCTCCGCCCATCTCGCTCTCTAAGAGTTGCTCATCTTCCAGACTTCCACCACTTTAACCATCTTCTCGACCCGAGGCCGCAAGATTCCGCGTGTTCGCCGTACCGACATTGGATTTTCTCGCGCTTCGCTCCCTTCACACATTCCCTCCCTCGATTCTGGTTATCGCACGGTATCCAAGTGCGTTGCCACATTCGATAACGTCGGCCGATTGAGCCACCAGCTCCCGAGGACCAGTGGAATTCAAGAGCGTGCGCTGGGATTGGTTTTGCGCAGTTGGAGATCTTACTTCACCATTCATCCTTGGATTTGTTCCAGCTGCTCAAGGGACAAAAATACCTTCGTGTTCAACAACGGCTGAAGACGTGCACTTGCTATATCGACTTATTGGGGGCTACGGCAACGGGTATTCAGGCTTTGCGTCAAACTGAGACAGACGGTCTTGCGACCCTGCAGCGACGTACTTTGGCAGACAACTCCGCTCTTATCCTTGCTTCGGCCTCATGATCGATCACGCTGTCCTGATATTGTACACATAATCCCTGCTGAGGAGAGACCGGGTCCTCAATATCATGGCAATGGCGACAATGGATGCAGGCTCCAGACCCCGGTACGTTTCAATCACGAGGGTGGCTTTGAGGCATGCGATTGACATTGTTGATAGGGACACCTTGCCCTCGATAAGTCATCTGGACTTGGAGAATATCAGATCTGAGAAAAACGACCTCCCCAGATTCTCGATTGGAAATGGGTTGAGCATATCTACAGGCTCTTTGGTTAGCCCAACGGCGTCGATGTACTCGGGTCCCCCTCCGCCTTATTCTTGCGCACCGTCCACTACGGGATCGGTCTCTGGCCCGTCGGGCTATATCTCGCCGCCTGAGTCTACCACTAGGCGCTCGACGCGCGACGAGAAGGAGTCGCCTGACTTTCGCAAATCACTACCCTCCATCCATGAAGCACTAGCAGACAAGCCAATGGTCTTCCCATCCACTTTAACGGGCTCTTCTCAGCATCAATCTTTGCCCACCCCTTCTACAGCCATGGCATCATCGTTCTCGGATGGCCCTAAGGGCCCAGTGAACCCTTTCTCTCAGCCCGCCGGCGCACCTGTCTTGCGAGACGTGTTTTCTGGACCTCCGAAGCCTGTATCAAACCCAACCGAGCCACAGACCTCGAAGCCAGCATTTCCTCCAGTGTCTGCACCTGATCCTCGCCAACCAGTGTCCCAGCACTTCGGCTACCCGGGTTCTCCACACAATCAACAATCGTCAGCTTTTCGTTCATCATCATTGAGCAATACTTCATTCACAAACCACAATGAGATTTCCCATGTTAAATCTCCTCGGACCTACGAGCCTCCCGGACAACGGATGCCCTTCCCAGCGTTTAACAATCCAGCCCCCTACCCGGCCATCAGTGAGCCATTCCAGTTCTCCGCTGGCGCAAAACCTGAAGAGCAGCGGCCTTATGCTAAGCCCGGAAATGAGCCCTTGTACAGCGACACGGTCAAGAGGCATCTGGACGTATTTGATGCCGAGATCGGACTTGGTGAAGTACGTTGACCTGCACACCTGAAGGAGGTTTACAACTGACGTTTTCCAGATGCACGAGGCTTCTGCCCGTGTCGTGGACTTTTCCAGAATTTGGAACCAACGATTTGCCCAGGGAACCCGCTCCGGCCATGGCCATGAATCTCTACCTGGCCTGCACGAGATCGACGACATAGTCCGCCAGACCCATCGCATTTTCGACAACTTGGGCTACCTGCGAGAGGTGGTGATTGCCCAGCAAAACGCCGCGTCGGAACAGCGAGCCCGAAATGCTCGCAGTAATCAGGTAGAGGATGACTATTCTGATGAATACAAAGCCGGCGGGGGTTATGTGGGCGGTGACGCGAAGAAACGGCGCGGGGTTAGTCCGTCCTTCGTCAACGCCGACGGGCAGAGTAACTAACGCATTCTATAGAAAGCCGCGCCGCCTGGACGATGTCACAGCTGTAATCGTGCCGAGACGCCTGAATGGCGCAGAGGCCCAGACGGAGCACGCACGCTCTGCAACGCCTGCGGTCTGCATTATGCAAAGTTGACTCGGAAAATGGGCGTCAACAAGGCCGCAGCTCTGACCGGTTCGAATCTGCGGCCCAAACATCTGGACTCGACCAGGCCCTAAAGAGCCACATCGGTCACGTCGGGAAAATGGCAGCAATGAAAGTGACGAATTTACTTGCCGGTACATATGCAGTCTCTTTTAGGAGATGATGTTTACGACCACCATGCGAGTGACATGTTGAAGGAATACTCAACGATGAAACCTACAGGCGTTCCGGGGCGGCTTTGTTGGTTTGCTTGTATTTGACTCACGCAATAACGGGAGTGTTTTCGGAAAGAAGTATGTGCTCATATGAATGTACAGATGAGGCCTCGAACATTGGGAACGACCAAAAGCTTGAGATAAAGATGGCGTCACTGCACGGCCTGGTGCCTTATTAGAGGCATCCTTGGAGCATGAGCGTGGGTACATCGCTGGGACAACATGGGTTTATTTCTGATACCCCGACCGATGCCTTATTATAGGCATGCGGAGCATTTTGGCTCCTTGGAAATATGTCTTTACGATATTGTTATTACTTAGTGGTGAGGGTGGGAGGGGAGGGGAGCGTGGACAAGAGTGTGTCCGGAGGGGAGGTTGTGACCTCGTGTTTCTTCGGGTTGGGTTTTTACGGGAAAAGTCGACGGTGTACGAATCAAGGAAATTGAGACGCTACTGTGTGCTTGCTCGCTCTCTGTGCTCGCGCCCTCAAGCTGCGATTGTCGACCTGCAGCACGCCGCCATACGACCCGATTCTGTGGTCAACCGTTCACGTGCCGAGCACAAGGTGCAATGCAGACGTTCAACGAGTCCTACAGATGGATCCTTGCCAACGCATCACTAGATCGAGATTACGATGCTAGTTCAAACCTCGTCCAAACTTTTGAAATGTGTCCAACTGACGTGTCGCAGGGTGACCAGTACTGAGGGCTCCGGTCCCCAGGCAGGAGGTAAGCAGCACGTTGAGTCAGCAGAGTCACACCACCCATCGATCTGATGCGTACATCTAGCGTCAAAAAGGGTCACCGAGCTACCCGCGCTCCCGGGGAGGAATCGTAATCGTGTCCGGAGGTGCATGCCTGATGGGTCATATCCGCCGGCTCTATCGAGTCAGTTCAGGTTCGACAGCGAGTTACTGTCGTCGCGAAACTGGTATCCCGTTTGTGAACCGCTGAACAGCCGCCTCTCAGCCTGGAAATCCCTGCCAAGCCGCGATGAGCTATCCATACATAATGGTCGGAATATGTATTCGTACGGTGTGCATCGCCAACACAGGATCGGCGCTTGTTGTGATGGGTATGCAGACTACGGCACGCTATCACTGGTGGCTGTAGGGCAGAGTTTCAGTTGGTGGACGCTAGGAGAACCACAGAGCTGGCAACAGAAACAGTGTGGGCGACGGGCAAGGTCGGGGACTAGGACGCACATAACGCTGTCAATTGGCTGTGTTGAAGTTCCGGCGTGCAGTGCCTCGAGTCGATTGGCCTCCGTGAAGCGACAGGGAGGGCTGTTTCATAACACGGCAGGACGAGGCAACAATACCTAAGACAGTTTCCGTACTGCTTCCCACGACCGCGAGATCACCACAGATGTAATCTCTATTCGGCAGTCCACCACTGCGTACAAATATTGGCTCGAGTTTACTCAGCCTGATACTTGGGACGCCCGAGAGTCGGGTCAGGCAGGTACGGAGGAGGGTTCTGCGATCTCCCCGGAGTAGTCCGCCATCTGCATCTGCCCGGCAAGATCCAAGATGCAAAGATGGGGCAGAGCAAATCAGAAAGATGAGTGTCGCCCCCAGGCAGAACTCCAAACACGCCAATCGAACGGAGGCTGGGGTGCCCCCCGACCTGAGGTTTCTGATCGCCCAGTCCCGTGCCCGAGTAATCGGTATCTGGTACTCGTACGAGTGAGTTCTCGTACTGTGTACCCGGTACCCTGCTCTCATAGTCCTCTGTGAGTACGGTCAACTGACTGACTTCGAAACCGCAGGGCAGGACGGAATGGACGGGACAGAGACACAGTGCTCTTCAAGCGCACGAGCTCCATGACTTTCTCCTCAGTCGCCCCACCATCATATTACGTCAGAGTGGTTGAAAGGCGTCCACCATGGCAGGGGCTGTGGAAAAGCCGCCCGGCAGGCCTTTTTGGACTCTCATCGCATGCAGGCCCTTCCAGCAGGGAACTGTGTCCTTCCGCCGTCTGTCGTCGAAACCTCGCGGCCTACAGTCTGGTTCCGACAACAATCAGATCTCTGTCTGGGATCTGATACGCACTGCGAGATTACCGGACCATCAGACTAGCATCGCCTTTTTGGCAAAGAAGACTCTTGCAGCCAATTGACGGAGAGCCGTTAGGCCTTGGGAGGCCCTGTTCCCGTGCTTGCCGCACCTTCGTCATCGAGGCGTTTGTGGCGTGGCCTGGACCGGTCGATGGATTCTTCCAGACGCGACCAGCGCCAAACTGTTCCGGTGCAAGCACGAAGCTCCAGGGCTCCGCCCCTCCATCGCCAACCAGAGCCAGTCTCAGGGGGCAAAGTTGCAACGGTTGATCTCCATCGTTAAGCGGCCCCTGTCGCATCTGCTGGCTCTTTGAGTTTACGATTTCCACCGATGCCCGTCGCTTGCAACGATGGCTGCTGGTCCCCAACGCACCACACCCAAGGCCCTTGGCAACACCTGTCTGCGTCACGCCCTATGCCTCTCTACCATGCGTTCTCTATGAGAGCTTTGAGTTTGAAAGTTTCCTTGAGATCTTATTGCCTTGAAAATTCTCCTGCCATGTACAAGTACGGCTTCCTTCTTAGGGGAAAATGTAGCTACATCGTAAACTGCGCCTCCACCACGCTAGGCGGGCTGCGCAAACAAGATTTGACAGCGTCTGCAACGGCACAACTCCCGGAACTTTGGCTTCTATGCCCGGACAACTAGCGTTCGCGCTTTGGCCTTGTCTCCAGCTGATCTCCCTGCATGTGAACTGTGCACTACGTACTCGTACATACGTACATACGTGATACAGTACGGCGCAAAGGGAGAACCGTTGAGCAGCGCGTCTCCGGACCTTGACATGCAGAGGCCCTGTTTCGGCGACCGTGCTGAAGAGCAAGTGTACGAGTATCTACGAGCCCACGGGAGTCGGAGCGCCTCTGTTCCGGCGGAGGAAACTCGCCCTTTGTGCTCTCAACCGCGCCCGCAAATACCTGCCCCGGTGGCTCTTATTTGGCTAAGCGTGATCGAGGATCGACTCTCATCGAGTTGCCCGTTCGACTGGACTTGCTGCCCGTGCTCTGTGGCGTTTTACCCGAGATGAGGTTCCTGCGAAGCGAGATGTGAACGTCTCGAAAAGGACAAAAAGTCGTCGGCGGCCTCAAAAAAGAAACCGTCAATGTGCCCCCGGGGTTTGACAAGTCGCCACGTCGCCTTCGGCGATGCGTCCCTTGCGCCACACCACGACTTCTCTACAGTACGCTTGCAGCCGTCTTTGTCTCAGTACGAGTTAGCATAGCTTAGGTCTTGTGACGGGATCTCTTCCGGGCCATGCGAGATACTGTTTGACGAGGTGAGCTTCCATGACAAGTCGGCTCCGTCAAAGCGCAGTTCACAAATCGAATCGCCCCGACCCTATACCGAAGACATGAAAACATCCCCCCGAGGGGACCAATCGGTCCGGGGACTCCACTGCCCGGCTGGCCTGGTGTCCTCAGACATGTCCGATTTCAGAGCCGTGCATGTTCCAAGAATCAAGACGATCCCCAGGCTACGGTGTCGTCGTTGCAACTGCCGCGCCAATGAACGATCTGTAGGATCAACATTTCAGAAAGGGCTAAGTTATTGGCAGCAGCCCACAAACGGCCATTGCTCAGCGGAGCCACAAGACTTCCAAGTCTGAGGTTTGGACTCCGACCTCATACCACTGTTGACGGCAGGCATCGGCGACAACAATACCTCGTAGTCCTGACTCAAACCCCCATGCGACCCGAGTTGTCAAGGGCGCCGCGCTCTGGAGGGGACAGAGCACCCAACTCACCACAGTTTTCCACTCACCAATTACTGACTCCCCACACCAGTGCAGATGCTCTCCTCCAGCCCTGACAGCAAGCGTCCATGGCCGTCCTAGCCAGAGTCCTTCCCTCCTTGCTTAGTGAGGTATGTAGCAAAGCCGCTGATGGCGACTAGGGACGTTCGCTAAAGCCAAAGCGGAGAAACCTGCTTCACCTAGCTAACCAGTCTGTGCATTTGGGGTATGCTTCCACCTACTGTGTACTATGTTTAACTCATCCACTGTTGTGCCAAACGCAAGCGATCAGCTTCGTACTTGTACTAGCAGTGACTCTGGTCTTTGATCGGCACCGCGACCCATGTTCAAGTTTCAGCCTCTAACATAACTCAAGCATCGAGACTGAAACAGGATTTCCCACCATCAGATCATCTGTCACAAAATTGACCCGGTGATGCTATGCCTGTGCTTTCTGTGGACCACGTAACCAAGGCGCAATATCTTCAACAGTCTCCGCATATCCCGTCCAGATCACAGAATGCCGATGAGCCGTTTGCGACGAAACAGTTTGTGCGCTCGGATCAGGAGCGCAGGTCTGACACAAATGCTGGGACGCCTTTGGGGTGATCGCTAATGCGGTTTGCCAACTGTGATCGAGTCAAGGAGTGGCCGTTACCCGAAGCACGCTTCACCTGCTTGGACTCTTCACCCGCTTCTCCTTTGCGCGTTACGAGTACAGCCTAGGTGCCGAGTGGAATGCTGCGTTTTGAGCCAAGTTCTTGCCTCAGCGACACTCAGATCGGCGTGAACAGGGGTGTCTGTTCGCCTACAGCGAGCGACTAGGGTCCAGCCCATCTCACACTGCACACGCTTAGGGCATCTGCCGTTAGGGAGGTCTGGTTGGTGCACTCTTCCATCCTATTCCTCCAGCCCGATTGTCACGGGGCATTCTGTGGACAAATCAGTCAGCACATACGGAGTAGCCAGTGGAATTCACATGCAATGCAATGCGCGGGTTGTCAGATGCCAACAAAAACTAAGCTCGTCTCTGACCCAGAAACGGCGGGCGATCAGTCCCATAACTGCGACAATCATACTATGCATCTGGAGGACAGGATCAGATCTCGGAATTTTCCCTTCCTATGAGCTTCCACTGTTCATGTCTGCTGACGTACAAGATACTCGTATTTTGCCCCGTATCGAGTGCGACGGCACAGCTGTCGATCGCGATAGCCTCATGCGGTGCACTCGAACGCTTTGGGAATGTTGTGCAGGGGAGGAATATCCATACACAGCAACCCCTTCCTGTTGCATCTTGGAATTTGCTAACCACTGAGATCCGACGACAGGGCGTCATTCTCTCTCCTCCATCCTACGAAGTCGGGGAGGGGGTCTCCTAGGACTTCTGGACTGCACGCACGGCCTTCATGCCGCTCACGAGGCCTCCCACAGACTCTCTCCCTTTTCCCAGCGGATTCAGTGATTACCCATCTAACCTGATCATCGGTCGAAGGTCAGAGGAAAAGGTCAGAACAGGCTTTCATGGTAATCTTGGTTTCCGCCACGATTCGGGTGCCGCCTCCACCTCTGTCCTCGCTCTGAAATCGTATACTTCGGCGAGGGCACTTGATAATGCTCGGCAACCATGCTTGAGAGTCCGTGGTGTGCGATCGTGAATATGTACCCTCGGCTCAACAAGCGAGAGTTCATGTGCGATCTTGAAGATATCATCTCTGCTCAAACAAGCCCGCCATCACTACGTACGTCCTCCATTCCTACGAGAGAACAAATCCCAGGCCCTTGTAACGTCGACGAGACTGGCATCATTGAAGTATCAGAATTTGTCGGGGTCATTGACGAAGCAAAGATAGCAACTAAAAAGTCATGGCCAAGAACAGTGAAGTGAGATAATCACAGTTGACGGTCACGGCGGTGCGGATTTTCGACGAGCATCATTATTCTCCTATCCGTCTCCCTCCATACTATCTGACAGGGTCGCTCTCTGTCTCTATTATTTGCCGGGTCACTCTCCATCCCCTTGTGCTTGTGAATTAGCTGACAGGATGCATGAAGGTCACTACTCACTGGCGCTGTTTGTCGAGCGACCACGACCTCAATCACACGTTCGATACAACCCTGTTTGACGCCGAGATGAGATAGGACTTCTTCTTCCCCCGGAGATTCAGGCCATCAACTTCAGAGCAGTGGATCCCTTCTTGTGCACATGGCAGGTGCCGTGAGCCGGTCGCGTTGCTATCTACGAGCCACCAGTGAGGCAGCTCCTGCCAGGCCGAGAGACACACTTCAGCTACTCTACCCATCCTGTTGTGACCTCTGGCCCAGTACTTGATCCCAAGAACATTCCATCCAGAGACGAGGCTCCATCTCAGCCTTGTAATTTCGTGCTTAGCAGCAATGAACTCTGCCTTGCCTTCACGGAATCTTCTTGCGCCGCTCTCCTCCATCATAGGTCGATCGACCACGTGCGCGCTCCTTCGACTGACCCTAGGGGTCAGACAAAGATATCTACTATCTGCAAACTGGTTCGTGGCAACAATGAGGCTCGCTACACATTGGTGCGGAGCTGTCCGCTTCTGCCCGCCGGCTTGCAAGCTGTGGGCAGCGCATGCCTGCGGCGATTCCCCGCCCTGATCAAGTATATAGATATGTAACGTCGAAGAACGCTTCCCCAACCTGCAACCCGCAGTTTTCCCGCCCGAATCAAACAGACTTCGAATTTGTCGAGCGACGACACTCGAGCTCCCCTTCGCAGCGTGCGTCTATCTCTTTTAAAGCATGTCTCACTCGGGGTACTTCTCCAGGGCTCGGTCGAAAGGTAGCAAGCTCGGGTACTATCGTGCATCTGTGGCGTGCGGTAAGCAATTGAGATCCCGTGCGAGACAACAACAATTCCCATCATCTCTCATCTCAGAGGACCGTACAGTGAGTGAGTGGCTCATGTAGTTGTTTGTGGTACGGTAGACCGGTGCCGAAAGCGAAAAGCGAGGTGCATGCCCTCGAGCGCGGATCCCTTTGGCGGGTGTGCGAATTGCGTCCGCCTGGGCTACCCGTGCGTCGTGGTCAAAGTCGAGGTCATGGAAGCGCTCGATGCACTGGGCGAGCAAGGCACGCCCGAGAATATTCTACAAGTTCAGAAACTCATCGGTATCTGTATTCCCCTTGCCCCGTCTTTGGGCGGCGTGTTCGTTGAGATCTGGTCTCTAATAATATGTGCCAGGCCATGTCAAGGACGGGGTGTACACAGAGCAGCAAGACGGCGGCGGATGCTATCATGCTCGCGACCATGGCCAGCCGTTAGAGTCGTTACAGGCGAGGCTTCCCGCATCCACCACTCAGACTCTCAGGGAGTCTGTCCCACGTGGACAGCGTGCACAACGTTCCCATCCAGCTAACCCCGTCTATGACTGTTCGGTGCCATGGCTCGGCTCCCCGCCAGACCTCGGTCCAGGTCTTTTTGCTTCCACCGTCGAATGGTCATCATCCTGCCTGAACCCGTCGCCCGGGGTAATTGAAGGCGCGAGTCATTGGGACACGGTTAGCTCGATCCCCCCGCCCCTGCCATCCTTGAATACCCCAGGACAGCTGCGTGAGTCTGCGTTCTATGGTTCTGAGACATGGCGACCGGTCAGCGCGCCGAATCGAAATGATTTTCAGCGTGCCGTCGATTTCTCGTCTGCCGATACGCAGACACGGACCGGTGTTTCTACAGTCATTACAGCGATTCAGCCCCTATCTTCAACGAATACATCCTCGATGACCATTCTTCGCTAAGTCCCCACCACAAGCCAGCGAAAATTCTTCATTCTACGCAATGTCACGATGCGGCCCTCCTCAATTGCTCATCGTACCGCAAGACACTTTCGAGCAAGACTTGGGCGCCGCGAGCACTGGCAGATCGGTATGTCAGTTCTCATTCTGGCAAAGACCGGAGCTGGTCGGGGGTCCTGCGGGGACCTGCTTACCATTGTTCCGAAGAGGTGTATTCGTCGGGATGATGCGAGATGCCGCCCTTGGATGGCACGAAAATCATGCTCGTTGGAACTCTATCGCTCGTGTGGACGCTGTCATGTCCAGCACCGGCCACCATTTCCTTTACGCCATCCTCGCCTGCTACGTTGATTGCCGCTTCCCGCACACAGCCGATGCAGTCTGGATGGAATTGCACGGCAGGGCTGTTCCAAATGTCTTGGATTTCCACAGAACACTTGTTGGCCTTGGCGATTCGCCCGAACTCGGCCGTGGTTTCCGCTATCATGGCTTCTCGAACCTCGGTGGAATGGTGGCTCAAGTCCACGCTGAAGACGACTTTATGGGGCACCGTGGCTGGAGACTGAGGCCACGAGTTGATGACCCCCACTGTCGATAGACCTTCGGCCGCAAGGGCTATCTCCTCGACACGCGATATCATCCGAGCAGCAGACGTTAGAGCACATGCCCGGCGGGCCATGGGGCATGTGCCTGAATGCTGGTTCTCCCCATGGACGGTCACGATGAGCCACCCCATGCTCTGGACGCCGGTGACGACCCCGACCTTCTTCCCCTCGTCTTCCAAGATCGGACCCTGCTCGATATGCAACTCGAAGTGTGAACTCAATGGGTTGGCCTTGTACGACGCAGGTACCGATCCCAAAAACCCGATTCGCTCCAACTCGCTCTTCAAGGTCACTGCCTTTGTCTTGTCCTCGGCGGCCGGAAGAGCATGAGCAAAGTCCAGCGTGTATCGACCGGACCAGACACCCGAGGAGACCATGCCTGTGTTGAATCGCGCCCCTTCCTCATTTGTCCAGTCGATGACTGCGATCGGTGCGTACGACTTGTGCCCGTTCTCCTCGAGGACTCGCAGGATCTCAACTCCAGCGAGCACACCAAGGATGCCGTCGTAGCGACCACCGGCGGGCTGCGTGTCGAGATGGCTGCCGATTCCAATCGGGGGCACTGACGAGGAAGCTCCCGAACGCGTGGCGAAGATGTTGCCCATCTCGTCGACTTTGACGCTGCAGCCAAGGGACTTGACCGTCGAGATGTACCACTCGCGCACGGCTTTGTCCAGGTCTGTCAGCGCGAGGCGCCGAATACCTCCGTCCGGGGTGGCGCCCCACTGTGCAGTCTTGTGAATTTCATCCCAGAGGCGTTTCTCATTGACTCTGTAGGAGGGTATGATGCTGTTGGTCGCCGCTGCTGCGAAGGTCCGCACAGATCTGTGCGTGAGGGAAGACGTCCTGTTCAAACCCGATGAGACATTCGATTTCGTCTTGGCGAGGAAGAGGCGAAGCATTCGCGAATGGCAAGGTGCCGACATCATGGTGGACGTGTTTGTCAACAACTTAGCTGGACACAATCAATCCGCCTTCAGCGAGTCGGTCGGCGAACAAGGAAGGAGGGATACCTTATCAAAGTGGCATATCCTTTGTCGCCCCCTTGGATTGATCTAGAGCTATGCAGCCGCCTTCCCTATCCTATATCCGCCACCGGGTCTTGTCTGTCGAAGGATCTTGACCGCACTACAATGGACATAGATACTTGCGACAGCACTGCGCAAATGTATTCCAACAAGGTCGGGAAAGTCCGTCACACGACATGTATGCACGTGCAGCGTGGGAGTAAACCTGCAGTATGCATCCGTTTCAGGAAGGAGACGAGGCGTGGGAGATAATCCCCAAACCCCATCGCTCATACTCCGGTGCGGGACTGTATCTTTTGTCCTCCACCGCTCTATCGTTGGATCGTACCATTCGTCCAACTTCACCACGGACTGTTTCTTAGTCCTCCACCGCTGGATCGTCAAATCTTGCCATTCGTCCAACGTCTTCCGGGACTGTATCTTCGGCCCAGTAGCGTCGGGACTGTATCTTGACACCACCCCAGCACTACACGCGGGGTGGAGACACGGCGGTTGATATCTCTCATCGGTGCAATCAATTGAACCTGGGGTTCGATAAAACCATTCGAATTCAGGTTCGGCCATGATAATGCGAGAGCATTTGCTCCAAAAGAGCTATATATGTGGCTAGACGATGACCAGTGACCCGGCGCGGACCAGCGAGTTTCGCAGCTCCTAAACTGACACACCACGGTCCTTCTCGGGGATCTTCAAGCGCAGAACAAACCATGTCGAAAGACGTCGAGACAATCGCGCACGCGACAAGACCTGTCGAGCAGCACAGTCTCGAGACGAACGAGAAGCTCGCGATCCACGAGGTAGACGGGGCTCTTGCCTTCCTTCGCAATGAGGCCGATGCATCAATTACCGAGTTGGACGAGAAGAAACTGCTCCGCAGGATCGACTATCGCATCATGCCCATGCTGTTTGGAGTGAGTTGCCTCCGAACACCGTTGCCCGTTGAGGGTATTGTGTTCGTCAAGTATCGACACATGCTAATGCCGGTCCGCCAGGTGTACGTCCTGCAGTACATTGACAAGAGTCTGAGTATGATGTCCCGTGTGGCATTTCTGTGAAAGGAGTGACACGCTAAATTTTTGTCGGCAGTCAACTACGCCAATGTCATGGGGTTGAGCAAGGACACGAACATGAGTCCGGCCGACTTCTCCTACCTTGCGACATTCTTCTACGTCACCTTTGCCGTGTTCCAGCCTGTGCATGCGTACCTGATGCAGAAATTCCCGACAGCCAAGTATCTAGCAGTGAACGTCATTCTTTGGGGCATTATGTTGGCAGGTAAGTTGATATCGCGCCAGACGAGAAAGGCCTGTCAAATGCTGACATTCGCCGCGAAAGTGCACAGCTCTTGCCACAACTTCGGCGGTCTCATTGTCGTGCGTCTGCTCCTGGGCATGTTTGAGGCATCCAGTGCTCCGTGTCTGATCCTGATTACGGGCATGTGGTACAAGGTGCGTGGCAGGCCATTCGGGTCTCGATCACGGTGCCGTCTCCGGAAGCTAATCCGCAGCACTCTTTCCAGCGTGAAGAACAACCCTTGAGAGTGGCGATCTGGTACCTGGGGGTCGGTGCCGGGACGATTATCGGCGCCCTCGCATCCTTTGGCTTCCAGTTCTACATGGACAAGTCGTTCAAGTCGTGGCAGGTAAGTCTGAACGACAGCCCTGGATGACTGTGCCCCCTCGTTGGAAACTGACACAATGACAAAAGATCATGTTTCTGGTGTTTGGTCTCATCACGGTCGCCTGGGGGATTATTGTCCTTCTCATCCTGCCTGATTCTCCCATGGCATCGCGCTTCAGCCACAACGAAAAAGTCCTCGCCATCGAGAGACTTCGTGAGAACAGAACGGGGATCGAGAACAAGACGTTCAAACGGGAGCAATTCGCCGAGACCATGCTGGATGTGCGAACATGGCTCATTGTCGTGATCGTCATTGCCGGCAATGTCCCTACCGGCGCATGTGGAACTTACTCGTCGACCCTGATCAAAGGATTCGGATACACGTCGAAACAGTCGGCCTTGCTGAACATCCCGAGCGGTGCCATCTCGATGATCGCCGTCCTGTCCGCATCCTGGTACGCTGGCAAGTTCAACAACCGCGGGTACGGGATCGTGGCGCTCCTGCTCCCCGGCGTCCTAGGAGGCGGTCTGATGGCATTCCTGCCCAAGACCGACAAGGCAGGCAAATTGGCGGGCATTTATCTCACCCAAGTGTTTGGGCCGAGTGAGCACCGTCCCTCGTCTCTCTCCATGTGTGTCTATCCATTGGCTAACCGTGTGCTTGCTTGACAGATCTCTCGATGATGTACTCGTGGGCCGCGGCCAACTATGCCGGGCACACCAAGAAAATCAGCATCAACGCCACCATCCTGTTCGCGTACGGCGCGTCCAACATCATCGGCCCGCTGACTTTCACCGGATACACGGCCCCAGAGTACATCCCGGCCAAGGTGGCCATCATGGCCTGTCTGTCGCTGGCGATCGTGACGGCCTTGGTCCTGAGGTATTGGTACTTCTGGGAGAATAAGCGTCGGGACCGTGTTGCTGCCGAAGAAGGATATGTCCATGTCCCTGACACGGAGTTTATGGACTTGACGGACAAGCAGAATCCCGAGTTTAGATACGCGTTGTAGTACATAGAGCCTGCCGAAAAAGGGGAGAGGCACGAAGGTAGATAAGCAGTCGTGACGCTCTACCCTGCTCTGTGACTTCATTCAGAGGACATGATGATTTCAAAGAGGTTTGGCTCTAGTTATGAAGGCGTATATGACAAGCGCGTCTTGAACAGGTCTACAGTACTCTGTACCGCCGGCGTCATGACCTTCGGAGATCTTCCTACAGAGCTCCTGTACTCACGGCTCGACCCCGCGTGCTCTTATGCGTCGACGTGGCAGTAGTGGTTACTTACTACTCGTATTTCGATTCTCTACTTACCTTATGTATCGTATTCAACCCATGGCTTCATGTCGACTCGTACCAGACAACTGCCATGCTCGTTGTCGGCTTCAAGTGTCCGATCTCGCGGTGGAGATCCTCGATGTCGGTATCATTGCTGCAGCGCGGAGCTCTAGGCGCTGAGAACCTTCAAGATCTCCACTGAGCATCAGTTATGATGTATTAGTCAATTGGTTATTGAATCCAATTAATCAATCAATCACCGATCAATCAATCGATTAAATTAACCACTCCTTATAACAACCTCGATGACTCACCGACATTAGCAAACTACGTACTCGGTATTGTACTTCGTACCTTGCTTGACCGAACCTAGCCACAAGTGCGAGTGCTGTTCCATGCATGCCACGATGTCCACTTCGGATATGTACCACATCGCGGACCGCGAATCATGAGTTGTGAGTCATGACCACCTACTAATTACACCACGTACCTGATATCGTTGCTTTCATGGAACAGCGCGTCCATGCACGCACTCATTCACTCTGGCTTCGTTGAGCGGGTGAAGAGAATCTGCGTGCTGTCAATCTTATTTCTTATTCTCGGCGATTGATCGATGGGGGCGGCGCAAGATAGGATAGATTGGAATTGAGATTGCACTTGAACTTGGAAATCGAAGACGTGCCACGGATACGGACACGGTACAGACACAGAGACACGCACAGACACGGGTACAGCTATAGCTGCAGGCACAGACATAGACAAACCAACAGCCCTCACAGTTTCCCCCGTCAACAACCACGTCCCATCGATACCTAGCCCCCCGGCGATACCGATCGGCACCATGTCTACGTCTACATCTACATCTACGTCTACGTCTCCATCTACGTCCACGCCCATCTCCATATCTACCACGACGCCCACGTCTACATCCACACCCATTTCTACCACCTCGTCCCCTGCTGTGTCCTTCACTATGTCCCAATCGCCCGAATACTCGCACCGGCTGGCGGAAATCACCTCGCGCGCCACCCTCATGGACCCACTGAACATCGTCTTCCAGCAGGAAAAGACAGGGACGTCAACCCCGGTGACCCCAGAGTTACTGTACCTCGGCGCCAAGAGGCGCGTGGACACGAAAGTTGCGGCCGGCGCGTTCGTCGTCGAGGCGGGCAACTTCGCGGCCGTGGCGTGCTGGGAGCCGCCTGCGTCGAACCCGGCGCCTTTGACGGAGGAGCAGTTTCGCGAGGTGGAGCGGGAGAGGCCCGTGTTTGGGCGGTTCTTGCGCCAAGTCCAGGACGCGGAGGGGGCGTGTTTTGGCCAATCGTCCACGGCTGCTGCTGCTGCTGGCGGGAGTGGTTCGCCTCCGATGGTTCAACCGCGTTGGAAATTGTCGTTGATGGCGCGGGATCCTCTGCGGAAGGACAAGGGCGCCGTCCGGGCTGTCATTGAGCCCTTCGTGGCCCGGGCCAAGGCCGAAAAGGTGCCGTTGTGGTTGATTGCCGGGAATGAGAGGGCGAGGGATGTTTATGCGTATTTCGGCTTCAGGGTCGTGAGGGTCATGTGGTCGTATCCGGAGGGAAAGACGGGTGCGGAGGGGAATGGGCGGAATGGGCTTGGGAGCACTGACAGAGGTGATGGAGTCTGTGGTGTACCTACTTGGTGTATGGTTTGTAATTGGCCGGTTGAGTAGATGTTATATACCTTGCGGGCTGATTGACAGTATTACATTGATCGAAGAGGTAAAAGCTGGGGTGGCACGGTGATTGTGTCTCTGGACAAAGTAAATCTTACAAAGACGCCCCTGCTGGGGAGACGATCCCCGACTGGCTGACCCCGGACATCGAACGGTGATGATTAAGACTCATCGCCCACCAGTCGCCTGCGGGGCCCATTTCGGCCTGGAGTCGCGGGGAATTGTCGTCTGGGCACATCAAGAGACATCACTTACTTTTCGACGGTAAAGGCAACAACCATTGTGCCCTCCAGTCTCGACTTCGACACGAGTGGAAAAGCACATGAATCTGGATTCCCCCACGGCCGCCCATCCTGTTTTAAACGAACTTCCCCGGCTTCTTCCGCCCCGTCTTACCACCCCCCAAAACTGGCTTGAACAGTCTAGACAGAGACTGCCTGCCCTGGAGCTCATCGCCGCCTTATCCATGACAATGGTAGCTCGGTAATTGCGCTCCTCGCCGGCACGGAGACTACCAATGAGTCTGGAAACACCACCGGCGTCGACCTCCAGCGGTCAGAATCCCACCGACCGCGTCGTCAAGAAGAGAGCTTCGCAGGCGTGCCACCACTGTCGGACGCGGAAGGTCAAGTGCGATCTCGTCAAATCCGGCATCCCCTGCCACAACTGCTCGTCCGACGGCATAGAATGCGTCATCCTCGAGTCGAGGCGCAGTCGAAAGTATCGGCTTCAGAAACGCCAGTTGAGCCGCCTGGTTTCGCTGCCGCCCATCTCCCAGGCCCAACCCAAATCCACGACCGATCCCACAGCGTCAAACCAACAGGCCGAGACCGAGGGGTCGTATGGCATTGACGCCTTCGAAGGTACTACCACTGCCCATGCGAACCAGGGTGCGGTTGCTGCGGCTGTCGCCACGGAGGGGTTGAGACCCGACGGCCGCTCAGTCCGTGCTTCCACGATCATTCCCTCCTTCATACCCAACAGCTTCCACAGCCCGGCGGCCATCACTCCCAACACCAGTGTCGGTGCGCAGAGCCAGGTCGGCGCGAACTCGAGTGTCGCCAACCGAGGACTGGCCTTCGAGCTCCCGCCGTATATCCGTCCTTCCCGGCCCGATATCCGGCACGATGACCTGGCGTTTCTGTGTCGCCGCGGTGCATTGAGCATACCGATGGGCGAGCTCCGAGATCAACTCCTCCGCTGTTTCGTGCTCTACGTCTATCCGTTCATGCCCATCGTCGACCTCGTCGATTTCATGGGCGCCATTGACGGGAACGATGCCTCGCCGAAGATCAGCTTGATCGTGTTCCAGGCGATTCTCTTCTCCGCGACTGCCTATGTCGACTTGCCGCTTCTCCAGGAAGCAGGCTACGAGAACCGTAGGGCCGCGAGAGCCGACTATTATCAGAAAGTCAAGGTGAGTCTACTGGGGGCGCTGCCCACTCGTTGAGGACGCATCGAGAATTGACACAACGCAATCAGCTCCTGTACGATTTCGACTGGGATGTGGACCGCGTAGCTCTCATCCAGTCACTACTCATGATGAATTACTGGTACGTTTCGGAGAACGACCAGAAAGATCCCTGGCACTGGCTCGGAATATGCGTCTCTCTCGCGACAAGCATCGGCTTGAACCAGCCCTTTACGTACGCGCAGAAGGACCCCAAGACTGCCGCGCTGTGGCGACGGATATGGTGGTGTTGTCTGTATCGCGACCGGATCATCTCGATCAGCATGCGGCGCCCGATGCGCATCAAGAACGAAGACATCCGGCTGCCGCTGCTCGGACTGGACGACTTCGAGACCGAATCCTTTACCTCGGCCATCCCGTGCCTGAGAGACTGCGACTTCCTCACCGACGCGTATACCAGGACCATGTTGGCCGAGATGTGCATCGCGAAGATCAAGCTGCTGGTCTTTGTCGGACAGATCCTACGAGATTTCTACCATTTGCGCGGCTTTGGTGGCTCGACCGCCGAATCCACGATGCTCTACACACCCCGACGATCCGAAGTCAACTCGAAGCAGTATCTCGACCTCCAACACGCTCTTGATCAATGGTACCGCGACCTCCCGCCCAGTTGCTGGCTGGTCACGGGCAACAGCAAGGTCGACCCGGACACGTCAACGGCAGACGCGCTCCTGGTCCACAGGTCGGTTTTGAGGATGCTCTACCTGATGGCGACCGAGGCGCTCAACCGACCGCAGTCGCTGTCGAAACCGTCGCGCGGCTCCTCGGGCAACAGTCCGACCTCCAAGGTCAAGGAGGCCGCGGAGAAGATCGCCGAGATGGTCGAGTCGATGCAAGAGAGGGACCTGATTGGATTCCTCCCTCCGCTCTCCGTGAGTTTCATGCTCCTCGCGCTCGCCTCGTTCCTGGTCGACATCAAAGCAAAGGGCCAGACGGTCGGGGCGCTTCCGGGCCAACAATTCCACGTCTGCGTGCGGGCCCTGCTGCGCCTGCGCGAGATCTGGCCCATCGCCGACGCGGCCTGCTTCCTCATCGGCCAAATGATCACCAAACACCAAGTCGGCAAGATCGCGACCCCGGGGATCCAACCCACGCCCATGGACGCAAGCGGCGGTGCGCCGACCAACGTGTGGCGAAATCCCGAGATCGACACCCCGCGCTCCAACCCGACACATGATACTAATACTACTCCCGTCCTGCAATACCGGGACGTAGAAGGCCCCGCGGACGTAGCATTTCCGGCATCCTTCCAGGCGTCAAGCGATCAAGAAATCGTTACATCTATGACGACAGCAGCAGCAGCAGCGGGCAGACAGGGTTTCGCCATCCCGTATACTTGGACCGACGCGGATTTCGAGGGCGACTACGGCCCCATGATCGAGGCGCACGCTCTGAACATGGACCTCGCCATGCCGGACGCGGACGTGCTGGCCTACTTCGAGAACGGCACGTTCGACTTTAATTTCGAGCCGTCGCCGAACCATGACCACGCCGGGCCCGGCAATGGAGCTGGTCACGACGTCAATGCCAACGCCTTGTTGTCTTCATACCCTTCACACGCCAAAATACAAGCACAGACACACCCACATGCACAAGCACAGACACACCCACATGCACATGCACACACCCATGCACACCCCCATGCACACCCCCATGCACAAGCACAAGCACAAGCACAAGCACAGCAACAGGACCAAGAACAGGAACAGGAACAGCAGCGGTCGTCCATCTCGTCCATGATTGGCCAGGGCTGGAATCCCGCCGTCGCAACACAGTATATGGAGACGTTTCGCACGGCGCGGTCGATATGATTGGAACAGAACGGGATGTGATGTGACGGCGATACCTACATTGGATATCAGCTCGAGGGATAATGATGTGCCTCGCTAAGTAGCCTGAGATGGCGAATGTGATTCAGTCTAGGGATTGAGAATGACGATAAAAATGAGAACTAAAATATCAAGTATGAGAATGAGGATGAAGGCGAGAACGAGGATGGACTAATAAAATAAGAACAGTATGCTCGCCTCATCATATCACATACAGAGTAATGTGGTACGGGGAGTGAGTAAGTGAGTGAGTGAGTGAATAAAGAAAGAAAAGGACATACCTCGTAGCACGGCCACTTTATCTTGATATTCGTCCATATCTTATTACATTCGCGTATAATACGACGATGTACTTACCCTTTATATTGGCATGAAAACCATGCATGGTATGTAGATACTATGAACAGACCATTTTATCATCATGATTGCCCAAAACCATCCATCGTCCTAATCTCTATTCCATCTCAACTCGTCCCTCTGGCGTCACCTGCCATGGACGAACTACGCCGTCTCCTACAGGTGGTGACTCGCGTGGCTTCCAAGACGGCATAGACGACGGAGGCGGCGGTGGTGGCCTCGTCGGTGGAGGTGGACTCGCTATGCTGTCGATGCTAGGCCGCGTGATGGAATCGGGACTCCATGGCATGGAGGTATACGAAGTCTCGGCCCGCTGGTTTGCTGGAGGCCCATCAATGTCAGACACGGTCTGGTATGACATGGCGGAAGGCCGGGGTGAGAATGCGCTGGGTTGAGACACATCTGATCTTCTGATATTGTAGACATTGCTGGCCACTGTTGCTGACCGGTTGGGCTTGTCGGTCACAGCTTCCTGCCATCGTTTCGCTACGTCTCTGTACCTAGACGACACATGCTCGGAATTTGTTCTCGCAGGGGTAGTCGTGGAGGGAGTGTCCACGTCCACCGATGGTGTAGGAGCGGCTAACGGTTCCATATGGAAAGGCAAGGGCGAGACTGCATGCCGCTCCGAATTTTTCCGACCGCCAATAAGCCCAGGTTCTCCAGGTGGCAGTGGAGAGACAGTATATGGTTGCGGTTGCGGTTGCGGTTCCGGCTGATCAGAGTCCGAGTATTGCGATTCCGACCGTGATTGCGACAGAGCTTCGTAAGAAAACCGCCTGGGTAACTTGCCTGGTCCCGCTCGAGTGGTGGACGACCTCAACTCGACATGTTTGGTTTGAGTGGCCTGGTCGAGCTCCGGCACACCACCGTTATCCGTAGGGGGCCGCCATCCGACAAACTCGCTCTCCTGTGTCAGACGCTCCCTTTCTTCTGCGTTTCGGAGCAGGATCATCACGTGCTCCTTTCGATCTTCGGGAATGTTCACGTTCTGTGCGAAGCCAATTGTATCTGCGGTAAGGTTGAAACCCCATGTCTGAATGCCCGAGATAGAAGCACCGGCAGCAAGCAGCCTTTCCACCACCTCCGGATGACCATAGTACGCACCGTAGCGCAACGGTTGCCAGGCATGTTCATCCTTCTCTCGTACGGAGGCACCACGACCAATGAGGAGATCAACCACGTCAGAATGACCGTTCTTGGCTGCAATGCAAAGAGGAGAGTCCTCGTGAGACGGGCCGGCAGCAAACTTGGAACGGAGAGGAGCGCCTCGATCCAGCAAAGCTTTCACAACTGCCGTGTGGCCATGGCTACTTGCCAGGAGCAGAGCGCGATCACCGTTTGCATTGCGGGCATCGATATTCGCGCCATGCTCAAGAAGCATTGTAACGTTGGAAATGTTTCCGTTGGTTATCGCAAGGTGCAGAGGCCGGTTCTGGAGACTTGCACACGCCTCGACGTCGGCTCCCGAGCGGAGGAGAAGAAGAGGGATATCGGTGTTGTCAAAGCCGCAGGCGTAGTGCAGTGGACGGAATAAGTTCTTGCACTGAGCCTCGAGCGCAGCATTCTTGCGCAACAGCAACTCCACGACGGCGAAATGCTCTGCCATAACCGCAAGGTGAAGTGGAGTTCTTCCGTCAACGTTGACCGCGTTGATTTGCGCCTTCTTTTGCGCAAGAAGGTCGACGACCTCGACTTGACCATTGAAGGCTGCCCAGTGCAGAGCGGTCATATCTCCGGAGCCCTTGGCCTTCAACGAGGCTTTCCGCTTCAGAAGAAAGTCCACCGTGTGTGCGTGGCCTGCCGAAGCCGCCGTCATGAGAGGAGTTCTGCCCTCGGTTCCTAGCGTCTCAATATCAACCTTCTTGTTCAGGAGGAGCTCAACAACGTTGTTGTAGCCTCCATCGCAAGCGTAATGCAGGGCGTCCATGAACTTGGCATCTTTTGCTTGGATGTGGGCACCGTACTTAATCAGAAGTGCTACCGTATGGAAGTCTCCGCGCTTGGCTGCTGCGTGTAGCGATGTCAGGTTACCCTTATCACGCGCATTGACTTTGGCGCCACGAGCGAGTAAGAATTCCGCAGCCTCAAGGTGTCCACTGTCGCAGCTGAGACGTAAGGCGGTCTTGTCGTCCGGGCCCTTTTCCTCCAGTGGCGCGTCCTCAGAGATAAGGAACTGCAGCACACCTATATGACCCCTGCTGGCGGCCAGGTGCAGCGGTGTATAATGCAGGCTGTCCTTCTGAGAGATTTTGGCACCATGGCGAAAAAGGAGCTCAACAACCTCTTCATTGCCACAATGTGCTGCCACTGCCATTGCGTTCCGCCCAATCGGCCAGTGGCATTCGTCTATGTCCGCGTGCGCCTCCAGCAGAGATTCAATGTCTTCAATCGAGCCCCTTTGCGCAGCACGCACAATGGGCGGGCAGTTCTTTGCGCTCGGAGCCGACAAGTCGACGCTAGTGTGGAATTTGTTCTCGAGACCCTTTTTGCCGCGCTGAGAGCCCGGAATAGGGCTCTTGATGTCTTGTTGCCTGGTTCGCTCTTCGATTGCCGAATCGCTCTTCCGGCGTAAACTGTGCCAAAATGACTTCTTCCTGTCGAGCGACTTTGCACCCGGAGATTGCAGTGGAGAATATGGCAGCCGTGCACTCGAATCGAAACGTCCGGCGAGGTTGGTGGTCTGAATTTTGTAGACATTGCCGGGATCCGATGCTCGCGTAGGGTTCGTTTCGTAGGGCCTGATGGGCCTCGAGATGGACCCACGAGACCATGTAGGGGACACTTGGCAAAGTTAACGCAAGACACCTAGATGCGTAGTACGCGAGTCAGATAAGGCGCCTAACAAGCTGGTACGTACAGTGACTGGCCGAGGGCGTCGAATCAGACGTGGTCCTGCTCATAGTATCATAACCTTCATCAACTGGGAGATGCTCCTGAATCTGTATGTTCAGATCAGGTCGCCGAGTGATCGGGACGCGGCGAGAGTCGGATTTGGATCTTCGGTGGTGAGCAGCATTCTGGTAGGCATCTGTCCGCAGGAGCTCTTCGTCCCACGGAAATACCCTGCTCGGTATAGCCGATGTACCACTTCTGATTGAAGGCGAGAAGGTAGACGCACGCTGGCTCCTTGCTGCACGGATAGTTGAGGTATCGTCGACGACATCCTGGATTTTCTGTCGATTTTCTGGCGCCCGAAGTAGCCTCGTCTGCTCGGAGATGGTGTTGCTTGTGAGGACAAGCCGTTAGTGATGTGGAGTAGAGCACACCAAAGACGGTGACATACCACTGTATAGCAGTAAGGAGCAGATGCAGTGCTCCTGTCTGTCGACTAAGTCTCTCCTGGTGATCTTTGACGGCGCCTTCATGCCATATGAGCCTCATTCTATCTCGAAACCCGAGACGTAAGGGCGACTGCCGAGATATCCCGCGGTCAGTGACGCATTCCTCCGGCTTCTGTTGTACTCACCTGGCCGTGTTCAAGTGTGCCCGAGTCCAGGAGGTTGGCCACATCTTCAGCCAAAACCTCCATTGCAACCCTGCATCCCTCAAGTATGGCCCCAAGACCCTCACCCAGGTTTGGCGCTTGAGTCTGGTCTTCTTCCAGATTGTACTTTGCCCAGTCATGTATCCGGTCCAAGGCGCTTTTGATGGCCGTGAGTTCGGATTTAAGCAGTTTAATGTTCAAGTCAGCCACCTGCGCCCGTCAGTGATACTGCCTGGCATTGGCGCAGAAAGAGCATGCTTACGCCGAACTTAGCTCTCAGATCAGTGAGGTCTTTAAGAGTGCCGACGATGCAGGCGGTAATGGCACCCGTAGAGCCCAACAAGCCCAAGATCGAAGCTGGATCCATCCGGGGCCGCGATTGAAGCTTTTTAGTAGGGCTCTTGACACCAATGGTAACGATTGCCCGGTGTGTAAGTGATTTGCGCCCGCTTGAGCTGTTGAACCGATACCGCAATAGTTACATGCCTGAGGCATCAGAGCAGTCAGAGGGTTGGGCGAACCGCACCCAGTGAGGCTGAACATGGTGAATAATATACCGCAGAGGACCTTGCACTACCTCTCAAAGCACCCAGGCTAGGCTGAGTGTGTGGGAACACAAGCGAGCAGCCCACAGAATCTGGCTAGCATGCGCAACTGTCGTGGTCAAGACGAGGCGAGAGCGGGCTGGAGGGAGCTCTTTTACGAGGGCTCCGGCGTGCAACATGACTGGCAGGAAGCTCCCAGGGTTTCGAACTACTCGTACAGACGAAGCCGCTGAATGACATCCGCATTCCCTGACTGACGATGGGAGTTCTGAGTTGCGCACCAATCCAAGCCCTTCGCTTGATTTCGCTAGGTGCTCAAGTCATCAGACGCTTGCTGGGATCAGGGAGCTCGAGAACGCTTGTTTCACTGGCGGTGCGATGAGAGTGAGTGTTCGAAAACTTGGTGCGAGTGCGGGGTCTGCCAGCAGCCGCAGGCGGTGCAGCGGTGCAGAAGGGGAAACCTCGAAAGTTTACGATTTCATGCACGCCGCCTCTCTTGGCCATCGCTGTCGCTTGCCATTTGGCCCAACCACGGCTCCCTGGCAGCCAACCTTGCGCACTCTGTGGCGGCGCAGCAAAGGGGCCAAAGGCCTTGGGGGCGCAAACTACTCTTCCGCGAAGACGATGGAGATTTGCGAGAGATAGAAGCACGTCGATGCACTGTCAGCAGCCAGTCTATTGTCTTGTCGTGAAAGAGCGATGGACAAGTAAAAGAGGCTATCCAGAGACCATCTATACTGTTGTCTCCAACAGAAACTAACGTGCCTAACCAACAGAAGGGGTATCTAATGATAGACAATGATCACGCCAAAATACCTACAACCGCAACTCTTAAACCAACCACGTTCAAAACCCCAGCAAGCCATCGAGACAGGCTCATTCAGGGGGGCTACTTCTCAATCTCCTCCTGCTTTCGAGCGACCCAACACTCTGACTGAAGTTCTCCAGACCGATCCCAGCGGCTGTACTCCTAGTCGTCCTGCCCGGCTTCGCGGTGGGCAACCTGCTCTCCACCACCGCATTGGCAGTCGCATGCCGTTTGAGCGGTGGCTGCTGATGCCCGCTCCCGACGCTCTTACTAAAATCTAGCAGCACAGGCTTTTCTTCGGTGTGCGAGGAAGAGGATGATGCGGGTAGAGGTTTGGTGCTGTTAGCGACATTGATGTCGATTTCCCTGAGCCCTCCCAATTTGGGCTCATCGGGCGGCATCATAGAAGTTGTCGAGGCCTGTGTTTGCGTTGGTGCTGTCGCTTGCTGTATCTTGGGCATTTCCACGTCTGTAAACACCTTCGTTTTCCTTGGACTGGGGATTTTCGACGGTGACGCTGGACCTTTTCGCGGCGACGCTTGCTTGCGAGGTGATCTGCCAGGAGTCCGTGCTGATGAAGGTGTCTTAGTAACAATCGTAGGGTCAGGTAGGCCCCTCACTCTGGCGATGATCGAGTCGTGGTTTTCAGTCCGTGGCAGCTCAGTAGGGTAGTTCCACTCTCTCTTCTGTGGTGTCTGTCCCGTCGACGTGTACTCGGCCAAGCTGCTATCTGAAAGCTCACGCTTCAGTTCTTGTAGTGATTCTCGTGTATCTCCTCCCAAAGAGCCAATCAAGTTGTCAAGGTCCATTCTTTGTTGCCTCTGGTCTTCTGTAAAACTTTCGAGCGCGGCTTTGGATTCGTGCGAGTCTTTTTGAAGAGTGTCGAACCTCTCTTGGGCTCGAGACACCACGCAGCTCAGTTTCCCGAGGCGGTCTGCATGATGACTGTCGTTCTGTGTTCGCGCTCTTGTCACAAATTCGTCGAGTGCCGCCATTTGGGTCGCGACTTGGGCGACTTGGGCTTCGACAATCTTGACGGTCTCCTCATGCACCGCTTTGGTGGACTTCTGAATGGCTGTGTTTCGGGCGTTGATTGACTATCTCACCATTAGTGCCAATTGAGATTGTAGTGTGCTGCAATCCACTTACCGTCCAGTCTCCCTTCATCCTGCCCTTCAGATCATCCTTTGACTTCACCACCTTCGTCATCAGCTCATCGTATTGAGCAGTCCACTTGTCCATGCCATCGTGGTGCGCCACGTGGGCAGTTTCGAATTGCTCTGTCGCGTCAACAAGATTGGCTTGAACGTTATTCAACCGGCCTGACAGTCTCTCCTGCTGTTGATGATGAGACGACTCGATTAGTGCAAAGATCTGCTCTTTCAGTTTGTCCTTTTCGTCCTGCGCGACCTGTCTTTGCTCGTCTCGTATAGCCTCTAGCTGGGTTGAAGCTGCCAATGACGCCTCAATATTCGCGTGACTGGCTTCTTGTAGGGCCGACCTCAGGGAGCTAATTTCATCCTGTTGTGTTGATAGTTGTTTGGTGAGTTCGTCGAACATGGCTTTGAAGTCCTTGCCAAGGCCGCTGTAGGACGAATGCAGCTGAGTATGGAACTGCTCCAGCTCCGAAATCACCTCCGCAGAGATCTTTGCGGCTGCTTGAGACAAGCCCTCAAGGCCCTCGCTGACCTTGGCCTTGACGTCCTCTCGTAGATCCTTGATCTCCTCCAGCACGTTGTTCATGGAGTCTCTGGCTTGCGCCGACTGATTCTCAACACCAGCGCAATCTTCCGCCAGTCCAGATGAGGTCTCAAGAATTCGCCTTGTGGAGCTCTCCAGACGTGCCGTCTCCGCGCCAACAAATGCTTCGATCCGAGCAGAGCTTGCAGCAACCATCTCCGCATGTGCTGCCTGAAATTGGTCGATGCGTCGATCAACAACTCCTGAAAGATTGGCCATTCGATCGACATGAGACTTCCAAGATTCTCTGTTCTGAGTCTCAAGGTCGGAACGCCGCCTTAGTTTCGCATGCAGACCGTCGATGTCCTTCAGGGATGCACCGATGGTCGAGACCAGTTCGGTCCCCATGCCAAATAACCGCCCTTCTGTTGCTTCGTGTGCCTCCCGGATAACGCTCTCCTCTGTAAGTAGCCTCTTCGTGTCCGCGAGCACGGCTTCGGTCTTTTCGAGCACACCCTTGGTGCTTTCTAGAATGATCCGAGTCGCCTCGTTGTCTCGTTTTAGCAAGGTGAAGTTGTTGGTCAAGCTGAACAACTCCTGGACCTTGTTGCGTAGACTGATCTCCATTGTTTCAATTCGCGCCTTCTGTTCCTCGCTGAGGATTCTCCTTGATTCACTCTCCACCGTGATTTCTTCGTATTGATCGTTGGTGAGATACACTCCATTTCGTTGCCTCGTGGCAATCAGCTCGCTCTTTAGCTTCTCGATTTCAGCGGTAAACTCTTTCAACAGTGTTTTCTTGGAGATCATTGAATTGACCTGGGGCTTGTTGCGGATGTTCTTGGCGCGAAAAGCGTAGTCCAGGGTGGAGATCGTCTCTTCCAGATTGCTTTTCGCCGGCGAGACTGTTGCAATGATACACGTTTTCGTTCTTCCTCCAAGCGAGTCTTGCAGTAATCTGGTAAGCTTCGACTCTCGATAAGGGATATGAGAGCTCTTATCCACGAGCGCATTGATCACTCGGCCCAATGTCAGCAGACTTTTATTGATCACGCCAGCTTCGGCAGCCCTCTTGTTCTCCGCCCCGCTTCTTTGGATGTTTTCGCTGCCTGCTAGGTCGACAAGATTCAGTTTTCCAGAGCAAATATAATCCTCGCCCACTTCGCTGGCTTTCTTGATGTAGGTCGTGATGGTAAAGACTGTATGGCTTCGAGAGCTGAGGTCGTTGCACTTGGTTGCCGCCACTTGCCGCCTGTGGCTGCCCTCCCGGAGTAGTTTTATCCCCGATGCCGCATTCTTGATATGAGACTCTTCCATACCCTGAACAAGTGTGGCTGAATGGCTCTTCCTGTTCGCATCATCAAATATCTTAAGCTTGACGGAGTCATCCGAGGACAGCAAATCCCTCAGCTCCTCATTATAGAGCTCAATAAAAGAGCATTTCACCGAGCATTCCACCTCATCCGCCTCGAGCTTCTGGAAGAGCGAATAGAGTACCCGTGGAATGATTCCTGCAGCATCGGATAACAACCCGAATGTGTCAGTCATGTCCCCTGACATGGTGTACGTCTTTCCTGTCCCCGTCTGTCCGTATGCGAATATCGTGCAGTTGTAGCCGGCCAACACCTCATTAAGAACGGGTGCGACAACATCGTCAAAGATGATCGCCTGGTCTGCTGCTGGAGAGAAGACCTTGTCGAAGTGGTAGGCCTTGTTGCTCATAGCATTTGGTCCCATAGAAAGTTCCACCGTCTTCCCCTTGACGCCGCTTGTTGAGACTACCACCCCGCTGTTTTCTCTCACTTCTCGCTCACTGCGGCCGCGACAGCGTACCACCACATTGATATTTGTCTCTTCGCCATTGTCCTGGTCAAAGTCTCTTTCCTTCCTCTTGGTTCCCGCATTAGAGGCGCTGCTTGAGGAAAGTGATTCTGCCGGTGAAGGGGCTCGGCCAGTCATGGAAGCATAGTGTGTGGGATTTGGTCTTAGTGGTGGACGCATTGAGGTCCTCGTAGATAGGTGCGCAGGACCCGGTGGTGCCGCCATGCTTCTTGAAGACATGGCCGTGCGGTAGTGTCAAGGTTCTATTGAGGGGACATGATGTGAAGGACAAGGGTCAGGGTGTAACGGGTACGGGAGTTTGGTAGGGCGATGATGTCTCCTCTATGCGCCAAACCAAAGAGGCTGAAAAGTAAACAATGCCAAGTCACCGGCGCCCCACTGAAGAGCACACGGCCGATCTCGGCACGTGACCCCAGTCCGCTGCTTCAAGGGCGAAGCCCCATTGGTTCATCCCACGCGGCCTTGAACTGTAACTCGTATCATCCCTCTGACTCCTTGTGACCTGCTTTCTATTTGCATCCATCACGATAAAAGGCCAGCCCTTTCCTCGAAACTGCAACTCAGAACATGCGACCATCATCATGACCGAAGCCACCTCTGAGGCTGCTTTTCAAATTCAACCAGACAGAGGCATCAGTTGGATAAGTATGCATTTTCGGCTTTCTCACTATTCGATCTAACAAATAGCTACAGCCCTCGGCTCTTCCATCTACAGTGTGATAACGAGGCTAAAGGCGTCTCCGCAAATCTATCCCAATCTCGACCTATCCTGTTCTGCTGCGGAACCACTTACTCAGCCGATTATTCTGAGTCTGCCATATAATGGCTTGAGACTTCGCTTCGACGGTCCAGATCAAAGATTGCGACTGATCGAGGTTCTCGACTTCTCTCTCAGCACCTTCGTCTATAAGAATACTCCGCTGGTCCGCCGAGCTAAGAGTTCGGATGATGTCAACCAAGATGAGGTCCACCAAAGCGGGCCAACCTTTCGCCATGTCTATAGCCGTCTGTTCGGACCAACTTACGCAGGAGAATATATTCCCCCTGAAGCCGGCCTCACCGAAGGAACGTATGTTCTTTCCTATCCGGGATTGGCCTTCACTTTCCCGGTGAAGCACAAAGCATGGTCAGAAAAGGTGGACTTTGTGTCGATACTGTCCTCGAATGCGACTGGTCCAGCGAAATCAATGGCTATCTTTTCAGGGCCCTCGTGGACCGAAGTGAGATCAAACCTGTATACGAAACCGCCGGCGTACCCACGATCGCCGGCTCTTATCGGCAAATCCGTGGAGACTGTCCCTGATGAGATTGAAGAGGTAAGAGTGCTTGGTGGTGGTAGGCTGGAATTGATGCGAAGGAGCTCGCCGCCTTTAGCGATCACACTAAGTGAGACAACTCCCCAAGATCTTGTGGCCGAGTTGGGCCCGCCGGATGCCATCTATCGTAAGCATGATCGACGAATTTCCATCCATGCGAAGGGCAAGCCTACCAACCGACGACAATCAAGCGTGTCTCCAGGACTCGACCCTCAAGCATTGGATACCGACCAGTCATCTATGCACAGTTATACAGAAGACTCGGACTTCGATCCGGAACTTGACGAAGATCGCACCGATTCGTCGAGCGATGAATGCTTCTACAACTACTTCAATCACGGATTTGACGTACTGATATCGTTTCCGGCAGCAAGATCACCGCCTTTCCCTGGTTCGGAGCTGGGTGAGATTTCAGCATCATCCAGCGCGCAGCTTGTTGCCACCAAGATCTTGTTGCACGGCAATGTGCCAGGGTCATTTCCATTCAATCGGCACCGGAGAAGTCGGTGGGTAATACGACTGGATGCGGAGAGCAGAGAGCCAGTGTTGACTTCTGAAATGCCGTTCTCGGAAATATCGTCTGCCCTCAAAGAGGTGTGGCACGACACGTACAAGGACATGAACGAGGAGAAGCAGATGCAGCGCGGCATGGTGCTGAACAGAGGATGGGGAGAAAGCCCCGAGAGCTCGATCGAGTTGCTGGGGGATCTCGAGGAAAGCCCAACGAGAGGGAAAGCCGATGAGCATGGTCTAGGAGATGCTGGCGGCGCAATGAGCAACACGGAATTGTTTGGCTTCCCGGGCATGTTGTTTGAAGTGCTCAAGAATGATACCGTGAGCTGTTTGACAGTGTTCTAGAGAATACTGAGTAGAGTCAGATGTTTGCTCGGTGCTGCAAAGCGCAGGCCCCGCCAGTTGGGGCGACGAGCAGGTAGAGGCCTGCGTGATTCGCCCACCCGCAATTCGATCAGATGCTTGTTTCCTCTGCGCTTGTCCCGCTTCCAACCTTCCGATTCTTAGAGTCCCACGCAACATTGCCAACTTACTGCTCATCGTCGTTAGAGGTTCAACTTGTGACCGCTCTCTTCACGACCTTTCGTTGTAATGATTTATCCCCTGAAGCCTGCCTATTGCCGCAGCACGGCCTTCACCTATTCCTAGCGAAGATGCGCACCTGCACCCGTCACCACTTCTGCACCACACACATACCTGGTATTGCACCTTGAATACGTTGGCTTCACCTCTTTACCATTGTATTCTGAGGACTTAACAAACACTAATCTATCACTGATAATGTAGTCGTAGCGCCAAGCTACCGCGTCCTTCAAAAGGTGCGCTGATGCGTTGTTGAGTTCGCAAAACTCTCCCTCCATTCATCGAACCGCCTACTCGAACGACACAACATGTCGAAACCAAACCCCATCCATTGTCTTGTTGACGACACGGCCTTGACGCGAAACCTCGACGAGATCGAAACTTGGGTCTCACGAGGCCTCGTTATCCTCGTGGTGCCTTTGTACAGTAGGGTCGCCCTTGCCGCACGCTTCTCGCCTTCTGCTAACTTAGATAGCGCTCTCCCGCCTCCACGTCTTGAAGAAAGACTCTTCGCCCATCGGCATCAGCGCGCGCAAAGCTGTCAAGTTCCTCGACCGCAGCACCTCCTCCCGTGGTGACCTCCCACACGACCCTGTCATCCTGCAAGGCCCTGACGATCAGTATCCGACCTGGGCTGAGGTGGAGGAGCATTATTTGAACGAAAGCCTGAAGAACGCCGGCATAAACGAGGAGCCTGCGCTTCCAGCCATGCCTCGCAATCCGGAGAAGGACATAGAGCTGCCGTTGAAAGGCACTGGCGCTGGAAATGCGCTTTCGCAGATGTTGCTCGACAAGCTCAACTTCGCAAAAGATCCTGGCACTACATCGCCTAGTTCAACCCCACCACTCTCACCCTCATCCTCTGGGCCACAGAGCTCTAAGACTAGTCCTGAGGTCAAGTCCGCCACGATGCTGAATCAAGACCAGACGCCTGTGCCACCGTCGCTAAAACCCTTGCTTAATCCGGTGGTCTGGTACGTAAACGAGAAGAAAGCACTAACAGACGAGAGCCTCATCTTTCTGACCAACTCGGCCGATACCATGCATCTTGCGCGCGACTTTGGCATACCTACGAAGAACATCCACCAACTCAGAAGTACTCTCGGCATGGATGAGAATGAAACCCAGACACAGGAGAACACCAAGAAAGACGCACCCAAGACGGTTTTAGCTTCCGAGCCCAAGACACTGTTCAGCTACAATGATGTAGACAGCGACGAGGAGGAGGTTGTCTTCAAGCCGAGAGGTCGTGGGCCAACCCGAGGCGCACAGCTGTCACGAAGTACCGGGGCTGCGGCTGGGGCGGGGCCGGGCACCGTGCGTGGAAGAGGAGGGAATACTCGATCTCCACGAAGCTCGTTCAGTACTCCCGCCCAACCTGCAGCGAGTAAGCCTCAAATCCCGGTCGAAGAGATCGATCCAGATTCCTTCGACCGTGGGAGTTTTGCGCGAGGCAGCACCCCGCTTGTGAACACCAGCAACCATGTTCCCAATCAGTTCAATAGCGGCCGTGGTGCATTTCGTGGCAACTACTTCCGGGGTGGACGGGGAGCGAACGTTAATCGGGGCTACGGCAATGGTTTCGAACGAGGGGCGACCCGCGGTAGAGGTCGACTGTTCGTGCCTTAAGGTGGTGGTGACCACTGTTGCATGCTTCCAAAGCCTGCGGCAGTAAGACACCTTACTTCAACTATCGGCAACAGCCGCAACTGTTCCGTCACCTCGACACTGCGTTCACCTATCGTGAAAGACTGCATCAGTGCGACCAGCGGTAATCCGACACCGTCATCTACCACATGTGAGGCATCCCAGACAGGATTCTTTTGTGCAGGCGTCAGGTCTCTACACTTGCAGCTTGATCGATCATCCGGCAATTTTCAAGCAACCGCCCTTTGTGGTTGGGAAGTGCATGATGAGGTCTGCATTTCGTAGGGCGCTCCCGCGGAGTAGGAGAGGTCAGAGGAGGATGCAGAAATGCTTTCATTTCTATACCCATGGTGGGCGAAGATTAGAACAGATGGCCTTGCCTCTGGCTCTCCCACATTCGCTTGGCGAGCAACTGCCGTTGTCGACATCAGCTGGATTCAAGGATCAAATTGTTGGGGAGGACATGGGAAACCTAAGACGCTCTTTTCAAGGCCTGGTAGCGACAGGTCGTGCTACCGGATATTCGTGTGCTTTAGCATCGACATCCATTCTTGGGAAACCGCAACCTACCTATCTCGAGTCCATTCTTTTGCATATTAACAGAATTGATTCTTAATTGGCTCTCTGGGATTCCGGATTCTGTCTGGGGCGCAACTAACGCAAGCTAGCCACGATACCAGCTGCTTTGCCCGGTTGTGGAAGGTTTCCCTGCACCAAAACAGACCCTGTGAGACTCTCGCGGTACCTGTGACACCTGAGCTTTCTCTCTTTCGGACGGTATTTCTTCCAATGGCTGACCGTCATTCGGCCATCCAGCGGCCCTAGTTCCCTCACTCATCTCGAGCTCCAAGCCAAGAGCGCTCACATGCTCCACAAGCATGCGAGATGTTCCAGCCTGCCGTCGTTCCGCTTTGGCCCAGATCGAATATTAGCTCAGCCGTTGCCTCCTCCACGTAAAAGCCATTTCATCGACCGTCCAACAGCTATCTATCCGTATAAGTCAACCGCAGGGTCCGCCGCGGTGTCCGTCATTGCCATTTTCCATACTCTTTCCCGTCTCGCAGACACCCGGAGGATAATGTAGTGGGACTCCTTTGGAGAAATATCAGATTCGTCTCACACCGCGGAGAAAGAATATATCGGCTTCGTTCAACCATTCCACAAACCCGACCCCGACGTCACAGAGGCCAATTTGTGACACATATTTTCTACAATAGTCGCATCTTCCCCGCAAGAGGGCAATGCCCGATCCTCAGCCTCGACCGACTCGACCAAGGGCCTTGACTCGGAGGATCACTAACGCCGCGGTCAGTCTGCAGAAGACTTTAACCGGAGGCGCGGACGACAATGGCGACATTTCAACCTGGAATCCTGCCTTGGGAGAAGCTGTTCAGGATGTGGCTTCCCTGACAGCAGCTCCTGCTTCCTCGTCCAAGCGGAATGGCAAGCAAATGGAGTTGGACTTGGACCCTCGCAAAAATGGTGAAATGGGGTGGAGGAAGTATGTCAAGTACTTTACACCGTCGTACGTGACCATCCCTCAAAGATACGAGAGACCATTGCCTGACTTGTGTCTGAAGTTGGTTCACCGTGACAATGGGAACAGGCGTAAGTACCCTACCACAAGGATCTCAGTGCCAGTATCTGGATGAGCGAGGCCCCAAACCACGAGTTCGCTCTTCGATTTGTCTGGTTGCAAAACGCTAATTCAATGACTTGCTAGATCGTCGCGAGCCTGCTGAACCAATTCCCGTACGGTGCCAGATGGCTCTACTGGCTCTCAGTTGTCGTCTTCTGCTTGAACATCGGCCTCTATGCATTCTTCCTCTTCGTGTCCGTCCTACAATTTGTCATGTTCCCGCAGGTGTGGTTCACTTTGGCTGAAAGACCGAATCAAGCATTCTTCTTGAGCGCGATACCAATGGTAGGACCGCCCAGCTATCCATGGTACTGTGCTGATCAACAATATTAGAGTCTTGGAACCATTGTCAATATGATGGTGTTCGTTTGCGTGCCCGCATGGGGAGAATGGGTGATATATCTAGCATGGGGGTGAGTATCGGTTTGTAGCAGAGTTTGTCACAGTCTGACCGATGCAGATTATGGATGGCAGACGCTGCGCTGTGTCTCATCTGTGCCTTGTTTCTCCCCTTCCTCCTCGTCATCGGCCGACAAGAAGAAACGCCACTCTCAACAATCACGGCTCTACAAATGTTCCCAGTCATCGGGACTGTCGTTGCATCGGCAACTGCAGCGCTGGTCGCCGACGTCCTACCGAATAATCAACAGGCCCTTATTACAACACTGGCCGGCTATATCCTACTTGGTGTCGGCCTTCCAACGGCTATATTCATTCTGATCATGTACTGGCAACGTCTAACAATCCACAAGCTGCCGTCCCGCGAAGTTATTGTGTCCTGCTTCGTTCCACTCGGTCCCTTCGGTATGGGGAGCTTTTCTATCATGAAACTTGGGTCTGTGGCAATGAAGGTGTTTCCTCAAACCAAGAGCATACATCCCCTGGCTGGCGACTTGGCTTACAATTTCGGCGTGCTCTTCTCTCTGATCATGTGGGGGTTTACATTGTTATGGCTGTTTCTCGCAGTTGCCACGATATACCACTGCAAAAGCTTTCCGTTTAACATGGGATGGTGGGGGTAAGGAAGCAAGACACGAAACCTCGTAGTACATTGCGGCTTACATTCACCAGATTCACTTTCCCGATCGGCACATTCGCCTTAGCATGCAACACGCTCGCGAAAGAGATACCATCCGAATTCTTCCGAGTCATTGGCTCCGTAAGGATAAAAGCCCTTCCTGAAGACTCTCGCGTGCATGCAGCTGACTCTCCTCAGATGGTTTCAGTCTCCGTGTTCCTCCTGTGGCTTCTCGTTGCATATGCGACCCTGCGGGATCTCATTACCGGCGGCAAAAGGTTGTTCAAGACTCCCACTCGGGAGGTCGGCAAAATCAACGATGGAGCACCTGATAAGTTCGGGGATGGAGAAAAGCTCGTCTGACAGACTCCAATTGAAGGTACAGGCATCCACCAGGACTTGTCGCTGGTGGGACAGGTTGTATTCTTCCCAAATACAACGAGGACTTTCCAGGGTCCGAAAGAGGCGCCGAAAGTGGATGCTGTGCGACTTCTCTACTGCCCTTCAATGTGAGGGACATGGTCTCGTTGGCCACGGCAAGGGCATCACGTCAACTCGCTCCACTCAATATCTCGCTTGAAGCCTATACAGTCCACGCCCTTGATACAATCAACTGTCAACAGGTTCGATAACACGTCTAGCCCTACAGTGCAGAACAACTACCAACACCGGGCATTGATGACTCTGGATTTCCGTATGTCTCTAGCGCCGTTCATTGTAACTGGTTGATGACGAATGGAATGTGCGCGCCTGTGACTGCAAGGTCCTTCTCTGGATCATATCTCCCGAGAGTATCCGACGGCCCGTATTTCTCGCAGAGGTACAGCATATCGTTATATGCTCTGGACACATGGTCAGCATTCCTTATCAGATCTGGGACGGAGACTCACGTCTGCCGCGACGGGCTTCCTGGGTGTCCTGCTGAGTCAGTCAGGTATGGGTGTATGCTGTAGAGCCGATTACGATCGTCCCATTCCTCAACTGGCTCCGACGGTTCGATGTGGCGTTGGTAAGCCTGCATGTACACTGGAGACTTGAAGTGGAAGGCCCAAGAGCACCTCCAGGTCCCGAACTCCATTTCGTTGTGGGCATACGTACATCCCGGGTCGAAAACAACAATTTGACCAGTCTCCATGTCTGTACCGACATTCTGTTCCCACAGGTCGCCGTGCACCAGTGCGGGGGTTATCTGGCGGCCGTCGGATTGCAGAACGCCCAGAAGTCTTGGTATGACAACAGCGATGAGTTGCTCGCAGGCGGCATCAAATTCTGGCCACGGACCGTTCGTCTCATTGTCATATCTGATGACGTCTTTGAGCTGATGAGTAAAGGATCTGGCCCAGCTCCGTTCCCAGACGACGGTCCGTTCCATGACTCCAATGACTGTGGGAACCTGAAATCCGAACATTCCGTTGGGTGATTTCCCATTTCGATGCATCTCGGCTATCTTGGAGGCGAACTCGACCGGATCTGGTTCCATTGAGAGGTCCATATCATGGAAGTCGCCCAGGAAGAAGAACACATGTAATTTATCGACATGATAGTCTCCCCAGCCGACGGGTTTGGGGACCAGATCTGACACCGCGGCATTGATGGCTGTAGCTGAATGGAACTCGCCCTCGGCCAACGCTCGTGCACCTTTGCCTGTTGCACACTACAAGATGTCCACAATCAACTTTTGTCCAGGTACACATCGCCCACTCGACTAGCGTTCGCTTACCTTCAGAAAGTATGTCTTCAGGCGCCCACTTGGCAAAATGGCCGACACTTTGGCGGTCCTGGTCCAAGCTGAGATGCCGCAACTCTCGGCTGAGATGACGGTTGTCCCTTGGGGCATGACTGTAATGTTCAGTTACCCAAAGTCAATACGGTTCTGCGGACGCTTACCAGCAACGACTGCTCTGTGAAGAGCAAAATTGCCGGCAACGCCGGGCTGCCAACCATCGTGGTTTGGCATTCTCGGCTGCATTGGCGACAGAAAAATAAGGATGAGGAGGTCTCCAAGATAAGGGTTCTGAGAACAAATGCTCGCAGCGAAGTGCGTACTCCATGCAACTAAAGTACTCCTGGGATCTGCACTTAGAATATTTCGGGTACGTGGGTAGACAAAAGGATGCTCTGGTCCATACCACCTGGTCAGTATCAGGAGCCGCGATGGTCGGTCCCTGACTGGTCAAGTATTTGTAGCTTGCTTGCAAAGGGGCGTGATTGGCGTGGTTTTGCAGGTCGTTTCAGGTCAGCCGCCCCAGGCGCTTCGGGGCGCAATCCCTTCATTCCCTGCAAGGGTCTGAAGAGTGGGTAGCTGGGGTGTGCGACCAGATAGAAATGAGTCTGATATCGCAGTCTCCCAAAGGTCCTTGTGATTGCTCTTGGGACTTTGTTGTTCTGTTTGACCTCCTGAACGTTCGTGAGAACGTGCACTATGCACGCTCCCTTATAGTTTCGATGCTCTAGCTAGGAAGCAATTCAGGTCCACTTCTGGAGCTCAGCTGGCTACCAGGCATCATGGTGAGTCGATGGCCGTAGCCTGCGAAGAATCATACTGAGATATGGTGTCTACTCGATAGTTGCAGCGTCTGCTCAGGGCCAGAAGACGATCTGGTGATGCGAACGACAGCCGTGAGCCAAGGTTCCACCGGACCGTCCCGCAAAGTCAAAATACCTCTCCAAGCCCACCAGCGGCCGATCACAATATCTTCACTACACGCGCGAAATCCTCTCCTCTCGTGTCCGACGATATTTCAAAGACCCTCAGGCCCGGCGGTGACAGTGAAGAGCTTCGAAGGAACAGCGACTCCTCACATCGCCCCAGCAGTGCTGATCCCGGGCCCTTGGGTCTGAATGTGGTCTACAGTCCCAAAAATGGCCACAAGGTTGACATTGTCTTCGTCCACGGCCTGGGGGGCACAAGCAGATGGACTTGGTCGAAGTTCAGAGACCCCACCTTATTCTGGCCGATGGAGTTCCTACCTCTCGAACCGGACGCCTGTCATGCAAGAATACTTACCTTCGGGTATGATGCCAATTTCCGTAGGGCCGGGAGCCCCGGTATATCGATATTGGACTTCGCGAAAGATCTGCTCTTCGATCTGAAATATGCCACGGACGAGGAGAACGAGAATCTAAATATAGGCAATGTGAGTAACGCGTCAATGGATCGTTTCAGAAGACCTCGCTAAGGGAGAAGGTTCCTCTTGTCTTCGTGGTCCACAGTATGGGCGGGCTCGTGATTAAAGAGGTAAGATCGATGTTCGGATGGTTGTGCGACTCTCACAATCTTGTACAGGCATATATGCAAGGTCAAAATGACCCCCTGTACGAGTCGATAGTCAAAGCGATATCTGCCATTGCGTTCCTGGCCACACCTCACCGTGGAGCAAACCTTGCAGAAATGCTAAATTGGATACTGCAGTCTTCTCTCATCACGAACTCAAAACAGTATATCTCTGAACTTGCGAAGAACTCCTTTAGCTTGCAAAAACTTAATGAACAGTTCCGCCACGTTGCGCCGAAACTCGACATCGTCTCTTTCTACGAAACACAACCTACATCGCTTCTCCTGAAAAAACCTTCAGTGGTATGCCTGTGCCACCAAGGCTTTCCCCCTTGTGTTGACATTTCTTAGATGATACTCGAAAAGGACTCTTCTATCCTCGGATATCCGGGGGAGGTATCGAAGGCTTTGCATGCCGATCACCACAACGTATGCAAATACGATAGTCCTGCAGACCCTAATTACATCATTGTGAGAAATGCTCTCAAGTCGCTCATCGGCAAACTTACCGTCAAGACATCGGCAGAGAAGCAGCCAACTATGAGTCGAAGGAGATCTCAAGATCTAAAGTCTCTGCTGGCTATAATAGATCTCCCCGATATCGACTACATTTTCTTCCGGGACCAATGGAACCAAGGTACATGCAAATGGATTTTGCAAGAAAAGGCTTACCTGAATTGGACGAGCACGCTGGATCAGGCTCCTCAGATTCTCTGGCTCAGCGGCGGTCCTGCAACCGGAAAATCAGTGCTCTCTTCTTTCGTCATCAACAGCCTGGTGGAGCAAGGTGCCTGTTGCTTGTATTTCTTCCTCAGGTTTGGCGACCAGAGGAAGCGATCTCTGAGTTTCATACTGCGCTCGATCGCGTACCAACTAGCACGCAGTGATTCAGTCTTTTTAGCAAAGGTGCTCGAGCTGGCTGATGAGGGTATTGATTTCGAAACAGCCGACCCAAGGACTATCTGGGAACGACTATTCAGGGGAATCCTCTTTAGCATGAAGCGAGCAGAACCGCTGTATTGGGTCATAGATGGCCTCGACGAGGCAGCTGACCCTCGCACAATCATCAAACAACTCTCCGACATCCCCTTTACGGGTATATCAATTCGGGTCTTGCTGGTAGGTCGAAAGACGTCCGGAATCTCCACCGCTTTTCAGAAAATTCCCACAAGACTCCACGCCACTTCTATCAGCATCGATGGCCGTGTCGACGATTTATACGCATATGTTCGGCAAGAACTCAGCATGTCTGGCAGTCCGGAATACCAGGAGACAGTCATACAGCGACTGTTAGGAGGAGCACAGAATAATTTTCTTGTAAGTCCCCATGCGATCCGGTACTTACCAACGCTAAGTGGCTAGTGGATCCGGCTCGCAGTTGACCGACTCAACTCCTGTCACAGTGAAGCCGACGTGGAATTGGCGCTCTTGGAACTACCAGAAGGCATGGAAGCGCTCTATGATCGCATGGGCTCGGGCATAGCGAGCATCTCATCAGCGAAAGATCTTGCCTTCACAACAACAGTTCTTCAGACCGTCACCTGTTCATTACGTATATTGTCGCTGGCGGAATTGTCACAGGCGATGGGCGAGGACGCATCTAGAATGCTGAATTTCCAAAGATCCGTCGTGGATTTATGCGGAGGCTTCGTGGTGATCGACAATGGTGGTAACGTTGCCATGATTCACCAGACTGCTCGTGAATATCTGCTCGGGCGCGGGGATCGACCTTTCAAGGTCGAGCGTGACATTGCTCACAAGCAACTATTCGCAAGCTGCATGCGAGCTCTCACGTCTTCAGGACTTCGAGCTAGGATCCAGGGAAATCAGACACCGGATTTCCTCGACTACGCGGCCTCGTCATGGTCTTCACATCTAGCTTCATCACCGGTTGGCGATGAGGATACAGTCGGCCTTCTCAACAAATTCCTGACTGGCAATTGGGTTCTGACCTGGATTTATTTCCTTGCTCACAGTGGAAAGCTGCGCATTCTTGTTCAGGCATCCCAGCATCTTTACAAGTATTTTGGCCGCCGCAGAGAAACCATTTCCTCCATGGACCAGCAAGGTCATCAATTCATCAAGGATGAGCTTCTGCGAAATTGGGCGATCGACTTCCTCAAAATAGTGGGCAAGTTCGGCGCCAGCTTAAGACGGGATCCCACCTCCATTTACAAGGCCATCCCACCCTTCTGTCCTCGAAACTCCTCCATCTACCAGCTCTTCGGAAAGACGGAGGCTAGGCATATCTCCATATCGGGGCTCTCTATTGAATTTTGGGATGACTCGCTGGCTCGCATCTCTCTAGGCGGTGGTATATATGCTTCGTCAATTGCTGCCGCTGGCGGTCAAATCGCGATCCTTGTGTCTTCGGGGATAGTATTCATATATGATTCTGTGACGTTTGAGGAGGCGCCTTCAAGTCCTATCCGACACGGAGAACGTCTCTTCAGGATGGAACTGAACAGTAACGGCACTTTGCTTTCGACTTATGGCTACAGGACAACGAAAGTCTGGGATATCCCAACAGGTAAATGCAGGCTAGCTGTCCACAACATCGAGAGCCGACCCCGACCTCTTTCGATGCTCTGGACGAACGACAATACCAGACTTCTTGTGGGCACAGACGATAGACGAGTGACGAAACAACACCGGCTTGGCAAGTCGTTGCAGAATTGGAAGAGCCGGAGCTGGAGGGACACTTTCTCAATTCCTCGAGTTACATGGCATTCAATAAAGACGGCACGCTAGTTGCAGTCGCGTATCGGGGCCACCCAATGTCAGCCTGGGAGATTGATGGCCCCAGTCCCATAAGCCACTGCTGGCGAAAGCGTGAAGAAGTGACTGCAGGCCAGGTGATTCAAGCTGTCTGGCATCCCCACACTCCAGAATTGCTCGGCCTCTATATCGAGGGCGTCATTTTCAAATGGAGACCTTATGAAGGTGAAGTTGAGGAACTCGCCACAAACGCATCCAGGCTGTCTATGAGCCGAGACGGCAATCTTTTTGCTACTGGCGACGTTCGTGGGGCTGTGAAAGTGTACACGACATTAGATCTTGGCCTTCTGTATCAACTAACTTCCGAGGACAATGTGTTGAGTTTAACATTTAGCCCTGATATGCGTCGCTTGTACGATCTGCGTGGTCATTACGCGAATGCCTGGGAGCCTGACGCGCTGATAAAGTACGCTGATCAACGGGGTAAAGACCAGGACGTCGGGAGCGAGAGAGGGAGCGTTGCGCCAAGTTTAACTACTTCGTTGAATCCTTCGAGGAGGATCGACGCAGTGACTGTCCTAGCTCACTCGCCGAACGGCTTGTTATACTGCTGTGGGACAGAAAATGGGAATGTGCGACTTTACGACGGGCGCCAGCAAAACCCGTTGGACCTCTACAAGTCGAAAGGCTTCCTCAGCGTCGAGAACATGTGCTGGAGTCTCGATGGTCGATACCTCTGCTTCTCCGACTCTGGTAAAAAGGTCATGATTATGGCTATCACTTCCCAATCTGAAGGTGCGGAGCAAGCATCGCACCAGATCAAGGGCGAAATCTCGATGAGAGCAGTGACAACAGGCCCAATTTTGCAACTGCTTTTCCATCCCGACTCGGGTCAGCTTTGCGTCCACTCCTCCTCCAGAGTACATGTCATATCTCTGGCCACTTTCTCAGTCACCCAGTCACTGGACCTGGTCGCTACGGAGTACAGATGGATCACACATCCACAAGCCACGAATCTACTCATTGGATTCGGGCCAGGCACGATATGTGTGCTAGACTGGTCCTTGGGGCACTGCCGAAATTATCGGTTCGAATGTGTCTGGGAGCCAACCGCCTTGGAGACTCAGGATGGTCTCCGGTCTCAGCCGGCGGTCGATCGAGTTCTCGGTACACCCGACAAGAAATATGTGCTGGTCCAGATATCTGGCCGAACGTGGAAGTCCCGTGACAAGTGTCTGCTTTACTTCGAGACTTCCTCGCTGTCGGCGTCCACGGCCAGCACAGCAGCTACGAACGCCGGGCAGGACGTGTTGAGCATCGCTCCGATCACTCTACCTCATGACCTCGCGTCAGAGATCGGCATGTGTCTCTCCTTTCTCCCTCAAAATCGCCTCGTGTTCCTCTCCAAGTCATTCTCCGTCTGTACGGCACGGATTTCGGCTGAACAAATGGGCACAGTCCCGCCTGTCCCACCAGGAGGCGCTGTACACCGGGAAGAGCGAACAACAACCGCCAAGATCCCCTTGATGAATGCTCAGGGTGGCCACTTTGCCGAGAGTCCCGCACTCAAAAGCATCCGGCGGCTTTTTTCGTTGCCTGGAGACTGGATCAACAAAGACTCCATGCTGCTGTCAAGTATCTGGGTTGCAGAGCGATCGTTCATGTGCCCAAAGAACGGAGAGGTCGCAGTTGTCCGATGCGCGGAACTGGCTTGACGGGACGACATTTGTACATATATCATCTTTCGCATGTATCGACTCTAGGTGTACAATCAATCGGGACATCGAACTTAGTCATGGTATTGGGCGGAACAGCCCATGTCACATTGGCGTTTTGGTGATACTTTATCAGGTACATAGCGAGCTGTGGACCAGGTCTGTATCTGTGCATTGAGTATAATTACCCGAATAGCTGCTGAGACTTTTTGTCCGCAGCTCTAGCTCAGTAAGGGGATGGACCAAAGTAATATGTAAGTAGCAAGACCAGGGACCAGCTCGAGGCCGAAATGCCAGATAACAGCACGCCATCTGAGTGGCAACGCATATCGACACCGGCATGAAACGTACCTTCTATTTTTGGTGCAAAATACGTATTCATAGTACGGGCATCTGCCCGATTCAATCAACTACTACATCACGATAGCTAAGCGAGAATCACTGCTCCGCACGACACTGGGGCCTGGAATGTCATCGTTCCATTACCGAAGCGCCACACGTAGCTGGCTTGTCCCATCTTCCAGCGATTAGACTTTGAGCAGCCGCCACGGCGCGAACGTGCGAAAAGCCTGAGTTTGCTATGCAGACACATCGCACCCGACGGCTGAATCATGGCGTCGGAAAAGCAGGGCGATCGCCAGGACGTCGAAGCGGTCGAGCGATATTCGGCGTTTACAACAGCGGAAAAGTGGTGCATCGTCGCCATGGTGTCGTATGCTGCCTGGTTCTCGACCCTGAGCAGCTTCATCTACTATCCTGCTCTGCACTCGATCTCTCAGGCGTTGGATGTCTCCATTGACAAGATTAATCTGACAGTGACGTCCTACCTGGCCGTCGCGACAATAGCACCGACCTTGGTGGGGGATACGGCTGACGTCTTGGGCCGAAGGCCTGTCTACTTGATAGCGCTGAGTCTATATCTCGCTGCTAACATCGCCATCGCTCTGTCCAGGGACTATTCTGCACTCCTCGGGCTGCGAGTTCTGCAGGCAACCGCAATATCTGGCACGGACTCCCATTCGAGTGGCAAGGCTTCCCTTGCTGACGTTTCTTAGGAACGTTCTAGATCGCCTACGGGGTGCTCACCGATGTGGCGTCTCCCGCGGAGAGGGGGTCCTTTGTGAGTGCGGTGTCGTTCGCGTACGTTGTAGAGCAGAGCAGAGCGAAGCCACAGAAAGACCGGCACTGAGGCTAACTTACACATCACAAGGATCACATGCGCGCCTAGCATAGGGCCCATATTCGGCGGAGTCTTGACCTATGCCGCTGGCTGGGCCTGGATCTTCTAGTTTCTCGCGATTGCCTCGGGGTCGTGCTTGCTGGTCATGGTGCTTTTCCTGCCCGAGACGGCCCGTAATATGGTCGGGAACGGATCGATCAGACCTCCAAAACATCTCCAGCTGCCAGTGCCTACATTGATGCGTCACTGGGAAGACTCTGACAGCGTTGGGCCTCGCAAGTGGCGCTTCCCAAACCCGCTGGCGTCTCTCAAGATCCTTGTCCGCCGAGACAATACCGTCATCATCGTTGCTTGCGGGTTGCTGTACGTGGTCTACACGTGCATCAATACGTCGCTGTCCACCCTGTTCATCCAGATCTACAGACTGAACCAGTGGGAAGCAGGTCTCATATACCTGCCGTTCGGTCTCGGCGGGACAGTGTCGACATTTTTCTCGGGCCGGCTGCTGAACACTGCATACCGAGATGGCCGCGCCGAGAGGGGCCTTTCCACAGACAAAGCCGTGGGCGACGACCTGGACAACTTCCCCATCGAGAAAGCACGCCTGAGGGTCATGTGGAAGCCCATGGCGGCGACGATCTGCTCCGTCGTGGCCTTTGGCTGGGTCTTGCACTATGAAAAGGTCCGTGGCCGGTGTTGTAAGTTGCGCACTCGTTGCTGACGCGGCAAAAGCACATCGCCATTCCACTTTGTCTGCAATTCGTGGCAGGGCTGTCCATGCAACTGGATTTCAGCGTAAGTAGCCAGACATCGAGCTGCTCGCGAAATTGACGACAAATCCGTGGCTAATAATAACAGATCTACAACACTCTCCTGGTGGATAAGAACCACCGCTCACCCGCAGCTGCTCAGGCTTCCAGCAACATTGTCCGGTGCGCGCTGGCAGCAATCGCGGTGTCATTCCTGCCAGACTTGGTCGACGCCGTAGGTATCGGCTGGACGTTCACGTTCATGGGTGGCCTGTGTGGGATCGCACTGGCCCTCTTCATCGCTGACTACCGTTGGGGCACCGTGTGTCGGCAGAAGCATACCTCGCTGGGTCCCGACGGCATTTGATATCAGTGGAGTGATGCGTAATTTGAGCCAATGTGTTGGATGAAGACAGCTTTGGAAACGGCCAATTCTCTGCTCGGTGTTTTATTCAAGTCTGGCTTGGACAATAAATCAGATCGGCGCGAACCGAAGTGCCAATTGAGTTTCTGCACCGAGCATATCGAACACAGTAGGCACGACGACGCCGAGACGAGGAGTGCCTAACCGTGACCAGTTGGAAGGGGACCAAGCCCGTGATCCCCTGGAAGCCTTGCTTATGTACATACTGACCCCGCACCAGCAAGGCTGGCCCCTCAGTGCCCCTCACAATCCATACAGAGTATGTCAACAAAAGGTCCTTCGCAGACGACGCAGGCACATTGCACTGTCCTTGACTGTTCATACAGCACACTAATCACATCGTTTTGCATTTCCCCTACTAATAACACGAGCTGGCACATATCACTCTCGCCCGACGCCACGATGACGACCCTCAAACCCGGGCCCAGCACATCCACGCCACCACCACTGCTGCGCATCCTCGTCATCAACCCCAACACCTCCCAGCACATGACGGACGCGCTCCGACCGGTGGTCGACTCCCTAGCCCTCCCCTCCGCGCAATACACGTTCTTCACGTCGCCCGCGCCGGGCATTCCGAGCATCAACTCGCCCGCCGACGCCGCCGAGTCCGCGAAGATCTGTCTCCCGCATCTCATCCCCCTGCTGGAGCATTACGACTGTTTCCTCGTGGCGTGCTATAGCCAACACCCGCTGGTCTCGCTGTTGAAGAGGGAGTGCGCCAAGTTGAGACGGGGAGGCGAGCACAGCCACAGCCACGGTGGAGCTGGAGCTGGAGCTGGAGCTGGAGCTGGAGCTGGAGGACCCCGGCCGAGGAAATACGTCACGGGCATCTTCGAAGCCAGTGTGCTTGCGTGTCTGGCCCTGATTGATCCGAGGGACGCGGGCGGTGACGCCGAGACACCGCCCGCGTTCGGGATCGTCTCGACGGGCAAGATCTGGGAGACCGCGCTGCAAACGGCGGTGGAGGAGTTCGTCGGCGTCGATCCCTCCACGGCCGTCCCGCCGTCCCGGTCGCGCTTCGTCGGCTGCGAGACCACGGGCCTGAACGCAAGCGAGTTGCACGATCTCGACCCGGCCGAGGTGCGGGCCAAGATGATGGACGCGACGAAGCGGCTCCTCACACGGCGTGGGAAGGGCGGCGGCGGCAGCAGCAGCAGCACAGGGGATGAGGTCTCGGTCTCCAGAGTCCAGGCCATTTGTCTGGGCTGTGCGGGGATGGTCGGGCTGGACGACGCGGTGAGGACGGCGTGTGTGGAAGAGCTGGGCCCTGCGAGGGGCAACGACGTCTACATTGTCGATGGCGTCAAGGCCGGGGTGGGCCTGTTGTATGGTCTTGCTAGGGGGCGGTTCTGAGGAATGGAGACAAGACAGAGCCCCCACTGTACTTACTACCGTATACTACGGAGTTGTCTTTTTATTCTAGAGCAGCACCTGCAGCGTTTTGTCCCGGAGAGCAGACTTGGGAGCTGTATCCAACATCATCTCTTGCTTCGACGGTGGTTATGGTTGGGAACGTGTGAGACTTCAGATTGAAAAGTCTCAGTCCATAGGTGCATGTTCACTGCTCTCAGAAACGAGCTGGCAAGAAGGAGAGGGAGAAGGAGAGGAGAAGGAATCACAGAGGAGTTGGCGGCGATGTGGGGGACACGAGCACCTCCCCGTATACCCCCTACATAGACCACCACCACACCTGAGGCAGCGGCGCCGTCGTCTACTCTGTACTGTATTACAGCGTCGGACGGCTTCAATTCAATGTAACATGCCATTGTCGCAGGCCTGGGAAGACAGGGTTGCTGAAGGAAAAGGAAAGCAGGTAGATGTGGATTGTCATGGAAGGAAAGCAAACTGTCGGAAACAACACATCATGCGCATTGCTACCGACTTTAACTTCAACACTATCTGCATATCAAACGAGTGACTAGAGTTGGGCATAATCACAAAAAAGACTAAATCTGTGCAGTCAGTCGGTCGGTCTAACGAGAGTTGCCACCCGCGCACACACACACACCCACCGCTCGAGAGCCACGAAAGAGGTCGACGAGACAAGAGGACACCCCCGTATTGGTTTTCGCCGCCGCAATGCAAGAAAAAAGCAGTCTAGCCACCCGTCGCACGAAAAGCCCGAAAGGTAAACTGAGTCCTGCTGTTTTCTTGCACATCACCACCGCCATCCCTCATCTCCAGCACATCAACAGCTCTGTTAGGGTTTGTCCGGGGGGAAGGTTTTTATCAATCTGATTCGGGGCTTAGAACAGCTTGTGCTCGAGCGTCATGTCAGACTCGGGCTGCAAGCCGACACAGGCACGGAAGATGTTGGTCAGGGCGCTGCGTTGCTTGGCGAGGGCGTTGACGACGGGGGTGCCGGGCGGGGTGAGCGGGGCCTGGGGTTATTCAATGTTAGAACAAAATCTTACCGTGGGGAGAGGGGGATAACAGCTCGACTTACCTTCAACATGTAGCTGAGAATGCTGAGCACGCTGTGAAATCCCTTGAAGTCGGCGGCACTTTCGGACTTCCACTGGATGCGAGTCATCATCTCGGTGACGAGCACGAGGTCGATGATCAACGGCGAAGCCAGCAGCGAGTCCTCGCAGACGTTGAAAATGCTGATGGTCTGATGGCCGCCCATGAAGATCTGGGCGTAGTACTCGTCCAGGGCGCGCTTGTTGTCCCCCACGGCGGGCATGTACTTGATGACGACGGTGTGGTCTGGATGCTCGTCCTTGGAGTACAGCACACTGTTGGCGGCGACCATGTCGTCCACGACGTTGGACTTGGAAATCTCCTTGGAGCGGAACTGCTTCTGGGAGCTCAAGTTCTTGCCGTCGTTGTTGCCGAGGTGGTTGTAGCTGGCAATGGACGTCAACTTGATGCCGGCGTTGATCAGGAAGTCGACGAGCGCGGATTTCATCTTGGTCTGGCCGGACTTGAAGTCGTCGCCGCCGATGAATGCATCGTGTTTCTCCGCCAGTTGGATGGCGCCGGGCACGAAGGTATTTTGAGGCGACCCATTGATGAAGGCCGTCTTTTCCAGAATGCACGCCACGGAGAAGACTGTCGAGGGGGACACTTCCTCGTGCCCTTGCTCGATGGCCTTCAACAGGTTGTCGGCCGTGTCGTTGACGCCGGGGATAATGTCCGCGTAGCGCTCTGTGTTGGCCGTCCAGAGAACAATCACCTTGTCGAGGTTGTGCTCCGCCTTGAAGCTCCTGCGTCCAGTTAGTACAAGAGACACACGCACGTGACAGGGCCGGGCATTGACTGTCTTACCTGATGTCAGTCCGGATCTGTTCCACATGAGCCATGGACGCCTTGTTGCCGGGAAGAACGTTATCTGCACGGTCCTCCTGGTTGGCGGCAATGAAGTCGGGATAGTAGATGCTGGGCAGGGGCTTCATGAGAGACATTTCCTTGTAAACCAGAGCCTTCAACGTGGGTTCCAGAACCTGAGCACGATCCATAGCCGCGGCAATGTTCATGCTGCTGATGTCCCAACCTCCAACCACAATGTCATTGGGATGGACCATGGGCAATACATTGTGGAACGGAATGTTGATCTCTTCGTTGGTCGCCGCGTCGCTTCCGAGCTTGATGGTCGAGCCCATAATCACAGAGCCGTAGTAGTTGGCAGCCTGACGACCTTCCTTGGTGTCCCAAACGAGTCCACGTCGGTTGGCGATGATTCCCGCAGTGACAGTGGAGCCGTTGTTGCCGCCCCAGCCGACCAACATCATGCCAACCTTGGGAACTTTCCGATCCACCTGGAAGTCGTACGTGGTTTCCTTTGGGGTTGCCGTGATTTTTCCGTCGGCAGACTTGGTGACGGCGGTGGTCCGGTAGACATATTTGCTCTTGATGTGGTCGTCGGTGTAGACCACGTTGGGAGAGTCGACCGTGAAGAGTTCCTGGGGCGGCTGAGCCGAATCGAGGGTGGGGTGGGCGCTATACCCGTTCATGGAGCCGACGCCTATTTCCGCGTGTGGTGCCATATTGACTGGAGAATTTTGGCCGAATGAAGACTTGAAGATTGAGCGGATTCCGAGAGAAGGCGTTTATCGGGTCTTGTATGAGTCCGATGCTCCTCCGGGAGGGGAAGAGCGTCGGCTGCCGTTGAACGGGTGATGGGACCTTAAAAGGGTTCAAGACGTCAGTAAGGGTTCAAAGGGGGGGGAATCAAGGTGATGGGAATCAAATCTCAACGAGACCAGTGGTACAGCCGTCGACTGGACAGGCCATTTTCGAGATCAGAAGGACCCTCGAGACGATGGACACCCACGGCTGGCCGCATGGCAACACAACTAATCACCATGTTTGAAAGTCGCCAGGTACATGCAACTGAAGTGGTGAATGCAAGAGCAGGGGACATCATGCAGGTACCGGGGCTGCAAAGCCGGCCCCAGATAGAACACCACACGCACAATGGCGATCCGGTGCAATGCAATGTAGGACGAGATCTCAGATACGGGAGTACTTACGAGGGCAACAGATTGGAAAACGTCTTGGCGGTTGGACGGATCACTCGGAAGTGATCCTCTGCTGAAGGAAAGAGGCAGGGGGAACAATCACAGCCGGGCGGTGATCGGGGACGGCTTCGAACAGATCTCTGAGGTGTCGTTTGTGGGTAGAACCTGAGGGAGAGAGACTGATAACACACGGGAGAAATGTACGTCTCTTTGTACCCATGCGGCCTGGATTTCAATTTGTGTGGTGGAGTGGGTGACTAATGAGAATTCTCGCCTCTGGGCCTCCCCCAATCCGTGCCCAAGCGCTTAGGCAAGGCTAGGGATGCTAAGGGCCCGCCGAGGGCAGCCTAGCCTTAGCCTCGCCCTTGACCGCCTCGGACAACTCATCATTCTTCCATCGCGATAACAAATTCATGTGGACTTTGTAATGCTTATTGCGTGGTGAATGCCGAACGAACTATGTCTCTTGGCCGCATCGAGGCGATCAGAGCACGGTTGCTCCAGCCCTTATCGATGTGTGACAGTGCTACGAGGAACTGCCGCCCGAGCATCTGCGTTGTCGCCGCCGCTTCCTTCTCGGATATCCCACCACAAGTCTCGTTTGCGCGTACTGCCATGTCAGCGTCAGCGCAATGTCCGACTCGATGAATCAACTGCGCGACCGCAGCATGTGCATTTCGACCGCATGAGACGTGCAGAGGGCGCCGTGACCAGTGTGGTCTGGAGCCACTGTATGTATCTTGGGACGTTTGCTCCACCTCCAATCAAGCGTGGGAGAGTCTGAGAGTCTCACCTCACAGCATCCGTTCCTCTCCGAATCGAGTTTCGATATCCGGCTGGAATCCAGAAGGCGTGCTCCAAACTCTCGCTGGCTTCACGAACCAGATCCGCCCATATCATTCCTCGGGTCACGCGCGCTTTCAGCCCAATTTCCAATCTCCACGCCTGGGTACCGTTTGAAGCGTGACCGCCGTATTTGCATCCGCTCAAGCCATCAGGCCCAAAGACTTTCTTGTTTCCCTCCTTCGCATCCCGTCTTCATCTGCTGTCCTCATGGAAGATGATTCCGTGTGACACAATTTTGGGAACCACACCTTGGTCGTCAAAGCAAGCTTCGGCCCATCTGATCCGTTTCCGATGCCTGTCATTTCAGAGTTGACAATCTTTTGCCTGTCTCGGGTCTCGTGCACTTCGCTGATTGCTCGCTTACAACGCCCACCGTTAGCGACCATGTGCATGCCGTGTAACCATCATGCAATCAACGGCGCAGATAGACAAGCGCCGGTCTGCATTCGGGAAGGATTTGGCATGCTGGCACAGCCAATAGAGTACACACGATGCAAGCATATGGTTCAATGAGTTTGCAATAGGCATACACATTATGTTTATGGTCATACGTATCTTGTTGATCCTCGTCCGGTTAACCGGATGATAGATCGACCGTGGTCGTAATGGTGTCAAATTATCCGTTCAAATCGGCCCACAAATGCGTTTGTGTCACCCGAGCGATCAACTTGTGCCGTGAACGAAGTCGAAATAATTCTTGCGCAGATCCGAAGAGTTGGTACCCTATCCCGACGCTCGCCAGCGAAATCTGAGACCTCCGTACCGTCCACACGCCCTGTCGCGGCGCGTCAAATCATACCGTATCTATGCTTGTCGTAAATTAATCCATGGTCATAAGTCTGGTTGTTCTTCGCTCGGGAAAGTTCCTGCCCTCCACGAGCCCGGGGTCTCCACTGGAGATGTATTCTCGAACCAAGGGGCTCGGCCGGCTGGGTGCGTTATGGTGCGACTTTGGAGAGCTTGCAAGTCTGAATGCGTCTCGCTCACAGTACACCTTGCCAGAAAGCTCAAAGTAATCGTGATCCAGTCGAATTTTGCAGGTCGTACATTTCAAGCAGCCCGGATGGTGTTTCTCCTTTCCTCGGCCCGCCACATTGGCTGTTTCCATGTATAATCCTTCAATCCCTTTCCCGCACGTAGCACACAGAGAATTCTCCAGCTCGTGATAGTGGTGCGCACAGTACGGGTGATCGTTGTGAACGTAGAACTCGGCCGTGGGAAATGCGGATTTGCAAGTTTGACAAACGAAGCAGTCCTTGTGGTAGCGACCCGTAAGTCGCCCGTCTGCACTTGACACCGACTTCTGTCCGACCAGGATGAGCTGAGCACAGCCACGGCATACACCCTTGTTCGGTACCGACAAGTTGGCTTTGTTGCGCGTTGATGGTCGAGCCTCCGGAGCCTGAGCTGGTTCTGGGCTTGTCTCGGGCTCCACGTGAATCGATGGCAATGAATCGAGAGAACCGTGTGTGTGATGCGCCGAGTCAGGGATTGGAGACAAGCGACCTTCCTGAAATAGAGGATCCGTGGGCGAGTCGGGTGGTAGCTCTGGTAGCTTTGGTCTTAGCGGTGCAGGTACATCGACATTGCCAGATTTGATCAGGGTAGAGTCTGGAGAGGTAAATGGTTCAAGCGGCATTGGATCCACATGAGGTGCAGTCGACCTAGAGCTTGTTGTGCGTTCAGTAAAGCCGATCGAACCATAAGAGGAGGCCGAGTCGATGGAAACGCGACGGAGAGCCTCAATCAGCCCAGTTCCTTCAGGACCGGAGGGAATCTCGGACGTTTCAAACAGCTCTGGCGATTGCGTTACGTCGAGGTCGGAAGGTAGTACCTGTCCTGACCTCTTCGATGAATCAATCACAGACTCAACAACCACGACTGGTGAAGCAACAGTGGTGGGTTCGGGTGTCATCCCTTCGAGTGCTTTCAACGATTCTTCGTGGACAGGTGATGGCTCCGGTCCCCTTAAAGGTGAAGCTGCCAGAGGAGAGGCTTCTGCTGTGAAGAATGAACGGTCACTACCAGGACTGAGCATACTTTGGCCTGCAGTACTCTTATCAAAGGAGTCTGGTTCATCGCTGAGAGCCTGGCGTACAACATCTCGACGAGAAGTAGCGGATTGGGACCGACGTCGACTGAATAGTCTACCCAGGCTTCGGCCAAAGCTACCACTTGGCGAAGGCTGTGGTGCCGTAGAAGACTTGGCCAATGGAGCAATCTCCGGGTTGCTCAAGATCGGAGGAGGTCTCTTTGATTTGTAGGCTGGCTCGGTGTCGGCTCGAGCACGCTCAGTCAGCCACGACTCGACAGGGTGTGATTCAGATTTGCTGGATATGGTACCACCAAAGTCAAATGTACCGAGACTGGGATCTAACCTCGCATCGTCAGGAGGCTTTGGTTGCGTGTTTGCTGTCGACGATTGAAGTGGTAAGCTGATGGCCGGCAAAGCCTCCGTGGTCGGAGGTGGAATTGATATAGGCAAATGGACGTCTGGCAGCTTCCCAGCGGTCGCTTGATGACTCTCCAACTTGATCTCATTGCTCAAAGGACTCGTGGGTCGGGACTGCTTCAACGTCGGCAAGCTATCACTCGACTTTGTGCCAGAAGTATTGGAAGATCCTTCTCTTGTAAGTGGAGGACGCCTGCTGCTTTGTGTTCCGGCTTTGCGGCCCTCCCGAGATCTGGGTCTCTTTGCGTCGCTGCGCTCCGTCGCAGATCTGTCTCTTCTTCGCGTTGTTGGGGCTCTAGCAGGCAAAGGGAACGGAGGAAAGGCGCAATCTAGATTAGTGAGCTCTGGGGAAGGCGGTCTTCGAGGTCCGGGTATCGATCCTCTGCGCACCGCTGGCCAGGGAGACCTTGGGCCGGAGCCTGCGCTCACAGGAGAGATCATAGAATTATGACCACTGCTCGCAGGGGTGAGTTCGCCTTGATATGTCGGGGCTCGAACTAGGCACTTGTCAGTCTCTCCTTCCAGCGATGAGCATCAGTGACTTACAGCCAACAGACGGATCAATCTTCGGTAGGAGCGGTCGCTGCGGTCGCATGCTTCGCAAGCTGTTAGACGAATCTGTTCGTGGAGGTGGCGGAGGCATGATTGAAGCTGAGCCGTCGGTTAGTTGTTTCTGTAAGAATGGATCCGCGCAATGGAATTTACCTGGTGGAGGCGTGGATGCGCACTGATGCTCGGCCAGACCCGACATCAGGACGTCCCTTCCACAGCTCGAGCATTTGATAATTGGCAAGGTGCTTGGATTCTTTGCCGGTACCTCCATTCTTCCCTCACAATCCTTTGCTCCTGCGTAATTCGTTTCCCTTCCTTTCCAAATCCTTCGCGGGTCAGGTATCAGCAGCACATGATAGTAGACACCTGCTTGAGTTTCCGAGTTTTAGAGGTCGAGATGCAGAGTTGGGTAAGTGGCTGAACAAATATCTCGTATCCAGTTATCTAGAGTTTGGGAGACATGGTTTGGAGGGAATATGGCTGTGATAAATCGATAGGCCCAGGGCCAGAACAACTAAGACGCCGGTAAGCAAAAGCCAGGGTATGTTAAAGTGCTCGACCAGACGAGATGACCAGCAGCGAAGGAGCACCGTGGTGTACGTAGCCGCCCAGCCATTTTCGTGCAAGTCGCCGTGAATCTGCAGACTGGGGGGACTGTATGGCTGGGGTAGGAGATGAGGCTTTCGCAAAGTTCGAGACTAGAGTGATTGAACAGTGGAGATGAAGCCCCGGTGTCGATCAAAGACAGCAGTTGAATCCACTTGGCTTGCCGTTGGCTTATCAAGCGCAGTTTAGCACTGATATCTGACAAGGGGAACTGCAGGCCATAGCACTGCGTACTTGTGCAGGGTTAGAGTGTTGCGCACATGCTCACCGACAAAGCTCGAAAGCGTACCCGGCAATGTCATTGTGGTACACACACTTACACATTGACGAGCTTTTAGGTTATCGGAGACCTTCACGCGGAAGACATGCCTACGCGGCACCCATAACACAGCACCAGTAATCTCCCTTGCTGTGCACAATTCACAGAGGTTGGACCTCAGTAACGAAATTAGAGTGTGTTGTCTTACCCATATTTTCAGCGGTCGTCATCTTGAACCGGCTGCACACCCTGCCAGATGGGGACTAGACCACCGCCACTTTCACAGGGGTTCCAGGGGTGGATGAGCACTGCAAAGGTGTGGGAGCAATAAGGTTACTTCTACAGGCGCCTGAGTCGCAGGCTGAGAATTCTCCGAGAAGAAAGGACATTGCACAGGAATCGAAAGCGGTCTGTCAGGGTTCCGTACGTCAGCTAGATCTTGAGAACGGACCATAAATCGACGCCATATTACGAGTAGACACATCCGTGGGACATCAGGACAAAGGTACACGAGGACTGACAGCAATGAGTGGTTTTTCGGACGAAATTGGCATGGAAACGATTTTCTCGTGGAAGAATGGGCATGCGACTGATAACTGGCACGACCGGACAGGCGTCAAGCCTTGGTTAGGCTAGCCCTTAATCCGCCCAGCTAAACGCGCCGAAAGCCACCGCGCCGCCGTGCAGAGACGCCTGCCGAGCTCGTCGACCTGTCTTTCTCCTGATCTTTGCTTTCCCTTTTTGATTGTGCAAGGACCAATCACCGCGCCTGGTGGATATACCAATCCGCTGCTCATTTCCTCCTTCGAGTGGCCTGTCCCAATGGAACTCTGAGAACTGCCATCTTCCTTGGACCTGACTTCGAGAAGTCTGCAAAGAAGGATCTCGGACTCGGCGGCAAGCAAATTTGAACTTCCCAGGGCCTTGTCACGGCATCATGTCTCTTGCAACGACAAAAACCCAAGCGAAATTCAAGTCGTAATTCAAGTCGTTATGAGGCTAGGCCGTAGAGGGTCTTAGCCAGGCGAGAATGTGATGAATGATCCGTCACGCAACGTAGCTAGGGATCGAGGCAGTGACCAGGACCGTCCCGGTGTCGACATCTCTCACCGCTGATCATTTTCCATCTGTGCACGAACGGCAGATCAGTGCTCATCTCCCGCTTGTGATAACGAGGACAAGCCTTCCATATTCCTCTGCGCACCATCGCAAATGGGCAGAATCCCATGACCATCCACGCTGATTCTTGCAGAATCGAGCACGGTATCAGAGCACCTTTCTTACAGCGGATCGTTGCAGTGGCCCGTCGCCACCTACAATTTTCCGAGTGAACGAAGTACTGACTGCGTACTACGAGTACGTGGTAGAATTCTAGCAGCGTTCCAGCGGGGATGAAACAAGGATTGCAAGTATTACAACAGGGCTTCATTCATTCGCATCGTCCTTCATTTGGCCCAGCCAGTGGTGGTCTCAGAGTCGTTGCGTGCAACCTTCAAACTAGGCATTAGTTAATGGGTGGACTCCGCCAAATCCACCCCTAACCGGATCGTCTCTCCCCCCGGAATCAGTCTATGCAAGAAAGGACGTTGTCCATCACCAAACCAGCAGCAACAGACAACGTCTCAAGTTAGTCCAATTCTGGAGTCCGCGATTTCACTTTGCGGGGGCCTCACTGCTGGTGTGTTCCGCAGAAGCTCATGCCATCCTTTTGGGCCCATGTAATGTCCTCGGATCGGCACCTGCTTTCGGACTTCAAAAACCCTCAGGGTCGGCATGTCAAATGGGTGACTGGTCATCCTGGCAGCTGTCCTTCCAATTCCACCACCTTCAGCATCCTCACACCGCCAACCTTGACCTTGCTGAGATCAGGCTCGTACGGCTCCTCCTCAACGTCAGGATAAGGCCCCATCGGTGTGATAGCCTTGGGGTTGATATCCCAATGACTCTTGGTATAATTCTCCTTGATATGCTTGAAATCCGTCGTCTCTTTGAACCCCTTAACATTCCAGTACAGATTTTTCAACCAGTTGTTCAACTGCGGGTAATCATGCCTGATGGTCCCCAAGTTGCACTTGAAATGCTGAACATACACCGTATCAAAGCGAATGATAGTTGCGTAAGCGCGAATGTCCACCTCTGTGAGCTCTTTCCCAAGAATATACGGCCCACCATTGCTAGCCAGCATCTTCTCGAGTTTGTTGAGGGCGGCAAAGACACGAGGCACGTTCTGATCGTACGTTGCCTGGTCGGGGGCGAAGCCCGCTTTGTACACACCAGTGTTAAGGTCTCTCTGCATCCATCCGCTAACCTCGTCGATGTCCTTCCTCAAATGCTCCGGATATAGCGTCACCGTGGCGTACTTTTCCGGCAACAGCGTATTGAAAGCAACTTGCAGATTTCGCAGGAGTTCTGTGCTCTCGTTATTAACGATCGTGCCGAGTTCCCGGTCCCAGAGGACAGGCACGGAGTATCGTCCTTTGTACTCTGGGTCGGCCTTGAAATACACCTCGTGCAGGTACTTGCTTCCGAACAAGTGGTCGACAGTTGCGTGGGGATACTCGTCATTCGAGCTCGGAAACTGCCAACCCGGCCAGCCATGTTCATCACCTTTGGGATATGGTTTCACGACGGAAATGTCGATGATGTCTGTGAGACCTTTCAGGTGCCGAACCAGGTTAGCTCGATGCGCAAACGGGCAGAATAACCCGATATACAGGTGATATCTGCCTCTTTGTGGCGGGAATGGCCCGTCGGGCGTTATTTGGCCATGCCACGATTGTGCAGAGCCGGCGAGATGCTCGGCTACTGTGCTCGGGGATGGTCGACCTGGAGCGATTTCACCCGTTGAGGCCATTGTCGACGACATCTGGCGTGCTATGTTCTGGTTGGATGACGGTATGAGTTGATGTAACAGCGGCTGTAGGCGTCTCATGGATGTACGTCCCACCAGCGGTTATATACTAAGCGATGGGGAGTGTATCGGAACACTGAAGCATTCGAGTTGCAGATGACAAAATGGAGAGCGCCACAATTCCGTGCCATCTTCCGGATGACGTCAATTTGTTTACACTTGCACCACCACCGACCACCTGCGATAGCTTCAAGTTGTTGTTTCGAGGGTGCTGCGGACGCCTTTCAATTGGAAATACATTTGCTTGCTGTGTAGTGACTTGACTTGCAGTCTGTCATTTTTGATACAGAAAACATTCCCTAGCTTTGGCCCGGTGTTAATTGTAAGCTGTCTGAGCCGACGACCCGGCGCCGCCCTGCATTTGAAGCCCTTCGTCTCTCATGCTCCTGAGCGAGCTCAAGACGAGCACTATGATTTGACATCAGACTTGGCCTTCTCCTTCAGTTTCTGCCCCTCCTCAACCTTTTGTGACAGCACCTTCTTGACATCTTCAATTGCACTTTTGATTAGCTTCTCCGCTTCCTGGCCATGCTTCTCGCTCAGTTCCTGCAATTGTTGCAACTTGGGTCCAATCTCCGTCCCACCGGGAATCATCTGCAAGAACTGCTCGATGCCACCGCCAGCACTGTCTGAAGCCTTCTGTGCCTGGTCTCGAACGAATTTCTGCAGGTCGTCTGTGTTACCTGATTGTGTCGCCTCTTGCACCTTCTGCCACAACTGGCCCAGATCCCCTCGGAGTAGTTTCCCTTTGTTCTCTTCAAAGAGCTTTTTCAACTCTGGTTGCTTGTCCAGCAGTGGCTTGGCCTGTTCCAACCCTTTCTGCCATGCCTGATCGCCATACTGTTGCACTTGTTGAGTCTTCTCTTGTATCAATTGTTGGAGCTTTTGGGCTGTCGAGACGCTGACGCCGCCGGCTAGAATATCACGAGCTTGATTCCATGTGTCGTCCACCACCTTTTTAGCTTCAGGGCCGTACTGCTCGCCCATCTGTTGTAGCTGCTGGAATCGTCCGCCGAACTGTTCTTTCAGCTGCGGATGGTTGTCAATGATTTCCTGCCCAGCACTGCCTGCGAGCTTGCCGATACGCTTAAAGGCATCTTGTAGAATGTCCCAAGCTTGCGCTGCTGCCTCCATGCTGAATCCCTTGTTGGTGGCATCTTTGAGTTGACGGTAGGTGTCATTGATGATCTGATTGACCTCATCCCCATGGCTTCTCTGGATTGTTTCGATATCCTGGAAGGCTGAGTCGACGTACTTGCTGGCTCCCGGGATCAGCCTTGTGTAGCTTTGCACCGTCTCTTTCAGCCATTGGACTGCTTGACTAGGCTCTGGTGCGTTTTCCGTGGTTTTCCTGAATGCGCTCTCAACATAGGACTTTGTTGAGTGCACGCTGTTGACTGCAGCTTTCGCGCCCGAGAACGAGTACCACGCGTAACCTAGCAGGAAGGCAAAGGCACCGCCAGCCAGTCCACCTACGAGGGCGTGGCTCGAGCCAGAGGGTGCGCCTGTGCTGGCATTGGTCGGAGCTGTAGATTGGAATCTGACGTTGCGAGGTTGCAGGGATTGGGAAGGCCGACAAGGTCTGAGTGCTCGAGACGAGCGTAGAGCTGCTCTTGGTGTTCTTGCAAGCATCGTGCCGAGGTCGTTGGGCGAAGCAGAAAAAGGCAAAGGACTAATAACTCACGGATGGCTCAAGAGCTACTGGCAAGGTGAATGTGAGAGCAAAAGAATAAAAAATTGAGAAATTTCCCTTCTGGCCGGGGAGCTCTTCAAGTGAATTCGCAGCAACAGTGACGCAGCTGCCTCATTCTTCCCAGAATTCCTCGCGTGCATGTCATTGGTAGGACGTCAAGTCCAGCAGAGAGGAGGACAAGACGTCATCCTCAACCGAGGGACGTCACGTCGGACGTTTCGAGACGGCGGCCACCGATCCTCGGTTGCCCTGGTTATACGGTGTCTGCATCTAGTGGATGTGTTCACAATTGTTTTCCGGCGAACTCGTTACAGGAGGGTGCGAAGATGAGAATCTTGCGCCGCTGTTATGAATGCAAGGAACCAGGCACCACCAGACAAACTTCCCCGTTCCCCAGATTACTCGTTGCAAGCGAGGAGCTCTGAGTGGTCGACCTGGAGGCGCCTATCTCGCCCGAAAAGCAACTTCGGGTTTTCACATTTAGGCTAAGCTTATTTCATCCTTGCAAATAAGAGCCTCGTCAACTCCCTGATTGTACGAGTACGAGTACCGTGAGAAGTCAGACAAGTACGGAGCACTCGTGCAGTGGACTGTGGTCAGCTATGAACTTCCTTTACTTCTACCCTTAAGATTGTGCCGTCGCTGGTGCTTTTCGTTGCCCGTTGGCCCTGCACAGTATCTCGGATGTGATTGATGGTCTGCAAGTACATAACACTGGAGGCACATTGCAAGCAACTCTCTCACTATTAATCGAACAGTATTCAATTCATTCTGCATCGTCACCTGGCTGCTCGCGAGATGCGGGTGGTCTGATCAGCGTGTGGCCGCTGTGTATGCTGGTGATCTCTTCCAAGCTCCTCCTCGTTTCTAATATTACCTTAAAACAGGTCGAGTTCCTGAGGATGCCATGGCAGAACTCCACAGATAATGACGGAGCTGCCATTGCACATTGTGGCCGTGAGCGAACTTTAGCTCTCGGAGAGAAAATAACTCCATGCATCCTCACTAAATTTGTGTCAATAACATAACTTTGTAGCACGAATTACTGGATGAATTTATGAGGTAGAGCTTCGCCTGTGCACCTCCGAACCGCGTCTGCAAGGCTACGTCATCTCTCTGAAAACCTCCCAGTCAGCCACTACTCGTAGTTTACGTGCCAGAGGCTGCATAGTGCTGGTCGTACAATTTGTAGATCCATCAGCACCTCAATTGCTTGCGACCTGGCTTTCATTTTTCGCATCCGTGTGTGTCTCTGTTTGCATACGCAACCATGGTTCCCAGAGCTTGCATGCGGTGTATTCAAAGGGCAACGACCTACGTCCGTGCCTCTGTGACCTTTCCATCAAGCAGAACAATAGCTTGCCCGTCCCACTCAACACAAACGAAAGGCCTCCGATCCGCAACATCTATACAATCATCGCCCTTCCACACTTCACCCTTCCGCCCGGCTCAGTCTCCCACGGCCGACGCCCTAATGGAAAACCTCAACGAGCTATATTCCACAGCCCGTGACGAATTCGAGATTGCGGCCGAAGAAACCGAGAAGAAGACAGTGTATGCGGCCGATGATCGCGAAGCGGCGGCTGATGCTTTGAACTCGCTGAAAGAGGCGTTTGATAAGGCGCTGCGGGAGACGAGTCCGGAGGTAGGAAAGGAGATCCAGGGGAGGGTTGGCTCGAGAATACGGGAGTTGGAGAACGCGGTCAAGGCGATGGAGGAGATGGCGATGGAGGATTGAGAAGGAAAAGAGCGGGATGGTACATGGATTGCGCTGGAGGATTCGCGCCGCAAACGCGACAAGCGGGATGTCATCCAGGTTGATGAGGGTGCCTGTGCATCTATCGAGGGCAATCACTCCACTTCTCAAGAGATCCAGAAGCGTCTAGAGATGGGGCTTGGCCAGGCGATACAGCTAGAGATATTACGCGGAGGAGCAGTATGCGTTGCCGGCATATACGCCGTGTCCATACGATGCATGGTACGAAAGAAAGCGAGCATCTAAACTAGCCCAGTGCCGCGTACGGAGAAGCATTCTTGAGTCATGTTATTCTCTTGATCTGGCACAGACACATCTGATTGTCCGTACGCCATGCAAAGCTTTTCTTATGCTTTCTCATGCAACCTTGAAATCATCCCCAGGCCATCTTCATCTTCACGGCTTCGATCGCTTAGTATCTCTTTCCTTCCCGCAGGACGTCACCATACTCCTCGAGGGGACTTCTAATGAGCTTAGTCTCCTTCCACAAGTTCGGAGTCAAGAAGCCGTATGAGTTGCTGACAGCCACAAAGGTCGCCTTCAGGGTGTTCTCCAACGTCTTGGTACTTCCAGCTGATGAAGTGTATGCGTCCTGCACGCCAGCCAATTGCAACAATCTCTTGACGGCGGGGGAAGCGACGAGACCAGTACCCCGAGGTGCAGGGATCAATCGGACAGTGACTGAGCCGCATTTGCCGGACTCCTTGGTGGGGAGCGAATGTGGTTCACCAAGGTTGGTACCCCAGTAGCCTCGTCGAATAGGGAGAACGGAGAGTTTGGCGATGATGATAGCGGCGCGGATGGCAGTCGCGACTTCCTTGGAGGTCTTGATCCCGAGCCCGACATGGCCTTCGCTGTCGCCGATTACCACGATGGCCTTGAATCGGGTGCGTTGACCGGCTCGAGTCTGCTTTTGGACGGGTTTGATCTATAGAAATTTCCCTGTTAGACCAGGTGTTCTGTACGAGGATCGCCCTCGTCCGGATTCCAAGGATAACTCAGCTCACCTTCATGACCTCGTCCTTGAGCTTGGGCAGGAACCAATCGACAATCTGATATTCCTTAATGGGCAGAGAGTGCAGGTAGATTTGTTCCATGCTCTGAATTTTGCCCGCCTTGACGAGACGGCCGAGCTTGGTGACGGGTTGCCATTCCTTCTCGTCTGATTTCGGGCCACCGCGGCGGGGTCCTCGTCGTCCTCGACGGTCACCTCGTCCTCGGTCGCCACGACCTCGGTCGCCGAAGCCGCCGCGTCCACGGGGAGCGTCAGCCATGTTGTGTGATTGCGCGGATGAGGGACTGTCAAATTGTGGTGCGCAAGTTGCTGGTTGAGCGTCTGCTTAAACTGACAGGTTCGGTCAATCGCAGCCAAAAGTTTGGGCGAGATACCGCCAAGGATTGTGGGAATTTGTGGGCTATACCCGATTGGGAAGATACGGGTACGGGTTCAAACTGGCAATCTCTCCGCTCTCAAGCCAATGACGCAGTGTCAATCTGAAAGGCGGACAAGGGCCTCCTTGGTTTCATACAAAGTACGATCGTTGATATATCTGCTGGTTTTGAGATAAAATTAAGCAATTGTTCACACTCAGCGTTTGATTGTTATGCTCGCCCCGCAATCAAATCAATATTTTAAGAGCCATACCAGAGGAGCGAAGGGAAAATGCCTATACGCTGGTACGCCATGATATGCCATTTCACAGTCCCTCCAGGCTGACTGTCAGTTAGGTACCAAGCGAAGCTGGCGAAGCGGCCGCTATTGACTCAGGCTGTCACTACCGCTGTAAGTCGATGCCACTTGGGGACTCCACGAGCATTGACTGACTGAGGAAGTTCCTTTTCGGCGCTGGTGACACGCTTGCCCAACAGGCCGTAGAGAAGAAAGGCTTCAAAAAGCATGACCTTGCCCGGACAGCTCGAATGTGCACGTACGGTGGCTGTAAGTATTGGCATCGATGCTGCAGAATTACGTTGACCGCTGCAGTGGTGTTTGGACCGGCAGCAACCAAGTGGTACGGCTTCTTGCAGAAAAACATCAATCTGAAGTCACATAATGCAACAATAGCGGCTCGAGTGCTGGCAGATCAGACGGTGTTCGCAACGTGCAATCTCGCATTTTTCCTTTCGACAATGTCGGTGTTGGAAGGGACCGATCCTAAGGAGAAGCTTGCGAAGAGCTACCTTCCTGGGCTCAAGGCGAACTGGGCGATTTGGCCCGCAGTTCAGGCCGTGAACTTCAAGTTGGTACCCTTGGAACATCGAGTATTGGTTGTCAACATTGTCAGTCTGGGCTGGAACTGCTTCTTGAGTTACTTGAATAGCTCGTGACTGGGGCGACACGGAATAGCTTGACACTGGTATTTGCAACCAATTCATCATGTTTAAATTAAGCCGGATAGACCAAGAAACATTCGCAGCATTCAAGCCGCAATTCGGTCTATTTCAATCGGATGGTTAATTCCATGAAGGAGAAGATGCAGTGCAACTGAGTCGAGCCGAAGGCAGCCGCGAGTGAACATTCCATAAGAGGCTAACCGGATCTGGTCGTAGATTTTTGTTCACTGCGGAAAGTGAACTGCAGAAACGACAGTTAATTTGCAATAATCTCCAACTTGTACCTCATCCTTGCCGTCTCCCATGGTCTCAAGGAGTTGTTTTCATTAGTCCTTCACTGAGGAGATCTGCAATTAGGCAATTGCGCAGGAGCGTAGTTAGTGGTGGAAGCGCCTACTTGACCTTGGTCGCCACACCTCGCTTCTCTTCACAAACAACCTCAACTTTTACAGTTGCTCGGCCTTCAAGCCCGCCTTTCTGCTCTTTCGCATAACATATTTTACTTTCGTTGGGCAGGCTCAAGCGAAGCAACGAGAATCCCTCAAAATCTTCCTCGACAATGGCCGAAGTCGAAGTCCCTCAGCCCGTTCCGGGACCAGTTTCGAATGAAAACGCCGCACCATCCTCTGATGAGATCAAGACGGTCTTCCATGATGTGAACAATTTCAACGTCAAACATCCCCTTCTAAACAGCTGGAGTCTTTGGGTTAGTGAGAACCTTGTTGCAAGATTTTACTCCTGCTGACTTCACGGGGTGACAGTTCACCAAGCCACCCTCATCCAAAGGCGACAACTGGAACGACCTGCTGAAAGAAGTCATCACGTTCGACACTGTTGAAGAGTTCTGGGGCGTCTACGTATGTCTACAGTACTACTGTCAATTGCATCGTCTAATTGATTCGCAGAACAACATTACGGCAACCTCCGATCTTGCAGTCAAGTCCGATTACCATCTGTTTAAGCGAAACGTACGGCCTGAGTGGGAAGACCCGCAGAACAAGCACGGCGGCAAGTGGTCATACACATTCAAGGACAAAAAGTCTGTCAACATTGACGAGCTGTGGCTGCATACACAGTTGGCTGCGATTGGCGAGACTCTCGAAGATGAGGGAGACAACGAGATCATGGGTGTGGTTGTCAATGTGAGAAAGAGCTTCTATCGAATTGGCCTATGGACTCGCACGACGGGGAAGGGGCCTCAGGCACAGGAGGTTCTTAAGAAGATTGGTGCCAGATTCAAACAGGTTCTCCAGATCCCCGACAACGATCAGGTCGAGTTCAGTGGCCACAGCGACGCCGCGCACGCAGGCAGCACACGCGCGAAGACGAAGTATACTGTCTAAGGGTAGAAGTTTGGGTGTTGCGTCGAGACGCTTTGTGGTTACGACATATTCCTTAAACCTGGTTGATCAGAGACGAGGTCTCAACGGCGTTCTTTATGGGATGCAAAACGGTCATCATACGAGACAGTATACCCTGCACGTTATTGATGACATGGGCATTGCGGAGGAGCAGGTGCTGAAGTTATTCGGACATACAAGCCTGCTTTGATACATCGACAATAGTTTTACTGGTCGATAGCTCGTGACGGCTGGGCCAATCCAGCCATTCACTCCTGTAAAATATCGAAAGAGAGCAGTGATATTGGAAGCACATACTCAGATGCACTCCAGCGGCCTATTGTCCTGCTGCTTGAGTCCACAGTTGAGCGAATTACCTGCCGTGACAAGTCGCGGGCTTTGCCTTCTAGATTGCAACGTGCGGGTGGCGACCAGATGGATAGCATGTACTTAAGCCCGCGCTTCCCCAGACTTCTGCACCTCTTTCTAACTTATCTCTCTGCATCACGCAGAGAGCTATGTCCCTGTAATCTGCCTCACTTTCCCGCAATGCGAGTCCTCGGATCCCACTTACCGGTCCTCGAATGCGTATCCTGTGATGGGGTTCGGACAAGTGGAACAATGCCTCAGCAGAACTAACGCTTCCACTGATCAGCTGGCTTCTTTCCTATCGCACAACATTCAAGTCGCACTCAGCGCGCAGGACGTTCCGAAGGTCCAAAAGTTCCGCTCATTTAGCTGAGGACAAAAGTTACCAAAGGGCTCCTGCCGAGCAGACGCCAGCATGTCGGCCAGCTTCGGGCAGTATGAGCATTGCTAACCACGCTTGGTCCTAGCGTTTCTGAGGCTCGAATCGCGCAATGTTGTTGGATGATATGAAAACCACCACGCCCAAAGCGTAACCGGTGACCAGGATGTGGTTGCTTGCTCCTTGCTGGCTGGTTTCTGACGTCCTTTTCAGCTGATTGGAGCACAGCCCGCCTCTCTCACGCTTTCTCCAAAGAACGCTCAGCAGACCACGAGTTGCGTTCGAGATTCCCGAAGCATGTTGCAGTCTCAATGCACAAGGTCTATCGATCTACTGTTTCTAACATGCCCCTCCTCCCGGAAGATGCTGCGCTGGCACAAATCATGCAATCGCCCCCCTCTGCTACCCCTCGGACCCATGATATCTGTCCACCGTCTGTCGCTTCAATGCGAGATATAGCACGCTCGTGCCGTTCATGCAAGAAGACGGACAGCACTATCCGCATTCCATGCAAGTAGAGCCGGTCTGTGTTCGGGGTCGCAGCTTCTCGAGGTTGTTGATATACCCTGCCTCAGATCGCCTAGTTGCCTTTTATTCTCTCCCATCCTTTCACTCCCGCCTCCACCGAGCTGCCCAAATCACCTTGCAAGCTTGCCTCACTTGCTGCTTCCCAGGCATACTCCTGCCTCTTGGTCTGGGCAAGTCCGACCTCCCAGCAAACGAAGCGATTGCTCGATATTCATCAGTTGATATTTCGCCTGACCGCAGATGGGGCGTCCTCGTCGGCGGACTGGCTACCTTGCTGGCACCTTCGCGCCCCCACCCATTATACCCAACCAGCATCAGGGTCAGCGTCGCTTGTCCTCGGCACAGCTCTTACAGCAGCAATCACCGTTGCCACAATTTACCATTCCCATCCGTCAGCCGATTTCGCAGGTTGAATCGCAGTACCGGGCGTTCCCAAATGTTGAGCCGCCCTACACACCGTCTACGACAGAGGCTATAAGCCCGGTGACAAGCCGAGCAACCCTTTCGCCCGGCTCGACCTCGGCTGCTTCTAGCTATACTGTAGCTTTGGAACATGTCCGTCATATGTCACCAGAGGCAGCTACTCCTACGAGCTCGACGGCAAGTGTGTCAAAGCGCCAATGTCTCCACCGTTCAGACGATGCAAATGAACAGTTCTTGTACCCGACAGATTTCAGACTTGATAATCCACCACCACCGGAGTATCCGATGACAGGTGAAACCTCTCCTTCCAATTATCCTACTGGACCCCAGACTAACTCAGCACACAGAGGGACTGTTGGGCATCGAAAGCCGTGCCCTGCTGCATGAAGCATCGCATCATCTCTACCAAAGTCCTCAATTCATCACCTCGCAGGATCCGTCGCCGACTGAAAATCAGAGATATCCTGGCACGACGGGACCATGGAGTACCTACCCTCTGCGTTGCGAGGATCAATACATCAGCATGGAAGAATGCCCGCCTCTTTCCGTGGAATTTATTCAAGGGACTTCCCGTTCGCTTCAGGGGCGCGAAAAGGGAGGTGGAAGGATCGGTCCCTTGAGTCAAGCCCAAAGGCAACAAGCCAGCGATGTTCGAAAGCGCGGAGCTTGCCTGCGCTGTACAATAATGAGGGAGAAGGTATGTTGCACAGATCTCTGCGACCATTGCTGACTGTTGCAAGTGTGATTGCAGCTACCCGTGTACAACTTGCAAGACAAAGGAACGACGAAAATGTCCGAAAAACTGTATCCCCAAAGATCTGGACTGGGCCGTCCGCAGAACTAGTTTGTTCCCAGGTATGTATACAACGCTGGGCAGCTTTTGCAAGTCGCTGACGAAGTAGACGAGTTGACATGTCGTTTACGGAATGACAACCTGCTCCAGCACTTGGCTAGCTCTTCGTTTATCCTATCACATCGCCCACAATTTACTGTTGCCCTGGATTTGCATATCAACATCCCCTTGTACGTTGTGGTCAAAGAATTCTGTCCGCTTCAGTCAGCTCTAGAGGTGCGACATGCATTCCAGACTATCCCGGACTCGAATGGTACGAGGTCCTATGGAAAGCAATGGTACTGGAATCCGCCTATCGTTATGCTCATCGGGAAGGGCAAGTCAGATGAGATCGTCGTCCGTGTGCAAAAAAACATCTGCGACATATTCGAGCAGCTGCTGGATGATCCCGTGAAGTACAGAGCTTGGACGACAGAGTACTTCGAAGAGCCAGAGGAGGATTTTCAGACAACCATCCTCGGCTTCCTTGGAACTTACTACAGAAAGGACATCAAGGAACATGCGATCCTCAAGACGGCGCTGAGACTGCTGTGGTTCGAGTATCTACTCCTGAATAAATTCACCATACCTCCCGAAGCAGTGGGACATCTCGAGGACCATCTTGAATCGAGGCGACCTGTTGGAGCGCATAAAGACATCCAAGTCATCCCAGAGACCATCAACCGCTTCCTAAAGGCCATCATCCTACCGATGGCTGAAAAGGCTGCGGAACAGCTGACCAAGCACCTCCATGACATGCTGTTCAAGATGGCTGTGACTCAGAAACTGTCGAAGGCGAACGCCGACCTGGCTCTCTGCTTGCTTTTCGGCTTGATGATCTTCCTTGGGCGGACTCACAATGCTCTGCTCCTTCTCGCGCAGACCCCTACTGCAGAGATCGGCGAGGTCTATACCGCTGCAGCTGCCGAGGCCAAGATTCGCGACATGGAAGACAAAGTCAGCGACTACTTTCTGGATTTTCACAAGTACACCTTGAGCAGAAGGTCCTCCAAGTCAGCGAACAACTCCACCGATGCCAATTCTGCTTTCGAGAGGCATGCGAGGGAGTTTGGGCTGGTAGAACGACTGCACAAGGAGATCGAAGAGGAATATGGTAAGCTTGATGCTTGCTCCTCGAACCCACGACTCTGGTCTGACCATGTCGCAGAGTGCGAAAGGCCTACTAGTCTGAAGGTTAGTGGGTTTCAAGTGGATACGTTTCGATACATGAATGTGCGTCGATTATGTTGGAAGGTATTTAGAAACGTCGAGGATTCGTGTTAGCACACAATGGTAGAGGTTTGAGCTGTTGCCTCAAAAATCAAATGCCTTTCAAGCATCATTCTGGGTGCTCTTTCATACCTACAATAGGTGCCCCTCTTTTTGCTCTGGGCTTATAGCTAGACCCCAAGACCCCGCAGCTCCAGCACTTGTACAAGTCTTTTCTGCCGGGCCCCTTTTGAAAAAGCGCAAAGCTCACCTGGAGACTCTTCCCTTGACTACGGCTACATCATGGATTAGCTTTTATAAAGGTATAATGGCATGGCGGCGACACAAGCAAAGAAGATGTTCATATGTCATGGCAGGATGGTCGAAGGGAAGATGAAACGGTCGTTGTTGCACCTTGCCTTACAGGCTTTATTACATACATATCAGTACAGTGCCTCCCTCCTGGGAAGATTTCTTAGTCAGTTTACCAGTAACCGTTCATTCTCCGACTCCAACTAATAGATACCAAGTACTGTTGGACATGACAACTGCTCCGCTTCGTTCCGTGGGATAAATTCAGGTACTCCAATTGAATGCCGGCCATGTACTCGCAACAAGCCAGGTATCGCGCCTTCATGCCTGGTGTTACAAATCTCTGACGTCAGCGAGGAACAGTGCAGCCCAGCCCCTCCCCAAAAATTCTATTGAGCTTCCAATATCCGAAATTGCCCTTCTTTCAAAAGCCATCCAATGCATCAATGATTCCTTCCGTCTATTGCAAAGTCTATTGATACAGAGCATGCCCGTAACCCGTATTTCTGATGACACATTGTTCTCTCGCGAACACTCCTGCCCATATGTGAAGAAGGGATGTGTGCGTGAACTCGATTGCGGACAAACTGGTCACCCTATGATTCGATGTTAGTAGGTTCCTTGCTACTCGAAAGATCCGAAAGATGTACCTCTTTCTTCGTTCCCACTTCTTTCCTGCTGTTGTGGCTCTTTCGTGCCTCAGAGCACGTCAGTGCCAACCTGCAGCTTTTGTCAGTCTTTCACCATCGGATGGAGGGTTGTTGGAGACGCTTACCGCCAGTGGGCTTGGTGGGGCGTGGTGGTGGACGAGTTGGTCTGCTCGACGGCGATAGGGTCTGTTGCGAGTTGTCGTTGACCGCGTGCCAACCTTTGGACTGTTAGCTAGACTGTCGACAACAAGATGCGTTAGGGAACATACCGCCGGTAGGTTTTCCGGTTCCAGGCTTTGGGTCGCGAGGTGGCTTCTTGTAGGCCGACATGTTGGATGAGCTGTTGCTGCCTGGGGTCTGGTACGTTGGGATACTGTCGGTATCGGCGTCGGTGTCGATGTTGAAACTGGTGTTCGGAGTCTTGCTGTTGCTAGATGACGTCTTGGGTTGAGCGGAGAGTTTTGGCGATGAGATCAAGTATGATCGTTTAGGGGGAAGGGGGTAGGTGATGAGGGTGAACAATGAAGATCCGAAAAGGAGGCAGAAGAGGAATATTTTATTCTGACCTTGCAACCGGCCATCCAAGCAGGGTGGGTCGGACCGCCAAGGGTGTTGAGGCGATGAAACCAGAGTACCTCACACCCTGTGGCCAGAAGTGAGGCAAGACGTACGGAGCAGGGCAGTGCCGTCAGGACGAGGAAGGTTCTCGTTCGAACCCGAAGCATGTGTTTACGCAATCACAGAGCGTTTTCAAGCATTGAGGTTCCGAAAGTACAGGGCGGGGACGAAGGCAGCGGGCAGGCAAACTCGGGGTGGCGAAACACGGACAATGATGAAACCAACAGGTAAGTAAGCAAGTCGAGACCATCACATGTGACCCGGGAGGGACGATGAGCACGCGGAAGGCAGCAGCAGGCAATGGCAGAAGCGTCTGGCAGTTTCAACTGTGGGGGATGGCGAAAGGATTGTCAGTTGTGGGCAAAAGAGGGATTTGAAGCAAAAGTTGACCGGAGTTTCGGGAGGAAATGGTGTCAATCACACCAGGGCAGATTTGGTCCAGTGCATTGACGATAGGTACGGCTTGATTAGCTTGAATGGAATTGGCAGGGCTGGACGCCATCTGAACATGAACTGAGAGGCTGTTCAAGCAGATGAGGTTGCCAGGAGTGAATGTGTGCGGGCCCAGAAAATCAGACGTCAGGCAGGGGAAATTGGCAGTAGCGGAATCTTGCTGGGAAGCTAAGATCCCGTCAATACCCACAGGAACACCAGTGAAGGAAGGGTGGAGGTGTCAAACGGCGAAAAGAGAGGCTAAGCGCCAGGCTCCAAGGCTCCAAGGTTGTGGCCTACAATCAAAGATTCGGCGTCGAGCGAAAACACAGGAAGGGAGGGGCAATCGGTGGCGTATCAGAGCATCGAAGCCATGGTAAGGCTCTCTGACCGCAGCAATCAACTGCGCCATGCGAGTGGATTGAGAATGTTCGCCGGTCAAATTGAGTGTTAATTGGTATCGTTGAGCGACAAGGCTGAAGAATGGAGGTACAGTGACAGCGACACGAAAACAATTTCTGATGACTCACGGCCGGCCACGCAGTAATTACAACTCACTATTGGGCGAAAGAGAATTCATTCCGGGACAAAATGCACAGCCGCGTCAGTGCCACGAACATGACAGAGGGCAAGAAAGGAAGCCTACACAAGGCAACAAAGCGACTGACTGAAATGCCTGTTAGGCTTTCAGCGGGCTGACCAGTGTGGTTCGCATAACTCGCTTTGGTGAGGTCAGAGTGCCGCAAATGGGCAGCTGAAAGGCGGAGTCGACCAGACCTTTTGGGGAAACACACTAGAAGGGCGCTAGAAGGCTCGCACGCTGCACCAGCGACGCGAAGCAACGCCGGTTTAGCCGCCCATCGACGAGCAACCCTTGGCTGTTTCTCGCGGAAGCATGCGTCCGGGATTCTAGCGTGAACTTTCGAAGTGTCTTGCACAACGGTGGGATGGCGATGGGATGGGTGGCTTAGACCCGCACGGCTCACCGGCCTGGGGGCTGATTCAGATAACGGCACAGACTCCCGCATCTCTCGTTTGTGTTGGACGGAGTACTTGTGCTTCGTAGCTAAGCGAGATTGGGTAACCTTCTAGAAGATGTGTACCGTGGCAACCGAACGCTGAATGGTCGCTCTGTGATAGAAGCAGGAGACGGAGGGAAGGGGGGTGCGTACACGATGCAACTAAGACACAAGGCTAACTATCTATAGCAACCAGGGTAACGGCAAGCTCGGCCTCTGGTCAGTGTGATGTGATAGCAAGCAATCGCTGTCAAATGAGACTCGCGTGCCTGGATCACAGAGACGCATCATATCTCCTGCGAGTGGGGGGAGGGTTGGTGCGTGCGTCACAGATCCGGGATGGGGCATTGTGTTGCTGTGCAAGGTCCAAGGGGCGGCACATGCAGCTAATTCTAGCGGGGTTGCTACTGTGCAGTGGACGAGACGAAAAGGAGTCGGTTTGGTCAAAGTGGTCAGTCAGATGACCGTGCCTTGATAGTTCGTATGCACGGGACTTAAGTATCAACCTGTGGAGAGAGAACGAGAGATACGAGTTGTGGGCCAGCAAGGCATCGCTGCACAGGGCCGGCGGTCCAGGCAAGAAGCGGGCGCGGGAAACTCAAATTCGGAGCAGAGTTGCAAATGCAACAAAAGGCGAAAGATAAGAGAGTCCATTTGTTTGCAGTTGCGCTACGGCAAAACGGCTCACGACAACAACGAGCCTGAGGAAGCAACAGGGCGAAGATGAATGACGCGATGGTGATGACACAATGGACCACGTGGTTGAACTTCAAACCGCCCCAAACTCGCCAGAGGAGGGATCGGCTCTTCAACGGTCATCTGCAAGTGACTCGCACTTACTCGTAGAGGTTCTCGTAGTGGTATGCTACTGCGGGGACCATTCGAGGTGATATGGCGCGAACAATGGAGACAATATTCGAGCCTTGGAGTGGTAGATGACTGACGATGGGCTTGCAGAGGGACGAGCTAGCTCGGGTATCTGACCTTGTCACGCGCATCGACAATCCTCGAAATCAACTTCCTGTGCGTACGCAACACCGGCCCCTGCCTCGGATGGACTTGCTTGAGGGAGGCTGGCAGGCTGGGAGGAATCCGTGTGAGCGTGCTTGAACAGGAGCATCACAACCCTGCAGTAAACAATGCAATGCAAAGAAATGCCTGCAAGCACTACTCGTACTCCTACGAGCGCTTCGGCTGAGCGAGGTTGTTATCCTAAGAACAAGGGCCACCAAAATGTGGATTCAGGATTCAGCTTTCCCAGGGCCTTGCCTGGGCCGGGGTGCTATAACCCCCTGCTCAATCCCAAGCTCACCTTTGCACACCCTTCCAGAACCCAGCCTAGAAGGAGTCTGAGACGAACGGTTCCAGCGCCTCAGTGCCTCGACGGGCGCCAAAAATCAGCCACATTAATTATGGACAGTGCTTGCACTCATACTACCAACAAAATACCCCGCCATCAGCCCGATAACGCCCGAACCGTTGGAAGTGAAGCAGTCAATTATCTGCCGTCGCTGTCCGGAGGGCGGAGTACGTACCTTGGTGCTCTATTCGGCGCCCAACTGCACCTCTGCGAGAAGCTCTCCAAGAAATTTTTAACCAATGCAGGTATGTATGCGTGTATGCCTGGGAGCCTGAAGAACAGAGCCTCCCCGCTTGAACTTTCTTCAAGGAGATGGTACGAGCGACTGTACTCGTACTAGATCGCGGGGTTTGGGGCTTGGGTCACGGGCCACGAGTCACGGGTCTCCAGGCACTCGGAAAGCCGACTGTTAGGTACCTTTGCTGTGCGCATTACACTGTGTACGTCCTGGAGGCAGTGGACAGGAGGCAGGGCCTTACAGTGATTGAACCCAACGAGGCACAGGTACCGGGCACGGGCGCCTTAAACTTACAGCTTCTCAAAGCGCATGGGGTGTCGTTACTGAGCAATCTTTCTTACCTGCCCTGCTCCATCCTAGACGAGCGAAGGCGAGAGTTCGTATTTGTCTACCTTGTACTGTATGATGGATGGATGGTGCAGTCATTACTATCTGACGCCCCTTCGCCTCATTGGAAGTGAGGCTCAGAGGCGTCCAGAGACTTACAATACACTTACAGTCGATACTATACAAGGCGCGTCGGATGGATACAGAGGACGTTGACTGTACCTGAACACGGGGCGTAAATGCACACGCCCACGCAGAGATTCAGAGAGGAGATACAAACCGCCACGAACTCGGTGGTATTATGTATTGCATATTCTCCCCTCCTTCCGTCTCTTTGTTTCCTCGACGCCTCCTTACCTGGATGGGCGACGCGCTGGAAAAGCAACAAAGTTATAGACCGCATACGGCGTTGTGCATCCCGTGTCCTTTTGACCGGTTCACGGCGCGGACATTGCAAGCTGAACCGACCCTCAGTAAGTACGGTCCTGGACATATCCTTACTCTGTTTTGTGCGGGAATACTGTATATGGGACCATGTAATTTTCTTTCCTACAGTACCCCGTCTCGTCCCGTCCTGTGCTGTGCTGTGCTGTAAGTACATAGTGAAAGTCCCGGATCAGGAGATCACCACGCCCCAATGCCTGATGCCCAATGCCCAATGCTCAACGCTCAATGAGGCAAGTAAACGATTACTGAACTTTGTCCTCCGTATCGTCCTGCATACGGAGACCCCCCCCCCCTCTTTTTGGCTCAGGCAGATTCCGAACAATTTCTCGCGTGAGGACCGTGTTCTGCTCTTGCCCTGCTGGTCTCTGCTCTAGAAGTGTGCGTACGTACGTACATGGTTTTCCCTTTCAGACCGCGCCGCCCAGGCATCCAAGATACATACATACCTACATACATACAACAGGCAAGCAGACATACAGTTTCGGGTCTTAGAGGTCTGAGGGGGACGATATTCCAGAGAGGGCGTGTGCAAAGCACGTCTCGGGTCTCACGTCTCCCGTCTCCCGTTTCCGGCCTCATGCCTCACACCTTTCGTCGAGTCGTCGCTTACAAGTCTAACAAAGGTATTCTTTGTATCGATGGCTGTTTCGGTTCCAACGATAATCGTGCTCGGACGGCTACCGTTCGGTTGAGCAAAATTCGGGGACCATAGGGTGATGGGATCTCAGGCTCGTGAACTTGCTACAGTAAAGGCAGGCTGGCCACAGCTTGGTTCTGGCTTGTCTTCATCCCTCGCCCCGCGGCGGCCCTCCGCACACTTCCCTCGCTTGGCTACTCAACCTCGGCGGCCGCCTCCCCAGCTTCGGGGTCCGGAACCTCATCCAAGGGTTGAACCTTCCTCTTCTTCTTCTTTTTCTTCTTCTTCACGGCGTCTTCCTCATCAGGAGCACGCTCTTCACCCTCAACCTCAACCTTGGGTTTGGTTCTCCTTTTCTTCCGTTTCACCACCGTCCCTTCCATATCCACGCCCTCACCCATCACGGTCCGCTGCCGTTCCTGCTCGCGCTGCATCTCAAGCCTCTTCTTCTCCACTTCCCTCAATGCCATTTGCATTTCGAGTTCTTCCGCCTCTCGACGGAGGATTTCGGACTCGGAGTCGGCCGGCCCGCCGGCTTCCAGGCTTAAGGTCTGGAGCGTGGAAGAGTCGACCGTGAGGAGTGAGCGAGTGGGACGGCTTATCGAACGTGACTGGCTTTGGTTCTGGTTCCGAAGATGGGTAGATGGACTGAGAGAGCGAGGCCGTTGCATCTGATTGAGCAAGGATAGGCTGGGTGTGCTCGAGAAGGACTGGGAGGTGGGCGTACTTGCGTCGAGGGTCTCATCTGCCGCAACGACGAAGCGGCGGACGGGCTTCTTTGTGCGGGTTTTGCGGTCTTGCGCCTCCGCTCCGGCGTGGGCGGCCGCGCTTTGGGAATGGTCGATCTGTAGGTCGATGATCGGGATAGAGTCGACGTCGAGTTCGTCGTCTGCATTGGATTTGCTGATGACGTCGTGGAACTGAGAGTCTGCACCTCCTGGGGGAGCGATATAGAAGGGGTCGTCCTTGTTACGGGCCATCCGTTCTGCTTTGCGTCGCGCTTTGGTGGCAGGTGACTCAGGAGCAGATTGGTACGAGAGTTGTTCTTTCTCGGCAGCTGCCGCGTCGATGTACGAGGCGGCGGTTTGAGGTTGTAGCGAGGTGAGTGCCTGTACGGGTTCGCGCTCGTGGTAGAAAGAGTGGAAGGTGTCATCATCTTCATCATCGTCATCCGCGATCTGGGAGGCTTGCAAAATGGACGATAGGTTGGGGTTGATGGGTTCATCGAGGTCGAGGTCTTCGGGTAGAGGGACTTTCCTCTGCGCTGCTGCTGCCACCGGGTTCAATTCCACACTTGTGAAGAGATTGGGGATTGCAGAGGTTAGGAGCAGTGGCGCTTGATGGCTGCCTCCACCTTGTGCAGAAAGAGCCTCAGAGGCAAGTCGAAGCAGTTCGAGGAACTCGACGCTCCTTTCCTGCACTTCGAGGTTGGGGTGCGATGACAGTTTCTCCAGGAATTCCGTGGTTCTCGCAAGCAACAGCGACATGGTGCTGCCCCTCGAAAGATTCCATTCTTGACCGGCTGCTGTGGCAATCTGTGCGATGATCTTGGGAATGGCTTGCACGACTATCGCCAAAGTTGACCAGGCGAAGTTCGCTGAAGACTCGTGTATCAGAGAGTTGAGGACTTCGTAAGGGTTGGATAGGTACATAGCAAACTCTCCGCATATCCAGGCCGCCGACTTGATGACTGGCCCTTGTCCCGTACCGTGCTTAGGATAGGCAATGGTTCGGTTGGACAATAGGACCAGGGTCTCGGCAGCCTTGGTTGTCTCTGGTCGTAGTTCTTTGACCCTGACCGCGATATCGCGAAGCTGTCCTCCAACCCGATTTCCGATCGAAGCCTCATCATCAAGCGGAGACCTTGCCGAACTCGTGTCCGTGCCGGCCGGAAGATGTCTGACGAGATGCACTAGAATCTCAATGTACCATTCAAAGTCGGTGATGTTGGCATAGACATTGTGGGAGCACATGTCGAGAATCCTGCTGATGATTTCATGCCGGTACTCGTCCGGCAAGGGAACGTTTTCTGATCCTCGTTTATCCGGGACAAGCCTCTGCTCCATGTCTGTCTGCTCTTCCTCCGCGTGCCCGTTGGCCGCGTCAGTGGCTGTTGCTGACCCTGCAAGCTGTTTCATAAGCCGGTTAACGACAGCTTGTATGTTGTCGCTATTGACCATGCCTGACACCAGTTCCAATGCCTGCATTTTGATAGATATGTCTGGATCGTCCAGACATCCCATGATTACGTCCTGTTGCATTGCAACCAGAGCTGGATGCGAAGTCACGATCTTGTTGAACGCGAGCAAGGCAACATATTTCAGGTTCGGGTCGCCATCAAGCACAATCATGCCCCGCAGCTTCGATATGCATAAATCGGCCACCTCCTCCACGTCTACTCCGCTTTCAGTGCCATCCAGGATGCCACCTTGGATGATGCCACTGATGCACTCGTAGAGGAGGGACATTGCTGTAGTCTCTTGGATCAGTTTGGTGAGCGGCCGTACCAGTTTCTTGACCAGTCTCGGTTCCAGTGGTGTCAGGACTGCAAACAATTTGATGATCTTGATGCCCATCCAGTTGTTCTTCTGTGCAAGGAGGAGATCGAACAGTCTGGGTGCCAAAGGCAGGAAGTCTTGCGGCCTCCGCCACCCCAGTTCACAGACAACATTGACTGTCGCGGCCGTAACACTGCTGTCTTCCTGTTCGTCCAAAAGCCGTTCCTTAATTTTCGGCCATGCCACTCTGAGCGTTTCAGGATATACCAGCGCCAGTCTGTACAATGTGACAATGGTCTTCTTTCGCACCGCGGGTTGCGAATGTGACAATCGTGGCAGGAGCTCCGTGAGAATGGAAAGAGCCAGAGAAGACGTCACAATATGCGGAAGCGTGACTAGTGGCAGAGAGAGTACCGGTATAGAGGGAGAAGTGAGGTCTTTCTTCAACAGGTTTTCAGCCAGCATGAGAACCTCCATCTCAGGTCGAAAGCTCTGAACAGCGGCCAGATACCCAACCCGCTTCTGGACCGGCTTGGGAGAGGCCATCACTTCCAGGACATTGAACGCGGCCCAAGTCATATCGTATCCGAACATTTCCAGGTAGATGAGCTTGAGCAGGGCGGTGGCCTTGAGATCCAGATCCTGCGAACGAATCTCACTCCGGCACTCTTTGAGAGCACCCTGGATATATTCTGCCTCATTGCCCTTATGGCCGCGCAGGCCGCGGATGAGGTCCACGAGCGACTTCTCGAACATTTTGGGAAGATTGAATCAGGGCGTCATGAGGAAAGCGTGATCAATATCTCGTTACAAATCCCCGATAGCATCATCTCTCACGCGACACAGTGTCGGCAGGCGGTGCGGGCTGGGGGGTTATTGACAGACTCGCCTCGACAAAGCATGCTGCAAATGTTTTCAATGTCCCAGTTGTCGTATTGGCTTGGCTTGAACACCGTAAAGTGATAGCAAAAGCAAGGCACCAGGAAGCGATGATGCCTCGAGAATTGTGGAAGTCGAGGGACGAAATTGCTCTAATTGCCATTTGCTCCTCCGAATCTCTCATGCCAAGATTACGGTCGGGCATCAGATCCAAGGCTGCAACTGTCCGCGACAGCTGCCGTCCTGAACATCCCATGCAAGGGAAATAAGAACCATCATTCTACACCCGTCCTTCTGCTGGAAATCGTCAATCACTGCCGACTACGTGTGCGTTGGCCCCAGTCCGGAACGTCGTCCAACGGGCAAAAGCAATGGCGACCGTCACAGCCAAAGGCCCTGCCTCTGATCCTGCCTCCGCGCTACAGATTGCGCAGGGCGCTGCATCGGTACTTGAGAAGTCGTCCTCTGTCAGTACAACGTTTCCTGCATCTATGTTCAACACGGCAGACTCCACCGAGCTTTGGGACGACCTAGAGCAACTCCTCTTTGCATGCCTACGGACAGGTGACGACGAATCTGCTTTCTTGTGCGTCGAGAAGCTGAGCCAGAGGTTCGGCGCAACGAACGAAAGAGTAATGGCTTTACGAGGCCTGTACCAGGAGGCTACTGCACCAGACGAAGCGGCTGGGCGCAAGATACTGGAAGACTATGCCAAAATATTAATGGAGAACCCCATGAACGTGCCCATTCACAAACGACGGATTGCCCTGATGCGAAGCTTGGGGAGACCGCAGGATGCCATAACAGACTTGGTGCAGTTTGTTGACTCCTTCCCTGCGGACATGGAAGCGTGGTGCGAACTGAGTGACCTGTATCATTCTCAAGCATGCATCTCGCAAGCAATCTTCTGTTTGGAGGAAGCCCTCATCATTGCTCCAAATGCGTGGAACCTTCATGCACGACTTGGCGAGTTGGAATACCTGGCAAGTCTGTCAACGACGGAGAGCGCCGACGTTCAGAAACACCTGTCGCAGGCAATCCAGCGGTTCAGTCGCAGTATTGAACTTTGTGACGACTATCTGCGGGGGTTCTACGGGCTCAAGTTGGCCGCAGATAAGCTTCTCCGGACGAACACGACATCAAAGGGGAACACCGGCCCAGCGATATCCCCAGAAAAGCTGCAGAAATTAAGTCAGCTGGCCACATCCAAACTGGAAGCTATCATAAAGGACCGCACTGCGCGCGGATCGTCTGGCGCGGAATCGCCTGAAGTCAGTGCAGCTCGGGAGTTGTTGAACAGATCCAAGGGATGACCACGTACGCAATTCTGGGGACTTTGGAGCAACCGCTGGCGAACGCCTTTTCTCCGAATGAAACGGCATCGAGACCGCCACCTGCGTGGGAATCTGAATTGTCATCGGAATAAGAGGTCGACGGTGCGAAAGTTCCTGCAGAAGACTGACCGGTCGGGGAGGAAACCACGGTTCGTGGAAGATCATGTCAGATGCGGGCGTTTCCGCTAGCATTTAGCGTGATGCGAGGTTGTGGGAGTTGGGCAGCATTTAGGCGCAAACCGACGTGGCATTATTTCTGAGGATGCCTCAGTTGTCGCGACACCCAACCGCCCACGAATGAGGCTCGCAGCCAGTCAGCATGCGTGGGTCTCGCTCTCATGCCCTCCGTTTTAGAGTCACTGCAGCCTTGCCTTTCCGACAAACTAGCAACCACGAGGTGAAGATTCCGACAATTAGCCCGCTCCCAAGTTGAGGTTCTGTTGGGAAAATCACCGGACGAAAACTGCCATGGTCGGCTTGAGGCGAACAGGTCGGGTATCAGCCCAATCACCCTACCTCACGGAAGAGAATGCCCAGGTGGTGGACTGGGTCGTTGTGGTTTCGTCCTATATAGAACGAGAATGCCATGATGGGTCAAAGGGGAGATCACCACCTCCTGCTGTCTTGATATCAACCCAATGTAGACCCATTTGCCCTCGGCTTGCACTTCTCATTGCCACGACACCTAGAATACCACTTCCCTTGCTTTCTACGTCTCCTTGGAAAGGAGCCCTCGATGTCTCAGAATCACAAATCCAATCGTAATCGAAGAAAGACAGCGCGGAAGAAGCGCTTACCACTACTCGATCCAACCCCTTACAGATTGCTTGCATCTTGAACAGAGTTTTCTGTGCGACACTGCGTCACCCAAGTACGCACAAACGATCTGCGAGTTGTTGGAGTGACGCTCCTCTTGCTCACACCAACTCACTTCTCCTTTCAAGTTTGGACGGAGGCACGATTGTTTCTCATTGACTCTTACAGTCCTGATTGCTTTTGCCATCGTTGGCAAGCGCTGGAGCTCGGAGACCTCGCGGAAGCAGCATTCACCGAAGGTCTCGTCGAGGCTCACCAGCTGGCGGCGGACGTTGACCCTCGCTGGCCTCTCTCGAACCCCGGAGCATTATCGCCATTTCAACATTTCCCTCGGCCATCGACGCCAGATATATCGGCCTGTCGAGGAGCACTTGGCCAATTGGACCCCTTGGAATACCAAATTGATCCTGACGTCGACATCGACCGGGACTTACTGCGAGAGGGGACCGATTCGGGCTTGCAGGGGAAACTTCTTCGTGCGTGTTATTATTATCGTCGTCGTCGACGGAAAGTTGAGGAAAGTCAAGGGAGCCAGAACCGGCCGTTGCCCCACCCGTGAACACGGCACACCTAATTGTACCCGCACGGCGCCTGCACCTGACGAATTGGGCGCCGTTAGTGGGTGAGCAATTGGGCATCAGTCTCCAAATTTGAATCCCCCTTTTGGGCCGACTGCACACCAGACATCAGGATTGAGCTGTCCACGCGCGCTCTCAACTCACCGTCTCCCCTCGCTTCAACCTGTCGTCAACAGTTACTCCTGATCTGCGACCTCTCTTCAACTTCTCCCACAGTCCGCTCTCACCGGATCTACACGTCGCCATATTGCATCCTTCAATTATACGTTTCCGTTGCTGCGGCATCGTCTCGGCTCGACGCATATGCAACTCCTTGTGCCTCTGGCCGACCCTTCGTCCCTGTCCTCCCCACGGATCCACCTATTCGGAATTTCACGACGCACACCACCTTCACGACACTGTCACCACCAGTGGCGCACCTGAGGGCGGTCACCACCACCTCCGCTGCGCCGTTCAATTTCTGCCACCACCACCACCACCGGCTCTGAAGGTCGGATATCTCAGATACACTCTAGATCTGGCCTATTTGGATGGTCCCATTGCCTGAAGTCAGCCTTACACCTTGGTTCGGTTAGCATCCCTTGAAACTAACATTACCCTCAAGGCTATCTCGTTCAACCTCCCTCTGGGGCAGGTTGGACGCGGTAATCCCTTGACCTGACTCAGTCTCTCATGGGGTGGGTTGTTTCAGCAACATGTTTTCTGTCAATGCTAACTCATCGGCACACAGGTCTTCCAGTCGCGAGAGTCATACACATATTGACATTACTCACATCGCTCCCCGCTCCCCCTCCTTGGGCTCGCAAGACGACGAGCTTCACGAAAACGGTGTTCACGTTTCCGCCGGAGTATCTCCTCAGTATTCAGTCATACATCCCATACAGAGTCAAAGTCAGAGTGGTTCTTCGCACCAGGGCGACTTTGTCCATCTGCAATATCCGAATGAACTAGTCGAAGGCGATGGCTCAGATTCCCTGTCAAGAGTAGAGCATCGTGACCGGATACAACACTACGAATCTAGGTCCAATTCAGGACGACGCGAGGCGGCTCGCCGCCAGGAATCACTTCGTGCTCCAGCGCGTAGTCGGACGAGGGATTTGCAGGAATCCTCACCCACCGAGAGTGGAGACTCTACCGAGGAGTTTCTCAGGCAAGATCTGGACTCTCGACGAATGCCTCGTCCTCAATCTTATTATGGGCACAACGGGTATACAATTCACAGCAGCTCATCAGGCCATTCATACCCATATCCTCCTGTGCCACCACACGCAGGCCAAGTGGTAGCGCTTCAGCCACAAGCAATGGCTGTGCCATACCCTCCGCCCTTTCCTCAGGGTCAGCCTGCCCCATATCCTCCTCACGGCGCATTCCATCCGGGCGGCTTCAACCACCATGCTTCCTCACAAGTCAGCGCCCCATACACCTCCTCCCCCTACGGGCCGCCTACAATCGTCAATTACGGTGCTCCGCCTCCTCCCCCAGGAAGCTATTTTCCAGGCCAATACCCGCCCCCTTTCAGCCCACAGCAATATCCGTCACAGTACATGCAGTATCCTCAACCGATGCCGTCGCAGTTGCCATATCCATATCCCTATCCTCCCATTGCATCGTCCCCTCAGCCACCTGCTTCGGCAAGGACTTCCGCTGACAAGCTTGAAGCAAAGAGCGACGAGGATATTGTCAAACGTCTCCAAGCCATGATGAAGGAGGAACAGGCGGCCAAGGAAGCAGATGCTGCCGAGAGAGCGGCTGAGAAGGCTGCCGAAAAGGCGACTCTGGCAGCCAGCCTTGCCGAGCAAGAAGCTCGTTTCCGGGAACAGGCTCTTCGACAGGCCGAGGACAAGGCCCGACAAGACGCGCTACGGGCGGAAGAGGAGAAACGCATTCGAGATCAGGCCATTCTACAAGCTGCAGAAAAGGCTCGGGCGGACGCGGCAGCGGCAGCTGCTCGCGCCGAAGAGGAGCGGCGTATACGTGAAGATGCCATACGGGCTGCCGAGGAGAAGGCTCGTGCTGCTGTGGCCGCAGAAGCAGACCGCCGGGCACAAGAGCAGCGGATCAGAGAAGAGGCCAGGCTAGAGGCAATCCGGGCCTATGAAGAGCAGGTCCGCAAAGCCGCAGAGCAGGCTGCACGAGAGCAGCAAATTCGGAAAGAGGCAGCAGAAGCCGCCCTCAGAGCTGCTGCTGAAGAAGCCCAGGCGAAGGCCGAGAAAGCTGCGGCAGAAAAGAAGATTGCCGATGACGCTGCTGCAGCGGCAAAGACGGCAGCCGAACAAGAAGCGGCGGCTGCAGCCGCGGCGCTCAAAGAAGCGGCAAAAGCGGCCCAGGAGGCAGCAGAGGCTAAGTTGAAGGAAGCCGAAGAGGCCGCCGCCAAGGCCAAAGCAGAGGCAGAGGAGGCTGAAAAGAAGGCCGCCGCTGCAGCCCCTCCTGAAAAGAAAGCACCAGTACGGTTCAAGGACGCAATTGGCCGCAACTACAACTTCCCCTGGGAGCGGTGTTGCAAATGGAGGGTAAGTTGAACTGATCCTGCAAGTCGGATTGGAAACTAACATGTCGAAAGGATATGGAAGGTCTGATCAACCAAGCCTTTGCACATATCGAAAATCTGGCCGAACATGTCGTGAATGGTCGCTACGACTTAATCGGGCCTGACAAAGAGATCATCATGCCCAATTACTGGGAATCAACCGTGGAGCCCGATATGCACATCACGATGATGCTCTGGCCCATCCCAGAGCCCAAGCCGGTGGAGGAGGAACCGCCACCGCCCCCTGATGTGATACTTGATACGGACGGCATTCTAAATTTGGATGGAATCGATATCATCAATCCGCGAAAAGAGAGGAAGGGTATGTGAACTCGTATCTGTGCTACTCGTTTCAGCGTTGCTGATCTCTTCTCCTTAGCAGCTCCCAAGAAGAAAAAGCCAACCGGTCTCGCCGGCTGGATGCTGGGAGGAACCAGGGGGTCGCGGTCTTTAAAAGGTGATAAAAAGCCTGATGTGGCCGCTAAATCTCAGCACGGTGCCACCGAACAAGGTGCATGCATCGTTATGTGAGCGGTTTTCCTGATGTCGACATCGACGAAGTGTACAGACTGGGGGGGATTTCGTTCCGCAGAAAATTGTGGGAGATTGAAAAAAGAGGTGGAAGTTGGGCGGCAGTATCCATTGCTCATCCATTGCAGCATCATACGCCTGGATGACGACTACGACTACATCTCTCGGTTCTCTGCAGCAAATCACCAGTTGGCGACAGTTCACGACGTGGACGAAGGAGGCCCTCTCACATAGGCCACTTCAGGAGGCATGGCTTTATCCTCTCGAGAATTCGGGATCGGTTTTTCATGCCTCAGGGGACGAGTTCGTGGATGCTTTTTCCTTTGTCATGTTTACGAATTATGAGGGTGTGCATTTAGCGGGGAGTTTCGACAATACACGTGGGAGTGAGCGATTCGATGGCGAAGAGAGCTCATCTTGCAAGAGCGAGCGACATTTTGGATGTCGGTTGAGGCTACTAATGCTATCTGATTTGGCGTTGCTTGCTCGGCGCCTCATGTGATACCCAGTTCTGGTCGGCTGCCATAATTGGCCATGTTGCTCATCACCTTGGAAACAAAAGCCTATGTAGCAACAAGACTAAAACAATAGAAGATCTCAGAGACAGCTGCTCCTTTTGCGTGGTTCTGAATGCAGTAAATGGTGACACGAACAGCGCAACATGTGGTGGCACCGGTTAGTTGTAGATCTCACTAAGCGGGTTGTCACGTGACAAGCTGAGACACCTCGCCCACTACACCTTCACTTGGGCCATCCGCCAGACGATCGCCGACAACGCGGTCAAGTTACTTCGGTATATTGCTGGTGCGATCTCCTCGCGTCCGCGGCACGCACAAGGCTGCGAACGGGTCCAGTCCATCCGCGAAAGGCCAGGCGAGAGAGTGAGCGCTCTTCAGACCACGACACCTACACCTTCGAATCGAGCCTCATCACGCGACCGGATTCCGCATCAGGTCAGCACTCTCCCCTGCGGGGAGGTTGATACTTGTTCTACCTGGCTATAGACAGAGGGTCCTGGTCACCTTGGCAATGAGGTCTCGATTGCGCATCATCCGATAACCTTCGACACCATGTCTATGCGGGTATTGATCCATGACTACCCACATCGGACAGTGGCCCTTGCCACGGATGAACATGTCTTGGTCTTTCGCCATTCGCATACTGCTTCCGAGAGTCATAGGAACTCGGTCTCTAGCTTGACGAGCCTACCACTGAGCAACGCCAGTCGACCGATCTCCACGCCTCGTTGCATGGTTGAGTTTGGGGAGAAGTCTATCGTCAACCTCGAGCATTTCTATCCTCTCACTACTGCTCGAGGCACTCTGGGCCTCATCACTCTTAACAACGACGTGTTTCTATGCGTCATCACTGGTTCAGAAGAAGTTGCGACCGTGCGACCCGGGGAGACCGTACAGAAGATCTTCGCGGTCGAGTTTTGTAGGTAATTTGCGCAATGGAGGCCTGAAGTGCTAACTTGTACAAGACTGTCTCAATCGTGCGGACTATGACCATGCCCATCGTCCTTACCCCAATCCCTATCCTGGACAGGTTTTCCACTCGGACGACGTTGATTACACACAGGGTGATGATGTCTCTGAGCATCCTTTCCACGCGTTGAGGAAGCTTTTGAGCAATGGCAACTTCTACTATAGCACCGACTTTGATTTGACACGAAGATTACAAGACCGGTATGCTGGGCATGGTCACGTCAAGGGATAATCCAGGCTGACTCTCCCGTAGCGCCGAAGCGGATAGTACCATTGACATTTCCAGCTTCGACCAAGGACTGCTCTGGAACTCATACATGATTGACCCGCTGATCAAGTTCCGAAGCAGACTCACCGACACTGAGCGAAACGCCCTGGACCACTCCCGGCTTCTCACTTCCGTCACACGAGGATTTGTCAAGAGTCTTGTTGTCCCACCTTCCTCGTCGCCCATTCGCGGCACAGTACCAGGGCATCCTACCACAATGACCATTATCTCAAGACTCTCGTCACGACGAGCTGGCACACGCTTCAACTCCCGCGGTATTGACGACGATGGCAACGTCGCAAACTTTGTAGAGACCGAGACTGTTTTCTGGTCCCCAACTGGGCTTTGCTTCTCATATACCCAAGTTCGAGGCAGTATACCAATTTTCTGGGAGAGCTCAAGCAGCCTGATACCAGGGCAGCAAAAGATTCAAATCACTCGCTCACCAGAAGCTACGCAGCCGGCTTTTGATAAGCACTTTGCGAATCTAGAAAGGACTTACGGAGCCGTACACATCGTCAACCTCTTAAGTGCTTTCAAGCCTGGCGAGGTGGAGCTCACAGAAAGGTACCGACACCATGTGGGCAGGAGTCCCTTGCGACGGCATGAAGAAGGCGAGATGGAGGAGCATCACCTGCTTCACGAGACCGAGTTCGATTTCCACGAGCGGACAAGAGGTCCGAGTGGATACGAGGCCGCGAAGGGGATTCGCCCCTATCTCGAGACAAGCGCAGACTCCTTCGTCTACTTCCTTTCCGAAGAAGTCGAGGAAGAGACTGTCGTGCAGGGCAGGCGGAGACTGACGCGGAGGCCGATTGTTATAATGCAGCAGAATGGTGTCTTCCGCGTCAATTGTCTGGATTGTCTGGACCGGACGAACCTCATCCAGGGCATCATCAGCCAGATGGCACTTGAACTCTTCTTGTCACATCGAGGTGAGCGAGGAAACTCGGACTTTTGGATGCGACACTCTGCACTCTGGGCGGATAACGGTGACACTCTTTCCAGGATCTATGCCGGAACGGGAGCATTGAAGAGCTCGTTTACTAGACATGGGAAGATGAGCCTTGCAGGCGCTCTTGCCGACGCCAGGAAGAGTGCTACTCGCCTTTATGTCAACCATTTTGAGGACAAGAACCGGCAGAATACAGTCGACCTGCTGCTTGGCAGGTTGGTTGGTCAGACCAGTGTCGACCTGTTCGATCCGGTCAACGACTGGGTTGTCGCAGAAGTGGCCCGACGGAGAGCGGAATTTGAGTCAAGAGATCAGCTCAGACTTGGCATGGGGACGTACAATCTGAACGGCAAAACAGCCGGCATTAACGAAGATTTGACCCCATGGCTCGATGTGCGAGGCCGGAACCTGGATATCGTCGTGGTCGGCTTCCAAGAGATTGTCGAACTGAGTCCTCAGCAGATCATGAGCACCGATCCGAATCGTCGAATGCTGTGGGAAAGAGCAGTCAGAAATTGCCTCAATGGGCATGGCCCTGGTGAGAAGTTTGAAGGAGTACCCACGAAAGCTGACGAATACGTGCTGCTGAGGAGTGGACAGTTGGTTGGAGCTGCATTGATGGTCTTCGTGCGGGCAAGCGTTCTTTCCCGGATCAAGAATGTGGAGGGGGCAATCAAGAAGACCGGTATGAGTGGCATTGCTGGAAATAAAGGCGCCGTGGCGATCAGGATGGACATCGAAAGCACCTCGGTGTGTTTTGTCACTGCGCATTTGGCCGCCGGTTTCGCGAACTACGAGGAGAGAAATCGCGATTACAACACAATCACATCTGGACTGAGATTCCAGCGGAATCGAAGTATCGAGGACCACGAAATCGTCGTCTGGGCAGGCGATTTCAACTACCGCATCGGCCTCGGCTACGAGAAAACGAAAGCACTCGTCAATGAGGCGATCATCGGCTCGGAAAAGATCAGAGAAGAAGCACTGGAGAAACTGTACGAGAACGACCAATTGAACATCCAGATGGTAGTGGGCAACTGCTTCAACTACTACCGTGAAGGGCGGGTTAAGTTCCTGCCCACGTACAAATACGACATCGGCAAGGATGAGTTCGACTCCAGTGACAAGCAACGCATCCCGGCCTGGACGGATCGGATCCTCTGGAAGGTCAACCACAACCGCAACGTGGTGCAAGCGGGCGAGGTCCTTGGCTCGCAGATGAAACAGCTGGAATACGACAGTGTTATGAGCCTCCGATTCAGCGACCACAGACCTGTCTACGCGATTTTTGAGATGGGCATCCGCGTCGTGGACGAAGAGAAGAAAGACGCGTTGACGAAGAAACTGTACGCGAAAAGGGCACGAGAGACGACGACCAAAGCCGGGGATTCGACAGAGGGATTCGAGGACATTGAGACCGACGACGAGACCGAGAGCGTCGTGGAGAGTGTGATGGGATACGAGAGCATCCAGGAGGGCCTCCCACCCGCGAGCAGCGACAAGAGGAAGTGGTGGCTGGACGGCAACAAGGGAGCGAGGAGTACGCTCCGCCCACCCAGGGAAGGAAGCATGTTGAGTAAAGACCGAGAGGCTAATCCATGGAGAGAAGGAGCAGGCGAGGACGATTGGGTCGAAGTCGAGAGACCGCCAGTCATGGATAACAAATCACCGAGAAGTCGAAGTCGACTAGAGAGTTTGAGGAAACCGGAGCCCCCTCCACCGAGGACGGTGAAGAGGATGGTCCCGCCGCCGTGGGAGGGAGAGAGGGCGACAGGCTCGACGCCACCACCGCATCAAGAAATGAAACCTTTGCACCGCGGCCCAATGCCAACGCCACCAGCCCCGAGGAACAGGTCCTCAAGCGCGACGACCTCGCCCGTCCGCTCACCAGACGTTCCCGCCAGGTCGTCTTCCGCAGCAGGATTTCCCAAGAAACGCCCGCCCCCGAAGCCGTCGAAGCCGTCGGCGCTGACCAGCTCGTCGAGCCAAGTCGCCGTCCCGCAACTGAGTCCTCTTCCAGGCCCGGCGGTCCCGCGCCTGGCGAGCATATCGCGCCCGGACTCCCTCCCGCACCCGCACGTGGATGAACGTCCACCACCGCTGCCTAAACGCAGAGAGACGGCAAGTTCGACGGCTAGCTTCGTCAGCGCGGCGGACTCACTCGGCCCCTCCATGGCATCTAGACCGATCTCCAGAGCGGGTGGCCCGGCTTCTCCCCCTCCTCCTCCTTTTTCCAGAGGCCCAAATCTCGTACAAAAGCAGCAGCAGCAACTGGCGAGAACGGATGGGACAACCGAGTCTGCCCCGCCGTTGCCCCCGCGACGCGATACCAGCAATAGCGCGAATATATCCCTGCCGGTTCGGAATGGTCAAGCCAACTCCTCGAATGCAGGGCTCATGGACGAGGATGACACCTCCGGACGGAATGGCCTGGATAGGTATAAGCCGCTTTTACCCGGTTGAGGGCCTCTTTCGGGATTCTGTGCGCCGAGGCAGGCAGGCAGGCAGGCGCGTGGGTGGGCAAGCGCCAATGCTGAGGGAACGGATAGACCAAAAAGAACACGTGGAGGGTACATGGAGAAGAGAGGTACATTGCATCCATACAAGCAAAGCAATACTATCAACACTGCTCGGTGGGTTCGTTTCCGTTCCCTACCGCTCGCCCTGACTCCTACGTTGAAGAACTATCTTCTGCTGCGCATCTATAACCGTCCCTAGCTTCTCTTAACCGTCACAGAATGCTCCAGCCGGTTCAGTCTTGCACAGCGTTGCCAGACCAGCGCATCGGCTACCGCACCTGTTACCGTGTCTCTGCAGTACGACACGATAGGTAACCGGGGTGGACGTGGTGATGGCCGCGGTGGCTTCTATCCGTAGAAATATTCTGCGGGTCAGTTGTCGGGGCGGCCCATCCCCCTATACCACAACCGGGATGTCATCGTCGGTTACAGGGAGAATGCCCGCTTTGATGGGCGGGGCATCCTCTCGGGGAACGACGATCTTGAACCACCCCCCTGTTAGGTGTGTTGAAGGTGCTGCTGTCGTCAATGATAGTGTTGGGGGTCGGACATGACGCGGCGAGGGTGGCCGCGCAGACGAAGAGAAGGAAGGCGGGCTGCCGCATCGTGAGTTTGTGGACTGGGAGCGGCTGTGGCGAGGTTGACGTGGAGGATGTTATAGTGGTGAAAGACTGAAGAGGGCGGGAGGGTTCCAGATGCAGATCCCCAGGAAGACAGGAGCCACCGCCTTCTTTTATATCTTTGTTGGCTTGGAATTCGGGAAGTCCTCGTAAGGGGTCCGATGGAATGACAAGAAATACATTTCTGGAGATTGCCAGCTTCCCATGCGGTTGGTGCTGAACTGTAGGCTTCTCGTTCCGGCTGGAGGTCCTCGAGCTTCGGCACTGGTTACATACACGTGTCGTGAATGTGGCTTTCTTGTTGAGTGACCCGAGCGGCCTGAGCTAGCGGCGACCTCACTTGGGTCCCTTGTGCCATGTTCTGGGAGAGTTGTGTTGGTTACCGATAGGGCAAGCTCCCATCTCGGGATTCAGTGGATGGGAGGTCGCACTGCGGTCTGTCCTGTCTTGTCTTGTCGGAGTTCCATTTCTCCTCCTTACACACCGGGTTCTCCCTCAACCTCATCCAGCGCCCGGCTTGTGTCCCTTCCTGCCTTCCTCCAACAGTCTGACCTCTTGCTCAAGTGACTTGATCTCTCGGTTCTTCTCGTCTTTGATCCCCTCCGTCTCCAACAACAGCCATGCCCAGTACGTGATTTGATACGTGAGGAACGACAAGGTGATCACTTTTGCGAAGGCGCGGCCGTGGACTTGGTAGAAGTCGACCGGTCGTTCTGCTTGAGCTGGGCCTCGTTGGGTCTGCGCTCGTAGTGCCGTGCTACTGAACTTGCGGAGCCGAGTATGGAGGACCTGCGTTTGCGGTCGGTGTATCCGGATGAGTGGGCGCAAAGCTCGCATCGTAGAAGCCGTTCGACGTGAAAAGCAAGCGAGGAGGTTGCTGCTCGTGGGATTGGAACTGGAGCTGGAATTGGAACTGGAGCTGGAATTGGACTTGGTCTGTTCGGCTCGATTCGCGCTCGCCTCTATCTACTGATGTCCAGCAACAATGTTTGTTACATTTGTTGCGTTGGCCGTGTTTGCCGAGTTTGCGCCATTTTGGTCAGGCACAACCAGCCTATCGCCAGAGCTCAGCCGAGTTGGCCAGACGAGCCCGTGGGACACGAATGGATATGATTATTACCATGAACCTATGAATTGAGGCTGACCATGAACATGAATCTTACTCCTGGTCTCGGGGTCATGAAGAGACGACACGGATTGGGAAGGCACCATGGATCATGCGGCCGCACCGCCAGCACTCATATTATTGCGGGACGCTCTCAGCCGATACACGCTTTAGCCTTTCCTCTCAGCAGAGGCGAGATGTCTCGCTCTGGCAAAGTGTTGTTCCTCAGATTCAAGCAGGGCGTGGATGACGCTCTTGCTTAGAAGGTGTAGGCAAATATGAAGTGTCATCGGGTCTCTTGCCAGCAGGGCGTGCAAGCCAGAGTTGTAAATCTATAGGTAGGAAAGGCCGAGTGAGTGAGAATAATTCGTTTGTAGCGATGACGACCGAACATATTTTATCGTTGATATGGAGTTCTCTTCATCTACCTTTCCGACCTCCGTTGAGGATCTACGCATTTCGGAGGTCACTTCGCCAATCTGCCCTGAGCGATCGAGGATCGGTGAAGCCTGCGAGTCTGGTCACAAAGAGCCTTGAGCTCACATGGACAGAAATCTGCCGCGCTGGATGTCTGTCGATGGATTGGCATCCTACCTACATTTCTAGATCCTTCAATACTGAGAAATGGCTTAGCAGATCAAAGCTGATCTCTTGCTCCGTCATAGGCCTGTTCGTTTACGCGAGACGGACCGCGTCCAGCGCACCTTCACTGTATACGGTTTGAATGCCACACCTTCGAAGCCGCAGACCCCTCATCCCAAGCTCAATTTCACAAAAGCCTTTATGCCCGGGATAACTCGCACCATAAGGGCCGGCAAGCACGGATAGTGTCAGTGGTCGACGATGGTTCCTTGAGTAGCCGTGGTCCTTTCCCATCCATCAATGTGAAGGGCCATGCATCAGTTGCCGGCCCATGTTTGGATAACGCTATGGTTGGGATCCAACGACCCTCGGCGCTGCATGTTGGTGCCACCTCATCCCGACGTCGAGCGCGTTCCACTGTGGGCGACGGTTAGCGACGCTTGGCACAAAGAATGGCCGGGCGTCCCTGAGAGACGATGCCCATATCCGCACAATGCTCTTCTGGGTCGTCATTGGCCATGGACGCCACAAGTCCAGCCCGGCTCTGCAGGGCCGCGTCGTCGCCAATCATGGTCGCCGGAATCGACAAGCGAGCTTTTCCACCGCGATTGACCGTGATCTGCCGGTCGCCTTGCATAATCCCCTTCGATGACGCTAGTCTACTCGAACCTCGTCAGCCAGCTATGCTTTTGGTGACAGTTGCGCCATATACCAGTCCATTGCTCGGAAAAGGCTGAGAGGATTCAGGCGTCGTAATGGCCTCGATACAGTTACAACTTCTTCTTGGTCCGCCGCACGGTGCTCGCCGCATCTCGAGTGGGCAATAGTTTCCCATCAAGCACTGAATGCCAAGGCTTGGTACACAAATACTCGACCGTTATACTTTGCAGAGAGATACAATGGCCGACGACTGGGTTTGTCATTCAGTCGGGGCGGGCATTGGAACCTGCTGGTCCGATGAAAGCAGTTGGAAATCAGAGAGACTTTGTGCCGACACACAAAGACAGGGACTAATTATAAAATCGATATCTCGCGCCGTCACCAGCGACAATGCAGAACAACGTCACCGGTACAGTCGCCCAGCATCAAAAGCAGTGCCCGTGCTCGAGCAAACAGTACGACAACAGAAGCACTCGTTCGCCAACAACAAAGCTTTCGAGCAGATTTGTGGCAATGGACAATCTTCCGACCGACTTCTTCGTCACCAGCTCCGCCTACACACCGACAGTCTACCGCGGCCAGTATCCGTCTATTGATCCGGCAAGCCCAGCGCTCTCGCAAGCCGGCAAGGTCGTTATCATCACGGGTGCCTCTGATGGAATTGGACAACGAGGCTTCGCGCCAGCTTTCGCCAAAGCCAAGCCCAAGGCTATCATCCTCGTGGGACGCAGTGCTGCCAAATTGGCAAACACTGAGAATGCGCTGAGAAGGATCAGCAACGACGTCGAATACATGTCCTTCTCAGTCGACATTGCCGACCAGACCTCCGTCGACGCGCTCTACCAAGCCATCAAAGCCAGATATGGCCACGCCGATGTTCTCATCAACAACGCGGGCGTCAACCTGTCCCAGGCCCTTCTTGGGGAAGCCGACGTGACCTCGTGGTGGACCGACTTCGAAGTCAACGTCAAGGGCACGTTCCTGATGAGTCGAGCATTCCTGTCCCTCCTGGGGCCCGAGAGACACGGCACTATCGTGAACCTGTCGACCGGCATTGCAACGGCAGTCTTCCCTACCTGGTCGTCCTATTCGATCACCAAGCTGGCCGCCCTCAAGCTCGCCGAGTATGTTGCGGCTGAATATCCCAACGTCAATGCAGTCGCACTGCAACCCGGCGTCGTCGACACGGACATGGTTGTAGGTAAGTAAGTGGAGGAGGAGAGGCCGGTGCAGACGGCCACCCTGCTTGCTGTTTCCTTGGCTTACCTATTTTTATTCCCGAACACCAACCCAAAACATGGCATGACATGCATGAAGTGACTGACTGACAAGCGTGGCGAAACAGAATCCTTGAAGCGCTTCGCTCTCGACACGCCCGAACTCGTCGGCGGGACTGGCGTCTGGCTCGCGACCGATGCCGCCATGTTCTTGACCGGCCGATTCATCTCGGCGAACTGGTCCGTCGACGATCTCGTCAGGCGCAAGGATGAGATCTTGGCGGGGAATGATCTCAAGGTCATCTATCAGGGGACGTTCGGGTTGGATCAGTTCAGGTGAACCAGACAACAGTGACGTGGCGGAACGAAGGTAGCATCTTCATTCACTCAATGGACTTGGCTGGACTGGACTGGACTGGACTTGAATGGAGTTTTGCGTCGAGTTGCGTTTTATTGTAGAAGATGCATCCCATCCCCGCCTAGACAGGTTTGAATGAAATACTGCTTATCTACCGTCGTACCCTTACCGCAAGTGTGTAGGCGTAGCCGCAATGTCTTCCCCGAACGCATGTCCATATGGCAAACAGGACCGTCTCCCCCAACCAGCGCAGTTCTAGGTCTAGGTCCGCTTTAATTCTTGACCGTCTCCTTGACGACATCGTCAGCATTATAAAGCTCCTCTTCTGCGATATGATACCCGGCAGACTTGCGGGCCGGGACGTTGTTTTGGAACTATTGGGCGGGACAGGCACAATTAGCGTGGGTGTTCACGTCTTGTAGATTCCAGGTTGAAGGAAGGGAAGTCGACGAGGGGGGCAGGGGACGTTACCATGAAATCCAGCTCGCCGAACGTCCGGCCCTTGGTCTCGAATAGACGGAAGTAGCCCCAGATGAAGGTCAACGTTGCGAGTCCTGCCCAGAAGAATGCCTGGAGTATTCAAGAGTTAGTAGGTGGGTAAGTGGGGAGGTAAAGTCGATGGCTATTAAGTAGGGGAAAAGGTTTATGAGCAAGGATTGCCGCAAACATACAGTCTTGCCCTTGGCGTTCCAGGCGCCCGGCGAGATCAGCTGCGGCTGCAACAAGCCGCCGCAGATGATGTTGCCGACGTAATAGGTGCTGCGGGCCAGGACGACGGTCTGGGTGCGCAGGCGGGTGGATCCGACCTCGGCGACGAGGACGTAGATGATGGGGCCGACGGACATGGAGTAGGCGCCCAGCCAGACGATGCACAGGATGGACTGGGCCCAGGCCAGGCCGAGGGTCTGGCGCGGCAGGGCCAGGAAGCCGATCAGCCAGAGCAGCACGACCAGCGAGGCGAACCCCCACAGCCAGATGGTGCGGCGGCCGAGCCGGTAGATGTACAGCCAGGAGATGACGGTGCCGACAAACGCGATGCCCGTGCCGCCCAGGGCGATGCCGTACGCCGCGTTGGCGCTGATGCCCGTCTGCTGGAAGAAGAAGCTGCCGCTGTAGCACAGGGCGCCGCCGTTGGTGATCTGCGACAGGAAGCCCATGCACGCGATCTCGGTGCGCCGCCGGTTCGTGCCGCGGAACGCGTCCCACAGCTGCACGCCCGCCCGCTCCTGGATCTCCAGCTTGTTGGTGTGCACCATCATGGCCAGCGTGGCGTCGATGCTGCCGTCCGCGTGGTGCTCCGGCTCGGTCAGCCGCTCGAGCGACCGGCGCGCGGCCTCGATCCGGTCCGTGCGCACGAAGAACCACGGCGATTCGGGCGCGAAGTAGGCGGCCACGAACAGCGGGATCGGCCACACCCACTGGATCGCGAACGGGATCTTGTAGCTCCATTTCGTCGGGTTGTTGACCAGACCCTTCAGCACGCCCGCCGAGATGAACTGTCCGATGCACCAGCACAGGTTGACGTACGCCGTCAGGTAGCCCCGGATGGCCAACGGTGTGACCTCGGCCGCGTACGACGGCCCCGTCGTCGCGAACACCCCCCACGGGATGTTGCAGAGGAACTGGCCCACGAGCATGACTTCGATCGTGGGCGCAAAGAAGACGATGAAGATGAACCCCGCGAGCAGCACGAGCGTGCCCATCAAGACTCGCCGGTGGCCCCATCTCGCCGTGGCCCAACCGTTGAGGAGCGCGCCGATGATGTTGGCCAGCGCGCCCAGACAGTTGAACTTTTGCTGCCAGTTTGCCGAGATCTGGTACCCGCTCTCCTCGTTCAGGTACGCCCCGTACTTAAGCCGGAAGCTGGGATACCCGAAGAAGGAGCCCAAGAGCGTCACGTCGTAGCCTTCCATGATCACGGTGGTGGAGATGACTAAGGAGTGGCGGGCGAAGTCAGTCAAGCGGACATAGATCCATCCAACGGTATCTCACTGGAATGGGTCTGCTAGGCAGGTAGGTAGGAGGGGTGGGGAACAAGCAGAGGAGAGAGAAACGTACGGATCGACCAGAAAGCCGCGCGCTTGTATGTCTTCAGGGCCTGTACGACGCCCATGCTGTGTTCTTGGACGGCTCCCTCGAGCGCACCCCCGGCGAGAGCCGCGTCGTGGAGGCCTACATCCTTGAGACGTTCAACTCCACCGTAGGCTTCGAGATGGACGGCGTCGACGGGCGTCTTGTCGGTGGCCATCTCTTACAAACGACGGCAGCAACAAAGGGACCGGGCCGATGCCTATACTGGATACACTTCGAAGGTGTCGTTGTTCTCAGAAGAGTTCGCCGACTCCGACTCCGACTCCTCCAGGACTTGCCGACTTGCGTTGCGGAAATGCGGGGGCATGCATGCATGTTATATAGACAGGTGTAACAGGGGTTCGCGGTCAAGTTCCCTGAGGGGACCTTTCTCGCGTGGCACGGTCTGCCATCAGCATGCGAGGTCATGGCGCATGGGTGTGTCCAGACCCCTGCGCTCGAGATAGCTTGGACCTGTGGATTGATTGATCCATGGGCAGAAAGTCCTTGCTTGCGTCCTTGGGACACCAGACGCGAGATGCGAGACAATCTGGATTCAGCAGTAAACCCAGGATTGAGGCTAATTTCGCAGACGAGTCGGATAATAGAGATAGATGGATTGATGACTTGGGGGCTTGTCTTTACTGGACTAGGTAAGGGCCGACGAACCAGTGCGTGAGAAGCGCCATTGTGGTTGACGACTGGGTATCCTGATAGTGCAGAGAGGTGATTGCTGGGTTCGAAATCTCGATGCTACACCCCGCCGGGCCCGCCGGGTTGTTTCTAGAAACGAACGGCATGGAATGCGACGTTGTGTTTTGCCATCCTTGGGCCATCTGGAGGACTTGCTACTAGACATGTTCGTCGTAGCTTGCTCGTACGCTGACTCGGCTGATTCGATCTGTTGGGACACCGTGGGGCCCCAGCTTATGCGGGGGTGGATATAGAATCGCATTAGTGTAGGGGCTCGGGGGAATGGGCACCGGAGGTTGCGAATGGCCTACCAGGCTATCCAGTCTTTCACCAGCGATCCTGCTCGAGCAAGACACTTCTGGCCCTTCTTCGGCCAATGTGTGGGGTGAGGACGCCCCCCTTGGGTTCGGCCTTCTCAGTCCAGCTCGTCCTGGCCACTCAGCACGTCCAACTCCCTCCCATCCCCCTGGCCAGGGGCAACTTCGGTAGAGCGAGCCGCTAGCTCTACCGGAATATATCCCAGAAGGTACAATCTCACGCAGATAGAGAATTCGCCATGTGGGCATCGGTCTCCTTGGCCATGCCATAAGGAGTACTGAGTCCAAACCGATCGCTTGGATTTAGTTCGATTTCGCGTCGGCGAGATGGTCCTCCGCGCCTCGCCTGGGTTAAAGGGGGATAAATGGTCAGTTAGGAAATCTCTGGTCCGTTTGTTTAACCTGTGTTTCCTCTGTCATCGGTCTTATGCACGCCGAGCATAGGTCTGCAGCGCAGGTTGACCATATTTTCTTGTTCTTGTATTCTAGCCCTCCGACACACCTACGATTTGGGCGCCTTGGATCCCCTCGAGGGTAAGGCTCTCGTTGACGGTAAAAGTCTTGGCCACTTTCGAGACATCCCTCGCTTCCACAAGCTCGACCACCTTCTCACCCTGCAGCGGCCCATTGACTAGAAGCTGCAATCCCATCATGATGTTCCCGTCTGGCTGCTTCAGACTCGGGTTGAAGGGCACAACCGCTCCAGGTCTGAGAAGTATGGGCAGAGTGTCAAAGCCGTGAATCTCGGTATACCATCGACCTTCCTCGTATGTTTTGCCGCGGTCAAAAAAGCTCCTCCACTTGGCCTGTTTCGCGGTCGGCGCTATGTCGGATACACTGCCAGCCTTTTCAGAAAACGGCACGTAGAAGGTAACTTCTCCCCCCTTATCGAAGACCGGTGCTATCAAGAGCTCGCTCCCAAGCATATACTGTGTATCCAAGTTCCAGGTATTGGGGTCAAACTCTCCAAATTCGAGAAACATGGCTCGCATCACCGGCGTGCCCTTCAGATGACCCTCAAGTGCGGTCCGCAGCAGGTACGGCATTAAGGCGAGTTTCCGCGCGACACTCTCCCTTAGAACTTTGCTGCAGGCTTCATCTTCACCGGGATACCGTTCAGGGTCGTAGATCCAAGGTACGCGATAACTCGAACTGCCGTGCAATCGGGAGTGGCTTCCCAGGAGGCCGAACTGGACCCAGCGCTTGTACAAGGCTGGGTCAGGTAGTCCTTCGAATCCGCCGATGTCGTGCGCCCAGAATGCAAATCCCGAGAGTGCAAGGGACAACCCACCGCGCAGCGTTTCCGCCATGGCTTCAAACGTGCTCTCGCAATCTCCGCCCCAGTGCACAGGGAACTGCTGGCCCCCAGCCGTGGCGGCTCTGGCAAAGAGACAGCCCTGCTTCCCGTGCGCCTCCATGGTCTCGTACACGGTCTTGTTGTACAGAAATGCGTAGAAATTGTGCATTCGCACAGTGTCTGATCCGTCATGATATTTCACCTGATGCGGGTGGAACGGAATTCGTTCCCCGAAATCCGTCTTGAAGCTGTCGATCCCCATGTCCATCAACCTCGCCAAGTGCGCAGAGTACCACTTCCGCGCGGCCGGGTTTGTGAAGTCCACACAAGCCATACCTGCCTGCCAGTTGTCCCATTGCCAGACGGTCGGCCTGGGAGTGTCGGCGCGCATGATGAAGTAGCCATTCTTTTTCCCTTCGGCGAAGAGAGGTGATGCTTGGGCGATGTACGGATTGATCCAGACACACAGATTCATGCCGCGGTCTTTCAGGCGTTTGAGGTAGCCGGGTGCATCAGCGAAGTTTTCGTCATCGAACTCAAAGTCGCACCATTGAAAGGACTTCATCCAAAAACAGTCAAAGTGGAATACCCTCAAAGGGATATCCCGTGACTTGAACCCATCCAGGAACGACGTCACCGTCTTCTCGTCGTAGGACGTGGTGAAGGAAGTGGTCAGCCAGAGCCCGTACGACCAGGCTGGAGGCAAGCCAGGCCGCCCCGACAACGCAGTGTAGCGGTTCAAGATATCCTTGGGCGACGGGCCCGCAATTATCATGTATTCAAGACTCTCGCCTTGAATTGCAATGTTGACGCGCGTAGTCCGTTCAGATTGGATCTCCAGCATGACCTTGCCCGGGTTGTTGATGAAAACGCCATAGCCTCGACTCGACATGTAGAATGGAACGTTCTTGTATGTCAATTCAGAACTGGTCCCACCATCCTCGTTCCAGACGTCGATCGTCTGCCCGTTCTTCACGAAAGGCCCAAACCGCTCGCCGAGACCGTAGATCTTCTCGCCTACGGATAGATCAAGCTCCAGGAGGATGTAGTTCTCCTGCTGCGCGTACATGCCTTCGTCGGCCCGGTATCTAGGCGTGTTCGACGAGGACACGACGGCAATGGAGCGAGACGAATGACTGGTGAGTTTCCTCGATTGATGGGAGTATGTGAATGCCAGCTCATTGGGGGCAGTGTTAATCGATAAATCCAGAGGGCCGCTTGAGTATTCCAGTGCTCGTCCTTTAGAGTGCTTGACCTTGGGCGTTGGCGACGACTCGAACAGTGGAAAATGTGGCCCCAGGTCTTCTTCACCAGTCCAATGCGAGAACCTGGCCGCAATAACTCCTTCTAGTGGAGTCCGAATCCTGGTAGATACGGTGCCCACGTTGAGGGTGTCGCCGCGTGTTTTCTGCAGCTTCGTGAGAAGCAAGTCGACATTGTCTTCGTTGACTTGAAGCCTCTCCACGTTTCCCATCCAATTGAGACAGACCCCGTTTCTATTCCGCCACATGCCCTCGGTGAACTTCATGTTGGGCGGTGCTGGTTTGAGACTGACTGCACGTAGAAAAAGACTCAGGGCTGCCTTTGTTTGGCACCTCGGGACTTCCCAAAGGACGCTGTAACAGGTGCGATCTCGAATTTAAGGGATCAGTGAGGCTCTGCAGAGCACACCGGATGACAAGGCTGTCTTCTTCCAAGCCCATCGTATCGCACGTCATGACCAAGAAATCGTGCAGATATAAAAGATACGGTTGATCGATGGGGAGAAAGCCCGGAGGATTACTACGCAGTCAAGTACCGCAGAGTTGGCATTGAGACCAAAGCGAAATGGGGGTCTGGCATGTCTGGTTAAAAGGTGGCCGCAGAAAGAGCCGTCTGACAGAAAGAAGGCGCGGACGAGGCGCCTAAAGCAGTGTCAGACGTGGTTTGTTTTGGGATGTTTTATTAGGCAAAATCCCACGACCCAGTGGAGCGCACGACACTGCCGCTTCCTTACTTTCTGTTCTCAAGAATCATTTCGTATCAATCATTCAGACCTCGTCTAGTTCGCTATCTGATCGCCATCCCAGCTGCTCAGGCACCCGTTGCCTTCCTTTCTCTCATGGCTACTAACCAGACATCCCTGAGAACGTTGGGAGAGGTTGGAAAGGCGAGTTGTGGTTGAATGAGTCGCAAGTGAGATCGCTCCAAGGCTCAAGTCGAGCTGCCAATTTCGTGGGAAGTTGGTGCAGAGTGACACCAGCGGTGCACTAGAGCCATTCAGTATGGAAGGTCATCCCCGGGAACTCTGTAGTCGAGACTTTCTTTCTTGTCGATGTCGGAGTCCGGCCAACCAGCTGCGCGGAGGATGCGTCGTATGACTCGATTCTTCCGCTGCCCGTACTCAACGGAGTTCTGCGACGTTGAGGCAAGCTCGATCTTGGTTCGCCCATACTCCTTCCTTAGGGATTCGTGCTCGGGCATTCTCAACGTGTCGCGCACTGCTCGGTGACATCGCATGACCAATCGTCCTTCAGGGTTCTGCCTGTCGATGATATAGCTATGTGAAAGTCAGTCAGTATCGAACATGCTGGTCCCAAGGAGCCAAGCTAAGCTGTCATGCACTCAGGGCTACAGAAGGACACCCTGGAAAATCCCTGCAACACATCGCGAGGTCTGGAGAAACTTACACGTTTTGACTCGGAATCACGCATTGACCATGCATCTTCATGCTGAGTCTGCCTCTGATACCGCCGTCGCCGATGCATTTGTAGTGTGCTTCTGGTGGTGGTTCGTGAATCAGCGCCTCTTTCGCCATTTCAGCATTGCAGGCGTCTGGCACTTCAATGATGATGTCGATAACGGGCTTCGCCACCAAACCTGCGACCGCCGTGCTGCCTACGTGCTCGATCGCTAGGTAATCCACCCCACAAAGGCCAAGGTAGTAGCTTAGCTTTTCGGCTATCCGCTGAAAGTGGTCCGGCCAAGCGGGATCATGTTGGACAACTGAGATGGCCGGCATTGTGGTCGTGCCGCCGACGAGAGATACTTTCAGTGACCATGATTCCTGTTGATACCCAGGGTCTTGGACATGCATGTCTTGTTTAATATTTTGAGGCTCCATGTTGGATATAAGGAGATGAGGCCGGTGACAGTAGATGCTGGGGATATGTAAAGAGAGGCAGGAGGTCTTTTGTGGGGGGTTGCAGCGTCTTTGTAAATCGCCCCAGCAGGTTTGACACACATTTGACTGAGGCAATTTGATAACTTCCATTTCGGAAGTCGATGTGACTGTGGTCACCCTCTATTCTCTGTTCGACATAGCCACCAAATGCGCCGTAACCTTGACGAGAAGTTGATCTGATAGCCATTATCATGATTGAGCAATCTCCTCATCGTGTTCCTTGAGTCTGTCGCGGTCAGGCGCTTTGGTGAAAGCCCGCCTCTTCAGCCTCAACGTCTTTAGGAGTGTCGTGCCGGGATTGAGCCCAAATGCCACCACGAAAACAACCAGCACAAGACAGAGTCCGACCACACAGTAGACCCAGAATGCAGATTTACCGGGCGCGTATTCGCCCTCCATGCTGAACAGCTGAGAGGCGAGCCCAAGTGGGATGAACACCATCGCGAGTATGCTAAGCTCTTTCATCCTCATAGTCTCGATGATGCTGACGAGGCCTGTCATGGAGCTGATGACAGCCTGAACCCTGCCGCTTAGTTCGCGCAATTCATGGAGGACGTGGATGAAGTCGTCTTCGCCTGGGTCGTTGGCCACTTGTCCAGGGAAACTGCCCAATGTACCGGATGCCTTGAACTGGCCGACTGACCGGTCGACCTGCTCGCGCCACCCGGCAACTCGGTCATTCAGATGTTGCACATCCCGCAAGGAGTTTTGGATCAGCGTTGATGATACGCTGGCGAAGAAGCAAGCCCGATGATAGGTGTTCTCGTATTTGACCAGGAGATCAAGGCTGTACCGCAATTGAATCATCCAATGTGATGCGACGTACCGTTTCAGAACTCCGGTCACTGTGTCTGGCGTGTCGTACCTAGCGACCCCGGGCGGTTCGGCCTGCGTGTAATAGTAGATCAGATCTTCCAAGGCGCTTTCTCTCCTAGGTCCGGCGCGAGCGGCGCAATCCAGGGCGAGGCTGCCCTGCCACAGCGGAGAGAAGTCGATGTAGCCTCCACGGTACAGGACGCTCCTGAGAGTGCACTGTCTCTTGTCAAGTCCAACATAGAACTGGTCCCCTATCGGAGGATCGAGCAGGATAATCGCTGTTTTGGACACATCAGCAATTGGAAGATTGAGTAAGCATGTCGAGGCGAGGACAGACCATCCCATCCTTCTCCTCTCTCGTGTGCTCTGAACCAGACGCTTGTGGTTCTGCGTACAATGCCAACGCCATCGAACTCCCCGTTGAATTTCGAGACGCTAACTCTCCGGGACTGGCCAAAAACCTGAAGCTCCCAGTCACCGATAGAATCGGCGAATTCTCGTAGCTCGTGATATCTGATGCAGAACGATTCTCGCGAAGTGGGATGTGAAGACAACAACGGGACATCCCGCGCGCCCTTGTTGGTGTGAATGGGCATGCCACTAAGAATTTGGCGAGCAAAGAAATTGGGATCGACGTTGAATGCTGCCCCAAGAGTTTCGATGTAGTTCGATGGCAGACCCTGGACAATGAACAAGCGGCGGGTACAGTTGTGACGGCTGGCCATGTACTTCTGGAATTGAGCTGAGGTGTAGAATCGTTCTGCAGTCGCAACAGTATCTCGAAATTCAACCACAGCAGCAGCGCCTTCTTCTGAAGGCTGACACAGGATTCGGGCGAGGCTGGAGAGATTTGGATGGTTCCTGCTCGTCGCACTCACCAGTCTGGTATAAGGCCTACTACCTGAGTCGATAGTCTCAGCCTCTTGACTGTCGACATCGCTGTCAAACTTCTCCATAGCGACAACGGTTACTCGACTTTGATCGAAGGCGTACAGACCAGGGGCTTGCAGTGTTGTACAGAAGCGTCAATGAGTCAAGGGGAAACGGGTCTGCCCTTCATGATTTTTATACCCAGGCCATTGCCTGAACGCCCTCACTGCTGCGCCCTGAAGTACAATCCATTCGGGCGTCGACTTACTCAATCGCAGAACCGAGGCTAGGGCACACAGCGACGGTCCGTTGTCTGACGCCAGCCCACCAATTGAGAATCGTGGTCATCGAATGGATCGTGCCGATGAATTGCAATAAGTGTGCAGAGTTGCCTGTCTGCCTTCTTGCCTGCACATTTGATCAGGTCGCGGACCAGGTCATCTGTCTACCGAGGCGTGGTTGGGCCAAGTGAGGGCGACCGAGAGCCGGATAAGGCACAGAAAATACTACTGCCGGTAAACTCGCATTTCTCCGCAAACCAGTAGGGCACCACCAAGGCAGTCAGTTCAGTTTCAGTGCCAATGTCCGAGGGAATCGCTCATGTATGTAGAATGTCGTAAACGACCTGGTTATACAGCTGTCTCAGTGACTGTCACCGCCGTGGCCAGATGTGCTCCCATCATTATGGAGGTATAAGCGAAAGACGCGGACAATCAGATGCCAATATCAACACATCTTGGTCAAAATGTCGAACTCGCTCTAGCAGGCGCCAAAATGCAGCACCAGTGTCAAGGACAAGGCGGCCACTGAATTTCCATCCCTTCCCTGCAGACGCTCTTCATGAAATATTACAATCGCAAAGATGCCAGTACAATCTGCTCCTTCACACACTGTCCATGACTCTTCCCAATCCCATCGCACACAGGATTCCAGTAACTGTTCGTGATAACTCGAACTTGAGACTCATCGCGGTTCAGCACTGACCCGTCTGCATGTGAGCGTCTCTGAAATGCAGCCTTCTACCAACGCCGGCCACAGGCTTCCCAGGAATTGATTTGACGACGCCGCTCGTTTTGTGCTGAACTCAGCACTAAATCAACAGTGCGTAAAAGACCAGGAAAAGAACATTGGGGCGAGCAGCGGCAATTCTTGTGAGGTCCTTTCCCGGGCGGTACGTATGTACCTCGTACGAGTATTCTTATGTGACTCTAGCAGTGACCTCGCTAATATAGTATCAGGCGCTATTTGTCAGATTGACGCGTCCCTCTCCAGGACACTAAATGCCATCACCGAAGGACAAGCGCATTCCACATGAGTCCAGCCTCTCTATCGACCCACCGTATGACTGCCCCTTCTCGCTAAGCTTCGTGTCAAGCTAGTTAGCTATCCTAACTGCGATGAGGAGGGTCACGTGGAATCATCACCCGCTCACACCTACCGTGGTCGAACACCGCAGAGAATTGGTCAGCGGGGCTTGCAGGCGCATGCCGCTGATCTACATTTGCTCGTGAGTATTCTGGTGCTCTTTTGTTCTCCGTACACTTGCACGACACCATGGCTTCAAGAGCTCCATTACCGCGCTTCCACTTTGTCGATGAGAATGACCCTGAGAAACGACATAAATCCCGTGCACATCTCGCAAGAGAGCTGCACAGGATGAAACGCCAGCGCTGGAAATTCGACCAGTCCAAACCAAGAACAATTTCCCGAGCACACTGTCAAGTCGATCAGTTCAAATGGTCCCTTGAAGTTGCGATCAAGGCAGCTTCTCCCACCGTGGAGATTCCCTCGAATTTGACAACCTTAGACCGATCTCTTCTTCATCATTGTATGTTCTCCAAAAAGTACTTGCCACAGCTACTAACCCTGGCCAGACACGGTCATTATGCCAGAGCTATACAAGGCTCGCTGGAAACTTGTTCATGATGCGCCTCCAGTTGCAATGGCCCCGGTCACCGACTTGTTTCAATTGTACTGTCGTGACGAGATATCGTTTCAGGCAATCTTGTTTGACGCTGCAACTCACCGATCAGCCCTCCAGGGCAAGCCAGCACCACTTGAATACGAGAACCGCCTCTTGCGGGCTATCAGGTCCAGCCTCCACACGCTCAAAATTGGCGTGATTCTGGCCACCGCGGTTCTCTGCAACATCAAGTGCATGGATGGATCGGGTGGCTCCTCGCACTGGCTTGGCCTGAAAGAAATAATAACTATGCGCGGCGGGCTTTGTGCTTTCAAGGACGACCATCTCTTGTTCACAAAACTGATTTGGTCCTTCCTCGCCCTGCCCGGGCCTTTGACGGGATTTTGCTTTGCCCCAGACCTTGACCGTGGAGTTCGCGATCTCAATGATCTTGTTCGGTCCCGTCAGAAAGCCATTGTCAACCTACTACCCACCTCGGAGGAGGACATGGACCGTTTGACCGATTCCAGGCGGATAAGGGCTTTCAAGTCCTCCAAGCTAAGAAGTCTCCTGCAGCCACGATCATCACAGCGCTTAACAGAGCGCAACTGCCGTGTTGCAGTCGTTCTGTTTCTCACCTCCGCGCTGATGCTTTATGGTGACTTTGACTCTGGTACCGACTTTTTCATTGAGACCATCAGTCGGCACCTGCAAGAAGTGGATGATAACGCATCACTGTCACCGCCACACCTGCTGTGGTTCACCGCTCGGTTGAGCAGCATGCATTCGAGCGGGGACAGATACGCTCAACTTTGGATTGGTGTCATCAGGATGTCAACTGCGTTCCACCGCCTGGCCGCTACCACACAAGATAAGGTAGAAACCCTGCTGTTCACCTCGCTAGAAATGCCCGAAACTTTCAACGATATACCCGTGCGATGGAGGGTGGACGGAGAATTACAGATCGAGGCAGAAGACGTCCATCAGTCTATGCAAGATCGCTCTGTCCCTGCGGAGTGCTTCTGCGAGCTACTTTGGTTTACCGAGCCGCCAAATGAATGATGCAGGTCTGTCTTCTTGATTGCTCGGCATGTTTCGACATCCCAATCAAGATGTAGCCCCGACTGCACCCATCCAACTGCTTCGCTTTCTCCCGGGTTTCGCGGTCCGTCGAGGACCGTATCCTTCCACACGCTCTGTCTCATTGGCAGCCTATCACACCAGGCTTTCAGTTGAGGCAACTGGGCCACGTCAAGTCCTACTCGGCTCACAGCAGTGAACCGACTTCAGGCGCATGTCAACATTTATGGAATCGATCGTGTTGTACCTGCTTCACCTGCTCTTCTACCAGTTCTCGGATAGCGAATACAGCCGCATCATCTCAATTGAGTATCGATAATTCGGGATGCGGGATCTCCTCAAGAATATGGCGGTTGGACGGAGTCATCCAAATTTGCGCGCGGGCCTAGGCACCGACTGGAAAGAAAGCTGTACCACATCACATCAGCAACGATTGCAAAAGGACCGCGTCCATTCGAATCTGACTGAAGAGGTCATAATTTGCTCTTGTACGAGGCGGTTCAAGCGGGTATCGCAACCGAGAGCCCCCAATATACTGTACTCTCCACTACCTATTACAAGGTAGCCCAGATCCTCACAAATGGATTTGATGGCCGTCGGAAAAGCTGTTGGGAAGAGCGGGAATTTGCCCATTGGACTTGATCTTAAGATACCATGCTGCTTTTGGGTTGGGGCGACGAAATTATGACCGTGAGCCTACGGCCGTCCTAACTCTTGGAGTGTGCAGGGGAATGGAATGTTGTTCTATTGTGGCTCGGAAATTGTGAAGTGCGTATAGGAGGGGGGCAATGGAGAATGGCCGTCCAAAGCTTCGGCACGACCGCTATGCACGACCCCAGCCGTGCCACGAAATGCAGCAGGAATGGTGGGCACCTTCTCAGCCCCTTGTTGTTGGCCTACTGGGCACATGCCCGATCTTTATTGCCACCTTGTGGTTGTTCGTGAATGGCGACAATGCGTCAATTCAACACCGACGGACGAAATGTCCATTGCTCGATAAGCGGCCAAGAATACGGACTGTGTTTATTGTGCCGGCAACTGCTGTACTGAAACTGTAAGGTCGCCGAGGCGCCTCCCGCGGCCCCAGACTCAAGCAGAACAGCAACCCTAACCTCGCTTATCATCAAATGCAGGTACTTTGGTGACGAAGAGCCTAGCCGAGTCTGGGGAGATGACATGTTGTTACTTCCCAATCGGGCCTTACCCACGTCGACTAACACGAGCCGGCGTCTGGACCGACATGAGGCATCGATCGGCAACATATTTCGGCATGATTACTGCTCATTACAACGAAATTCCTCCGTCTCGCTCCCGAAGCAACACGCACGAAAATGACCTCCATTGCTAAGCACGTTAGCGACGACGACGACCTGGGGTGCGGTGTGGACGAGAACATGGCATACAAAAGCTGGAGGGGACGAGGCTTGTTGCCGACGTCGTTACTGGAGAAGCACACTCGACCAAGATTAGAGGACGAGCAAGACGTTGACGCCAGCGAGCAGCTACTTCACCAACACCACTAGGAGGACGTTTGCTACCCAAACTCATTTCATCGGCCACATCCAACATCAGCCCGAAGATGACTCGATTTCAAGATTGGGAGACCCAGTTGGTGCCGACAGCGAATGGGAGGATCTTCTTTCGTTATGCTGGCAAAGGTCAACCGATCTTACTACTTCATGGTGTGCCACAGCATTCGGTACGCCGGTATATTGCAGGGGTTCACTCGATGCACGTCGCTGACCAGCTGACAGCTCATGTACCATTCCATCGCGCCGGCCCTGGTGTCGAAGGGCTTCCTCACGATCGTCCCCGACCTCCCTGGCTTTGGCCAATCCATTGTCAACAAGGGCACCCCTCTGACATCCAAGAATGCCGCTGATGCGCTCCACACGGTCATCAAGTTTCTGGACTTGAAGGAACTGCATATCTTTGGCTTCGACAAGGGCACCGGCCCTGCTATCCTCTTAGCTCGCGACTACCCGAACATCATCAAGGGTCTTATCATAGCGGAGTACTCCCTCCCGGGCTTTGGTCACGAGATTGCACAGCAACCAAGCCGGGTCCAGACTATCTTTGACCATTGGCACCTCGGGCTCTTCACCCTTCCCGAAGCGGCCGTCTTTCTTATCCGCGGGCGTGAAGAGGAGTTTCTCACGTGGTATTACTGGCACACATCCTACAGTGGCCACAACGCACTGCCGGACGAGTTGTTCCAGCAGTTCGTCAAGGAATGGCGCCGACCAGGAGGCGTTGAAGCGGCTGTCGAGTTCCTGGGGGGCTCGGTCTGGACAGACATGGAAGAGTTCGCCTGTTTCAAAAAGGGCACGAAACTGCAGCAAAGACTGCTGGTCATGGGCGGCGAGGCCAGTATGGGCAGAGACGGCATCTTGGAGGCTTGCTGGGGCGAGATCAGTGCCCAACCCCTCGAGACGGCAATTGTCCCTAAGTCGGGCCACTGGATCGACACCGAGAACCCGCAGTTCGTGGCTGAACGAGTCGCAGAGCGGATCGGCCAGCTCGGCAAACCTATTCAGGAGGTGGACTTCAGCTGGTTGGATGCCAACTACAAAGACAGGATGCAGGCTGTTGAAGCCGCCGTGAAACGAACGACCGGCACGTCTCGCGTGAGGGTAGATCAGTAGGGCACGAGTCGCAGCGCTGAATCGCACGAGGATCGCAATCGCGGATCCTGTGCGTGGATTTGAGCCTACACTTCGCGCAGTATAGCGGGTTGATACTGTAGTTTCGGCGGATGCTTCCGCCCAAATTGACGCAAATTCAGCCTACACTTACGACGTTTGGTACGAAGTACATGTTCCTCCCTAAGAACCTTTCAGGTCGCCGGTATGGAGGGGCTTAGTTCTCCTTCTCCTTTCTCTTTCCCGGTTCTCTACAGCCTTAGCCGACTTGCCTGCCTCCGGCCGCATTTGACGGAGAGGTAAAGCTAGAAGACCTCTAACTATCCACTTACTGACCTGGGACGGAACTGTTCAGATACAACAGTAAGTCATGACTACCGTGAGAGGTGAGAGTTGACCCCAGTAGCTTTGTATGGGGACAGACACTTCTGTTTGTGAAGATTGTGTTTCGATATCTTGATATACGTTTAATCACTCCCCCACGCTTTGCAGCCTTGCATCCCTGGAAGACGGGTACACGATAGCTACAACACCAACGTCTGGGACATATCTTGGGCGTCTCTCACTCATCCCTCAGTCGGTCCGTCGGTCTGTCGGTCGGTCAGCACTCGCCTGTATGGCCCTGTGCCAGCATTTTTTTCCGTGTCGGACGAGATTGTCCTTCCGCGAATAGCGCTTTCCACACGCACAGACGAAAGTCGAAGGTGCGCCGTGGACGTCCTTCATGTGCCGTTCCAGGGTGCGGCGGTCGTCTTTTAGGGTTGCTGTACAACCTTGGACGATGCATCCGGTGCGTTTGTGTCCGGCCACATGGGCACTGTCCAGGTTCCTTGTCAGAGGCTAGAACTGGAATACCCGGATGTTACTCACCGAAGGCGTTGGACCACCATGCTGCCTGACGGATACCGCACCCTACAATACGGGCAACTCAGTGGGCTTGTCGTAGGGGGCAGGCGGGGAAGTCGCTGGTGTCGTGTTGGTCTTCGATCGGAGTCGTAGCATCCAGGCAGTGCTGGTACATTGGCGGCAGCTCTTGTCGGGCTCCTATTCTCGGACAGGTAGATTGCCGCCGTGGCTTGCAGGTCGTAATGAGGTATGATCGGCTCGTATGAAGGCGACGTTGTCGGTGGTGTCTCTATGCCTTCATTCGCGGAGAGACTGTTTGGATACCTTGTTGATACAGCATCGAGCTCGCCACCAGCGAATATCAAGTTTATTGGGATATCGCATAGGCAGCCGATCCCTGGTGTCCCCTGACAGATCGTACAGAAGTCCCCTGCGAGGATTTCACGGTTGTCGAAACTCCAGTATGCATCGTCTCTGTCCTGTTCGGGTCCACAAACAGCCTCGGCCGGTCTCCAGAATCGAGGGCTGGGATCTAATGGAAAAGTCGAGGTCGCAAGCTGAGAAAGCTGGTTACTGGGCTGGAGACAATGCGGATCTCCGACTCGATTCCGTGAAATCGAGTCGGAGCTCCTAGTCACTTGAGGAGCGTCGAGGACATCTACTTGGGCGTCGAAGACCCTTACTCGAGCGTCGAAGAGCCTCACTTGAGGATGTTCGACGCTCGACAAGTGAGGCTCTTCGACGCCCAAGTGAATGTCCTCGACGCTCCTCAAGCACCAAGTGTCGTCATGACCAGTATGAATGATGATTGCGCGGAGACGAAGGTCTCCGCGCAATCAAGTCACCTGGGTTTGTGGAGAAGCTTGAGGTCGAAGGATGCGTTTCGGAATGGAGCAGGACGGATCGTAGAGGATGTCCAAAGAGTGAGACACCCGGAGTTCCAAAAGCTCGGGATTGGCAAGCAATTGTATAAGTATCGCCGGCAGGAGCAAAGACCCCTTCTGTCGCCTGTCACCGGTTGGTACCCTGTCTTCGAATTGACCAGCATGATTGTGCCGCCTTCCGTTCCCCGGATAAAGATACAACGCCGTGCATTGAGGCCTCATACCTCGTCCAATCGCTTATTCGGTTGCCTTTCTGTGGCGTCTGAGGCCCGTATTCTCATCCAATATCAGCACATGTGTTTGTTGGATAGTCTTAGCATAATCAGTCTGTCCGATGACGCCTTTTCGCTGGACTCCTGTGCACACATCCCACCATCATATCTCTGTGTCTGGACGTCGATTGGCGCGTGCTGCAAGGCGACACGACATCGTCACTGAGGTCCTCCACAAGTTTTGAGGCAGGAAGTTGCATATATACATGGACCGTAGGAGGTTGACCCCGGCCTCAGGTGATAGCCTCACGAGCTCATCAGCTCCATCACGCCACAGGCGAGTCTGCCGACCTCCCTCCGCTATAAACACCCCAGAGGCCTTCAATGAATGCCTCTCAAGTTGCTCGACGGTATGCAATCGTGACGCAAGGACCGCAACCCTACCTTTTCCCTCCCCGCGTCTGTGTCGAACGCCCCCACCTCTACTCATCCTGTCACGCTCGCCGACATGGCTCGCCCGCCGATTGTCTCCCCTGGAGGCCTTCCAATTGGAGACTGTGCCACCAACCAGGCGATGCGGACGCCCTTGGCCCTGGGCTCTGCGGGAATAAAGAGGCCGCGCCTGGTATCCTCTGGACGCCGACACCCTACTCTTCGAGAGATATGGTGACCTGTTCTGTTCCTATCATGCCACCCCAGTGGGTTGACCGAGGTGATTAGGCCAGGCCAGGCGCATTTTGAACACCACCCCCGTTTGGGGAGCAACAGGACGGAAACCGTTGAGCGCGGAGTAGCAGGCAGACAGTGCTGTATATGAAGGTCTCGTTAGCCCAACCGACGAGATGATCACCTGCACTTCCTGGAATCGGTGAGTGTTGTTGTTCCTGAGGATCCGTCAGAATCCCAACTTCAAAATGGAAAGAGTCCTCGCGGAAGAGCCGTGGAGCAGCTTCACCAGGACTACGGACACCGGTGCTGGCTCTGTCTCTAGAGCAGCTGTGTCACAGACACCAGCATTTCAAGCACCTATTATTACTTCCTTCGAAGACTCATCGAGAGCTGCTACGAGTGGCTCGGCGAAGTCGCAAATGGCGGCAGGCGAAAGCAAGACCCGCCAAACACGCTGCGGGTTCAGGCTCGACTCAAACGGGACGCACGAGCACAGCAACGACACCGTCCAGCACCACGGCAAGCCCGAACACACCTCCAGTGGCACCGATTCGCAGCCATCAACTCATTATACCTCTCGGTGGCAACAACTCCAGCACTTTGAAGGGCCGCACGAGCACGGCAACGACACCGTCCAGCACCACGGCAAGCCCGAACACACCTCCAATGGCACCGATTCGCAGCCATCAAACCACTCGGCTCGACCTTTTGCTGATTATTCCTCTTGGCGGCAACAACTCCAGCACTTTGAAGGGTCTACGAACCATGACCTGCTGTACATCGGATTTATGTTTGTAGATGGCAAGGCCACGGGCGGGAAGTCATCGCGAAGCGAGAGACGCAGGAACAAGGGAGTGAAAATCCAAATAGAGGCATGATGGCCGCGAAATGGCACTCGGGAAGGCAGTGTTGAGTTGAGCGCGGAGAAGAAAGGTTTGTTCTGAGGGTTGGTGTTGAGATATGGGGCACGGCACACGAGCGGATTGTCACTACGTGACTACAGCCCTCATGTCGTCCTATGGGTATAGACCTTGGGAGCTATTTATGCAACATGTTGAAGCTGAAGCTGATGAACACTTGATAGCCACCTCCTGGCATACCCCGTGTATAGCAGAACAGGTCCAGTGCTGATGGCGCCAACCCCCCCGGCGGAAAAATGCCACGCCCTGCTTAAGACCAGTTTATGATCCTACACAATCAGATGCATCATAACCTCACATGTACTCATAGCTTTTAATGTTCATGTCACACTCCCCAATCTCCCCAGTACCGCTTAACTGAACTAGCTCAGTTGTCAACCCCTATATGGACGTTCTTCTCCCCTTCGGGAATGACCTTTTTCTCTTTTTCGCCCTTCAGGTTCGGCAACTCCTCCACGGCCTCGCCGATAATCTTCAGCGCGCGCTCGATTTCGTTTTGAGTGATGACTAGTGGCGGAGCAAGGCGGATGATGTTCTGATGTGTTGGCTTGGCCTGTATCGATATGTCAGCAAAAGATGCACCCAACGTCGCTGCGACCTTGAATGGCCGGACGAACTGGACCAGGTCGGCAATTTGAACTTACCAGTAATCCCTTCTCCTTCATCAACATGCACAAATCCCACGCACTATGTCCATTTGTCTTCTCCTCATCAATCACGATGGCATTTAGCAGTCCTTTCCCTCTTATCGTCGTAATGAGGGGAGATTCCAGCTCTTTCAATCCGTCGCGGAAGATCTGACCTAACCTCTCGGCTCGCTCGGTCATTCTCTCGTCCCGGACGAGCTCGAGAGCGCGGATGGCGACGGCACAACCAAGCGGATTGCCTCCGTACGTTGACCCGTGTGTACCAGGCTCAACTGTGAGCATGACATCCCTGCGGCCGAGTACACACGAGACCGGGTACATGCCGCCTGAGATGGCCTTCCCTAGTAAAACCATGTCGGGCTTGATACCGGCCCACTCGTGGCAAAGCAGCTTCCCGGTGCGAGCTATGCCAGTCTGGATTTCGTCGCAAATTAGGAGGACGTTGTGCTCGTCGCATAGTTTGCGAATTTCATAGAGGTAGTTGTCGTCAGGAACCACGATACCGGCTTCACCTTGAATAGGCTCAACGAGAAAACCTGCGATCTTGTCGCCGTGCGACTCGAATGACGTCCGGATAGCCTCGACGTCGTTGTAGGGGATCAATTTACCTGTCTTTGGACAGAAGCTACCAACACCAGGAAGGTATGGGCCGTAGTTATCCCGAGACTCGGGATCTGTGGACATGGAAATGGCCGAGAAGGTGCGCCCGTGGAAGTTCTCCGCTACGCTGAGGACGATAGCCTCGCCTTGAGGTATGCCTTTGGATTTGTAGCCCCATTTCCGGGCGATCTTGATGGCTGTCTCAACTGCTTCGGCACCAGTGTTCATTGGCAAGACCATGTCGAAGTTGAAGTACTTGGTGACGAACTCCGCAAAACGAGGGAAGACATCGTTGTAGAATGCTCTCGAGCTCAGCGTCAATGTGGATGCTTGCTCAACTAGAGCCTTGACGAGTTCAGGGTGGCAATGCCCTTGGTTGACAGCGGAATAGGCGGAGAGGAAGTCCAGATACTGGCGGCCTTCGGGATCCCATACTGTTGTCCCTAGGGCCCGAGCAAAGACGACAGGCAAGGGGTGATAATTGTGTGCGGCATACTCGTGCTCGGCATGAATGGTCTCTTCGGACGAGGAGGCGTGGTACTTTGATCGGTGAACACCTGCGTTCACGGCGCCAGCGGGTTGGAATACGGGAGCTGTTGGTTTTAACTGGGTGCCATTGGAAGTGCCATTTGCACTATCACCGGTTGTTGCGGAGGGTGCCATCCTGCTCGACAGCGTGATGTTTTCTCGACCTTTGTAAATGGTAGAGTAATGAGGCGAAGCTGATTGGCTAGTAAAATGGGTTGATGTTGAAGGAACACAGGCCGATTTATTCTTTTCCGACAGTGAAATAATTGTTCTGGCCCTGGCGGAGGCTGCGGGTAACGTCAGAATATGTAGTCAATCATCATGGAGTCCACCTTCGGTCATGTGCAGAGATTTCAATTCAACTTACACAATGGGGACTCTTTTCGCTGTGTATGCTATGCCCCTAAGTGCAGGTGTATCCCTAACGGCAGGAGACTGATCGCTAAGAGCAAGGTTAAGCGTAGCCGCACGTCTGGCCCGCGTAATGTGGGAGGGAGCTAGGCTTCTTGGTTGGTCTGTTGGGAGTGTATGCAAGGGCAAAAGAATGGGCAGAGGAGGGGTTTCTCGAGGGGCAAATGGGAAGCCACCCCGCTCACGACGTCGTTGGCCTTGCAGGCCACCTGCGGCTAAGTGCGGGACCAGCCAAGCCAGGCTCACTGGATCGTGCTCAAGACAGGTGCTTGCTCTGATCCTTGAGCATACTGCAAACAGCATTAGCCATTCTCCGGACGGGTATCTTCAAAGATGGCCGCACTCAAAGGGCCAGGCGCTGCTCAGAAACACGATGGCTCTGGCCTCCGGATCGCCATCGTACACGCTCGGTGGAATACCACGATCATCGACGCCTTGGTCGGGGGCGCGAAGAAGGCCATGCTGGCTCAGGGCGTGAAGGAGGAAAACATCGTCCTCGAATCAGTACCCGGCTCATACGAGCTCCCTCTCGCCGTCCGAGGAATCTACCAAGCGTCGCAAATACAGAGCACAGCGAGCACAGTCGCTGGTGGCGTGGGCAGTCTCGCAAGCGGGATCGGGGACCTTCTTGGAGGCAGCAACTCAACCACAGACTTGCATGGCAGCCTCCAACCAGGTCCGCCGGAGCCAGAAAAGAAAGGGCCGGGGGGCTTGAAACATACCTTTGACGCCATAATAGCCATTGGTGTGCTGATAAAGGGAGAAACAATGCACTTCGAATATATCGCAGATGCGGTGAGCCACGGCCTCATGAGGGTACAGCTGGACACAGGCGCTCCTGTCATCTTCGGCTTGTTGACAGTGCTGAACGAGGGTCAAGGTCTGGCGAGAGCTGGCCTTGAAGGCGGCACAGGAAAGGAAGCCAAGGGACACAACCACGGAGAAGACTGGGGCAATGCAGCCGTTGAGCTTGGAGTCAAGCGCAAGGGTTGGGGAGAAGGCAAGATTGCTGGGACGTGATACAACAAGATTACTCGATGTGCCTGTGTAAGCGCCGAGAGAAGAGAGTTTCGGTGTACGCCCAAGGCTTGCAGCAAGCTCCAGAGCCACGCAGGTAGACCACATACAGCCTCTACCTCTGTAGGTCCCAAAATATCGATCTCTTGACGCATCGAACGCCAATAATGCTACAGTGCCGGAGCGGCAAGACCAACTACTCCTGCATGGCATCCTCTTCCTCATCGTCATCATCGTCTCCTTCCAGACTCTTTTTAGCGACCTTCTCAGCCTCGTCGAGTAATTCTTGTGGCACTTGCTCATGTCGGCCCTTTGTCGGCCCATCCAAGCTGGAGATCCAAGTCATTTCAAGCTCGAACTCCTTGTCCTTGGAGTCCTCATGTGCGACATAAATGATTCTGGCCGCTTCCATAACTGCATCTTTGAGCGTGAGCGCGCAGGTAGGTGAACCTAGGTCTAGCTTCTCCAACTCGGCCTTTGCAGCCTGTCGACCTTTGCCAGTTGCAGCGCCATAGTAGCCCTGGAAACTTTGTCAGTATGATCCTCCGTCCTCATTCTTGTGTGCGTACCCAGTATAGACCACTTGGCTCGACCATGTAGAGGCCAGGACCACCTCGTTCGGTTGTTTGGTCCTCAGACTTGCCTCCCGAGCCAGACTTTGGACCTTCTCCGACTTGACCGTCAACACCCAGCTCAGCTTCAGAGTCCCAGCCTCCCAAGATTGCTGTGATACCGAAGGGCCGTACGCTGGAGTAGAGAGTGTATGCTTGCACATAGCTTCCTATCCTTGATGCCAGAGCGGAGGTGGGAATGGGAGCTTTGTATGTTTGTCTCCAGCTGCTCGCCTCGTCTCTTGCTCTGCTGATGAGGTGTCGACCATCTGGTAATAATCCTGAAGTGACAATGCCTGCGTTGCGGTCGACTGTGGATATCCGTTTGTTGGCACCGGGCTTCAGCAGCTTCGAGGTGATGATCTTCTCGCAGGCCAGAACAACTCCGTGCTTCGTCCGGATGCCAATGCAGGTACCGCCGTTTTCTACTGCTTTTACCGCATATTCGACTTGGAAGTTTCGACCATCGGGTGAGAAGACGGAGTTTGAGAGGTCATAGCCCGTGCCTATAGACGTCTGTAGAAAACGCAATTAGCAAGGTGAGAGGCCAGAACAACATTGGGATACGCACCATTTTGGCAGAGAGCTCTGAGAAGGGATAGTTTAAGAAGACAAGTTCAAGATTAGTGAGATCAGACCGGGACACTCTCAGCACACTGCTTTGGATGTGTAAAGAGTCTCTGTTAACGTGCAACTTTTATTGCTGCAGGCGCGCATTGCACTGGGCAGGCACTCGTGATGCCGCGTTCCTCAGCCTTGTTTCAAGCGCTAACATCTTGGCGCGAGGCTGAAATTGCCCGGAGATTTTAGGTTGGGCAGCGAAGCAACGTGTCATCCGCCCCAGTCCTCGTGTGTCATATCTTCAAACAAGACTCCTTCCTCCTTCGCACTCTCCTCACCTTATCTGATCAAGTACCAAGTCCTCCCTGCCATTCCCGAAGAATTACTCGTCAATTTACGCCAGCTTGTTCCTCACGCTTTGATGTTGAGCTGAGAACTGCCTTGCGTACACCGCCGACTTGCAAGAACTCTGTTCGAAGCCATCCTTACCCCGCTCCTTCCTCCACCCTTCCCATCCTCCCTCCTTTTGACCATATCTTCACAAGCAGCCCGACAGCTTCCTTGTACAGGGCTTCTAGGAATCACCAAACCCCGTGGCCTGGACTTCTGGATCCCTGGACAGCACTCTTTGTTCTGGAACTTCGACCCCGCTTGGACTACCGCCCCCGGATCCGGACACCACTGGCCTGGATCTCCTGGAGCTTCTGTAGCAGAGTGTTGTTAGTTAGTACAATACGAATTTGAAGCCTAAATCCCCGAATTTTTGCTTCCTCCTCTTCCTGCCTGGTTGTCGTTGTGTTGCAGACAAGGGATCTCTGACCACTGGTGTTACCACATCTGCGGTTGTCAGATTTCGGGAGTATGGCGTCCGTCTTCTACAAATGCCACCACTGTGGCCTCGAGACGGATCTCTCGAACCATCTGGCGGCGTTTGAAGAAAACCCTCATTGCAGACAGGTTTGTTCGAATCCACTCCCGGTTCATGACCTTCTGATTCTTTGTGCTAGTGCGGACTATCGGCCTCGGAGAGCGATATCAAGATGCAAGACGACCTCATCAATATGATGACCCGCAATCTCCAGCTCAGCCCCGCTCAGAACGATATGTCCATGCCTCCGACACCTCAAGTCGTCCCCCAGTCCGCACCCATCACGTACATCACTCAACACTATCACCACTCTGCTCATCAAGTACCGAATGATGTACCTATCTCGACCGTCCTCGAACGAGCCAGCATCAATGCTTCGGCCCTATTTCCTTCACAGTTGCAGCTGTTCAAGAACGCAGGTCCCGAGCAGAGAGCAAGGTTGATAGAGCTTTGGCAAATAGCCCCCCCTACTTATGGTAACCAGATGCACCCTGACGACCTCAGCAATTGGCCAGAGACCAGCATAGAAAGAGAAGAGGAAGCTGCCAGGTACCGTCTGCAGATGGTGGAACAAGAGAAGTTGAAGAACCTTTGTGCGTTTCCCGGATATGATACAAAACACAATGCTGAGCCGTACATAGTGCATGGCTATGAGGCGTACCCCAACAGCAACGGGGTCACAGATCTTGGGACTGCAATGATGAAGCAGGAAGAGTACAAGAAATCAGCAGATCCGGCATACAACAGCCGAGAATGGTGGCACTTGTCGGATGAGGAGCCCATCGAGCATCAATACGGTATGCTTCAACAAATGTGGGGTTATGGGATCGACTACTCCGCTGCGAGGAGAAGTGACGGTGATTCGGAGATGTCTTGAACACCCTCCCCAGAGTCGGAAGTATCAGATGATAAAGGTGGCAGCATCGTGTTGGCGTGGGGCTTCGTTCGGGACCTGGTGGTACCAGCTGCATAGATCAGATTGTAGATACTCATAGGCTTCCCTTTGTCCAGGATTTGGCAGATAACAGATGAGTTGGAGTTCCCGCCTGATTTTTCAAATATTTCAACCTTCATAATTCCTGTCTCTTGACGCGCACCTCAAGTCTGTCATGCCGAAGAACAATTTAGCTGTTGCTGTCGTCAATTCGCTAGGGTATTGGCCGAAACGGGATCTCGCACTGCATCCACTTATGTAATTGGAGAAGGGACAAAGGATAGCTCGAGCTAGACGATTAGAGTGCGGCGACGGCACATTGGTCATCTGGATCGAAGGGACTGAGGACAAGACGACATATTGACAAGATTCTGTTGCTGTAGCTCTCCCATCGGTGGGTGGAGACCCGTCGCGAGCGTCTCGACTCAATCTAGCGAGCCCAATCTTCCTCCACGAATGTCTATTGTCCCATCCTCTTTCTCGCCACAAGGTCGGAGCCAGGTTGCAGAGCTCAGGATGGCCTCTTCGATGAGTAAAAGAACGCAGGCGCGAAATGAACGGGAGCTCCATCAGTTACTGTCAGTCGCTGGAAACTCGCAGTGCGCCGATTGTGGTGCGAAGAACCCGGCATGGGCGAGTTGGAATCTCGGCATCTTTCTATGCATGCGATGTGCCTCGTTGCATCGCAAGCTGGGAACCCATATATCCAAAGTCAAGTCGTTGAGCATGGACACTTGGACCTCTGAACAAGTTGATGTGAGTTTAATATGACCTTCGAGTGAGCGCGCATTCATTGACCGGGTCAATAGAGCATGAAGCGTAACGGCAACCATGCAGTCAATAAAGCGTTCAATCCCAAGAACAAGAAACCTGACATGCCGCTCGACGCCGATGAAGTAGACTCGGCCATGGAAAGATTTATACGGAAGAAGTACCAGGAAAAGAGTCTGGCAGATGGAAAACCAGAGCCTCCCCAGCGAGACGACAATTCACCTACCGCTTACCCTCCGAGACCGCCTCTTGCAGACCCGGACTCACCACCACCTCCTGTTCCTACAAAGAAAGGAAAAATATTTGGATTTGGTCTGAGAGCATCGTCATCGGCATATCCCTTCTCCAAGTCCGACAAGAAGAAACGATCACAAGAACCTCGCGTGGATAGCGCGTTCCCGATATCTACCAGAGGCTACGATTCCAGAATGGACGACGCGCGCTATGAGATGACAGACTCGGAGCTAGAGAAGAAGTTGGCTGCCTTGCGAGACATGGGCTTCACAGAGACGGACCGGAACACAAGCCTCCTGCGACGATTGAACGGCAATGTGGAGAGGGTTGTCGAGACTCTCGTTCGACTCGGGCCTCGAGAGAATGGAGACACTGCTTCGAGGAAGAATGCGAGGTCAGCTTCGGCTCAAGAACCCACCTCTGCTTCTAGAGCTCCTGAACCATCCTACAACCCTTTCACACAGTCTGCGAATCAGCCTACAGTCGGCCTGTCACTGAGCAAGCCACAAGAGCCCTCGACTCCGACAAGCACGACGACCTTCGGAAGCAACAATCCCTTTGCTCCGCCTGACCGTACGACAACTGGGCTGGAGCAATCGTTTCAATCAATGCAGGTATCACAGCAGCCCCAACAAGCATTGTTTCCTCACAGCACCGGGGGTTATCCCAGTCAACCGGCCCCAATACAGGATCCTCGTCTCCAGTATTCGATGACGCCTCCAGTCACGTCGACGCAGTATCAAGACTTCGTGGCTTCTCCCCCAGCGCTTCCCGTCCCCAACAATCCTTTCTTCCAACCCACCTCACTTTCAGCTCAGTCTACAGGAAACAATCCGTTCCTGCCCCAATCCCAAGTGCCTCCGTCTCCATCGACAAATCCATTCCTAAATCAGGGCTTCGTCCAACCACCACCACAACCGCCGCAAAGGCAGGTCTCGCTGCCAGCAAGCTTTAATCCTTTTGGCATTCCACCTGCCCAGTCCCCGCCTCTTCAACAGCCGCAATTCCAATCACAAGACCCCTTCGCAGCAATTCCGCAGCAGACAATGCAGCAACAGAATGATCCTTTGCGGACACAGTCCGCACAGCAGCAAGCTCAGCCAGCGGGTTACCAAACAGCACAAGCTCCATTTGCCTTCCCCAACTCCCAGTATGCTCAAGGTCAACCACAGGCGCCGCCCCAGCAGCAGGTCCAAGCACACACACCGCAATACCAACAACAGCCGCAACCCTCTTCCTACCAACAACAACCAGAACAACAATTCCCACAACCATCCCAGCAGCCATTCCAGCAGTTCCAGCACACGCCTCAGCAAACCGGTCGTCACGACAAATCTTCCATTCTCGCGCTCTACAACTACCCCCAACATACATCTCAACGCCTCGCTTCCATCCCCGAACCAGCAACTGAACAGCAGCAGCAGCAGCAACAACAACAACAACAACAACAACAACAACAACAACAACAACAACAACAACAACAACAACAACAACAACAACAGCAGCAACAGCAACAGCAATATCAACAACAATTCTTGCCAACGCCATCAGATCCATTTGGGAATTTGCCGTCACCGAAACGCAGCGCGACCATGCCGGTCAGCTTATCGAACATGCACTCTGCGGGCGGAAGCGGGAATCGGAATCCTTTCATGGCGAATGCAAATGCTGCAACCCAGAACACGGGTGTAAACATGAATCCATTCGGTGGTGGCACGAGTCCCTTCGCATCACCTGCGCCGACGCCGAGTCTACAGGCACAATCCCAACCTTCACCATTCGGGCAAGCTCAAAACCAACAATTCCAGCCGCAATACACGCACAGCCCATCGAATCCGTTCGGCCAAGTCCAAGAGATTGGCCACGGCTTCGTCACCGGCGGTGGCTTAGCTGGCACGACGATAAACTACAGCCAAGGACAAGCCTTTTCCACGCAGCAGCGACCAGTGCAAGGGATTGCAGCTCGACATGCGAGTAGCGATAGTATGGCGGTGAACAATCTGGATGGAGGAAGGCACAGTCCCGACGCTTTTGCGAATTTAAGTGCACGGTATGGATAAGGTGGAAGCGCTGAGAAATAAAGGGAAGCTGATCTGGGAGGTGCCAGATGAGCGCACGAGGATATGATGCGATTTGACAGGATGGGGCTAGGGAGAGGACAGGGATGGGCCATCGGTTTGTATATTGACGACCTGTGTGGGCGTGTGGATATGCTATGAGGGAAGCAGGGAGCTGGGCAGCGGGCGTGATAATGAGTGCTGTGTCGCAAAATTTCCTTTTACGGTCTTTACGCAGAACCAAATATGATGATCTTGATGACCCTCTGAACTGCCCGGAGTCGACGTGGCTCAACCAAGCAAGCAAGTCCTATCTGTATCTTGACAGCTTACAACCTCCATGGGAGGTACTGTCTGCAGTGGAACTACTCGCCAGCCTCAGCAGGTCGTCATCAGTCGGCTTCTGGCTCTCTGTGTTTCCAAAACGGCTTCTCCACGACCCGTCTGAAGGGTTCGGTTTCTTCCTTCTGCTTGTTCGTCTTCTTCGTCTTCTTCTTCTCGGCCTCTATATTTCCCTGATTCGCGGGCCTTCGTCCCAGGATTTTCTGCCCACTGTTGCCTCCTTCCTCGGTCTCGGCCTCTTCAGCTCCAAGCGCTGCATGCTTCCGCACACCGCTGCCACTAATGTTCTCGGCCGACCGTGCCTGCAGTGCTGGATCCAAACACCAAACAACCACGTCGCCTGCTCTCCTCCAATCGTCATGCCACTGGGAATTAAACACCCGCCAACACTCCGCGTACGCACTGCCCCTCAATGAAGCCTGCATCGTAGGCTCCAACTGGGCGAAGAAGACGAGGTAATCAGGCCAGGGTTTCCGCCCCGCCCGCGTGGCCCAGTAATGTTCTTCACGCTCCCTCGCCAGCACGTCAGCGGGGAGGGTGTCTATCTTGTGCCCCGAGGCCCGATAAGACGGTGGTGCATGCACCCCCTGGGCCCGCTCGTCGGGTTGCGAAGACAATGGCATGTGGCGGCCCATATGCTTCTTGATCCACATGGCGGGATTGGCGTAGAACTGGTCCGCCTCGTCCACGTACGTCTGCTTCTCCGTCTGGTTGAGGTCCAGCGGTGGTTCGCACGTCAGTGCCCAGCCCCGGATGCCTGCTTCGCTGGAGGTGGGTGGATATTGCAGGTGAGAGCGCCAGGGCGTGGAGTGGCAGGGCATTAGTGTGCCGACGGTCATGTTGGCGTGCCGTCCGAGGTACTGCGATTCGAATTCCCCGCGGAGGTATGTCGTGAGCGAGATGATGCCCGAATTGTGGATCTGTGTGGTGTAGTACGCAATTGCAGCATTGAGGGCCAAGATGGACAGAAGGATCGGTCGTCGCGTCAAGGCCGGTTGTGTAGAGTTTGAGGTTCGCGCCGGGCGAGAGACAAAGCAGGTCGACACTGGCAAGGCGGTTATGATGTGCAGGGCCGGAAGGAGGGGGTAGATGAAGCGGACTTCCTTGTGCGAGATGAGTGAGAATGCGGCAGGCATGAGGAGGCATATTCTTGCGAGCAAGCGCGCCGCGACATAGCCTGCTGGAGTGGCGTCTTCGATCGGTCTATCCTTGCTCGGTTGCCAGACGCGGTACAGTCCGACTAGTGTGAATGGGAGTGCGGTCGTCAGCAGGAGAGGATAGCCCTGCGTCATGTAGTAATGCCAATCATTGTTCCCGTAGAACGAAGCCAACGACTGGAAGACGTTGACGCGCAGGAAATTGACCGGCGGGAATACCCACGCGTTGTAGAAAATCCGATCAACCACGGCCGAGGAGAGCAAGATCGTACTTCCGCAGAGCAGTGTTTCGCGAGCGAACAGCTTTTTCTCTTCGAGTGGACCACTCCAGTTCCGAACAAATGTATACCAGCTGATGACTATCCAGATGAGTATATTCGTCGGGCGTAGAATCACCGCGACGGCCGCGCAAAGCAGGCTTCTTCTAAGCCAGGTGACTTCATCTGTCGAGGTGTTTTCCTGGGCCTGCATGTCTCGATTGCGGACGCCATGCTCGTCAGAGTCCGCGGCAGTTACATCGCGCTTACGGAGTGGCATTGCCCAGTGCCATGGCCAGTTGTACAGAGCGATGACTGTGAGTGTTGTTTCCAGCGAGTTGGAGAAAGTTCGTACGGAAGAGAACCATTGCCACGGACTGACGACTGTCAGAGCGAGCGCGCTCAGTGATGCAGGGGACTGAGCTCCATAGACGGAACAGGCGAGCTTCCAGGTGTAGAAGTCGGTCAGCGCGGCGAACAAGGCTTGCAATACCTTCGGCGCAGCAAGCAGAACCTCCGCTCGAGAATGACGCTGTAACTTGAGGAGCTCGGCGAGCAAATCTGCAAACTGGTAGCATATCCCAAAGACTGCGGGGTGTATCGCTGATCGCAGATGGTGCTTCCACTCCTGTTGTTCTTCATGAGCTTGGGTTCGTCGCAACGCCGGAGATTCCTTTATATCGCACCCAAGTTATCCATGCTCCCGCTTCTTTTCCGAACGCCCATTGCCATGCTGGCTCTAAAGCTTGAAAGTACTCATCCGGCTGGAAGAACGTCTGCACAGTCAGAGCATTGATGAGGCGAAACGCGATCAAAAACAGCAGCACATTTTGCGATTCCATTCGACGCCACCGTTGCCGTTCTGGCCTAGATAGAGTCGACGTGGCCGCATTGGCCGTGGCGCCAGTGGCATTCTCTGCACCATCATTGACAGCAGCAGGCCGTTCTAGTGGCATTGCTTCCCGAGGCGTCACAATCGGTCGCTATAGAAGGACAGGAGTCTCTAAGAGTCAATGGACGCTTGAAGGGTCCCAGACACGACGCGTAGAGTTCTCCACTTTCTCAGCCTGAGCGACAGGCAGAGTTAATCACAATGTTCCGCGAATAACCACAGACCGCGGACAAATAAATTGGTATTCTTCTATTGGGTATTCACATCTGATGGTACCTGGATACTTCTACTCCCGGCCATGATTCTGTCCCCAATTGCCCAATTGCTCCCTTCAAAATGATTCCCACCCCCGCCTGGTTGGCCATCCCAACGCCGCACTTACTCGACAGTAACAGATTTGGCCAAGTTACGCGGGAAATCGACGTTCAGGCCTTCAGCAACAGCAAGCCAGTAGGCAATCAACTGCAGAGGGATGACATTCAGCAAGCCCTGCAAGAGATCTACCGTCTGAGGGACTTCGATGAGCTCGGTCTTTGAAGGAGGGAACTCCGGATCGTCCTTGTTGCAGATCACGATGGGCCTACCACCGCGTGCAATGACTGTTATAACGTTAGAATGGACACCGAGGTGGGAATCAGCTGGTGCTTACCTTGTTGATATGCGTTTAGGGACTTGGCGAAGATGGTGTCCCGGGTCAAGATCATGATGATAGGCAAATTCTCGTCGACCAAGGCCAAAACACCATGCTTGAGCTCCCCAGACATGACTGCCTCACAATGCAGATATGAGATCTCTTTGATTTTCAGGGCTCCTTCCAGGGCGGTCGAATACTGGCTGCCACGGCCGAGCAAAAGCAGGGATTTCTGGTTCTGCAAGAATTTGGCGCACATCTCCTTGATCGAATCGTTGAGTTTGAGGATCTCACGAAACTGTTCGCTGACCTTGGAAAGGCCGTCAATGATCTCTGCGCGGCGAGCTGCCTTTGAAGCACGGTCCTCGCTCAGAGACAAGGCGAACATGATCATCGCCACAAACTGAGACGTGTAGGCTTTCGTGGACGCGACACCGATTTCAGGTCCGGCGTTGATGTGGACACCGCAGTGGGTGAGCATTGAAATGGACGAGCCGACCACGTTGACAATACCAACGGTCAATGCGCCGCGCTCCAAGCAGTATCGGAGTGCCATCAATGAATCGGCAGTCTCCCCGGACTGTGACACAAACACGCAGGTATCGTCCCTGAACACCGGCGCCTGTCTGTCGAGGAAATCTGAGGCCAACTCGACCGCGATTGGGATTTCTGTCAGTTCCTCAAAGGCTCCACGAACAGCCATGCAAGAATGGTAACTTGTACCGCAGGCAATGAAGATAAGTCTTCTGCATCTGCGGATGGTGCTCATGTATTGTCTGAGGCCGCCGAGAGTAACAGTCTTGTTGGCTACGTCCAAACGACCACGCATGGTGTTGACAACTGACTCGGGTTGCTCGAAGATTTCCTTCTGCATGAAGTGGTCGAACTTTCCCTTCATGATCTCTTGAAGCTCAAGCTCGATTGTCTGGATTGCACGGACATTGCTAGTGCCGTCGTCCTTTGTCAATCTATGAATGTTGAGCTGACCGTCGTGGATGTGAGCAATATCATCATCCTCGAGGTACAGAACCTTCTTGGTGTGTTCGACCAAGGCCGAAGCGTCAGAAGAGAGGAAGAACTCGGCGGGTTGAGGCATGCCATCGTCTGACAGGAATGCTCGTGATTGAGATCGGTGAAGGAGGGACTTATCCGGGGGTGCGAGAAGGCCACTGGGAGCCAACAGTCCGTTTGCGGACTTCTTGACTGCAACATTATGATTGGCGACCTCAGCCGCCAAAGCACCGCCTTCTTCACCATACTCAACATCGACGAAGTCGACCTTCATCTTCTTGGCGGTCTTGACACCCACCACCAAAGGAGAACCCTTGCGAGCGGCAATGCACTCGTGGGGGAAATGGACCGACTTCATAAGCAGGCCAAATGCCCCCTGAAGCTCTTTGATGATGGCCTTCCCGAGGGTAGTGAAGTCAATGTCTGGGTGTTGATCGTAAAGGTATTTGGCGAGTTTTGCAATGCATTCGGTATCGGTATCAGTCTCGAACTTGAAGCCCTTGCCTTCGAGCAAAGCCTTCAGCTCCTTGTAGTTTGTGATGATACCATTGTGGACAATGGCAAACTCCCACTTGGGGTCAGATCTACTACCAGTCAGTCATAGCTCGTCAATGGTAGGGAGGACTCGGGCTGACCGGTGAGGATGGCAATTGAGTCTGGACGGCTGGCCGTGGGTGGCCCATCGAGTGTGCGCAATACCGCAGTGAGAGTCGAAGACCTTGGTCATGTCGACACCAGACTGTGCAACCATCTCTCGGAGTTTGGCCACCTTGCCCACCTCTTTGAATGCAAACACCTCATTCTTTTTGTCGCCGTCAATTGCCAGACCGGCCGAGTCGTAACCTCTGTACTCTAGACGAGAGAGGCCTGGAATGTCGCCGTCAGATGACAAGCTTGAGGCGACCGTTAAACTGGGTTGACATACCATTGAGCAAGGTATCGAGGATGAACTTGCGGTCCTTCTCCACCAAGTAGTTGATGTAGCCGAAGATACCACTGTCCACAGTCAGCATGTCCTACTGTGCTCCCCTTGACCGGATATACGAACCACATCTTGCAAATTATTCAAGCGTACTTCTGGACAGATTGTACTGTGCTGAGGAAGTGTAGTGAGTGTGAAGAAGCACTGCTCGCCTTCTTTGTGAGAGTCGTGTTCGTCTCAATGGACAAAGGAAGGATAGACGGTCCGTGCGAATAAAGGAGGGGAGGGGCACAGGCAAGGCCGAGGTCAAAATGAAGCTCGGCGAGGATGAAGGAGGGATTTGTATAATATTTCAGGGCAAGCCAGAGGGGAGGAGATCAGCTCAGCGAATGTGACGAGGAAGGAAATGGCTAGGTGGTGGTTGCGCAGGCAAGTTCGTAGGTGTTTATTGCTGACGGTCGGGCTGAAATAATTCGAGCCTCGACTGAACACGCATCAAGTCTCGGACGCGGCCCACGCATCAGAGGCGCATATGGACGGGGCCCCTAAAGACGCAACTCCAGGGTCCTGCCGCTACGGCCTCGCATAGCATCCACTTGATAAGCCTGAACAAACCCCATCGGCACGCTTGCACTGCATAGCAACGCCTGAAATTCCCTCTTGGCAGGAACACTTGCGGAAAGGAGGGAGCAGCAGGTTTCCAGTCCGAATCCCCAAGGCTCTAAGCGGGGCCTTGCAGGTCGTGCGGGCTCCGATCTCAAGTGCGGGCTCCCAATCATCGAGCCATCTGTGACTGACAGCGCCTGCTGTTCGAGATGTTGTCGCTGGTGGTGAAACAGAGCTCTGCTGCCTGCTCCACACCTTTGTGCCACGGTCGCGTAGCTTTGGTTAGTGACTCGCCAGTCAATTTTAGGTGCACAGTCAAATTCATCGACTGCTCAAGTCATCTGGACAGATCCGGAGATGGTCGCATCTACTTTCCATGCAGACGCACCACTGAGCACGCTGATGGCGGCAAGCGAAGTTCACGTTAGCACCAAACGAGCTTCATCGTGTTCTCAAGTGCCACTTGGGTAAGACCAAAGGCCTCGGAAGATGGCCACCAGTGGGCCAGTCGGTGGCTGAGTCCAAAAATATGGACTTGGTCAGCTCCCCCTGTCTAAGGTTGTGAGACGTCACCACCATCCCCCTCTTCGGCTTCCTGAGACAGCTTGGCCCCCAAGATCTTGTTGCCCCGTTTCAGCGAGCGGATCAGCTTCCTTCTGTGCACGCCCACAGGTACTTTGGAATAGGGGTTACGGATCAGTAATCCAATTGTCCTCCACGCCCTGCGGCTCGTACATTTCTCGCAATATATTCTATTCTCGTCGAGGACACCTAATCATACCGACCCGTATGCTACGAAGCACCGCGGCAATGTAGAGCAGCTTGCTCGCGCTACTCTACGGACCACCACCCATGGCTCTGACCATGTTCGCAAACATCTCCTGGCGCTTGGTCTCGAAGGCTTCGAATGCTCGTTCAGCTGTCCCAACCGGGACCTGGTCCTTTCCACTTGCCAGTCCTGTGTATGCCTACGACGCTAGATCAGCACCGCGTGAGCATCGTAGGACGAAAGACATACCTTGTCGATGAATTCCTTAAGAGGCATCCCGATCTGTCGACCATTCTTGATATCGGGCTGATGCTTCTCATCATGAAGTTCTGTCTGAACTGCTGGAGGATACAGCTCGACCACTTTGATGTTCGATCCCTTCAACTGTTCACGAAGACAGAGCACAAACTGGTGCGTTGCGGCCTTCGACGCACAGTAATTGGAACAACAAGGTATGGGAACCATGGCCAGTCCAGAGGTGACGTAGACCAATGCGCTTTCTTTGCCTTCTTTGCCGTTCTTCTGGAACAACGGAAGGAAAGCCTTGGTCAGCGCCAGATGAGAGATGTAGTTCGTTGTGATTTCAAGATTGAGGGTGTCAACATCTATCGAGTCAGGGTCACTGAAATCCGTCTTTCGTTGAATGCCCGAGTTCAAGATGACACAGTCGACATCTGGGTGAGTACTGATGACGTTCTGAGCAAAGTTTGGGACAGCTTCGAGCTGGGTGATGTCGAACGGGACGGCCTGGATCTTCTCATGACCGTATTGCTCCACCAGCTTCTGCAAATTCTCTTTACGACGACCGACAGCGACCACGAACGAACCATTATCGACTAGTCTCCTGGAAAGAGCCTCACCAATTCCTATGCTGTCAGTTTTTTGGTCTAGGTAAACTCGGATCATCATCCATACCGCTGCTTGCTCCTATAACAACGACTTTCTTATACGGGAATTGCATGCTGACTAGCCAAGAAAAGCAATCTGCAAGCAGATGCAGCAGACGAATGTCGTTTTTCGAAGATCACATTAGGGACGAGAGACGAGTCACACTCAGAAGCCGGTAGGCGCAACTCCCTATAACATTGACCTGGTCCTGTGTTCAGACATGTTGACATCATTACACGCACCAATTGGAATATTGCAAGTGAAATCCTTGATGTGCCTTAGAGCACAACTGCCGAAGTGGCTTACCTACCAGTGGGACAGGGCGAATCTTGAGGAAGTGCGATGAAAAATTGGTCCTCACTGCATTGTCACTCAGTTGTGTAGATATACAAGACCTTCAGGCCGCCTCTTTCTATGTATGCAGGTCATGCGAATCCACACTGCGAGGAAGGTCACGTGGCGGGGAATGTCCGGGCGCAGGCAAAGTACCCGTACTCTCTTGGTGAACCAAGGTCAAGGTCAAATATGTGCGATGGGAGCTCCTTCAAGAGTGACGCAGCGTAGATTGCAATGTTTCCGTGGTGAAGCGACCGCTGAACCAAGCTTGAGAGGCTGACCTAAAAAGTCTCTCAATCGAAGGGGCAAGGAACGGAGTGAGGTAGGTGCCGTATGAATGTTATAATGGGCCAGGCCCGTGGAACAAGTCTCGTGTCATCTGCCTGGGTAGAGTGCTCATAGTCAATGCATTATTATTGCGCAAGGCCAAACAAATTATCAACGAGCTGGAATGTGTTTGCGGCTGGTGAGAATGTTCAGCGCAGGCGCGCATCTCAGCTGCCCTGTTCAAGTTTTCGCTTCGGGTTGACCGTTGTCGATCGCCTGCCGAGCCTCTAAACCAAACGTGGATTGGCCTCTCCGTGAACTTCGCTCACAGTGCAAACGCTTGCTCGCAAGTTCGAGGTGCAGGCGCAGGCACAGACACTACAACCCTCCACGTACACCTGGATTGCCTCTCCCTTCGCTTTCCGTTGCCATACCGGACACTGTCACCTTGACTTCGCCTCGGAACGCCTCCGTGCCAACTATTTGGAGGCCTCACACTGCACCGGACGCCAATTTTGCCGACTGCGCTCTCTGGCCAAACCGGCCCCCTTCCGACCTGAGCCCACTGACGCGTTGAAACCTCCAGCCCACATCACGGTCAACACCACGCCTGCGCTGCATGCCTAGACACTTTCACAATCTCGCCGACTTACTGAGGAGGGTGCTTGTGAAGATGAGCGCGCAGCTGGCGTCGTAACCAAGGACATGTCGCGCCCGCAGGGCACTTCCTCTCATTCCAAACTCGCTGATTTCTTTCCCACCGCCCCCAGCGTCATCCAGCAGCGAAAATCCTCGAAGCTGCCTGACCTCGACAAATCCAAATTGCGCCGTCCTGATGAACGCGCCGAAGATGCCAACGCCAAAGAGAACCATCTTCGGCACGCGCTGAACTCGTCGTCGACCGCATCGCATCCGCTGTCACCCGCGAAACAACACCACCTGGCAAAGATCGAGGACACCGACCACTGCCCAGGCGATCTTCTCAATGGTGTTGGCTCCGCAAGCTCGTCCAGCACCGCATCGTCGGTGTTTAGTGCCGCTCTCGCAAATGCGGCCATGCCTGGCGCAAATCATCTCAACATCAGCACTCTGACCCCTCTCACAAGCTCCGACTCCCCTCCAAATGGTAAACTCATAAGTCCAACTGGTGATTCTGGCTCTCACACTGCAATGGATAGCAGCAAACCTGCCTCCTGCCTGCATCAAGGTTCTATGACCCCTCTCCACACTCCTCCTAGCCGTCGACGAACCGCCCGTGACTCCAATTCCGATGTCAAAGGGAGCAAATGCACCTACGATCCGGAACTGGACAAAACCCTCAGTTCCAAAGACAAGCGCAAGCTGAAGCCTCAGTTTGAAGACTTTGGAACAAAACCCGAATATAACTTCCTACCACCGGACCCTCGATTATCCATCCCGAATTATACAAAAGGTGTGGTTGGCAAAGGCAAAGCAAAATTTCGACCTGCCCCATACAACCTGAAGTCATGGGTGCCAGATGCTGCGACTGCAGTTGCGCCGCCTCCGGCCACTACCGTCGTGGTCACTGGCTTTGACCCCATGGCCCCTCTTTCGCAGATCAACGCGTTGTTTTCGAGCTTCGGTGAGATAGAAGATCTGGACAACAAGACGGACCCCGTCACCGGGAGGTTTTTGGGCATCTGCAGCATAGCATATCGAGACTGCGCCTCCTTCCAGGGCGGAGGTCCTATATCTGCCGTCCTCGCTGCCAAGACCGCATACCTAGAGGGGAAACGAGGCCAAAGGATAGGCCTCAAAACAGTCCAGATCGTGATCGATAGGGACGGCTCCGTCACGGAGAAAATGGTGGAAAGGGCGATTGCGCTGCACCGAAAAGAGAGTGGCTTTACAAACCAGCCGCGCATACAACCTTCCCCTTCCCCAGTATCGACACCCGCGGCAGTGCAATCGCCTGCTGGCTACGCGAAGTCTACGGGACCGCCGCCTACTGCGCCAAAAGGCCCTTCAGGCAAGCCTTCTCTACGACCACAGTCCACCTTTCCCAGCACATTCCCCATTCCTGCGAAACCAGAAAGGCCAACCAAATTGGCTGCGCCTTTGGCCATGAATACGGCGACCACCACCTCCGCTGCCACCCTCGTCGAGACTACGCCCATCGCAGAGACGTTGAAAGCACCTTACGTCTTCATTGCGCATTGTTACGTACCTGTCATGACCACTACGATTCCACATCTGAAAAAGAGATTAAGGATGTATGATTGGCGGGAGGTTCGATGCGACCAAACCGGATACTTCATTACCTTTGAACAATCGCGGAATGGGCAAATGGAGGCAAAGAAGGTCTTCCACGGCTGTCACATGCAGCCGTTGTTTACCTATGTGATGAATCTGGAACTACATCTCAATGGCAACCACAAAGCAATAAGCGCGACGGATCCTGCACCTCTGCCAACATCAGTCACATCAACCGGGCCAGTTGATTTTGTGTATTCGAAGCAAGCTTACAGATTGAGAAAAGAGCACGACCTTGATCTCGAGGAAGAGAAACGACAGCGCGCTAGAGATCTGGATCCCTCAAGGGCTGTGGTGCAACTCGTTATTCAGGAATTGAGGGATAAGCTGCTTGAAGATGTCAAATCACGCATTGCTGGCCCTATTCTGTATAATTATCTGGATCCTGGCAGGCATGCGGAGAGGCGGAGGGCGCTTGGTCTAGACGATCCTGAAGGCACACGGAGACCAGGTTATGGCACTGAGGGTTCTCAGACACCAGATTCGCGCCTGGGCATCGGCCGACGACCTCTTGGAAGCAAGAATCTCAACATTCTTTCGTTGCCGAAAATTGGCAAGAGGCCAGGTGCCGGGGGTTTAATTGGATATCGTGATGAGAGAAAGAAAGCGGCGCCGAGACAAAATGTCCGGTCACTATTCCATCAGCTATCTCAGTTCCACGACGAGGAAGATTCGGAGGACGAGCGCAGGACATCTGCTACTCGAGATACCGAAGATCTCGAGAGCCGTCCTCCAAGCCGGATGAGTATGACCTCCGTTTCCGATGATGACGATGAACTTTTGCGCAAAGCAACCAAACGCCGACTCCATGCTCGAGAAGAATCGGAGATGGGTGACAGCGTGGTTAAGGATGAAGTTGACGTGTCGAGGCAAACGGCAGAAGATCTCATTATTGCCAAGCTGGAGCGGAACATTTATGAAATGTCTCCGTTCTCAAGGAAGCGGAAGAGGCTGGTCCAAGAGCTTGAAGCTCGGAAACGCCAGAAGGCCGACGACGAATTGTTTGGCGTAGGTCAGAACGAGTTCGAACGCGAGCAGTCTGAAGATGTCAAGGTCGAAACTCCTGTCGAAGCCACGCCGGACGTCGAGTCCGATGCTACCAAGATCAAGAAGCCGAGGCCCAAAAAGAAGACTAAGAAGCAAATTCGCGAAGAACAAGAAGCGCTGCGACAAGCGCAAGCCGAAGCTGAAGCCGCTGAGGTGGTGGATAATGTTTTGGAATATGCCGAGGAGGAAGAAGCGCTCGCAGAAGCGGCTGAATGGCGGCCAGAAGTGGAATGGGGTGTATCTGCTGAAGAACCTTTGCCTACTGTGGATGACGACGAAGACATTGTTCCTGACCTCAGAGGTTGGCAAGCCAGTCTATTCGATGCAGAAGATCTCGAGTATCTGGCAGCCGCCATGAAATCGAAGAAGGCTATGGACATTGGTGATCCAATGGCATGGGCCTGGAAACAGGAACGAATACGCAATCTCAGGCCTGGAACTCAACCGGGGGCCCTTAGGACGGACCCTGCTATTGATGGATACTATGTCCCCAACCAAACGGGGTCGGCGAGGACGGAGCCTATCCGAAAGATCCTCGAGTCTGAGAAGTCGAAATACTTGCCTCATCGTATCAAAGTCCAGAAAGCAAGGGAGAAAAGGGAGGCCGAAGCGAAGAAGGACCCTGGCAAGCTACCAGTGGTGGAACTCCCCAAGGCTTCCTCTCGCGGGAAACGTGCCGATGATCGACGGACGGTTAAAGATCTGGATCGACAGCGTGAGATGTTGCAGAGTATGGGTGAGGACGCTGACGTGTTGCGCTTCAATCAACTTCAGAAGCGCAAGAAACCGGTCAAGTTTGCTCGGTCCGCTATTCACAACTGGGGACTGTACTCCCTCGAGCGCATCCAGGCCAGCGAGATGATCATCGAGTACGTTGGCGAAAAGATTCGACAAGAAATCGCCGATCTGCGCGAGATTAAATACACCGAGAGCGGCATTGGTAGCAGTTATCTCTTCCGTATCGATGAAGGGACTGTCGTGGATGCAACCAAGAAGGGTGGTATTGCCAGGTTTATCAACCACAGCTGTTCGCCTAATTGCACCGCTAAGATCATCCGGGTTGGTGGCACGAAACGAATCGTCATCTACGCGCTGAGAGATATCGAGAAAGGTGAGATTGAACTTTGAACGCATGAAATGAGGAAACTAACACGGGTCGCAGACGAAGAACTGACATACGACTATAAATTCGAGCGTGAGCTTGGCAGCGACGATCGTATCCCGTGTCTCTGTGGCTCGGCCGTCTGCAAAGGATTCCTCAACTAAAGAGCGGGAGTCCAAGTATCGGTGGCGTTTCTTCGGTTGGCCGTGTTCTAGCATTGCGAAGGCATGTGGATGGATTCTCGGGCCGGCGTTCTTACTTTGCAGCATGATGGAGGTTGGCATGAACATTCAACAAAACGCACGCTTCGCACTTAGGACAAGTCGAAGGGGTTATCACCAGCGAACGGATGCCGATGGTCGAAGTGACAGCGGTAAACTTACAGGGGTTTAACTCAACTCAACTACCCGAACATGACCGACAGGGAAAGGGAATTGACGCCGGTGGATGAGCGCTGGGCCCAGCCATGTTTCTCTATTGTATAATCTGGCCAACTTACGGCGACGGCGACGGCGACTGCAAGAGCGACAGCCCAGCCCAGCGTTTTGTAGGTAGGCTTCCTGGTGAGGCCTCTTGCGTTGGGTTGCTTTGCGATGCAGCTTTTGCTCTGCGTGCTTGCGCGTACATAGATAGTTGAGAATGTCCCTACCACATTTGGGTGGGATTTGGACGAGTACTCCTGTTTGCTTCTTCGTCACTGGATGCACCGAAGGAGAGTTCCTGCTGCCGAACTCGCTTCTTCCTCCATATCCATCGATCGGGCCCTTGCTGATCTCGGCCACGATCCGTTCTCATACTCACCAGCTTTGAGCAGACCATTCTCTCCCAGCGACAAACCTTCCCACTCCGGCTACCTTAATCCCTCCTGGTACATGATCTGGTCCTGTGATGCTCAACCTTATCTAGACAATCAGTGTGGCCATTGGTTCCTCCAACGATCCTGGCGCCAGACAGGCGGGAAATCTACAGCCCCAAGAGGTTTCCTGGTGTGTAGTTGTCAAGAAGACCAAGGAACAGCTGCTGTCCACGTATCGCCCTTTCTTGCTATATGATCCATGGCGCGTGACTGTGTAGTCTTCATTTCATTTCATCCATTCGGAGGTTCATTTGTCCATCGTCCCTGTCATCGCTGCTTCAGGAGCACCACCCGCTTTATTCCCATATCACACCAAATGCGCAGGTAACAGGAAATTAGCCACCCCTTCTTTAATAGGGTATTCGAACCCGCAATTCCCGCAGACGAGTTTCCCTTCCACGACGCCCGTCTCCAACAGTAGAGCGTGTAATTTGCTCAAGACCTCTTCGTCGACCTCTTTCTGCGGCCCCTCGACGTCCATTCCCTCGGCTTGTTCCGCGGTGTCGTCGTCAAGTGGATTCTGCGCGGGGAGCATGCTCCCGACACCTAATTCTGTGGCTGTCGTGGTCAAGGCTTCCCAGTTCACGCGCGGTAGGATGTTGCGGATGAATAGAGGGTTGAAGTCGATGTCGGTGCGTTCGAGGATGGCGTCGCGGAAATGTAAAGGGAAGGAAGCGGAGGAGGATTTGCAGGCTTTGACGGCGCAGGTGAGGAAGTTTGTTGTCAAGAGTTTCATTTTGGGATTTTGTAGAGAGCCGGCTGACTGATATGGCGGGAGACGAGCGTGATTTCGTCTACGAGGTACGTGAGGAGTGTTGCTGAGTCGAGTTGTGTGGAAGGTGGAAGTGGAAAGTGGTTTGCGGAGAGAAGAGGGAACATTTTACTGCCTTTCTTTGTCTTCGGAAACAAAGTTTGATATTCCAAGATGGGCGAATTCACAAGGTCTAGACGGATCGAGGTGCAGCAGAGTCTACGAGAAACTAAAGACATTGAAATACGACGGTGTGACAAACGACACTACTCGATATGAAGTCTCGCAGACACCGCAGGGCTACTTGGGTCTACACTGTCCACGCAAACCTAACCGAAGGACCCAACCCACAGCATCAGCAGGCTTCCTGTCCGTCCAGGGTAAAGGTCGCCAGGCTTCTCTACGAACCCCATTCCATCGGAATATCGTCCTTTTGTCCCATGATCAATTACAAAAAGCAATGTCCGGCACGCAGGTGACTTCCCATCCACGGCAGGATTCTCCGAAGAGACGCCTGCATGAAAAGTGAAGTCTAAAAAGTGCCTCGTTGCAATCGTTCTAGATCGCCAATATGACCTACCAGTCCATGGTTGCAAGCAAGGAATTGGCGGTTGATTAATGCGTTCATATCATGTTTTACATGAAGTGTGAAGAAAGAGAAAGAAAAGAGGCACGTACAGAGAAGATGTGGAAGATTTTGATGTGGCCGGACACGCGAGGTTTTGCCGAAAACGGAGCTAGGATAGATGGGGAATGATGCGCTGTCGGGCTTGGCGGGGCGACCATCGTCACTCTCGAATTTCTCTTTTGATTTCTTCGTTTCTGATTACCACTCCGAGTCGCCTCCGCAAGCAGTTTTCCAGAAACGAATGTTGCCCTGAAACAGATCAAAGAAGCCTCTTGCAGGGTGTCTACCGTGGTCAGGCATATCTTTGCTCAAGGCCTGTGGGTGGGAGTACTGTTGCGCTACTCCCTGCTCAAGATGACTTTGCCGCTCCAACTGTTCAAGTCACTTCGTCGACAGACGATGGAGATCCTTGAGCAGCAGCTTCTTTGGACCCCTGCCAGACTGCTCTATATACTCATTCATTCCATTTAGAAACGCACGTCAAATATCCAACCACACTTGGAAGCATCTTGACCCTTCATCTCCATGGACAAGACGTGGATCCAGGGGCAACGATCCAAGTTGCCCGAAAACGCAAGTGGCAGAGCGAAATTTGGCTTTTAGCAGGGCCTTGTCTACTCCACCCTGTTTCTTCTGGTTCTGGTGAGGAAGCAGGACTATTTACATGACAGACATTCCGATGGTCCATAATTTTTCTGCTGATGGTCCGAAGTATAGGAGTGCAAATCGGGAATAGTCCTTCAAAGGAATACCGCTTTAAGCACGCGAGGTAGCACGGCACTTCGACTTGCCTGACGAGGATATGATAGGCGCCGACCAAGTGCAACGCTGAAAGACTACGAACAGAGAGACGGTCATTCGGGCACATTTCGCTACCAACAAGATACTGTAGCTGCCAGGATCTTTATTCTCCGGGCTCTTTCCAGCGATGTTCACCCCTTTCCCTTTTATTCCCGTTTGCGAGCCTCGCGCCCGGCTCTTTTCTCAGCACCTCTCATGCTTAGCTTGGCTTGAGACCTCTTGGTTGGCTTGTCTAAGATTTTCCGGCTCTCTTGCGACTCTTTTTTGAAGCGCTCCTTACAGCTCCAAGTCGTCTAATGCACCAGATTAAAGAGAGGCATCTAGGTGCAGATGCGTAGAGGATATGGATATCTTACGGTGATTACGCTGCTGATGTATCAGCACACATTTCCAATCTCCTCCAATGCCTGTTCTAGTAGAAATATGTTGGATTCCAAACGCGAACAGGACTCTCCTTCAACTCGATGGTCTATGCAGGACGAGGCATAAGGATGGGGTACCGTATCCGCTCGTATCTTGATCCCTCCAGATTCTCGTCGGATATGTCCAACCCTTTGTGCAAGGCTTGGCACCTTTGCATTCATGTCCTTCACGTACGAGGACTCGGTGACAGGTGCTGAAATGATCATGGCTCCAATGTTGGAAACGAAGTGAGCGTATGAAAAGGGCGCTTCATACTTTACGCCGGCAGTTGTGCCCCCAACTTTGTCTTCAGTAGATATCCCGCAGGACAGTGCAAAGGTCAGCTAGACTTTCGCAAGCCACATCTCCATCTGCCATCCCGATGCCTCCTAGGTGCGGGGTCGAGGGTTCCGTTTGCCTATTTTTCTGAACGAGATAACGCCTGAAGCCCGTGGCCTCGTTTGCGCCCGACTTTGGCCTGCAAAGAAAGGGTGGCCTGGCCGTTTTTTGGCCATTCCCTTTGCGGTAGTGGGTTGGTCGGTCTTGATTGGGCCTTCGCAGGAAAGGAGGAAGTGTCTGCCTTCCTCGACCCATTCCATTTATCGTAGTGGGATGGTCGCCCTTTATTGGACACTCGAAAGGGCAGGAAAACAGGGATCATTGGAAGTTTTTGTCTCTTGCAGCCCATGCAAGAGCTGCTCAGCCCCCTGGAAGCATCGAACCTTGTTCAGCAGCTTGGTTGACATGGAGAGCTGGACGGGTGCGCTAGTAGGGCGACGTGACAGCGTTAGGTAGTTGTTGCCGTTCACATACGAAGATGGTAGCATTACTGACGGTCGCAGGGTTTGCCCGTGAAGGAAGCCTCCGACTCGAAGCAATATCTCGCAATCAAGCCTAGGTCGCACACCCTCGACCCTGTTTCGTGCATTAGCTGTCGCGAATCCCGCACACGATAACACGCTCGTCTCGCACAGTCCACTATTGTCGGGGAGCAACCTTTTGATGAGAAGGATGGTATGTGACCCTCGGCAACCTCAGTCCCGGGGGGCCCTTTAGGCGAGAGGAAAAGCGCCTATATCGCTGTGGAAGCAACTTCTGTGCCTAAGCTCGGTCAATATTCACTGTGCCGCTTACTTAGAACGCAGCGCAGCTCCGGCACCCAGTTCCAGTGCCTGGTGGCCGCGAAGCCGACACCATCATGACGTGTCTCGTCCATTGCGTTGCTTGCTCGTGCGGCTTGGGAGGCCCCCTGATGCTGCCCACGCAAAGCCATGCAGTCGCTGTATCTGCTCCCCCCAAGCTCAAGCAGCACCTCACCTCGCCCATGTTGTGGACTATAAAGCGTCCGTCTCCTGCATCCTGTTCGACTTCTCCTCCTCCTTCTCTTCTATTTCCTCGCCTCCGCTGCAATTCAATCCCGTTGTTCACAAGAGTCTCCCGTCGCGGACATATATCCGAACTCTCCATGGCATTCAATGCAGCAACCATGCCCGAGCTTGGTGAGTTAGCATTCGCCTCGCAGTTTCCTGTTGTTGTCCACTCCAATTCCTGGTCATCCGTTCGGATCTCATCTCCTTCGGCCCTGCCGTTTGCTAACGTTGGTGTCGCTCAGCGCTTTCACGGGTTCCAACTGAGCTCAACCACCCGATGCGACAATACCTGGCCAAACCCTCTCGCGATGACCCGTACGTACCTGGTGTAGGACGCCGCACCCGCCTCATGGATCTCATCGCTACGCTTGACATTCACTTGACCGCATTGTCCGGCGAGTCTGCTGGACGTACTGTCACCTCGGCGAGGTTGTAATCCACGGCAGGTGGACTCAACAGGGTATGCTGCGTTTCTCTTTCCAACCTCCAGTAATCATCCGCAATTATTCTCGCCATCGAGAAACTGATGTTCCTGAAGCCAAGACGTGTCCCAGAAGTGTGATTGATAGCCTTTGTGGTGGCCCTTCTCAACCATATTCCACCAAGAAGGCGAAAGCCATCCCAACCCACTTTTCCACGCTGCACTGGGTCGCGCCGGCCACTCTGCGCAAATTTTCTTCTCAACCAGTTAGTAGCAACCAGTGCGATGCTAATATTCGCATGGCATAGAAATTTCCGGGCGATGTTGAGATCGATGACCGGGCTGGTGGTCGTGGTCTTGGGGCGCGTGGGAGATGAAGCTTTGTCTGCGAATGCGTGCGCGGAGTCCGAGCCACTCCTGCCACTTTTGGACTCCTCACGCCAAGCATCCGCAGTGCATCACGTGACTCAGCCAAGGTGTTGCACTGAACTTTGGTGGCGGCACCGCTTCAGGGAATTGATAAGTTTTGTATGAACACAATGCCTTTGAATCGTCGTGATGCCGACTTCCCTTTTCCGTGCTTCGTAGTGGTGGAGGGTGGTGGGTGATTGTAGAGACGATGAGGACGCAATGGTCCTTCGACTGAATGGCTCTTTCCTAAAGTGCAGTGCAATCGTCGAGACCCATGTGGCTGAGATTGAACTTTTGGCAACTTAGCCGACGGCCTGGCGCGTGCCTGTGTCTCGGGGCGCAAGCGATGTCCATGATCTTTTACTCCAATATTACCGAGTACTTGCATGGCACGAAAGGGCACTACCACAATGGAAATTGAGCCATCTGTGTCTACGTTCGGTCATGGAGACTTTCCTTTTCTGCTCACGAAGACGAACTTGATTCAGGCCAATACACGCTAATGTTGAACGACAACAACCCTTCCGTGATGAGGGGCGCCGTGGAATGAATCATTACTGTGTGCACAGCATCTCGATGCATCCTCGCTGACCAGAAACAGATTCAGAACAATCGACTCGCGCGCATCTGGGCCATTGCTGTTTCAGAGGAACTGCTGGCCATCACGGCCCAGCTTCCTTCCACCGCCCCATTCTCTCTGTGAGATTTACTGGATCTCCGACAATAATATATTTGACGATCTGCCGTTGCGAATGGTAGGAGTATAAAAATATGATGATCTGACTATGCGGTGGAGTTCGAGTTGCAGTGGATTCTGCGCACAGGGTCTCATGGAGTAGTGGACCAAGGACGTAACCACGACTCTGAAGACCAGGCGTGATAATGGCGATGGAATTGGAAGAGTGGGACTGCGATGGCTGCTTAGGACACATTGTGAACACCGCGCGTGGCCAGCATACACTAGTCTCAAACAGTTATATGACAAACACAAGAAGTAGTATGCGAGGCGACGGCGCACTTCAGTTCTCATATCATCATATCGTCTTTCGAGACTCTTCTTTCCACAGGCTCACTTCTTCCCTTCTTTCGACCACTTGTGCTCTTCCCACGCATTGCTTGGTTGGTTGGTCGGTCAGGGCACATCTCCTAGGCAAGGTTGTCCGCCGAACGATCCCAGTCGTGGCCTTTACCGTTGGCTTTGGCTGTGTTGTCCAGACCCTGGAGTTGCGTTAACAGTGCAATTGCGATCATAATCCAATGTCAATGATTCCAGGATCATGCAAAGTTTGGTAGTGAAGCCACAGCTGCGGGCCACCAGCCCTCTCCGATTCCACGTTTGCCGGTGAACTGCTTTTGATACTTACTCCCCTACCCAGGCGTGGGGATACCTGCAACAACCAGTTGCGCGGCAAAAAAGGTCAATCGGACCACAATGTAGGGCCGTTTCCCTAGGTCTTGGTCGCTGAAGCCGAATATGACAGGAGCAGTGCAACAAATGAGTCCACAACAAGATCACGTGACTGCATTCTCCTACCACGAAACAGGTCGTCGAGCTGTCGAAGCCGTGGTATGGCACAAATGCGAGCCGACGTAGCGGGAACGCTGCGTAGCAACATCTGGCATTGACCATGTAAGATCGCGTCCACCTTCTATGCACACTCCCAGACGGCATTCATGGTAGAGTCAGTGAGGCTCAGAACCGGGGATGCTTTTAGGCAGGCGGGGCCCCTAGAAACTGCCTACCAAAGACCTCCGGGGCGCGTCCAGGTAAGGACCAAGCAGTATGCGTGCCCCTATCGATCAACTCCCCTTGTTCTGCTCGGGCGCACAGAGCCTGGCTTCGCGGGTTCCCAGCATCGTCGGCATTGGTGAGATGTCAGCAGGGCTTTTGCTGTGAATGTCGCTTGGCCCATTCGTGCTGTTGTGAAAAGCTCCCGTCGCAGGTCCTGTCGGATCGGTCTCTCTAGTTTCGGAGTCCTGCTTCTTCGAAGCCCGTGATGACCATCACACCGCCCACGATTGCATGCTATAAAGAGCATGCTCTGTCCGTCGCACGCGCTCTCGGTTTCTCTTTCTCTTCCATCTTTCTTGGCTTGAGCACAGGCGTTCAGATTCCTTGCTATAACACTCCGTGACAGTACGAAGAATTTCCTCCAACATGGCGCCGCAAGCAATCCCAGCAACGAAGACCAGTAAGTCACCCATTTGCATGTTTCCTCTATCGCATCGAGCTGCTTCTCGTTCCTGTGATCATGCTTGCCGTCGTCGTATCGTGGCTGCTGATACCTCTCAAGCCCAGATCACCGCTCCAGTTGGGGCCAAATACCATATCCAAAGATTCCTTGCGACTCCTTCTCGCGAGGAGCCATTCAGACCTGGGCAACAGTCTCGCGACAGATTGAAGCATCTCATCGCAGAGCTCGACGTCCACTTGACCAGTTTGTCTGGTGGTGTCGCCGAGGGAGCTGGAAAATCGGGAGGGTTGTGAACCATCGCGCACTGTCTGGTAAAGTCATTCTCACCTTTCTTCATCTTTCCGAGCAAAGCATCACGATTATTGTCGACATTGGATTCTGATGTTCCTCAAGCCAAGACGCAGTCCGAAGTTGCTGTGATGGTACGAGTGCTCGTCAATCTCAGTCGAAATCCCACCAAAACACCACGATTCGACACTCTGCGCTTCCGATCAACGTGCCGACCGATACGGCGGAGCTCTCTGGATATATTCTTTCCTAGAAGCTATGGCGATGCTGCTGTGAGACTGTATAGTCGCTGGCATGCATGCGAATTTAGTGCCTATGATCAAATTTGGTGTGTTGTAGGTAGTTGATGAGCTTGCAATGGAGTTTGGGTGGTTTGGGTGAGGCAGGGGCCGGAGTTGAGCCTGGAGTCTGGAGCCAACCATTCTCAACCGCCAAGAGAACTGGGATTTTGGTCACGTGCGAGCCTGGGTGGTGTCACAAAAAGCAGAGGTGGGCATCTCAGCATGCTCTTCCCAGAAACGCCATGGTAATTCAAGCAAGATATTGATGGTGATGGCCCAAAACAGTGTGCGCATTCTGGGAGTGCAAGAATGGGTGGGAAATGGGGGTGAACCTCCTCGGCGGAGAAACTGCCCTTGTCATCAGCCCAGTCCTGCCTCACCGGTTATGAACGCCCAATGAAATGCTCTGTTTGTTCGTATTACGTGTCCACCCCCTTCACACAAGACCCACCTTCTGATTGATCCAGCCCTTTTCAGGAGTAATGTTGGCATCTGTTTGTCCCACTCCGGATGTGTGGTTGGCTAACGAATTCGCCAAGTTCGCCCTTCCGAGATCCACGAGGGTTCTTTTCCTCCGCCAATCATGGAGGGTACGTACATACTTGTAGTACTCGTACTCGTACCTCGTACCTCGTAGGTTGCCTCGCCTTCGTGATTTTGAGTCTCAAATGAACTGCCCAAGTATTATCAGCCTTGCTCGCCGTTCACCTCTCTCTTCCATCTGACACGTGGCCTACCTAAGTACCTCCTTCAATACTGTCTGAGGTGCATGCGTGGAGGCATAATGAGGCATCGGCGGCTATTAGCGATCGCGAATTGGCGCACGGTTACTCCGATCCTCGCCGCCTTACCTTCATATCGATCGCTCAGTCGTGTTACTCGATTACTCGACCGCTGAAGAGCACCGGCGAGGTTATTTGGCTGATCTAGCAATTAGCCAACATGTGCGTAACAGTCCCCAGATCTTGGTCTGAGGCATCTCGTCGATGCTGTCTTCCTGCAGCAAAATCACGAGGTGCCGTCAATCGCCAAGAGCGTCCAACTACTCGCCAAACGAGCTTGAGCGTGCGGAAGAGCTGAAGAGCTAAGAACACACTGAGCGGGTGGTAAGGAAGGCCACGCGGCCATCGGAAAGCGACAGAGCTGTTTTCAGCGAGGCTGAATTTAAGCGCGTAGTCAACGACTGCAGCCAACAGAACTTACGCGTCGAATTGTCGCGGGGTGTTGAGCTCTAGCACAGTTGCCCTCTGCTAACATGGTGATATTCTTATCAGTACTCAAAACTGGCCACCCTAAACACTTGCATACTGGAGGAACTAACCGTCGATCCTGCGATGGGCATTGACAATATCTTCACAAATGAGCATGGCCTCGTGCCAATATCATATTCCGTATCACGTCTCAGCGCTCTATTTACATGCTACCATGGTCCAGGGTCAGCATCCAACGCTCCTCATCCGCCGGCCCGGCTCTCTCACGCTCGGACATAGCCTCATGGGAGACCATTTCATCATCCTTCGCGATCTTTTTACGGAGCGACGCAACGAGGTCATACTCCTCACAGGTACAGCCGCCACACGAATTTCTACAATGACAACCTTCAAGACCGCGATCCCGATGACCCATATCCGCAGCCAGTTCGTGAAGACCGGCGGATGCAGAACGGTCCTCCTGCCCTTCAGGTACCATCACTAACGGGCCCATGGCATCATCCGTCCAGTCAATCCGTACGGCCAGATCCGCAGGATTTTGCCCCTCTCGCCACGCTCCGGAAGACGAAATGTTAACGGTTGTCTGCAGGCATGGTCGAGAAGAAGGGCGGCACGGGCTAAATAAGGCACTGCTCGAAGGATGGCTGAAGTTGGGCGATCCCGAACAGTGAAATGCTGATATTCTCGACCTCTATACTCGTCGACTGAATTTGGGGAGTTCTCACACGAATCCGAAACAAATAGCGTTAAGGGGTTCTGGGCTCCAAGCGCGATAGGATGCTGCTGTTTTTCATTGGCTGGAATAGTTCCTCGTTTGAGGGACACCTAGGAGACAGCGGACCGACGTCGACTCCGCTGCGACTCAAGACCGCAGGTATCATGTCTGGACAGTCAGGGATACAGCAGGTGCGTGGGCTTTGCAAGAGGGCAAAGAATTGACGAAGGAACGCAATCTGCCGCTCGAAAGGTGCTTGACTCCAATGCGGCCATGCACAGACACGGAGGACCGCGAGCTCATTCCTTCACATCTTTCGGCCTCGACTGTTGTTTTCATTACTGACAGTTCGATCTCTACGATGGACTGGCTGGTCAATGCAAACCTTGCTGGATATATGACGCTGTGTACGTCGTGGCCAGAATCGTGCCGGAGGCTATCTCAGGTCTCAATACTACATAGAACTTGAGTGAGCCGGGCTTGACGCCCCCTGGTTTCCAGTGTTCTTCACATCCCATCTTTTGCGTGTGGTCTTATTCGCTCCATCTTCTTCTAGTACAGAGCCTTACTACCCTTCACCGTCTCAGTGGCAGCTCATCTCCATCTGGTGTCTTGTCGAGAAAACCATCATGGCGGGCACGGCTGTTGTGCTGGTCAGAGGCAGGTGGAGGTAAGTGAGTCGTCACTGACTGCATAGGAGGACTTGTCGGAGCGCAGGGGCTCGGGCCTCGTGAATCGAGCTTAAGCCTCCCTACCTGGTGCAATGAACTCCCTGGACCTTGGAAGACCCACTGACCCGGAATTGATGAACTGGGGATACTCGCACCGCTCAGGCCTCATGCGCGACATCTCCTTCAACCACACACTCTGGCGGTTCAAACATGATTGCTATCGGAGTTTCCCTGACCGCAGCAGAACCAACACTGGTAGCGAGATACCACCACCATGAGCACTGTCTCTGTTGCTGCCACAACACCGTCTGGGTGAGGCATTGGGTCGTATCAGCACGTTTACCTTGACAAGGTTGCAAACCTCGTGCAGTCTCGGCCTGCTCGAGGGCAAAGTCCCTTCAGAGCCGTTACATAGAGATTGTCACTACAGTAATTGTGGTCCAGTTGGTCTCTTTTCCCCGGGCCACCAAATTGTTGAACTTGGGATATAATGTGCCGCCTTTGGCTATCGTGTATATAGGCTGATGCAGTTTCTCGGTCAGGAAGTGCTCTCGTCGCTCTGATTCGAACTTTTTGCCCTCCATACAGCGACTTGGGTGCGAAGACAGCCAGAGCACAAGAGCCATCCATGTTGTAGTTCCGCATTATCGCGGGCGGCATTGAAGCGAGCAATTCGTCATGATCAAGTCCTCCGATAACTTTGGCTTGACAACTTGGAGCCCGTTTGCTAGGATAGTTATCTCGGCATCGAGGTCGCGGATTTACTATGCTCTGAGTCAACAAGTACAGGTCGTACGAGCGACAGTTAGGCTTTCCAGGTACCAGCAGTGCAGTGTTTGCCAAGGTCCCTGGCCACGAACCGCGCAGTCTTACATGTTCCCCAGGCCCAGGCCGTCGACGGAAAAATCAGGAAGTCGATGAAATTCCTTGAAATTATCTTACAGAAACCGCGGGTGGCTTTTCACAACCCCCTGCTTCACAATGCTGTGCTTGGGCTATAGGGACTATTGACCTTTGAATAACAACGAAATCATATAGTACATTAAGAATCCGCGATTGAGCGCCACATCGCCAGGTGAGTGGAGAAATAGGGCAAACTCGGCCTTGCGCGAGGACTCGAGGATTCTCAACACGGCGACAAAGTCATCCTGGTACCCGGTCAAAGGTTGTTTTGTGCGCCCATCTTCTCAGATGTGTTGCCATCGCGGCAGTCCGCTGCAGAAGCAATTCGGCGGCTTCGAAGTCTGGCGTGACTTTGGCCTGACACGGAATATTCAGGTCCACATATACGAAGGTCGCATACGGTCGAGCCTGGAAGCTCGTGGCAAGTAATCCGGGGCAGTGGAAGTGGCGAACAGCAAAAGCCGTCAGGACTTACCGTCATCGCAAGGACCCGGCAGGTGCGCGAGTATGGTCGTTTCGGGCAGTCAAGAGAAGGTTTCGTGGCGAGTTTTCTAGAAGCCCGTTAGTTTTGGGGAAAGAGCTGGACCGTTGGTGACACATTCCGATACTTCCTGGGGCCAGGGCTGACGAGGCATGGGGAAGTCGACGGAGGGCGCAGAAAATGTGGCGCTGCGCACGATCTCGCTCCGGAGCAGCGTGAGCGCCGCCAAAGATAGATCATCTGATGATTCTTGGCGCACAACACAATCTGGCGTGATGGTCAAACTCTGTTCTCTGTCGCGACTCGCCGCAGCACGGACATGACAATAACGGAGAACGATAATGGGCGTTTAATTCCAGTCAACCGAAGTCTCGTAAAGTGCTTGCGACTTGGTGCGGCAACGTTCGCGCCAGATGAGAAAGTGATGTAAGGCCCATCAGTACCAAGACGTCAGCAACGAAGCGCCGAGACGGCCAAGTGCCAGTAGACAGGTTGTGATATGCGAAAGAAGTAGACCTTGCTCTGTTCGACAGCGATGAGCAAAAATATATACAATACCAAGGCTATTCTCGAATTAAACTGGAACAAACTGAAGCTCGTCAGGGTGCGCCAGGGCTTGGCATATAAACATGTCACTGCTGTACTCGTGCTCTGGGGGCAAAGAAACTACTCTCTTAGGCTGTGGCTGCCGAGAACTCGAAATGGTGGAGTGAGCATGGAGATCAAGTTTGTGGAGTTGCGAGCAGGACAAAGTTTGAGTTTTGACCTCGATCTGATGACAGTTGCATCATTGCCTCGCCCGATTCAGCCATTCAAATCAAAGCTCCAGCGTGCTCGGTCATGCGGCGTCTTGTCACTGGCATTGATTTCTAACACGACATTCCAGCACGCCGTGCTGATGTGCGAACGGCCACACGGCTTGACTGTCCGCGACCGCCGTTTCCAGATTGGAAAACCAGACGGGATCGCTCTCCTAATCACGATGGGCCTGCAGATACGCTCATCACCATCTCCGTTCCACGGCTAATTTCTGGACAGGGAAGGTAGACTCCAAGTACTCGTAGTGCATTTTCTGATCGCATCCACAGTGCTTCGATCTTCATTTTCTGCTCTATTTACTCGTACCCTTTTCTCTTGCTGCTTGCTCGCTTTGATGATACTGTCTCTTTTTGCTCGTGCTCTGCAATTACGTCAATGCCAGGACCAAGCATCGTGGCGTGACGGTCTGCTGCAGGGCATTTCTTGAGGGCTCTTGGTCTCCTTAGAACACCGCCAGTTGCCCTAACTAGGCGCCTTGGTAATGACTGCCCAAAAAGCTTTTCCTCCGCTCGCCCGTTGTACCCTGGCCAAGTGATGCCCACTTCCCGAGCAGTGATGTGGGAAGCTTCCTAGCGTTCGTGGCATTGTGATTCGTGGCTGGCATAACAGGCTAAACGGCATAATGTGTGTCCTCCTTCTCCGGTCCACTGACATCGCTTCCAGAAACCATCCTTCTTCCTCAAATCGTCCAGAGCTCCGTCATTGCAAACAGAAGTTTACCAATGCAGAACATGCCTGTCAGTCCCAAGAATGAACCAACCGCGGTGATCAGACCTCACCTTGTCATCCCTCCACCCCTCCCCAGCACCGTCTGTCCACTCTCCGTCGCGATTCAGTGCCTTAGTCTCGTTTCAACGGCTCCATTCTCTTTCATGTCGGGTCCACCAGAATCACACCGTGAAAAGTAAACGGGAAAAGTTCCACCCCGCCGACTCCGTATACGAGTAGCTCCTTTTCCCCTTCCCCAGAGATCCCTAGCTTTGCGCGCCCATCAGTCTTTGACGCGGTCAAAGCGTACATAAAACACTCACGTCCCCTGTGACATCGCCTACCCTCCCTTCCGCTTTTGCTCCAGAACGTCCTCCGTGATTAGTGTTCGCTACCAGCGTGTTCATTCAACTTTCACTTTGCCCTCAGTACAGTTCCATACTCGATTGATACCACTGCACTCACCATGGCAACCAACGCGGATCATACGAACGCCAGCAATACGGCTGCTCTCAACGGCGACCACGCCACTCACGCCAAAGATTTCGACATGGCTACAAGAGGCATGAGCCACGAAGAGAAGACCACCGCCCAAAATGCTGCCCGCTTCGGATATGGGCCTTTGGCTCACATGCGGACAAACAACGACGCTACTCTGCCCGGTGAGTCGAGGATGATGAGATACTCAAGGAGTCGCTCGGTAACTGATGAGATTGCTTTCAGCCTTTGGTGGTGAATTCCAACCCGGTCTCTACAAAGCCGTTGAGGGTCGCAAGTTCGCCAACCCTGCTCCGCTCGGTCTGTCCGCTTTTGCCTTGACCACATTCGTCCTCAGCTTGATCAACTTGGGCACTCGAGGTGTTCATGTGCCTAGCATCATCATCTCCTTGGCCTTCGGGTACGGCGGTCTCGTTCAGCTTTGCGCTGGCATGTGGTAAGTCCTGGTAACAGCTGAACATGTTGCGCAACACTAAGCTCAATTTGAAGGGAAATGGCCGTCGGCAACACTTTCGGTGCTACCGCTCTATCATCCTACGGTGGTTTCTGGATCTCCTTTGCCATCATTCTCACTCCTGGTGGGTTCGAAATCGAGGAGACTGTCATAACCGGGCAAAGCGAAAAGGCTTTGTATGACTGCTTGGGCTTCTACTTGATGGTAAGTGGCATTCTATAAGTTGTGTTCACGTCAAGCTCACTGGAATATCTAGGGATGGTTCATCTTCACCTTCCTACTCCTCATCTGCACGCTCAAGTCCACCGTGGCGTTCTTCCTCTTGTTCTTCACCCTGGATCTCGCCTTCCTCATGCTCGGCTGCTCCTACTTGGTCCTTCAGGACGGCGCGCCTCATGTCGGTCTCACACGCGCTGGCGGAGCTTTTGGTATCCTCGCCGCCTTCTTAGCCTGGTACAACGCCCTCGCTGGTATTGCCGATACCTCGAACAGCTTCTTCATCGTCCCTGTCATCCATTTCCCCTGGTCGGAGAAGGGCAAGCAGATTCGCCATGAAAACAAGACCGAACACACCGCATAATCAGATCTTCTTCCTACGAGAGCTCGCCATAATGTCGACGGCAGAAGTATCGACACTGGACGAGGGCCATGCATGCGCATGTGCACACATATTACCCTGAAATCAAGCCTTAATTGCTCAGGCAAGCTGAGTGCTATGGCGTCGATATTTCAGGAGATAGGAGCTGGATCGGGGATGGGGATTGGCAGAACACACTACGTCTCCTTGGATACCCAATCTGCGTTGCGCTTGGATTGTTTTTTGCTCAAAAAACAAACTATTACTTCCTGCATAATTAATGCCAACCTGACATATTACCTCTACGCATTCTTTGTTCGCATTTTCTTATCGCCTACCTTTTTCACCGCATGTTGATTGAGCGCAGTTGTGCCTTCCAGCCCAAGCTCAGCGTCCCCAGCCAAACCTCGCAAAAGCTAACCGTCCGGCAGTGACCGGGAGTTGTCACCTGCCCGCATTGCGGGCTCCTCATGCAGCCTCCCAAGCTTCGCAACAGGCGCCAGGAGAGTGGGATGGATCGACGAGGACGTCATGACCTGGCATCATTGTCGATCTCCCCAGCCCCCAAGAGCCTCCCCCTCCGAAGCAAGATGCCGATCACCGTTTGGCGCCAAATTAGGACAACGAGGAAAACAAAACCATCAGCTTTTGCACCTTTTGCGATGTGCCCATTGTCGTCACACCCAAGCCTTTGCCAATGCTGACGAGCCCTCGGCGGCTTCGGGACTAATGTCCGCCATGTGATTGGTTTGACGCGCTAGCTGGGCGCATTGGCGCCGTCAGGTGGCTTGAGCTGTGATCTCGATGGTTTTCCCCTCGCCAAGCCACGAAACGCAGGTGGTAATGGTGTAGACTGTCCTCGAGAAGGACTGTCTACAAGCAAGTGGAAGCACAGACCATCGACACATCACCACGAGTACCTCGTACTGGACTGTATTGCAAGACAGGCTGTTTGGGCAAGAAGCGACCGACGAGTAAACGAGTACGAGGACTCAATAGACACAAGACTGCGGTACTCGGTACAGCGTTGGTTACGCCCGCGGCACTGAAAGCGCAAAACACCGGTCCAAACGTCCGGATTGCCCGCTCTCTCCGACAGACAATCGAAGATGGCACTTTTCTTCTTCTCGCCCCTTGGGAACGAGGGAAAAATAAATGGCTGCACCCCCGCATTTGGCGCGCGCCATTCGCTTATCAACGACCACTTCACTTGGTGCTTACCCAAGCCTTGCAGTGCAGGCTGGGGCCATTTTCCGTGCCGTCATTGCCAGAGCTGCATAGCAGAGTAACGCAGTAGCGAGTCACGAAAAGCAAAATTTCCTCGTATTGACGGCGTCGCTTGCAGCAGTCGGTGAGCGGAGCGTACGGAGCAGTCTTGAGGATATCGCCGGCACAAGTCAGTCATACTTGCTGTAAGATAGGTGAAACTCGCACTTCCGGCCTGCATCACGCGCCGCGGACATTTTCCTCAAGGACGATCGATTGATTGATTAGACCAGTGTGCCAGTCAAAAGCGACCAATACTGTATGGAACGAGTAGGCGGACAGACTGCCTCCTACATACAGTATGGACCTCGTAAGCTTGCTTATCGACTTGTCGAGGAGTACGCCATGCATGCTGGTGGTGGCTCTTGTCAAAGTCTGTCCTGATGATCAACCTTTTCACAGTATAGGACTCGTACTCGAACTACTTGGACTACCGCACTCGATGGTCTCGTATGTATTGTTATCATCCTTTTGCACACCGTACTTCTTAGCGGACGATCATTTTCCTACGATGCGCCGAGAGTGGGAAAACACACAGGACCGAGTACATGGTTCCGAGATGGGTAAAATCTGGATGAATTATCCGTACTCATACCACCTGGGCACGAATGCGAGTCAAGGAACGTCTGCTGGCGTGGGTATGTACCCAGTACGGGTAGGCACGGGCGATTTGCGCGGGTCTGGGAGGGTTCTCACCTTGAATACACGAGTACGAGTACTCGTCCTACGAGTATCCTACTCATACTCGTACGGTACTATCGTCTGTTTCGTTCTGGTTGGACATGTCTGGCCATCCCTGCAGAATTACCCTCGCGGATCGCGGAGTCGGGAACGTCATCCAACTCCGCAGGGGAATGCTGACGTGCTTGGACATCTCTTGCGTTGACGAGTGCTCGGAGGCGTACGAATACTCGTACTCGTACATCTTCAAGGCTCGATGCAAGGCAAAAAATCACTAAAACGCCGCAGGGGGCTATTCAGAAAGAGCAGGGATACGCTTGCAAGCGGGTATTGCATCCGATGGAGACGTCGGATCTTTCCCTCGTAACCTGCGACAGCAACAACGTCGACGGGTATCATGCATATGCAATGAAGCTAGAAACCACTACATCGCATTGCTCGGGAGAAAGCCATCTGGTGCTTTGAAGCGGTACGGTAACCAGCTTCAGCTTTCTCTGCCGCCAGAGACCTGAGGTGTTGACAAGAACGCCTCGATGAGAAGCATGTTAAGTAGCGGCCAGCCTTGTTCCTTTCCCCCAGTCCTTTCCAGCGGCTGCACCTGGTAATCTTGTCGCTCCCCAGGTTTGTGGTGGTGATTACTCCCTATCTTGCCAGAAGCTTCGCCTGACACGCTGCGCCGGCTAAATGCACGATCAGTGTGCCTCATCTGAAGCGGGGGAAAGATGGTAAGGCGGCCGTTTCTGGAAAAGGAGGATGACACGAGGGATTCCATGGCAATGTCCTCCACACGGCAGCGTCAGGCCTCTGGAGACGTCGTCCCCCCCGACGCCAATAGGTTAAAACAACCCTTTTTCGGTCGGGATGGAGCCAATTACCCTCCGACTTCGTTCGATATGTGCTCTTTGAAGCGCATAACACTTGACCAAACTCACAGGACGGCGAATGCGGAGACGTAGCTGACACTGCTATCCCTTACGCTATCCGCGTCACTACTCCTCTCGTACCGCATGAACTTGAACCTTCTGCGGTCGCCCGGATCTTGGCCTTGCTCCCTCTCCAAACGCTCCACTTCTTCCAGGCCAGCCATGAACACCCCAATCGGATGTCGACCACACACGGTGTTTCCGGTGTCCTTGAGCACACGAAGAAATTCAGAGTGCTGACCCGTGGCAATGGCGCACATGCACGCCCTGTCAGCGTGTGCAATGCTCTCGAATATCTGAGGTCCGCTCCGCGGTATCTGGCTTCTTGAGTTGAGGTTCTGACCTTGACCCAGCGTGGGCACTTTATGGACGTCTTCATTGACCGACTCTTTCGCAGTTGTGAATTCTCCTCTCACCCCGTTGGGCAGCATCAGTGGAGACAAGGCCGGAGACGGGGCGTCCGGTAGGTAGTACGTATAGCCAAATCTGCTCCCCCAGTGGCAGAAATCGGAGGAGATGACGAACGCGTTTGTTTCATCTGCGATATATGGAGCCAGAATCTTTCCCAACGCAGCTTCGGTTGCGGGATTCGTGCCGCCAACCATGATGGGGACGAGGGGAGGATACGACGACTCGGGCTGGCCGGGGTATAGTTTCTGCAGGAGCCGGTGGATGTAGGGCAGCTGCATTTCGGCACTGTGCTCAGCCTCATCTACCGACTGGGACATGGTTGTGAACTTAATGGTCCGACCTTGTACAGTTGCAGAGAGCGTGGACAACTGCTTGATGGTCTCACGGTCAAGAGGGAGAGGGTCCTTTGACAGGGGCGTCTCGTAGGCATCAACGACGGGGAGGGCAGCAGTAGTCAAGTGATGGTGATGGGACGGATGCAGGATAAATATGCGCTTTGCTTTAGAGAGATTCAAGCACTTGTAGGCCCATGCTGCACAAGGACCAGAATATGCATAGCCGGCGTGTGGTGATATGACTACTCGTGCTTCTGGTAACGGCAGGCTGTCAACGCCCGGGAGGACATCTTTCTCGGGCACAGCTGCTAACCATTGGTCGAGTTGAGCCGCAAGCTGCCGACTGTTGCCAGAATACCACGAGCCGGCATGTGAAGCTTCTCGGACGGCCATCCTTCTGAACCTAGGTCGATCGGGCAGTGTGTGCGGTGAGTTGACGATGATCGGTAAAGTTGAGAGCCAGCGAGCCAGCGTGAAGAGAGCCTGACGAGTGTTAAGCAGCGCGGGGTGTTTTGTGCCATCAGTGCGGGGGTTCGTTTCGGCCGCCTCAGTTGCCTCAAGCGCACTGCGACTCCAAGCTGGGCGTCGCGGGAGGCTTTCTCGCTGGCTACACACTTACATAGCCTCATCCTCCGAAACATACTCCGTACTCCTTATTCTATACTTCATTCGAGCTCGACAGTGCAATACCAGCCTCTCTCGACTTATCGAAGAACCGGCCGACATTTCTTACGCTCAACACGAGCCTCAGGCTGCGACAGAAAAGCCGGACTCGCAGCCCTCGGTCGCGCAACCGAACGCGACGCGTAAAGTGCTTGCTCCAACGCGCGTCAGTTCAAGGCCACAACGCAGTATCTTGGATTCGCAGTCTAACAACCACTACCATCGCAACAATGGGCATGAAACGAAAAGCCTCTGCGTTCGAGGAAGACAACATTGCCTACCAACAACAACCCCGCTCAGCTACACCATCCCTCGCCTCGTCTTCGCCCTTATCGACAAGCACGGTGCAATCCTCCAACGCCGACCCGGCCCCTTATGACTTCCACCGAGTCCAAGCCGTTCCCTATCTGAACAGCCGAACCCGCAAGCGACACCGTGACGATCGACCTGACGAAGAAGCCATCCACGAGAACACATTGCGGAAGCTGTACGACGCGCAACGGTTCCATCTCGATGAAGCCGTGCTCATGTCCGACGTGCTGGATTTGGATGATTTCTGCCATCACAAGGAGGGCGAGCACGAGGACCAGGACGCCGATATCATGGAACATCCCCCGGAAGCCGTACTACCGCTGAAGATTGAGCGGAATCAGAGATCGATTGACGCGTTCTTCGCCGGGAAGAGCGCGGCGCAGGCCAGAGGACCGGCAGTGGGCCAGCTGGAGAGTGGTCAGGCAGACTTTTGGAAAGTCGGTGGAAGATGAAAAATATAGGGCACGTTCTCTGGACTTCGATGTGAATTTTCAGGGAACGACCATGAGGATCCGAAAGGGCTTGGCAGTCTGTTTCACGACAACGCACTGAAAGAACATGGCTCTGGGTATGGGCAGGAAATGCCGTCTCCGAAACATATGGATGCGAGGACAAGTCTCTGCGAGGATTGTCTGAGACCTGTTGATCACCCGGAATGACAGGTTTTCCTCCTCGCCCTGAGCCAGAAGATGAAAAATTAGCGATCGCGTCAGAAGGCTCATGGAGTAGCCGGGGTAGGTTGGTTTTGTGGAAGTTTGACGAGATGCCGTGCTGTCTGATCTTTCGCTATGATACCAGGATATTCTGGTAAAGGGGTGATTATGGCCTCAAAAATAGGTCTGAGTTAGACTGGAGTCGAGAGACTGCACATCAATATGCCTACCTGTTGACCATCCTGGTCTTGGGAGGAGAGGATTGTCCATTCTGAGGGCAGTAAGTCATGACCAGCATGATCTACGAATCACTTTCGCTTATTAGTACTGTGTGTTGTTTCGTTACTTAGGTAGCTGCCTATGTACAGCCTGACACCGCCGAAGGAGGTTCGCAAAACTGCAGAGGGATGATTGAATACACGTGCTGATAGGATCCACCTGGAACGCTGGTCCTCGCGGGTCCTCTTCTGTCCTCTGTGATGCCGATGCCCCAGTCGTGAGATAAATCATAAGAAAAGTAATGTGCCTCCTCAAATTATGCAGTCTTTCCAGCGCCCTCATCCAATGCATGAAACAGAGGACCAAGCCTTGCCACCAGTTTCTCGAGCCTGCCACTGAATGCCTGTACGTGTGCCGACTCGCGCCAGGTCCGTTCAGTTGTGCCTCGAGGTTGTGCAAATAAAAGAATTGGGAAGTCGTAAATCATGGTGTTATTAATGTCGTAATAATTTGCTTGTTGAAAGGGGCCGAGTTGTGCGGGTGCCGTGCCGTGATAGTGGTCATGATTGTGTTATTGTCGTTATCAGTTATGCTTCAAGATCCCGCAAAACAAATTCGACGTCCAGTCCGCAGCTAGCTCCGATGTCTGGAGCTCGATGTTGCTTTGGGCATGTGGTAAGGTACAAGCCAGCGTTGTGTGGAGATCATTACATCTCAGAAATGAGCGCATTGCTTCGGGCACCACCACGCATCCAGACCAGGAAGAATTGGGCCACAAGTCTTAGCCTGGCTATCAGTCGAGACCGTTGTTGGCGTAAGCCAGGTTCCTCACGGGGATGCACTGCTGGGTGGATCTCCGTTGACGACCCTGAGCTGAGGAATGGGAATGGGTGCGCTTCGAGAGGGTTCCTCGGCCCGACTTCTTGCCTCAAGTTCCCGTCCTCTCTCGGCCTGGTACTCCTCGATCATGTCGGTCACTTGACGACTTTGAGCCTGGTGTAATGCGTCCAGCTCCATCCGAGCTCTCGCGAACACTTCGATGGCGTTGTCCATTGCCACTTTCGTTTCTTGGTATCTCTTGAGTAGTGCGCTCAGCTCTTGTTGTGTTGCTCGTGATCGCGCGCCGACAAGAGCTCGATCGGCGTCTTGGTATTGATGGCTGAGTCGCTTGCTGTTTTCCATGGCGATATTGCATCGGTTTCGCAATTCCTCCAGTTCAACCAGGTGGTCTTCGCGCAGGTGCCGCAAGGAATGTCTCTGTTCAGGGGTCAAATGCTCTGAAGGAACATATGCGTGCCTTCCAGTTCTGTGGCCGGAATAACCCATCGAAATTCTGTGTCGATGGGATCCTGTACGATGCGGTCGGGCGGTCACGTTAAGCTCAATCTTGCTCTCTGCTTGCAACGATTCCGGCGCGCTAAAATCACAGCCTTCATCCCAGTCTTTGTCGGTGACCGGCGGCATCACTTTGTTCAACACGTGCTTGGCATCGATATTCCGGCGACATTTCATGCAAGCCCGGTTCTTGGAATACCCCTGGGAATTGACATAGGCAGAGAGACATCTAGCATGAATGGCCATGTTGCAACAGGTAATGACCGCCACGAAGTTGTTTGGTTCAAATTGAAGACAACAAGTCGGGCAGTCTCTCTTGTGCTCCTCCAGTGCCTTGATACTGTCTTCCGATGCTCGACTGAGAATTAGCATGGTCGCAGGTTTATTTGGGATCTCGCTGGTTGGCGTGGTTGGGATTGACGTAATCCGTCGGGGAGGAGAAATGCCCTCAATTACTGGAATATGAGGCGGATAGATGGGAGCTCTGTATGGCGGGGGACCGGAGAAGTCAAAGGGAGTCGGCACTGAGGTCAGGTGCCCAGAGGACGCTGCCGCTTGTGCCTCCATTTCTCGTCGACGCTCGGGGATTGCGGGGGCTGTTGGTTGGACAAAGAAATCATTGAACGAGACAAGTCCTGGTTGTTGCTGCATGGAAGATTGACTCGGATGGCTAGTGAGGGCCGCAGATCGTGAGGCCTGATTCGGGGAAATATAAATTGAAGGGTGTAAAGGCTGATTGAGGTCCATGCCGCGTAAGTCCTGAGCAAAGCCTGAGCCTGATGCGAGATACTGGAGAGCTGCGTCTTCCTCTAGAAAAGTGCCCATAGGAAGCCCTAGTGGCATGCCTGGTGGGATACCATGAAGGGTAGGTCCGAGAAAGTCGATATGAGATGGAAAAGCTGGTCGCCTCGAAGTGGGCGGAGGACGTGAAGGGTCACTCATGTTTCTTGCGTGAGGGTTTTCAGGCTGAATTCTTCGACGTTTACGGGCGTGGTCTTCGGGGGGATTTTCTCTCTCAGGTCGGTCTTGAGAGCCGGAGGGGTTGTGGTCCTCGTACATAGGCGGAGAGGACGACATCGGTTGGTAGTACTCCATTTACCTAAAACCCCCCACACTGTGACAACTCTACTGCTCCGAGCTCTGTCTGGACTGGGTTGGAGACCTCGCGGAATTGCGCAGGTTCTGGAAATAAGCAGGTCGGTGTTTGGTCTGTGAAGACTGATTGCCAGTGCCTCAGTTTGGTTGACCACGGTCTGTGCAGTGAAGATCCGAGCACTAGTCGGCCACTCCGGAGATCTTCAGCGATGACGCTAGTTGATGGAGCCGCACACCACGCACAGGCAGTGGAATTCTATCTTAGCTCGATTCTCCTTGGATCTAGTGGTGCTGGCAGTGGTATAAGGTCGTGGCAAGAGGGCAGAAGTTAGGATTCGTGTTGTCGGAGGGCGATCCCACAGCCTCGCACGTTCAAGTTGCTCGGTCGAACTGAAACTGTCGACAATTTCTCTCACCGCCTCGCTCGCGGCCCTCTTACATTCGCGGGTAACCTGTTCGATAGCGGTATCGATCTTATTCTTGATATGCCGTGCTAGACAACTCGAAGTTATCGTCAACGTATGCCTTCACTGTTGGGGTAAAAGTAGCCTCAGGTGTGGACATATTCAGATAAACTCCAGTCGAGCAGTGCAACGATGAGCATTCGGCATCCGTGAAGGACGTCGACGGAGAGAGCAAGAGAAGAACAGTGGTGAAAGTAAGGTTGAGACAGAATATGGCTGGTCATGCGAGGTTGACAGGCAAAGTGCCTGGCTCCGCCAGTAACGAGTGACCCCGCCGCACCAGATCGGGTATCGGAATGGTGACGGTCCTGTAACAGCAACTGGTGGCAGGCTTGGAGGTGGAGAATTGTTGCTTGGAAGTCAGGTTGAAGCAAGGCGAAGTGGCCGCCCGAGCAGCCCGAGCGTTTGCTTAACTTGCCAGTTGAGTGACAGTGGCGCGGGCAAGATAGTTGCAATGCAGGTCAAACGTGGCAGCAGTAACCAGAAGACGCCGTCATTGATTGGTGGCTGCGATCGGGCACCGGTCCTCGAACCAGAGTGTGATGGCGAGAAAGAGGGGTTGGAAGACGACCGTAATTCGGCTTCTACTTCAGGACTCTCTTCTTGTTTCGTCGTGCGTGTCAGCTCAAACCTGGCCACCACTTGGACAAGGTTACAAGGGCAGTTTCGACTCGTTCACTCCGAGCTTTCGCTGTTTTAGGCCGCGCTTTCCGGGCACGTTTACCGATAGATGCTCAGGTGACTTGGTCTGAGACCGTTAAAGACCCGCGTCAGCTGCCGCTCGGATGATGATTCTGCTTCGGCCAGCTCCAGGATGAGGGGACCACGGAAGGATGAGGCTATGCGGACATGACAAGAAAAGCAAAATAAGTGCCCGCCTGTCGAGGCTTCAGTGAGTGATGAATCAGCCTTGAGTGATGACGCTCTGCACAGCCGTCGAAAAGGTCATATATCTGCATAGAAGGAGACTTCCCAGGCATTTATTTGGAAGCCACAGCCAGCTCTTTATCTGCGCGTAGGCAGCTACTGCTGGAGCCACAGGATCAGTTGCCTTCCCCTACGGGGTCCGCACTGTTGCCTTGTGTCCAAACTACGAAGGAATGCGGCCGAAATGGTATCGTGATCACGGAAATTCCCAGACTTCCGGCGAGGCGTCAGAGTTCAAGCTCGCATCCGACAGCACGCATCTACAGGCGATGAGCTTGCCGACATATGTATCACTGAATTCAGAATGCCACTTTTCGGAGCTACTCGTACTTGTCATTCAAGTGATAGGGAACGGCACAGGAGACGCTGTGATAGTGATGCAGGGGACATCCCAGATCTGCTGGCGGTCAGTTGTAGTGGTCCAAGGTCGTCATCGGCAAAAGGAGGGACATTTGTGAAGCTTTGAGACTCGAAAATGAGGACCAAGCCATCTCGAAATGATTTGCTCTCTTTCTCTCGGATCAGCATGCGGACTGGGTCCAGACCCAGTCCGAAATGACTTCAGCAGTCCCAAGACTAAAATAAGCACAGAGAAAAGAGAGCGAGAACCAAAGGGGCCTCTCGTAGGTTCACACACAAGGTTACTGATCTGTACATCCTTGTTGTCGGACAGATGTAGAAATTCCTCAAGGACGGGATGTGATATTGAAGGGGACAAGCAAAGCGAAGGACTGGCACAGATGTTCAAAAGACCGTCTATTCTAAAACAGCGCGTCATTCAAAACTAGGGAGGCGAGTAGTTCCCCTCGCTATCCTCGACTTCTGGTTTTGTTATCGTTCTACGACAAAATCCATGGTACGACGCGAGTCTGCCCGGTCAACCTCAGCGACAATGATATAACATCGCAATTATCGACGCTATACCGCTGGCACAATGAGCGGCTTGTGTTTCACTTCCGCAACGAGTTTCTTTCTTTATCCTTAGAATGGGCTGGCTTGCCGCGGGATGCTACACCGTCGTGGCAGGTTTCATTCTTTACAGATTTTACGTCCAGAACTATGTGGATCACAGTGACAGACCGGAAGAGACAGAGCATCACAGGCACACAAGTCAGTCGCCGGTCAAGATACCAGGAGTTGTTCACGCTGCATCGAAGCCGACATACCAAGAGAACCTTGAGAGCGAACCTCCAGTGAAACCCCTGATTCCTTTAATGGAGGTATCTCAGGCGAACGGGATATCTCTGAAGACAATGGCTGAAGAGTCCATACAGAGGGCGGAAGAGAGCGTCAAGACATCTATGCCGCCGCCTCCCCCGCCACCGAAGCCGAGCAAATCGTCGAGTCCGCCCCGTCTCAAGCCTCTCAATACCGGCAATGCTCTTGCAGCGACAGGCCCTGGACAAGGCTCTATCCGACCTCCTCCGTCGAGCGCCGCGTCTCTACGCGTTCCAGTGACCAAGCCTCTCCGAAACGCCTCACTTGCGCCTACATCCTCCATCATGCCACCAGGGAGGCAAGTCTCACGCAAAGTGATTCTCGAGCCAGGCCACTCCCCACTCGACTGGGCGGCTTTGACAAACAACCCCAACAGCCGTCTCCGAGGCAAAGATGCGCCGGGAGAGAACCTACTTCGGATCACGTCTGCCCAGCTGAAAATGCAAAACGGAAGGAAAGAAAGAGACGCGTGGACGGTCTACCAGGGAAAGGTGTACAATATTACCCCTTACGTTCCGTTTCATCCTGGCGGTGCTGGAGAGATCTTAAGGGGAGCCGGGAAAGATTCCTTCAAGCTATTCATGGAAGTGCATCCCTGGGTAAACTGGGATGGCATGCTGAGTGAGTGTCTTGTTGGGATTCTGGTTAGCGAAGAGGAAGACGCAAACGACAAAAGCGGGAGTCTAGACGAGATGGATTGATGTACATCATGACCTTTCATCGACGGCGCGAGAACTGCTGGACGATCATGATCATGGAACATCCCGAGCGGAGAATACTCCTAGCAACAGAATAGGCGAGGGAGACTGCGCGGAATGTTTTTGGCAGAGCGTGCGGCATACACGGAAGGCGCATCTGGTCTTCAGATGACAGATGAGGTGAACGCCTTGTGCTGTAATGGTGTGGCTGGCGTTTTCGGGTTTGCGAAGCCTTTTCCACGATACCCCGATACATCATGGAGTTCACCAACAACAGGTGTGATAGACGGATATCGAAATCTTCTGAAAACTTCATTATCGAGCTCACGATATTTGATCTCTCGTTTACGTGGAATTCTGCCTCATTCGTGGTTAAGAAATTACTCCTTCGCGGTTCACCCACAGCCATCTCCCCCACCTCTTCCACCTTCTCTGCCCTTGACCTGACCCTACAATTCAAGGTGTACCTTGTGAGCCCTTCGTATGTTTGTTTTGTTTTCAACTCATCTTTGGGCGTTCTCCAGGGTTGGCACCTCATTCGCAGCCATTCAGTACATCTGACCGGGTGACGACGGCGAACCCCCATAACCCCCAGCGTAAACGAGAAGAATCCCTCCTTTTTTGGCTTTTAATGTTATTCTTTCGGTGCTTACTGTTGTTGGGTTGCGTCGATACCTGCTATTCTCATTGCGAGTGGATTCAGGGATTGCTAAGAATAAGAAGACTTCTCGTCAGAGTGGCGGATAACCTGTGTCTCACATATCTCGCCAAACCCAGGTGAGAAGGGAGTATAGGTGGTCCTGTTTTAGGATCCCGATAAGCATACGCACGGGTAGGTGTGATTGCTGATGGGAACGGATCTATATCAGGCGTGTGAGCAATGTCAGTACGGAGTTACTTCGTCCAGGTTCAGGAGATGTTATATCGAGTCAATGGGAATGGAAGTCAAGGATCTCATGAGTCAGGCGGGGTCCGTTAGTCGGTGCGCGTCGCGATGTCATTTCAAGACTCTGCATCATCCGTCTTCGCGGATCATATTTTCGACATCTTCGCGGCTATTTGGTCGGTGCTTAGTCCATTTGAAGTCCTTGAGCCCGGCCTGCCAATAAATGATGTTTTCAAGATGTCGGCTTTGGGTACGGTACATCGCCTCATCAGAAAACCCTTAATTCGAACTTCTACCCTGACAGCTGGGAGCGTCATAGCGGCAGCAACAGAGGGCTGTAGGATTTCTTCAGCCTCGTCCTCACGTAGGAGCTTCCACAGACCTCAAATTAGGTGCTCGTCAACTCTGCCTTCGTCGCCCATATTTGAGGCGATCGCGAACCACGAACCGACCTCGTCTGCAGTCATCCATTTCGCGTCTGGGCGCAAGTTCAGCTATGGCAGCTTGCTCCATGATATTGCCACAGGAAAGGACAAGCTGTCCGCGTTCGTGGAGGGGAGACCTTTGACTGGGCAGAGGATAGCATTTCTGGCAGAAAATAGCTACGATTATGTAGGTGCGCAGGCAGTACAAGAATCGATACTGGTACAACAGTTGACATCGTCCTAAAAGTGACTTTTCTCTCAATTCTGTCTCACGACGCAATTGCTGTGCCTTTGGCACATGCACATCCGATTAACGAGCTGCGGTATATCCTCGATAACAGCGAAGCATTGCTGTTTCTGTCCACAGAGAAATTTCGGGAGAAAGCCAAAGAAGTTGTCAAAGATGGCGGCCACACGCCAAAGCTTAAGATCCTGTCGAAAGTCGACAAGGGAGCTGAATTGCAAGAGGGTGTCGGATTCAACTCGGAAACAGTGGGAAATGGCGGACTCATGCTCTACACATCCGGAACCACCAACCGGCCGAAAGGCGTGGTTCTGTCCATGTCCAACATGGTCGCCCAAGCCCAGTCTCTGATCGAAGCGTGGAAATACTCTCCCTCCGACCACCTCCTGCATGTCCTCCCTCTCCATCACATCCATGGCACAATCAATGCACTCTTCGTACCACTTATGGCGGGCAGCACAATCGAGTTTGCATACCCTTTCAACCCAGATACCGTGTGGAAACGCCTGGCAGTGCCGTTCCTCCCTACATCGCAACCCTCAGACACAGAGAAACGGCCTGTCACATTCTTGACGGCGGTCCCCACAATCTACAACCGCCTGCTGGCCGCCCACCCCGCCTTGCCACCAGAATTTCAATCCGCCGCGCGCACAGCAATATCCCCACAGAACCTCCGGCTCAACATATCAGGCTCTGCGGCCCTGCCAACTCCGGTCAAACAGGCATGGACAGCCCTCTCGGGGGGAAATGTTCTTCTAGAACGTTACGGCATGACTGAAGTCGGCATGGCCCTCTCCTGCGGTTTAACGTTTGAAGACCGCGTTGATGGCAGCGTCGGCTGGCCCCTCCCAGGTGTGGACGTCCGACTGGTGGACACAGAAACAAACACTGTCATTCCGCCGAGCGAACAATTTCACAAAGACACTGGAAACGCAAAGGAAGGAGAAATCCAGCTCCGTGGTCCCACCATCTTCAAAGAGTACTTCCGCAACCCGGCCGCCACGGCCAAAGAATTCGTCGACCCCGACCACGACGACGGGAACAGACAGAAATGGTTCAAAACAGGAGACATCGCGATCCGCCAATCCATCCCGGGCACAGGCCAGAGCGATCAGGCCTGGGCGAAAGGACCAATGTACTTCATCCTCGGCCGCCTCTCCGTTGATATAATAAAAGTCGGTGGGGAAAAGGTCTCTGCTCTTGAAATCGAGCGCGAGTTGCTCTCCTTGCCAGAGATATCGGAGACAGCCGTGGTGGGATTGCCGGATGAGAAGTGGGGCCAAAAGGTCGCGGCGGTGATAGTTTTGAGCGAGAAGGGCCGCTTGGGGAAAGAGGGAGGGAAAGATTGGGGAATTATGGATCTGAGGAGGGCATTGAAGAATCGGTTGGCTATGCATAAGATTCCTGTTGAGGTCAGGGTTGTCCAGAGTATACCAAGGAACGCGATGGGAAAGATCAATAAGAAGATCTTGGTGAAGGATGTTTTTGGCTAAGAAGGTGGGTCTCACGACGAGGGAGTTCGCTCTGGCGTTGAGTGTCTTGCGGGAGGCAACTACTCTCAAAGGCGCAGACGGATGCTACGGAGTCTGTCGTCAAAGGCATGGAAAGTTCCAGATTCAATGTTGCGGCAGTCAACGCTTGTGGCACAGTTAGACAAGTGCTACAACAGAGACTGTGATTCAGAGTCGGCAATCAAGGGGCCGGAGCACTATTCCTCTCCTCAGGGAACGAGCGATAATCATTCATAGTGGCCAGCATTCCGTCGTGATCATGATCGTATTATCAACCCATTCAATCCACCACGTCCTGCACCTCAAACCTCACGCACAGCGAACACCGCGTCTCCCGTCCCTTTAAGTCCAGCATGCGAATAAAACTCCATCCCTCCACTGCGTACGATAGCCTCACGGCCGAGACGACCAGAATAGGATTCCTTGCAAACGCGTCGTCGCTCTTGATCAACAGTCGGAGAAACACCAATTCGTTGTCGTCGTACTCCCACTCAAGGACATCATCCCAGACGGGATCCGTGGGCGGTGAACTCGCCCACTTGTGGACCAGGCCGAGTTTGTGTTGTTTGTAGTGGCTGGTCTTGCGCTTTGGGATGTCGTCCTCAGTCAGAAAATCCGGGTGGTATAACGTGCAGGTGAGGTAGGGTTTGATATCGTCTGCCTCGCGGCCCTCGGGCACGGGGATGTCGCATGCTCCTCCGACATGCAGGCGCAGTCTTTTGCGGCGTCCCGTGTTGAGGACGCCATCTCCACCGGCCCTCAGAGGGGCCGGCTTGAGGACATAGCCGTCCGAGCCGCTGAAGAGGGCCTCGTTGAGCTGGATGCTTGCCCCGAAGGTTTGCCAATTCAGGGCGCAGATTTGCGCGCCAATGCCCCAGAATGCCACTGGTTTCAGGTTCCGCGATGAGATGCGCGTGCCTTTCGGGTACACGCGCATGAGGTGGACGGCGTTGTGGCGGGCGATGTTCGGAGACTGGGCCGGCATGTGCGCCACGAGCCCCGTCTCGGACATGTTTATGAGGTGGTCATGGGGTGCGTCTTTCAGGCCGTCTTCGCCGAACCAGGAATCGTCGCGAGGCTTCACAGATTGAGCATAGACGCCGAGCTCGGCGAGTTCGGGGACGATGATAGTGGGTGCAGCTTTTTTCTTTTCATTGTATGCCTTTCGGGCCTGGGCTGTCTCTTCGTCCTCGTCGGAAGAATCGGTGTCTTCCTCTTCTTCGTCGGTTTGTTCGCTAGGGAAGTGGTATTCGACGATCAGGACAATCTTGGAGCCAAGATCTTCGAGCGTCACTTGTTCGCCTGTGCCTTGTTGCTCGCCGTGGCCTTTCTTGCGGATCGCTTTGCTCAGCAGCCGGTCACCCCACACCTCTTTCATGATCTCGACAAGCCGTTGTTGACCATGTGCATCGCAGTGGTTCTCTAGCGACAACAACACAGGAGCTGCTCGACGTCCCGGCTGGCGGACAGCCTGAGCGGCTTCCTCGTCAACAACGTCACGAATCGTCTCACATACCGATCGGAAAGGGATGTTAGAGACTAGTGTGTAGCCGTGCGTGACCTTCGGTTCGTCCTTGTTGTCTTCATTATCCCAGGCGTCAATCTCAACGCAGCGAGAGCCGGTGTTGAGTGCTGTCTTGTATGCATCAGCCGAGGACGTGCCGTATAGTTGATGAGCAAGCAAGTAGGTATTGTGGCTTGAACTGATAAAATACTCAGGCAAAGGATGTGACCTGTCGGTAATGTATGGTGGGACGTGGATGTGGTCTCTGTTGACAAGAGCGTGTAGTGGCCCGGTCAACTCGGAGGGATTGTCCAGCCCGGCATCCTTCTCAGATAAGACGTCCTTGCTCACCAGGTACTCTCTGAGAGCGGAGCTGACTCGTAGTTGGTGTTTCGTCACCTCGGTCTCAAGAGCGGCGTGGCCGCCACCAGCTACGGTTGACGCATCAATCACCTCACCGGCGTCTTCGTCGTCAATCTTGCGCGAGGGCTTCGAGGAAAACGGGTTCAGCTTCGCCATACGCGAGGTAAGACGAGAAGTCATCTCGGACAATATGGCGATTTCTGCGACCGGGACGATCGCAGGCAGCAATAATAACTACCGGGCTGTCAATGCAGATTGGGGAGACTTGACAGTGTCAGGATTCAAGCTATGACCTACTAGATGCCTTGCCCGTGAGACTCAATGTGATTTCACGAAGTAGTTACTTGGTGACGCGGCTGGAATGGCAAAGCAGCGAGAAAGCTTGGCCTAGGTAAGCCCAGGAAGTCGTTACGGCCCCCAGTCCCCTGGTCCCTTTGATGTTGCGTGGGAGATCGTAGGGTCCCTTTGTGCATTGTCGAGCTCTCAGCGCTCTACTTTACAATGGAACAAAATCTTCTGTCTACACAAGGCCCAGGGGGGTCAATGTGATGATAGGAAAGAGAAACGTGAACCACCCTGCGCCACCATGTCGTACGCGCAGGCCGAGCAAAGAGTCCGCGCGCAGTATTTGGCCCTCCAACAAACCGGCGGTCTGATACCTGCAAATTCTAGCGTCGACTCTTTGAACCTCATTCTGCTTATTGGGTGGCTCCTGACGTGTCCTTCAATGTCAGACTCGAGCTTCAGATGGAGCCGCTTGCTAGTCTTTGCAGGCATTGTCATCAGCTCGATATGGAACCTCTACCACGTCCGCTCAATTGGCGTGGTAGGCAGCATTGGTGTCGGTCTGAACTCTGCGCTCTTGACGATACTCGCAGTCAACTTCGTGCTCTTATACGACCCTAGAAACTTCAAAAGGCTGGTCCTGCGTCCAACTGACCAACCCACAAAGAAGACTGAGCCTGCGGACCCGAAACGGGGCCATATACACGACAAACAAGAACAAGATTCAATCGTCCCTATCGCTTGGGAGCCTATGCCGAGATCACTACCGCGAAGGCTGTTCTGGGTCCTTGACCTCATCACCAGCATGCGCGGCGTCCACTGGTCCTGGAACCCATCGCCCTCACCTTCATACCCTCAATCACTCAGGGTCGCACGCTCGAGCCGAAGCGCTACATTCTTCCGTACCTTCTCGCGTTTCCTCTTTGACTACTTCTTCATTGACCTGGTCAAATGTCTCATGATTGCAGACCCATACTTTCTCGGCTCCACCACGCAAGAGGTGCCGCCCCGTTTGTCGACGTTTGTCACTTCTCCGCTCGCCCTTTACTCGTACCGCCTAGTACTTGGGATGGCAGGCGCATACCTCGCCATCGACCTTCAATATACCTCCGCAGCACTAATACAAGTAAACATTCTTGGGTCTAGCGTGCTTGGTTTGAATGCATCACCTGTCCTATTTCCGCCACTCTGGGGTAGCCCGCGCGCTGTATTGCGGAAAGGGCTGAGGGGCTTCTGGGGAGAAACATGGCATCAGATCTTCAGAATGCACTTCGCAAGCATTGGTGATGCTTTTGTGGATCGTCTATTGCCGCATGCACGTCCGAAATCATCGAAGTCGTCACCAGCGAGACGCTGGATTCGGGTTTTGGTTGTCTTCTTGATCAGTGGAGTATTGCATGCGTGCGCAAGCTATACACTTCTAGGACCCACACGACCCTGGAGGTCTTTCCTGTTCTTCGCAATTCAGCCGGTAGGCATGGCGACTCAGAATCTCTGCTCTCAATTCTTCAGTGGATCATTGCTGGAACGGATGCTAGGCATTGCGCGCAGAGCAGTACGTCAAGCTTCGAATCTTGCTTTTACAATCTTGTGGGTGTGGGCAACCGGCGGCCTGTTGCTGGAGGACCTGAGCAGCGGCGGTATGTGGATGTTCGAACCAGTGCCCTTTAGTGTCCTTCGTGGTCTGGGGTTCAGCGAGGACAGGAGATTCTGGTGCTGGTAGCTCGATACTCACAGGAATCGTCTCATTCATCCTGGATCTGTTTCCACGAGCACAAGGGTCCTCCTCCATCGAACGTTCCCTCGCGAGGACGCGCAGCCAGCATATAAAAGCTCGCGTTAACCCTTCGGCGGTTGAGACAGGAAGTTTGACACGAGCGACAGACAATACTTTGGCGCGCTGCTACGGTTCTGTAGCCCTTCGTTTCATCGTACGTTTTGCAGCTATAGTACTGTGCGTCTCATACACGCCCACCAGCTCGCGGATCGTCTACCGACTCTTTTACCACGGGCTAAAACTCCGAGATTCTCGTCACCCTATACGCCTTGGAAAAGGTACTCTCGATGCGACTAATGGCCCGAGGACGCTGGAATCAATGGCTGGGTCCCAGCTCAGCGACACCAATCGCTTATCAGCTGGCTGGCTTCTATACAAAGTCCGTCTGATACTTCATTGGCTGACGGAATGGCGCCTGAGGCTTCGAGGCCAAATATCAATCCAGCCTCACCACCGTGACCTTTACCATCCCAGCTCCTCTGCGCCAGACCTTTCAGCACTTGAGGTCGTTCTAGTCTGCAGATACTGTCGGGAAGGAGGGCCGAATTCTCTGGCTAATAAGCCCCATAGTATCGGATGAGAGCGGATGGCATAGTTTACGTTTGCTCGAGGTTAAATCTCATCAAAACTTACCTCTATGTCCTGCTCTCTACGGTGCAGTCGTCGGGATTCTACCGAACTTCAACCGTCGTCGTGTTCTGCCGAACGACACAACTTCGTGATTAACCATTGAGCACACATCCTACCGAGTACATACTCCGTATATCCTGCTTCTTACCTCCTACACCCCCAGGTACTCTATCTCCTCCACACGCTCCAAATGAACCGTTATGTGACCATTGGAGTCACAATCCGTCGCGCATTCGGCCCAACGATCAGGATGGCCAGCACATCAAGCACCCCCCTAGAGGACACAATCCGCAGAAAAGTAAGTCTCCTCTCACATCATGACCCCGCCTCTGTTTTGAAGAAAAAAAGCGCGCGCATGCGAGAAGTTCGGGATTTTGTTTTCAAAAGAGGGCCGCATCTATGGTTGATCCCCTGGAGGCCCATAATCCTCAGGACACCACGACGAGAGGGTCAAGAGAGTCAAGGATCGATAGCAAATTGTCTAAATCAAGAATCAAGAAGTGCGAGCTGTCCGGGATTTGAGCCGACATCCCCCAGGGCAGGGCTTCTTGAAGGCGCACAGCGCTGTCTATATACTAGTATAAGCGCTTCATTCGAAGAAAAGGAAGAAGAAGAGGGTGAGAATGCGCTGATTCTGACGCGTCCTGCAGGTCACCGACGCTCTCAACCCGACGAACCTCACGATCCGGAACGACTCGCATCTGCATTCGCATCATAAGGCGATGGTGGGATCGACGTCGAAGGAGACGCATTTCTAGTGAGTGCCTTTCCCCCCTCCCATTCAAATCCGTCATTCACTTCCGTTCTGCTGGGTTCTGTTCGGCCCATCCGGCTCAGCCCGGCTCTGCTCTCCTCTACCCTTTTGCTACAACACACGGACACGGATGCGATGTGATGAGACGTGATGTGATGGTTTCTGAGCCCAGCGGGGAAAAGGACTTGCCGTCTCTCCATTGCCATTCCCATTCTCAAACCATGCACGGACTTCGTGGGTAGATGCATGGCCGCTGCTCGACCCGCCTACCTACCTACCTACATACATACAGATCGATCTCTCTTCCCTCTTCCCTCTTCCCTCTTCCCTCTTCCAGCCTCGATTCCGAGAGTCCGGGTCCTGATCTCTCTTCTCCAGCCTCGATATAACTTCCCCGTCCTTCGCCTCGAAACCGCAACCGGCCCGGCACCGCATGATCTACGCGCTCTTGAAGGAGGAGCTCGAACGCGAGGGAGGCATCCACGCGCTGCAACTGCGCACCAAGACGCCCGAGGAGGTGGAGCGCGAGAAGGCACGGAATGCTCCGACAGCGTCGTGATCGCGATGACCCAGACTTGAACCGCGCGGCTATTCGACAGTCGGATGCACAGAGAGGTGCAAAGCCCGGCTTTCGGGTGAAGTACCGGGGGTAGTGGGAGGTTCACATTTTTTAGCCCGCGTTAACTTGTTGCATACTGTACACTGTCATATCACTCACCTCGCCGGTCATGGTTCAATCGCCTAGTCAGCAAAACAGAGACGAAGTATTCGCGTCAAGGCGGGGACGGATATTCTCGAGTCCGTTACATGTTGCCCATTCTCAGCAGCGTCCAAGGTGCATTGAAAAGCGTCAAGCTCAAAAATGGTGCCATATTTCAAAGGATTATTAGCGTGTAGGTGCTTGTATCTAGAGTAGGCTTTGATGCTGTACATGGAGTCACGCACCCAATTGATGAGCCCATCCCAGCCACATCTGTCCAACAGTGGACAGACAGTATCAGAACAAAAGGAAACGCTACGCGCCGGCTTTTTCTGGACATATGAGATTTCCCCTTCCCTTTGCCGCCCTCCCGGCCCGGCCGACTTCTCACGAACCTGGGAAACCCTAAATGTGGGAGCCGCGGCCCACCCAAACCAGAAAAGAGAAGTGGCTGCTGTGTGTGGTCTGTTTCGCCTCGCTACTGTCCTCGCTTTCAGACAGCATGTCGGGTCGGATGAGGAACCGATTTCCGAATCCTGAAGAGCAACCGCCAAATCGAAGAGAAGCTCAATCCCTTGGAATAGCCCAGGTGCGTTTCGCAGGTCGATTCGACGTAAGATCATTGTTGCCGCCCGAATTCTATCTCGTTGCGACGACTCCAGCGACGATCGCCGCGATAATGATGATGATAAGGACTACATGGCTGTTAGCATACCGCCGTCAGAAGGAAGCGCACGACACTCACCAACGATGCCAAAGCATATCCACTTCTTGCGACGAGCGGCGCGCGCCTTGACAACTGCACCTTCGAGCTCGGTGTTGGCTTTGGCGACGTGCTCCGTGACCTCCTCTCCTCGTTGTTCGATCTGTGTGACTGCAGGCTCTTGTTGCACCACCAATGCTTCGAGATCTTGGAATAGCTGGGCCAACTCAATCATCTGTCGCTCAATCTTCTGGATATCTTCGTGACGTTGAGAGACGTTTTTGGCGACAGTTTGTGCTTCACCGCGACGATCGCTCTGAATCAATGCAGATGAGAAGATCTGTTGGTTGTTGGGGTCCTCAACAGCTTCGCGGACTTCGGCGTCTGACGCATCTGGACGGACGATTCGATATTGTCTGGCCATCTGGTCTTGAGACGCCTTTCGGAATTCGCGTTCAACTTGCTGATACTGGTTGATAGCTGTCTTGAGTCTTCGGTCGACCTTGCCGACTTGAGGGGCATTGCGCGGGTTACCGGATTCCGGTTGCTGTTTGATGTTCTTGACTCGGCTGACCAGGCCCCTGTACTTTGTCATGATATTTTCTCCAGTCCTGTCTACCTCCAAGCGTAGAGGCGACTGAGCGGAGGTGTTCGTGTCGGCTAGATACCGTGATTGGAGGCCCTTTAGGCGCTGGAGATCTGCTTCGATCTCATCAATGGCCTGGTCGACTGCCCGACATTCGTTCAGGATACGGTTCGGGTCGGCGCCGTTCATGTTGGTCATTTCTGGAGCGGGTTAGCCGGTACGCGTAGCCTTGCAATTTGAGGAGTATGTACCATATCCGCCCTGCTGTGGAGGGTCAGGTCGGTCGCTGTAAGACCCTTGATTACCGTAGGCTCCATTCTCGTAGCGTTGATCATAGGGGTTGCCCGCTTCTCCGTAAGGATTGTAGTTGCCGTAACCCTGGCCACCCTGGGTGCCCTGGTTGTACTGCGGTGCATGTCAGCAGGTGCTCGAGACACGAGTGTGGTGGAATGGCTGCGATGTCCAACGACACCGCGTTTCAGGGGGTGGGAAGGCATGATCAGGCGACAAAGGCGAGCTTCCATTGAAACCGAGAGAACGTACACTCATGATGACAGAAAAATGACCCGGATATTAAAAGTACGATGATTGAGAACCTCGGGACAGGAGAGAATTCCTCGAAGTGCAACAAGGACCAATCCAACGGCCTGGTCGTCGACGGTGTTTACGCGTACTTCTATAGAGTACGCGACCACAGCTGTCGAAAGAAATGCAAGGGAAGAAATAGAGGAGCAGGATGGGTTCGAAGCAGCTGAATAGAAACGGTGCTGAAAGAAGAAAGGACTTGGAGTTGCTAAGAAAGAAGTGAAGGCGGGCTGAGTGATCACGATTGCGACGCAGGGAAAGCTGATCAGCTCGGGACGGAGTTGGGAAATAGCGTAGCGGCCAGCGGCGCGACTTGCGAGGGCTGCTGTGGGCCCTGGCCAGAAATCTAGGGGCCTTCCAGGCTCAAGCAAAATGTCTTCCACGCCGCAGCTAGACCAAAATATACCTGAGGCAGCACCTGAACAGCCATTGGCGGCACGCCTCGGACGACAATGGCTGTGCACTCGGTTACTCGCACACACCGCGCTGCAGAAAGTTTACGTCCGCAGGCAGCTTCTGGAAGAGCAGCTCACGCCGCTGCCCAGAGGATGGTCGACAGCGTGCATATCGCGATCACGTTCATCGAACCGGATGTTCATGTAAGTCAGCGCTTGTCCTCTTTCTGCCTTTCCTTTTCCGACATGGCCGGCTGAGATAATTTAAAGGAATGCTCAACAACCAGCTAACAGCCTGTAACCACTCCTGACAAACCATGCCTCGCTAGAGGCCTGAATCGCCTCCCACGCCCAATCATCCACTCTCAATCTTACTTAGCACGTCGAGCAGCTTCTTACTTCACCAGTGTTGCCAAATATGCCTCAGGTGTGCGATAACTTGCTTGTGGGGTCGTCACACTAGATATCGTTTCAGCAGTTGCTTGGTTTTTGCCCATGCCAAATCAAATGTCACATCTCGAACCCCAACCCCAGCGTTACTCGTAAAAAAATGAATGTTAATCCACCAACACATATTATTGACCTCCTCTACGGCAATGTCTGAGATGCGGATCTCATGCGGATCTTGTGAGCAGCGTGGAGTTGCACGCCAGTTGAGACTTCTACCATAGGCACCAACGTTCTTTATTCATGCTGCCTGAAATCGTTCTTCAAAGCTATGCGCGGACCTTCGAAAGAAGCGACTCGACGGCGCCAATAATCGCCGAGCTATGGCAGCCTCCTCCGCCCCCTCCCCACAAAGTTGAAAGAGCCTCGATCCAGCAGACCCACCGACGTGTCAGGGGCCGCAAGGCTGCGACATTCAAGATGCCATCAGAGATGGGTGGCCCGATTTATCACCATCGCTTCGCTTCATCACCTTCTTTCCACGCGTGTTCCGTGTAGCCAAGCCTTTGTTTGACCTCGTGCACAGTTGCTGAATCACCTGTGTTCTTTCCGATGTTGTCCGAGATCTTGATTGCCGGTCTCCCACCAGCTTTCGAGAGTTTGATGACGATATTGAGTGGTTTCGACTTGATCTGCGGGTCGGACTTTCTGTGGTAGTCATTCGTGAAGAATGTACCCACGCCAAAAGAGGGCTTGAAGCCATAATCTTCCGCCAGCTTCCTGTATTCTATGCACTTTTCCACATTGAGCGCGTCTGAGAATACGATACTTTTCTCAGTCACCCCGATGGACTTGTAGAAATCATCGGCATCCTTGATGTACTGTTTCGGATCTCCAGAATCTTGCCTGATTCCCGTAAACACTTCAGCATATGTAGGCTGCTTGTCCGTCGGGGGCCCTTCGTCGTTATATTCCATTGTTGCGTCCTGCGAGGCTGAAGTTCGGGCGGGTACTCTTTTCTTGAATGCTTTGAAGAAGTCCGCGGTGCCGAATGTATCGGTAAGAGCTATGCCCAGGACTCCCTTGCCGAAACAGTCGAGCCAATATCGTAATCCGTTCTCATTTGCATGCTCATAGTCATTGGTAAGCGCCGCGATACCCATGTACCACTCATGGGCTACTGTCCCGACAGGAGCAATGCCATGCTTCATGGCAAAGTACACATTGCTTGAACCTGATAATTTTCCAGGAAGGCCATTCTCCTTTGATGCTCTTACCAGTCCCTTGATAACCAGATCTTGAGTGTGAAAGTCACGTCTCCTTCTGGATCCGAACTCCGAGACTACGCAGCCTGCGCTCAGCAATCGTACACCTTTCTCGTATGCTTGCTCTTCTTGTCCGTCATGATCCCAGTCTCTGTCAACGAACTTGAAGTATGCTTCGCTCGTCAAGGCAAGAAGGGGGATTTCGTATAACATGGTCTCAACCCAGAGGCCGGTAACAGTAATGTCCAAATCGCCATACAAACTGCCGTCGATTTGATTGAACTTGAGCTGGACTTGTTCCTCGGGTCGCAATTGGAACTTTTGTAGATAGTCCAGGTAGTCTGCGCTCAGGTATGGGCAATGGTTTCGCAGAAACTGCAACTCTTGTGGCTCAAGTCTAATATTCGCCAGCTTGCGGACTTGTTTTTCCAGCCATACAAAGGCTTCTCGGTTCAACCGCATCTGAGGAGTGCGGTTCGTGAATTTGTACTCGACATCGACGGAAGGGAAGTACTTTAGGACCGCGCACTGCATAGTCAGCTTGTACAGGTCAGTGTCGAGGAACGAGGAGACCCCCTCAGGCAGCTTGGGTTGTGCCATTTTCGTAAACACGAGAGCACCCTCAGGTCAAGGTGAGATCACGTTCGGAATAAGAACAAGAAGTCACAAATCAAGTTTGTTGCATTCTTTAATATCAGTCCCATGTGAATCACTCCAGCTGTCGCACAAGATCGTTCACATCGCGTGCAAGGGTGACGGCTATGACAACTATGACAGCGAGTCTGATATCTGACTTGCGGGGATGGCCGCCAGGCGTGAATGACATAATTTCGCAGATCACTTTCATGGCGACCTAACGGCCGAGGTTCACCCGTGCTTGAAAGTCACCCTTTGCCCTCCCTCTTCAGGACAACCTCCCTTAACATCAACCACGACCATCGCTCGAAGTGAATACAGCAAACATGGAAGGTTGTTGCCGGCCTGCTTGTTCTCGCAAAATGCCTGAACGGAGTTTCAGAATCACTCTTGTTGCAAGGGCGCCTCGATTTCAGCCTCGTTGCCAGACGTCAACAAGTGACGCACCTGACTCGGGAAGCCGTTTTCTTTGAGGTCGTAAGCAAAAGAATCGTTATAGCGTAAGTATGGGGACACCGCAACAGCATCCCTCAATCAAGTCACGTTCAACCTCGCGCTCACGTTGCGCAGAGAAATGCACCTCCAGCTAAAGAGAGGCTAATGTGGTGACATTTTTCTTTGGCCCGTTGCAACCCATCAGTAAGTCCTCCAGAGTGAGAGCCAATGAGGACTCTTTTCGAGGCGCACAAGGCAGTGGTGTCGCTGCAGGACAGAAAGGCCATAGGCAGTTCAGCAACCCTAAGGAATTACAGTCAGGGTTTCCATTGCCTCCCAATCAACTGATTCCGATTCAAGATCGGAAATTTTTGTCTTTCGGTATGAGCAACCTGGGCTCGAGCCATCGGTGCCAAAATACTATCATAGCAAGTGGAGCCTATTTCTTCAAATGGGGCTGGGGCAACTCTGCCCGTTCAGCTGGTATGTCGATGCCAGGTCCAGCATCAGAGATTGGACTGGTCGCTTCTATCAAAGTGGGGTAATCCTTGCATCCTGCACGGGCAGGGAAGGTGAAAGATGACGGGCACTGTCAAAAAAAGGGTTTGACGGCCACTAGCCAAGTTTCAATAGTCCTGCTTGTACTCTGGCTACGCTTTGCACCAACAGTGGGTGAGCCGTACGCCTGCGCTCCAACGACAAGAATCGATATCAATTCAGAGAGTGCTGTGCTTGCACAGTTGCACTATGATATCATTTCCTTCAAGCCCTTCCGACCATTTGTGGATTGGTCAATTCTTCAGGTCGGAAATGGTGGGATGCAAGATATGACAGATCCGACCGTCAGGGAATACGGTGGTAGTTGCACACGCAATACGGCTGATGCATTTAGCGTGGAGATAACCATCATACACAGACTGATACCCCCATCGCATTCTTGACTTCTGCTGATTGCCAACCCCGGGTTGTTGGCAACCCAGTCTCACTGAGCCGGACCTCTTACATTTGCGGTTGGATTTTCAACCCCAACGCGCAAGGCAACCAGTTTCTCACTCTGGAGGACTTCCTGATGGGTTGCAACGGGCCAAAGAAAATGTCACCACATTAGCCTTTGTTAGCTGGAGGTGCAATTCTTTGAGCAAGTGAAGTGCTAAAGATTTGGGTCAAGGAACCAGAACTGACCTTGTCCTCCCTGAGACAGCGTGTTTAGTTGTGGAAGCCTACCATCTGGCTATCCGAGAACAACCCGTGAGAATTACGTGCCGCGATTCATGGTCGATTATCAAATCCGGTGTTGTGCTTCTCTCAGAGACCTCTCGCCACTCTGATGGGTGTGATCAACAACCAGGCCGGACCGTAGTGCAAGGATTGGAAAATGGAATACTAGTCCTAGGCCACTGGACGAAAAGGCTGAACATGCAGTGAATCCCGAGCTTTGCAGGTTCCGGCCACATGTTGTGTCGCAAGTGTCAGTCAAGTCTGTCTACATCCTACGTTCATCGTAGGTCTCCGCGATCCTGGCGATAGAGATGCTAGTTCCACTATGGTTGGATATAAGCTCTGCAGTTCAGCAAACGTGGCGCGACCCTTGGTGATCTGACGCATACCCTCTGCGCCCACGATATGTTTGCCAGCTCGTTCGAATATATGCAAGGCTGTTCATTGTTTCAGTGTCCAACTTCGACCTCTCCCCAGCGACCAAACCAAAAACCAAAGTGTGAAGCGACAGCCACCAAGTCTAAGAAGTTGTAACGATATCCAGTTGTGGCTGGCCATCGCCTGTTCGCCTGGAAATCTTTTCTGTACTCGCCTGCTGCGTGGCTGATTGCTCGACTCGTAATCGACAGGGGGATGGAAACTTCACTCCTGGTGCAGGTTTGGACTGTCTGAGTCCTGCAATATCAGCTGAAGGGGTAGATGTAAGGCTTCGCGGATCCGCGTCGAAGTCCAACAATTCATCCAATGATCATGGTGTGACCCAGCTAGGCCTGATCGGGAACCTCCCATGGGCGGTGTCCGATTGACTGGCCACCAGCCAACGCTAGAGACGCTGGTCAGTCTGGGAGGCAGCCCAGGGTGCCGAAGGCTCAAGGCTCAGGCACGGTACATTGCACCTAGGTCAGGCGTTCGCTTTTCGTTAGCCACCTCTCGCGGTACTCGCACTTAGATTCTTGGCAGGCCACGACTATGCCCATGCCCATGCTCATGCAAAAGAAGCCGACACAAGACCAGCCATCAGAACTGCTTCACCCACTCATCGGTACCCATACAGGAGCAGCAGGAAGGAGGAGGACAATCATAATCCGCTCCTTATCTCTGCCCCCCTGGTGATGAGGCCGTGCCCAGAGCACTCGACTCATCGAAGGGCATGCTCTCGTACCTACCCGCTGGCAGAATGCCCTGACTGTCTACTGGTCTGCAGTATGTAGTGCGTCACGGGAATTGCAATAGATCCTGGGCGTTACCTCTCGCTTTGCCTGTAGGGTGGCCGCTGGCTCAGCTCTGACAGAGTATAAGACAGGTGCATTTCCAGTTTCGCCTGCGGTCACGGTTTCTCCTCTCTTCATCTGGCCGTGCCGACTATCCTGCCTCTGGAATCACCGTCTTGCCATCTCATCATCCTCTACCTGCTCTGGTACCCTTCCACCTTTCCCATGGCCTCAACCCCCAATCAAGGAGCAGGTGACAATAGCAGCAGCCACAACAGCATGGTCATCTCGTCTACTGGCCTCGATGATCGTGCCCCTGTTGTCGCGGGTGTAGCAGGTAAGGTTGACCTAGTTGCTAAACCCCTTACCTCCCGTGAAGTTGATCCAATTCCAGCCACGACTGCACCGTCTATCACCCTCCAGCGATATGCCAGCTCACCTTCTCAAGGCGAGGCGTGGCATCCTCATCGAGGCGCTCTAAAGCACTTCACTCACCTCATCGCCGAAGTCGACACCCTTTTGTCGGCCATCGAGGGTGCGCAGGTTGCTTGCCCGTTGACTTCGGCCACTCAGTAGGGCTGTCCAGAATCACGGGCGGTGGTTTGGGAAGCTGGCATTTGGCGAAGACCTGAGGTTGCAGGATTCTTACCCCGCATGGGACCTAAGATGCCCCTCTTCCCTCGATATTCTCTCACTTCGCCATAAGTCATGGTGTTGATGGCTGAAGCTGTCGAGACCATCCACGCGCCCGACGGCGATGCAGCATGGTTGCTCATGACTTTCTATTCAGTCTTGATGATCGTAATGTGAGAAAACTATATCTGGATAGTACGAAGTTCCTGTAGTTGTTATTTTGCGATCTGATGTTGTTTTGATATTGTTGTTGAAATGTGTTGTGATGATCGAGTCACCTGTGGTTGTTCGGGTGCGAATGGTGGAGATGGAGTCTCAAAAACTGGAACGCAGCGCGACTCCAACAGATATCCTACAGCGCTAGCACAGCCAATCATCAAGGTTTCCTTTTCTACTTCTTTTGTCTGGTTGGACTTCCCGACTCCGGCCGAGGCCCAACCGGCGGGAGTCCACACGTCCTATTCCCTGAGTCGTTTCTTTCTTGTCTGGACACCCCTCGAGACCGAACCCAAGAAGCCTGACAATTCATGAACGAGAAATCGGGAATTCGCCGCACTTGATGTCTACTGCACCACCTTCCTACATAGCAGTATGCCAAATTTCTGCCAAAGCTGTACCCCGCTAAGTGTAGTGAAGGGGCGACGAGCCCAGTTACACTTCGCAATATGAGATCTACTCAAAGCGTAACAACCACCTTTGATCCCGATACACCAGCCCTCAGCTTATCCACTGCGGCCTGGATACTCTCGACGCCATGGCCCACGACGTCTGCCCTCGGCGCTGGCTTGATCCTCCCATCCTTGAGCGCTGCTGGCAAGAAATCGCCGTAGATCGCCCTGCCGAGCGCCTTGTCTTGGTTCAAGATGAACGCCGCAAACACTGGCAGGCACGGTGGTTGTTAGCATGCTGCGCGGCACCATTTTCATGCTCGTCTTCATATGCAGGTAGGGAGGAACTGGAGTGGAGTGGACTCACTCATCCTCGCATCCACCGTGGCTGGAATATCTGGCGTAGCAGGCAACGTGACCGCCATCCTCCCACCCCCAAGCTGTGCCAACACCTGCGCAACATTAAGCTGGGTATCTCTTGTGGAAATTGCTGTGCATTCGTCCACAAGTCAGCGGTCTGCCGCCACACCCAGCTCTACGGACTTGGACTCACCATCAAAGGCCCCGGCAAAGTTATATTGCTGTATCGCCCGCGTCAAATCCCCAACTATACTCAAGCTCGCGTGGTCAAAAACCTCGGTCGCGCCCAGACTCTTACAAAGCGGGTGATTTCGTGGCGAACTCGTCGCAATGACCGTGTACCCCGCTGCCACGGCCAATTGGATCGCTGCACTACCGACGCTCGAACTGCCTCCCCAGACTAAGATGGTGTCTGCATTTCCTTGCAGTGGTTCTTTCTGCTCCGCGGACGGGAGCCGCAGCCCAAGCTGCTCCTGGTGAAACAAACCCAACGCAGCGGTGGAGATAGCGAGCGGCAAGACGCACGCGTCCTCGTACTTCATGTCCTCGGGAATTGCGGCGCACCCCACCGTCGGCACGACGGTATATTCCTGGAAGCCACCATGTTTGGCCTCGTCGGTATTCAGGGCCGTGCAGTGCCCTAGGACGCGGTCACCTTTGCGAAATTGAGTGGCCTTTTCGCCGACCTCGATGATCTCGCCGGCGATGTCGTTGCCCAGGATTCGTGGGAGGGCCCCAGCCGGGTAGCCGCCCGATTGCTGTAGGTGGTCGACGGGGTTAATGGCGACGGCGTGGTTCCGGACGAGCACTTCGTCCTTGCCTGGCTTGCCGATTTCGGAGGGGCTGATCGCAAAAGTCTGCTTGACTTCGTTGAGCCAGGCTGCTTTGTTGGTCGGAGCCATGATATATGATGGTTTGATATGGTGGTGTATGGTGTATGGTGTGCGATGTAAATATAGCCACTGTTCTGCTGCGGGTTATGATCCTTCGTCGAGTGCGGTCCAATCCAGCCCGGTTCAGCAAAGGGGCGTGAAGAAATACAGTGAAGACCAAACGCGCGAACAGGTAGTCCAAAGCTAAGACATACAACAATATGCCATTGCCATTACACATTGCGACAAGGCTGTAATGTCATAAAAGTGGATTTCTAATGAGACCCACAAGCGATGCAGGCCTGACATCACGACACACGAATGTTGACGGGGATAAAACGAAGGGTGGTCACCATTAGCGACGTGGACGACATGCCGCGGTCTCCCACACGAGGGGTCGCTGGCAGTCGCATGTTAGGTAATCTGATTGGCGTAGTCCGTATGGTTCATATGCAAGCCGCTTGTTCGCTGTAAACCTGAGCTGCAAATCACACCCTAGAGCACTTTCTGTCGGAAAACAGCGAACAACACTACGTTGTTCGACAATGCTTCACTGACAACTGACCGCTCTTAAGCCCGAATTCGGGTTCTTTGCAGAACGCCTTCTTCCGCTGGTGTAGGAAGTTGCGCCATACATAGGACTTTGGAGGCTCATAAGTTTCGGCCTCACCGACTCTGGTCAATGTCTGCAACGTTTGGGAAACAGATGGCCGACTGCGTCGATGACTCTTGTTCATCAACTGTTGCGACCAGAGGACCGACGCATCCGCTGCAGGTAGCTGGTGACTCGAAGACGTTGCAGATGCATGGTAGTGGTGTTTATGCATAGGGAAATTGGAATCTACCTTAGTCTCACTCACCCAGTCCTGGTCGAAGCGAGTCAATGGGAAAACATCCAACCACTTGGGACTTCAATGCCGACAACTGTCCCGGACACGAGTCCAAAAGCCTTGTTGCTTCTTTAGCCGCGAGGAATGATGGTATGTGTAGACTTTTGGAGAGACACAACATTTATCCTCGCAGCGATTCTTCTATGGCACTGGCATGCCAGCTCTCAAGCCCGGTTCGGTCAGAGTTGAATCTCAGTAAGACATGACGGCTTCGAGGGAGAAAGGGTAAGGACATGAGTATAATCCGTTTATTGGAGTCATGAGAAGAGAGTGTAGTGGGTCAAGATCGAGGAGCTCTTTGACGGGAAGCCACTATCCCTTTTGTAGAAGAGTCTTTGTGTTAGGTTAACTGGCATTCTTCAAGGACCGAGGGTTTGTTCATCGTTTTTACTGCTTCCATGGGTCTGGTCTCAGTACGGAGTACGGAGTGGCTTGACGATACATTGTCCATTCGCCATGCTGGGTTGAGGTTTACATACACAGCCACATTGGTGACATTGTTTTCTGAGGGTGATAGGCGTGGACTAGCAGCCGGCAAATTGCTCCTTGTCGATCTGTTCACCTGGAATGCTGACCTGGCTTTGACCAACGCCAAGCAAGTGTGCTACTTGTACGGAGTAATGGGCCAGTATATTCTGCTCAGCACTGCTGTCAAGAGAAAGACTGGCTTTTTGATAACTTTTCACAAGCTCGCAGACGTCAATGTCATGAGGCTGCAGAGACTGACCAGAAGGTCGTTTTGACTTGAACGGCAACAGCGGAAGGGGCAAGAACGGTTGGACCAGGGCAAAGGCAGGCGCAGCCGACGTCGTACCCTATGATTGGCCGATTCTAAGCTCGGCGGCGCCCCTTTTCGAAATCAGACACCGATTTGGCCAACGACGCGTTTCATGGTCCACGCCAATCACCCCTTCTCGATAGCTCTCAAACAGCTTGCTGAGATACTCATGAAGCATCTCGCGTCCTGTCCTTGACCTTCTCGAGGAGCACACCTTTGTGTCGCCCGTAGCCGCTCTTTCTGCATCGCTGTCTCTCATTTCAACTGCTTGTCGCGCTGTGCTGCGACGCAACCCACGCTCATTCTCTCTTGTCATTAGCAAAACAATTGCAAAGCGTCCAAGCGCCACCACGACATTCACTGCAACGCACGGCCATTATTGGAAGGACCTGGAGTCACCTGCATCCCGTAGCGAGAAGCAAAACTCGTCTCTCATTTGACTTACACCTGACTACCGAGTGTACCGGCGGACATAGATTCTCCCACAATCATGTATTACTTCACGGCGACTTCAGTCGCTCTGCTGTCTCTCCTCTCCGCTGCCTACGGCCAAACCTTCACCTCATGCAATCCCTTGGAGAAGACCGATTGCCCGCCAAACACTGCGCTCGGCGTCGCGAATTACACGATCGATTTCACCCAGAACACCATGTCCGATAAAGTATGGAACATTACCGCCAGACCGATCAACTACGGAGACGACGGCGCAGAATTCACCATCGCTCAACAAGGCCAATCGCCAACCGTCCAGAGCCACTTCTTCCTATTCTTCGGACAAGTTGAGATCATCATGAAGCCTGCAGCAGGGCAGGGTATTGTGAGCTCGATGGTCTTGCAGTCACAGGATCTAGACGAGGTGGACTGGGAGTTCATCGGAGGAAACAACTCATACGTCGAAACCAACTTCTTCAGCAAGGGCAATCAGACAGATTACGGCAATGCCATCTGGTACCCGATCGAGGACCCTCAGAATACATGGCACAATTACACGCTAGATTGGTCACCTGAAAAGCTGGACTGGATTGTCGACGGGAACATCATTCGCACCCTGAAATACGAGGACGCGAACAATGGTCTGAAATTCCCCCAGACTCCCTGCGACGTTCGGCTCGGTATCTGGGCCGGTGGCGATCCGAAACAGCCGCAGGGCACGATTGACTGGGCTGGTGGTAAGACAGACTACGATGATGTCCCATTTACTATGGCCGTCAAGTCCGTCCGTGTCTCAGACGCCAGTCGCGGAACTCAATATGTCTATGGTGACACGTCCGGCAGCTGGCAGAGCATTAAGATCCTCAAGTAAGCCCTGTTTCCCTTCCATTTCCCTCTTTACCTACTCTAACGTTCCTCCCTGCAGCGAAACCAAACCCATCTCCCTCGACGGTAATAACTCCGCCTCGTCTTCTCAGACCGTCTCTCAGAAATGGAACGGGCTCCCGCAGACTACAAAATATATCATCATCGGCGTCGTCTGCGGCGTCGTCCTTCTAGCTATCTTGGTCTTCGCATTCTGCTGCATTCGCCAACGCCGTGCAGGCAAACACGAGAGGCTCATTGAAGATGCCAAGTATGAGAAGATGCAGGGTGAGGTAATGGCCTACAGGGCGGACATGAATCGAATGAGGAGTGAGCAGAAAATGATGGCCTCAAGCGTTGAGCATTTCAGCCCGGTGAGTCCGATGATGGGGAATGTAGGTGCCAGTTTCCCGGGCCAGGGAAGTCCGATGATGGGTGGGGGGCGGAGTCCGAATCCCATGGGGTACGGCTATCCTGGTGGAAGAGGGTATCAGAAGTATTGAGTACGGACGCGACGTGGTTAGATGCGGCGAAGGGCGTGTTGCTGTCGCCAAGGCATAGTGAGCACGTCGATGGGCGGTGGGGATGTCGTCGTCATCGTTGTAAGATAATCGATCCCGTTGAGCAGGTCGTTTCGGATACAGTGGAGCTGAAGTCATGTCAACAGGATAGAGGGTACTTGTTTCAATGTGTGATTGTCATTTTGAGCCTGCGGCTCGCGCTCTCTCCACACGCGCTGTGCTTAACGACGTCGACGACGCCGGCCGGGGTATCAGCAGGTATCAACACCACCGACAAAGACAACCACCACACCTCTACTCCTTGGTGGCCTTCTTGCCCACCCCCAGGATCTGGCTAACCTTTGACTTCAGGCCCTTGCCGCCACCACCACCACCACCGGCACCGCCAACAACGCCACCAACACCGGGCTCAGGATCTGGGAGGTGGTTCTTCCCATCCCAGTCCTCCCGCTTCACCACCTTCCCCTTGCTCAAGGTCACCACCTTGAGCTCACCGGGCTTGATCACCCTGGCGACTACTGGCTTGGGCTTTTGAGGCCCGCTCACCGACACCACGCGACGCATCTCGTTGGGCAGGTAGAAACCTGCATCCCAACAGGTGCCCTTGAAAACAACCTCCTTGAGGCGCTCAGGGTCGAACCAGCGGAACTGCAGAGACACGTTAGTCCGAAGCCGAAGTGAGGCGAGAGTGAGGGTGGGATGGGAGCACTTACGAAAGGACCGGCGTCGACGGCGAAGTTGCTCAGAGTCAGAGTCTGGATGGGCAGATGGCGCTTGTTCACCACCGGGAGGTCCTCCTTGACGGCGGCTTGTGCTTGTTTCATGGCGGTGCGGTCGAGATACTCGCCGCAGCCGAATTCCGGGTGGAGTTCGCCTGAGCCTTCAGAGCCCAGGTACTCGGTTGGTTCAGTGTAGCAGGGTTTTGAGCCGTCGTAGGCCCAGTTGCTGTCGATCTTCTTGTACTGTGCCTTGAAGTCTGTGGCAGGGAGGGGGAAAACATTTGTTAGTTTGACCAAACAAACTCTGAAAGAGGGCAAAGCAGGGAAAGGGAGGGTTTACCGTCGCTGATTTCTGGTGCCAGTGCCATTTCGAGTGTGAGGTTGGTGAGGTTCGGATTGACAAAGCAGGCTTCCCAGATGATCGGTTGGTAGGATCTCATCATGCCACCGAGGTGGAGGACGTGGAGGTTACGAAATGTGACGAGAGGCTTGAGTTCTTTGAATGGGAAGTTGCCTTTCTGGTCGCCGTCGCTGTTCTGTTCTTCGGCATTGTTCATGTCTTCAAGTTTGATCGGCCAGAAGAGGTCAAGGTTGAGGATCGGTCGATTTCTGTCCAGCACAGGCCAGAGTTCGGGGCGGAATTCCATGATGGGCTTGTCCATGGCGCCGATGTCGTTGCTGGAAGTCTGTGAGTCCATGGGTGAAAAGAATTGAAGATGAAGATGAGGTTGTGGGTTACCGTAACCGAGTCAGAGATCTTTGAGGTTCAAGTGCTGGTTCAGGTGTCGGTCCAGACTTTTCACCTCTGGGAAGTGCGCGGAGCTGCTTCACTTTGTTCAGAGGGAAGAAGCGGTGTCACTAGCGGCTTTTGGTGGTAGTGAAGGTGAAGTCTCTGATTCATTTCTGTTTTCTATGTGACGAAAAGTGAGCTTGTGGTCTCTTGTTTGCCAAACACACACTTACTTTGTGAGGAGTGCATCTCCTTGGGCACTGGCTCTGGGGGAAGTCTCTCTGGGGGGTCCCAGAGGACGAGAGAAGTTCGGGGTTTTGGGTGTGGTAGGTGCCATGTTGAAAGGAGTTGAGGAGGGTGGGATTGATCACGAACGCGATAGACGACGAGATGGAGACAGACTGAGAGGGAAGACGACAACATGAAGTTGTCGACATCGGGGAGGATCGTTGTCCATCGCAGTGCAACTTCATCGCTGGCGAGCGTATCGACATCGAACGGCGATTACCTGATACTAGCCGTCTGTATTCACCACGGCAACGCGACTTGTCTCAACCCAGCACCGGAGGGCTAGCTTTCAATGCTTGCTCTACCTTCCATCCCAACAAGGCCCCTTAGGCGCTGCGATAAGAACGACGACGGCCGAATCGCATCTTACAAGAACGGTCACTAAGGTGGTGACAGGATGTTGGCGGCCGTCCCGCTTTCTTACTGCAATTGATGTTGGAGGAGGGGCGAGAGTATTATTGACCCCCTTGATCCCGCTTCTCGACGGTATGTTATCAGACTATTGGAGGTGGACGAATATCTCAGGAGTCCTGTGGTGCGAACCGCAAGCGATGGAAGTCTCGCTGTTGCACCCATTGATGCGGGTGATGAAGGCGGCGACGACCAGCCCACCATCTCTGTCTATCAATTCACCTTCCTATGGGCCGTCAGCATTGCCTCCTCACAGAAATACCTCAAGAGTCCTCCACTACGAATTAGACGAGATCTGAGCCTGTTCGTTGAACAGGGGGTCTTGACAACAAAGATAGACAAGAACATTACCGGTATTGCCGCTCATATATTCGCTTGAAGGTGGACATGAACTTCAATGCTTTTATGATAGGAGGTGAATGAATCTGACGTCCGACCTCCCTCTCTTAACAATGACCCTTAGCGCAATGGGATGGCTAGACCGATCATGCCACGGCTGACGGGGACAACTCCAAATCGACGAAGGACGCTGTCCTTAGGCCCTGCGCATTCACCCGTGAGCCCACTAGGGATCCTTACTATCACTACCAACTGGAGCCGAACGGGTCTACGCACAACATCGCATATAATGACACCGACAACTGGTATCAAATGCTAGTGGATTTTGACCCACGCGCAAATAGCTGGCAAGAGATTCAATCGTCCAACCGCTCGTATATGGCTAAGAACTTTCCATGACCAACATAGAAAGGACTTCATGGGAATTTCCTTGGATGCCTCTTCCAACCGGAAGCAGTGTGCGACGGTCAAACTTCTTACATCCTCATCTCAGAGATCATTTGAACTCGGCTGGGGCATCCCTTGTCACATGTCACCTAACATCGGTGGCTTCTTTCCGTCGAGATCATTGATCGACTCGACATGTGAGCCTAATGAGCAGCTTGCTTGCTATTGCTAGACGTAGATCGCTATACCATTAATTTGAGCTGAAACAAGACAGAAAATTTCGGGCATCCAGGAAGAATAGACAGTTAGGTCAAAGTCGAGTTTCGCAGTTAGATATGTCCCACAACAAAATGAACTCCCAGTGTTTCTGGCGGCTCGACTATATCGTCTTCAAGGTTTTATATGCAGCATATTTTCTGCTAAAGTGGCGTCTGGCCTAGAGAATATTTTGTTGAGTTCCGAGCTAGGGTTCGTATTGGCGACTCGGCGATCATAGAGTCTCAATCTCGACTCGCACTTTGTGTACTCATACTGCTAAGTAGATGAAGGAGTTGGTTCCACACAGTTCTTCATTTGACTTATCTAATCTCTCGGCGTGTATGACGCGCTTCGCGATCTTGCCGCACCAATATCTTCATCCACCGAGAGATGTACTCTGTACGCGCTGAACTTCGGCGATGGCGCCAATCCGAAGGTATTTACGAATCAGCAAGTACTCTGCCCTTGAGTGCCGGATATTCCTGGAGAATCCAGCAGACGAGCGACGCTGGCTCTTGAACGAAACCAACCCTGCGCTCCCGAGGATCTTCGAAGCTGTCAAACCCTACGTGCTACCAAAGCTGCGGGAGGAAAGTGAACGTGCAAAGGGCAAGGGAAAGAAGAAGAAGAGTATCAAAGATGTTGTAAAACAAGGCGAGCTCTCCCCTCGGCCGGCTTGGGGTCCGCGCTAATGGATGTCTCCAGATGATTTCGAAGTTTCCATCTTCCTTACCGAAATCCACACTCGCCATTCCCTGATCATAAAGAACAAGGTCTTCAAAGAGAAGGCCCCAACGAAAAGCAACAATGGTAACAAGATGACTGGCACTATCATGGTTCGAGATGAGGATGAGGAAGAAGGCGTCAACCTGGGATATCTCCCTGCGGCGGAAGACCTGGACAGCAATGACCAGGAGCCTGTCACAGGTGGCGATGTCGACTTTGATGAGCAGGACGACAAGAAAAGACTCGCTTTTGACACCACATATGAGGGTTTCAGTATTTGGGGTCGTGTCCTATGCCTCTTCATTGAGCGCAGAGGCAGCGCTGGCAAGAAACAACCAGGATTCGAAGGAAATTCGCAGACACTCATGCAAGATTGGATCCAGTCAACACAAGAGCAAAAGGATGGTGACTTGTGAATCCAAGCCGCAAAGACGACACTCGTACGGAGTATGAGAAGCTTCTCGGGTTCGAGCGTCGGGTGAGCGTTGCGCCGAAACCATGCTGCGTCACGGGAATTTCAGAGACGGCATCTCTAACACTCCTTGTCAAGGGCAGCAACATGGCTGGAAATCAGGTCTTGGGCTTGACCCTTGCTTCACTAAGCGACTCGCTGCTGGGCAAAACCATACGAAATAGCACGGGTATACTGGCGGCAGGCCACTACGAGAACAACCTTTCTCGGGCACCTCATGTGGTACACGCCCAGTCTCAGTTTTAGAACGGCATGACTTGCATCAGGAAGTGCCGAGTGTTGACGAAATTGGACAGTGTCTTTTGTGGCGTCTGTTCGCGCAATTTCCACGTGGTTGTGGCTGCCCCCCTTTTACCCTGTCGGCTCGGACCCTGCATGATGCATGGAGGCACGGAGTACGGGGCAAGCCATGAGCCATTCTGTCCTGCGGCGAGACCCGTTCCACCTCGTAACAGGTCGCAGAGACAGGATGTGGCAGTCGGAATATGAGGCCAGGCGAAAGACAGGGCCAGGCAATATGCAGAACGACTGTGTCGAATTGTATGACCTCTTTCCGGATGAGGATTGTGCAGAGCTTCCCAAATCGATAACTGCACTGGAGCGCTCATGTCATTGGCTCGCCCTCCGGAACAGCCTCACTGCCGCACTGTGGGATCAGTGTGCTACTTTTATTAGAAGCCTCTGAACTGCGAGAAACCACCCTTTGAATGCAGTCAGATACTCCGTCACCATGAGTCAGCGGGAGTCTCTCAGATTCTACACAGTGCAGTGCGTTCCAGGACTGGTTGCTTAGTCAAACGCATGACGGCCGAAAGGCCTCTGTTACACAACGACTTATTCAAGGCTACGGCATTCATCCTGACCCTACTCCGTACCTCGTACTCTGGAACCCTCCACTTGTGATTTCTCATCTCCAAATTGCACAAAGCTAGTTGCGAAACGGCAGCTGCATGGAACCCGATCAGAATTCGAGAAATGAGGCACACAGCCAGCCGAGGAGGTGCCTCAGACTAGCGGGTTCCAGCCACCAAAATAATCGGATGGCCCTGCAACTTTGGGACAGTCGGAATGTCCGGCAGGAAGCCACAACTCAATTTCAGCTGCCTTGGCAGCCTGCGATTTCGAAGGCGTGGTGCCAGGGCGAAACCAGCGGGTAACCGGTTGACGGTAGCGTTGTAGAATCGCTGACCAAAAAGTAGTTTCATCTCGCTAGAACGGTGACCGACCGGCGCGATGTGTACTCGTACTCCGTAGAATGCCGCAGCTCCTGGTGAAGTGTGACGAGGGCAGTTGCGTATCGCCGCCCATCGTGACGTTACAGGCACAAGAGCCTGAAAAAGACCATGCCTTGATTACGAGTACGGAGGAAAGAATATCACATCAAGTGTGTGCGCGAATTGTCGTTCAGGAGCAAACCTGAGACACACCATTCAGGAAGATCCCGCTTCAGCTATGGGTTCGAATACGAGTACTCGAGTCGTCGACAGTCGGGGGGTGGCAAAAGGCCATTACGGTTCCAGGGGGGGGCAAGCTGATGGAGGGATCTTCAGGAACCCGTCGCTGACCACCACCCAGCGGGTGATGCGCGGCCTGAAGATCAGAGCTTGAGCCGCAGATGATCCGAACACCAGCATCCCTTTGAAACAACCGTTTGAAGAAGTGGATTGCCTATGACTGCATAATCAACCCATTGTGCGATGGTTTGCGACTGATTGCCACTGGTGGGTTCTTCATCCACGAGGGTGTCTGCTTGTGTCCCAAGGGCCACTTTGGTGACTCGTTCGCTTGGGCTTGTAGACCGGTGAGCCTGGTAACGTCCAATCCAAGCGCGCGCTTGGCTACCATCCGAAACAATGTATCCGCGTGACATATCCTAAGCGAGGCATTTGCAAAAAGACATTACGAGTAGCGATCGCAGTGTCCGAAGAAACCCCTCTTCCAAGGGCTGTGAGGGTTGTTTGGAACAGGCAATCCTCTTGAGAATGCAGTGATATCCACGAATCAGCAGCGCCTGCCATCAGTAACAGACTTGGTAGTATAGCAACGGAACAGGAACCGAAAGTCTGATCCCATGTAAACTAACTCTGCCTGTCCGACAAATCAATCCACGGAGTTCCTTCTGCCCATCCGAGCAAGCCCGTGTTTGCCATCTTCAAGAAACGTGCTTCGGCTGCTGCAGAGCTGAAAGCGCCAATTGCAGTTCATCTGACAGGCACAAAGCGGTATGGCGGGGGACCGGGGACGACGATTCCAAGCTTGCACCCGATCACGAGGCCAACCGCTTACCAACAATACTTCATCGAGTATCCAGAGTCTTAGAATAGCGGTACACGAGTTGTCACTGACGGCTTTATCATTGGTGGGCGGCACACCATCACGACGGCTTTTCAGGCCACGTTTACTCTCGCACCCAATGGATGCGGCTCCGGCAGTGTGAAACCGGACCAGAGGTAGGAACAAGACCAGGAACCTCATGTTCGACGTTTCCGACGACATGCAGCTCGGAGAAGTGACATACTGCAGCCTGGGATTCGGTAGTTGCTCGTTCTGCTCGGGTTTAACGGCGCCCTGCCAAGCCGAGTATTCTCATTCTCAGCGCTGGAGACGATCTCTGTTGGGCGCCAAGGGAGTGAGTGACAGTCTCTCCAAAGTTTGCGCACGTCAATCTGGCTCACCGCTCTGTGGGAGAATGGTTTGGGTGGAACTGGCATATAGAAGGCTCCAATTATTCATCGTCACTGAAGTGGTTCCGCTGCATAGACAAGGAGATGATGGGCCTCCAAAACCTGCTGATGATTGCGGTGACATCGATAATCTCCTCCTTGCGAGGCGCGACCGAGCGACCCCAGGCTGTCCCGGTCAGCTGGGACCAAGTCTTTGTCAGTTTGCGCGCCGGCAGGCTTTAGCGCGGGAGCCTAGTCAGAGTCTTCAGCAGAAGCTCTGAAGCCCTAGTCCCGTTCAGGGGGGGTAGATGCCAGGGGCATGAAGGGGGCGTCTCCTGAAATCTTGCGTGTCAAACATGGAAGGATGAGAACATGGCACCACCGGCAACCACGAAGCGGGATCCACAGCCTAGGCAAACCATCACACAGCCAGAAAGTCAAAACGGGACGGGTGACTGTGCACGGGCGTCACCATTTCTGGAACAATTTTTCGGTCGTACCAGGGCGAGGCTGCCTGTATCAAAAAATAAATATCTGACTCGGTCCCCCTCACAGCAGGCAGGCTCCCAGACATCAACCATCCCATCAACTCAGTCCCTCGACTCGACTCGTCAGGACACATACATTGCAGCCCACGAGTACCAGAGTCTCTCCTCATTCCACCTAACCAACACTTGATCTGTCCTTAGCCGACACACCAAATATCACGATGCCTGCCGGTTCGAAATATCCTCCTTGCCCGGGTCCTCCACCCAATCGACCTCTTCCAGCTCTGCCCAAGAGGCACGCCGCATAGAACGGCTCTGGTCGACAACACCTTCAATGACAGCCATGCCTTCAAGAAGCTCTGTCATCGGTTCCTGTCTCGTCTCATGGCATCCCATCATCCCCTCACCGGAGTTTACACACCTGCATACATTGAGGGCACATGACATCCTGCTTGCGTCTAACGCAGTACAACTGGCGTTCCCCACCTGCTGAAGGGTCCAGGATTCACAACAAACGCCCTACAGACGAACGAGACGGAGCGTGGCAGCAGAGACTTGGCACGAAGGATCCATTCGTGCATGAAAGCTGAGGCTATGCACGAATCGATGCGCTGGCACCTCCGCTTCTCAAGCACAACACTCTTGCAGGAAAGCAGAGTAGTCGCCTACACCCCACCACAGTTCGCAGCACTCCCAAACCGAGGTGCCGAGCTTCCTTGCAGATACGAATATCCCTTGGTCCTTTGAACAATATCCCTAATCAATACGGCGACATCCTTTCACCGCAATTACACCGCATTAATCCGGACACCCGCTTGCGCCCCGACACTTCCAGCCTTATCTCAGAACTTACAAACATGTGAGACGCCCCCGCCCGTGCCTTGTCCGGTACAACGGATTGGCTCTCTCAATGGCCCTTTTATCAGCACATGTATCAACAGAACCATACTTGCATTCCTGTACCACCAGTCGATACCCACAACTTTCTACGTTCGCTCGCGGAGGAATGGCAGCTCTCGCTTGCCTTGGTCAATCACCCATTCGGGATGACCACAGGTCTTTGTATATTACTTGAGGACACTAATGAGCCCCATGATGATGAGCAGACCTCGCGAAGAGAGGCAAACGGTCACAGCGTTAGACCTTGTCCCCTTGTTAGCTAGTGTTTTTAATGGATAATAATTCCTCCCACCTACTTCTCCAGTCTGCCAAAAGACCTCTTGCTCGCTTGACCGTTGCCGACACCCAGCAGGGGAACCGAGGAATCAGGCAGGAAAGCTTCCGAGAGTCCTGTCTTGAGAGCAGATGACCCGTCAAGCCGCTTGATGCTGTCTCGAAAAGTGGTTTTGCTGCAGATACTCTCCGCGACGGCCCGATATCTTAACCGTTGTGATCTCACCTGCATAACAGAGCGCCACGAGATGAGGTGGCCCTGCACCGACGGCTCGGACAATCACATGTGGGAGGTCTCACCCCCCCCATTCTATTGGTACAAGCGGATTTGGCATCCGAGGACAGCCGCCAGGAACAACGGTAAGAGCCTCAGAGACGGAGATAGCTACTGGTTTAGAACACACCTCATGACCTCGAGCTACAGTAGTCCTCCGTCGCCATTGCGCCCCTGTTCTCACCGTCGAAGCCGAGGGCTTGGAAGGTTGGTAGGGGACTAGTCATGCAGACGGGCCAGCTGTCGTGTCGTGGCTTTCTCACCCCGCGTTTAGGATGGAAATAGCAATCACGACATCCGCCGCCATCTTTGAGATGCATCGAGCTCCGGAAGCGGATGATGACGAGCCCCAAGCCGAGGTTGCTGCACTCCGCTCGTGTCTTCGGTGTCTCTCGGTGTCTCCCAGTTTTACCGAGTACCTCTTCTCGAGAAACATCTCCCTTTCATCTCCCGCCTCATCTCCTATCCATCCACTTTTCTCCCTATCGTGGATATCGTAAGCATCATCGGACTTTGGCTGTGGACACGAAGTGGCTTGTTCGCTGGGGAGGATTCAAACTAGCGGGCAGGGCACGAGACGTGGTTGGAGGGATGCAATCTCTTCGTCCGCTATCTTTCTCTGCTAGTCACGAAGCTAAACCTCTTTGCCATGGCAATCCTACCGTCTTCATGGCATTGTGTGGGCAATGACGAAATCCAACGCCCAACCACCCACAATTCGGGGCTCGTCAAGCCCGATTTACAGCATTATTGCGCGGCCGTGGGGAATGCCAAAGTCTTGAGGTGCGACATGCGAACTGCCACTGCGGTCACCACCAACCAGCAGCTCCCTTGGTGTCTCCGAGATCTGGGAGTCCGTATTGGCGGCGCGCGGCTGCCAACTTTTGAGATCTGCGCAGCTACTTCATTTTGTTTATCTTGTCGGTCGTAGCTCCCTCGCATAGATCTGGTTTGTCCTCGAGATTTGTCCGTCGTTGTGTGGTTGCCGGCGTTGTTTGCCCTTCAGGTCGAGGTTGGTGTTGGCTCGCCGCGCGAGACTTATAACATATACTATACTCTCGTTGAGCAATGTCTTCTCGTTATCTGCCGCTCGTGGGCGCTCTCTTCTCGACCTTCGCTATCGCCCAGAACACCGTTTCTCTCGCGATCACAGCTCAACCAACCTCGGGCGCGTCCGGAATCATCAGTCCCTCGTTTGCCGGCTTCGGGATCGAATCCTCCAATCTGTACTCCTTCACGGGCGGGAGCGAGGAAAACCAACTCACAAAAAACCTCCTCGAGAATTTGGCGAACTACACGGGGACGCCGCCGCATCTGCGCATTGGAGGAAACACCCAAGACTACTTCATCTACCAAGATTCGCAAGATGACTATCGCTGGGAGCCAAACCCCGATCCGGTTGGGCAGGGCGCATATGCCACTGATTCGATGATCATCGGTCCTAGGTTTTTCGAGGTGATCAATCGCTTTCCCAGCAACACTCCCATTACCTTCGGCCTGAACCTGGCGTACTCCGAGTCAGACTATATCGATCAGATCACCACCATGGCGACCCAGGCCGTGAACCGGTTGTCCGACGTTAATCTGGTCTCGTTTGAGATTGGCAACGAGCCCGATCTGTATCTCCAAAACGGTTTCCGAACAGGATCATGGGGCGGTCAGGTCTATACACAAGAATGGTTGGACAGGGCGGAAGCTGTTTACGAACAAGTCCTCAGGCCGAATAATCTGCCCAGCAACTTTTTCGAACCTGGCGCAACAGCGTCCACTATTGGCACATCTTTCCAAATTCAAGACCTGGACCAGTACGGCATTACTGTCAAGGCGAACGGGTCTACACACCCATATATTTCCAGCTGGAATCAGCACGATTACTACTACTACATTGGAGTGTCAACGTACCCTATAACAGCATATTCGTTCATGACTTTATCCACCACTAACGACCAATTCGCGGCTTGGGTTTCGCAGATCCAACAAGCAGAAGCAACGGGGTACCCATATGCTCTCCGAGAGATGGGGGTTGTTGGCCCAATTGGACTGGCTGATGTTACCGACATTTTCGGGGCGGCCCTGTGGTCTCTCAATTTCTTCCTATATGCAGCCACCCTCAATATTACTTCGGTTCAAATGCATATGACCGATAATAGCAACGCTAGTGCGTGGCAGCCGATCGAGTACTATGGAAACCAGCCCTTCGTGCGACCAAATTACTATGCCTTCGCCGCATTCGGTCAGTTGATCGGACCAACTTGCCAGGCCCAAATTGGTGGCTACATCATTCCCAACCCTCCGGCAACATATGGAGGACGGATTGCTGCTTACTCGGTCTACCAAGCTGGAACCCTTACCTCCATCGTTCTGATCAATTCCAATCCTGCCAATGTCTCGATGGCGAACAAGCCAAGCTTGACCTGGGATTTGTCGCTGCCGACGCAATTTGCAGGACAGGACTTGTACTTGCACTATCTAACCAATGACGGTGCCGATGCGAAGCACGGAACAACGTGGAATGGTGTCAGCTACGAGGAAAGCGGAGATGGCACACCTACACTCGTTAACGACACTGTCTCTTCAGTCAGGATTGGCAACGACGGCCGCGTCAGCGTTGTTGTTCGAGATACACAGGCTGTGGTTGCCAACATTGGAGAGCCAATTGGTCGGCTTCAAGCCAACCCAAGTGCCTGCTCAGCTCTTGCGGCCAGCACTCCCGATGCACGGCCGGTCACTACACCTGTTGCCACCAGTCAACCGGTTCCCACCAGCACGTCGGGTAGCTCGTCATCAGGGTCATCGTCCTCGTCGAGCGATGGCTCAGCCCAGTCAAACGCAGCGACAAGCACACGCAGCAGTGCAACAGCAAGCGCCACAAGTGGAGGTGTCTTCCGCCTCTCCACGATGATCTTGACGACTTTTGGTGCGGCAATATCAACAGGCCTCTACCTGCTGTACATATAAGTTGGATTTTATGTGCATACACTGCTTACCTCAGGATATCATGGGCGTATGTGATGCGATAGACGGCGTTCATGAACACCGCCAGTCTAAAGATTTACGATAGAATGAATGGGAATGCCAGGAGACAATAGCATTATGGACATACTCTGCTGGATCTCCAGATCGTCAAGAGAGAGTGACATTGACTTTAGATGCGCATATTTTGCTGAAGCTAGACTATCTAACATTAATGAATAATGGAACTACTACGCATATTGTTACACTGGTCAACTCTGCATCAAACAACGGACCGCGCTGTAGAATTCTTGTAGAGAAACGGAGGTTCATAGAGGAGCCTTCGACAGAAAGTGAGACGATCAAACTTGACAGAGATTGGCGGACTCCGGAAGCTGGATATCTATAGCTATTTCGCCCAAGGAGTGGCCAGCGTATATCTACAGCAGAAGAGGGACTTGAAGGCTTGGAACTCGGTATCTTAGGACTCGAGGAACGTTCAAGAGAATGAGCTGGATCTAGAGTTCTAACCAAGTGGGATTCATCTGCTGCGCTGTTGCATAGTCGGTGCTAGTCGTCGCGGTACAGTACTGGGTAGTTTTGGGAACGTGCGTCATCTGAGATGCGCTGCTGGAGGCTGTTGGGGATAATTTTCATGGGATTCCCACCTTGCTTGCTCCCGGGGTCTTGGTATTCTTCTTCCACTCTGTAGCTGCGCAAAGCTCCCAACCATGTATCTTGACGAGGTCGGCTGAGTTTGCTGGACTCACCAGCTCCTCTGCAGCAAGTCCGACACTTCCCGCCGTACGCGTCGCCCCGTAGGATCCCTCGTCCGCGAAGATGGACATTGCCAATACTCCCCGACGGCCTCACTATCAGCTGGGCGCGCTGTCGAGCTTCATTCCTCTGAGCGAAGAACCCAGCTCCCTGTCGACGCGGGGACAGCGCCTGCCAACTCTGATCCAGAGCCGCTCGAGCGCGTCCCTCTTCACTCTGCCGCGTCGGCCGGTAGCCAGAAGGGGCTCGGTCCACAGCCACCACTCGACCGAAGATGAAGAGCATTGGCATGACGATGACCTTGAGGCTATGTCGATTCCCCGGCGGCGGACCGGCGCTCCCTCCGAAGTCGATCCTAGGCGTATGAGTCTTGGGCCGGAGATTCTCATGACGCCGCAAATGCGCAGCATGCGATTGATAGGGCAAAGCAATCCCCGATACCACTGGCACAAGTACTTCAAGACGGAGGAGGAGCTCAAACGGATGAAGAAGCCGATAAGGAAGTATTACGAGCGGAACAACTTCCTCGTCACGCAGTACATCTACATTGACAAGCTGCTGGATTCGTCCCTGCCTCACAATCTCATCCAAGAGTACAGTCACCGGTCGAACGGATACATGAACACCATCTCCGAGGAACAAAACTCGGCTGCCAATACTCCAGTGGTGGCTCCGATGGATAACAGTGCCCCGGACACCGCGTCTCCCATTGAGCAAAAGTTGAAACGGACGCCAAAGGAGCTATACAAGCTTCCCAGCGAACAGACGCCCTTGCTCCCGGCTGAAGGGGAGGAGCACGAGGACTCGGTGTGGCCAGAAATCAACCTCGAGAACATCGACGAAGGGGTCGAGTCGAACGACCCCATCGTCACCGTGGCCATTTTCATCAATCTGGTCGCCAACATCATTTTACTGGCCGGCAAGATCGTCGTCATTATCTTAACATCGTCTCTGTCGGTGCTCGCCTCACTTGTCGACGCGGCCCTCGATTTCCTGTCCACGGGAATTGTCTGGACAACCACGAAACTCATTTCTCGACAGGACCAATACGCCTATCCTATCGGGCGACGACGTCTCGAACCCGTGGGCGTGCTCGTCTTCTCGGTGATCATGATCACATCCTTCTTCCAAGTCGCTCTGCAATGTTTTAACCGTCTCCTCTCCCCCGATCACAGTGTCGTGGAACTCGGCGTCCCAGCCATCGCCATCATGCTGAGCACTGTCGGGATCAAGGGTTTCTGCTGGTTCTGGTGCCGGCTCGTCAAGAACAGCTCCGTGCAAGCCCTCGCGCAGGATGCCGCCACCGACGTGGTCTTCAATATCTTTTCCATCATCTTCCCTCTTGTCGGCTTCTACTTCCAGATATGGTGGCTCGACGCGCTCGGTGGGCTCGTCCTATCCTGCTACGTCATCTTCAACTGGTCAAAAACCAGCGTCGAACATGTCCGGAATCTGTGTGGCGTCTCCGCAACGGCGGACCAGCGCAATGTCTTGCTCTATCTCGCCATGCGGTTTGCGAAGCCGATTCGGTATATCCAAGGCCTGCAGGCCTATCACACAGGCGACAAGCTTAACGTGGAAGTCGATATTGTGCTTGATGAGAATATGAGTTTACGGGACAGTCATGACCTTGGCGAGAGTTTGCAATACGTCCTTGAGAGTGTGCCGACTGTGGATCGCGCTTTTGTTCACGCCGACTACGCCGACTGGAACTTGCCAAGCCATATGAACCAGCAGGCCTGAGATAAAGTGTACCATACGGATACAGACGGACAGGGAGGAAGAGACGTCGGATATGATAATTGTAATACTGAGCAGGAGGTTTGAATTAATTCTGCCGCCCCTGTAATTGCCTAGAATACCATATATGGTTCTTTAGACCGACTTTTTGTTTGCCCAACGTCTGGGTCATCGACTTGCTATCTTTGCTGTTCATATTCCTCGTAGCGAAGAATAAGTAGCTGTGTGATGGTCGTCAGTCCGGTGAAAGGCCGAACACGGAGTCGTCGAGGTTGTGCTAAGCTTTGAAGGGCCTGAAGGCTAAAAGGAATCCTCGCGGTCGCCAAACGTCTGACGGATCATCCAGACGAGCGTATTCTATCGGTCCATCAGGATTGATGATGTGGTCGGAGGATGGCTCGACGGCATCCAAGGTCACTCACTCCTCCTGACAAATGCCTAAAAGTTCATCTATGGTCGTCGTCCTCAATCACAGATGCCGAGGCTTGCTTCTAAGACGACAGCTGCAATTGGTTGAACGGATCGACAATGTGTGCTGAATACGAGCTTCGTTCGCTGGGCAAGGTCCTTTTTCCCCTCTTGACGTACGTCCAGTTCTACTCACATTAGTCGACGTGATGCATACTGAGTTAGGAAACGCGACCTACGTATCCTGGCGTCGCTACCAAGGCGCCGTCGGTGCCTCAACACCTCGGCATGGGCCCTATTGCTGTGATTCGATACTTGACGCCGGGAGTCAAAAGGGACAGGCCCGTGATGGGGATCTTGCCTACTCCAGCAAACTCGCTCTTCAAACACCTATATGGGATGGTCAAGCCATGGAGGAGGTAGGAGTCCAAGTGTCTTGCTAGTCTCATCACCGAAAAAATGAGGTTCGTCCAAGGCGCATCAGTTGCTGTCTCCCTTTGCGCGTTTGTTCTGGCCCTACCGCAGGCATCACAGAGCAGCAATGGTCCGCCGACCGTGACAATCGAGAGCGGGGTCGTGCAAGGAGTGTCGACCGCTGTTCCCGGCGCGTCGCAAAACATCACCAAGTATCTGGGTGTGCCCTTCGCGGCGAAGCCACTGCGCTTTGCCCCTCCAGCTTCTCCCCAGGCGTGGAAGACGCCGTTCAAGGCTACCAAGTACGGGCCAGCTTGTATCCAGGAATTTGCCTACCCGTCCCATGACGATACGATTCGATTTTTCAATACTCCTCCACCGCCAGCTGGTGAGAGTGAGGACTGCTTGAACGTCAACGTCTATGCGCCGGGAACGGGGAAGAACAAGACAGTCATGGTGTGGATTTACGGTGTAGGACTTCCTGACCCCTTGACGAACTAATGGAGCCACTGACCTTCTTGAACAGGGGGCTCTGGCGTTCGGCGCCAACTCCCTGGCACCGGACGATGGCTCTTACTTTGCTGCGTTCCAGGACGTCGTCCTCGTCACCGTGAACTACCGTACCAACGTCTTTGGCTTCCCTGGGTCTCCTGAACTGCCCGCTCGAGGCAACAATCTAGGGTGACTACAAGACTCCTCCACGATCCAACGTGGACGTGTCTTAGTGACCAATACTGACACCCTATCACAGCTTCCTCGACCAACGTTTCGCCCTCGCCTGGGTGCAGCGCAACATCGCGGCCTTCGGTGGCGATCCGGCCAAAGTGACCATCTTCGGCGAATCCGCCGGCGGGTACTCGGTCGATGCACTGGTGACTTCCTTCGCGACCAAGGCGCCTTTCCGTGCCGCGATCGAAGAGTCCGGCCAGGCAACCTATAGCAGCGCTCCAGTCCCGGATCCGCACACGCCATGGAACACCCTCGCCGCCGCGGTCGGCTGCATCACCGCGGGCTCGGCCCTTGAATGCATGCGAGGCCTCCCTGCGTCGACACTCAAGAACACGAGCGAACACCTCGGCCTGGCATTCAACCCCGTGGTCGACAACTACACCTTCGTCGCGAACCGGAGCGAAGCACGCGCTTCCGGCAAGACCGCCAAGGTGCCCGTCCTCGCAGGGACAAACGGCGACGAAGGCACGCTCTTCACCTACGGCGACACCAACGTGACCGCCTACCTGGCAGCTGCTCTGCCCACTATGCCAGAAAGCTTCCTCACCCAGGTGACGAATGAGTACCGGATCGGAAGTCCCGGCATTGTCAACGTGTCGCAGCAGATCACCAAGATGTACACCGAATTTACCTTCCAGTGCCCCCAGCCCGGCAGTTGAGAGATACCAAGCGCGCGGGCATCCCGACATGGAGGTCTGTACACTCACTGATAGATATTGCTATTTTCCCTCGGACTTCTCTGTCTCTCTCTCCCCCTCCCTCCCCGAAGCACTCCCTTCCACTCTTTGCTGACATGATCTGTCGCTGCTGCGATTAGATACTTCTACAACGCCACGATCCCACAAGTGGAGTTCTTCCCCGGCGCCGGCGCCCATCACTTCTCCGAGGTCAAACTCGTCTTTGGCACCTACCGACTCAACCCGCAGCAGACGCTCTTTGAGCAGAACCTGAGCGCCTTCATGATGAGTGCGTGGGCGAGGTTCGCGAAGAATCCCACCCAAGGGCCCGGGTGGCCTCAGTTGCCCATGGTCGCGGATCTCGGTAGCAATGGCGTGACCAACACCTCGATCCAGAGCAGTGCGATCGATGGCCGATGTGCGTTGTTTGACCCGGTGTATGATCTGTTGCAGTGAGAGTGAGGGTTGGCGGGCGACGATCGAGGACATCTCCATGAATGTACTCGTAAAGATCAATTTCACGGCACCGTAAATGTCAGTGCCAACAAGATCAGGCCGTCGACCCACAAATTACTGCGTTTTCCGTAATCCCACGTGTCCCTGTCGTCTAATCATCTTGTGCGTCAGCCTCGCGAGGCTCTCGTTGCTGTGATTGTGACTGTGACTGTGACCGCGACTGTGAGTACGAGAGACACACGGAAAAGGATACTAAACCACATTCGCAACCACTACAGACTATATGCATATAGTACGAGTACGAGTACACGTGTAGTATTACCGGACTTGACTGTCCCGGCTTTCTCCCTCTTCAACATGTCCCCTCGTCCACACTAAAATTGCAGGGCATTTGGTCCGCGAGGTAGCAGAGTGGAGCCAATAGGATAATTGGTGCGGGCATGGCATTATTCCAAGGCAAGAAGCGACAGCTTCACTGAGGTTTCTGTATGTAGCCAGCCACATGGGGTGCGGGTGAGACGATCCGTCCGACGACGAGCCACCTCCACTTGAACTAAGGTTGCAGGGCAGCAGCATTCGTGTGCTTCCAGACAGGTAATACAGGGAGTTCGACGTCGGAACCTCGACACGAGTACTTTCCATTTCCATCTTTGGTTCTGAGCGTGGCCCTGAGCCCGCCGCTTCAACCTGAGATGCTCCTGCGCGTGACTGAGCATGGTGTAATTCGGCCTGAGCAACGGATCACTCGCACACACAGCTGGGCCAGGGGGCCCTGTTTCCGGCACCCGCATATAGTGAACTGGGGCGAGGCTAATATAGGCCAAAGTTCCTCAACTCATCCGGCGGGGGGAAGACCAGGACAGACAGCACACGGCTATAAAGACAGCTCTCAACTTGATTGATTGTCTATCTGAAAGAACCTGCCAAAAGCCACAGAAGAAGGACCCTAGCCACTGTACAAGCCAAATGCCCCAGCCCTACCACTTGTCCACCAACCAGCGCTAACCTCTCCCATTACTATGGTTCCCAATTTATCTCCTCGGCCAAATCTACCCATAAAGTCCATCCGACGAAGGGTGGCTGTCCTTCATCACTCCCCAATTGGCATGAATGACAAGCCCAAAAGCGATAACTAGAACCCGACCGATAGGCGGTGGAGGGGCGACGGCACCAAGAGGCTGAGTCATGCTTGGGAGCCTGCTGCTCGCCAATCGACAGAGAGCGCTGAGCTATCAAGGCGAGATCGTGAACCCACCAAGTCTGCCTTGCGCCGAAAGCTGGCGCCAGCCAGGAAACACCACCTTCGCACGCGAACTTTGGCAGCTGAATCGAACAACAAGCTTGGCATCGCTTGTATCTCGCCTCAGGACTCTCGACTGTACGGCACCTCGACCAAGTCAAATTATTGCTTGTATGTGATTCTATAATTTTCGTATAGTTTGGCATCATGTCTCTATTCATGTGGTGGAAGAAGCGGAAGAAAGGTAAGGAGAAATCTCCAGAGTCCAGGGATTGGCGCGACCGGCTCTGTCAAGTTTGCAGGGGCCTCGACTTTGGTCTGACTGATCGAACACCCTTTGAATACCAGAACCTAGGATACTTACCCGAGGTCCAAGCAAGAGCAACATCGTGCAGTTTCTGCAGCCTGGCCGCGCATGAGGTCGAAGAAGGCCTGAAGGAATATCCAGAGCGTCCGAAGAGACTGCCAATCATGTGTGTTTTGAAGACGACGGGCAAGGTTCACGGCACTTCCCACGAAAAAGAACGCCAGATATCGTTTCACGGGAAAAGGGGCAAGTACATTGGATATGTCAATCACTCGGGCCGTCCATTACAGCATGCGATGCTTCCGCTCTGTCTTGCGGACGGGTCCGTCAAAGAGACTCGCCATTTCAGAAAATCAGGTCGCCTACTCAAGCCAACCGTGCACATTTCGTTACTCCGCGCGTGGTTAGAACTCTGTGAAGAGCACCATACTACGTGTACGAAGCCATTGTGGCAATCACCATCGGAATGGCCACTTCGATTGAGGCTGCTCGACGTACAGGACCGCTGCATTGCAGAAGTGCCTGAGCGGTGCAGGTACGCAGCGCTCAGCTTTGTCTGGGGCCCATTTTCTGCCTCCAACTTCTTCTCTCCCACAAAGAAAAGCATCTCGGCACTGAAGCAGAAGAACACTGTGCCACTGGAGAAACTCCCACAAACCGTGCTCAACGCGGTAGACTTGGTTTGGGAAATGGGAGAGAGGTTCATTTGGGTCGACTTCCTGTGCATTGTCCAGGATGATCCTGTGGATTTCAGTCACCAGCTCGATCAGATGGATGTCATCTATGCTCAAGCTGCCTTCACCATCTGTGCAGGAACGTGCCATAGCGCCACCGCTGGACTTCCTTGCCTTTCCAGGCCCCGTTGTTCGCTTCAAAGGTTTGCTCAAATATCGGAGAACTGTAGCCTTGTCAACAAGCTGGAAGGAGCTTATTGGGAGAACAAGTGGCGGACACGGGGTTGGACCTTCCAAGAGGACCTGCTTTCAAGACGCCAAATCGTATTCACCAACCATCAAGTGTACTGGAGATGTTTGGAGGACCATTGGACTGAAGACACTATTCATGAACCCGCGGGGGCTGGACAACGACATGCCGCTTCAATTTTGGATCTCTATTCGGCCGACCTCACTGTTCCACAAGATCGGAAGGGGATTTTGCCGGACGAAGCACGCTTCGCGCTCGTGAACTTCCCGGCAATAATGAAACAGTACAGTCAGCGTGAGTTTACAAATGAATCCGATGTCGTAAAAGCCTCGAAGGGCTTTCTTCATCGAATCGGTCTCACGTCAGGGGAAAGCTTCCACTGGGGGCTCCCACAAACCAAGTTTGAGGAAGGGTTACTCTGGACAGGCTCGACGGGTCCACCGACGAGACTGAATTGCAAGCATGGCATGCTGAAATCGGATGGGTCCTTACAAGAAGTTGCCATTCCGTCATGGTCATGTTTCGCGTGGCGTTGCGAAGTAGGTTGGGAGGGAACTACTATTGAAGAGCCTCGCGACAGTATTATCGCTGAGCAACAAGGGATTCGTAGGGATTCAACCCTTTGTTGGTACAAAGTCGGAATGAATGGAGAACTGTTGCTGCTCGATCGACCTCTCCTCACAGCTGCTCAGACAGAGATGAAAAGGCCTTTACCACCATGGAAAGTTGCTTTAGAAAATCGCACATCGACTACCGACGAAACGCCCGCAAGCTTCGTGGATAGTGGCCGTCTGCAGGTTCAGACAAGTCATTCAAAGTTGCGAATAGAAAAGGATCCTGGTCGGCGTGCGGATCAGTACGATGGGTTCAGCGACGCATCCACACGCGTGGAAGTGGATGGGTTTCTGCTCTTTGACGATGCTCGCAGGGTGATTGGTAAACTTGGGTGTTGGCTGGGCAGTTATACAGCAGAAGTCCAGGAAGAACTCGAGTTGACCTCCTGGCCCAAGGAATATGAGTTCATCGTGGTCTCTGAACACGGAGTTGCAGAGTATGGTGGTCGTCACGGATGTGAGATAACGGGCGCTCACTATGAACTCGACCTTCTCATGATCAAGTGGAATTCTAAAGGGCATGCAGAGCGACAGGCCATCTTTTCGATTTTCGAGGAAGACTGGATGAAGGCCAAGCCAACATGGCGGACTGTCGTGCTGGGATAGAGAAGGGAAGAACTTGCTGCAATCCTTGAGGCAGACATCAAACCACACACTCTCTCATACCAGCCACACTCTCATCAAGCCACCCATGCAGGCCTCTCTCCATCTTTGACCTTCAGGCAGACATGAATTCCACCAATTGATTCTCCACGTATTCGCAGCGAACACCAATGATGCAACATTCGATTAAGAACTTGAAGGTTATTCAGCTCTGTAGGCTCAGTTGCATGCAATAAGCAGAAGACTGTGGGTATTGTAAGCAGGGTGAGCGGGCGGGCGTCGAGATTCCGGCGAGGAAACATAGTATTCCGTATCGCTAGATCGAATGGAGACTTGGGGCCTCTAATACGTTCCGGAATACAAAGTACACCCCTGTGCCTTTTGCACCCATCATGATGGCATCCTGTTTTGCCAATAAAACCCATCAATGCTCCTGTGTAGTATGCATAGTCCTATGCGCGTACAGGCCGCTTGGCAGGTCAGTCAGTCATTCAGCCAGTCAGTCAGCAAGTGCTGAGGCTGAGGCTGAGGCTGATGCATGTTGGTCCCCATCCGGCGCTGTCGTTCCAGGCAGACTGGAGTTCGACATTCACTATTGATGAGCAAAAAGGAACACCACACACCGCAGGGAGATCGAGGCTGGTTGCGTGTGTCTCGCTGGTCGCTCGGCCGCGCTTCATGGAGAAGCCAAATGTTACTCGTATACTGTGGTCGGACACAGGGATTCACTTGTACGAACACGAGAACCGTTGTGTACCAGTCATGTAGATGGTAAGGCTACACCTCGCAGTATGTGGTGGTGGCTGTCCCATCCCCTCCTTTTGCGCTCAAATTGCAGTGCGGTTTCGAGAATCCCACCTCCACTTACAGCACTGTACTTACGCAGCCACGAAGGCCGCAATCACATATGGACACCTCGTGACCTGTCTTCATCCCTTCGTGGAGGCTAACATTGCGGGGCAATTCATTCGACGTGCCGTTGAATGTGTCGTTGAATGTGTCGTTTGTACTCTTTACCGTTGTACCGTTGTCCGTTGTTTTAGGGCCTTGCCTTGCTTGTCCTCAATGGCCTCTGTCGAAGGTGTCATGAGAGGATGTCTCTTCAGAACACAGTGTGCCCCTGACTTCTTATCGTCGAAGACTCAAGTGGATTGATTGCTGGAGGGTCGAGTGCGCGTGGACTGGGCAGAGCAGTTCGACGGCTGTTGATTCTGTATATCCCTTCGCCTAGGCATGCCCTCAAATACCTCCATGGTAGACCTACGAGGGCACCTCAATATGGCGAGTCTATTCGTGTTTCTGCTTGACTCCGGCGACTGTAATTGCAACAGGGAAATACAAGAGGCGCAGGCGGTACGTAATTGTAGCTGGAATATTCACGGGGGAAAGCCATCGCAAAAGGCTCCAATTAATATTCGCACCCTTCGTCAACATAAAGTCCCCCACGTCCAACCAGAACTTGCTCAGGCTCGTGTGTCTTATGCCGAGTTCATTCTCCGTCGAAGAGGACCCAACCATCACTTGGGCTCCGACACAGCCTATGCGTCCTCCATGCGACAGTGAGCACAATCACATGTAGCAGAGCAGCCAATCCAGCCTTCCACACTCGCAAATCTGATACCGAGAATTCGAGCAATGCGATGGCCATGATTGGATAGACGATCAAGGCGTTCATGCCGTGCGATAAACATGGTTGTAACGTACTTATAAGTTTGAGGGTCAGAATCGCGACTCGAGTGGTGGATGCGGTCACAGGCATATTGAGAACAGCGCGGATGCGGTCACGCATGAGAGGCGAAGGAGGGCCGTCATATAACTGGATATGTTCGAGGAGGAGTTGGCGTCGGATCGGGGACTGTGCCGCAGATTTCTGCAGAGGTGAGGTCGGAAGGGATACTGAATTCCGCTTCCCGCCGCGTAGGATCATTGAGCTGCTGAGCTTAAGGTTGCCACGGCCACGCGTGTTTGACGGAGACCCGTTACGCATCATGTTATCCTCCTCGGCCTCACTGTCGCTTAGAACGCCGTCCTCAGTCGGAGTCATTTCGGTGCGTTTCCGCTCTTGAGATCGGGACCTCATATTCATAAATTTCTGTCGCTTGGATCTGAGACCGACATCTTGTCCTGGCCGACCCTGTGGTGAGTTTCCCTTCTGAGGGGTGTCCAATTTCTGGATCCGCCGGCCGGGAGTTAATTCTTCGGGCTCCATCGAGCTTCTCCGCCGTGCGGCAGGAATGTCGTCAAGCCTTCCGGAAGAAACGACCTGAAGTACGTCATCGGCACTGGGTCTCTGGTCTGGTGCAAGAGATAGAAGTCGTTTCAGAAAGGCATAAAGTGCCGCCGGCAATTCAGGGCGTAGCTTGCGTTGATCGTCAAACCCTCCCCAGGCAGTGATTTCTTGCCTTAATGCATCAATGTCTTCGCGTTCTTCGTGCAGGACATTGGCGGCGGTATACGGCAGATTTGCAAAGCAGAGGAAGTGCAGGATCATGCCCAATGAGAAGATATCTGACTTGGACGTAAAGTTCTCGAAAGGTCCTCCTGGCGAGATACGACGGAGCACCTCTGGGGCACAGTATGATATTGTTCCCGTGGCACCAGTGGACTTCCGTGTCGCATATTCGTATTGAACTTCGCCGAAGTCGCTGACCAGAACTCTAGTCTCGCCACCGACGGTGTGTAGCAGGCAATTGCTCGGTTTCAGGTCTCGGTGGATGAAGCCATTATGATGAAGGTGTCTTAGACCAGAGGTGATGTCTCTGAAAAAGTTGTAGATTTCATCAAAATGCAGCATTTTTGGCTCGTTTGCCCGGCGAGGTAACTCTGACTCTCCTCTGGACTTTCGTCGGATACGTTCCTTGAGCTCTTGGGTCGACGTTGAGGCTTGAGCTGAACCAAGAACATAATTCTGCATGTCGCCCCCATTGCAGTATTGCTGGAGAATAAATGCACAAGGGACGCTTGGCCCGAATTTGCTGATCTGGAAATCTTCCAGCCAAACGTGACGGTAGGAGACCAAATTCTGATGTGAAAGAGTCTGCAAGAGCTGAACCTCGACCAAAACCTTCTCCAACCAGGCATGATCGTCTCCGATCGGAACGCGTTTGCAGGCGAAACGGCCTAGTGTAACGCCGTCTAGGACGTGTTTGACCAAGAGGACAACTCCTCTACCGCCCCTTCCGAGCTCCCTTTCTTCGACGAAGAACTTCTCAAAATAGTTCGGCGAGAAAGCGGTCTCGGAGATACCGTGAGCCTGGCTAGGAGGGGCCGGAGCACTTGCAATGAATTCCGCATTCGGAGCCGGAGGTGATGTTGTAGCAGCGGACAAGGGGTGGAGACGTGATCGTACCGGTTGCGCGATGCGTCGTCTCGGGGAGGGCGGTGCTGACGTTTCATTTGAGCCAGGCAGACTCCGCGCGAGCATGTCAAAGTAGCCCTGTGTGATGAAGCTAGGTTGCTCTTCCATTGAGCCCGGCTCAGGCTCTGGTGAAGAGGAAGAACCCGCTTGACGATGCCACGGTCGGCCGCAGGTTGGACAGTCGCTTGGTCGACGCTCTACATCTTGATGAAACGGAACCAATTGGTTTGTTCGTGGATCCCGATAGACGATAGTGTCTGCGTGGCGGCTGATAAAAATGTTCAGTGTTGAGTCTCATAGTGCGCACGATGGAGAATGACCTACAGCACAACCTCACGATTATTGTCGTAAGGAATGATGGAGAGACTCGGAGTGTTGACGTCCTCCATCTTCATAATCATCAGCAGCAATTTGTAAATGATGCATCGCCTCGTGGGCGGCGATTCGATGGGAAAGTGCAACGTACAATGGACGAAGCCCCTGCTCGACTTATTCGTGGCGGTAATGCAGTAGGTGAATCGTGCCGCGTCACGTCGCAGCACGCGTTCTCATGCGGTGAAGCGGGATCATCTTCCACGAAAGTTCTCCTCAGCGTGAATATCAGTGGTGTTTACACGTGCCTGAATGAAGCTGACAAGTCGAATGAGATCGAGCTTGAAAGGTCGAGATGGGAAATTGGAGTCGTATGACGGTGCTACGCTGAACGCTTTGCCACATTTCCCCAGAAACTACGGAAATGGAAGTCCGACACTTCCCTGCCTTGACAAGCACCCCCAAGTACAACTTCATCAATCAGGGTCCACATTAGATTACTATGCTACATGCTTAATTGTGTCCAGGCCTAGGAAAGACCGGCACGGTGTCTATGTTATTGACATCGAAGCCGGAGAAAGTACCCTGATTGCCGTGTTGCCAACCTTGACCCGTTTGCTGATTCACAAATGCGCTCTGACGGAACGGGTTCGTGCTCCCAGTTACGTTGGTTGTAATAGGGCCACCAGGCGTCGTTGGCCTATTCTTCGCAAAGGGATTTGTGCCTGTCCTTTGAGGTTGGAGGGGTGGAGGGGAGTTGAGGAAGGACGGATTTGACGGGAAAGTTTGCTGCGGGGAGACTTGAGTTGGCGAGAAGGTCGTTTGGTCATGGACCATCCCCCCGTTAGGCGCATTGCTTGCATTTATGCCAGTGTTGTGCTTTGCAAATGGATTGGTCGACGACCGAACTGGAGCAGCTGGGCTGACAGGGGAGAACTGTGTGAGCCCGGTGTTCATTGTGGACTGGCGGAATGGATTTGTAGATGTCTGTTGTGGCTGCAGCTGCGTCTGCTGCGGTGTTGGAAGCGCCTGTGATTGGAAATCGGGCAGGCTGTTCTGAGGAATCGAGGACAACTGTCCGGTAAACTGATATCCCCCTGGTGATTGGATCTGTTGCTGTTGTGGCTGTGGCCCGTACCCGCCAAATCCAGCACCTGTAAAATCTGTCTGCAAAGCCTGAGGCGCGGGAAGAGCCTCACTCTGGAAGGTAGGTTGCTGCTGTAGGAATGGATTGTAACTCTGCTGAGGCGCTGGTGCTTGCTGATAGGGCTGCGCTTGCGGCTGGAATTGCGGTTGCTGGTTGAAGTTGGCTTGCCCCATTGTCTGCTGATTCTGCTCGATAGATTCGAAGAAGTCGATAAGATCAGGAGCCGGTCCTTTCGGTTGAGCTTGGGCGGAGGGCGGTGGGAAGGCGACTGACGTCGTTGCCACTTCTTTTGTGGTTGGCTTGTCAAACGGTGTGGACTTTGACACAGAGGCCATGGGTCTCCCGGTTTTCTTTGCTTCTTGCTGTGCCAAGTACTGACGCCGATTGAGTTCAAAGTCCGCGTCATGGAGGTATTCCTCGAGAGCATTGGTTAGTGTTGTCGGTGCATGCTTTAGCTTCGGGACCTCCAGTCGGGTGTGCATCTCATACTGTCTGGCCACGCTGAGATACTGGACCACGAGCTCTGTCTGCCGTCCAAATGTCTTGTAGATCTGTAACGCCCGCTCAGCGTCAGGACGCGACATTTCGAAGTAATGCTCTGCGTTTCAATTAGCCTAGGGTCCTCTGGCGCAACTAGTGCGACGTACCTAGGACATTGATAGTGCCCTCATTCATCACCTTGAACAGTTCCAGTAGGTCAAGAGTGAGTAGCCGGAAAGCAGTCAGTGCGATCTCATTGTCAGGGTCGTGGTTGCCTAAGAACTGCAACTCGTCAGCCGAGATTCATGTCGCTGTCCTAAGCGGAGAGCTCACGTCGCATCGCACAAGGGCCTCTATTTGATCCTGCACAACCTCTGTCTGCCTCAGAAGCCCCTTCTCGACAGTCAGTCTGCGCATTTTTCCAGCTCCTGACTTGACAAAGTCCGTCTTCGTATCTCTGTAGGCTCGCACTCGTTCCAAGAGGTACTCTGAATATCTCCGAATGTTGAGGCCCTGTGTCTGACCTGTCCCTGGTCAGAAAGTCATCCAGTGCGCTGAGTAGGCCTCTCACCTTCAGTGAAGCTGCTAATTGCCAGTCTCTTCGGCGACTCAGATATGTATCTCAACGTGACCTCTGGCTGGCCCTCTCTGATCATGAGATGGACCACGATCAACGCCTTGAAGACAATTGTCCATGTCGAGTCTCTCAGCCGGATCTGTAACGTTCGAAAGACCTCGGCGACGCCTGACTCTCCACCGTTCGTGGCAGACAAGATGGGCTCGATATATTTTGACTTGGGCGCAGCCAACTAGCAAACCGTCAGCACTACCCACGTGAACTGCGAACAAGCCTCACCTTCACTTTTGTACCACCTTTTACGATCTTCTCCATGATGGTTCTTCTGCACAACAGTCGTAGAGATACTCAGAGGGAGCAGTACTGGAGCGGGTTTAAGGTGATGAGGTGGTCCCGCAGGGTCCGCGCTTCAGGCCAGTTACGGAGAGGGTAGGTTGGTTCGGAAGATGATTTATGCTAGACGGCCATGTTTTCACAAGTGCATGTTGGACAAAGTCGCGAAGCAGTATCACAGCCACAAGAAATGCCGGCTATGCAGAGTTGGACTGCGTCAGGTTGTTGCTTGGTGGATGCGCAGTCGCAACACTGGCGGTGGGTTGGTCAGGCCGATGGCCTACACTCTCGAAAGGCGCACGGAGAATTGATAGTATCTGAGGATGACAAGCTCTCAATGTAAGTATTATCATGCACCGGGCATCAGAATTAGTCTCTGATACCTTTGGCCCGACAATGTACTGGTAGCACCAATGTCATCCAAGCCTCTCTTCCCAGATAATGGCGGAGTTGAGTGGCTGGCTTGCTGAGGTGTCCGGTCGTTGCCCCGAGCTTCCGTCCCGCTTCTTGGCAGCTCCTCCATCGGAACGTCATGCTCAATAGAACTAACTAGCCACGTTGTCTTTAAGGGTGGCTAGTAAGTGATTCAGACTCGTCCATTGCTCCTTCTAGGGCACAATGAGATTGCATATAAAGGCCAACTGCAATGGTATACATCTGGGCTAAGAACTGGTGCGCTGGAGGAGGCGGAAATCGGAGGCTCAGCAGGCACTAGATATATGGTCAGGCGATCGCCTCCTTCCTCTCGCATCGTAGTCTCATCCCTGACACAAGGAGTAGTAGACTTGGTTATTGCGAGATGAGGCCAGAGTGGAGGGGCAGATGAAAGATACTGGACCATGTCACGGGCTGTTTGCTCAATGTCGTTTCATTCAATCTCAATAAACCCATATCTGGGCTGCTGTAACGTCAAGCATACGTGACAACTCATTGTCAATGCTGGACCTCTCCTGAGGCTCAGCTTCAGCCACTCTTGTGCAAAGACAGAAGTCATGAAACGATCGTGGGGAAACAAACTCCGATACTGACTCCCTCCGACCGCCCGCCCTGGATCCCTGTGCACCGATCTGCTTCAAACGATGTTTTGAACCCGATTGATAGATGATGCCACCGAAAAGTAATGGTTACAGGTAATGTCTCCCGGGAGAAAAGCTCTTGCCCCATTTGAATGGAAAGCATCACTTACACAGCAATTGAATAAGACATACATATCCAGTCTGTTTAATGTGCCCAGATCAACAACGTTCCATATGGTTACACAATCCGGAATTCAGTCCATCATGAAGTCGCCACGTAGCATTCTTTCACCAAGATGGTCCGGTTTCCTCATCACCCTGGCTGGAGGTGACTCGATGGGTTTTGGGATTTCTTTTGGTGGTTCGGGGTTGGAGATGCTTGCAGAACGAGGCCGAGCGGTGCCACCTTGATTGAAGGGATTGCCCGAGGAAAAGGACGGTGAGCGCTTGGTTCTGTCACGAATGGCTTCAGACCAATTGAAACCTTCTCCTGTTAATTATCAGTAATCGAGACCCTACGCAGAGTGGTTTCTTCGCTTGCAGGGTGACAACAGTATGAAAGGGACAGGCCTCGACTCTTACCTGCAGTCTTGGCCGTCCCCGACGTAGCTCGACGTGATGGAGTGGCATTCTCAGAATCTTCATCTAGGGTAGTAAGAAGGGAGGAGGAGGGGCGCCTACCACCGCCAGAAGCACCAGGGCTCCCTCCCAGTCTGACATCTCTTAAAGCTTGTGCGCCAAAACTGACCCGTCTCGCAAACGATGGAGAGGATGGAGGGTTCATCGCAGCTCGGGAAGTGTCATCTTCTTCGAGCACTACCGACTCGTCCCCGAAGCTGTTCTTGAAGTCTGGGGAGCTCGCCACAGAGGATGTAGCGACACTTGCGCGTCGTTGCAGTCCAAAAGCCGAGAAGTGAGACTGGTTCGAGGGATTCGTGGTCAGACCGAGGGCGGTGATTGAGGTGCCCCTTCGATGTTGTGGAACAGTGGGGGTTGAGGGAACACCAGCAGAAGGGGGCGAGGACGAGACAGCTGCGGAGGACGACGTGTTTATTCGCGGGTTGAACATCTCAACAATCGAGGACCGACGGCGGTGCTGTGGAAATGAAGGAGAAGGAGGGGAATTTTGGTCCGACATATTGAGAGTTCGAAAGTGTTGCAACTATGTCCTTCTGAGCTGGTACAGGAGTGAGATCGTAGAAGCGGAGGGAGACTCTTGTGTACGAGCGCCTGAAGCTGAGGTATGGAGAGCGTTTAAGGGGGGTAATAGTGAGTAGGACAAAGGGTCACGTCATTGTATGGGACCGCGGCTGGCAGGGCCTGGTTTGATTGGGATGGAGCGAACAAGGGACGAGGAGGTGAGTGACGATCACAAAGATCTATGAGGTCCACGCAGAGGCCAGTCTTTGGGGATCAGAGTTGGGACACAAGGCTGGCCTAAAGAGAGGTGAAGTGAAGGGGGATGGAGTGAAGGGAAAGTAAGTTGAAGGTCTAAAAACACGGTTTACATTGCTAAGAATTTGAGGAGGGTGAGTGGGCGAGAATGCAGACGCGGGCACGCAACTCGAGATGATTCGCTTTCCTTTTCCTTGTTCGAAAATCTGTCGCCAGCCTCATCCCACTCAGTCAATTGGTCAATGTTCTTTAGATACCGACGCGGAAGGAGCAACAAGTTTGTGGACTGAGGGGTGCGGACTGCATTAGCTTTGTGCACCTCCCCAGGCTTGCCGGCTGTTCCAGAGCCTGAAGTTGCCCTAGAATCGGCTTTGGGCTCACCAGGGAACCTCTCATAGGCTCTTCATGCGCCCACCGCCCAACGATCTACGCCCTATTTCCCCTTGGCACAGGTGAACAAAGTGTGGGGTAAAAAGCCTGGAGACAGCTTGCAAGTCTTCGGCTTCAACCTCACTACGTACCATCCTCCCGCCTCGAAGCTACTCGTACTTATTTTTACCTTCAGTCGCCTGCTTAGCCCTCTTCTGCACCCTCCTTCCCGATCCCTGGTCCCTGACACGCGACTTCGTTCTGCTCCTACTGCTTGCGAAAGCGTGATCTTATTCTTTCGGAATCTTCTCGGCCTTCATTAAGCTCACCAATACGCACGATGCTGGTGCAGACCACCTACTATGCCGAGTGGACGGACGGGGGTATTATGTCCTGTTTAAGCTTCGGCATCGGTCTTCTACCATTCGTAAAGTCCGTTGGTTTTGAGATCATTGCATCCTGCCAGGATGTTCCACCCGGGACTTTCTGTGGCCTGCTCGACTCACACGCGTGTGGAGACGGCATCTTCCACCGTCAGCTGAGCTACGGAACCTGGCGGATTACCCTCACCATTCCTGTCTCCCTCCATAACACAACAAGGTCTCCTTCAGATAACATAGCAATTCCCCTCGCTCATATGCTGTACCAGGGCCGAGCATTGGACTAAGTGGAATGCACAGAATGCCAGCTGCGAGCAGGCTAGTCGAGTGCCGGAGCGGATCAACTTTTGGCCGAGGCACCATTCTCAAAGCGGAACTTTGGCCTGCGTGCGTCGACGACAATTCATCAAAGCCTCTTTCAACATGTACAAATGCTGAATGCAGCTGTCGACCGATGCGGATGCGTTCGGTCAACCTAGGTATCGGCCTTTGTCGCATTGGCCTCACGGTAAGTCTTCATTTATTGCGTTGCTGCTCATTGCTACCCTCGTTGTTTCCCGTCTCTGAGTCTTCCGCTTTCTTCCTCGTAAAATGGCTCCCCGTAGCTTCGCGCATCAGCGCAAACGCCAGGCATATAGAGTTTTGAAGCCCTCATCTTCTACTGATGTGTACACCAGGGTCGGTCGTTCATCTCATCGGCCGGGAAGGAATGGGACGGTCACGCAGCTTGAAACCATCGTACCTCGATCGCGGTACTCCCCAAGCTCAAGAACCAAGCTCCTCCTGGCAGCGACGGACGAGCTAACCATACCTGAGGAACTTACAGCTTCACGTGGCACCATCAAAAATCGACGCACGAACAAAGTGTCAAATGAACGATCTATTCCGCTCCGACGGAGCGTGTCACCAGGCCTTGAGCTGGCCGACATTGATGATGCAACTTCACTGGAAGAAGTTGAAGACATGATTCAACAAGTCACAGATTATTTCGATTTCTGGTCCAAGGGCAGCCTTAGGGAGGGACCAGCTAGTCTCTTCGCAGACATGAGACTCATTAATCGCCGATTGGATGTTGTACTTGAACTTTTCGGAGACGGTACCTCCTCTCGTATTTTCGACAAGGCAAACACAGAAATCAAGAATCCCTATAAAAGATTCGTCAATGTGTGGAGCAAAGCCACTCGTGAGGCTCTTGTCGAGAAGCTCGACCGGCTCCAGGCGCAACTCCAAGCCCGTGTCACCCACCGCCTTACAGCGATCCACGAAATCGAATTCACCTCATTTGTTCTGGATGTTGCTGCTGTAGCGCCATGTTTCGCGTTGCAAGCACTTCTGGGCTCTACAGACGATACTGTCCCGTTTCTCGTCTCCGAAGTTGTGGCGAAAGGTCTCTTCGACGGCGTCGAAGCGTTGCTCTCCGCATTCCAAGACGTAACGTACGATACTGAAGGCAAGGAGCTCTGGCTTTTGATATGGCGAAGTTTGAAGACTATGTTCGCTGCCTTCGACCGAGGAGGAGCCCCGACCTCTCCGACGAACACTTTGCGTGACCGGCGATTCTTCGAGATCCCTGAAGTTCGTCAGGAGTTGAAGCGTCTGAACAGCACAACTGAGGCAGCAAATCCGAGGAGCATTGAGGAAATAGTCAGCAGATACTGCCGGTACATTCATAAATGTCAAGTCGACCCCGACAATAAATACGAGTCCCTTCAACGAACCCAAGACACACCTCTAGGAGAACATACTAAAGATGCACTGAAGAAGTTCATCAAGACTGGGAAGTTCGAAACAAGCACACTTTCCAAGATTCATTTTATTGTGGGGCGGTTCAACAAGATCAATGGCGGTCCGGCGAAGGTCGTTCGATGGAGGAGTCGTCACGACGATGGAGTATGGGAAACGGTCCCCCTGGACCTTGACTCCCCTGTATCAGCTCAACCTTCTCCTTCATTAATGGGTCACGTCAACTTGCGGCATGTTAGCCACCTGAGCTCGCCATTGGCTTCGCACTTACCTGCTTTCGATGTCAATGGCGGTATTACGGAAAAGCCAGCGAACCGTCTCTTCCCATACCCCGAAGGGATCAACATCAAGAGCGACTTTGATTACGTGTGGTATCCTTCCCCTGAGACACGGGCTCATGAGGTGGTTCAAAATGAGCAAATATCCCGAGAACTAGCTCGACCTGGAATCCTATCTGCAGGGCCAAGGCCCGAGTATCTGCTCAACCGACCACCACGTCACGCTCGAGGTCCTGCCGAATTTACCAAAGGAAGCCTTGGGCTTTTCTCCTGTATCCGTTTTGCGATTCACCAACTACTTGCAAAGAAGCGTGTCCTCCCCGACAGCAAAGCCCCCACTTTCAGCCGACTTCCTACCAGCCGGGGGCCGCTGCCACTTGAGTCTGGTTCTGCCATCCTTGACCGAAGATCGAGGGTACACAAGCCCGTTTCATCGGGTCAGGTATCTCGACTTCGCGGCGGAGATGGCCGTTCAGTGAACTGGTTAACAGGTGCCAGCGGGCGACACCATTTCGATGCGGCAGCCTTCCGTCGAAAAATGGTCGCTTCGGCTATACTGGAAGTGAAGGGCAGATATGGTAGTGATATGCCTATTGATGTGGCCGAGATACTGAAGCTCTTGCCGCAAACCGGCTACGATGCTCGGGAGGTAGCCAAGAGGTATACAGGTCAGTGGGGAGCCGCTAGGGATCGTGCTACTCGGGCAAGGCACGTATATGCAGGCGCAAGGCCATTTGAACAAGATGTTGCTGCCGATCAACGAAGAAACCTCCCCCCCATGGACGAACCTGGTGTGTACGAACATACTGGAGTATCTGAATCCCGGGTGAACAACTCCCCATCGGCCACAACAGAAGGGTGGGAGGGAGCATATCTCAATGAGCACCATGAAGCCAACGACGATGACCAAGAGAACCTTCGTCCTGGTCCTGCAGGGCCCCGGACCCCGTTGGGCGAAATTCATCCAGGGGACTATCCGATCGCTCAAAGTGATGAAAGTACTCCATGGCCAGAATCTGAGGAATCGGACCGTCCGGTGAGGGTACACTGCCATCCGTGCCCGACTTTTGCAGGACAATACCATCATGACTGCCCAGGTTGGCGCACTTGCCCAGGATATGAGCCGCCCACCCCACCGTATGGACCGACTAGTCCCACATACCCTTTCGACGATGATGTGGATGATAGCCAGCCGGAAAACGGTCCCGATGACGAGCAGGAGCACGAGCAACACAACGGTGCCGGGTTTCCGGGGAACAACGGGCCCGACAACTCTTTCGATGTTTACCAGGATGACGAGCAATCCGGCGAGCACGATAGCAGATACAACGCCGACAAAGCCCGACACGATGATGATAGGAGTCAGAACGAGAACATCACACCTCCATTGGAAGAGCCTGCTGCTGAGGACGACCAGACAATGCAAAGCTTGTTTGGTGATGATGAGGGGCGCTTCGCGACCGCCATTGGTCGCCTCTCCATGCACAGCTTTGCTCACATTCAGGAAGGATTTGGCTCGCTTGGTCAAGAAGACCAAAATCCCACCATGGACGGCGTGGTCGTGGGCAATATGATACCCTGGGTGGAATCCACCGCAACGGCGATCAACAAGCTGAGGGGTGAATATCTGGCCGCGCTAAAGGGGGCACAAAAGCCGTCCATGGAAATAATCCCGGAGGAGGCGTCCAGGTCCAAAGCTTCTGTCAGGGCACATCCCGCCACGTACAAGCTCTGCAAAAGAGCTTTCCAGGATGTCCTGTTTCATCATGGACGAGTGCTCCAGTTCTTCGACTACACGCATCCTCGGACACTCCTTAGCTTCCATTATGCATTCAATGCGTTAATTGTCGCTGTTAGAGAGTTACTGGTGCTTCTCCGGGAATACCATCAGTCCATCGTCGATCCCAAGCTCGACAATGGAGACGAGGACGAAGACGGCAATGACCAGCATAGACATCCCGCGGACTCGCCCAGCAATTTCTCTGTCGTCACACCGCCAATGTCGAAGGTCGGTTATGTACAAAATTGGGTTCCAGACGTCGAGGAGGCTCCTACAGGTCACAAGCCAAACCCTCCGCCATCGCGAAAGGATTACGAGAAGATGTTCGTGTCTGAACTGTGCCGTGAACTCGAGCAGAACCGCGGCATTGACGATATCAAAGGCGCTCTCGGGAAGAAAAATCCCGTCAAGAAAGACTATATTGACAAACTCATGGCCCTGGACAAAGACGGAATCGTCGGCAAGGGTGCCTCGGAGTGCTACCGCAACATCACAGGGAACTGGAATGCGCGCGGCGTGCCGAAGGATTGGAACATGGACACGGCGCTCAAGGAGTATTATGAAAGGCTCGATAGAGACAAGGAAGCAACTTCGTCGGAAGCAACTTCGTAGCCGCGATCGCGGCCACAAGGGTGGCAGCGTGCCAGGCACCAAGGAAACCGAGGCTCCAGTAGTCCGAGCGTATCGTCAGCACTCGTACGGTGCGGTCATATTTTCCAGGAAATCATTCATCATATGCAGAACGCATCTAGAGACATTTTTATGGTTAATAATTGTGGGTTGAGATTTGGTTGGAAGAATGGGCGGTAATATTTGTGTCTGGGTAGAAGATTGTGATCAATAGCATGGAGTTTTCAAGTTACTCGTTTCATCGTACCCCGTAAATATGAGAAGTTCTCCTCCCAATCGTTGGCGGTTTGCTCAAAAGAAGCCTCCCTCGAAGACACACGTGACGAGGGGTCGAGTTGCGCGACCGGAGTACCGAGAGTACGTACTCGTATCGCAAGGCGCACAAGGCGTCACGCAAGTTTCCATGACGGCATGAGAAGATGAAACACGATCGTCCGTTCGCAACCTCACAGCCTCGTTGGTCCTGTGGGGGATGATGGTTTGATTGAGATCGCCAGGCTGTTAGGGGAGGCCAATCACTGACCATCAGGTCGCCAAGACGGCCATTTCAACTGTGTTCAGCTCACTTCAAGCTCACTCAGTATTTACTCATTCTGCTTGGGAGAAGTGCCGTAACAGTGATGGTTGCGCATCCAAAGCTGCAATTAATACCTTCTTAACAGTCTGGCTACGTCGAGTCGAAGCGAATTGTGTCAATGTCGTCGCACGCCTGCTCACCCTTCCACTCGCGTCAATAATCCCTGCGCCCAAATTGCGGAGCCTCGCTTACCCTGCGAATCACCCCTTGATGAAGATCAAACACACCCGGACCCGGGATCGTCGTGCTATCCGCTTCGTTAGGAGAATTTCTCTTAGTCTCCGGGCTGCTCGAATTGCGTACGAGTAGACAGTGTCAAGTGGCCGGTTCGAGCAGGGTTGGTCTCCCGCAACGGCGACGACTGACACGGACAAAGCTCAAAAAAAGGGCCTCTCGGCATGTTCCCTGCGCCAAGTCGACGAGCTCCATCCATCACACGCGATCGTTCGTCGTGAAACGGCACAGCCTTGATCAACCCAACCCAACCTCTGGGCTCACGAAATGCGGAGAAGATGAATGGATACACAGGAGAGCAGCACGACGAGGATCCTCCCTTGCGTGCCTCCAATCCTTCAGCAGGTGGTTTAAGTATGCGACCTTCCTGTCTTCGTTCATCCTACTCTCCTCTCAGGAAAAGTATCTACACACATCCCTTGACTACTCCGTATTTCGCTTGACTGTCATCCGCTTTCACTTGATAGGATTTTACAACCCTACACTTTCTTTAACAGTCGCTCTCCTACTGTCTGTCCCTACCACGACCACGGGAATCATACGGCGAAACCACGGCAAACTCCTTCTTGACTCTCTAACAACCTTCAATTCCATGATCACTTGCCCATCCTAGCACGCAAGGAGACCGACGCGCCCGTACATCACTCGACTCAACTTGGCGACATCACAGCCAAGAGCCTTGAGTTGACCTCGCCTCAACACAACTTGACTCAAGTCTCCATTTTTCACACATCAAAGCAACATGCGGCCCTCGTTCATCCTCGCGCCTCTCGCCTCCATCCTGGTCACCGGGCCCGTCATGCCCGTGGCAGCCCAAGACCTCGGCTCGCTCATCTCGGACGCCGCGTCCGCCGTGTCGAGCATCGCCACCGCCATCGGCAGCGAAACGACCAACGAAGCGCTCATCACGTCCGTGGCCTCGGAGATCGTGTCCGCCGTGAGTTCGTTGACCACCGACCCCAGTCTGGCCAGCCAGTACAGTAGTCTGGTCGATGGGTTTTCCAGCCAGCTGGCAGATGCGACCTCGACTGCCGCTTCTGGCGCTGCTACGGGGGCTGCGAGCACCGGTGCCGGAGCCGGTGCGGATGCCAGTACGACGGCGGGGAGTGGAAACACTGGAGGCAGGGTCGTCGTGCCGGGTTGGACTCTCGCGGCCATGGGGGCCGGTGTTGGGGTTGTCGGTCTTGGTGTCGGCGTCTTCTTCTAAGCTTGGTCGTACATATCGAGTATATACATCAGGCCGTTGGGCGAGCATGTTACATTATTGACATTAGGCGCCTTGTTATATTACCATACCATTGAAAGGCCGTTAGATCGGAGTTGGGTCGGAGTCGGAGGACGAGTACGTACTTGGAGTTGGCACTACGGAGGCTGTCTCTAACAAGTCTACGTAAACCTGCCTGCCTAAGTATGTAGTATGTATACTTCTTGACCTGGAGCTCGAGCTCGAGCTCGAACCTCGATCCGAGGACCGTCTCTAACAATCAATCCTGCCTACCTCCGTATCCTTCTCGACGACCTCGACCTCGATCCCCAGGACCGTCTCTAACAATTCAATCAATCAATCCTCTCTGAACCCGGGACCCCAATAATGGATACTTTGTGTTCAAATTTTAATCCTACAGTACTTCTCTCACACCTCGCGGATCCGAACCGAATCGAATCTGCTGGGGGTAATCCAGGGTGTCCTTGCCTGGCTGAGGCGTCTAATTCCATAAAATTGACTCGCCGCGGAGTACGGAGTACGGAGTATAAGCGATCTCATTCGCCTCGCCTCGCCGTCACGGAGGTTCGGCAATGGCGACGGCGACGGCGACGGCAATATCTCCTTTCCTCATGGTGAACAAGTATCGTACTCACAGTCACGGTGGGTATATAGACGCTATCATGGCAGGAAGTCATCAGTCATCAGTCATTGTATCACTCATTATGGGACGACGTTGGCCGGCCGCAAGTCTACTTGTATGTTTGCTTACTCTATCGATGCCATAGCAATTCTAGCCCCACCACATCGCTTGCTTCATGGCCCCTTTCAAGGTTCGAGAACCGGTGCTTGAGCGCTGCTCGGAATTACAATTGCTGGCAGGGATGCCAGCCGGGCCAGCTCTCACAAAGAAACTCAATCGGCCAGCCCATTCCAAGCTCGGGCATACTCCCCCAGAACAGTCCAGAGGAGGATGCCAGACCCGAGGTCATCGATCACAGATCGAACGACAGTGGACTTGTGGTGTCTGAAATGGATGCGTGTGATCCGAGCACCCTGACCGTTGGGGTGTTGCAGGATCACGCACGGCGCATTCTTGAACCTGCAGCCCCCCTAATCGTCAATTCCAGTCTGGAATGCAGCATGCAGGCGTGATATCACAACAAACATGCTGTCCGGCCACCTTGATTAAAATGGGCTCCCTCGTGCTTGGGCTCTTTTTACCTTTGCATCTTCCAGTCGCTCATTTCAAGTCCAGTCACTCGTTTAACCTTTTCTTTTTTCCTTTCCCAGCTGTCCAAATCTTTCCACGACCAAACAGCATCATATCGAGTGCAAATAAATCTGTCGATATGCCTCGTTTCACCGCTGCCGTTGCCCTCGGCGTCTTCGCCTACAAGGCCATGGCCCAGACTTCCACCTTCAACCCGCCCATCACCTTCGCCAATGTCACGGCTGGACAAGTGCAGGAAATCGGTTGGACTTTCGGCGATGGAACACCCGTCTCGCTCTTCCTGGGTAACACGACCTGGAACATGGGAATCTTCGGTATGTTCGACGTTGGGACCTCTCGAGAGAACGGTCCACACGCTGACAAGCAGCCCCCCAGAGAACAAGCCTGCCAGTGAAGAAACGTTTGACTGGACCGTCACCGTCCCTGCCGACTTCGTTGCCGGCAACTATGCCTTGGCTCTGGTCCAAAGCGGAGCGATGGACTTCTCCCCCTTGTTCAGCGTCATCATCCCTGATGGCTACATCCCACCACCACCGCAAGGCGGGCCTAGTTCGACGACTTCAAGCATGCCTCCAGCGACATCGACAACAACAACGACGACGTCTAGCGGAAACATGACAGACGGCCCGACCCTCATCTCAGCTTCCACTACAATGACACCCGCTCCGATTGTGACCGTTACCGTCTGGGACCCAGAGTGCGGCTGTCATAAGGTCACCAAGATGCCGGCCACGGATGTCTCGACTGCCTCAGGTGTTCCCGGCAGCGAATATACCTGGTGGGACCACGAGTGCGGATGCACAAAAACGGCCATGGTTCCTGCGCCTACCACTGCTCAGGGCGGCAAGCCCTACACCGCTCCCGCTGGTGGAAATGTACCAGTCGCCCCCTCCGCTTCTCCCTCGGTACCTGTGCAGCCTGCTCCTTCACACCCGGTGTACACGGGTGCTGCAAACAAACTCGGCAAGTCGTCGGTGGCTGGTTTGGGATTCATTGCTGCAGCATTGCTTGCTTAATTCGTCTTCGGGGTATTGTTTCGGCCTTCTTTCCTTTGTCTGTCGCTGAAAGAGCATAAGCATCATGAGGCGCAATGCTGGGTTATAGCTGTTATTGGACATGTGCTGCAGAGTTGGCGGAGGGGGATTGACTGTGACCTGAAACAGGCAGCGGACTTTTATGTACGGGCGGATGGGTGTCCCGCGCGAATCTGGCGCTGGAGGAAGGGGTTCAGAGGGTTGTATCAATTCTTCTTCGTATAAGTTCGACTGGTCGCGCACGAGATTCTTGTAATTCTCATCGACCATAGATAACGGCGGAGCTTTTGGTTTCACCTCTCGCCTTTTATCTTCGCAAACGCGCTGCCGTCGCCCTTGGTCTTTGCAAAGGCAGAGACCTCTCCGCTGCTCAACGAAAACGGGCTCTTCGGACCGTCAGGAGATCTCGGACTCAGCGCCACGGCAAACAGATCCTCCTCCGCTGGTTCCCCTGACTGGTTCGGCTGGGTCATTGAGCTGAGTGAAGCGGTAGCTTGTGCCTGTCCCTGCTGTCTTCTGATGTGGTCCGGCGGTGCCTGGGCGACGATTTTCTTTGGTCCGCCCGCAGATGTGGCAGATATGGGACCATTCCGGAAGGCGCTGAAGGACGAATACGCCATATCCGACGCCTCAGGTGACAGTGGATGTGCTTCGCGTGTCGGGGTGTTCAGGCCTCTGGAGCTGAGATCCCTCTCACTCGTACCGATGCTCAGTCCTTTCAACTTCTCACTCAACCGTCTGCCCCCAGGGGACTTCGGACTTTGAATGCCCGGACTCGCAGGACCCATGGGTGACTTTGCGATATTGCTCAAGTCAAGGCTGGGCGGCTTCTGAGAAAGGCCGAAGTTGGTCTCGATCCACGACTTTTCCGACTTGGCCATCTCCAGCGCAATGCCTTCGAGGTTGTGCTCCTCTTCTTGTTTAATTTCCTTCTCTAGTATCTGCAGTCTCTTCTTGGCCCATATTGTGTGTAGCACACCTTTCTTCCCGCTGGTCTTGGCCGTGGCACCGAGCTCCGGAGTGAAGATTGCCGGCAGGGCATTGACCGTCATTCTCAACGGCGTGACTTGCGTCGCTGGGGTTTCCGAGGGTTCGGAAGGGGGATAGTATGCGAGGGTGACGTGAGGTGGAATGATTGCACCCGGCGGGAGCAGGAAATATACACGGCGGATGTTGTCCGAGGGGTTGTCATCTGCTGGGAAGGCCGTCTTCTTGCCCGACCAGGACACCTGCCATTTCCCCGACTTATTTCTCGTCTGGTCGTCGTCTTGCCATTCGACCATCATCACTTTCGTGCCATCGTTGCCCCTGCCCGGCTCGAACTCGAAGCGGGCCAGAGCAGTTACTGAAGACAGGGTGTCTGGGAAAATGGGCGACTTCGGCGTCGCGGGGGTTTCGACGTCGGCCATATCTCCGTACACAGCTGACAGGCAACCGATGAAAACAGGAAGACAAAGGAGGAGCAGACGATCCGACCGGCTGAGGGACGAGGTAGACGAGTCGAGTGGCGACAGGAAGGAGTAGGCCGAGACGAACCAGGGAAACTGGGAAGGCGAGTCGCTGGGTCCCTTGAGCGCCTGTGGCCGAAGATTGCAAGGACCTTTAGTATGGACTAGGACTCCTCAGTAATTCTCCGACTATCTATCTCCATGCCATGGCAGCGGGGCGGCCAACGGCTGCAACCGTCGTCGTCATGCCCGAGTCTGTTTTTAGCTGCCAGCGGATGCAGGGGTGTCGATGCTATTCGGCCATCTCGGAGCCCAGCTCGATTTGCAACTCCTGCCAATATTCTAACTGATTCCAACTGTGACAACAGTCGCGGGCGCCTTGGGGCATCGTCAGCACAAGGTCGGGTGTGTGAAAATGCTGCCACTGGTCTAAGCTATGTAGAGACCCCTGCAGACTGCGTCGTCGCCAATAGACGCTGTGTGACGCCTCGCCCATGATTTTTCGTCCAGCGGCTTCCAAACCAATCGCCAGCAAAGCTCCGCTGGCACCGAGATCATGGCTAAATACGGAGTAGGGACCTTGCTTGTGACAGAGTGCATTCCACGCATGTCCAATCCGTTGATATCATTAAATCCTCAAGGGTATATGCATTATATCGTAGTCCATCCTCGCCTACATTGCACCCAACGAGAGCCAAATCCAATCATTAACAGAAGCCGCCTGGTAAACGAACATGAAAACAGGATAGACGTATAATGGCCCTATGCGTCCGTTCCGAGGCCGACCTCTTTACCGACTACGGCCGCCAGCCCACCAAACCCTTCCCTCTTGAGCCTTTCAATGAGCATCAGACTCTTCTCCCGTTTCTTCGCCTTGAGCTGGCCCTCTAGCTCGGCCACCTCGCTCGCCAGCATCTTGCGACTATCATCCAGGTTCAGCGCAATGAATTCTTCTTCGTACTTTTTCAGTTTGACGAGTTGGGCTTCGAGCTCAGCAATTGAGGCGTCTAGTGCGGCTGTTGGTGTCTTTGTATCGGCAAGTGGGATACTTTTGGTGGGGGACGTGGTAGGGGCAGACGATGGCGTGCTGAAGGTGTCAACTGAACTGCGCGGTGGGATATATAAACCGTTGCTCGCGGACGAACCATGTCCAAGAATCGGTGGAAGCGTGTTGTTCTGGCTGTGGTGAATGCCTGAGGGTATCCGACTCGTCCCGATTGTTGTGGAAGCAAGCGATGCAATTCCAGGTGAGGTGCTTACTCTTGAGTATCGCTCGTCTGTCGGGCTCATCGCGAAATCATGGCCATCTGTGATGGTCTTCACGCCCGGCAAAGGTCCAGAAGTTGCCCCGTTGACACTCGCGAAGGGTACATCCATCAAGTAATCTGAGCTTTCTCGCGAAAACGCCAATCTGGAACTCGAGAAGTCGGGCTCTGGTGTCGGCAGCTCAATCTTGCGTAAAGGAGTCGCAGGGCCGGGCTCTGCTGACGAGGATACTGTTCGCTTCTTGCCCACCACCTGGATGGTATCGGGGACTGGTCCGCTGCTGCTTCCTGTGCCATTGGGATGGCCGTCTCGCCTTCCACCACGTCTCTGGTCGAAGACGTTATCCGCAAAACCCATGACCTTACCACGAGAATCACATGCTTTGACTCTTCTCTTACTCGCAGGCTTCTCGCTTTTCACATATGCCGTCGCAAAATGACAACACCGACAATTGCACGTCTCCGTACATTTGGGGCACGTCCACATTCCCTTGTGGCGAAGGACCTCGGCAGGATACTCGTCAAAGTGGCGGAACAGACCTCGAAAGCAGAAAAAGGCGCTGCACCTGTCGCAACGACGACCTTTCCATTCCTGATGGTCGATGCGGCAGAGATGGCACAGCCTTGTGATGGAGGACGTTTTGGCCCGCATGAGATCATTGACGGCTGTTCCCAACGTCTTCCGCTTGTCCAATGTCCGTGGCTCTTCCGGTTGGAATCCAAGGATCTCGCGTGCCCGGTTCAAGACTCTGGTGCATTTTTCGGCGGATATCAGCTCTGCCCACGCATACGACTGAAAGTGCTCACAAGACCGTCCATTGAGGTAACAGAGGAGGCATAGGTCGAAGTCGGCGCATTGGGTACATCGGACATGGCGGTTCCAGATGGCTGTGCTACAGAAGTTGCACGTTGCAATAGTGCCTGGTTGTATAAGAACCAAAGTTATTGGTGTGATAGCTGGAGGCTCAATCGTCTCGTCGTGGACCATCTGCCGGAATAACCGCGAAAGCAACGGTAGATCCGGAGGTAAGGGTAATAGTGAGTTGGTCATTGTGTGGTTGTCCTGGAGAAGTGACAACATCGCGCATGCTAGCGATAGATTCGTCCGAGCCACATCGGGGTGACATAGACGATTGAAGGGGGCTTGCACATAGTCGAAGCCCACCTCGAGAGAGAGAGGGTGGAGGATGTTCCAGACTAGCTTGGCAGACAATGTCGCCGGATTCCAGACTTGATGTGCCGTGGCGGGAGGGAAGACAACGAGGTCACCAACCCGTTGGTCGTAGGCATAAATAGGGAAATCGGCCTTGAGAAGCTCCTCCGACCCAAGGTTGAGCCAATCTAAATGCGGCGACGCACCACGCGCAGACATGAAGGAGTCGTATTTCTTCTGGGAATCGAAGTCGGTACCGATGCAGACAACAGGGCGATCATCGGACTCGACAAGTAGGTTCAACGCCACGGTGCTGGAGAAGCATCGATGGAAGCCGGAGCTGCTTCCTTCGCTTCCCACGTAGGCCATCATGACTTCGCTCCGTGCGCATTGTGGCAGCCATTGGAAAAGATCCAATCGGCCACCCCATTGGACCTCGGTGGGTAGAATTCTGCGACACTGTTCGAGCCATTCCTGGGGACACTGCAGATCCCTGGCATACAAGTTTTGGAATTCGGGGTACGACTGCCGGGCGCTGTCGGCGAACTTTTTGAGCGTGAACGACAAGTCTCGACCGGTGCTGCAGTTACGAATGGGTATATTCTTCTTGGTGCTCAGCTCAATCAGCCTCTCAATGCCGAAGCCGGGTTGATGCCCATTGTGCTGGTCAGAAACGGGCCAAGTGTCCAGTTTGTCAAAGTCGGCAATGACAAAAGGTTGGCCAGATTGAAGGCGTTTGGTAAGCCACTCAGAAAAAGGAAGGGGGTTCCCATCCTGGTCCTTTGCTTCCTGGAGCGCGAGGATGCTGAATCTCGGGAACTCGACGAACGGCTTCCCGAGGCGCAGCAGTTGTTGGGCCGAACTGTCTGGCGGGACCATCAAAGAAGGCGTCTGAGGGATCATGTCGGTGCCCGTGGGATGATATGCCTCATCGCGAGAGATGAGGCTCGAATAACAGAGAGAGCGAGGCAGAAGGATACGTCGAGGAAGCTGCGCAGTCTCGAAGCTCGAGGCACATGCGGTGGCCAAGACAAAGTACGTAAAGTGATGTGAGAAGAAGCAAGACGAGAAAGCATCCAAGGGATCGAAATTGGAAAGACGAGATCCGATCGGCGGGCGGAGGAGAAGAGAAAGTGCGGAGATGCGACTCCCACCTAACCAGATGCCTTCTAGCGCTGCCTAACAGCCCCGAGCCGGGCTTCAGCGAAGCCAAGGGAAAGCAAAGGCAGGCAACTTCCGGGCGCCGCAAGCCCCTATGATTGGGCCCGGCGCCCCTGTCGTCATGGCGAGCTGGCCCCAAAGCGCCTCAAACTTATTTGGACACGAATTGTTCGCCTCGTAATGCGGCAGGTTGTCACAAAGCAGCTTGGATTCGGCTGGTGAAGCAGGATTCTCTCCTGCTCAAATCTCTCTATGCTTTGCCATCTGCAGCCACATTCCCAACAAAATGCCTGATGTGTGTATAGAAGTGATCCTTATCGCTGTCCCGTCCGCACTCCGCTCCCAGTTCGGCTGTGGCCAAAAGCCACGCCGCAGATGTGCCGGCCAGGGAATCCCGCGCAATCTCAACCTGTGCATATCCAAGACACATACCGTAGCTTTCTTGCGGCTAAATACCGTAGGTCCAGACGCATCACCGTGCCGTTGATGTATCTCCTCCAAACTCGACGCCGTTCGGAGTAAGGTCTGCCGTTTCCTGATCTCGAAACCCCCTGAACATCGAGGGCCGTTAGAACTCAGAGCAGAGGGTGGTCGCAAAGTCTCATGCTCAAGGTCCCTGGTCGGGACGGCTAATTACCATGCGGCCAGTCTGTCACGGTCCCCTTCATGCACACCGTCCCGTCGTTGCTCACCACCCTAATATCAGCCGCCTCCTGTTCCCTGGCGCTCTGATCCAACATCACCCTGTAACCCTCTCCAGCATACACGGGGCTAGTAGCCCTGTACTCGATCTTCTGCGGGTAGTAGATCACCTCGTCGTCCTGCGCAGACCCTTCCCCAACTCCGCGATACACACTAACCTCATCGCGCCAGAGATCCAGCATCGCAATCAAGTTCAATGGTCCATGGACAACCGCGTTCCTGTGGCCTTCGACCTCGGTCGCCCACGGTTTATCGTAGTGTATCCGATGCGCGTTGAAGGTCAGCGCCGAGAATCTGAACAATGTTGCCTCATTGCGATTGTACTGCCTCCACAATTTCCCCTTCACGCTCTCATCCAATGCCTCACTGGACAGTTCTTTCGGCTTGGGGACCAATGATGCCGGCTTTGAAGGATCCAGAGCTTCTCGAAACACCCAGTTCCTTCTATCCAGCACGCATAACTCGTCGTCACTGTTACGGAACTCTTTCTCCACGCCAACCACGAGCATTGGCTCGCCCGTCTTGCCGATAACCTTGGGTTCGCAGTTCAGCACCTTAGTGACTTCCGTGACGGTGTCGCCGACCCTGAGCAGCGCCTGTTGGCCGTTTTGGTGGATCTTGTTGGGGTCAGCACCCGGCCAGTGGAATGATCCGCCGGCCCACATTCGTCTTGTGAACGGTGCGTCCGGATTGAAGCTCGCATCGGTACCGTCTTGCCCCAAGGCACCCGGAAGCTGCGCTGGTGTGAAATAGCACAAGTGGTATGCCGGCGGTAAAGGTGAGCCTTCCAGTGGCTCTACCTCCTCGAGCGTCTTCGATGGTCGTATGGAGCTTCCAGGCCACAAATAAGGTCGGTTCAGTGTGAGTGAGAAAAGCCGCAATTGGTTTGCATCCAGTAGTTGCTTGCGCACGAATGTTTGGCCCTTAGAAAACTTGCTTAGAAAGGCTTCTGCTACTTCTTTCGGGTCGACGGATGATGAGCTCAACGTCCTGGTAGATGAGAAGCCGCGACACTGGTTTCCGAGACGAACAAAGGGAACTGGCACCCTGGCTACGCATCCAGGGCAGACGCGTATAGCTGTAGCCATGTCCAGCGAAAGAAGCGTCAATTGGATTGGGACCCCAGCACCAGCAGTCTGCCACTTCGGATTCTCTTGGGAGCTTCCGATTCTTGAGAACGACCGAAGGATTGAAGCAATCTGAAGTACATAGTGATTCGTATGACATCCCCGCAAATTCACCGTCTCCGAGATCGGGGTAGCTTCCGTCTCCTACCCTGGTTTTCGAGACGCACTGTTCCGAGGTCGATGACTCACCCCACACCAACCAGGGGAAGCCGTCTGACGGTTGCGAGGAGACGAAGGACAGGTCTGGGGAGCAGTCGGCATAGGAGGGGTAAGACCAACCGTCAAGACGGCTTATATTATACTATATGTCACATTGGCACCCCTTTGTCTGTCTCTTTTCTATACACAAGAACTCCATGGATGCAAGCAGAGATACACATGGCACCAAAACATCGTGAGGACATCACCCATTACCTCTACTATCTCTTTTCAACCAGCAGGAAATGCATTGCAATATAGGCGATGATGATGAAGGCCCCAGCAAAGACCCCAAGGCCGATGACGTCCTTCCACAAGGCCAGATTGTCGAAGCCGAAGGCGCTCAAGATGCTGGCTCCGGGTACTTCAATGTCGAGCCCGTACCGGTGGTCTTTGAGACGTAACTTGGCGACCTCGTTGACGATGAGGGCTTCGTAGCCATAGTGGAAGATCGACAGCTGTGTCGAGTTAGTACATTTCACATGGGAGAGGGTCGGAAATGCTCACCATCTGCAGCCATTGAGCCGCCTGCTGGACCGTATCATGGTTAAGGTTCAGAAGCAGACCGGCAAACAACAGACTGAACAGCATCACCAAACTTCCAATCAAATTGGCCACAGCCCCGTCTTTGAACACAATGCCTATCGTCAAGCAGATAGCCGCTGCGGCCAGATTGAACAGAACCAACACGAGGATAAAGGTGAAGAAGACCCCCCACTTTGGCAAAAGTCCACACATCGGATAAAGGATTATGCCCATTATGATCGGGGGGATCAATCTGAGCGGTACGATGTCGAACAGGAGCTTCGCAGCGTAGTATGTAAGAGGGTGGTAGTATCCGTTAGCTCGTTCCCGCACGAAGATGAGCCGCTCCGCGCTGAATACGTTCAGGCTCGTTAGCGCACTGAAACCGAACAGTGCCAGGAGAAAGAAAAAGAGGCCAAGTCGGTTCTGGAAGCCTCCAATGTCATCCGTGATACCATAGAAGAGCCAGCCTGACAAAACCGCTAGCAGAATGGCAACAGCATAATGTGTCAACATCAGGATCGGATTGCGATACAGATTGCGCCATGTCCGCTTCGATAAAATCAGAAATTGGCGTGGAAGGCTGACGCGCCGGAAGCCTTTGATGGAGCCTGTAACCGGTTCACCGACAGCATTTCCACTGCTATGGCCGTTTGCGGCTGATGCTGTTTGTATCGACGACGCAATCTCGTCGTGAATGGTCTGGGCCACATCTGAGTGCTTGAAGTTCGTTACTAGTATGTCGAGATCTGTGTTGGCGTCTGGCGGCAGGTCATCAGGGTCTTCCAGCAACGGGGGTGGATTCGACCCCTCTCTCCTTGACATCTGCAACCAGCTTCGCATACTGCCTGTTGCTTTGCCAATGATGGTGTCTTCATCATCAGTCTTTGGGGTCGGTGGAGTTTCACTTCCTGTAGCTTTCTTCCGAGTGAACAGTTGACGGTCTTGCTTCTGTTTCAAGGAAATACGACGTTTCGGCTTTATTCGTAGCGATGGCTCCCGAGGACTCTCGACGCTGACGTTAGACACGCTGGCAATTGACTTGACGGCTCTTGTACTGCTTGACTCGGTTCCCGGGCCTTCTCGATCCAACAGATCTCTCGGCACATCTTCAAACATCGGAGATCGCGGCAGACTAGCATGCATCGTCAGATCCACAAGATAGTCTGCAATGTTAAAACCAGGCGGACAAGAGTATCCGATGTGATCGAAATAAGACTGGCAGCTCGAGAAAGGCCCGGAGTAGACGGTTTTACCCTTTGCAAGGAGGATCAGCTGGTCGAACAGTGCGACGATGTTTGAGCGGGGTTGATGTATCGTGAAGATTACAGTTCGGTTGTACGTCTTAGCCAGGGTGACCAAGCACTCCACGACGTTGAAGGCATTGAAGGCATCTAGACCGCTGGTCGGTTCGTCCAAGAATAGGATGCTTGGGCTTGTAACGAGCTCACAAGCAATACCCACTCTTCGTTTCTCGCCGCCAGAGATGCCTCGACCATTTCCTTCCGCAGATCCGATTATTTGATCTTTGATCTGGTAGATCCCGAGTTGCTGCATGACCTCGATGACTCGTTGTTCCTTGACCGAAAGACCCATATCTGCGGGCAATCTCAAGAGCGCACTGGTCAAGATGGTTTCATGAACAGTCAATGTCGGCAGTAGAGTGTCTTCTTGGTCCACATAACCAATGACATTTCGATACTCTCCGTCCAGGATCTTCTCGCCATTGACGTACATATTGCCCACAACCGTCCCGCGCTTGTTTTTTCGAGCCAGAATGTCAAGGAAGGTTGATTTACCGGCGCCTGAAGCACCCATGATGGCCGTGATTTGGCCCGGATGAGCAATGCCAGATATGCCAGAGAGGATTTCTTTCCCTTTGAGGCCGTAGGATACGTTTTCGAACTGCAAAGCCATAGGAGTGTGGTTAATCATTGATGCTGCGGCATCATCTTCCGTGCCTTCACCAAGTCGAATGGCCCCCCATCGCTTGAGCGCCCGCCTGTGCGACAGATACCACGCTATGAGCGTAATGGCAACCACGAATAAGGCGCACCCTGCAATAACGCCGGCAATTAAAGGGGTATTGATCTCTTTAATGGGTCTGGTGTATCCAGGCACATCAGTCTCGTACAAGCATTCTCCTGATCTGCACTGTAAAGAGATGTACTCGTCTCCAAAGATCATGGAAATCAGATTGTTCATCGCAGGCTCTTCGAATCTGCTACCATCTTTGGAGCTCCCGCCGTAGGTGTGCTGGGTGAAGAAAGAGGCAGGCCCCTTGATCTCTTGCTCAAGAAACTCGTCGATGTTGACCGAACCATCCTCGCCGCAGAGAAATCTATCCGCGATGCATGAGCATTTGATGTTCTGACATGTATATTTCGTGGTGTTGCGAACATTGGTATCCTGATAAGTAGAGGTACAGTTGTCGAGAGCGCAATAGAATGATTCCTTCTGATCGACCCAGAACTGGAAGTTGCAGGTGGCTGCCTCGGCATTGCAGGAAAAGGTGACCTGGGGTATCCGGGGATCAATCTGGTCGAGAATGGCTTTGTTGGTAACATTGCACATCTGAAAGTTCTCTTGAACGAGGACGCCCTTCTGGTAGCACACGCCCCCTTCCCCCAGGGGCATCAGAGCATTACAGGCTTGGTCCGAGGTGCACACGTTGCAGTTGATACCTTCCCATCCGTCCTTGCAGTCACACTTATCGCCTTTCCGCGGTGACCGATTCTTGCCATCGGCTAACGAACCGCACAGAGGCTCTGCGCAGTCATCACCACCGAAGCCGGGAGGGCAGACACATTTTCCATTGACACTGCCGCAGCTGGCGAACTGTAGGCATTGAAACTCATCGTAGTGGCAATCGAAGCATCGAGGGCATGGAGGACACCCGTCAACCAGGTCTAGGAAAGGATCTTGCATCAAGGCCGCAGATGTGTCATTGCGATAAGCTGCAGTCATCCATACTGGGGAGACAAGGAGGAGGGCCGCTGCGAAGGCATTGAGGTGCATGGGGAGAGCGTTCGGTCGTCAGTGTATCGCCAACACGTGCGGAGATGGAAGACGGCGATGTGGCTGGTGCCTATCGTTGTGAACTTGTCGCTGGGATCCGGTAGTTACGAAAGGAAAAGGGGGTTTAAGGAAAGCAAGTCCTGAAGGAGGGAATGAGCATGGAAAGCAGCGTTGTGATTGCGGTTCAGAGATCACACCATGCGACCGGGAACATATGGAACTGAATTAGAAGGTCGAAGGTCGCAGTCAACCGTGTATCACAGCATCTTCCCCAAGTGCAGTCAGTGCTTAAACGGCCGTCTCCCGCCAGCCGAACTTGATCCAGTTAAGCGCCTACAATCTGCAACCAATAGCCAAACATCTTCCGGAAATACGAGCCAGCGAGCTGGAGCTTTAGCCACAGCTCCCGCACCGAGGCCTTGGACCGCAGTGGCCCAACTGCGTAGGCGGGGGAATTTGACTGCTCCTCCGCACCATCGTCAGTCGCCAGCAAAGTTGCCTGGAAGAACATTGCACGTATCAGTATCGCAGCGGGCGTCGCTGGTCTAGCAAGCGTAAAAGCAAGATGGCAGCAGTCGATGAACTGGAGCTCCTAGAGGCAAGTGGTCGAATACGTTGTCCATGAGGATACAGAATATGTAGCTGACAGACCTGTCCCAATCAAGTGGGCAGAGAAATTCCTTCCTTCAGCCAAGCACGACCTTTTTTCCTCAGGCACTGCGAACATCTCTATCTCAGACCTCCTGGAGATCTCTGAAGACAGGCGCGGCTCTGAAGAACAGCTGTCGTGGAATACACTAAGACTAGACGAGAGGCATTCTAAGTCAGGGAGTATCGAACTGCGTAGGAACCTGGCAGCTTTGTACTCAGCACGGTCTGGTGGAGTGACCGCAGATGACATTCTCATCACGAATGGAGGCTCCGCGGCTGACTATACAGTGCTGTCGGCGCTGCTGGCTCCTGGGGACCACGTCATCTGCCAGCACCCTGTCGATGAATTGCTATTCAAGATACCGGCTTCGCTGGGAGCGGAGGTCTCCAAATGGAACGCTGAACCGGGGAAGAAGTGGAGACCTGATATTGATGAGCTAAAAAACTTGATCAAAGACAATACGAAGTTGATAATAATACAGAGCCCTTGTGATCCCACAGGGGCAATCATCCCCAGGCCAGTCCTTGAGACACTCATGGAAGTGGCAGAAGCGAAAGGTATAATAGTCATGGCGACCGAGACATACCGACCACTGTTTCACTCAATATCGCCGTCCGACGACGACTTCCCACCGTCGGCGATCAATTTGGGCTATAAAAAGGTCGTGGTAACCGGCACCGTGGCCAAGGCGTACAGTATGGCAGGAACAAGAGCTGGTTGGATTGCGACAAAAGACAGGAGCATTGTGGCGGCTTGCAAGAAAGCCAGACGCCTCAAGTCCACGGTAGCCTCGATCCTGGACGAGCAGATCGCAGCAGAAGCTTTGAGCGACAGATGCATTCATGCTCTGTTAGCTAGGAACATCAAATTGTGTCAAACAAACCTAAGCCTCGTTCAGGCCTTTGTGGAAGAACACAGTTGGGCATGCTCCTGGGTCAAGCCACAAGCCGGTACAACTGCGATGCTGAAATTCCACAAGATGGGGAAGCCGGTCGACAGCGAGGCATTCTGCTTGCAACTGCTGGAGAAGGCTGGTGTTCTTCTGTGTCCAGCGGGCAAATGCTTCGGCGACAGTCAAACCGTTCGAGGGTACGTGAGAGTGGCCTTCGGGGCATCGACGGAAGACGTAGGAGCTGCGCTGGCAGCATGGAAAGCATTTATTGAGGAGGCCTTCGACTCAGTGCCCACAGCGTCGAATAAGTCGTCCAGCTGAGCCAAGCGCTCTAACAGTTTGAATGTGAAAGACTTCTTCTTCTCCACTCTCTTGCAAACCAAAACAGCTTGTAATCCATTCCAAGATTGATAGTCAGAGATGCCTTCATCGCGTCCGTTTATGTAACAAGAATGGTTGTGCCGAACGCCGATCTCATTGTCTTCTGATCCCATCAACCAGCAGGCCACTTGAACTCCGAAGAGAGAGCTTGCTGGTTTCCGGGCAGAGACAGATCATGTAATACACACTAGGCTTTCATCATCTATCACGATAGTTAGTACTGCGGATTTGGAGGTGTTGAAGGATATGGGCTTACTTGTTCAAAACTTGGAAGGATGAAGAAAAGGAAAAGAGAAGGAAGAGCTGAGGGAGGGAGAAATGAATTTGTGGTGTTGGCTCTCTGAGCCGTCACGTGCCCAGCTCCAAACCGATTTCTCCAAAGCAATGTTGATTTTCCATGATAACCTTCCGACAAGGTCGAAAACATCACATTAGTCCTCCAGCACCATCAGTTGATGGAGCTTTGTACGACAGTCGCACGCTCGTCACAACTGCGTCGAAGCTATATCGAGATCTCGAGGTTTCTACGAGGGCGGCAACGGCACGGCCGGCCTATACAATGCACAACACTGAGATGTGCGACCACATCGGCCGCTTCTCGCGACGGGGCCCGGAGCGCCTTCTTTACCGGCCACATTACGAGATTCGACCATTCTCGCCATTTGGGCCAAATGTTCGCTGGTGAAAGCCGCTCTGGGTGGGACCGACTGCGGCAGATTAATCCAGACTCTCTTCCTCCTGCCACCAACCCCGATTTGGAGCAGGTGCATCTCTACGGCTACGTGACCTCTACCAGACCTGTCAAAGGATTCGAGTTCGTCCAGTTGGTAGATCCTCATTTAAAGCTCGCGGTACAGGTCATCCTACCACATACCAGAAAAGAACGACACTCCGTCGAAGACGAAGAGGCGAAAGACGGTGACAGCTCAGGGAATATAACGATTCAACAAGGGCATACCTCTCCACACACACCCGTCAAAGTATCAGGTACCATTGTCCGTCGGTCCATGCCGCAGAGGAAGAAAAAAGGTGAATGGCAAGAAACGTCGGAAGTGCATGGGGCGTCGAAGCACCCAAACACTGTCCAGATGATGGATCCCTATGTCGGCGCAGTGGATCTCATTTCCCATGTTGAAGTTCGCGCAGATAATCTAATGAAGCTCAATACATTTCCTCCCGGGCTTGTTGCAACCCGCGACACTGTCCTCCCACCAGAATTGCGTCATGTGCAGTTTAGAACAGACTCAGAGCTCCGCCGTCGGATCAGATTGCGCTCTCGACTTTCCGGAAAGATACGCGAGCATATGCTGAAGGAAGACTTTGACGAAATAGAGACACCTATACTGTTTAAGTCCACGCCGGAAGGTGCTCGAGAATTCCTCGTTCCGACGAGGAAAAAGGGCATGGCTTACGCACTCCCGCAAAGCCCGCAGCAATACAAACAGGTCCTGATGGCCTCCGGAATACCCCGTTACTTCCAATTTGCCAGGTGTTTTCGCGACGAAGATCACAGAGCTGATAGACAGCCCGAATTTACTCAGGTATCTAACGCTGCATGAACATTCTCAGGCGAAGATGCTAACTGATCCCACAGCTCGATCTTGAAATGGCATTTGCAGGAAGCACCGATGTTATGAAAACCGTGGAAGATCTGCTCTTGGCTGCGGTCTGGCCTAATGTGCCCGGGATCGCACCGTTGCACATACCTACCTCCGCTAGCGTCACTGGAACCCAAGAACTGATTTCAGATCCGAAACGCCTGGCTTTTCCACAGCTGACTTATAGCACTGCCATGAGCATGTATGGCTCGGACAAGCCTGACACGCGCTTAGGCTCTGATATCCGCAGGGTTGATAGCTGGCTGCCATCTAATGTGAAAGGCATGATCACATCGCTTGATGACCCTGTAGTTGAGATGATGAAAATCGACATGCAAGGCACCGAACCGGCCGAGAGTCAAAAGTTCTTCAAAGAATTCCTTGATGCCTCGACAAACGCAAGGTACACCACTGATAGATCACGGATACCAGGGGTGGCTGTCTACGACCCCCTCAAGCCACTGCATGGTTTGGCGACCTTTGGCCACGAGGGAGCACCCATGGTGGAAGAAGAGTTTAAGCCCGAACCTGGCGACCTCTTGATTCTCTGGAGCCGTGAAGACCAGCCATTCGCCGGTGGGTCGACCGTTCTGGGTGATCTTCGACGCGATGCCTATCAAAGTGCCATATCACAAGGTCTGATCACCGCCCCCTCCGGGTTCTCACCGCTATGGATCATAGATTTCCCTCTCTTTTCACCGGTAGAGGAATCAAAACCAGGCCAAGATGAACCAGCAAGAGTTTGCTCAACTCATCATCCTTTCACGGCTCCTAAACACGGCCGCGATTTAAGCCACAGGCTCTTCAGGGACGAACCATTATCGATCATCGGCGACCACTATGATCTTGTTATCAACGGAGTGGAGGTTGGCGGCGGCTCCTGTCGTATCCATTGTCCAATCACGCAGCGTTTCATCTTCAGCGAAGTTCTTAAAATGTCCGAAAGGCAGATCAAATCCGACTTCCAACATCTACTCGACGCACTGAGCGCTGGTTGCCCGCCACACGCTGGATTTGCGTTGGGATTCGACCGGTTGATGACTATGGTGACGAACAGTACAAGTGTACGAGATGTGATAGCATTTCCCAAAACCGCCGACGGGGAAGACAAATTTGCTGGCTCACCTTCACGACTCACCCCCGAGCAGCTGGCAACCTATCACCTCACAATAGCCGACAAGGCCTTCAAATCTTCAGGGCATCAGATTTCGAAGAAGGCCTAGAATGTGTGAACAATCAAGAGATTAATAGACCAAGAAGTATTATGTACAACAGAGATATTCCACTTTGAAAAGAGCCCACCACGGTCACTACGTTCAGGATTCCCAACCGAGGCTGAAGCCCCTTGCAGTGTCACGTGTTCCGCCTGCGTCCTCTGACACCCTGGCCTCACTGCCCTCGTCTTGTTTACTTTCTGTGCCAACGTGTTACCGCAACGTGCCATCAGCCAACCGCCCAGAATCAGAATGGACCAAATCCAGAGCCTCGTCCTCGATCCTCTCAAACCCTACCTCTCCCCGATCACCAGCAACCTGCCCGGCCCGGTCAACGACCTCGCCGTCTCGCTGCTCGGCGAAAAATGCCACTCGGCCCTCCTCCTCGACCTCGACATCTCCTCCCATCCCGAATGCGTCTCCCTCGCCATTTCCAAGGCCCTCGGCATCGGCATCATCACCGCCGCCTCGGTCGTCAAAGTTCCGCAGATCATCAAGCTCGTCAAATCCCAATCGAGCGAAGGGCTCAGTTTCACAAGCTATCTGCTCGAGACCGCCAGTTTCGTCATCACCCTGGCATATAACATGCGCAAAGGCTTTGCGTTCAGCACATACGGCGAGACGGCGCTGATTGCGATCCAAGACGTGGTGATCAGCGTGCTGATCCTGGCGTATTCGGGCAAGAAACCCGCCGCCGGCGCGTTTGTCGCCGCCGTGGGAAGCGCCGTCTACGCGCTCATGGCGAGCGACACGCTCGTCACGGACGTGCAGATGACGACGCTGCAAGCCGGCGCCGGGGGCTTGAGCATCGCGAGCAAAGTGCCCCAAATCCTGGCAATCTGGCAACAAGGCGGAACGGGCCAGTTGTCTGCGTTCGCCGTGTTCAATTACCTGTTCGGCAGTCTCAGTCGCATCTACACCACGTTGCAGGAGGTGGACGACCCGCTCATCCTGTATGGCTTTGTCGCCGGATTTTTCTTGAACGCCGTGCTCGCCGCGCAGGTGCTCTACTATTGGAACAGTCCGACCACGGCCGGACATGCCAAGGAGGTGGGTGCCGGAAGGAAAAATCAGCCGCAAGGTGTGGCACAGAAGGGCCGGGCTGCGTTGGCGACCGAGGAGGCGACGAAGGGGAAGTTGAGTCCTGGCTCGGCGAGCACGACTGCGCGGCCGAGCAGCAGCAGTGGCAGGAGACGCGGATGATGATGATGACGATGCTGGAACGTGGGATGGGCACACTGTCTATCCTGGCCGAGTCTGCCGCCGAGGATTACGTTCGGACTTGTGTTTTCTCTCCCAAATTACTGTAATCTGTCTTGTGTTTTCCGAACAGTGATGCTCCGAAACTTCCTGCTTCCCGCGATTCTCAGAAGGTCCACTATCTGTTGTCCGGAGTGGTATCTTGGTTCATTTCCTTCGTCCGTCTAGAGCTACTCTCCTCTTTCAGCGCAGTTGCTGAGACTCTCCCACATGAATCCTTATCCACGCAATAGAATCAGATCCGACGGATCCAATGGCAAAACCTCACACATAACGCGCAACGCCTGACCGCCCAACTCCATCTTCAGACTCGCCCTCTTTTTCGACAGTTGTAAGATCTTGGCCGGTTGAGTGTCTGTGCTTACAAGGGATTTCGCTGCCAGTCTTATCTGCCGTGTTGGGCCACGCACGGAGTATGCTTAGCTCAAATTCAGAGTGCCTGAGTGGATGGTCTTGGATTGCCCAGCAACGTGTGGCATGTGTGATGGCTGATTCATTAGCTTCCAGTAAAAGGGTTGGGTGAAGTGAATTGCCTAGGAAGATGAGCGACGCCTACGTGCTTGACGGAGGCTGCAACCTCTGGTCTCTCGTGTTACTGCTAGACAACGGTCGGCCCGCCTCTGTGCGTGTCAGTGCCTTCAAGTCTGCCAATGCGTTCCTCGCAGTCCACAAATCTCTAGTGGAAGGACCTGGCCCTAACGGCGAGCTCGCAGAATCTGGAATTCATGTTGCATACCCATTGCAGTAGAACCATGCCGAATGAAGGTTTGGCAAGACTACGGAGTGCCTAGTCAATAGCATCGCTCAGCGCCAGAATACAATTGCCTGCTCTTTGTTTGGTCGACCATTCCAAGATTGTGTCATATTAAAGGTGGGAGGCGAGTGGGCCAGCAGGAAGGTTTTCTACTGCCCTTCAGTGCAGTGCCGTTAAATGGGTGCTGAAGGTAGTGACATCTCACACTCGAGTGAGTGGTCGCTGCTGCACAGCTCTCCGGGAGGAGCAGCTCATCAAGAAATATAGATTCTAAATATTTCGCTGTTTGGGCAAAGCGCGACACTGACATCACAGTTGTGATGATATGCTATGGCGGGCCTAACATTGCAGTTTGGGCGAAATGATACGGCGCAAAGGACAGTGCAGTTTGACAAAATGCTAGACAGGAGAGGACATCGCAGTCGTAAGAAAGCGCCACTAGGGCTCTGACATAGCAGTTTCCACGGAGTGCTTGCTGAAATAGTAATGCAGTATTGACAGAGTGCGACATGCATCGCAGTCCGAGTTCAAGGCAGAAAAGTGGCAACCTCGGCCAAAGCCTCGAGGACGAACGTGATTCCACCAATCATACCTCACGCTTCGCGGAGTGGAAAAAATCTTCAAGAGCAGTCACCCAGCGTGCCAGCTCAAGATATACACAACATCCCCTTCCCTAGACAGGGTTGTGACTGAACAATCAAAGATCACCAGCGTGAAAAACCGGCGTCTGTCTGGCTAGAACTGCAGCTTGCCAACACGAAGGAATATCCTCGGTTGTTTGCCAAAGGATAAAGATATTACTTAGGAGTTCCTATGCCGTCTGAGGTGGCCTCTACCGAGTACATTGTCGAAAGTCGGTGACAACTCAGCTCGCGATGTTTCACCTTACTTGGGAGCTTGTTGTGTCGGCCTGATCGATACGAATCTGTATAGTTAACTACCTTGCCATGTATAAGACTATGGAACATGTCAGTTTCGCAACTATTCTCGCGCAAGACATCCGCTTTGCCTATGAAGGGGCGTGATCTTCTTCAGGTACGGAATACATCGTTGATAGCTGTGGCTTGCTTCTTGGAGCACGAGTAGAAGCCATGCTCAGCCCTGCAGGTCGGCAAAGACGCACAAGACGCAACCAACGTTGCAACAACAGATTGTAGTTTGTGGAACTAAGAGCTTCGGCCTCGCAGGCGCTTCAAGAGAGGAGCAGTCTTCGGAGCATCAATCTTGCCTTGATCCAAAAGGGTCAGAGCCCGACTAGTAGAATGTGTCCAAGTGGAGAGCCGAGTGTTCTCTCCTTTCTATCAACGGGCGGCTTCAAAGCGGAGCCGTTGTGACTCAGTCCAGTCCCGCACATTCACATACGTACCATAAAATTAACCCATACGTGTTTTGACTGCAAAATGTTTGCCACAATTCAGCCACAAAATTGCGAGTTCTCACTCCAATCCTCTGTGGTGTAGTGGTTATCATTCGAGCTTGTCACGCTCGGGACCCAGGTTCGATTCCTGGCAGGGGAGATCTTCTTTTTGGTCTTTCATGGATTTTTTGGTTGATATCGGCACTTTCATTCTGCTCTGTCCATTTGAAGCCGTTACGTTTATTGTGCATTTGTGCGTGGCACTGGACTGAGGTCTCATGGCCTAGTCCTACGTTATTAGCGATATCCAGCTGGGCTGTGGTGGGCAGCTTTTCTGGCAGTCGTTGTCATGGCGGATTTGTTAGGAAACGAGCCGACCATGACGAGAAACATCGCAATAGCTTGGTGCGAGATCGGAATGCTTCGACCCACCTCGCCTGCAAGATGGCCGAGGATCCTTCGAAAGGATCGAAAGCTCCGTCTTTGTTGACATGACCCATGTGGTGCTCATGAAGCGTACCGAACATCGTAGGTGGGTGACTAGGAATTCGAGAATATCTAGGAGAACAGGAAGTTGAATACTCCAAGGAAAGATCATTTAATGGTTGAGAGGAGATTGGAAACGAAAGCAGCGGCAATATTGAGCTTGGTGAAGCTCTGCCATTGCTCATGTCAAGACGTCAGGCCCAGGCAAAGTCCGCCACTCGATGTCCATAGGTGCGAGTTGGAACAGTATCTCGTACTCCGCCTCGAAGGAGAACTGCGCCCCTGCATGAATGCCACACAGGTATTCGAAACCACCATCTGCGGCATTGAAGGTCACAGTTCGATCTCCAGCAGATCTAATGTGGCTCAATATGCATGGCAACACGGCACAAGACTCGAGAAGTGTTAGGTGGGAAGATTGAAGTCGCAAGAATAGGAACCCCGCCTTGGATATGTACGTGCCGATTGGGCCTGCCACTGACAGGAGTTCCTGAAGCGAAACCCTTTTCATGCTCGGCACGCGTCATATGCAATCAATTTAAGCGACCTCTCCCCGTACGAGGTGCAATTTGCGGTCGCGTGTTAGCAGTTACATCTGCGCGTCTCACATCGCGGACTCGACGACAGGTACCGAGTATCTCCGCTCCTTTTGTGGGGAGAGTTTCAATTTCGAGAGGGGGTTTTGGCTGGCTTTGAGCAGCAGAGAATTGTTTCGAGCTCAAGCCGTGGCAAGAGCCACTGCAGCATAGCATAAGCGTCAAGGTTTAGGGACAAGAAGTCTAGAGGTGATATCTATCCACATGGATACCTTGTTTGCACTCTTCGAGGTCCAGCTTCGCCGGCCTATGCACGGCTCAGACGATTTCATCTCCAAGACTTTTCATAGATCTTCAGTTCAGTCCTCGGTTGTCTCAGCATCATTTCCGATGCACGCGTCTTTTCGAAGCCCTCATTTTTCCACACAAGGTCGCCTGCGCGGATAAAAACAAAATGTTATCCCAAAAATGCATGATCGTCGCCTGCAAACGTACGGAGTAGACACGATTCGAAAAGTTCTGCGGAGATATGAAATTCTTCAGTTCAAAACTCACGGGGTGTTTTCCGGCTGCCGTTGTGATGTCAAGGGAGCCACAGCAATGGTAACACTGCATTCTGGAGAGTAACGGCGGAGGGGTTTGATCGCTATTACGTTGCACTAAGCCTGTGGTCGCTCCGAGAATGTATCAGACTCCTGCTATCCAGGCACAGAGAAAATGTGCAAAGTGTGTTGAGACCCAGACCAAACATTCATCATTTCGGATCTGCAGATGCTTCGATCTGGTTACCCAAATGAGTGACGCTCTATCATATCCATTCAGATGTTGACTCGCTTGAGAGAGATGAGAGCTCCCAGAAGGAGAAGGGCGGGCTGGCTAAAGTACCAGAGCCTGAACGCCATAGGCTCAGTAAGCGGCACCGTAAAGAAAATTGGCGTGGAAGGTTGGAACCATCCAGGGTGGCTGGAAAATGTACCGTGGGCTCTAACTACTTGCAGCGCTCCGCACTCCGTCACTTGTTCTAGATAGGGCAGATCTCTGGATCTTAGGGAATAGCAGGCGAACCAGGGATCCCTCCAGGCTAGTTCCTGGCGCCATAGTTGCACAATCCTGGGGACATTTGAAGGCTAGGTGCAACGCAGCAGGAGGGAGGTGGTGCAGCATCAAGCTGTGCTCGGTATCTGCCTCAGGTCGTTTGATGCAATCAGACAAGATCTGCTTTGAGTTGCTGATGATCATGGAAATCGGTTCCTGGCGAGGAGCTGAAGTGAGAAGAAGTCCGGATGAAGTGCAGAACATCTCACGTCAATTGTCGCTTCCGCCGTGTCATTTTCCGGGTCATGTTCCTCCCCGAGCGATGACATTCGCTCGATTTTGCCGGTCAGTGTGGCCCCGGGCGAGGTCAAGAAGTGGCTCCGTCAGGCTTGCATTAGAACAGGTTCAAAACCAGGAACCTGCCTACAAGTTAAACCAATGGACGCGCCTCGACGCGCTCTGTCCATATCGCCAGCCGCGCGACCAGTGCTTATGTGCTGTACGCTTTTACATACACAGTACCGGAACGGCAACTGCTAGCAAGATACCAAAGAAATATTACTTACACATGCTCGTACTCGTACGGGTATCCCGAAAACCAAGGAGGAACGACAAAATCCAATTGATTCAGCTTCGAGGGTTAAGGAAGCTCCATGTGACTACGTGCTTATACCGCTTCCTCTAGGCATGGAAGGCGCAGATCTAAGGGGAAAAGAAATTGCTGTAGCAGAACTCGGGATGAGAAAGCGAATTGACAGGTTGTGCAGTATCACAGCTACCAGCTGGAAGGGTGTGCAGGAGAAAGGAGTTCACGGGCTTTTGGAGTAGATTGGGGAGCCGGGTTACCATGGTTAAAGGAAATGTCAACTTTCAGGCGCTGTAGGCATGCCTGGAAACGACCTCGTGAGAGACCAAGACAAAGTTCAGAGACCTACTGGCCATCGATGGCGAATGCACAAATAAACGACTGCCACAGTAGCGGTCACAAGACGCCGATGGCCTGTTCTGCAGCCTGCTGGAAAGAAACAAGATGTGTGTGAAGTGAGGCGACTTTGTGATACAGCTTGAACATGGAAATAACTAGTCAGTAAGATACCTTTGACGTACCGTACTTGTTGGTTCGTGAATTCGCGGCTGGCTGGTGGTCTTTTTTGATAGTGAACCCGCTCTAGCTGGCTGTCGCGTCACCCGCACACCCGCAGAAGCTGCAAACTTACCTCGCCGTCGTCCCTGATTCCCTGGCGACCCTCTTCCGCATCCTTGCAAGTCGTGTCGGGGCTGCGCCTTCACCCAATCACTGCCGTCAAGTCCAACCATCTCGTACACTGGTTACTCCACTCTCTGCTCTTCCTTCATCTCAGAACCTCAAAGTGCCATTTCTCCTGTTTCTCTCTTCTCATCCACTACCTCCGTCCCTTCTCAAACCTCTCTCCATGAGGCCTTGACCTCGACCTTTTATCCTCTCCCTTCCCTCTTCTCTCCTGTCGTTGGACAAATAAGATACATCACTGTCTTGCTGAGTATCTTGCTGGTCCTCGACTCTCCGCCCACGCTCAGCCCCGATTGAACCCTCCTGAGCCTCGTCCCAGCTCTCCTCCCTGAGCCTGCCCAGACTGCTCTTGCCCACTGCACTCGTTTACTGCAGGACGTTCCGGACAACGTTCTGCCTTGGGGTTCTGAACAAGAAAATCACGGGTCGAATTTTGACTAGGTAAGGACTTCTCACCAGCTGCAGCTGCCGAGTTTGGAGCAAATACGATCATTCAAAGCCATGGGCCCACCTTAAGCTCTTCGAGATACCGAACTGCCTACAAGCGTCATGTGGTTGCTGTACGAGCAACCGCCTTCCCGATAAGCCGGAGTCCGGCACAGCATCACGTTCCTGTTGATGGCTGAGTATCCTCGCTGTTGGTTCTGCCTCCCTGTCGACCGACACTGCCCATCATTCGATTTGACAAATGAATCTTGCCTGGAGACTAGGATCTGTGGACAGATGTAAGGAAGAGGAGGAACAGTGCAAGCTTGGAGCATGCTGCAATCTCGTGAAGGCAGGGATAACGTCGACGTTGGATAGGCAAGAGGTTTCCATTGATCAAATGAGGGTCTATGTGACATGAGTTGAAAGGGAGAACATGGCCCCGACCAAGATGCAAGGAAGGGGAATTCGAGATCGCTGCCTTCCCCAGTCATCTATACCTTCGGACCTGGACCGAACGTCCGAGCACCCAGCAACTCTCTCGATGGTTGAAAGCACCAACTTGTGATCCGTCTCCTGGGACATTACCCCACATTTTCAATTGGACTTCACCGGGTTTGGACAGTTAACTGACGACGAATTTCAAGTAGATTCGAAAAGAAGGTTGCCAACGTCTAGAACAGGCACGGTACCGCCAAGAACCCAGGGTCAGATCCCCTTTCTCATCCCTTCCACTGGCTCGGCTGACCTCATTTCAGACTCACTGCAAAGCTGGTATCCTTTTGTGGCCTTCCAAAGTCCACATTCCAGTCCCGAGCACCCAGCTCACCTCAAGCGGAGGCGTTCATTCGACCTTTGCTCACCCCGCGCACGAGCAATTAATCTTGCTAGCCATTCCAATCCTTGACCAGATGAAGAGACATTTGTGGTAATCCCTAGTAACAAGGATTGGTGAGCCGTCGTGCCGTCATCTCATTTTGGTATGTTCTAGCAATCCACCTTCCTGTCTACTGCCAATTATCTCCATGCTAACCCCATAATGCGCGCTCCAGCTTCCTCTGTCTAGAAAGACACCCTTTTTACTCCTTGGGACCTGGCCACCTCCAGCCTCGCGACACATTTAGTTGCGTCCGATCATTCACTCTTTCAGAGATTCACCGATCTCACGACTGTCACTCACTTTATTCCGTCGTTAGCCTTCACCTCTCCCTGAACACTCTGTGAACTGCCACGACCTCACTCTCAGTTTCTTATCGCGGTCACCATATCCCCCTTTCAAGATGGCTTTCAACAACAGAATCTCCTCGTTCGGCTCGAACGACAGTGGTTACGAAAGTGGGATTATTGAGGTCTTCGATGAGCCTCGTCGCCCAGTCACGAAGAACGTCGACCACGCAAAGGAGCTTGCCAGACACACTCAGCATCGCATGGCTTCTGAAATGTCGCGAAGAGACGCCGACGACTACCAGCAAGACATGCTTGAGCACATGCTGAAGATCGACGTGAGTTCACACCACCTATAATAGGCCGATCTGAGCTGACTTTTTCGCACAGGCTGAGACTGTGCCGGATGTTGATGCCATTGACATTCAAACTGAGATTCAATGGTACATGAGGCCTTACCTTCTCGACTTCTTGGTGGAAGCACACACGGCGTTTCAATTGCTGCCTGAGACTCTCTTCCTTACGATCAACCTTCTCGACCGATACTGCTCGAAGCGAGTGGTCTACAAGCGCCACTACCAACTCGTCGGTTGCGCTGCACTCCTCATTGCTGCTAAGTACGGGGATAAGAAAGAGAAAGTCCCGACGATCAAAGAATTGAAGTCGATGTGCTGCTCGCTTTACGATGACGACATGTTCTTGCAGATGGAGTGGCATGTTCTTTCGACCCTCGGCTGGACCATCGGACACCCAACTGTTGACGCCTTCATGCGCTTGGCCGTCAAGGACAACATCTATGACCCCGAGGCGGAGAGCTTGACGCTGTACATCTTGGAGATCGCACTCTATCACAGAGACTTCGTATCGAAGCAGTCCCATACTCTTGCTCTTTCGGCTCTCGTCCTGGCAAGACACATCCTGGGTCGACCTCAAGCTCGCTCCAATGAGTTTGCTTCTCACTTCTGCAGCACCACCGTCATGGAACTGTTGCAGAAAGTGCATGAGCCATCTGGCATTCTGTCACGAAAATATGCCTCGGTCCGCTACTCAGGTGTCTCTCGAGTTCTCACCGACTTCCTTGCACGCAAGGCTGCCATGTCTACTTCCCGGGTTCCGTTGACGCCAACGTACGATGTCACTCCTCCTTCCGCCGGCATCAAAGTTTCTGGTCCTGAATACTTCCAACCCTACGCTACCCCCCAGAAGCCTCAATTCCCTGCCCTGGTCCAGCATGGTCTCTACACTCCTCCCATTACTCCCGAGGGTGACATGTTTGGCGTGACACAGAAAAACTTCAGTGCACCCAATCAGTACGCCCCTCCCACACCAACCCCTGGTCAGCCCAGTCAGCAATACGCCTCGTATGCTTCCGGAACCCAACCATGGAATGGTTAATCATACTGAACACCACTTGATCTGAGGAGTCGACACCACGACCAGAACGAGAAAGAATGATCCTGCGACCTTTGCTTCGATCGACTGATACTATTGTCACAGCAACACAGAAGTGTTCCTACCATCAAAGACTTTGTGAAATTTATTCATGTGCATTGCAAGCGTTCTCGTCATGTTCCAAGCATCAATGCTATTGTCCAAAAGGCGGAAGGAGAAGAATGTTGCCGAGACCACTCTCTAATTCAGATGGAACCAAGAGCAAAGCGAGACTCTGGTCAAGAAAAGGAATGTTTCGGGCTTGTCTGTCAAATGGGTGGGCATGGCGCCGGGAAACGTAAAAGTGAACCATACTGCTGAAATTGGAATGTCAATGGCCTTGCTGGTTGATGGAGCTCTTCAGGATATGGAGCTAGGCGACAGGCGATGGCCAAGGCAACGGAACTTGTGACCTTATTGTAACATGCCGGAGGACAAATTGATTCAAACCCCTTGACTTCTTGTCAGAAGGTGGAAATGGAGGGATTATGATACCCCATACCCCATAATTCTCATTGCCTTCGAAACAATTCCTTACTCGACTTGTTGCCTTGTTGTTCGTGCTGCTGCCCACCTACAGCCCTGGGCCAGGTGTATGCACAAGATACTGTGTGCTCTCCCTCGTAGATTGTAGCGTGTAACCATGACAAGCGGTCTTACGCGGTATCTTCAACATACCTACGGGATATTCAGGTATCTGATGAAAAACCTAGAGCCACGTGTGATGTGTGGTCCCTTGACGTTAAGGTTATAGCTCTCTTATCCCCCTTGCCAGCATTGCTGCACTGTAGCATTCCACGTTACTCGGCAGTCCCATCAACCACCGCGTCCGAAGTCCCCACTGCTGCGTGAATCCCTACTAATTGTTTCAACATTCCATCGTTACCGTGTATGCAGTAAGCTTTGTGGCTACCTTCTCGCGAGTCCCCATAGCCTTAGCTACGATGCTTGGGCGAAAGATTGCTCGAGCGTGCACCGAATACGTACACTCCGCGGTCGAAGTCCCCTTATCTGATCGCCACGCCCGGTCGGTCGTGTCGATCTCGACGACGGGAAATTCATTTCTTTTGATCCTGTCTGCGAGTGGGGGTGCGTGGACAATTAAACGCTAGCTGGGTAATGTCGATACGAGAGTGTATTAACTTCAAGTTAGTTTTACCCACGGGCGATGGGGGGAGAAAGACTCCCGTAGCCCTGAGGCGATGCATGGTCAACAGCACGAAGATCCAAGAGCAAGGTCACAGGGCAAAGCCACAGAGCGTCGAAGCAAACTGGAGCTTGAATTGAAAGGGGGCGTTGACGCTCGCTCACTCACTAATTTAATTACTTTGCTTGTGGTGTCTTGCTCGCTGGGTCGAGGAGAGATAATAAATGGATGCGAAGGGGCGGTTCTACTTACAGAGTTTTCGATCGCGGCCAGGCAGACAAGCAGGCAGGCAGGAAGCGAAGCAAGCACGAGGGGTCCTTTTTTTTTTTCAGAAGGAAGCATCGGCAAGAGTAAAGCCGAGTCAAGAACGTACAGTATTCTGCTTTGACTGCTTGGGTCAGTCACTGTCTCAGAGAGGCTTCGGTGACTTTGGAGCAGAGTCGTGGAGGTGATTAGATGACGCGGAAGAGGGTTGGTTCTCCCTTTCGTGACGGTTAAGAATCTGCCAATTGCGTACATGGTATTACTGTATTTCGCTACGTCTGGCTACCAGTACGGACCGTGGCCTATCTTGTCTTCTCTGTCTTACCCCTGTCCTTGCTGCTGGTTGCCCCATCGCCATTGATCGGGGCTTATCGCCACGGTCCTCATCGTCAGTCAATGAAGAGGGATGACTGGGTTCCTCGAGCTGGAGAGGCTTTCGAAAAAGGAGCCATGGCTTGGGTATGGGTGTTCTTCAGACGGTGAAAAGAAAACACAGTTGAATGGAAGGACAGCTTGTATCTCTGTTTGGTTGTGGATTCACAATTCACAATGCAGGTATCTAGCTGATTGGTGCTGTTGCGTGTTGCGCGTTGTGTGTTTCCGTGTCAAAGCGTGCCTCACTTCTTCCTGGGGCAGAGAAGAGTCCAAAAGAGGTGGGAGGCTTACGGAAGTGCCTTCGAAGAATGCAGTCTCGTGTTGATCCCATAATTAGTTTCGTGACTGTCCCGGTGGACAAGTCACTTGATTTCCTCCCGAAGGGCGATATTGAATTGTCGTGAAAGACGTTCATTGGGTTGCCGCTGGGCGATTTGCTCGATCGTCTCGGAGCCCATTTGGCACGGCCAACATGGAAGCCCCCTGCGCCGTCGACATTGGCGGATTGTCCCCAGGGACAGTTTATTCAGTCGCTCTGGACGAGGATGCCGCATTCGGTCGTCATAGTGACGCCGTCTCATAGGAGCAAGAGTACAGCCGGTGCTGAGCTCACAACGGGTCAAAGTGCCTGTGGGCGAGCCGCGCGGTACACGATGCCGAAGAAAAAGAAAAGGAAGGGAGAAGAAAAGAACATGAAGATGAAGATGAAAAAGAAAAAGAAAAGAAAATGCGAGCACGCAGGATATTTATACCCTGGTGCACCCGGTAGTCGCACGCGTTAAGAATATTCCACCTCATCACAGCCGCCCCGGTCGGCGAAGAGCAAAGCGGGTGAAAGGGCCGTGTTTCTTTCTCGTTCATCAGCATTGCAGAAACACATCATCTTCACAATGCGTCAATCCCCTGCTGAATGTTCTGAATTAAGAAGCGGTATAGAAAGTTCGTAAGCTGTAGAATTGAAAATGCAGGCTCATATGGTCATATGTGGCAACCTCCCCCAGAATATGCACGGTCGGGACGACCAGGAATTGAACGGCAATCTCACGTCCTCACTATCTACAGAGCCAGCACACCAAATGCAACAGCTCCAGCAGCGAGCAGCGCAAGGGCGTTCATTCCCGTGCGTCCAGCAGCACCGGTATAAGCTGCAACCCACGGGCGGGTGCCCGACGGTCCTTCGCTTGGGATGCTGTAAGGAGCAACTGGCGTTGCCGAGGCAGCTTCGACCCATGCGGATGAGGGCACGGGTGCGACGGTCACAGTTGTGGCGATTGTCACGCTGGGGCTAACCCATACGCTGGAGTCTGTCGAAGCGGGAGCGACAGGGGAAGCTGGCTTGCCTTCTGGAGAGCCCCAGGTCGCGGTCGGGACAGGCGCCACCGAGCTATCGCTGCTCCAATCGCCCCAGGTCGCGGTCGAGATAGGTGCAGCCGAGCTATCGCTATCCCAATCGCCCCAAGTGAACGCGCCTGTGGTCTCCGGGTCAGAGGGCTTCGACGTGGATGACTTTGAGGCTTCCCAGTCGGCCCAGTCAAAGTAGGTCGTCGTGGAGGAGGTGGCGGCCTCCACGGGCTTGCTGGAGGTGGTGCTGGAGGTCTTCGACGCCTCCCAATCAGCCCAATCAAAGCTTGACGTGGTGCCATCCCATGAGCCGCTAGAGGTGATAACAGGCGAGTCGGGGTTGGCGGAAGTGGTGCTGGCCCAATCCGCCCACGTGGTCTCTGAACTTTCTACAGAGCTGGAAGCTGTAGGGTGCACGTACGGCGATGTGGTTGAAGGGGACGGGCTGCCAGAAGTAGCATACCACGTGGTCGTGGTGGTCGGAGATGCTGGTGCGCTCGTCGTGCTGCCGAGTTGTCCGCCGAGAGTATTCGAATAAGGAAGGGTAGTCGTCTCCGAAGTAGTGGCTTCGGAAGTGGTGGTCTCGGCAGGAGTGGTCCCAGCAGGAGTGGTCCCAGCAGGAGTGGTCGCAGCAGGAGCGGTCTCCGAAGTGGTGGTCTGCGAAGTCGTCGTCTCTGGAGCAGCCGCCTCCGAGGTAGTTGCCTCCGTAGTAGTTATCTCCCATGTGGTTGTGGTGGAGCTAGAAGACGTCGTCGTACTGGTAGTGGTCGTTGAGGAAGAAGTGGGAGGTACGACTAGTTGAGGTTGATATACACGAACATAGTTCACGTCCCAGTATGCCTCTGTAAATTGCTCAGGGTGATCTGCCACAAACACCGAGCACTGGTTCTGGCGCTCGATGGCCGCACACCCACCACCGGACCACGTTGCTTCACCCCAATCTCCACAGAAGGTGGTGTCGAAGATGAACCTGTGGTCGGCAAAGTTTGCATCGATGTCGCATCCAGGGCCATTGAAGATGGAGTCAGGAAGCCCCCATCCAGCCGGCTCTGGGTTACCAGAGCTGATGTCCGAAGGAATAGAGCTCCGGGGAAAGAACCAAATCTTGATGGCGTCTGATTTCCACTCCATGGCGTACACGCCTCCGTTGTTCGAGTTAAAACCAGCGCCGTAGCTGACAGAGCTCCTTGAGAACGCTCCACAGCCCTGAGCGTTTGCGCCAGTATTGACATCGTATTGGCAGTTGTTGCCGTTGGAAGTGCCAGTCATCTCCGACGACCTCTGGGAGATCACACAACTGCCCGCGACGTGGGCAGCCGACAGATCGGTGGCCTGGTTGTTGGCTCCTTCGATGATGTCGACTTCGCCATCTTGGTAGGAATCGAGAGTCAGCATCAGCGCCCTACAGACACGTTTGATTCATCCGCTTCGGGTGGACGAGGAAGAATAGGAAACACGCGGAGTCGTATAGGAAATGACTCACTATAGGGCCATGTCCCCGAGCCAAGGGTCCAAAATGCAGGCCAAACACCGCAACCGCTGGTGTCTGTGGTGGTGGGCATATGCTTGATATCCGCGATAAAGAGACCATGTGTCCAAGAATCGATGCTTTCAATCCTGACACTAGGACGGCCCACGCCATTGACGCCATAGTATGGTGCGGTGCCATTGTATTGGTTTGTGCTGTCGACCTTGATCTGAGCAGAGCCACCACGGGTGGTGACCAAGCCATCCGCCTTTGCAGTAAACTCGTCCACGTAACTGCCCAACGTCAATATCGCGATTCCAAAGACGGGGACTATCGACGTACGTGACGAAGCCATGGGTCGGGTCAGCGTCCTAACCAGACGTTAGCAGCGGTCCAGCCGGAACATGGAAAATAGCACGTACAGCGAAGAACTGGAAGCCATCAAAGAAGTTTCGGCCCGAATAGTCGGTTTCCAAAGCGTAATATGTATCAGAAGCAGCGGAAGCAGAAGAAGAAAGCAACAAGAGAGCAGAAACGAGTGTGGTGCTCGACCCCAGAAAGAGTGATGGGGAAGGCATGTTGAACGAGTGGCACGCAAAAGCGCGAGATAAAGACTTTGGTAAAGAGCGACGGCGACAAGAAGCACAGATCAGAGAAGGAGAAGAACGAAAGGAAAGACATGGTCGCTAGTATACGTACTCGTAGTCGGCCATGGCACGGTGTAAACGCCATTGTGGGGAGGCGAACTCCCTATGAGGCTGGTGTCTCCGCCGACATTGCTTGTGCGCCGCCATCCCCTCGGACTATGTAGGATGTTAAGCATTTGCGGAATTTGCGCAAATTGGTGCCTTCATTAACACCGCCATCAAGCCAGAATGGATGACAGATCACATCAACAACGGGCACGGCGGGAGCCGGCAACCAATTGCGACGTCTAGATCCCACGCACATGGACAGGGTCCCAGCTAGATCGACCGGAAGCGGCGGTGTCGACTCTATCCGCACTCGTATTCGAAGAGGTTTGGCCCCTGGAATCAAACGTGCGGAGGACAGAAGTCCGTCGGCTGTTTGGGTATAGCATCAAGCAAGCGAGATGGAAGATCGAGAATCGGATCGCTCAGGGTAGCGGCCCGAGGTTTCTTACTCCTGCGATGAGGGCCAGAGGGAAATGAAGGGTCTGAGAAGGTTTGAAGACGTTGGAAAGGAGGCGCGAGTAGCCTCATGCCGGCCTGAGCTTGAAAGACACTTGGCTTCGTCGCGGCCAATGGCACATGGTGCCCGGCGCCTCCTCGGCGGCGAGACACGCTGAAAATGGACACCATGGTGCAATTTCCCCTGGCCCGACGGAGCCGCCGACGACAACAGCAAACCCTTTTTAGCAACGTCCAAAAGCTAGCTGCATTTTCAGGAGTGCCACGTTCCCTCAACCATGGCACGGTCCAAGGCAAGGGTTTTTAGGACTTGGCCAGCGCCTCAAGGGAGAAAGGCGAGTGCGTTTCGAAGCCAGACTGGCCCCCAACAGTCTTGCTGACTGGCCGTGGGTGGATATGAGTCACGTTTCATTCATTTGACACAAGACCCAGCACACAAGTACTCGGTACGAGGTACTCTAGCTGGAAAAGGAGGCAGACTGGGAAGAGAAGGTCTTTCTGTTCCTACTCATAGCAGTCTGTGCTCAGCTTGTGGTGAGACCCTACACAGTACAGAACCATGCATTCCTTGTTGGAGGCTGAGTATCGTGCGAACGAAAACGCCAAGTGTCGAAAAATAGTTCGAGGCAATCATCGCCGCAATATCTCGTACTGCCCCAGTATGGAAAGTTTGAGCCCTTTTTGGACACTGATCATCTCTCCATGATATGCCATTGGTTATCTCACGTTTAGAGGTGGTCCACTGGAGCTACAAATCTCGACATCAGGTTGACTTGCAACCGGTGAGTGATTACTGTGGTATAAAGGCTCCCGTCCTGGTCGGCGCGGGTGAACCACGGTGTAGCAGCGTGCGCAAGAACCAAAGATACGCGTGCGAAGGAGGCGTGGCAATCTAAGCTTGTATTGCTTGATCTTCCCACGCCGAGCTCTTGCCCAGTCTGTTCTCCTAGGATGGACGAGATCTGAGGCAATAGAGACAGGGCTACACATGCTTGGTATGCGAAGATTTTCCTGGGCCTAAGAAGCAGCCCGCTTATCGATAAACCACTCGTAGGCAGCGTGGCAGGCACCGCTAGAAAAACATACCCCGCATCTCCTGGCGTCCCTCAGCCACTGACCCCTCCAACCTCTGACGTGCCGAATCTAAGCGCACATACCGAGTATTCGGCAGCCTGTTTAACTCGCACCAGGTCCAAGCCACTACACAGGACGAGGAGGAGGTCTCAAGCCGTCAAAGCATTGCAATCCCCGCCCACACTCAAGCACCTCACCGGAGTTCTTATCCTTTAGGGCCCATCGACCCGTGCCAGCGTTCATCCAGGCTGCACGATCCCGCAATGACCAAAGCAAACAACACATGCACGTCACCGACGAGCCAATCGTGGACGTGATGACATCCGCCACATTTCCAATGCCAGGCATTCCAGCATCAAGCCAGTGCTAGGTCCGGCCTTGGTTGTGTGTAGCTCGAAATCACATCACCTCTCCGAAAGAAGGTTTTCTTCGCGCATCATCATTGCAGTTGGACCGATCGAAGCCGTTCGAGGAAGAGGGCCGAAAGCCTCCTCACCACCAGGGTTCAGCCCAGCTTCACTTTCCAATCCTATACTGTATTCACCCAGTCCGCCGCTTTATATGACGCGGCACACCTCTCATACACAACAGTCTCTCAACGAGCAACCATGTCGCGGCGACAGAAGCCCGAACGGGCGCTCAACTTCTGGGACCCTGTCCCGCAAAGTCGTTTGACCCTGTTCAAGGTCCCTCCTGAGGTAGGTGCACCGTACTTTGCCTGACTTTTCACGAGTGAAAGACCGAGCTGAACAGCTCACGCAGCTGGACTTGACACCTGCTGCAAAGCCCACCGCGCATAGAGAAATCAACGGCAGCGCTGAAAAGGACGCCGTCGTCACAACGAGCATTCTACTCGAGCCGTCTGTCCACCGCACCGCCACCGCGATAGACAAGGTGACGACGCTACCTCCGGAAATCGTGCTCGAAATCGCCAGCTACCTCCACCCAGTCGATCGGATCTGTCTCGCCCTGACGTGCAAGTCCCTACTCTCCTCCACGCTGCCGACCCTCAACAGCAGCCCCGCCGACTGGGTCCTCTTCCACGACCGCCGCTACAGCTACCTGATCCCGCACATGCCGATGCTGTACGTGCGCCTGGCCCACGGCTGGGTCCCCAAGGATCGATTCCGCTACTGCAACCACTGCTACAAGATCCTGCCGCGCTGTCCTGAATATTTCAAGCAGCGCTTGCGCCGCAAGAAGAAACCCAAATACGACGGTCGCGTCGGGTACACGGGCGTCACGGAGAAGCAGTGGAACTCGATGAGCAAGAAGAAGAGATACGCGCACCTGCTGCACGACTGGTGCCACTCGGAAAAAGGGGACAGTAGTGATTACTTCTGCGTGTATTGTTGCCAGAAGGACAGAGAAGGGCGCCGGGAGAGGGAGAGGGATCGCGAGAGTGATCGCGAGCGCGGCAACTGCTCCGTGCATTGTCCGTTGTGTCTGGAGCAGGATCTGACGTACAGGCCGCCGAGGAAGCCGTGGTTCAGGAAGACGCTCGCGAGGTTTTGCAAGGGCTGTTGGATGCCATTGGATTTGCTTGCTTATTGGACGCTTGTCTGCTGCGTATGGGGCGTCAGGTTTGTGTATGATCAAGGGAAACGGTGCTGGGAGGCTTGTGCCGGGCTCTGTTGTTCTAGTGGGCGGTCATAGCACGTCCGGCCGCCGGCCTGCGAGGGCGCGATTTTGAATCATTGCAGATAATCGGTACTCGGTTGATCTAGGATGAGGCCTGGCAAGGAGAAGAATGAAAGCTTGGAGACTGCTGTAAAGATGATGTGACCGGTACAGGCACAGGGCGGTGAGTGACGCGTCGAGATGCGGGAAGTGCTGTACTGCGGTATAGAAACATCTGTGTCCGCCAGAGGAGGGTGTATGTATGTTGACGGATATGCGAGTCGGATTGCGAAACCTCGTGCCGTATAAATGCAAAGAAATGTGACCCATCACAGAGGGCGAAATGAGATAGTATTCGAATTTAGGAATACACTAGAACAGCCAACGATACAACAAGCTGAAAGACTCGGCTCCCTCTTCGCGACTGTTTCTTTCCATCACAAAGGGTATCATCGATCCTGACATTCATGCGCATTGCTGCCTGCTTGACAGCAGCTGTACCAGGCAATACAAGAGCTCTTCCGCATTCATCGCACCTCATGAGGCGCGACACTGTCCGGATCATGATGGTGCCCTGTCGTAACCGCATCATAGTGCCTGGTATGGTCCCCACTACTTCCGCCCACAGGGTCAATGGAGTCTCTGTTCAAGGTATCATCTGAGATATGACCACTCCCACTGCTCTCCCCATTATGACTGCCCTCTGTGGGTCCGTCCACCTTACTGACGATTGTCTCCAACTTATGGCCTCCGTCATAGCCGCTGTGAGTGTGGCCCGCGGCAGCTGTAGGGGCGGTGGCATCGGGAGCAACTGCAGAGCTTCGCCGACGGGTCGCAGCGGCAGAGGCACCTGTTGTTGCGCCGGACACGGATTGGCGGTGACGATTGGCGATGACGTCGAACGGGTCGTCAGACAGCTGGAACAAGGACTGTTTGCGCTCGCGGACTTCGAATTGCTCGGCGGGGGTCATGTGGTCGTCGAGAGGAGCGACATTCCTGATCTCGGCCTCTGAAGGTGGTATCAGCTATCACCGGTTCCTAGACAACCCGGGATGTACGTCGGATCCAAATACTCACCGGAGACTCGTTTGCGGGCGTAATAGGGGTCGCTTGAGGGTTCGAGGCTGCTTTTGGTACCCTTGCTAAACTTCCTGACGTCGTGGCCACCGACGCTGTACTTGCGCTCGCGGTTCCAGTACTCCTCTTCCGGTGTTAGGCCTGTGGCTCCCACGTTTGCAATCTCCGCCTCTAGAAGTCATTGTCAATCTTCCATCAAAATCGGTTGAGCTGAAGATGCTCACGTGAGACTCGTCTGCGACCGTAATATGGATCGGCAAGAGGTTCCAGGCCCCCATGGAGGCTGTTGCTAAATCGTCGAACATCTGCTCCGTTGGCAGTGAACTTCTTCTCGCGATTCCAGAATTCTTCTTCTGGGGTCAGACCGGTGAGGCCGACATCCTTGATGAGCGCATCTGTACCGCATGTCGTCAGCGAGCTGGTTTTGCAGTGTGGGAGCACTGGCTAGTCATACCAGGGACGGGTTTGCGGTTATAATACGGATCTGCAGCTTTAGTCATCGTGGATGATCGAAACTGTGTGCTACGGTACAGAGAAAGTCTTCGGACAGCAGGAGTGAAAGGAGTATATATAGGAAGCCAACCCTAGGTAGCAGGGTACCAATCCCAACATTTCGCGCAGGCGACCGTGCATTATACGCTCGACCGAGTCTAATGCCAAGGAAGAGCTTTGGGTTACGAGGCGGGGGTGCGCAGCGTCAAGCAATGATGGTGGTCAAGGGCATGTTCGTAAGAGGCTTGAGGTCTCGCCGACCCCGTATCTCGATTCGAGTCTGGAGAAATGAGCCAAAACATGGTGGTGTGTGGTTGGTGGGAGGGCTGTGATGGCTCGATCGTCTGACACTCATGCACGCTGATGTCGTCGATTGCCTTGCGAAGCCCCGCCTGGCGCACATGAGAACCGGGATGGAGTCTGGGGCCCAAGGCTGGGGAAGTACCAAGCGACGAGCTGAAGCGAGTTTGCAGCCTCTGAGAGGCCGGAAAGCTGGAAATCTGTAAGCGAGAAGCCCAAAGGGACGCGACAAGCATGCCGTGAGTCCCGCGAGTCGTGCGCAAATCGTTGACGTAACTGGGGAAATATCCATCGAGCGTTGCCTTCTCTGGCACTAGTTGTAACTGTTCGTATAGCTCTGTGGAGTGGCCACGGCGATGCATGCATGCTTCTGACAGTGTGGCCACGGACCATTCCTCGCTTTCAACAACCCTCCTCAGTACACAAAGTCAGAAGGACGACGCGGGTTCTGGTCTTGCATAGGCAGCCATCGATCTGTCTCATTGCTTCTGGCCCTCTTGGGTGTCACTTCGATTGTAGATGTTCGCAGGCGAGAAACAGCGAGAGTAGGGCCGATTGGATCTCGCCCAGACGCGCTTCTGGGACTCAGGCAACATGGACGGATGACAGTAACCATCCGTCGGCAGACGAAAGAATCACCATTCACTGTACCACCGCATTTCAGCGCCAGATCCGCACTCTTATTTCCTCTGCGACCCTTTTTGTATCATGGTAGCGGCTGCCCAGCTAAAAGAAAAGAGATGGCCAGTGACAATGTGGGTGCGACGGACTTCGGACGAAGGAGACAAGAGAAGATAATAACACAATAGCTGGAGCTGAGCTGACACATAGTAGGGGGTATTGAGAATTTGCGGCTCCTTCTCGCACGAAGAGATGAGGCTCTGATACAACTGTTGCAGGTGTTGAAAAGAGCATAAGGTAACCACTGGATGTTATCGCATATGGCTTCACTCTAAGTCGAACATGGTACTTTGCTTGCACAATTGTTTGGCCCACTTCACCGCCAGCGCGGTCGCTGTGAACGGGTCGGTCGTCGTGTATTCTTTCTCTGCACACCTTAAGCTTCCCATCGCGCTTTTCTCTATGTTTCTATTTTCTCGCCTATCGCGACTATCGCGGCGTGCAAGTTCTTCGCCCGCGGCAGATGCAATCGAGGTTAAGAGTGCAAATTCGAGCATCTGCCGCCTCAGAAACTGCCATCCGAAAGGTCGAACACCACCGCTCTGCTGCGCGCCGACGCACCGTATTTCCTCCCAGATTCGCCTACCATATCGACATGCAGATTCTAGCTAAAGGCCTGCTGCTGGAACGGGGCCGAGTGCTCGTATCTTCATCCTGCGGTCTTACAACCCCGTCCTGGTCGCCCTCCAGTACATACTAGACCAGATCAAATCCAATATTGGCCGACTCCAGATTGTCCGAGTATTTACAAAGTCTCAGAAGCGCCAGGCTTTTTCACCTGCGGCAACTGCCTCATCTCGATTTGTCGGAAGTGCCGGGGTCTGAGCCACGACGATCTCACCTGCGAAGAGACTCAGAGTCCGAATCGAGCCGACGAGCATGCATCAGACGAGGACAAGAAAAAGGTCGGCATGTCTAGTTGCCCAAAGTGCAAAGCCCTGATTCAGAAGTAGGACGGCTGCAAATCACATCACGTGTTTGTGTGGCGCCGGTTCTGCTTGGCCACATTTGCGAGTGGTAGAGAATGTTATGACCATATGCACCGGACACATGGGCACTACGGCGATCTTGAAGCGGCAGAGAGCAAATCGAGGAAATCAGAGAGCCGAGAGCACATAGCTTCGACTGGAACCAGCCGGAGCCGAATGAACCATGGTAGATCAGAATGTCCGTGACTGGTAGCGCCAAGTAACTACTTGTTACGGGGAGGTTGGCACTGTGACTGAGCGGTGATGGCGCCGTGTGCATGCCGGATATCAGCGCAAAGTCGACGCATGACCGATTTATTATTGATCGCTCCAGGGCGCCTGGTGAAGAAGAAGAAGACGTTGAGGTCGGGAAAGAGTGGAACAAGCTCGGCGAACAGAAACTGCGACGACAAGATGGCCAGGTACATATGCGCCGGTGGAGAGGAGTCGTGTGTGAGCTCAAGTGGACGACAGTCGGACGAGCGTACGGAGTCCTCGTACGCTTTGTATGGGCGAAGACAACGTCAGCTACGACGCAAGGTGGATCGAACCTGTGACGCAGGAGCTGTGAGTGCTGTATACACATCATGCCGATTCGACCGAGAGACCATTGGACGCCCATTTTTTGCACAAGGAGATGAAGAGCTGCCATTCACGGCACGGCATACCGGAGGTAATCTCCTTCATGAATCTCGAGCGGGCCATCGAGAAAAGAAAACTCTGGGACGCCCCTATGGCCTCTGGTCCCGGTACTGTATAATGCCGTGCCAGCCACCCAGCCACCTTGCTCGTGCGGAATCATCGACATAATTCCATGACATCCAGATACCGTATGAGTTCGAACGTGTACGAGGTACTCCGTATGAGCATGTTCACCATCTGATGACTAGGGTTCTGCTTCGACGGGTACCGTCGTCACCCAAGGAGGCGGGTGATTTATTCTTGCCGTCAACAGACAATGTAAAATGTCCGACGTCCGACGTCCAACGTCCGATATCCAGAACGGACTCAGCATACAGTCAACTAACTCTGTACACCTCTTCAACCAGTCCGCACGAGAATGTCCATCCAAACATCATTAAAAGGTCGTTCATCGTTAATATAATCCTAATATACATACATACACACAGAGAGGGAGACGGCCCCTCTATTTGTGTTTCCTATCATTCCAGCCGTTCATGGTGCGTCTAACACCGAGGGTCTTCCTGCCGACACCTGGATTGGAGCCCATCGCCGCAGAAAAGACAGCAGACATGGAACCCATAGTTGTTTTATGCATTGTCGCGGCTGGCTTGGTCCCACCGTTGTTGGTCCGAGGATCTGTCCTCAGAGCAGCCGACGGGAGCGAGAACGAGGGCTTTGCGTCTGGAGGCTTGCTGATTCCCTTGTTCTCATCACTAGAGAGTCTGTTTTGCAGGTTTTTCTCCCCGTCGTCTACGGGCGGAGGTGAAGAACTGTACAGTCCAGCATACCATCTATTAGAGGAAACGTTCGCGTCTCGGAACGGGACGGATGGACGGTAACGCATCCCATTGCCCGCGTTTAGTTTGTGTGAGGAAAGCTCTTGCGGAATGCCAGAACCGAAGGGCTGATTTTCAAATCTCTGCAATGCCTGCTCCGCCTGCATGGCTTCCTGATCTTGCTTTCTTGGGTGGAAAAGTTCCCGAGCAGCTGGAGGGAGCGCTGGTTCTACCGAGAGTCGAGGTGGCTGAATGCTGGGTTTTGAGAAGAAAGCAGAGATGTTACATTGGGCTGAAGCTGACTTGGAAAGCTTCGGCCTCTTCGAGGGAGGAGTCGGGTCTGACGAGGATGAAGGGCGTTCGGGGACATTTTTCAACTGATAACTCGCGGTAGTGAAGCCGAGAGAGGTGTTTGAGGTTGAGAAGCTGCCAGCGTTGCTCATGGTAGTAGCGACCTCGAGGTTGCCGGAACCCACCACACGATTGGCTGCTGCCATTGTTGAATAGGACTGGTACGGCTGCTTTTGAGCTGCAAGGACTTCCCCGAGCGGTCTGCCAAATTCTGGCAGAGCGGGACAGTCGCCAGCCGATATTGGCATAGGTCGACGACCGCCGTCAGTGGGCCAGACATCATCTTCTCGGCTATCATCGCCGTCCATATTCTGCAGACTCTTCACCAGGTCCTCTTGGGAGGGCATTGGCCGCTTAAGGATGCTAGCAATGTCGTTGATGACACGACCATCGAACAACGGCCCTGTTCGGGAGACACGGTGATGGAGTTCGTTTGGGAGAAACTGGGTGAGGATGGACTCGCCCTGGTCTCGAGATTGAAGTACTGGGAAAGTCATGGTCAACAGAGCCTGTGCTCGGGTCATGGCAACGTAGAGCAAGCGTCGTTCCTCATCGGTGTTTTCAGCTCTTGAGTGAGGAATGGAACCTTCATAGACGGCAGGAATGAAGACAACTGGCCACTCAAGTCCCTTTGCGGAGTGGATAGTCGAGATGGTGACCCGAGGTTTGTCGTTACCTTCTTCATTCTCAACGTCTGTCGACAAGACAATATTTGCTAGGAATTGAGCCAGGACTTCCTGGCCACCGTTTGAGGTTTGTTGCTCCATGCCCTCGATGCTTGCAAGTGGTTCTTCGGCGGCTGACTGAAGCAGGACCTCTGATGCATGGGTGATGAATTCTTTGACGTTTTCAATTCGGTCTTCATGATCATCCTTGTATTTCTTCTTGAGATAATTATCATAGTCGAGAGACTTAACAATAAAATCAATTAGTTTTGACGGGACCGTACTAGCCGGAGATACGGTGTCCAATTTGTGTCTACCTGTCTTTATCAGGGTGAGCAAGCGGCCCAACTCTTGTTCGGCCGGTTTCGACAGCTTCTTCGCGGGCTTCAACTCGCCGGCAAGGACCTTTCGCGCCACACTCCAGAGAGAGGTTTTGGTCTTCTCGCCGAGCTTGACCATTTCGGCGATTGAAGTCTCCCCAATCTTCCGTGATGGAGTATTGATGATGGCGAGGAATGCCTGATTGTTGTCGGGATGGCTTATAGTGCCAAGATAATCGATGATGACTCTGATTTCCACGCGGTCAAAGAAACGTTGGCCACCAACCATGCGGTATGGGATACCGGCGGTCGTCAGCGCTCTTTCGATGAGTAATGACAGATATGCTGATCGAAGAAGAATGGCAAAGTCTGAATGCAGAAGCAGACCGCCGGTCATTGCCATCGTTCTCCTGATTTCGCTCGCAATCCATAGCGCTTCCTCATTAGGATTGGGCAGTCGCCGGAGAACAGGTCTAGTCCCATGGCAATGTGTTGCTTTCATCCTCTTTTGTGGCCGACTCTCATCCTGTTCGATGACGTCCTGGGCGAGCTTCAGAACGGCCGACGTAGATCGGTAGTTCTCTTCCAGATTGATGACGACCGTTTCGGGGTAGAATGCCTTCATCCGGTTGAGATTCTCGATCTCGGCCGCTCTGAACCCATATATGCTCTGATCAGGATCACCAACAATGGTGATCTTTCTGTTTCTCGACGCCAACAATTTCATGAGTTCAAACTGCACAATGTTCGTGTCTTGAAATTCATCAATCAGGAGGGCCTCGACATTGGAGACACAGGCAGGGTATGCTCGAAGAAGATCAACACATCGTAGGAGCAAGTCATCGTAGTCCAACAGGTTAGAAGTGGTCAATGCTGCTTCATACTCGTGAAAGACGGTAATGAACTCCTGCTCCTTAAGCTCCTTTGGCTGACGCTTCGGTAGATCTTCCAATGCCTTGCCCTTTGCTTTGTGACTCGAAATCCTTGCTCTTGCAACTTTTGGTTCGATCGAGAGGTTCATGCGCTTGCAAATTCGCTTGACGATGCTATTGCTGTCTGATGTATCTGCGATTCCAAACCCCTTGGGAATGCGAATGAGGTGACCATAGGCAACCAGGTAACGGCGACAGATTGAATGGATCGTTCCAAGGACCAATTTGGACTCAAGATGATCGCCAACCAGACCCCGTAGTCGTTCTCGCATTTCCCGGGCGGCCTTGATAGTGAACGTGCAACAGATGACATTTTGAGGATTGTGGCCGTGGTGGGATAGAAGGTAGGCCACTCGGCAGGTCAACGTCTTCGTCTTACCAGAACCCGGTGGTGCTAGGACTTGTAGAACCGACGCCGGTGAGGTGACTGCTGCTCGCTGAGCAGCATTGAGCCCGGCAAGGAGCTGCATGTCGCATGCCGGTGTGCGGTATGGTACACACCTGGGCACAGAGATGGCAGAAACGAACGCGTCGAGACGAAGCGAAACGCGAAGACGCGATGCGCAAATCGCGAGGTCAGGTGACCCCGCCCCTTTCCGGCATCACATTCCGCTTCCTCCACGTCCACCACGTCCACCACCTCCCAATTTTCTAGTCACCAAGGCTATAGTTTGGTGCAACGTACTCACTTGGATACAGCCCTCAACAGGGGCCTACGACGACCCATGCGGGCCAAAGTTAAAGATCTCGACTGGCTACGCAATCCAGGCCGCCATATGTGCAGAGGCCAGCAAGTGCAGAATAATGCTTCCCTCCCAAACAAAAAGTCCGTTTCATTGATCCCAGTCAGCACAAGACCATTCCGGACAAATGAGGACCTACGTCTCCAACACTGAGGACCTTACTCGTCGCTTTCAATGTCCGCACAATGGAAGCAAACAATATCACGAACCATGCGATCGACGTCCAGCTTGAACCGTGTGCATACGGGAATCGTGCGGGTGGACCGACGAGTAGGAATCAGGGGTTTCAGTACTTTCCATGGCTCAGAGGCTTGGGCCACCCTGAACCGTGTGCAAGCCCTCACTCGAATCTTTGGTACAGTATACTTATCCTCCATTGACTTTCTGAAGGAGTCATATTCGTGAAGAAGTACTATGCCCGCGATGCTACCCAGCAGGCCCTATAAGTATCTGCACTTCCTTCCCATTTTGCTGGTGGTTTCTTTCCTCCATACCAACACTTACAACATACTCCGGTACTGCTTGAGAACAGTGCCCTCTGCTTCAGGACTACTTTGAACCCCCTCAGTACTACTTAAGAACAAGTGTCTTCCGCTTCACCACTACTTTCAACAACTTAGACATACTTGACAACCCCCCAATCACAATGGCACCGATCAACTATGCAGCGGTGTCTAAGAACAAATTGGCCCGGAAATATGAAGAGCCCCGACTCTTCCACAAGCCCCAGAAACGGGCCCCTCTGACCCCATTAGCCGTCAACACTAGTGGCAACAGGGTCGAGAAGATCTACGACATGGTGAAGCCGACGTTCAAGTCCTACGTGACGACGGTGCCTGTCAAAGTAGGTTGCAGCACCATCAACTACAAGAGGAGAGTACCGGCTCCAAAGGAGCTTATTACGTTTCGGCAAATTGAGAAAGAGGCCCTCAACAAGCCACTGGTGGACTTGACGGAGAAGGCGAAAGCCGAGAAGAAGAAAGAGGAGGAGAGGTTGAGCCGGGAAGTCGACGATCTCTTCGAGTCCGATAGCGAAGACTCACTCCCGACAGCCAACAAGTCAAACAACACAGAGACCCAACAAATCCGACCTCATGAAGGCGTTGACTCTCAACGTCGGTCAAGGCCTCTACTCTCTCTTTGACGAAGTCTGAGATACTGTCTTGTCCGCATGTTGTCAGCAACAAAAGACCAGCAGATCATCCGCACGAGAGTACAGACGGCGGGTGTCCAGAGCACGAAGATATAACAATATCGGTAAATTACGACCTCGGTGCCATCGCATACACCGTGTACTCACCAGCACGAGAATTCAGCCGGCAGAAGCCTGGAGGACAGGCCAACACCAAAGTACCGACATACTACGTCCCTCAAGGATAGAAATTCACCCACATCCAGCCCTTATGTTCGGAGCCATCCCCCGGATGGACACCTCAAGGCCTCTTGCAGCAAACGGCGCTGTGGCAGATCACAAACAGAACACGACATACGTCAACACATGTAGCTCCACAGGAGGAAATCGGTCATGGAAGCGAAAGGACAAGATGCTGAGAAGAGAAGCTCAGTGCAAGAGGAGGACGCTCTGCAACGGACAGCCACCTTCACGTGGTGCAGAGTGTGAGTAGCCGAAGTCGGTTTTCCGCTGCCGGTGAAACCAAGTGCCGTCCCATCCAAAGTACAGTATCTATTGTAGGCATTGGCTTGGATGTACGTAGCAGAATTATAGCGGAATGAATGCCTTCGGGCTTAGTAACAAAAAGGGCTGACCCGTCTTGTACACTCTTGACTGTCCGGGTTGATATTTACTTCGGCACGCCTTGGGACCAAGCAAACTAGATTGAAAGTTGGGGGTTAAGGTGGATTTTGGGTAGTATTGATATGCACTGCGTACCGATTTTTGAACCGAGCGAACCATCTACACACACACGACACGGGCGCATCGCCCCGTAATGTAGACTGAAGGGGGGCAATCAGCCTGGTTGTCTTTCTCTTGTTATTTTTCGGTTCTACAGAAAAGCCTAGGATACCTCGCTAGACCCTATTGAGCATGACTACTCGGTGATCAAGCCAGAGCCGCGACCAACTCGTCCACCGTCTTCATGGGCTTGTCGTTGTTCTCGCCGACGTCCAGCGGCACGAGGATCCGACTGACCGCGTTATACCCGGCCACCACGGTGGCCAGCTCCAAGATCTCCCGGGGGTTGAAGTGTGTCTTGAGGTCCTCGAACGTCGCATCCTGCACCTTGACATCGACCGTGGCTTCGTCCGTGTATCTCAGAACGGCCACCTCTTTCTCAGTCAGTGCTGCTGCTGCCGCCGTCTCCACTCCCCCTTTCGGTGTGCCGCGGGCGACCTCCAACGCATGAGGCGACAGACCCGCTTTCAGGGCCAGCGCGGCGTGGATGTTCCACTCGTACACGGCGCCGGTGAGGATGGCGACGCGCGAGATAGCGAGCTCGAGAAGGGACTGCGGCACGATCGTCTCCGTGCGAAGGGCGCCCACGAAGGCGTTGTACCCGTTCGCCACGGGCGGCGAGTGCAGAAGCGTCAGGTCGAGCGGGATCAGAGGGCGCGGTTTCCGCCGCGCAGCGATGCGGGCGTATATCTCGGCCACCGACGCGGGCGAGTCGGGAGGTGGGGTCGACGGCGCGTAGGGGAGGCGCATGATGACGACTGGCTCTAATAGATAGATATATTCCACTTGGAGGAGTATTAGGCCAGACAGAGGAGAAAGAGAAAAAGGTGGAAGTTGAGAGCAGAAACGGTTTATCGTCCTTGCGGGGTCAGAGCGTACTTTAAGTACATTGTGAAAGATTCGTCTTGCGCGCCCGCTCAAGCCGGCATCGGGGATCGTCAAATCGACAGTTACTGGAATTATATTTTACAGAATGGTGCATCTCGGCAAATAGAGTACTGCGACCCGAAGCAGTGCGACCAAGGGCAAAACACCCTTTGCACATGGGAAGTAAGCTTCATGGGGAATGCTTGTCAGTCATGATGGATCATACATAATATTTCCATGTTTAGTACAGCCACAAGGTTCGTTGGAGCGCTGAGGTCTCCGTTCACATGGCCGAGGGCATTCAAAAAAGCTCCCTTCCCCCGTGACAATCATGCATTCAAGAGAAAGAGAAAACGCCAGAACCCCAAGAAAGCTTCGCTGAAGATGCCTAGAACACGGTGTGGACCCAGCCGGCCTTCTGGCCAGGTTTCAAGGTAGCCAGCGTGACGTTGTACTCCAGATCCAGTTCGGCTTTGGGATCCTTCGATGGCTTGAAGTCGAGTAACAGATCGTCCTTGACGGCGCAGACAGAGTCGCTGGTCACATAGGGGTCATCCCGGGGGTATAGCTGGGTGGTGAGAGATTTGTAGCCGTCGGCGCTGACCATGAGATGGATGTGAGCCGGTCTCATCGGATGGCGGTCCATGAGATTCAGCAAGACGCCGGCCGGACCGTCGGTGGGGAGCGAATATGCGGTCGGGTGGTAGCAGTAGTAGTAGTATTCGCCCTTGTCGTTGGTCCTGAACTTGCCGCGCAGGTTGTTGACGGACTGGGCGTCATCCTGGAAATCGTACTTGCCGTTCGCCGAAGCTTGCCAGATGTCCACAATGGCATTGGGAATGGGCTTGCCGGTCTTGTAATCGCTGACCACACCGTGCATGCGGGTGAGTCTGCCGGTCGGGTATGGGTCTTGGACAATGCTGTCACCGAGCTCCCGGAATGGAGCGTGGGGACTCCAGAACGGGCCCAGGATAGTAGACGACGTGGGCGTTTCGTCGCTGTCAAGCATGATTTTGTTGGCTACCTCATCGACTAGTCTGTGGAATTGCGGCGTGGTTAGCTTTCAAGGATTTGCACAGTTGCAGGGAAGTCTCCACGTACGATTCGATGCCGAGCACATCGCAGATTCGCTGTCCTTCGTTGCGCTTGGAATCGCTGATCTGGCCGATGGCGTTGATGAACTGGACGCCTCGCATCCATTCTTCGGGGGTAAGTTCTGTCTCGCGGACAAAGTCGTGAAGATGCCGAATCAACTTTCCCAGCACAAATCTGGCCCGGTCGGGGGTCTTGGGACCCATGGCGTTGATGAGGCTGTCGGTGAAGTTGGGATCATATTTGTGAGTTGGTGCGTGCCCGTTCGTCGTCCCGTTCAGGTTGACTGACGTTGAGTTCTCGACAACGTTCTGGAACGACATGTTGCCGGTGAAAGGCTGTGTAAGTGGACTGCGAGTGGGTGTCTTGTGCGTGAGAGAGGGGTCGAATCACACAATCTCAAGGCCGCTGACTAAAGACGAAGGTCGGACAAGGGAGAAGTGGAATAAGCTGAGGGATGCAGTGTAGACAAGAAGACTTCTGCCATTTAGAGGGCCATGGTGGCAGTATATATGGGCTTCTCAGCAAAGAACAGCACTAATTAGCAGTCGGCTCATGACGTTCAATTCTTTTCTCCGCGATTTCAGTTCTGAGGAAGCCTTCGCTCGCGGGAATCGAATACGGCCACAGACTGGGCCAATCATGGGGGCGTCAAGTCTAAGCAAAGCCGGGATCAAGCCGCCTGACGCGCTGCGTGCCTGGAAACCCGGTAGTTGGAAGAAGAGCTGTTCGTATCAACCTCTTCCCGGCAATCAGAATCGGCATCTCCAACGTTTTCGGTTTGCGGGGCATCCCGGGGCTGGTCCGGCTGGGTTTGCCACATGGATCCCAGGGTCAGAGACGCACAGCATGGACCGTCTTGAAATAGGAGCCATGTGATTTGGGTTCTTTGAGCGTGTCCCACGAAGGTGCCCAAAATGAAACACCATCTGATGATAGGCACATGGACGCCGCCGGGCGCGATCTTCACGGTTGAATTCGACGACGAAGCATGGACCCTGAGTTTGGTCAAGAAAACATCAATCCCGGCGGATGAGCCGATATCATGGATGACATTCGACGTGAGGACATCAGACACAACGCCGGCTCGCCGTGAAGATTTGCTCTACTGACAACATCCCCCGGAGCAGCATGCACGGCGAAACATCTACGGAGCTTCGATGAAGAAATGGTCCAGCCATGCTGTCAAAGCACCAGACAACATCTCGCACGAGGTTTCGCATCCGATGAACCATGACCGTACGTTGGCCAGCTTCCTACAGGCTTGATACCGGGCTGACGACAGGCAGCTCGGGCTCAGAGCGCCGACACCAGGACGAGAGCGATATTTGTGCTGGCAGCCAAGAAGCCGCCCTATTGCGTCTATGGCAATCCATTCTACGAGCACGCGGGCTACGGCAACGTCTTCTCCGTCGACGAACAGGGGAAACTCGACAAGAATATTCAAAACTACGAATACAGCGAACAGTCTGCCATCCATGGAATGGTCTTTGACCCGACTGAGACCTATCTATATTCCGCCGACATGTGGGCCGACAAGATCTGGACGCACAAGAAAGCGAGCGACGGCACGCTCACCCTGGTCGGCAGCGTTGATGCACCCTCGGCTGGCGATCATCCTCGATGGGTGGACATTCATCCCAGTGGACACTATCTCTACGTGCTGATGGAAGCCGGGAATAGGCTGGGGGTCTACGTAATCGACGAGACAACGCACCTCCCCGTCTTCACCCAAGACCTTTATCCTCTTGTTCCTCCAGGTACGCGGCTTGATTCCTTGGCTTGCACCATAGGGGCTAACGAGAAGTAGGTGTGCGAGATCTCAAGAAGATGTACAGATCGGACGTGGTGTTTTGTTCGCAGAGTGGGAAGTATCTCTTTGCAACCGCCCGGTCGAACTCGTCCAGCGTGACCGGCTATATCAGCGCCTTCAAGCTTGGACCGCAGGGCCAGATCCAGAGACAGCTATGCATCAGCCCGACGCCTAATAGCGGCGGTCACTCGAACGCGGTGAGTCCTTGTCCTTGGACGGACGAGTGGTTGGCTTTGACGGATGATCAAGACGGATGGGTGGAAATCTACCGCTGGCACGACGAGTATCTCTCCAGAGTTGCTCATTTGGACATCAAAGAACCCGGCTTCGGCATGAACGCCATCTGGTACGACTAGTTTGAGGCTTCTACTCGCAGCATCATAGTGTACGTGTAAATATGGCAGATTTTCGGTCACCCTCCAGTTCACGCTCGCGGCGGATAAAAAGTCTTCCGCTCCGACGTCTGCCCGCCCTGCCCCACGGGACGGTTCCGATGCGGTTGTAGGTATGGACGGAGGACTGTTGCAATAGGCATCGAAGCTCGGCAAATGCTTCGTACATCTGACGCACACTCCCCGGATATATCGGCCACTCTATTGTCTTGCCGTGACGGCCTCGAGGATTTTACCGTGTTAACCTGCCTGCCTACTTGTGAATGTGCACAGGCGCTCCAGCACAATTGAGCATTCAACCGCTTTGGTGGTGCCACTTGAATCACGAAACGGGCGAAGATAGAGAGTAAATTACCGCAAAAGAACCCCCACTTGGCTGTCACGGTCTCGCCACGGAGGACGTGGAAGAGGCAGCCTCTCACACATTGTGTTGATTTGGTATCAGCGGGGCCTTGTGAGGCGCCATCATGCCCTCCTCAAGCCCGGTCCGCGGGTTGCTGTTCGTGACCATGCAACCCAAGGAGACATTGTCGCTCGACCTCTTCCATGACTGGTACAACAATGAACATGGACCCAATCGAACGCGCCTGTCGTTCATGCCGAATGGATTTCGATATCGAGCGACAGACTTGCCAGGACCCAATGCCGGCACGCGCGCCGATCCCGAATTCCTGGCCATCTACGATGCCACCGACATGCACCAATTCACCGAACAGCCGTACCAGTATCTGCGAGCACCACCGGGCAAAACACAACGAGAAATCGATGTCATGGCCCAGATCTGGGTGGACCGACTGACCCTGGATTTTGTCGGCGAACAGGTCAACGACAAGAATTTCGTGAAACTGGAGTCGCCCGAACATTTTCGGGAGAACGAACAAGGGAATGTCCTGACCACACTCAGATTGCTCCTCGCCCCGGAACAAGTCTCGATCGTGGAGGACTGGATCCAGAGCACTGTCCTCCCAAAGGTGCACGGTATCCCCGGCTGGAGGCGGACGTCGTGGTACAAGACGTCCTATCTCGAACCACGCGAAGACGGACAGGTTGATTTTGTCCTGATCAACGAATACACGCCGTCCACAGACCCCAAGGCAATCCCCTCCACGTTCGGAGGACTGCCCGTACAGGTACCGGGGAGCAAGGCACGTACATATGCACTCTTCTACACCTTTGGAACCGCAGCACGGCACCTGGCAATCGTGGCACCGTGGACGTCGCCAGACGGAGTCACTAAGACGCTGCCAAACGTCTCACCATACGGCTCGGCGATAGAGTCGACAGTCACCACACGCGACGGTGCAGTCCTGCCCTTCCGCCTCGAAGGGAGCTCCGACGACAACGCCCCGGTCCTGGTGCTGGTCAACTCGGTCCTCACGACCTGGGGCATCTGGGACGCCTTCCTCACGCACTTCTTTTCTCGCCCGCAGAACCAAAAGTACCGTGTCCTGCGGTTCCTGGCCCGTGGGAGGGTCATCCCCAGCGGCACAACCAGCCCCGTGACCGCGGACCTACAAGCGTCCGATGTAATCCAGCTGCTGGACGCCCTGCGAGTTCCTCAAGCAGCGGGCCTCGTTGGCGTGTCCATGGGCGGCGCCACCGCTCTGGCGACGGCGCTTACATACCCGTCGCGGATCAAGGCCTTTGTCGCGTGCGACACGTCCGCAAAATCACCTGCCGGCAACAAAGATACCTGGGGCCAGCGGATCGCCGTGGCCGAGAAAGAGGGCACCACTCTCCGCCTGGCGTCCCTGTTCGGCGACGAGTCCCCGGACGCGAATCTGCAGGCCGTCGTGGGCGAAGAGCTCGCCGAGATGACGGTGCGGCGGTGGTTCGTGCCCGAGTCCTACGACAATCCCGAGCTCGTCCCCGAAATCGCCCGCGTCAAGCGCATGGTCTACACCAACTCGCTGCCCGAGTTCCGCCGGGGCGTTGAGACGCTGTTCAACTACGACTACACCGGTCTCCTGGCCGGGTACAAGGGCCGAGGCGCCTTCTTGGTCGGCGCCGGCGACGGCGTGCTGCCAAAGGGCATGGAGAAACTGTCGAAAGAGCTGGGCTCGGCAGAAGGGAAGTCGGCCCCTTTCAAACTCGTCGAGGGCGCTGGGCATTTACCCATGGTCGAGAAACCCAGAGAGGTGGCTGACTTTGTGGGAGACTTTTTGAGCGCTCCTTAGTTCATTGACTTGCCTTTTAGACCTGGCAAAGTTGAATGTACGAACCAAAAAGCATTTTCCGGTTGTCACAGCCTGGCCATGTCAATTGACACGATCATACAGAAGGCTGTGGCAGGTTCCTGTGTCTATCTTTGCGTGCAAGCACGCACCCTTTTTTGTCTTTTCCTCGCCTCCTTCTCCTTTCTTCACCCTTGTCGTCGTCGGCATCCTCCTCCTCCTCCTGTTCTTCCATACTAGAAGGCTCCCTTTGACACTTGCCCCTTTTCACGGTGTGGCCGGACGCCATCAGTTCCATTTCCCCTGACTTGGAGGCACTCTTGCTGGTAGACCGGGGAATCACGACAACTGAGTAGTTTCTTTTCGCCAATGTCCTCGACATGGTCTTATATCTCCGTCACTTCCAATGCCTTTTCGTGTCAAGTTCAAGAGAGAATAGCTCCAACTCTTCACGGCGTGCATCCTTGGGAACCATGAGTCTTCGTTTCTCGTTTGTCAGAGAACTCTCAGCACCCCGGAGGATGAGAACAGCAAGTGCTTGGGGACGTTGAACCGACAGTGAAGTCGCTTTCCATACTCGATTGATTCGGTCGAGATTTCTTGATCTGCAAAGCTACTGTACGTGTACAGGGCGTGATTCCGTTAGCCAGACATGGAACATTCCACGGGGGCGTAGTAAGGAGAAGTTTGAGTTTTGATACTTACAACCTTTCGTCCTGTTTTCAATTTCTCGACGACTTGCCTGTCGACGCCATGCTGCTTGCGCTGTCGGGAGAAGATAGGTGCCATAGGTGCCGTCTCCAGCACGCGAACGACAACAGCAAAGTCCCCCACGGCTAAGTGGGTGAGAGAAATGAATTTGGGAGGAACTTGCAGTGAAGGCAGCGTGAGGCTTGTTCTCGATTTGTTGTCTCCCAACTGCCGCCCTGCCATCAGCATCGGATTCTTCACACCTTTGCGCGCCACTTGCCACTGCCCAACGGTTCTTGCCAATGACCAAAATTTCTATTGTCCTCAGCTCTTTCTCTTGAGTTTTCCTACCTGCTCTCGCTCTTGATTGTCTTGAGCAAACAAAATTGATCGCTCGTTCGTCGAAGATATCCAACCAGCGCGAGGCTCGTTCCCACCAGTTTTTCTCACCTTCGGCCACCCCTCTTTTCCATATCCGCATCCGTCAAGTCAAGATGGAGGTCTTCGACATCTACTACAGCCTGGGGCAAGCACAAGACCCGTATCCCTTGACGCAAGTCGACTTCTTCCACGCCAAACATCGAGCTCTCAAGAGAGCCAATGCCGAGGCAACCGCTAAGGATCTTCCTCCGCCAAAGAGCGCCGCAGCGTACATAGATATCGCCTTAGTTCGCAACTTCGACCACTATGATGACATTGGCCAGATCTCCAACGACCCTGTCGCAAGGGACCTCGTTCGGCGCAAAGTAATGGAGGCTGCCGAAGCGAGGCGGCGAGGGGAGGCTGCTTCGAGGGCCCATAAGGAACGCAAGGAAGCCCGTGAGAAGATGTCACACCATTCGCACGCCTTCCATCTCAGAGCACAACAGCAGCGTGCCAGCGCTCGTGAGGAGACGAAGAGACGAGTCAGAGAAGCTTTCGGTTGGCAGCCTAGGTTCTTCAATCCCGGCGCACCTGCCATCCGCCCTCCCAGGACGAGAAAACATCCAGCCATCGCAAGCAACGACGACGCCGACAAGAAGGGCACGGCCGCCACGGCCAGCAATAGCAGCAAAGAAAACTCCCCAGCTGTAAATGCAGTAGGTGCCAATACCTGCGTGTCAACTTACTGATGATGATGAACAGGACGACTCCGCTCCAAGTGATCGCTAGCAAGGTGTGATTACCCACGACGACGATGATGAAGACGACACGCCTTCCTCAAAGCGATCGCAGAGCAAGTCCAAGCGCACTAGCAATGACGAGTCATTACCCGACGCAAGCAACTCGATGGTTCTCCTTGAGAACGTCCTTTCGACCACATGAAGGGCAACATAGGTCGAGTGGACTTGCAAGCCATCAACGTCATCTGGCTTTCTCGGTGGAAGCACTGCCTACCAGTGCAATGTCATGGTGCCCAGTTCATCGCCGGCAATTGCTTCAGCTCTGGCGGGTTGACAATTGAGCATAATGACGGGTTGAACACTGTCGGAGGGGTACGTCCTCGAGCTTGTTGCAGGTTGGAATGATAGTTCGCCGATGGTATGTAAGCTGCGTTGAACACACTTCGCCATGCGGGTCGGGTCGACCTTTTCTTGTGCGGCGTCCGAAATCTTCTACCGGGCTTGGGGGCTTCATTGGTCGATTGGTATGAGGACCATGGTATCAGTTAGGTCTCTGTCATCCGCCTTTTCTGGGCAATGCATTGAAGAGCACGACTCAATGCAGACGAGATCGTGCCTGAGAAGTAGTGCGGTGCTAGCAAGGCCTGACGACAGGTCAGCTTAAGAAGGCTTTCACGACCTACCATTTGACAACTGGGTAGTGAAGAAAATGCCATAAACAAGTGTATTCACCGCGCTCCTGCTGCCGCACGACCTTCACTCCATAGCATTGATGGAAAAAGAATCCTTCACTCACAATAACAAGAGCGGCATGCCTGTCAATTTGAAATCGCGGCAGTGACCACCATCTCGCTCTCAGTTCTTTCCCTCGCTCTCTCCCATCTTTCACACTGGGCAGCTCGACAGTCTTGGGTCGAACCTCCAACACTGCTCCTCCATCCTCAGAAACTTCATTCCATTAACACTTGAAGTGACTCAGCCCCGTACCTCACTGCTTTCCCTTTCTTCATCTTCAATATCACGCTACATGGTCCATATTCCCACGAGACAAAATGGGCTCGAACGAATCAATATTTAGGAAGAGCTTCGAGGAGCAAAAGGCCAAAGAGCTGGAAGCACTCGAACGGGAACAGGCAGCTGGAGAAAGTTGCCAGACCGCCTCAAGGAAGGCCACGTCCCCGCCAGCCACTGTCATCAGTGACGAAGGCAAGACCCGGGTTGTAAGTACTGTTGTTCACGGTGACTGTCCACCTCTCTTTGATACTGATGTGGAACAAGTCTCCCCCTCGAGGGCCGCTGGCCAACAAACCGCTTGTCGGCGATGCCGGTCGCGTTCAAAGGCCAACCACCCTCAAAGGGCAAGGCACCCTTCCCGACGATCACGTCGCAAAGGTCGCCCCGAAGCCGACTGCGCGCGCGCAAGAAAAGCGCCTTGCGCTGGAGGAAGCAGAGCGGCAAGCGCGTACTTCAGTTCTCGTCCAGGCGAATGTTATCACAGTAAAGGAATATCTGGATGCTCAGAAGAGTTCACGGGCATCGACGCCGGCGAAGACCCCATCATTGCCGTCCCATGCCGCTAAGAGCACCGGCAAGAAGGCCTTACAACTTGGAAGTGTAAGTCAAGGCGTCGACAATATTCTCAACAGAACTTACTAACCGATGGTGACAGAACGCCTCAGTTGTCGGTGTTGGTGCGATCCCTAACCAGGTCATCGGTTGCAAGCGCCCCGCTGCCGCCTGCAGCGCTTCTGACAACATACTCTCCCCCCAGAAGCGGCGTAAAGTCCTATACACTCGACCGAGCTCCGTTTCAGATGCTTTGACTCGGAAAGATACCAGCACCAAGCCCGGCTATAGTGGTACGGCAAGACCCAGGTCCGCGGCAACCGCTGCCAAGATCGGCAACAAGGCGGAACAACAACCTGAGAGTGCAAGTGTAAGTCGAGACCGTCTCAGTTGCAGCACCTACCACCCACTGACGGTGATTAGGAGGACTCCGGTGACGGTGGTACTCGGCTCCTCGAAGTCAACGGCCGCAAACGACGCGTCATCATTGAGGACTCTGACGACGAAGAGGAGACGCCGCCTTCCTCAAAACGACCTTGTCCTGCAACCAATCGGGTCTCAGTTGGTCGAGCTTGCAGCAAGACATCTGAAGACGCCGTTCACAAGCCAAGCATCACTCTTGAACGGGAGGCCAGCCCATGTAAGCGAAAACGAGTTAGTACCTCTCCCAGAGAACAGCATTCCATGATATTAGCCATTGACAACCAAGCAGGATGATGATAGAAATGATTTCAAGAGCCAGCCGGGCAACGACAGCCCCCGAACTCGCAAGGTTCCAAGAACTGATTCTGGGTCCGACAAAGAGAACGCTCGCAGCCAAGCGACTTCAACCAGTGGCCAGCCAACCACTAAGGCTCCCAAACGTCCAGCATCGACCACCTCCGCCTACAAAGTCCCAGCAAAAGGGTCATTCCCAGAGTTGATGGCACGGGCGAGAAAGGTGCAGGCAGAGAAGGCTGAACAGTCCCAGCAGATGGGCATGATCAAACACCGACCTACCGCTCCGCCAGTGCTCTCCGCAACAAGCACGAACAACGGACGCCGAGTTTCCGCACCCATTGAACCCACCACAGCCAGCAAGGCGCCTCTCACCGATGCCCAATTGGAAGCTCTTCGCTTGAAGGCGGAAAAGGCTCAAAAGAAACTGGACGACGGCCAGGACATGACCAGAGACCCGAAGACACGGAAGTATGTGCGCAAAGACCTCATTGGCAAAACTCGCCAAGAGAAAGCCAAGATATCGAAGGACAGAGAAAGGTGGCACGGCATAATCCACGATTTCAAGGAGGCCAAGAAGGAGAGACAAAAGGCAATCGCAGCGGCAGAAGCCAAAGCCCAAAAAGCCGACGACGAGAAGGAGGAGCCGCAACCCGCGCGGGAGCCTGGCCATTCCCGCCACGACCCTGACAGAACCCAGGCATCTCGAGCGTCTCGCCACTACCAATGGTCAGCATTTGGTCGGTCGAGACTCACCAGTGCGATCACCACTGTCCAACCACCACCCAAATCGAGTTGAAACTCCCGGCGAGGAACGCACCAACTTAAATATCTTATCATCACTTCACTCGGTCATTCCGTTTGAAAGATCCATCATTCGAGCTCGTGTCATCGGTTCTTCGTCAAGACGCTTCATCGCAGGTCCAGCATTTCGAATTCTTGTCAACGGCTTCAGCGCCAATATTTTCGACAGTTTCATCGGCTCCTATCACATTTCCCGCACCAACCCATCACAACACAACACAGCCTGCTCTCGGTATATTTTTTTCGGGCAAAAGGGTCGACACGGACTAGTCCGGTGGAGGGAGGAAGAACGGAATGGGAGGTCTTTGAAGGGCCGTGGAAGCCTGTCCGGCCCGCAAGTCAGGCATAGAAGCTTGAGAGGGTTTGACCACGGAATCTGGATCTGGATCTCGGTGTTGGGTTCTTCGGCCACTCGGGCGTTTGAGCAAGTTCAGCTCAGAGAGAGTGGTCGGGCAGGGGTTCTTCAGTCACTCCGGCGTTTAAGCAAGTTCAGCTTAGAGAGAGTGGTGGAGGGGAGTAAATCGGAGGGTTTGGGAGAATCCGACCGCAGAGGATATATTATGTTGACATGGTCGCACGGTATATGTTGAGGGTTGTGCAGCCTTTGGGTAGAACACGGTTTCGGATTGCTTTGTCCTTCAGTGGACTCCATCAACCCAGGGCATCATCGGATGACATGATATCGTCCTGTGCCACAAAGGCGAAAATATATCTTGAAAACAATGGCCTGTCGTATCGATCGAAAGCTATGTAGTCCGTACAGTATCAGTAAACAAAGACCTTCAAAGTTGAGCTCCCAAGCAAGGGGAGCCGGGAGGTCTCCCCGCACCATTTCTCCACCACGACAAGCACACAATTAAGTTACTGTGCTGTGTACACGAGTCGTACATTGTATTGTGAAGGAACGTATCTTCAACCACACACACACACACTCTCTCTACCAACCACTCCTCCCCGATCTCCCTTTATTCCATACCACTCACAACCCAGCCACCCAAATTCCATCTGGCTCGACTGTAACCGCCGACCCAACCAACCCACCATGAAACTCCTCTCCTCCCTCGTTTTCGCCGCCACGGCCTTCCTCTCCCTCATCCCCCTCGCAGCCTCCCTCCCCGACGGTCTCGAGATCGACTACCAGACCCCCGACATCACCTGCACGCGCAAGACCCACAAGGGCGACAAAATCGACGTGCACTACCGAGGCACCCTGCAATCGACGGGCAAGGAGTTCGATTCCAGTTACGGGAGGGGATCGCCTTTGGGCTTTGAATTAGGTGCCGGACGGGTCATCAAGGGGTGAGTCATTTTGCGTTCTCTTCATCTACAATCTACAAGGCGTCCTTAAGCAGAATTGGGGGAAGGTACAAGCTAGCGAGCAAACAAGCAAGGAAACCAGTTAAAATTCCTAATGGCGGTACTGAAGACGACGGTGGCGTCACTGCGGGATGCTGATCCTGGTGCTAACTCGCGCAATTCTAGCTGGGACGAAGGCCTCCTGGACATGTGTATCGGGGAGAAGAGAAAGTTGACGATCCCGCCGGAGCTGGGATATGGGGATCGGGGCGTGGGGCCAATCCCTGGCGGGAGCACGTTGGTGTTTGAGACGGAGTTGATGGGCATCAAGGGGGTGAAGAAGGATGAGCTGTGATGGGACTGGCTGATTGACTGAATGAGAGGATGGGGGGATTGTCGGACGAGGGTGTTGGATCTGTCTGACTGACGACCTAACCGACCGATCGACCAGTCATTGGGAACGAGGACGGTAAAACTGGGAGGTTGGAATCTACGATACGTATGGCCTCACTGGTGGATTTGAGCATCACCGCCAGGTGTCCGGGTCGTAGCGCCCGGGCGGCGTCCCGTCTCATAAAGAACGGCGGTGGGATATTGGTGTGTTTCTGAGCAACGGATACATGAAATGGAGAAAACGGGAGCTTAGATGAGGGGGGCGGGAGAATTGATCTCCATGAGTCTGAGCACGCAATGCAAGGAGTCATCGTGGTCTTCTAGCAATGACTACTACTGCCGAGGCAGCCCTCTGCTTGAACAGGGACTCATATCAGACATCAGACACTATCCGGGGGAAAGACGGTTTCCTCCAGACGGTCCTCGACTCATGGCCAACCCCTAACTTGCCAGTATCTGGCTCGTCTACCAGCAAGCTGTCGTGGGACATACTCATACACAAGGAACAAACCCTCGCATCCCATGCCTGCTAGGGAGCTAAGCCAGGACACGTTCGAGCTCATGAAATATGCCCGCGAGTCGCACAGCACGTGACTTTTGAGCCGCAGAGCCTCATGCAGACATAAGACTGTCAGCTGGTTCAATGGTGGGGTCGTGGCAAAATGAGTCCGCCACCTGTCGGCCTTGCAGGGGCACAAACCTGTTTTTGAAGCTGCTTCGGGCTCCTCGTCAGTGTCAGCCTCTGCGTTATCAGTCGTGTCCGTGTTGGACTTTGTGTGGTCTTTGGTATTATGTTGTTGCACGGCCCGTCAAACGAATCCGGAGATTATGTAGGCTGCGATAACGCTGACTTTCGGACAATTTTGCGTCCTGATTGCTCGAGAATACGTCGAATCCGGGAACTTGAGCAGCCGGGAACAGGCACTTCACATCACCGCCCGAGAGTGATGTGTATCTTCAAGCATACTTATCGCAAATGTTGCCACGTGAACTGTACCTACTACTGATGAGACGAATAATCGAAAGCAAAGTTCCATCCTGCAAATGAGGCGTTGCCAATCGCATAAGCTCATGTATCAACTGACTGGTGAGGGTCAATGCCAGGGGGGAGGTGGCGATGCATGTGCGGTGTGAGCATTTATATGCCACTCCTGTGGAATGAATATGTACCGCGTCCATCCCAGGGTCAACGAAACTTTCGTCTTCGTTCAAGCATTATCGTGTCGAAATCGTCCATTGTCAAGGGATCTTCCAGGCTCCGGCATTCCGCAATCTTGCTTGGCCGTGGGGAGCCCACAACTTGCACATTAGCAACAATGTCTTCGCAATCCGTTGGACCAGAAAACCCCGTGCAAACCGAAGTTGAGAAAGGTAAGGCCAGCTCTTCACAAACCAATTGAAGTGAGAGTGTAAACTTATACTGTCCACAGGCGGAAATGCACAGCTAGCAATACCACTGAAAAGGTATGCGGTATTGCCGACAAGAAAAGACCCTTGGACAGTGTGGAACAGTCAGTCTGCGGACGGCAGCACCTCGCGCCAAGTCGTGGATTGCCTCGAGCGACTCAAGGATTCCAGGATAGCTCTAGCAAGAAGCGAGCTAAAAGCCTTGCTATGAGCGAGAGCAAATAGCTTGCGTCACTTCCAGATTCAAGGTATTGTTTCCATATAATTCCTTGCTCTTCAACCCCGCGCTGACTACCTTTGCTCAAGAGGAGGCCAAAATGTCTGGTAGCCCTGTCCAGGCAAGCGCGCCAGTGGCAAACATCTTCAGGCTGGCGGTACCGTAGGCGCCCCATTGAGAGGGAGTCTCAGCATATAGGCTCAGAGAGGATTACATTTGTGCGGTTTTTGAAAGGTGACAGTGCATCCCGGCAAAGGAGTGACTCGCTCATTGCGCAAGGTAAATGTAGAGAAGAGAGCATCTTTCTTGCACATCAGGCTATAGAGAAGGTAGTGGCTGGCTGGAAGGTTGGAGCGACGAGCTTCGAGTTAGTTGACGTGAAGTCGAGGTCAGCGGCTAGGCGCTGAATATGATTGGCCTCCCGGCTTCTGTCCGGTGTCTCCCCGCAATTCGAGCTCCAGGCTTGCCGGAACACAACATGAACTGTAACTCGTACCTCGTATCTTATTTGCCTGCTCAGTCCTGCGTGTTCGATCAACAAATACGGTCTCTCAATTGCGTGTCCGCCGGTTAAAGATGCGGTTAGCCACGGGCTACGTTGAGCTAGAGCTCGGCGCCCAAAGGGCTTGACTATTGTGCTGCAGCCCCGTCGGGCGAAGTCGGGATGAGAGAATAATTAGGGGAATGTTTGTTCTAACCACGGTTCATGCTACAGTTGTCGACCTTGATGCAACGTGTGCAAAGGTGAAGATACCGTCAGGTCGGGAGTGGAGTATCAGATTAACCCATGAAAGCCGGGCTATCAAGACTTTGCTATTCTCTGCACCATTGTTCGTGTCCATCTAGTCTGAATCGAATGCAATCTGTCGCTGGGATCTATCTCCGTCCGGCTGATGTGGTGTTGTGTTGGCCCTGTAGGAAGTCGATGTAATCGTTCCGCACCGCTACTCTTTCCACGTGTCCTCACCTCCTGGGGGCTAGTTCCCATCAACGCTGGTGACTCGTTAGAGCATGTAGCGATAGTCGGGACTCATGTCACCCATTTCGGTTTTCTCATAGTCTGTCAGTCCGACGTCATGAGATTTCTCGCGCTGTCGGTTCTGACTCAGGCAGGCGAAGAAGTAAATGATACTGCTTGCAGCGCTCAGACAGATGAACCCCAGACAGATACTGTAGCCCTTGTGGAAGTAGGTCTTCGCGTCGGCGGCTGCAAAGCTGTAGCTGGCAATGATTCCGCCAATGTTACCAAATCCGATTTGCCACGCTGTACCCACTGCTCGACGATGGTGACCGCCGAGGTTCATAGAAAACCAGCAGACGATTACCGGCATGGCACTGTACGTTCCGGAGGTGATCATAAATAGCGCACCATACTGCACATGGGTGCTGTGATGCACGCACATGAGAATCGCGAAGCCCGCAATCGCAATGAAGATGTTGATTATCACAAAGAAGAATCGGTGCCGGAGGCGATCCGATACTGCGGCAGTGAGCATGCTCCAGCCGAACGCGGCAGCCCAGGGAGGCACGGAATGCAGTTGCGTCTGGATGGGGCTGTAGCCGTAGCTCTTGATGATGGTAGGCGCAAAATAAGCATAGCCGTACGCTGGCTAAGGTCAGCTTGGTGTTCAGAAGGGACGGACCGGGACACTTACCAGGTACGATCAGGCCAAAGTACATGAAACCGCCGACTATGATCTTGTAGTCTTTGAAGCAATTGACCACGTCGGTAAAGGTGATGCGTCGTTCGATAGCGGACTTTCCCTGGTCGTCCCGAAGCCTGGCTTTGATGTACTCCCGCTCAGGCTCTGTCATCCACTTGGCGTCCTCGGGGAAATCGGGGATGGCAAAGTACCAAAAGAACGAGACGAAGCAGGTCAGGCAGCCTTCCAGGATGAAGACCCATCTCCAACCAAGGTACCCTTCCATGCCGTTCATTTTACCAATGGCAGAAGCAAGGAGACCGCCGAAAGCACCGGCCAATGTTGTGCTGGCAAAGAAGAAAGTATACCTTTTCTGTGCCTCTTGCCGCTTGTACCACATGCCGATGAGATAGAAGGCGCCTAATTTATGTCAGCCCTGTCACTTGGCTACCCTCGAAAGCACAAACCTGGAAACATGCCGGTTTCGAACAGGCCGAGGAAGAATCTGGTAGCAAGGAATCCGCCGTAACCTTGAACAAGACCCTGGCAGATTGTAACCAAGCCGAATCCGAACATGCAGATGGAGAGCCAGACGTGAGGCTTGAGCCTCTTGAGGATGATGTTGGAGGGAATTTCAAAGACGACGTAAGGGACGAAAAAAATCGTCAAACACGTGCTATACTGAGTGCTACTCAGGCCAAGATCCTTCTGAAGACCGAAGACGGCGGCATTGGCGACGTTGGTCCTATCGAGGAAGGCCAACAGATACATGATTGACAGAACAGGAATGATTCTTAGGTCAATCTTGGTCAGCAGCCTCCGTTCAGAGACGCCCGCGGGCAACACTGCTGTCTCGCCATCTCTGTAACCTGCAGCAGGATGCGCTAGGTCTGGGTCGTACTCCAACTGGCCCTCGCCGATGCCATTTGAGTCGTTGTAGGCATGCTGGGCCTTTTCATCTAGTGATTGGTCAGCGACTGCAGATGGAGCAGGGTATGCTAGAAATATTTACTGGACCCATCGATATTGAAACGCATTGTGGAGCGTTTGATCTCACGCAGAGCTCAACCGAGGCTGATTTGAGCAGTGTCGCAAAGGGACAGGCACATTCGCGAGAAGATCAGGACTATCGTCGCGGACTGGGCAGCGGGGCCTCTTTGTAGCTTCAGAGGCGACAGTGCGCCAAGGGGGAATGGGTGGGAGGTTATGTAGAGGTTGTGCGGTGCCAGGGCCACAGCGGACCTCGAAGCCGGGTTACAACCCGCACGGCCTGGATCAGGAGCTTTGTCCGAAGCGAGTGGCGACATGGTATTAGCGATAGCAAAAACTTGAACTACATACCGCTTTGGCCGATTCAGTGGGGATCAGCGGGGTGTATGATTATGGGTTCCCCAGATGGAGTTTGCTGGCAGATCCGTCGATGTCACAAGCCTGGATAATCAAAAGTCCTTCGATGCGACGTCAACTTCGTGTTCAACGGCCTTTAACTGGTCCAGCCCGCGCTCGGCGCAAAATAAGAGGCGATGGCTGAAGAGACACCGCCTGATAGGCGTGGAGGCACCAGATCGTTAAGCTTATTGGAGCTTGGTTTGCGCTGGGAGGCGGCTGCCCCGCCTTCTAAAGCAGGCTGGGCGGAATAGAAGGATGGCGATACTGTGCCGTGTTCATAGCCGGGACGCGTTTAATAAGCATCTATTGGCTGCACGGAGGCGACTGTATGTCAAATGTAAGAGGTGCCCGTGGTGTACGATTAAGGGAAGATGCTGTGTCGCAGGACCGTCGACGAAGCACATACACATCAGTTGCAAAACATCTGCGTGGATGTGCCAGCTGGACGTGGCAAAGCCCATCACCAGCAGACTTTTCCGCTCCAGAATTTGGCCGAAAGCGGCAGAGTTCTGGAACGACATTCTGATGAAATGCTTCTGGCGCACAAGTAAGCAGATATTATGGCCCAAGAATCAGCAACATGCGCATGCCACGCGACTGTCTGGCAAACTGCTGGGTGTCTACGAGGTACTGTGTAGCGCAACCGGGCTTGTCACCTACACTCTGCCAACATCTCTGACAGCTAACGTTGCCTTCGCACGGTTCAGTGCCCGCAAGGACGTGTTTGGCACCAGCAAAAGAACCGGGGGCGCCCGGAAGTTCGGGGGCTTTGCATTTACTGCTCTGGGTATGTAGAACGGCTCTCGGTTCCACGAATGGCGCCCGTAGCCGGCGGCTAGCTTTGCTCGAGGCCATTTGGCTTAAAAACAGCAAGCGTAAGCGCCCCTTCAGGTCTAGTTGAGGCTGGGCGTCTATGCCATCTTCGGCCCTCCAAGCGGAACAAGTTGATCTTGCAGCTGGCCGACGCATAATTTCACGCAGCCAGAAAAATGGTACTCCATGGCAGCCTTCATGACTCTATGTAAGACAATCATGCACGACTGCGACCGGTGAAAGAGAACCGGATCGCTTCGTCATGTATTGGAAAGCGCGCCCCACAACGCTTCTGCATGGCTGATGACCTTGTTGCGCCCAGTCGCCACAGTCATTTCTTCAGCTGACACGGAGTTCATCCATTTATTTGGACGCCGTTGTCACCCAGGCAAACACTCAAGAACACCGACGCGATCGCTTCAATACAAGACATCGTGTCAGCGAACCTCAATACTTTCAGTCCTAGCTGCAACCAGGATTCGGTCGCTTGGGAAGATCCTTCATCTCGCCCGACGCCATCTTTGATCATCCTCGGGGCCAACGCACCATGGATCCTCTTCGGTCCCCTCGTCTTAGCGGACAGGTCTTGGGAAAACGCAAATATCCGGGGCAAGTGGTGATGAGAGTGCAAAGCGAGTTTCGAAATACTGCCTCCTCTCCACAGGTTGTCGATCCAAGGCCTTCATCTGCGCCTGCCACTTCCCAGATTTCCTTCGAAACCTCAACGTTCAGCTTCCAAATTCCTTTCCCTGCGCCGGAACCCAAGGTGTCTCGGCAGACGAAAAGAGATCCCGTTGCTTGTAGCACGTTCCTGACCGCCACGGTCGATTGCACGGAGAAAGGCCCACGCATTACGTTCGAAAGTGACACTACCGAGTCCACCTCCACTGAAATCTCATCAAGTAACTCAAAACACCCAGCGAAGCCTGTAGAAAAGGGAAACCGACCTCGTCTTAAGCCAAGCCACCCTGTGCAGGCCTCCAGCAGACTCTATGCTGACGTATGGATCCGTATTCTTAGCTTTTGCGAGCCTAAATTTCTATTGGAAGCCAAAACTATCGACAAGTACCGCTATCACCTGCTGTCGGATCATTCTCTGATTTGGAAAGAGAGTAGGTTGAACTACTACGGCGCGGATATGCCAGAATGCCCTAAAGACCTGACGGAACAACAATATGTTGAGCTCTTGGCTGGTCGTGGATGCCAAAACAGCAGGTGTTCCAAGGGAGACACTCACAAAGTGCATTGGATCTTTCGGTTCCGTTTATGTAGCGAGTGCACGGCCCAGAAAACTATGCGCGTGCGTTGCCCGTTTACGCCACCCCAAAATCACCTGGTACTAACGGCAATGTGCTACAGGTTGAGGAGCTCTCTTCGCGACGACGGTACTTTCTTCCTAATACCGGCTACGAACTAAACAGCGGAGACGGACTCGCGCTATGGGAACTGTTGCCGCTTGCACGAGTTGAAGGGTAAGACGCTTGGTATGGCTGTTGCTCACCCATTGATACTGACGGTCTTTACGGAACAGAAGAGACTTACAACCTCTCAAGGTCGACAAAGCTTTGAATAATTGGGTACTCGGCCAACGCAATCCGCATCGATTTCGTTTTCTATCCTCCTCCTATGCCAAGCTTGAATCTGAGTACCAGCAGCTCGAGAAATCCGATGGGGGAGAAGAGGCCATCAAGGCATGGGCAAACAGCAAACATGAGCAAACTATGGAATTGATGACAGATGCCACCAAGCTTGAGTCGTGGTGCAAGCAGCACATACTCCACAAGCATAGCACGGAGGCTCACGACTTACGACAGATCAGGACCAATTACTTTGAAGCGCACGCCCTCAAGCTGTCACCCCCAATGGAGAAAAGTGTCTTGCACAAAATGGCGGATTTCCAGAAAGCCCTCAAGATTCGTGCCCAGCCAACAGAACGATCCTGGCTAGCGCTCAGAGGGAAGATAGAGATGTATCGATCACATGCAGAGCGAGTGCTGCAGTTCGAACAATCAATGGAATCCTTCCCTGACCCTCTGCCACAAGTCAAGTTGTTCAAGCAGCTGCATGAGCGTCGGTATAGGAGAAGAGAATCACAGCGCACTTATCAACCCGAACAGGAATACGTCCTACGACTCGGCCAAGCCGAATTTGATCGATGTATCAAGAACAACGTCGCTGATGAAGATCTTCTTCTGCTGTGCCTCAAGAATGTCTTCGACACATACAGTACTTTGGCGAATCGTCCTCGCGGTTTCAATTTCGATGGTACGCTTGGTACATATCGTCTAAGCCTTGACGACGCCAGGATGATCGTGGAAGATATCATCGAGAAGCAAATCCCGCGCACTTCTCCTCGAGGACGGGTCGTGTTCCCTACTCTGAGATGCAGGGGCTGCCGCCGAGCTGACTTTGCTCGATCGTTCTCTTTTGTTCAGGCATTTGAGCACATGCTCGAAAAGCATGCCAGGCAGGTAGGCGAGGGCCTTGAATTCTACCAGTTCGCCCGACCGTATCCTATGTCATGCAACTCCCCAGAGGGGGAACCGGTTGAGTTCAAGTTCCCCTGGTACACGACCTTCTGGCCGCGGAGCATGCCTCTTGTGCCTCGTCATCGCGACCCATCAAAGATGGACCCTTGGCATCCGGATCTCCCTGAAGAGTTCATACAGCTAAAGAAGCCTCCAATTACGTCGCCTTTTGGAGGACGACGGCCTTGCAGTACAGGCAACCCAGACGACGCGTTTGCTCTGAACTTGATATACGCAACCCAAAGGCTGTACGGCCTTGCACTCGATGGGCCTTGTCAGCTGAAAATCGCTCTAAAGTTCGCAATGGATCTCTATGCAAAGGAGCATACGAGCGAGCCACCGGTGTCAACTCTCATAGCATGTCTGGACATGCTGCGAACTGTAAATCCTATGATTGATCTCAGATTCCGTTGTGGAATCTGCTGGGCCGAAGACAAGGCACGAGGCGTACGGCAAGCAAAACACCGAAAAGGCGTCGAGCAACTCCACAGACACTGGACGAGAAAACACCAGGGTGGATCGATCAACTGGACCAAAGGAATGATGCAACTTCCTACGGAAAGCGAGGTGTGGCGGCAGATCGTATCCTCGGACAAGAAGCTTCGCACCGAGCAAGAGGCGCTGACGCAGCGAGAAATGACGCGACACAAGGACATCAGGAAGCGAGCGCATGCAAAGGCCAACGCCATCTTACAGCAACGGACCGCGGAAGAGGTGATCGATGAACTATTCCCACGGCTGCAGTAAATGTGTGAAAAGTGGCATGATGGGTATTGGTAATTAGCGGATTATTACGGAGTACTTGGATGGTACATAAGCGCACATGACCGGCGTCATGTAGTTGGCAACCATGCATGTATCATGTTTTGACCGATCGCGAAATCTGAGCACTATTGACATGGTTACTGGTATTGGCTGCTCAAAGAAGTGCAAACCAGCACTCCCTGGGACGGCAACGCCTTCTTGAGCGCAGGGTGAGCTCGTGGCGTCCTTAGAACGCGATATCCGCCTACGAGATATAGCGCCACGGTGCCTTGTTCTGCACCGTGATCATCTCCGCGTGCAGGTAGAAGTCACGTTCAAGTTGAAGGCTACGGAGTACTTTTTGCTATTGTCAAAGCTATCACAGCACTATCGAAAAACTCCACGGACAAAGGAGTGCGGCAGGGAATGAATACTCGAAGGGGAAATCGAGGGCGAGATAAGGAGGGAGCCATTCCAAATCCAGCAAAATTGCAGCGAGCGTCGGCGAACTTGCCGACCAGCCTTGATGCAAGAAGGTCGGGACCAGCGGACCAGTCGGAGTACGAATTCGAGTGGGTAAGGGTTTGAATTCCCCTGCCAAGGACCGTGTGAGCATTATTAAAGGCAACGTGATTGGCCAAGGATGTGCTAAACGGCGATTAGGAAGCCACTAGCAGCACGTGCCAGCACGTCACGTCACCTTCCCAAGGCGCGCTTTTGATAAAGAAAAATTTCATGTTTGTATCGCTTCCGTAAGTTGCCCTCGATATCTCACCACTGAAAATTACATGGAGCTTTGTCAGGTCCGCATCGCGGGAACGGCAGCCACTCATTTTGCATCTTCTCCAGTTCTTATCCAGCCTCGCCGTCTCCACTGTTGCCGTAGCTTTATCGCCCTCGATAGCCCGTTCGGGAAGATTCTATTCCATCTCTTTCAGTCTTATATCTTGCTTCTACCGCTTCTCTCCTTGATTCCAGTCTTTCTTCAGCTTTGCCTCAAACTTTCACACGCCCTTTTTTCCGTGATAAACCAGAAGAACAGTAAGCAAAATGGCTACAGCAACGGCTGTCCGCACCTTTTCCAAGTCCATCCCCCGAAGCACAGCTTCAGCGACATCCTCCATCCGCCTGGCAGCTCGCCCTTCGCGGGCCAACGCAGCCAAACAGTTCTTCCAAAATTCCTCCCGCCGCAACTACTCTTCGAGCCACGAAGCACCTAAATCGTCAAATACAGCCACAATCTATGGTGGCGTGGCAGCCGCAGCCGCCCTTGCTGGAGGCTACTTTTACTTTACCACCACTGGCCAGGAGAGGAGGAAGGCAGGCATCCCCGAGGGCGTCCCGGAGGTGCACCTCAAGAAAGGCTCCGCAGAACAGTCCGCCGGCCTCTTCACGCCCACAGCTGAAGATTATCAGAAAGTCTACAATGCGATTGCAAAGGCAATGTGGGAGAAGGATGACTACGATGATGGAAGCTACGGACCCGTTCTGCTTCGATTAGCGTGGCACGCGTCTGGAACATATGATGCCGCCACGGGGACAGGCGGCAGCAACGGCGCGACAATGCGATTCGCACCCGAGGGCGAGCACGGTGCGAACGCGGGCCTCCAGAACGCCCGCGACTTCCTTGAACCCATCAAGCAGCAATTTCCCTGGATCAGCTATTCCGACCTCTGGACCCTCGCAGGCGTCTGCGCTGTGCAAGAGATGCAGGGACCTACCATCCCCTGGCGACCGGGCCGACAAGATAAAGACGTCGCATTCTGTACTCCAGATGGACGATTGCCGGATGGGAGCAAGGGGCAAGATCATATCCGCGCCATCTTCGGGCGCATGGGATTCAACGATCAAGAGATGGTTGCTCTCTCTGGCGCCCACGCATTGGGACGCTGCCATGCCGATCGCTCAGGTTTCGATGGACCTTGGACTTTCTCACCCACGGTCATGACCAACGATTACTTCCGTCTGCTCATGGAAGAGAAGTGGGGTTGGAAATCGTGGAAAGGGCCGAAGCAGTATGAAGATGCCACGACCAAGAGCCTGATGATGTTGCCCACAGATATTGCCCTGATCAAGGATCCCGTGTTCAAAGGCTGGGTGGAAAAATACGCCAAGGACAACGATCTTTTCTTCAAGGACTTCGCCAGCGTGGTGGTCAAGTTGTTCGAGCTGGGTGTGCCCTTCAAGGAGGGCACCAAGCCACTCACTTTCAAGTCGACAATTGAGGAGTAAGCTGAGCACGAGTCGCGTTGTCCATTGTCCAGCTCGATTTCCCTTGTCGCCTTGTACATTCTTCGGGGAATGAGATTTTTGCTCTTACAGAACTGCATTTGCATTTGCATTTGGCTATGGCGGTATCTTGGACATTGTGTGGCGTTATCGTCGGCTTTCGTGGGTCAGGAATGAAAGCAGGCGTCTTGATCATCAGATCATCTTGTGCATTTTCAACGAGCCAGTCGTGTTAGTCACGTCAGTCACGAAGATAGATAGACATAGACATCGACACAAGTCGCGAGCCATAGAGCAGCGAGAGCTGAAGATACCCACAAGCAGGTAATAGACTGAAGAAATTGCTTGCATGTTCCCTTTTTGTTGATCCAGAGGATCCAAAGTCTCCGCCAAATCAGCACACGTGCTACCGAAACGCTACGAAGACTTGATTCCTGTTCGGCATTCAGCACCAAGGTCAATATGTGCGTCGCGTCGCCGTCGCTGTCGCCGCCGCCGCCTTCGCCATGATGTTACTCCAGTTCCAGCTCCAGCTCCAGTTCCAGCTCTCGTAGGCACGCACCCACAGCCGAGGTGACCATGTGATCACGTCCCATCCCGGGCCGCGAACTCGCCCTCCCACGCCACAAAGTAATCAACCACCTGCGTCAACTTCATATCCGCCAGCATCTTGAGCGTCAGATCGGCAATCACGGGCGGCGCGTACCGCGGGGTCAGACTCATCAGGATCTTGATCTTGCACTGCTCGTCCGTGTAGTCCGCGCCCGCTGCCGCCAGGGCCTCTCGCAGCACGTGTAGGCGGTGGAAGAAGTCGCGCATCGAGAGGCAGTCTTGGAGGTGCAGGGCGTTCATGTCGCGGTAGGCGATCTCTAGGGCCGTGAGAGCGGGAGCGGGCGTGGGCGTGGGAAAGACAATGCGTGCCTGCTCGTCGTAGAGATCTCGCACGGCAAGCCACAAGTCGCTTGGGAGGATGGTTCCGCTTCCGCATCCGTGTCCGCGTGATTGTGCGTGGTGCCCGACTGCGGTGCGGGTCTCGGGATGCATGGTGTCGATCATGAACGACACGGCGGCGGCGAGCCTGCGCTGCTGGTCCTCCCGTTCCCAGACGTCGGACTCGTATCGGTGGTGCCAGTACGACGCCATGAACGCGGACTTGGCCCGGTCCATCTCGGCCTTGTAGTGTGCCGGGTCCGGGGCGGCGTGCTTGACCTGTTCTTCGCCCGTGCAGAGGGTCCAGAAGCCTCGGTCTCGGGCTGCGATCTCGAAGGCGTGAGCCCAGGTCTTGTAGTTGCTACGACCCTGGAGAGGGGTCATTGGGGGCCCGGCGGGCATAGAAGAGTCGGGCATCGCGGGAATGGGCACGAAGGCGGCTGCGGCGTCCTGATCCGGATGAAAGGGGGCAAGGCAACGGGTAGGGGAAGGGCTGAAGGCGCGGAGCTGGAAAGCCACGTACAGGTAGAGGACAGATGGCAGAGAAAGACCTGCAGAGTGAGCATGCCTGAATCTGTAAAGAAAGGATGAGAGAAAGAGATGAGATGACTATGGCGGTCCAAAGCAGTCAGAGAGAATCACAACAGAAGAGCGGTCAAACATGACCAAATTCACTAAACACCTGGATGTGAAGTTGGCCAGAGCAAGACAGGCAAGGAAACTTGGCTGCACTGCATGGCGTCGAAACCCGCGCTGGATGTGAATTCATTCCGCCTTGACCTCACCCGCGCTTGCATGTCCTTTGCTGTACATCTCATGTGCTGTCTTTTGGTAATGGTCGCCAGGTCCGAGCTTGACCGTTGCCTTGATACCTCTGGTCTCTATTGTTCATGATTGCAGAGGTATCAATCAGGCCTGCTCGTCGCAATCAAGGCGAGACTGTCTCCAACAGCAGATCGTTCGTTGATGCTTCTCCTTCCCCTGGAAATGTCAGAAAGCTGATCCCACGCTCATTTCATTGATGCGGACAAGCCCAACATGAATGATGACCGACCAATCCTCAGCGTCCGGTAGATCGAGGTGAGCGAACGACGTGTCCTATGGATTCCGATAGGAATAATGTTTCGCACAGCGTGAAGCATCGACACGCCCTGGACCTTGGATCCGAAATGCATGCTTCATCCGTCTTCTCTCACCGAGTTCTCATCCCATTTACCGTTCTTGAGAGCTGCTTGTGCCCCATCAAGCCTGCCCCGGCAAAGCATGCCTCTGAGCTTTGATCTCCAACTCGGCAGTAAGAAGTAGACTGGTCATCCCTTTGAGATCCAGATAACGGTCGGACATCACTTTCCTGAATGGGTTTGGGGATCCCAGAACTTTGAGAAATACTTCGGGCAGGTCTTGTTCGACCTTCAGGGCGACATCGTTTGCATCGAAAATGCCTCCAGCGGCTCTAATGTCGTGTCCGATTTGTTTCAACTGATTGATGTACGCACTGACAGTTAGGAAGTTTTCGAAACGTAGGGCTTTCATATTGGCTTGGGCAAGATTCAGACCATGCTCTTCGTCCGGTTTGTGGGCGCGCTCGAGCAGCTTCCATGCTTCGTGGGGATCCTCAAGGGTGGCAGGTACTTCGTATCGAATGGCTGGGTCAAGACAGAACCGAAGGAGGCCCATTGCTTGGTCAATCTTGAACTGATCATCCGACCATACCTTCATCTCGTGACTACAATGCAGACAGGCACTGTACTCTCCGGTGTGTAGCTCTTCCTTGTGTGTATTCCTTGTAGGGTACCAGACTCTAGCCCCTTCACAAGTGAAGTGCTTCCACAGTCCCTTCATCTGGGCGAGAGCTTGGAAGTCCCTGGTCCATTGATGGTAGTTTGTTTGGCCAACAAGGCGTTCGATGCCGAGAGCATGGTTGTTGAGGCTGTCTGACATGGTGATGAGTGCTTTCTTCGGATTGTCAAATAAAAGACGTAAGGCTCTGTGAATCGTGAACGTTTGCATGCGCTGTCTTCAAATGAAGGCGATGAGAGAGCAACTTGTAGGACGGCAATCCCGGGTCGAGAGGAGAATTGCTGTGTGGGAGTGAATATCCCAGACCCCATTCACGGGAAGGCAGTCAACGAACAATGAACCACAGGGCTGCCGGACCGCCAGCTGCCTCGCTACCGCCTCCTAGCGCTTGGCAGTCATGATGCCTTCCAGCGCATAAAGTCGTCGCAGCTAGATAAAGAGTTCGACGGGATCTGTACCCAGCTCATCAGAGCTCCAAGAAAACAAGTCAGACGGTATGGCGACAACCATAGATAAGCCCTTCGGTCCTATGCACGGCGGCCATCCAACAAAGAATACCGCCGTCACAGATTCTGAAAGCGATGAGATCGGCAGTCACAGAGACAGCGACAACGGCGCGCGGACTTCCTTATCCTCCACGTCCTCTCGGGGTCAAAATTCGTCCAGATTTCCTGAGTTTCCTTGGCCGGGACTTCCTCAAGACTTCCCACTCATCGGTGGTGAGTTAGCGGTTACCGCAAACCTTTCTTCGTTGGGCCTCCCTCAAAACATGGCAGAGACGATTTCTCAACCGGCTTTCCTCGCAGAAACAGTCCTCGGACAGCAGATCCAAGCGGTCGCGCGACAGGTGCGCATTGAGCTATTGAACCCCCTCAACGGTGTCGGTAAGGTCCTTTTCCCGACGGTCGAAAGGACCGAGAGCTCGACCAGACTGCTGACTCTCGCTCAAACAGATTATCGTCACCATCGTCCCCCCACAGATATGCATGCGGTCGATCTGTCCCGCAGGGTCTGGACCCTCCACACCCAACGCGAGGCAAACGACGTGATCTCCCACATCATCCGCATAAACATCGAGGTCCTTCACCACGTGGAAATGCAGCTCGGCAACCTCTACCAGAGCTTGAAGAAGCGGGCGTTCGCACTGATTCACCTGTCGACGCTGCCTTCAACGGACAGGGGTTTCCTCCGAGGTGAGGTCGCGAGGACGTGCACCGCCATGGAAGAGCACGAACGCTGGGTGGGAGTCCTGGCCTCGGAGGTCTACCTTTCCAAGCTGGCATTGCAGAGGATGGACATGGCGCGCGAGCTCATCAGCATGAGAGACCATCGGGCGCGTGGAGAGATCACGCCCTGGCAGATGTATTACCTCCAGGAGGCGTCGTTAGCTGTGTACGACGCAATGAGGATCGAGTTGGTGAGGATGACGGCGAAGGTCTACGAGATGACGGGGAATGCCGACTTCCTCGAGAGGCATAAGAACGAGCTGTGGGATGTGGTCGTCGCACGGCAGGTCGAATAGGGGAGGTGCGGCGTTGACACTGGCGGGGGCCCGGAAAACGGGCGTCGGCAACGACATGTTTTGGACATCGAATACGATAGCCGTTGCCGCCGAGGATGCTTGGGCACTTGATGCACTGGCAGTGTCTAACGAATATTAAATGAAATCGAGGGGACGAGAAGTTGTCTCAGTCTTCAGACCCTTTAGCGAAGGATTCGACAGGACGAGAAGACGGGAGGATGAACTGCGCATAACCTTCCTCGATTGTTTGGGCCGGAAACACGCCTAACGCTTACTTAGGTGAACGCGATCCCTTCTTTATCCACTTCCCTCGCCAGTTGATAAAGCTACTCGTACAGCACAGTAAGAGCTACTCTGAATCTGTACTCTTATTCGCTCCATCAGATGCAAGCGATGTTGTTAACACCCGGCTTCTGGACCCCAATGTATCACTGACGGACTTTATCAGCCTCACTTCGTATCCACAGCCTCGCAACTATATAGACGCTAGGCACCCCAACACCAGAACTAATCTCCATGCAGAAATGACTTCTAAATCATATGCGCGATGATACGCCGGCGGAGCCGCCGCACCATACCGAGCGACCTACGGAGGACATACCCAGTTCTTACTTGCCTCTCCGGCATTGACTAGTAATTTTACCCCTACATCCTGGCGGAGTAGGATGCTCTGGAGCCTTCCTCGCGGACCGCGCGCCACTGGCACGGTGGATCGGTGGGCCATAGGGCAGTCGGGGACCAGCAGTGCGCAGGAACTGACTGGGATCCATCATGGTGAGTTGGTGAGTTGGCCCGATACCCATACGATCCTGTGGCTGTGAGGTACATGCCTAGCGCGACGGCGATTGAGTACAGTATACAAGAAGCGGTCCCCCAAACCACGCATCTTGTGTACTGTCCTGTACATGGCTAGGGGTGGCGCGTTCGTGCAGGACAGAGTCTTTGATTATCGACGATTTCCCTCTCCCCTGCTTCTCTTATTTCTCCTATCCATTCTCCGACGTTGTTCCCAACATGAGTCCGAAACCTTCGTTCAGGGTGTTGAATGTGTCGCATGAGACCATCCCACCACCTTACACGGGGACAGACACAGGCGAAACATCAACAACGGCCGACATGTCCAAATCTGCATTCGTGTCGCAGAGCGCGAGGGAGGGCCACTTTTCACCGCTATCCAGTACAGAGCCCTTCCTTCCACCGAGCACACACTTACGAGGGAGCTTCTTTCGGCGACATCTTGGCCTATGGCGAGCTCTGCCTTGCGCGCTGGCAGCAATCTTCTGGTCCGTGCAGATGATATACTTCCTGTTTTACTTCACTTCGCGGCCGGCACAGGAAGATGGCTCGTGGCCGCGGATAGGGGCCTCGTACGCCATGTTTCCCTTCATATCGTGCGTCGGGGCTGTGCGAGAGTTATCGTTCAAGTCCGTCAGTGTCGTGGTCGCGGTATTACTCTGGACGGGCTTCGGCATCGACTATGTCGTCGGGAGAAAGTCGCCGGTCGGAATCTGGTGGAGGCGGGGAAAGTTGGGTCTGGCGAGCACGTCGTCGGTGTTTTTGATCGTCTTGTCCTTCGCGAGTGTCGACGACAATCATCAACTGCATCTCATCTTCACGAGCTTCCAAATCATCTGCATGGGGTTGGCGAAGGGGTGTGATTGGAACTTGTCGAGAGCGATGAGGGACAGGACGCCCAACAACAGATTCTTGAAGAGGTCGAGGCTGTGGAAGCGTATTGCGGCAGTGATCGCCGCTCGTGAGTTCAAAACAAAGACCATCAGGCCCGCCACCTGCTGACCGCACGGCGACAGCTTGCTCTATCATGGCCATCATCGGTATCTATGGCTGCTCGGCGAAGTTCGAGAATGGCAGGGTCATCTTCAGTCCGGTTTGCTGGTCGTTGGTCAGCTTTGCAGCCCCAGCTGAGTGGACCTTGTCGTGGTGTTGGGTAAGTCACGTCCTTGTTCGCTCCTGGAGACATTGCTTCTCTGGAGCATTACAGGTTTCCTGCACAGGAAGAGATCGACCATGCCGGGCAGGATTAGCAGTATACTGATATGTCGCCCAGGTTATATTCCTAGGCACAGTCTCGTATGACAGCTACCACCTCGATTACACAATACGTCTCTTGCTCAGTACCCCTCCCCCGCCGACGAACAGGAAGTCCCATGGCTCCGCGTTCTGGCGAAAATGGACTGATGGGTATACGACCTTTGGAGAGGAAAAAGAGATTTGGGACACCGAAAGGCAGGGATTGACAGCAGCTGGCGGTACAATTGTCAAATGAGAGAGGTGTCAGCACGCCGCACACACAGGCTCAGAGAAGTACCGGCGACCAGCAGCCGCAGCGGGCCAGACCGTACTCCTCGGCAGGGACCTTCGGAGAAGAACTTGGGGAGGCAGACATCACGGGTATATTGCATGATGCAAATGCCGATGTCGACCACGATGCCGAGCTGGACTGGCTTCCACCTATGATGCCGGGATCTGTCTTCGGAGGCAACGGCTACCAGGAAGTGAGCAGATCTCCTAATATTGGCGAGGCATAAAAGTGTGATAGGGCAGGACATATCTACGACGTCGGTGAGGCTTGGTGTTGCAATGTCGAGAGCGGGACATGGAACACGGTGACCGCCGAGACCCATCTGCCTATCAAGCGTGTCCCATCTCAAGTAAGCAATATCTTGGGAGGTAAGGGCGGCGCGTTTGCAAAATTCAGCAACAAGCGTGGGGGAAGTAGCGCTGCGTTGTCAGCTGTAGACTGAACGGGCTGATCTACGACAACAGAAAAGGAAGTGCAATGGTAAGCGATGAGGGGTTTGAAGGCCGAAGTTGCATTCGTTGTGCGATTCCGTGCCCGACCGAAACGCTCTGTTGCAGGCAGCTTCTTCCTACGGAATATAATCGGAAATATGGTCGGCCTGAACCTCTTGCCAGATAACAGTAGTGAGGACGGCTATGCGTGTCAGAGAGGGGGTTGGGTTCCATTCTAGAAGTGGCGAAAGAACAATATAATTATCTCGGAATCTGCACCGGACAAAGAGAATAACCGTCGTCGCCGTCGCCGTCCTCGAGGAGCAGTTCAACAAGCAAAGCTGGGGCAAGCGTAGGTTTGTTGCCGCGAGCACGCTATACCTTTGCCACTGCCTGACGTCTTGTGTTTAGTCTTGTAGGAACATTGGGGTTCAAGGCATCTTGTCGATTAAGGACAGAAGGAAGGCTTAGTCGGTTCTTGGTACTGCCCTCTGCGGTTACGGTTCATGTCGCTGTTGAAAGCCTTGCAGCTCGAATCTCCAAGCCCTGTCCCGCAGATGCGTGATGGATGCACCCGCCACCGATTTGCTGGAGCGATCATGTTTGTCCTTCGAAAGATCCGGCAGAAGCTCTCTGGTTTCGGCACCGTCGCCACAACGAGAAATGAGCTGTGCCCGAGATGAGATTCCCGTCATGTAGCTCTCTCGGTTTGATGCGCAACCCGCAGCGTTGTGCCATCATCATGCATGAACTCCCGCCATTACCGACTAAATAGGGCGAATGCGCCGTCTCATCGCCGTGCAGGGGCATTTCAACAGTATCCAGGTCACCCAAGTCTGACGAGAATGAGCCTTGCCTTCTTGCTTCTCGCCAATTGAACGTGGCCTGAGGATACTCCCAGCGACTGGACGCATCACACGAGCATTTGTCTACCTTGTGCAGAGCAGCCTCCCTGGCTTTCTCCACAAAGGTATATCACTCAGCCACCTTTCAACGAGATACCACTCACCTCAGCGACCTTATCGTAGCTGTCGACTCGAGTGGCACAGATAATGAAGCAAGACCCATTTCCTTCTCGAATCCCTTATCTCTCTACTTTGCTTCCGGGGCATCCGTACATGTAGGGATTGTCGTCAAACCTTGCTCGGACTTCGGTCTGTCGTTGCAACATCCTCCGGCCCAGAATATCGCGCCAATCAGGTCTATGCCAAAGGCAGCATCACCAATGTCAGAATGCCATCCCGCATCGCGACTGGGACGTGGAGCCGGATTCCACTATGAAGCCTTCGCGCCCCCCGCCGCCCTAAGGTAGGGAGGGGAAGGAAACACGCTTCGTCCGTATGATATGAAAGGAGGGCTGCTCGCGCGTTCCGCTGCGGTTCTCTCCCAGGAACGTTTTCTGCTTGATGTTGTTTTGAGTCTCGGCAGACCTAGCGAGGACCCAAGTCGTTGCTCATCATACTGACTCCTAGCCCTCCACCCAATTTGAGGGATACTCGAGGTCGCAAATATTGACATGGACGCGGATATCGAGAAGAAGCAGGAGCCTGCTCCGGACAACGCTGCCCTTCCGGAGGACTATGGACAAATTGTCTCAAGTCAGGGAAAGACGGGCCTTTTCGCCCGTGTCATTGATAGTTTTCGCGAGAATCCCCAGTACGTTTCCTCGTGCACCGAAGCTCGACATCGGCACCGAACGTTGACCGTGTCCACTTACCCATAGTGCCTGTGTCTCGGAGTTGCTCGTTGACGAAAATGGCAAGCCGCTGCCAAACCAGCCAAAGCCGCAGCCAGCACTGGCTCACAAGTTGAAGGAGAGACATCTCCAGATGATAGCCATCGGAGGCTCCATTGGAACTGGTCTTTTTGTCGGTTCTGGATCGGCCCTTGCGACAGGTGGACCAGCCGCTCTTGTCATCGCCTATTGCACACTTGGGATCATGATCTTTTGTATCGTACATGCATTAGGTGAAATGGCCGTCATGTAAGTAGCGGGTTCGACTTTGGTGTCAAGCCTCCCAAACAGCTCTTGGGGCTCGCAGCGCACCATGTTGTTCTCATAACAGTCAGAGTACTGACGTCGACCACCCATATCGATAGATTCCCTGTTGCAGGCTCCTTCTCTGCGTACTCATCGAGATTCCTTGACCCAGCATGGGGGTTCGCCATGTAAGTTGCCTCTCCTCTTCTCCAGCCTCCTTCGATGCTCATTGACCACAGAGGATGGAACTATGCTCTGCAATGGCTTGTCACTGTCACGTGGTGTTGTTTGCTCCCTGTTGCGTGTATTCACACGCACCAGCGTGCTTACTGTTAGTAGTTCCTTAGCTTCAATGATGGTATTATACCCCCTGTACTCCTCTCATCATAATATCGGCCCCAGGGCCTGACAGTCACGTTACCTATTGAAATTATAGCAGCCAGTATTACCTTGAATTACTGGCACGGTGCTCGTGATGTCAACCCCGCTGTGTGGGTGACAATCTTCTATATTGTGATTGTATCCATCAACCTTTTTGGCGTGAGAGGGTACGGCGAGGCGGAGTTCGTCTTTTCAATTGTCAAGGTTATCGCAACTCTGGGCTTTATAATCTTCGCCTTGGTCGTTGATGTTGGCGGAGGTCCACTGGCCACTACTTCGGTGCAAAGACGTGGGATGATCCGGGCGCTTTTGCGTATGGCTTCAAAGGAGTCTGCTCCGTGTTTGTCACTGCCGCCTTCTCGTTTGGTGGAACCGAGTTGGTGGGATTGGCAGCGGCCGAGGCGAAGAATCCGCGTCTGTCTCTTCCAAACGCTGTAAAGCAGGTGTTTTGGAGGGTTGTTCTGATAAGTCGATCTGGCATTCCTCGACCTGATCAGGCGTCACATGTGTCCACTGACCGAACGTGCACTAGTTCTATATCATCTCCCTGACATTTGTGGGGTGCTTGGTCCGCTGGGACGATCCCGAACTTCTGAATAGTGGCGGCACCTCCAATTACTGGACATCTCCATTCGTGCTGGCGATCAAAGTTAGTTCAGATGGCAACCTCGAGGTACCAGAACATTTGCTGACGAACAACCAGAATGCCGGTGTTGGCGGGCTCCCTTCGGTGTTCAACGCCGTCATTCTGATCGCCGTGCTATCGGTCGGCAATGCATCCGTGTACGGCGCCTCCCGGACGCTTGCTGCGCTGGCTGATAATGGCCAAGCCCCGAAGATCCTTGGATACATCGACCACACCGGACGGCCCCTTGTCGCCATCATCTTCTCCTCGTCTCTGGGTGCTCTCTGCTATATCGTGACACTGAAGCCATCCCAGAGACAGGAAGCTTGGAACTGGATGTTTGCCGTCAGCGGTCTCGCAAGGATTTTCACCTGGGGTTCGATCTGCCTGTGCCACATTCGATTCCGCCAGGCATGGAAGTACCATGGCCACACCTTGGATGAACTGCCCTACAAATCCCAGGCTGGTGTGATTGGGTCATGGATCGGCTTCGGCTTCAATTGCCTTGTGCTCATTGCGCAATTCTGGACTGGATTCGCTCCGGTAAGACAACCCCCAAGTGGATGTTGACGCCTTGAATCGTTCAAATTTATTTCTGTGTGCGCGTACATACGTCACCTGTTGTCGAGTCCCCGAGCCATGTCACTGACAAATTCTGCCAACTGAATAGATCGGGTACCGCGACATGTCATCATCTGAGAGGACGAAGATATTCTTCGAAGGGTATCTGGCAGCACCAGTCGTGATCGCCTTCTACGTCGGGTTCAAAATCTGGAAAAAGACATCGATCTTACGTGTCAACGACATTGACGTGGTCTCGGGCAGACGGGAAATCGATCTGGACCAGATCCTCGCCGAAGTCCGGGCGACATAGCCACGGTGGAAGAAGGCGTTGAAGACATTCTGCTAGTGGATGCGAACGCGTCGTGATCTGGTTTACGGGTACTCCGTAAATCCACCTCCACGTTGTCGAGGGACACGTTATTTGGGGAACAAGAGGATGTGAGCGATGCCAAGAGATGGAGTTCGGAACGGAGGCGATGCTCATGCAGGGGCCCCAGTTGGTGTTCCGACCCAACGCGCGTCACAAGCTCCTGTCGCTTTGCTTGAAGTAGAAGCTCGATACTCGACTTGGATGCCTGTGGAACACAGTCAGCCATCGATCTTGGCTTCAAGCTTTGCATCGTGGTCATTTCTACTCGTACTCCGCATCGAGACCAACAGAAGTCTTGACCTTGTGCCAAGCGGGCTGCTGCCAATGGCGGCGCCGCGTAAGAAGTCAAGTTTCGTACCCATGACCTCGCCAAGGGTCATCAGACAGGCATACCGCGCGCCGGAAGGCTCTTCATAACGCACGCATATTTGCCATGTCGCCTGATGGGATTTGTTCTGCTTGACGGAGTTGATTTGCATGCGATAAGAGCCCTGATCTACATGTGCTTGCACAATCTTCAAGAGATCTTCAAGAGAGCGACTGCGCAGCGAACAGCAGGCGAACGAGACGGAGAAAATCTGGAAGAGACGAGTCCCTGGCCACAACGGGCCAATTAGGGCCACGCAATCGCCTCAAACGTGATGCAGCGCCAATCAATTGCCACAGACAGGCCCACTGTTGCCAAGGCACTTACGCGTCGCAGAGCGCTGGGGGCCAATCCAGGCCGGAGCTGACGACGCAGCAGCAGCGCTCGAGTTTGCAGGGCAGCAACACCAGCAGCGGCGCTGGGGATTCGGTTCGCTGCATCTGGGAGGGTTGCTTCTCAAGCCTCTGCGCGTTCTGCCTGGTGAAAGTGCCTGTCGCTCCTTGCTGCTTTTCTATAGCACTAGCCGCCCCCGAAGAAACCCAAGCCCGCGGCAACCACTTTCGCGGTGTGCAGTCTGGAGGGAGACGCAATCCTGGGCGTCGTGCGTGTCCACGTAACTACTCACTTTCCACTCACTCACCACGTAACGGCCATCTCACTGTTGCCTCCTCTCTCATTCTTCCTACTACTATAATGGCTACAGCTTGATAACTACTCTCTGAACATCTCGACATCTGGACACTATTGTTGAAACCGGCCGAACCCACGTCTTGCTCTGAATGGGCTGTGCCTGGAATAGCCTGCGGATTGTGGCGAGGGCAACTCGAGGCGGCTGTGCTCCGCGCATCTCGTCACTTGCGCTCGATCAGATTGATTCCGTCAGGTCGAGTTGACCACCACGGTTGTCTGCTCTCAATCTCGTTCTCAACAGCATACGAGAGTCTCTACTCACCGCACTATCCCAACTTCCCTTGACTGCGACCACAGCTCTTTCCAGCAGCCATGGCGGGCACTACTCGCCCGCGCATACTCGACGACGAGTTCGACTTCAATGCGGGCGATCTCTCGAAACAATTTGAGCAGTTACTACGCACAAGAAGGCTCAATGAACTCGAGCAACAAGCCAGATCTCCTCGATCATCTTCACCACACCTCGCACCTCGGACGTCTTCACACGACTCACATGCCCCCAATTCTCCACACCCCTCCGTCGCTCCTAGTTCACGCTCCTCGCAACACCAACCACCAACCTACACCAACTTCCGAAGTTACCCTATCGTCCCTTCACCTCCACAAGACGGCCCCTCGCTGAGATTCCGGAGCATGCTCCTCACGTTGTCCATGACACCGGTCAAATACGAAAACCCGGGGCTACTGGACGAAGCCCTGACCCATGTTCCCATTGACAGAGTATACTCCGAGGCCGAGGAAGAACACAACCTGTTAAAGGGGCTGGCTGCTTCGAAAGGTGACAATGTGAAACCCGAATGGGGCTATCTGGACTGTGTGATCAGGTCGCTGCTCAGGTTCGTAACTGCAAAGTCCACTGCTCTCATTCAATTCTGATCAAAATCACAGGTGGTTCAAGCGCTCCTTCTTCTCGTTTGTCAATAACCCTCCGTGCCAACGATGCAATGGTGCCACCGTCGCTCGCGGCCAGACTCCTCCTACCCCCGATGAAGTCGCTCGCGGGGCAACAAAAACGGAACTATACCAGTGTACCGGTCTTGGTTGCCAGGCTTTCGAAAGATTTCCTAGGTACGGTGAGGTCTGGACGCTGCTCGAGACCCGGAGGGGGCGGGCAGGAGAGTTCGCCAACTGTTTCAGTATGCTGTGTCGCGCTGCTGGTGCCAGAGTGCGCTGGGTGTGGAATAGTGAGGACCATGTCTGGACTGAGATCTACAGCGACCACCAACGAAGGTGGATCCATGTCGACCCTTGTGAAGAGATGTGGGATAATCCGAGAGTATACACTGAAGGTGAGCCAAATGCCCGTTTCCACTTTATGGTCGCTGCGATGCTGACTTATTCCCCCACTAGGCTGGAATCGCAGAATTGCCTACTGCATTGCTTTCTCCAATGATGGTGCGACCGACGTCACCCGACGCTATGTCCGCAATTCTCGCTATCAGCTACCCAGGACTCGTTGTCCCGAGGAGGTCCTTCTTTGGATCATGCATGAAATACGCAAGATTCGAAGAGAAAACATGGACAAGTCCGTCAGAGCACAGTTGATGCGGGAAGACGAAAGAGAGGAGAGGGAGCTCCGCAGCTATGTTGCACATTCCTTGGCTAACGACATGATCAACTCTATGCCTGGCGCTGTCAATCCCCAGCATCCTGACGAGGTCAAGCGTCCTGTCGACCCACACCAACAACCAGAGGAGGTCAGTCAGTGGACCCAGCAACACATGGATCAGCCGGGCCGTCGGTGATGTTGAGGACATCGACTCGACCGCTTGTTGGCATGTCTCCAACCTTGGTTATCATATTCCTCCTTTCTGCTTTCCACGATTACGCTGTTACGTCCGGCCTGATGATACCTCGCCACTATTCGCTAAGGAATGTTTCTTTTTGTACTCAGCATGCACTGTACAGGCGCTTTGTGTGGGGTCCGGTTCACGCTGCATTTACTGGCGGGCAAAGCAAAATCAAGCCTTTGGGACCGGGTATCCGGCGAAATCAGGATATTCGAATTTTGTGCATTTACGCGTGGTGTGCACTGTGGTTGCATCTACATATATTACATACTACTGGGTCGGCAGAAGGCTGCTGCTACGACAAAAGGATCAACGGCGTTATGTTGTCACGAGCGAGAGGCCCTCTGAGATATCATCTACGCATCTTGTGGGATTCACGTTACCAAATGTTGGACAGGTACTGGCATCTGTGGACGAACAGTCCAGCAGGAAGAACGAAGTACAGAGGAGATACCCAGCAAGGAAAGAAGAATATACCACTTTCCTGAACCGTTAAATGACAGGATCTGCTCGTAACCCCCCAACTCTCTCCTACCTTCCCACAGTGGTGTACGTACGCAGTCCGGTCTTTGGACGAATGGCCGCCGTAGACTGGTACAAAGTCGTCGTAATCTTATCTCGTATGGGCTGAGGAGCTCCACCAGGCTGCACACGCGGTTCTGTACGTTGCGTTTGCCTTTCGGCAGATGGATCAAAGAGGCATGTACATACCATTGCTGCTCTAAGGCGCTCTCCGATGGCGATGGACTACTCGTCCTCCTGGATTCTACACCCGTCACACAGGGTTGGTCGCTCTCTCGCCAGACCACGTAGTGCTTAGACAGGGAACACCACTCGCCAGATCACCAAGAGAGATGATGGACTGCCCACAGATGACTACCTACATGTAGAGGACTATTCACATTAAGCCTAGCCATTGTTCTTCCAACAGACGCCTGCATGGCTGCATGGCTGCATGGCTGCATGGCTGCATGGCTGCATGGCTGCATGGCTGCATGGCTGCATGGCTGCATGGCTGCATGGCTGCATGGCTGCATGGCTGCATGGCTGCATGGCTGCATGGCTGCATGGCTGCATGGCTGCATGGCTGCATGGCTGCATGGCTGCATGGCTGCATGGCTGCGTGACAAGTGGTGGGCTTCAATAGTCCATGCCATGCCACCCACCCACCATCCAACCAACCAACCCACTCAGTTCAATCACTCGCTCGTCCACGACAGGTCCCAGCATCTACGTGGGCTTTCTAGACATCCCACTCTTGGCCGCCGTCGAAGCGGGGGACTTGGTCGATATCGTAGATTGGGCGCTCGACGATGATGACTTCGATGTTTGTGTCCGTGTTTGCATTTGCGCTTGCGCTTGCCTCTGCGTTCGTCTTGCCCTCGTCTCTGCCGACCTCAGTGGTGAGCGCGGCAGAATCGGCTGCGGGAGTTGAGATAGAGCGCAAGGGAGAAAGAGTAGTAGGAGGGACCGTGGATGGTCCGGGACCTATGACTGAAATGCCGAGAATGGAATGATACTCAAAGGTATTCCAGTGGAGCCAGGGGCGTGGTGTCTTCTTCTTCAGTGCTGTCACGGTGGAAGTCGTCTGCTCGGAAGGATCGGATACGGTGGTACCATTCCGATGCTGAAGCTGAGGCTGATGCTCATGCTCATGTTCACGGTCAGCGCGTCGCATGAGTGCAAGAGCGTTGTCTAGCTCCATATAATCGTCTTCACTCTTGTCTTCGCCCCTTTCCGCGAGGTGACTGTCTTCCGCATCAAGATCAATCATCTCCGAATCCTCGCCCGCAGCATTCCTGAACTTGCGCACGAATCTGCCCACGCCGGTCTCGCGCTCTTGTGGCCGGATTTCATCCCCCGCCCCGGTATTTCGTTTCCTCTTCCTGCTCTGTTCGTGGTCTTGCTGTGCTGCGGTACGCGATTTCGGTGCATCCCGAGAGTACGTTGTGGGCCCGTTGCCTTTGGAGCCGTTTATCACCGGCTCGAGCACATCGTATCGCCCGAGACGGCCGATCTTCTCGGCTGCACCATCAAGGACGCGGCTTGACGCGTCCTTGCCCTTCTTGTGACTCTTTTCGTGGCCTTCGCGCTCGTGCTGCGGGAAGTCCTTCGATACATCCAACATGACGACCCAGCTACTCCCGTACAGCCATAGCCGTGCGCCCTTGTTGTGCACGTCTCCACAATCCCAAAAGCAACTGATTACTCGGTCTTTGATTCTTGTAAAGTCATAGGGTAGGAACTGGGATGGGTTGCGCCGCGACCAATCGGAGAGGGTTGAGGACAGCACGTCAAATTCCGTGATCTGATGCGTGGCCGTGACGGCGAAGAGCTTTGCCGCGGCTGGGGAGGGAAGTTCCTGTGCGACGGGGTGCGGATTGTGCCGTGTGGCGTGGAGACCAAGGTTATCGTGCGTGGAAGGTGTTAGGACAATAGGAGAGGGCCGGAAGGTCAATGCCAGAACCGCGGAATCGAGCTTTGGAAGAGACGAGCCGGAGGGATTGCGGATCCATCTCTGGGCATGGATAACCGGAGAGGAAGAGTCGTCGTCCTGGTCCGTCGATGTCGTGGAGGATGAGGAGCCCGAGGATGACGATTCCGAAGAGCGATCCGATCCTGTCGAGTCGATGAAACTGAGATCCTCGTGCCCTTCAAGGATCCAGACTTCGATTGCCCCGGACAAGTCTCCTACCGCGAGCACGCGACTGTCACTTGAAAAGGCGGTTTGAGTGATTGTCCGGCTGTACGTGCCTAGGAGTGAAGAAGACAGGGGCCGGGATTGACGGTAGAGCTTGACGACTTTCTCGTGGAGGGTGGGGCGTTCCTTGGGATCTGATGGCGCCGTGACCTTGACGAGAGACACGGCGTTGTCTTTTCGGATGGTGAACAGCCATTTTCCGTCGGGTGAAAACCCAACTTGTCTCGCGCCTAGACGAGCAATCGTGGGCGGGAGGTCGATTTGTCTGGTGCGGAGTCCGGGGTTTCCCGACATATGGGTCTTTCGCAGCTGGAACAGCTTGACACTGTTGATGGTCGCGGCCACGATCAACTGGCCATCCTCAGATATCTGCGCGTTTTGAATACTTTCCTCGCCTTGCAAGGTCAGTCTGGCCACAGTCTCATAACGTGGGCCCGCGGCATCTTCTGGGCTGTCATCGTTTGGTGAATTTTGATACTTTGGCAAATGATAAATCATGATTTCGCGATCCCACCAGGATATGAACAGCCTGGAGGCCCTTGATGCGGAGACCTGGGGTCTCTGTGGAAGATGCGGGAGTGCACGGTGGTATTCGGTCTGTGAGTGACGGATGGGGACGACGACAGGCCGCGTGTCCATCCCTCCGGACACCAAAATGCTCAAGTCCTTGCTCTCGAAGCTGGCGGCGCATTTGACGTCGTGCTGGTGGTAGCGCTTGTGCGCAACTTCGGCCCATCTTGTCCTTTGCGTGCCTGAGTGAATGGGAACTTGCTTGTAGGTTACCGTTCTCCGGTCCACGCCGACAGAGAATATAGTATCTCCAGAGGCACTGAAGGCAATGTCGAGGATATCGGCTCCGTGGCTGCTCAACCGCTGAACGAGGGAGTAGTTTTTGGAATCCCAAATCTTCAGTTCGCCTGAGGAATCGCCGGAGACAATCGTGCCATCAGGCAGACACTTGACGCTCCATACCACTGAGTTGCTGCTTCCTTCGGCCGGTTTGCCCAAGCTCATATTCCGGATAATTCTTCTGCTGGCGACATCGATGACCCGGATTGTGCTGTCTTCATAGCCAGCAACCAGAGTGTCGCGACCTCGCCAAGCCAGACTGAGAACTTTGGGCTTTTTGACCGGCGGTTGCGCTAGGACTCGACCATATCGTAGGTCGCCATCTTCAGTCGAAAAGAGAACTATCGTGCCATCTGAGCATCCTGCCGCAAGCAATTGCGATCCTGCGCCGGGGAGTAGCGTATCCGGTACTTTGTTGGCTTTGATCTGCGGCTGTGGTGCAAAACACCAGATATCCCCGAAATTTCCTTCCGCCTTCCTCTTCGGCATGCCCGTGCACAAATCCCATTCGGTGATTGCGGTCGAGCCGCCCGTGCTGAACAGCCGTAGCGGTCCTCTCGAGTACTTCTGTCCATTGACGCCCTCATCGTCATCGACGAGCAGGTCCCGCGTCCATGCAAGCTGCTCTATCGTAGTGTTTTTGCTTCCCTTGAGAATTGTTTCTTGTACCCAGAGCCCTTTCGATGGGTTCCATATTTCGATGTCGCCGTTGTTGCGGCCGAGTGCGAGGCGGAGGTCGGACGGTGTCTTAAGTTTTGGGTCCGAACGGTGCGAGAATGCGAGAGCATTGATGGGCTGTGGAGGATATTGGACAAAGCGGCACCTGTGAATGTCCATGTTGATATGCTAGCAGCACTGTTGATATCGAGGTGGGCTCATTGCCCTTGTTTTGGGCAGTGGAAGGCGTCGACAAGTGTCTGCTGCGCTCACTCGCAGGAAAAAATGTTGCTCTGAGCAGTAACACAGCGTTCGGAGCTTATCGATAAGCTTAAATTGAATATTTTACTCCGCACTCTCTGCAACGCTACTGGTGCATGCACGCTGAGTCTCTGCACCAGCGAAAACTGCTTCACCAACTTAAAGGCTGCCATGATCTGCTGTGCCTGGCAATTCGGAGGAAGATACTAGGGGGTGAAGGATAGTGCTGGGCGAAGTGTATAGAAGCCAGCACGGTGTGCTCCTGCGCAGAGACTCAGGCATTGGTCCGGCAAGTAGTACGAGTGGGCTGTGACACTCTCGACAGTACTCCGTATGGATGCTCTCAGAGTCTGTGTGCATGACCGCGTATCACTCGTTTAGACATCCGCAAACAAACGGAATGCCCCGAAGACTTCCGGCCACAGCGGCCATGCCGGCCTGGTCCAAGGTCCGCGCCCGGGGACTCAAGCCCACAGGGCTGATCTTGATGTCGCTTCCGGGCCATTCAGGCTTGACCTCGAACATGATCCACAGTCATCATTTGCTAAGTTTCCTCACCTTCCCTTAGTCATTCTCTGCAGCATTTTCCACCGCTGAGCTAGCCTGACTCTTTGCGAGCTTGTGGGCTTGTCATGGACTTAAGCGCATTGGACTGCAGGATCATTTAATCGCCAAGTGGCAGACGCCTCGAGACGGCGTGCAGTCAACGGGCGGGTGGGTGAAGCGGAACGTCCAACCTCTGACAACACACAAGCTGCGCTTTGCATCAGGCAATGGTCTCGGGCAGCAGAATTACTGCAGACCATTCCGAGCCTTGCTGAGATCTGTTTCGTGACTCCAGGACCAGGGCCGATGCATTCTACGTCGACGGACTATTGACGCACCATTGATGCACATGCTATGGTCTGCCAGCTACCAACAGAAGCCTCAGTAAAAAATCCATACAACCGAGGGTTAAGGTTTGGCTCTGTTTGTCAGCCGACTCTGACGATTGAACAACGCTCGGACCCCTGCTCTTCGCGTCTTCTGTTGGAAATTCTGTTTCGGAATCTGGCGCCAAGAAGCGTGATTGTGTGACGCCCGGCCTCTGAAACCCTTGAGGCACAACGACATTCGTAGGAGGATGACAGCCTGGAGGCAGCATTTCATGTGATGAACGCCTTGGCGCGCACTAGCTGCAATGCCGACCTTGATCAACTACAATCAGTCCACATTCAAGAACCAACCGAAGCCCAACAAACGCCGGCTACAGGAACTGCAACACTCAGCCGCAAGAGCGCATGCGGCAAGAGTAGCGTACTGGCGGAAGAAGGGCGTCACGGTGGCCGAGCCGAAAAGTCCTGAACAAAGGCAGATCCAGGACGACGGCCACTCGAATGCGTCGACCGAATCTGCCATCCAGGTGAAGCAGGAGCCGGACAGAGTTGGTGAACCGTCGTCGTCGTCGTCGTCGCATTGCAGCAGCCGCGCATCTGAAGAGGCGAAACCGGCCACTGCAGCCCCCTCCGCCTTAGCTGTCAGTCCTGGACATCCTTATACGACTAGAACAGTGTCTGGTTCGACTCTGACGACGTCCTACCCGGCTTCAACCCTAACTACATATATATGGCAGCCGGACTCGGAAACTACCCCATCGGAGGAAGGGCAAGCTCTCGAACGCTGGGGGAAGTCAGTCGTCTTGCCTAAGCTAACTCGACCTCCTATATCCAATCTATTCGACCCTTTCAATACCATCCCGATTGCTCAAGATGCGGAGGTTGTGACAGCCATGGATCACTGTATCAACCCGTCCATCCGCTCTTGAACTCTCTACTAATTATCTACAGATATCAACAACTGGGCTCCTTCACAGAGGCCTGGTCTTAGGTATCAGACGAAAGATAACCCACTTATCAGAGATGCTTTCCCGGCCGCCCTCCAAAATGTGGAGCTTTTCGAGGCCACTGTGGCCCTCTGTCTGAGCTTCAAAGCGGCTGGTCAAAACTTTCAAACCCGCATGTGCAATTGGTCACTCTACCACAAAGGCCAGGCCCTCTCCGGGATTCGAAACAAACTATATTCGGGCTGGGTGGACGAGGCAGTCATACTGGCAACGGTGTTTCTGATGATCATTGATGTAAGACTTGGTCAGAAAGACTTCCCCGGCCCTGCTGACAGGTCTAGAATGTTTTCCTGGACATTCAGGCTTACGAAACTCATCTGCACGGACTTCGGAAGATGGCCAAAGCGTTCAAGGCTGCAAGCAGTAAAGAGCTGTTCGGGGGTTCTCTTCTGTCGTTCATAGCATGGTATGTGGTCAAGCGCTGAGCGAGCCCTTCTAAATGCTGATACGGATACAAAGGGCGGAATCCAATGCATTACTGCTGTTCGGCGATCGTATTGCCTTGCACAAAACCACCACGGACGGTGGTTGTTTAGAGTACCCGAGGCAGCAGTTTCCGAGCACGCTGACAATCATAATCGGTACTCTGACACCCGGTTTCCAGTCGCTGGCATCGGATGGTCACCTCTCAGTTGAAGTCCTCTCCAACCTCGCAAAAACAGTTCATTGGACTCGCTGCATTGACCCAGAACCGGGCAAAAGCCCGAGCGGGACTGACCAAGCGTTTCTGACGAACTTCGATCCTCGGGCGAACAGCGCCGACCTGATGAGATTATGCCGAGTTTCTAGCGAGGAGCATACGGTGGAAAGAGCAATCTGCAAGGCTGTCTACATATACTATGCCAATCTGTTGGGATGGACGTGTCGATGTTCCGGTTACCGGCGGGTGGTCGAAGAGTTGGCGAACGCGCTGCGCTTGTGGGATTTTCAAGAGATGTGGGACAGAGACCTGTGGAAGTGGCTGGCCCTTGTCACCGCCAATGCGGCCCGACGTGGGAAGCTGCAGAATTTGCAGACGGAAGTGATGACAGGCTTGTTTGCCCTAGGCGGCTCGGGGCAGGACTGGAAGTCCGTGCAAGAGGCAACCAAAAAGTTCTTGTTCCACAGCAAGCTGGGTCGCGAATGGGAAATGTGCTGGGATATGGCGCATGCACCGACCGCATGATGTTAGCAAACGACTATTAGCGGAAGACCAGTCACCCCCACCCCATGGCAGAGACGAGGCCTTGGGGACGCTTCCTACTTGTAGTGTGCTGGAGCGCCAGGTGGACCGGCTGATCGAACATCATCTCCATCACACCTAGATAACTGTGCAACTGGCCTGTCTAGACCACGTCTTCGTTCAGGATCCTGTACTGTACAGTCCCAGGTACGGGAAGGCTGTGCTCTGCTGGGCGCTCGTTGTATCATCGGGCAACGGGGCCAGACCCATCCGGGCAGCGCGCGTTGCCGCTTTTGGCGCATCGCATTTGGCGGTTCGGCAATCCGCATTTAGAGTCCGGAAGTCTCCCTCCTTCTCTCTCTTTCATATCAACCCGTTTCTCCCCCTTCCACTTCTGCGCAGACGATGATTTCTATTATACCAGCTGTGGTAAGGCATTATCGAGTCTCCCCTCAACAATCTCCACGACAACAGGGACACCAGCAAGATGAGCGAAATTGAGACAACTCCGTAAGGCCGACCGGCTCAATCAAGGGTCGAAGTGCATACCTGACCAACCTCCACAGGACCGATGGAAAAGTCGTCAAGCGAGCATGTACGGAATGTCGGCAACAGAAGGTACGTCGTGGCAGATAACGGCGTCGTTGCGATAGTAATTGCTCGCCCACAGGCAAAATGCGATGCATACTTGGACCCCGACAAGCCCTGCTCGAGATGTCGGAAGATGCACAGAGAGTGTATCATCTCCGAACCATTCAAAAGAGAACACAAGCGCAAGTACGTATCCTGGTCTTCATCCGATGTCGCCAGGCACGCATACTCACCGACGCCTGGTTACAGGCGAATTTCCGAGCTTGAGCAACAGACGGACGAGCTCCAAGAACGTCTCCGGGCCTCGAGTCATGCGGAATCTGCCACGTTGCCTGGGTCATCCTGGGCTGCTGTCAATGACTTGCCGCCCACCACCGCCGACACCGACAGCCGTCTAGCGTCGGTTGCGCCTTTCTTTAGACAAGATGCGATTGCGCCCGTATCGTTTCGATCCTTCTCCCGAACGGCAGTGGAATCACTACAGACCCCAGAGAGCTTGCCCCACGATTTCCAGTCTTCAGGTGCCTTGTCGCGAACTATAGACGGCCAGTCCGTCGATTCGAAAGACATTGACGCCATGTTTCAGCTGTGAGTCTTTAGAGGCCTTCATACGGGCAATGGCTGAGCCTGTACAGTTATTTTCGGGACTATGCAGTCCTCTTACCCATCCTCGATCCGTCTATCACACCCAACGGATACTATAAGCTCTCTCCTTTTCTCTTCTGGGCGGTGATCGGAGCCTCATGTCGGACATACTCGAAAAACCCTACGCTACTGTCTGTCTTGCCGATCAAGATTCAGACCATGGCTCTAATGTCATTAAATACCCCTCAAGTCACGTTGCCCATTGTGCAAGCATTGTTGCTGCTCCTTCATTGGCCGTTTCCAAAGTCAAATCATGGACACGACTTGACATTTCCGCTCTCTGCAGCTGTCCTACATATGGCAATGCAAATCGGACTACACCTACCTGTTGCGAGCCAAGAGTTCAGTAAGAACCGGGTTAGACTCACCGAAGAGGAACTCAGGATTCGTGCTGAGACGTGGGGATATTGCACACTTATCTACCAGCGGTAGGCGATGGAGCCGTTCGTTGAACACGGCAGTGGCTAATTCCTTTTTCCCAGATTTTGCTGGTACAAGGGCAATCCGGCGACTCCGATGTTGGACGTCCCGCACGACCTGGAGCAACGACGAGAGCTATTCCAGAGAATATCTCCAAAGTTGAAGTTCGAACTAAAATTGCAAGATGTAGTCACCAGATGCTGCATAGCGGTAGCCCAGAACGGCCTTCGCAACATGACCGCCGACCAAGAGAGATCTCTCGATACACTGCTAAATGTCTTCCAGGCCCAGATCGCCAGCGTCGGACTTGAATGCGCCTCGGAGCTCCATCACCTTTACGTACAAGTGGCCACCCTGGTCGTTCAAGCGTTCAATTTATGGAAGACGCCGGCGGCGCAAGACCCTACAACTCTGTACGACCTCTGTGTGTCATGTTGCCGCGTTATCGAATCCTTTGAGGCTCTAGACAAGTCCGGACATATCTGCCTGTCGGCATCAGGGATTTACTTCATATACAGTGTGATGGTGCCCAGCCATATTCTTCTGCGGCTGCTCAAGACATCCTTCAGCCGATACATTGACGCTGAACGAGCCAGATCTGCCCTCTTTTTGGGAATCAGCCTCCACAAGAAGATGAGCGTGCAGAACGATGATGTCCCGGCACGCAATGGTGTGGCTCTCACGCAACTCTGGAATAGTGCACATGTTTTCAAAAGACAGAATGGAAGTGAAGCGGTCGCCCTGCGCATTCGCAGTCGATTGACGGGCAGCATTGTCCTCGACGGCGTTGTCTGGTGGCGGGAAGAGTTTGGAGGATTCATGGGTGTCTATCCGCCGCCATTATGTGACAATCGAAACGGTATGGCCCACCGTCCTTCGCCACCCAGGAGTGCTTTGCTGACAGCCAGGACAGAGGAAGCTCTTCGAAGCGATTCGGCTGGTGGATCCAATGACGCCGCTGTTACCGAGACTGCGATGACTCCGGCAATAAAGCCTGACTATTCGACATTCATGGACGATCCTATGTTGACGGAATTTGGCTGGCCTGTTTCCGACGACATCTTTTCATCAATATGGACCGATGGCAATGTACCCACGATATGATCACGATTGGCGGGCTTACGATGGCGGCATCTCCCGGATCTTTACTACTTACGTCTCTGTAATGTCCAGAGAGGTTCCATGCGCCGTCGCCGCAAAACTAATGCAGTCACAGCACTCTACGGGGCTCGCTCCTCCATTACGCGTCGGGCAGAAAGCTGCAAAAGGGAAGCCCGGTACCGGTCTCGCTTAGTTGCTTCCCGATATTGAGCTGCCCAATCATGAACGGAACCGAGGCCGATGACTCTCCAAAGCCGGTGCCATGATGTCCGGTCCGGGAATTCCAACAAATGATTGGACCATGAGCAGCCCCTGGGAAGACAAATAGCGGACAATACAGCCGGCTGGCCGCCTCCGTTGCATTACGTGCTTCATAAATTCCTAGCTTTCGATTCACGCGACAGTCTACCTCGACCTTTCACCAACTCCACCCATCGAGGCAAGATCTTCGAGCAACGGAGTAATATTGGGTTGACCGATGTCTTAGGCATGAGGCCGCTGCTTCATAGCATCTGTATATATAGCCGAGCTGAAACAGTCATTCTTATCTCGGTTTCAAGACATCAACCTGCCAAAATCAATACGCAGCTATACACGAGACCCTCCATACATCTACGAAGTCCAGTGATCACAGAGTCGATACCAATAGCAGGATGAGCATCCTCCGCTACACCGAGTACTTCCTCGCACGCCTCCTTCTCAACTTCAAAGGCAAGGATGCGAAACTCTACACACGTGACCGATTGTTCTCCAGCATCCCCAAGAACGTCAACGTCACCTCGCCCACGCTTGGTTCTTCGCCAGCTCACCTATCGATAGAGCACTCGCAATTCGGCTCGTCACGGTTTCCCGACTTAACGTGGTCGATAGATCCTAACGTGCCCGGAATAAAGACCAGAGATGTGAAGGAATGGTTTCTGATCGTCGAAGACCCAGACGCACCCCTACCGATCGTGCCGAACCACGGGATGTACTACGCCATCCCTGCGACCAAAATATCCGTGGGCTCTGAGGACTTCCAGCTCGACTCCGCGGAGACCACATCTCCCTCAGACGGACCCGAGGCAAAACACCTCAAAGGTGGTTTCCGCTTAGGCAAAAATCTCCGCGGAACTCTGTACTCGGGACCGCGGCCGCCAGTAGGGCATGGAGAGCATAGGTATTTCTTCCAGGTTGTGGCTCTGAAAGAACAGCTGGACGTCAAGAAGATGAAGCCTGTGGCAACGAGGGACGAAGTACTCAGGGAAATGCAGGGAAAGATCTGTGGGTGGGGAGAGTGGATTGGAATCTATGAGAATAAGTGGTAATGGGGTTTTTCGAGGACCTACTAGTGGTGGAAGAAGTGAATGATACTGTGATGGGAGAAAGGATGGAACACTGGAGCAAGACCCGAAATGCTCAACATATTGCCGCGAATGTGAGTAACAAGCGACGGCGGCAATGTGGATAGAAGGCCCGCGGGAGTGGCTAAATGATTCGCGGCAGACAGAGTGAATTCCTCTTGCATGTCATCTGTGCGCGAGGGAACGTAGCGGTAGCATGTGATACCTACAGGCTAGTCCTGGTCATTTCATAGCCGAGAAAGTTCCATGGCTTCCATGCATATCTTGGTCAGCCGAATCCCCAGAGGCGGCGGTATCTGATAACGGGGTGAGATAATGCCTCAAAAGTACATGTCACGGACATGTCCAACATGGAAGCTGGTAGTAAGTCATGAGACGGCCATAAGAGCTTCCCCTTCGAAGGAAGTCATCGTGGTGAACTGTGTGTGCCTTGCTACTGTAGGCTGACGGCCGGAGATGGAAGTGCACGAGGGTTAGCGATAGGGAAAGAGAAGGAACAGACGAGGACATCGCCTGCACCTGGGATGAGGGATAAAATCGCCCCCAAGCCGCTGAACTCCTGTTGTGCGTCACGTGCAGTGGGTCAAGCAACCATTATAAGTTACGTAGCGGTTATCGCCTTTCGTTGGGCACCCGGCCGTTCAAAGAGCCACGCCTAACTCCAGAGTTTAGGGACCGAGGGGCACCGAGAGCACCAACACAACCAACCCCCTCCGGCTGACCAGCCTCAACGCCAATTCACTTTTAGCAGCAGATCAGCACCACAACCACAAACGCGCGGGGAGGTCAAAAATAACAAAACTTCACTCACCATCCATCTTCTAGCTTCAGCCCCTTCAGCCCTCACCTCCCCTCCTTGAACTATCCTTAGCCTCTACCTGTAGACCGCCCGACAACACTGCTGCTCGTTCGCGGCTGTCCCTCCGCCGACCTGCCTGCAAGACCGCCGAAGCCTACGCGCAAGATTCTTCGTCGTCGCGCAGGCACGACCTCGCACCGAGCGTGCCTATCGGTAGGTTGCCCCGATCTCTTCCTGTGTGGAAAGAATCTCGCTCGCAGACGCACGTACCCCGACGCATCAGCCCTGCCACCACCTGCAAAAGTTGGTCACGTAAGAGGCCAGCAGGATCACTCATCCTTGTTCATGGCCCAGTCTTAGCTCTCGCATCATCATAATAGATGAACTTCCACTTTCTGTTTGCGAATGGCAACAGCTCCTGGGCCCGTGTGCCGGACGTGTTGCATGCCCGTCCACAAATACACCATGACTCGGTTTTCCAGAAGCCTCGATCCCTCGCATCCAGATTCGCCGTCCCCTATATCCGTTTCATCCGCCGTGTCGAAATCCACATCGTACATTCCTGAACCCTTGCTTACTTAAACAGCAGCAGCAAAACTCGCATCCAACCATTTCCGGTGTCCGATTTGACGTCGCTCACTAGCCGGGTCATCCGTTCCCGTCCCTGACGACTACAAGTTTCAGCTGTGCTCCAGCCTCACCCAATTTCAACGACATCATCTTGCTCCGGCTCACAGTGCGCTCACGAACATACCCTCAAAAACCATGGAAAAGGCCTATCCTTGCGTCCGTCTTTGAACATCCTTTGCACCGACCGCTCTTGAGCGTTCACAATGCGCCCCGCCAATTTGCTGAAACGGGCGCACAGCCACAACAAGCAGACACTCTCTAATCTGCTTCACTCGAGAGGCACCTCGCCACATCCCCAGCCTGACACCATCTCCGGCCACAAGCTGATCGAGGAAGAGACCAATCCAAATTATAAACCGGAGCACTGGTACCCCGCAAGAATTGGCGAGGTCCTAAACCATCGCTATGAGATTCTTGTCAAACTAGGTTATGGCATGACGGCGACTGTCTGGTTGGCCAAAGATCTACATGCGTAAGTGCCCGGCGGGGTTCAGGTTGGGCGTATTCGACTAATTCGCTTTACAGTGACAGCCAGTCCGGAAACAGGAAATATGTCACGATCAAAATCAACGTCAACTCTCTGGGTGAGGACTTTCAAAAGGGCAGACGCGCGATTGCAGAAAAGCTTTTCTCGGCAAATCCTCAGCATCCTGGATATGCGCACGTCCGATTCATGCTCGATACTTTCCGAGTCAGTGGTAAATATGGCGATCATCTGTGTATCGTCTATGACGTCCTCCGCGAACCCATCGACTTGTGCATGAGGAAATTCCCGGGAAGTCGATTCAGCTGTGGCAAACTCCGTGTCCTGCTACCTGCTCTCCTTCAAGGACTCGACTACATGCACTCCGAATGCCACGTAGTACATACCGATCTCAAGCCCGACAATATCATGATGGGTCTGGGCGACCCCCACATCCTCGACAACTTTGTACAACACGAACATGACCACCCATCACCGCGAAAAGCACCAGACAGCCATGGACGTATCATTTATACCTCATGCAGTGACTTCGGCGAGTCGCCGACAGAGGCGGTCATTGCCTCCGCCAAGATTACAGACATCGGTCTTGCAGCTTGGGGAGACGAGAAGAACACTAAGCCCATTCAGTCGAACGTCTTCATGGCACCCGAGGTAATTTTACAGGCGGGGTGGTCTTATCCGGCGGACATATGGAATCTGGGGGTGATGCTGTGGGACTTGGTCGAAAACATCGGATTGTTCGACTCAATAAGCACAGAGCCGGATCACTATCGCCCGGAGCAGCACTTGGGCCTAATGATTGCCTTGTTGGGTCCTCCACCGAAAGAGTTCCTGGCCCGATGTGCAAAGGCCAGGTGGTACTTCGATGCTGATGGCCAATTCAAATACCCCAAATATGTGGCCGAGGATTGCAAGTTTGAACATTCCATTCACCGGATGAATGCGGAGGAGAAGGAGCTGTTCATCGATCTCGCAAAGAAGATGTTGACCTGGGTTCCGGAAGAACGATGGACTGCGAAACAGTTGCTCGAGCACCCCTTTCTCACGAAAGAACGTGAATGTTTCTGGGACACACCAAGCCTCAGTAGGGCCTCGACAGCTTCGGTGGGCTCCTTGATACCGTCGCGTGCAGCGACACCCGGACTGCCGCCAACATCCGCACCGAATGGTTCAGTGAATCATTCAAGCCTGCCAGTAAGACTTCTCGAGCTGGTACCTTCGCTCGCGTCGACAGAGACGACAGAGCCGAGACTCCAGAGACAGTCAACAAACAGCTCTCTGAAGGTACCGGGGAATGAGGAGAAGTCTGCCTCCAACTCGACTTTACCGCTAAAGCCCAAGATGGAGACCCTGGCAGAGTGCAAGGGCGAGGCCAATGCGGAAGCGTCCACCAAAAAGCGCATGTCGGTCAACAAGTCTAACGAATCGTCCCAGGCCATGATCGATGCCATTCTCAACCGAGGAAAGGCTAACACCCCCAAGGCGGAGACGAAGTAAAGCATAGTGTTTTGACGGTTACCCCTGTACCTCGGCCATGATCACGGCTGGGGGACCACTTAGTGCTTGAGAATGGGTATTGCCCACAATACCATGATTGTCTTACGCTCCTGGGGCGCATTACCCCAACGGTCGAGAGTAATGAAGCGGCTCTGATAACCGAGGTCGTATCTGCAGGCGAGACGGATGGGGCTTTCGGAGCTGGGTTGCTATCCGAATTCGAGCGCGCCTTTCCCAACCTTCTGTTGAATCCATTCTTCACCATAGCTATACAGTACTAGCTTAATTGATACCCCGAACTTTCGGTTCTGATGTCCTGTCTCTGGGCGGCCAAGTTCCTGTCCTAAATCGGTCGAGTGGATTGCTGCGAAAGAATCCTTTCAGATAATAACGGCCCAATTCTGAGAACGACTGTGCCTTAGTCAGTTGTCAAAGGGTCTTACCAATCTCAAGGTGCATCGTTTCCTCACAAAGGTAACAGACGATTTGTCCACTTTAGTTCTGGGGGACTGGTGCAGTTGTGCCTAATGAGCGTGACTGGACGAGTCTGAGTCTCCGCATCTCCCGCAGTAGAGGAGAGCGACCGCCCAGATCCTTCAGCCGCCCGACTTCTGACACTGTGACTCCCTGTAAGCCCGATTTCTGTGTTCAGACTTGAGGCCTGTGCCCTGAGCCGTGCATGGCAGATCCAAGTTTGTGATGTGGCTTTGCAAGTGCGATCTGAGGTCGGTTTGGCGAGCTAGGTACTGCCCTATGTACCCCGCCTCAGCGTTAGCATATTATATATGCGAAGTACATACTTAATTAGCCCTCTGGGTTCCCAGGTCCAAGTCCATATTGTCATCCAAGACGCCATACAAGACCATTTCGAACGCTAAGAAATGGAAAGCCGTAGCTACTGCACGACAGTCAGGTACAGAGCACCCTTGAATCCGTCAAATCCGGAATCACGCAGTGTGGTCGAATAGACAACGATGACAGGGTCAAGGCGCAGTGTCTAATGTGCTTTGGGTAGAAATCGGTTTGATTGGCCAAGGTTGGAGCTTTCCATTCATCTGCTCGATCAACCAGCTGCAACGTCGACTTCCCTTGTTCAATCCCATCACTACTGACCTTCACTCTCCAATTCTCATGAATGCGCCTCACGCTTGCAAGCTGTGTCGCCGGTCCATCGTCATGTTTGGAGTTGTCCTTCAGCTTCTGGGAAATCCCAATCTGCCTTTGCAGCTGCCTTTAGACCTGCTGCGCCATGCTCCTGTCGAAACTTGATGCTGTGCGCCGGCAGAAGTCCCTCGAACGGCACCCTTCGGAACGCCTTGACTACCTTGACCATGCCCCGTTGTCGAAGCCTTCGTCGAGCCACTGGGTGCGCAGGACGTATGCCGCTGAAATGGAGGGACGCCTACATCGTCGCCCTTTGAGGTGCGCCTGAGCTTTCAACCGGTCACGGCGTGCAAGAGAAGGCAACCTGGACATCATTTGACTGGGCCTTTGGCTGCGCTTGGTGGAGTATCAGACGGCTGTGCAGCTCGTAAAAATTCCTACGAAGTACACACACGCGCGGGACGAGGCAGCCTTGGGGCGCGAACCGTGAGAAGGCAAACTCGATCCTCACCTTGTTCTTAATGTTTCACTGTCAGGCTCGTCAGCCAATCTTGAAGAAACTCCCACAAGTTCGCTTGGTGAGAAAGTCGCCAGGTTCTGGACAAGACATTGAAAATTCCTGACAAACGTCACAGGCTTCATCCAACTACGGAATCTTACGCTCAACGCAAACACGATTGGCCTCATACCAGTTCGATTGCAGTTGACGATTTTCACAATGGCTCCGTCAAATCCGCTACTTGCATCATCTCCCCTTTCAAAGGCAAGAAAACAACGCCATTGCCTACGAAAGGCGGTTTCTTGTCACGGTGGATCCACGAACAATTCCGTTGACAGGTCTGCACGATCTGACTTCTACCCTCCAAGCTTGCGCCACCTAGCTTCCCTGATGGGCTTTTTTCCCACAGGCAAACTGCGGATTTGATCATTATTCCACGCATCGCATTGGACGGAGGATCATAGATCGGCGAAATGGGCCTCTGGATTCGCTGCTCGCAGGTATTCGCACTGCGCCTTATGGCAGCTTGCAACATAGCGGAATGAAAATGTCGCACACGCTGCGCAATGTGGTATGGGAGCGGCAACCCATAAATTCGACGGCTTCTCTGCCTGAAAAAAAGAACTCCTTTTGGTTTCTTGTATCCCTTCAAAGCCAGAGAACAACAAGAGCCAGAGCCAGAGTCAGGAAACTCCAGAGCGATAGACCTAGGAGGCTAGCTTCAGCACACAGATCATTTGTCCCGATATCCAACCATGTGGTGAGTTCAGGCTTGTTCACCGGTCGCTCGAAGGTCATTAACGCCTCAACCGCAGCTTTGCCCACACCCATCCCCTGCAAAGTTTCGCGGATGCAAACTTGGAGCTCGCACAGTTCGCACTGGGCGGCCATGATGAACTACGCAACGACAACCACGACCATGACGTTGACAACGAGCCTCAGGGACATGGTCATGGCTCGAACGAGGTACTTTCGGACATGCCACCCGTGACGATGCCATCAGGAGCTCCTCAAACTCACGGTCCGAAATTTGAAGTCTGGTATTGCTGTCAATGTAAGGCAGGAGGGCCTTTGAAAGCTGCCAACAACACGCATTGCCCGAACTGCCATCAGAAGCGCTGCTCGAAATGCCCGAGCGAATGGCTTAGCTAATCGATTCTGCTGGGAGTACAGAATCCTCAGTCCATCCCGCGTCTTCAACATCGTGGTGGGGCTGGAAGAGAGGGGGAAGGGGGGATGGCTTTGCGTCGGCTGATCAAGATACGGTGGGCACCACAGAGGCTTCTGCCCCTTGGGTCACTGTGAAGAGTCCACCGAGAGGTATTCTGCTGTCCTTTGGAGTAGCGCAGGCGTTGTCGGGTGCAGTGGTTGATTAGTCTCAGCCTTGTTGTAATGGTGGCGTTGAGTTCAAGGCTTCCTTTCGTTATTGAGTCCCATACAACGAGTCCCGTCTCGGAATGACATTCATTCGTTCTTGTTTCTGCTTGCACGATTTTCCCACCAAGTGACTTATGCTCCGCCCAGCTTCGGGCCACCACCTAGAGTAACTTGTGTTACGCAACAAATCGTTCATCAAGCTACAGTCGTGACTTCCGGTCTAGTGTACTACTGTACAATGTGCAATGTAATGTAAGGAATCAAAAAGAGGCCAGGAGAAAGGGGTAAGGGGCCTGTGCCAAGGGGCCCGGCCATAGAGCACAGCACATATAGCATAGCCTCTCCAGCCTGGCCCTCTCGATCTCCAGCCTATGCCAGTGATGATGATGATGACGATGATGATGCTGCTGCTGCTGCTGCCTGTAAGGCGAAATGCGAGGCTGTCCGCTGAAAGGAGGATACACCGAAGGAGGGAGTTTAGTTGTGACTTTTGAGACCGGTGTGGATAGGAAAGTCTTGAGGCTGCGGCCTGAAGCAAGGCTGAAACGGCACCCCAGAGGACGTTTGAAAGTCAGCCAGCCTTTAACCGTAAAGGGGTCTAGGAAATACTCCGCAGTGCCTACAAAGCAGCTTCCTCGTGTGTCGTACGGTTGATCTCTTTGAATTCACATCACCACCGACTCGACTCAAGACGCCATGCAGTTATGTGCAGTATATCCGTACCGAGATATACTCTAAGTACTCGGTCATCTGTACGAGCTGCCTGCTGTGTTCCGAGAATTGACTATGAAGGAAATCATCTTTCTTGCGGCGTCGCTTTTGAAAGCCAAATCCAGAACTTCAGACTCGACGATCGCAACGAGCTTGATTATGTGCATGCCGATCCCCACGCATGTGCAGTAATTACTTCAAAGGTGACTCGCACGGAGAATCTTGTGGCATCACAATCATAGTCGTTGGTGTGCGAGGGCACGGTCGTGTGGAATGGATATCTGTAGTTGAGTGTCTCGTTTGGCGTATCCTATCCTATACCGACGGCAGGAGTGGAGCTGCTCCTTTGATGGAAATACCATGCACGAGTACGAGTAAGTTGTCTTAATTGTCCAGGCTGGGCTTTCACCTGCTCCTTCGCAATGCACCAGACCTTCGCTCGTCATCTTCACTGTCCGGGCCGGGCTTTCACCCGCTCCTTTGCGCTGCAGCAGACCTTCGCTCGTCTGTCCAGGCTGGACAAGACTCACTTCTCATCAATGTCCACCCTTCTCCCCCTTGACGTACAAACTATGCAGGGTCGGATTCCCCTTTGTGATGCCTAACCATTCCTTCCCCTGTAGCTTCGGCCTCCCATACGCCAGCACATCCGCGGGGATCAAATGTTCGCGCTTCGCATCCAGTAACCTCGCGATAAACACGACGGTCTGGGCGTCCAGGGCCGTGGGGCCGACGTCGTCGCCGAAGATCCACGACGCTTGCCTGCCGCCGCCACTACCTTGCCCGGCCAGAAGCTTGCCGATCTTCTCGAGATAGCGGACTGAATCGGCCTCGACGCTCTCGACGGATTGCTTGTTCGCGGCGAAATTCTGGAGCATGGCCGCGTGGCTGCGGATATGACAGGCAGGGTCAGCTGGAGTCGAGTCGTGCCATCACAGCAGCAGCAGCAGCAGCAGCACAACAATGGTTCAACGGCGGTCCCGACTCACCCGGCAAGCTTTCCCTCCAACATCTTGCGATACTTGTCGCTCGTGTCGGGTCGGTCCATGATCTCGCGCACCAAGTCCATGACGCCCTCGACCCTTCGCTCCTCGGGCTTGAATGATAGCGTGACGTACGAGATTTCATGCAGTTCCTCGAGCAGCGAGTCGATGGTCTGTCTGTACGCGTCGGGCCGGAGCGAAGGATACCGATCCATGAGGTACGAGGTGATATCCATGCTGTCGGTCAACTTGACGCCAATATCGGGCGCCAACATTGCGGGGACCTAGACCAGACGGCCAGACGGTCAGCAGAGCAGCGGAGCGAGTGCAGCCAGAGGTAGGACCAGATTCAGTCCGACACGAAAGAGGACTCAGGTACTGTACTCACCGTGCCCTTGGGATGTTTCTCCAAATAAGCTTCCGTCATCTGCTCGCCCGAGTAGATGTCGATGAACCGTTCGTCGGGATCGACCGCGTCGGCGGGTGATTTCGGCCGACCTTTGAGGCGCAGCGTGTACAGGACCATGAGCGAGCAGATGGAGAAGGGGTTGTAGTAGAGTTCATATTTGGGTTGAGCCATTATGCTGTTCGCAACGTCGTGGACAGTGTAGTGTGATGGTTACGAATACTTGTGCTGCTCGCGTACGTAGTCCAGTCAAGGGAGTCAAGACAAGTCACTCTATTCAAGACCTGAGTATGAGTGCGAGGATACAGATGGAGATGAGGACGAGGGTATCCAACTCTCGAGGCCCCCAGCACAGGATCCTGAACGTATTTATATAAAGCAGTTAGTCCGTACTTACTGTGGTAAACCCCAATCCCGACCCACCGAATGAGCAACGAGGATAACGCTTGACGTCTAACCATCAGCTAGCTAACTACTGTAGTCAGCCGTACTGTACGTGTAGGGCCGCCCTTCGTACTCGAGTCTGACGTTGTGGCGCTGCTGCCCTGCATACTGTGCCAACCACTGTAGCGGCGGGCCTCGCGCTTCGTATTGCGGGGACAAAGATTCGAGCGCGGATCGTGGAATGAGCGCTTGTGCTGACTCGAATCGATATCTTTGCGGGTGTGTCTCGCAAATGTGGGGATAAAGTGCGGCGTAGAGGACGTAGGACGCCACGCGTACAAAGTTTGGGACGTCGTGCATAGACAGGTTAGATATCAGGACATATCCTACTGTACTCTGACAGTAGGTACAGCTTGACTTTGGTCATGCACCTGCACCCCAGACCAGACCAGACCAGGGCTGATACCCCAACCCCGGTGCAGTACACAGTATGTACGTACTCCGTAGTGAGCGTACCTGCCCTACGGACAGTACAGTACATACCCTAATGCACCTCCCGCGTAGGGTCCCACGGTGGGACCGAATAGGGGGGGATGGAGCAGAAGGAGCCCGATCTAGCGGGACTAGCGGCCGTTGGGGGAGATGGAACTTCGCGACAGTGCGTACGATTCATGTATCTACCAAGTACCGGGTACCCTGTATGTACTTTGATGGTAGCTAGACCGGCTGCGCTCCGCCTCAAGTTTGACTCCTATGTACATACATAGATAGCACATACGTGCCGAGGTTCTGCCCCGTCTTGCTCCCTGAGCTCGATGACGACGAGTGCACAGTAAGCCAGTCTGCTTTCTCGCGCCCTCGCGCTTTGGTCCAGGCCGAGGCCGAGAGCACAGCACAGCACAGCGTACGGCGCAGGCTAGGTAAGTACATACTCGCTTGGAATATTACTCTCATTCACTCTCGACACTCTTCTCCGCGCGAGATGCGTACAAGTGATAGCTGGCTGACTCCGCGGCGGTCCCACATGGACGAAAACACGACACCGAGGATGCGAACTGACAGAGTGTGAAGAACTTGGCATTCCGTGCACTCCGGGGGGGATTCTCGGGGAGATATTTCCGCCGTTCGCTGACTTTGCTTTGTCTTGTCAGTTTCAGAGTCTCGTCGCCTCGTCGCTTCCCTGGCCCCAAGCCCCTAGCGTGTTTATTCTAACGTACAACCCGCGAATCCTGATACTGACACGTATGTACTACTCAAGTTAGTCCGGGAGGGTTATACCTCGATATATGGGCGCCTCGTGTCAGATCGAGGATCGAAGCACGGCGGATACGATGTATCCATTTGTTGCTGTTGCTGTGGCGCTTGCCTGGTGACAGGATAGGACACGACGGAGGAGAACGGATATGCAAGGTAATAACTACTCTCGCTCCATACAACACGCAGTACGTCGGGTAATTTGTCAGTTGGTCGGTTGGACTGTTAGTCAGGCATCTGGCATCTGGCATCAGACATCAGGCAGTCAGGCAGTCAGGCAGCTGCCTAGGCGCAGGACGAAGATCACGACCAAGATCAAGCGCTGGGAGAGTGGGAAGGATGAATATCCACAGAAATCAGTCTCGGCATCAATATCAACATCAGCATCATGAGTACAGTATCGGTTTGGGTATCGTTGATCTCGTCTTCACTCGTACCAAGTTAGAAGCAGCCAACGCGGTCACGCACATGGCCAGGGAACTGCCAGCTTGACGATCAATGGTCGAAGTATACGTACTGCCTTTTACCCTGTCGAGCGTCGAGTCATCATGAAGAGGAAGGTAAGAACAGTCGCGGCAAGTCAGGTCCAGTGCAATGAAGATGAAATTTCAAACACCAACGCTCCGGTGTTGAACTAATAAGACGGTATCCACCTACAGCGTCGCTTCGCTGTCGAAATAAAACTCTATGAACCTCCAGCGCCGTTCGGTGACTTGATACTCCCGTGCATTCTACCGTTTCTACCCTGGCTGTAACTGGCAGTCCATACTACAATACACAGCTATTATGTCTCAATCACGCGACTGGCACTGCCTCCGGTCCGGTCGGCGGCCTGCTCGCCGCCAGATTACACTGCCTAAACAGACGGACCTCGTCCTTATCAAACGCGCCAACAACACTGTGCAAGACGCCGTGGTTGTTGAAGAGCACCAGATCGCCCTCTTGCCAGTCATGCGCGTAGACAAGGCCCGGGGCGATGCCGGGTCTCTGCAATCCATGCACAACGTCCCTCACCTCGGCGAGGTCGTCGATCACACGCCCGTCGGCGAGGTGGATCTTGCGCACGACGGACGGGTGGATCTGCAGCGCGAACCGCCCCGTGACGGGATTCCGCCACACCATAGGCAGGATCTGGATGTCCGTGGCGCGGTCCACGGGCGGGAGTTCTTCCAGGGGAACCTCCCTGCCTTCCGAGACCATGCCTAGGCCGTCGGGCCGCGACTTGGCCGTCGAGATCCACACGTACGGATGGGGCGCGTACTCGATGCGCGATGTCATGGCGAAGTGCCTCTGCTCCGGCGTGAGGCGGTCGAACATGGCGTAGCCGGACACGAAGGCTGTGGTGCCGAGCGGGACGTCGAGCGTGTCGTCGCTGCTGCTGCCGTCGCCGTCATCGTAGAGAACGGTCTGCCTCCTCCCGGCGGGGACTGCCACCGCGAGCAGCGACGTCACGAGCGGGGGGTGCAGGTCCCCGTACAGCGCCGCGTCGATGTGCCAGCGGTAGAAGCGCGTGAAGTCCAGGTCCTGGGCTTCGGGGATGATGGTGCGGTGGAAGGTGCGGTGGTGCGGGTGCTTGAGCGTGATGTTGCTGAGGCCCTCGTACGAGCTGATGAAGCCGTTGCCGATCACCTGCACCTCGGGCTGATGGGGGATCGTCTTGAGATCCGGGTGCAGGATCGAGCGCTTGGCGTTGATCGTTGTGCCGTGCCCGTACGACCGTGCCTGGGGGTCGAAGCGACGCGTCAGGTCGGCCTGCGCCCGCGGCGTGCACTTGGATTGGTTCCGGATGCAGATGACGTTGTAGGTGTAGAGGGCCGTGCGGAGGGCATCGAAGTCTGCGTCGCTGAGCCGGTCTAGGTTGAGGTTGTCGACCACGGCCCCGAGATCGGGCGTGGCGGGGTTGATTGGCGAGACTGTGATTGCTGACATTGTGGTTAGTGGTGAGATAAGTTGGGGTGAGTTTGTCGTGTTCGATGTTCGGTGATGTTCGAGACTGCATCCTGGAGATATGCACGAGTCCTTCTTATATCCTCACCTGTCTCACCTTCTCAAGCTTCTGACCCGCGCATCTGCTGCTCCCACATCGACAGCCTCGCATCGTACGAGTACATTGCAGGATTTGCTGTCAGCGGGCATCTATCAGATCTATCAGCAAGGTCAAGCATTGCAGGCGAGGCCGCGAATTGTAATTGGACGGGCCTTATCGCATGACGGCCTCGCCGAGTGCCAGTGACGGTGGCTACCGAGGAGGAGGGCGAAATCCTCGCGCCTGGCCAAGGCTGTTGTACGAGGCTGTACGAGGCTGTACGAAGTTCGTGGCGGTTCCCGGCCGTCGAAGCATCAGGCAAGCATCAGGCAAGCAGCATTAACTGGGAAGGTGTTGATTCTGTATCACCCACACCCTGACCCTCTCACAGCTATATTCCTGCCTATTCTGACAATGTCTTGGACTTGCGCAATCCCAGCTTCGATGACCATTTCCGAGTGCTGCGCGAGAACATGTTGTCGCTCTTCGTCCTCTCAACGCCGATCTCCGTTGCTGTCGTCGGTGATAGTGTTGTCTGAGGTGTTACCGTAAGGCGCTGGTCGCTCCGCGTCTGCGATATTGTGGTCCTCTCCTCAAGACTGAAGAGATCGTCCGCCGTGGTGTTTGTTCCACTGGTGGACCCATATCCTGACGAGTGGACCTCCTTGTCCGAAACAGACAAGGGGAGCTTGACGTCTTCGGCTGGGAGCTCTGTCGGCTGCCTCTTCGCGCCAGGCAATTCCACTGGACTCTGTACTCCCTCCAGCTCTGCGATCTGCGTGCCATCTATCTCGGGCACCATAGGTCTAGATTCGCTACTCTTGTCCGGCTCTGTCTTCAGGAATCGGTTCTTGTAGATGATGTCCTCGAGCCCCGGTCGAAGCTTGCTGAACCTGATGCCGGCGGTGAATTTCGTCAAGGGAACGAGCCGATCGACTTCGTCGTGGACGTGCTTTTGAAGGAGGAGCTCTTTCCCGGCAAAGGTTGTGGTCATGGCGGTGGTGTAGTAGACCGCAGCGTCCTCAATCTGCTTAACCGAGACATATTTCCCCTGGTATCGGAACGACCGCTCGAGGATGAGAATCATATCGCAGGCGCACTTGAACAGCATTCTCGCTGTCGGAGGCACGGCCAAGGCGCACGAGGCAAACGCAACTACCCCCGCAGCACCCATCTGGTGAGTTCGTCAGGTCAGCATATCCTCAGGACCTCACACACGCATACAGTGACTTCAATTTGAGGGCGACACTTACCGTTCCAGCGACCAGCCCTGCAGTGGTGATGCCAACGGCCAGGAACTCTGTGATGGTCACGACCATAAACTTCTTCAAGTGGCCGAGCACCACGCGGGTCATAATCTCCTCCACCTGCTCGGGGAGAGCTTTCGGGAACCCGAAGCATTGGAGGACGTTCTGGCAGAGGATGCGTGCTACCGTGGGCGTACCAATGGCGCTCGTGAAGGGTAAGGGGACCATCGCAGTCCGAATGGCGTGCGTGCCGAGACGCATGCATTCTGTGATCGCCGTGTCAATCTTCTGTTCGACATCAACGACTTGCGCCGCCACTGCGAAGAGACGAACTCTGTCATCAGTAATGAGCTCGAGAGTTTGCGAAAGAAGCTTCTTGACGCCTTGGTCGTCATCTACCACACAAAGCAGGTCAGCACTCCGTCCGACAACCTCAGCATCCGCCACTCGTGCTTCTTACCTTTGGAAAGACAGCAGTAGCCGTCCGCCTTGTAGTGTTTGATCCGCGAGAGCTCCTCGCGCAGCGACATGAATTGCTCGTCCGCCAATCTACCCGCTTCCTCGTTGGCGAGACGTTGCGATTCGGGATAGTTCCCCGTCTGCTCCATGTACTTCTCGAGAAGCTGGATCTTGCGAAAGGCGATCAGTTTGTCCTTTTTCGTGCCGACAACGAAGACAGGGACGTGGTTGGAGAATTGGGCAATGGTTTCGAACGTCCGTTTGTCGGCCGCCTCGATCCGGCTGACGTCTGAATCGACGCAGAACCTAGGAATAAATCCCGCATGTGAGCAATGACTGGGTGCTTGACACTAACGAGGTGGGAAATCTGGTCGTCTTCTTACCAAATGACGTGGAGCGCTTCCGCAGGATTCTTCTGGTATGCCCTATGGCGCAGAAACTTGGCGATCAAGTCCAGCTCCTTGTCGCTCCCTGCTTGCCAACCTCTCGAATCATGAATAAGGAGGCCTGGATGATTCGTGGACTCGAAGGCCTGGTTGATGTCGTGGTCGCCTTGTTTATAGTTGTCGGACTCTTCGGTCTATACACGGTACATGTCAACTTGCGAACGATGGTCAAGCGCAGGTGTGAGGAACCACCAACCATCTCAACCCCGAAGACCTTATTGATCAAGGTGCTCTTCCCGACACCCGTCTTGCCACACACCAAGATCCTGAAAGCCTTCACTCCACTGGCCTGAAGCTCGAGGCCTTCCAGCCATGGCGGGATCGCGCCGTCGCCCTCTTCTAGGCATCGATCCCGGTAATCGGCAAGGTCTTTCTTCAGTGATTTAAAGCGATATTGTTCGTAAAAGCGCGGAGTCCGGTCAAGCAGGCAGAATACGGACGGATGGATGATTGTGCCGTAGCTCCCTGCCAGAACCGTCAGTAAACCAAAATGTCGTCTAGAATTTGCTTATTCGGAGGATCTTCATACCATCATCACACCACCCTATCAGTCCTTTCGAATTGAAGACCTTGGGAGGGTTACTGTATAACGGATTCGAGGTATTGATCTGGACACTGTGCGCCTGGTCCGTGTCCGAGGACGTGCCGTGCAGGCTCTGAAGGTCGTAGAAGCTGACTCGGATCCCGTTGGAATAGGACATTTGCCATTCGATCTTCTCGCTCTCGTCCAGTTTCGGAAGCCCACCGGCGTACTGCGGAAACGCGAGAGACAAGAGACCCGTCCTCGACCGTGACTGCGGCGTCTCGTCCGAAGGCTGCAATGCAAGGCCTGCTCGTATGCTCTCTATGAGTAACCACTGCAGAGGGTACAGTGAAAGGCCATCCTCGAAGGCTCCGCCGCCGAGGTCATGGTGCGATCCCACAAACCATGCTTGGACAAAACTCCGGCCTTCCATATCCTTGGCCGAGGGTGTCTCGATGACTTCCGCGCCCAGCTGTGCCCTCGTCTCGTTGATGGCCAGAGTGTGCCGCAGATTCTGGATGGACGAGACGAACGAAATGTCGTGCATAGACTCTTCGACGCTATATTTCACCGTGTTGATGATGCCCACAAATTGTATCCGTGGCGGGCGCGTCGTGTGCGTCCTGAGAAATTCTATGATTTTCGGTCCGTTTCTGTTGTCGTCCTCCTTCCGCGCCTTGTACACGTCCAGCGCGCTTTGGTAGAGCCTGTCAAAGTACCTCAGCGACGTGCTTTTGGGCATGTACATGGTCGTGAGAAGCCCGGCCACCGCGCGGACGAGGAACGCGCCCCGTCCAAAACCGTACAGGAACAGCTCGTCCTGAGGCTCTTCGATCGTCTCGCACACCTCCTTGACGATCGATTTGATCTGCTCCTCGTGATACACTGTCGTGGCCCGGCTTTTCAGCCTTTCTATGCGGCTCGGTCCATCTGCAGCAGCGCGATAGTAGCGCACAATCTGTTCGACGGAACGGCCCTGCGCATCGTAGCAGAAGCCACCAGGAATGATGCTTTTGATCCGGAAGATGTTGCTGCTGTTGTCGTTACCTTTTGGTTCTGTTAGCGTGAGTTGGCGATATGCTCGACAGCGTGGTCTTTCACCTAATGTTCCATCTTCGGGCCTGTACTCCTCCGCGTCGATGCAGATGATCAGCCGCTTCACATGTGTCCTTGCGGCCATTGTCGCACTGGACGGTCGGCCGTCTCAAGCCTGAGATGCTTCTACCGATGGTGTGAGAATGTCATGATTTTGAGATTGAAGCAGATACTACCATCTGCTTGGTCAAGGGCACAAAGGCTCGGTGGACAAAAGTCAACTGTTAATAACACGGCTGCGCCTGATTCTTTAGATTCGAGCACAGAGTGCTCTGTAAGAAAATGATTTGAGTTAGGAGATACGATGAACGATCAGTTCGCGTGTCTGGGCTGCGCCTCGGCGATTCAGGGCGCAAACTGTGCTGCAATCAGGAGCAGTGGATGCCTGAAGGACGTAGAGATAGGCTAATCAAGGCCTTTGTCAGGCACCAACCCTGTCCGATGACGCACCGAAACGCATGGCGAAACATTTCCCCTTCCTGTATTGGCTTGGGGTCCTCACCTACTGTGTAAGGCCACCCGTGAGTGGTGCATCTTCTGCGAGACCGAGGCGTCGAACTTGTGGGCTGAAAGAGTATCTTGAGTTGCGAATATTGATATCCACTGTGTGATAGTAAAATAATCCGAAGGGCATAGAGGCCCTAAGTCGCCTGGGGAGCTTGCTTATTAAGTAACCTTCTGCGGGATAGACTGGGACGCCATCGAGAGACCTGGAGAGGCGCGGTCTGCACTAGATGAGAGACGGCTTATCGACTATCAAATCACGATGGGAGAGAGTAGCTAATGAATGACGAAGGTGATGAAGAGCAAGGGGTATACAGCTCAATATTGTTGTTCTTGTTGTTGTTGTTGTTGTTATCGCGCCCAAAAGGGAAAACACGTGAGATCACGTGCGTGTGAATTTTTCGCACCAATCACAGCATGTGCCAAGGAGTTAGCGTGGATTTTTTGTCACTACGAGTAATGCCTGCTCCGCTCCCCACTGCTCCGCAGGATTTTTGTCAGTAATACCTGCTACGCTACGCTCCGCAGGACAATATATCGTCTCTCAGAGTGGGCTGCACAGGACTTGGTGTGAACCAAGCAGCTTATTCAGGCCTTCTCGAGCTCCTGCACGCCAATACCACCTTTCTCCCCGGATGCGCCAACCTCGATAACCTCGACCTTGGCCTTGTCGCCCTCCAAGACAACAGCAACCTCTTCCAAACTCGGCCCCTTCGTTTCCGGATAGACGAAGAAGATGATCGTTGTCTCAATTGCGAGCCATACCACATACACGATGTAATATTTCCACTCAATGTCTTGGAGCCCGATCGGATTGACGAATTGGTTGAATGAGCTGCCGCCACGAGAGAAGAACTGCGTGATGGCCACCCCCTTGCTTCGGTGGATGAAGGGGAACACCTCACAAATAAATATGTACGTGAGAGGCATCATCAAATTGTATAGACAGTAATAGCAGAATATAAGTGCGACGACGGCAATCGCAGCTGAGTGGTTGGTATGGTCGTTCGCATAGATGGCTGAGGCTGCCGTCCAGCATGCGAACATGACGGTCATGCCGATGTAAGATGTCAGATACTGGCGTCTTCGCGGGAGGATGTGAGCAAGCAGTGCGCCGGTGACACCGGTCACCAGGTTCCAGCACGACAGGCCGAGATTGATCTCGTTCTGAGTTCGCTTTTCGGTGATGCCGACCGTCGCCAGAACTTTGCTGAGATAATAGCTGACAAGGCCATTTCCAGACCATTGGGAGAACAGGCCCACGCAAGCCGCGATAAACACACGTCGTCGGTTGACGCTAGAAGTGACGAGCTCCTTCCAGGGAGTTTTGGTGCCTTCGATTTCCATGCGGATCGTTTCACGGATCTGGTGGTATTCCGCCGCGACAAATGCACTCGATCGATCACCTTCGGCGTGGTACTTGATCAGGATCTCCAATGCCTCCTCGTGGCGATCCTTTGATACCAAGAATCGTGGTGATTCCGGGATGAACCTGTACCTGTCAGAATGTGTGGCTTGCGGGAGATGAGGTCTGTCTACCAGATGAAGGTGAGTTGCAACATCGAAGGCAGAAGTTGTAGAAGCGAGGGTAGGCGCCACGACCAATTGCTGTCCCACGAGTATGTTCCCAGCGTGATACCTGCAGCGAGGATTGCACCTGCATACCAGCTTTCATTGAACAGGCCGACAATGACAGATCGTTCCTTGGGATATGCCAGTTCGGCAATAAGCTGGGATGCGCCGCTGATCGCGTACACGATGCCCATTCCAAGAATGATTCTCGCGACAAGAAACATGGCAACTATTTGAGACCATCAGCATTTGACGAAACAGACTGGACGGCGCGTACATACTGTCAACTGCTGCAGTCTGCAAGATTGCTCCAATAGTGATGATCACACTGCCGACGATAATGCAAACCTTGCGGCCGAATCGGTCGTTGATGTATGGCACCAGTGGCACTGCACATGCCGCACCGATGGAAAAGGCTGCGGTCATTATACCAAGAAGAGCACCGCTGGGACTGTTGAAATCTGTGAGCAGTTAGAGAGCTGGACTGTGCAAAATCTCTCTCTGGCTTACAATCTTGCCAGGGCTGGACGGCTTGAAGTCCGTTAAGAACGCTACCGTCGTAGCCTGAAGTCATTTCGACACCGAGCCTAATCAAAACAATGTCAGGCCTCTCTTTCAGAGTTCGTAGGTAGAGTCGGATCTGGTGATGATATGGGAGATCACAGGAACGCAGGGTCGCCCGTATCGGCGGCGCAGACAGAGTAAAGATTGACTTACGCCGCAGGGACAAGGCACAAATACAGGCTTCGGAGATTCTTCTTCCTGTACCATGGTGTTGTATCTTGTGCAATCAGGTGAGCAATTTCAGATACCTTTGCGACATCTGTGGCGGCGACATCATGACCCGCTACCGCTTTCGACATGTTGGCTGAAGCTGGTCGAGGGACCTGTAGATTTTGGTGAAGGGTCTTCGCAGGGCTTGCAGGTGGGACAACCAGGATATGGGTACGCGGGGGCTGCAGCGACGTTTATGTAGAATCCCAGGAAACTGATTCCATACCTCTCAACATCTGCCGCGCCAGGCCATGTGGAAGTATATCGCAGCCTTGCACGCTGACACCCCCGCACAAGACCCGGTATACCCCAAACGATTGGAGTTGGTATCCACCGCCTATCCAGGAATGAATTTAGGCGAGAAAACTGATTGAGGCAGAAAGGTAAGCGATCAAACTCAAGGGGTCCAAGACGGAGAATGCCCGTCGACACAGTAATGGTCCGGCCACCTATAGTCGAAAGGAGCGATATTTGCTGCAGGACTCGGCGTGAAAACGAGGATTAGATGAATTGCCAAGTCTTGGATGATATTGCTAAATCTATTTTCCGCCGGAGCTTGTGGCGATGGCGGCATAGTCGGACATGATCTTGTTCAGGCCGTCCCTCTGGACACAATTGTCGAAGCTGAAGCTCTTTGCCAATTCCTCCAAGGCGGCCTGGTCCTTGTCGCGAAATAGTTCGGCAAACTCTTGACAGAACGTCTCCGCAAGGAAAGTCTGCAGGACTTGACGCTCAATATGCCTTGCAGTGTTCCACGTGGACGGGTACACGTCCTTAGCCGTAGGCGAGACGGAATCTATCCAGCTGACTAGGGGTTGGATAAGATCTTCCACCTCTTTGGACGGGTACTTTCCCCATGCGTCGAGTTGCAGACGCTTCTTCTTCTCCAGGATAGGCTCGATCAGCTTGTTCCACGCCGAGTCGGGAGAAGTGTAGACCATTCCCTGAAGACCGACATCCTTCCAGAGCCAGATAGACCAGGGTATCTGGAATTTGTCGTAGATGCGCAGCTGCTCGCCTAACATGTTATAGCGTTTCTGATTCACTTCCTCCGCATTCTCGTCCCATTTGGGATTGGCATAGACCGGACCAAACTCGCCGTTCCAAATGGCAGTGTTGTGGGTCCTCTGGAACTCTGACTTACGCAGGAACTGCCGTTCCAGTCTCTCTTTTTGGTCAGCAGTGCCTTCGTACGGCCGGCCAGTAGGAAATCCCATCATACTGTAGTCATGAAGAGCGTAGACACAATTCGGGAGGACGGTATCGAACCCCTTCCATTCTGCTGCAAACGTATTTCCATCCAGCCACAAGATGTGGTCGGGGTCAACCGCCCTGATTGCCTTCTCAAATCGAGCATAGAAAGCAGGCAGACGGACATGTTTCGGGTCGCATGGCTCGTTTATCGGATTATATCCAGCAATCCAGGGGTTGCCCTTGTAACGTTGTGCGAGCTGCTCCCAAAGCCAGACGGTGCGATCCTGGTGGTCTTTATAGTCCCAAAATGCGGCGTAACTCGTCGTGTTGTCGGAGTGCCACCCAGGGCTCTGGCCTCCGGGCACAGTGTGCATATCCAGGATAGTATAAATGCCTTCCTTCGCGCAAAGGTCAATCACCCGGTCCAGATGCTTGAATCCGCTTTCCTTCAGTACTCGCGGATTCATGTCATCTTCGAAGTGCCTGTAGTTGAAAGGGATGCGAATGCAATTCAAGCCCAATGACTTGAAGAATTTCGCATCAGTCTCGGTGAAGAAGTAGTACAGCCATCGGTCAAAGAAGAAGTCATATCTTTCCTGGCCCATGACCTCCAGCATCGCAGCGCGCACACTCGATTCATGGCCTGGGTAGCCAGCGATGAAGTTCTCCATGCTGTTCAACGTAAGCACGTGAGCGTCTCCGACTCAGAGGATTGTCATACTTGAGCCATCCTCCTATTGCACAGCCTCGCAGGATAACCGGCTTGCCATCGTTGCCGACGACTTGGGTTCCCTTAACTTTCAGTATACCTGTCGCCATTTTTGGTTGATTTCACCGAATGTCCTCGATTGCACTCCCAAGGTTGCTAGGGACCTGCGATGAGAGATTTCAGAGTATTAGTGCACATGGCTGACGGTGCCTGCCATCAGAACACGTCTGGCACGCCTTCTCCAACTTCTGCGAGGCTTGGAGGCATGAGTATTTAGCCTGAATTGAAACTGGCCTCGAAGCTCTCTGTGGGGCGGGATAGCATTGGCATTGCCAATATTTGGGTAAATCGGCATCAAGACCGGTAGGAAACGAAGAATTCCGGTCTCGACGCCGCCTTGGCCAGTTCGGTCTCAGTGAAGTCCATGTCAGACAAAGGTGAAAGAATGGTGACAAAGATGCGATAAGCACGCGTGGCACGCAGTGGGCTGTGCGTCGACCGGAATATTGCTCCGCTGTAGCCACGACTACCGTGGGCTGTATCCTGATCCGCTGCATTCTGTTTGTCGTCTGCGTTTCTGCTTCGCCACCCACGCCATCACCGTTTCATCGGGTTCCAGAGCCCGAGATAAGCCAAGAATCAAGATATCCTCTCCCCTCTCCTCGGAGCCCTTGACCGATACGTGTTCCACATGCCTATCTCGAGCCGTCGGTCGCGTGTTCGTAGGACCCTGGTCGCCTTTGGACTACCATCCGATCGCGTCCATTCAGCCTCATCAATTGGCACACAGAATTCGTGTCTGCCCTTCACATCCCGCTGCGTGGTCTGCATCAGCGGCAACACGGGGCCGTGAGCGGATAGGGTCTCCGACTGTATATGCCTATCTCATTACGGTAAGTAGCGAGCACGGCTGACCGGTGAGGTTGTAGGTTGGACAACTCGAGTTTCGGCGTCGCTCATGCCGACATTCGCTGCTGATAGACGCTAAAGACAATGCAGGCGCAAGTCAGGCACCGATTGACACTGTGCTATAAAGGCTCAGGGGAACAGCGTTGGAAGCCAAAGCGATCTGGAGCATCCTGTGCATCACTGGTAGAGCTTAGAATGGTCCTCCAAAACAACAACCCACCAAAACAAGTGGACAGACGCTCTGCATTCGACTGATCTCAATACCGAGCCTCCAATTCTGCTCACTGATTCTACGACAAAATGCAATCCGCAGACGCAGCCACCTATAATGCCAGACCACCGTCGTACGACTCGTCGAGACGTTCAGCCTTGGCGTGTAATCGCTGCAGAGGACGCAAAACGAAGTGCTCTGGTTCTCCTCCTGATCCCTGTCCTACATGTAAGGATGCTGGGGCAGAATGTATCTACACTGAGTCTGAAAGAAGAGTCTCTGTTCCGGAGAGGTAAGGGTAAGTTGACTACCTCGGAGGACTCTATTGACAGCAGCAGTTACTTGCAGGACCTCCAAGCTCGAGCTCGGGCCGCCGATGAATGTAAGTGTCCCTGGGGTGACCCAGACCATTGCTCGCACGGTGCCCTGACTAGCATGAAAGTGCTGACGTCCCTAACAGTGAGATCAAGCCAGACGAGTCTTGCGACGCCCAGCATAATCGAAGAAGATCCCGCGACAGACGACGATGACTGGTGGTACAAGGGTATGGACACGCTTCTTTTAACTCGCTCCGGAGAGTCACGATATGTTGGCAAAGCTGCTGCAATGTACTTGGCCCAGAAACTCAGCCCAACCCCGGAAACGAGCCTCGCCTGGGATTCGAACCCGATGTACAAGTCGTCTCTGAAGCGTCCAGCTTCTCTAACCTTGCCACAGCTTCCACCCTACGATTTTGCAAGGCGACTTTTTGCTGCTCAATACATCTATATCGGTACTATCTTCTCCTTTCTACAGCCACACGTCTTCGAATCCAGACTCCAAAAGGTCTATAGCAATTCCCTAGACCTGGCCAAACAAGACGATTGTCTCGCTTTCTGCCAGGTACTGCTCATCTTTGCTTATGGCCAAATGTACTCGGTCAATCAGTGGTCGGGAAGCGACGGACCGCCTGGCTTCACTTTCTTCAAGCATGCTCTATGGCTTCTTCCAGACCTTTACCAGGAGGGCTCTGTCATGTTTGTCGAGGTCTTGGGCTTGCTGGCACCATACATGCAAAATGTCAATCGCAAGGACGCAGCGTTCCAGTACATCGGCTTGGCTTTACGTATGGCGATCTCACTGGGACTGCATCAAGAAGTGGATGACTCTGCTATGGATATGGTGGAGAGGGAGCATCGAAGGAGAGTATGGTGGTCCGTGTACAGCATGGACAGAATCATCTCTGTCAAATCCGGCAACCCCATATCCATCCACGACGAGGACATTGACGTAACCTTGCCAAGTCCCATTCCAGGCATTGACCCGGATCTGTCCCCTCCCCGGGTGCTAGCCCATTATACGCAACTGTCGAGAATCCTAGGACGGATCGGGAGTGAAATCTACCGAAAGAAGCTCAAATCCGGTTCCAGCCTACTCGCTTCTGTGCAAAGCATCATGAATGATTTTGCGAACTGGCTCAAAAACGTCCCCGCGGAGCTGAGAATTGATTTTTCGGCCCTGGACCGACCCATATCGCGCGAGGCTGTCTCGACTTTTCTTCACTACTATCAATGCATCAACATGACAGCTAGACCTTTACTGCTTTCAGTTACTCAGCGAAGGCTGCAAGCACTCGCCACCGGGACGGCTCCTTCTGACTGGAGGGAAGGACTTTCTCCGAACGTCGTTTCCGTGATTGACTCGGCAATCTCCGCAGCTTGTGCTAGTACTATGATTATGGCTGCGGCAGCCAAGCAGGGCCTGTATGGTGAGTTCCCACAGTTCTTTGACGAAGGTCCACAAGCTTAATCGTTTGCAGCAACGTATGGCTTCATGGACGGAGAGCATGCCTTCTCAGCCTCGCTCACGCTGGTCATGGTCAACGTGGCATTTCCATACAACAGGAGAGATGCGAAAGCGATGGAAACAGCGCTCTCCGTCCTCCGTGGCATGGCGGAGAAAGGGAACGAGTACATCCAGAAAAGACTGTTGCTTCTAACAAACCTTCGTGCAACCATTGGGCGGAGATCACCAGAGATGCGGCCACATCAGGGCGAAATGGAGGCGATCCCGCATGACCGAGTGCCGGAAGCGCAGGAGTTCAATCTACCACATGACTTGCCTTACATGGCGCCCTTACCGCTCGAGGACACGTCCTTTGAGTTAGCCAATAACTTCTACCCTTTCCAGGATGTCTCCCTCGATTTCCAGATCGACGACGATCCAAAGTTCTGGGAAGAAATTTATGGAGACATAGACATTGATATGGAGACAGGCTGGATCGAGAACGCTTTGCGGAATGAAGCACAGCAAGGTCAAGGGACAATCTAATAGGTGTGACTGGACAATGTAGGAAGAATCAACGGAGCTCAGTCTCTTGGGTCAGTGTAAAATCATTCAGAGCGCGTCAAAGTCATCATCTAGGCGCGAAAACCGTCACGGCAACTTCTCAGGCAGAATATCCCAATCTCTGATATCTAGCACGATCATATGTCCCGGAGCATGGCCAAGAACGGTGCCCTCCAATGCTGCTTGCCGAACTGCCTCCTGCGGAGTCACGCCGCACCCCCAGAACACTGGGACGACGTCCGCGTCCACCGTCTCGGTGCTCGTCTCCGCTGAAAGGAGTGAACCGTCAGACCTCACCGGACTATCACCAAATTCCGGCCGAGTGATATCCTGGATGCCCAGACGAGCCACAGCCTCCCAACCCCAATCGATAGGCTCTCCATGAGTGGCGACATAGGGGCGAGTGATGTCCCTTATCCGCTCAATGTCTTGTGGCCGGTACAGCCTCATCGAAACCACATAGGACGAATTCTTAAACACCCCAGCCGGACAGAGTGGCAGGCTCGTCCGATACATCGGCACGTTCCTCCCATGAGCCATATGCGCGGGGACCAGTCCTGCTGCGGCCAGTGCAGACTCGAAACTGAAGGAGCAGCCGATCAAGAAGCCGATGTGCTCTTCTGTCCATTCCGCCTCCGCGCTCACGCACTGGGATTTCGTCACCACGCCGTTCTCGTACACCATGTACCTGGGGAAATCGTGGCGGAGGTCCACGTTGTCGGCGATCTGCTTGCCAGTCACGCCGGGGATGTGTGACTTTAACGCGTCCCAGCTTCCCGCACGCGCTGATTCCGCGAGTAAAGGACAGGGCACGGGATTTCTTAGGCAGAGAAGGCGAAAGTCGGGCGCGTATCGTGCTGGAATGGCGATGAGATTCGCTTGCACGTACGTCGGTGCGGATCCGGAAGTCTGCCCTGTGAAGATGCCCGAGCGGGCTGCCAGGCGAATACTTTCTCCTGTTTCCTCGGTCGCTGGCTCTGGTGCTCCGGATTTGTAGAGTATCGGCTCATTGACTGTGCCGTTCAGTGCCGTTAGGGCCATGTTTGCCTGCACGTCCAAGGGGGAAATACTGGTCTGGGTATTGCTGCTTAGATTTCGCCTGGCCTGGATGATTGCGATGTTCAGCACACGCGACAAACTGTCTACCTTTTGAAAGTGGCAAGTTGGATCTACTGTATACTCGAACCTCACCGGTTATGCACCATCGCTCTTCTCCGGCTAGTAGTCCGCCGTGTGGACGTCAGTTGCCAATGATCGACAAGCACGCTAGGGATGGGCTTCCCGATCTGCTGCTGGGTTGTCGGTATGATGTTCCTAATCAGCGAGCGCGGTGCGTGCGGCCGACAACACAGCGCTCGCCAAAGGATCGGAGCGTTTGGAAGTCATAATAGTCGGACGGTTCGATATGAGCTCTTCTGCAGCCCCTGATTTGCCTCGCTCACGAGGATGCCTACAAAAGAAGGGATTACATGTCGCTTGAGGGAAAATGGTCATGAAATTGGTCGACACATGTTTATTGCCAGTCCAGAATCGGATGGTTTTTATGAACTAGTTCTCTGAACGGATCTGTCGCTTGTGGCACAGGATCTCAGCCCCTCCTCCCCTCGTCTGTAACTTTCACGGTGGGCATAGTGAATTCAAGACGTCCCGACAAGCGCTCCGCCGAGGAAAACTGGGCCCTTGTTGCTGAAGTTCGGGACATCATCGAAGACAGGTTTTGCGTCCTCCGAGCTCAAGGCCGCGCCCAGTTGATCGGGGGTGTCGAAGATCAAAGTGGCGCCAACACTATACTTGGGCTTCGCGCCGTCCGCGCCTGGCTTGTACTGAAGCACTTCCCATCTCTTGAGGCCGTGTTTCCCGAACCTTTCCATTACCAAGGGCATGTGTGTCTTGAGGTAGTAGTCCATGTCGAAGGTGGCATCGTCTTCGTTGGGGTACAGGACCGTCGCGTGGAAAGGCATTTTGGTGGGGTGGTAATAGCCGAAAACGTGGAGAGTGTGCCGTTAGTAGGACGCGTTCTTTTGTACGAGTTACGCTGAGAGAGACGGAGGGGTTTGGGATACTGATGTCAATGTCTCTTTCGAAGAAGGAAATAACTCACTCTCGTCCAGTGTTGGGCGCCGCGTGGAGGCTCACCTTTATATCCCCCTCATCCTGCACCATGATGTGCGGGGCTGGACGAGACTCCGGACGAGGGGCTACATGGTGGCTGGCTGGACGAACAGAGCCACGGCAGATCCGAAAGAAGCTCAGAGTACTCGGACGAGTAGCACTTCAGGCACCCGAGGTAATCACGTACGGGCATCCGTCTTTCCCAAGGAAGCATTTTCGCGCCGAGAGAGCTGAACTGACTCGTGTCGAATCGCGAGTTTCGCCGCTTTTGGTGAGCCGCCCGAGTCGGGGGAACGGATTTCTTTTTCTCCCCAATCAAAATGTACCTTCTCAATGGGGTGAGGTGATCGTTGCTCCGTCTCTCATCCGCTAATCGCATTGTGAATGGTGATAAGCCCTGTAGTTCTGGGATTTGCCTTGGCGTGGGATGTAGGCATGCAGAGGGAAGGAGGATCGATGCCACCGTTGTGCTCGAATAAAGGAGGTGATTCGTCTTGCTTTACAACACCTTCGTGGGTTGGCGAGATGAATACGTTAGCGAAGGTTCCCCTCTGTCTACAAGTTGAACAGGAACGGTTGCGCAAAGACGAAAGGCGATGCAGACCGAGGGGAACAAGGAATACATAAATAGTGTGTGTCTTGCGGTGAAGCAGGAATTAAAGCCTCGAAGAATGCAATGGCCGAAGCATAACGTAAAGCAGCGCCAGGCACAATCACGTGACTGGATACCTGCTGTGGCTTGCCGTGGCACCGTGGCTGCTTCTGTGGCGCCCCTTATCGATAAGGTTGTTCGCCAGTATCCCATCGACGGATTTTGGTGTGGCAGAAGATCGAGGTTGCCATTCTTACCACGGAATTCTATAGTTATTCTGATCATCTGCGATCATAATGGTTTGTCGGCTGTGGATCCTGTTTTCATGAGAACTGGCTGACTCTTCCAGGCACCTCTACGCCAGCCAGCATCGCGCGGTGCGCAACCCACAAAATCAATTCTCAAGAAGTCCTCAACCCACGGCTCGCAGAACGCTGCAGCTGCGTCGGGCTCCCTCTTCCCATCCTCGAAGAAGGACAAGCGCAGAATCAAACATGCTCAACTCATTAACAAGGTCACAAAATCCAGTGAAAGAAAACCCAAGCGAAGAAGGCCCAACAAGAAACTGGTTACGACGCTTGATGCGTTGGCAGACGCCCTGCCACACAGCGAAGAGACTGGCGATGACGTGAGTCGCACCAAGGGTGCTATCGCGGGGGAAATACCGCAAGATCAAGTCAACATCATCAAGCGCAAGAGCCTCAAATCCCGACCTGGGGCAATGAAGCGACGAGAGAATCTCGACAAAGGTGAAAGAGACAGGTTCGCCAAGAACATGGCGCAGCTGGCTACGACTACATCCACTCCTGCACCTGTCGGGAAGCTAGACACGAAGAATAGCGGCAATGCTTCTTCGAGGACAGTTGCTGTTCCGTCGACGAGTGAGAGGTGGGCTGCTCTGAGAGGGTTCATCTCTCAGACCCTTGAAACGAAACCGGAGTTGAAAGGACTGAGGCCTTGAAGAAAAGCAAAAGCCCTTGCTCTGCCACACCATTTTCGCTGGATCGCCCTTTCGATATGAATGACGGCCCTTTATGCTCGCGAGAGTCGCCAATGGCTGAGCGACAGAGAGCCCATCCCTCCAAGGCTGTATCGAAAACAGCGCTGGATTTGTCATGCGAGGACTGTGTCAAGTGCGCCTCCTCGAAGTCACCTCTATGATGCTGTCCGGCGGTCCACGACTATGCCTATGGATATCGAGAAGGCTTCAGTCTCAATTAGGCCCACTCCCTGACCGTTCGGTACTTCGATTATCGCCCTTACCGCCCTTTTGGGAATATTCGGCCTAGAACTCCTCTTGTCCGGAGAGTCTCATAGTACTCCGAGTTCAACGCCCTGGAATTGTCACATTCATCCAATTGGGCAGAAGCACACCAGGCGTTTGTGTTTGTGTCTGCATGACCGCCACCGGGCTTGAATTGAAGATGCACCTGTTTCGTTCCGATGCGCCCCATTGCTCCTTAGCCACAGTGGGACGATCTTTCGGCTTCTACAATCGGACTGAAGTTGCGATGCTTCCCTTGCCTCAGCACCCTTGCGGAACACGCTTTGGCGTCCACCTCCGGATAATACTGTCTGCTTCAGGCTTGTATGGCGCAAGTGGGTTGGACTTAAGCGAAGTCGGAATCTCACGCTTCATCACAAATGTCGCTGAGGGTGACCAGTTCTTTATAGTTTACCATTCCTCCACTCCCATTTCTGGGTCAGGCATTCTCAACGTAGCTTGGCAGCAACAGGGCACCGACTGGCTGGCTCGACGTTCACACACACTTCTTCCCACCTATGCGGATGAACAGGCTGAAGAACTGGCCCAAGACATGCAGAATGAGAATTTCATGGTCACGGCAGCATCACTACATTGGAGAGCCGAGAAAGTCATGGAATATAACGATGACACTGGAGTACAAATGTCCCTGCTCAGTTACATCCCGACCCAACACGAGAAGCTCCGCGTAGCAAACGACCTGGGTCACGGAATTGTAAAGAAATACCCAGATCGTTTCGGGCAGCTGCTCTCTCTACCTACTGATGATGCTGATGCCTGCTTTGCAGAGATCAAGAAGGGCTCTGAATGGGATCTCCGACCTGATGGCTACTCCACATGCACAGTATACAATGGGGTGCCTCTCAGCGATCCGAGACTTGACGAGGTCTGGGAACTCCTTGACCCCGAACGGGCGGTCGTACATGTCCATCCAAATGCATATGCACCTGGGACGCATGGGAGACCCAGTCCAGTCATCAAAGTGGCATTCGACACAGCAAACGATCGCCACCGACATGCTCTACAAGGCCGTCTTCCGACGGTTTCTAAATATCAGCTTCGTCTTTGGCCATTGCGGAGGAGCGCTGCTGTCCAGCATTCTCGTCGACACAGCTGCGACTGCGAAGACAGAGTTGGCCCCTGCTGCCAGCATGGTAGGGATCAGTCATTGTGTCTACGGATCAGACTGCGATGTGTCTCGCTTAACTTCTCAGACTATGAATGGGTTAAGAGAGATGTTGAGGCCTTTGAAAGAAGCAAGGTTTATCGACAGGAACTATTGCGAATAACACCCGGAACCTCTTCCCAGCGGCAGTAAAGCGAGCCGAGCGAAGTGGTCAACTGGCTGATGAGATTCCATGAGCCATCAGGCCAACCACAGATGAAGGGGTTGATGCTTCAGACGATCCACTCCTTGATCAGCTTCTATCGTCTGCAGCAAATATATCATTCCATCGGCCCCTGAAGTGTTTCGCAGATCCAACCTCGCTGATCAAAGCTAGCTCGTCCTCTGATAATGAGATGTTCAGTGCGAGCAGATGGTCTCTCATGCGCTCTTTTTGTGTCGACGTCGTTACCACGGCGATTCCTTGCTGCAAAGCCCATCGAATTAGCACAACAGCGGTACTTATGCCATGCTTCTGTGCTATCGTCTTCAACACGTCGTCCAGAGGCCCCGGTTGGGCTCTCACGATTGGTGACAGTGGTGAGAAGGCAAAAGTCAAAACTCCATGTTCGTGCTGAAATTGTTGGAGATCTAAGCGTTGAAGGTAAGGATTCAGTTCGATTTGGTTGGAAGCCGGCTTTATCCTTGCGGTCTTCAATATCGTCTCGATGTGCTGTTTGGTGAAATTTGAGACACCTATGGCGCCAACTTTCCCGGAGTCAGAGATCCCCTCGAGCTCGGTCCATGCTATTTGCAGCTGTTCCTCAGACTTTGCAAAGTAGGGGTGATGCAACAGGTACAAGTCGACATAATCGACCCCGAGGTTTTGCAGGGTTCGGTCGAACGCAGCTTGTATGTTCGACGTGGTGAAAGCTTGAATTTCGATCAATTACCTTAACCCAAGCAATCTGGCTTCTCACCTACCTTTCGCAGTGATGTACAGCTGTGATGCAGGGATTCCGGATTGCTTGATTGCTTCTCCTACTTCTTTCTCCGTGTTGTACACTGCCAGTCGTCAGGCCTGGACCACCGGATACATACGCAGGCAGCACTCACGTTCGGCAGTGTCGAGGTGGCGATATCCCGCCTGGAGAGCTTCCTTTACAATCTCAACCAGATCATTGTTGAGCGTCCCCGGTTTCTCCTTTCGCCACGTTGACCCTGTCCCGAATGCCAGCTGGCAGATTTTCAGCCTCGAATCACGACTTTGGGAACTGCTTACCAGGAGAGGCCCGTCCAGTTCCTTCTTCTTACGGCCCGTCATTCTTCAGTCTCGGACCCGTGAGCCCTGTGTTTCTCCCATTTCGAGAGCGGTACCGCTGTTGATATGCCTTTCAAACCAGTGGCCGTATAGAGTGATTATCAGCGCCGAGTGAAAGACGGGAAGCGCTTCTACCTCGCTACAAAGGTGTGGCCCGCAACTATTTCCTGATTACTCTTCATCCAGGACGTCCTCCCGCGAACCAGAAACAATCTTATTGGACCTCAGCTGACTTGCAATGTATTCGCGGAAACGCAGCCGTCGCTAACGTCTCTGGTGCTTCCTATCGGTTATGCGGTTGCTCATGGTTGACTCGATTGGAAGGGCGATATTCGGCACAGGGTTCACCATATAATGTCAGCGCCTATTACTATTCAACCATGCAACTTGTCCATGCTTTAGTCAGGAAGGTCCGCGGTCCCCGGATCGAAAGGATATACCGTTTTCATCTCTACGAAAAGACACGGAGATGTTCCATCAATCAATGTGCGTCTCTGCCTTGCGAACTACCCCCCGAAAGTCTCCCGTCCAACCATGAAAGCACCACATCTCGAGGCGTGGGTGCCGCTCGGCATTTGATATAAGATTACACTTGGAGAGTGTCTTTGTATTCATGTTGATCGTGGTGCAATCGGTCGTCAAATCCTGGGGCTTGTTTTGGCTCTACCAATATCAATTAGTTCTTCGCCCCCTCCGCCTCCCTTGCATGAAGAGCGTTAATATATCATACTGCTTCTGCGGATCCGATGCAGGCCACTCATCAACAGACGAGCGAAGCTTCCGAGGTTTGCCTGTTTTGAAGATAATCCGAGTCTTACCCTGCTTGGTCATCGTGTCAGGCAGTTGCGCGAATGTGATCAAACCACCAGGCAGATATAGACCCTTACGGTCCTGCATAGACCGAGCCGGTTGTTGACCACCATACCGAGCAGACTCAACACTGCAGTACCGGAGATTCTGCTGCAGTCCTGGCCTTATCATGTTCAACTCCCTCCTCCTGATCGGTGCCACGCGCGTCGGCAGCTTTGGTGACTACGTCGCACAAGAGCTTGCCAAAGATCCGAGCCACTTCACCCGCATAGCCTTCTTCAACAATACCTCAAGGCCGGCAGATGATTCGAAGAAGGCTCGCATCCGAGACCTCCAAGCGCAGGGATTCGAGATTGTCGAGGCAGCCGACTATGCTTCCCCAAAACCATACAAGGGCTTCGACTGTGTTTTGATTTTCCTCGGCAACCACGGCTTGTACTTGCAACCGACCATTATCGACGCCGCCATCCAGGCGGGAGTCCGCCACTTCTACCCGAGCGAGTACGGCGCCGATGTCACGGTCGGGCAGAACTGGACACAGCGCTACTACAAGTACAAGGTGGAGACTCGAGAGCATCTCGAGGCCAGAGCCCGGGACGTCCCCGATCTAGGCTGGACATTATATCTCCTCGGTCGCCTGACAGAGTGGTCTGTCATCTCACACTTTGGTTTCGACAACAAAAATGCAACGGCCAAGATCTACGGTACAGAAGCAGGTCGGCAAAGCCTCGTCAGTGCCGTTGATAGCGCAAAGTACTTGGTGGAGACGTTGAAGGAGCCACTCTCCGACACCGCCAAAGGCAGCCAACGAACCTACCGCATCTCCGGCAGCAATCCGACGTACGGTGAGATCTTCGAGATCCTCGAACGTGTGACGGGCAGGAAGTACGACGCGACGTACCTGCCCGTCGAGAACGCCTTGGAAGAGGAGAAACAAGCACAGAAGGCTGGCGACGTTGATGCCGAGCTGTCGGCGAGTCATAAGTTGATCCAAGGAAGGGAGGGCACGCTTTTGCCGGAACCGTGGGATAATGATCGGTTTCCGGATATCCGTCCCAGGGGTTTGGAAGAAGCACTTCGCGAGGCATTTACATCCGAGCGGTGGAGGAAGGCGTATGGCTTCGATCAGTCTGGAGGTGAGAATCTATGAATGAAACTGGTGGCGCATAGTGCTATAGACGATTGATGCGGACCTGGTCATCAATGAACGATCCTCCTGTCGAGCTGTTCAAGGACCTCCTCGCACAATTGTTCCAGGCAGTGAATGCGATTGACGTAGCGCACAGCCAGCCCGTTCATTACCTGTTCTCACGCCCTCCTTGCTCTTCGAGACCAAAGGCGAGGCCGCGCGGCTGACAAGCCGTTGATCAGATGGAGTCAAAGCCGAGTACTTCCCCGTCTATCTGCCTGCCTCGATTTATTCAGGGGTTAGATATATGAATTGTATCACAGCATTGATGGATTCTTCGAAGCGGGTCATTGCGTCACTTGGTGACATTGGACTGACCAAAGAAGCATGCCACGCATACTTACTACTTGCTCGGGGGGTGCTCCGTTGACCGATTTTGGACCTTGGAAGGCTTTGTATGGACGGCTTCAATCGAGGGTACTCTTCGGTTCTTTCGGTCGGATGATATGAGACAACCTTCATAGAAGTACTACGTATCCGTTCTCGTACTCATACTCTCGGCTTGAATCCGGGCGCAACCCTGTACTCGTACGGTCAAGATACGCATTCGCACGCCCCGCGTCTCGGTTTCGCGTATTGATTCTCCGCTCCTGGGCGCCTAAATCGTTCCTTTCCATCGCGCGTCGACCCAACCAATTCAATTCGAATCCAGGCCAATCTGAACACGGGAGTAGCTGCGAGAATATGACGCTCCCGTGGTGCCTCCATGGGTTTCCTACGACAAGGACCTCGTATACTAGCGAGCAAGCGAAGCGCTGGGGAGCATTTACCCACCTGAGCCAACCCTCAGCCTAATCGAGGAATTTCTCAGGCGTGCCACAGTGCCATGGTGAGCATTCAGGCCCCTCGAGGCCTCGTTGAAGCCGTTGCTTGGTGGGTTGATTATGTCACCGGACGCCACAGCAGTAAACGCATCTCCAGCAATTGGTCAATCGCGAGGTGAAGCTGACATCCAGGTACGAGTACATCGAGACAAGACCACTATGAAGCTATTGGCGTTCGATTAGATATATAGTTATTAGGCGTTCGGAGACGATGGCAAGACGGCGAGATGTTGGAGCAAGCAGTGTTCATAAGGGGTTGATTTTCGCGCTGGGATAGAACATTCTTTGCGGCATTCGAGCAGCGCACATCCTCAAAGGCGTCCCACCATGTTCTGGCTCATCCTCGTCGTTGTCATTCTCCTGGCTCTATACTCACGCTCTGAACGTGGGTCCCAGTGGCCGGATGGCCCTCGCGACATACCCTTCATCGGCGTCCCTCCCGATAAGAAGACCAAGCTCTATCAACATCTGGCCAGCTTCGTGCCCAGATATGGAGACTTCTTTTCCTTGAAGCTGGGCCGGTCCAGAGTGATTGTTCTGAGCAGTCCAGCGGCTGTCAACGAACTCATGGTCAAGCGCGGAGGGAAGTACGCCTCCCGCCCCTCGACATCGTCGCAAGCCAAGATCATCGGCCAGGGCCGGCTGATCACGATGGAATACGGCGATGAGTTTAGGGTATGACGCGCGCCTTTGTCTGTGATTCTCCCTTTAAGCAATAACGGGCCGGTCTAACCTGGCTTTGCGGCTCGCTTCCAGAAACACCGCAAGCTCATCCACAGTCTGCTCGGCATGCACAACGCGAAGATCTTCCTGCCGTATCAGGAGTACGAGAGTCGCCAGACGCTGAGGCATCTGCTGGACGATCCCGACTCCTTCTTCACCGAGATGGCCCGCTACTCGACCAGCGTGACTTTCAGCCTGTTGTAGGTGTCTGGCCAATGTCCCGCTTGTCGGACCCCCATCACTTACCCTGCCCTGTAGACTGGGCGCCCGGTTTGGCAGCAATGACGCGAAGACACCGGAGGCGATGCGGCGTGTCTTTCAAGATATGTTCAACAGTGCGTCTCCCGACTAGAAAATACTGACTCCCAATATACTGACACGTCAGTAGAGCTGCGTCTGGGCTACTGGTGGGCCGACACGATTCCCATCCTGAACTACCTCCCCGACGGTCTCGCGCCGTGGCGAGCCGAAGCACGCCAGACGTTTGAGAACATGACGGAATTCTGGTCCGTCTTCTTCGACGCCATCGTCGACCGGATGCACAAGGGCGACGCGCCCGACTGCTTCCTCACCCGCTTCCTGAAAAGTCCCGAGGTGGTCAACTTCTCGAACATCGACCGCCGCGTCATCCTGTCCGAACTCCTCTCCGCGGGATCCGAGACAACGGCCACAGCGCTGCAGTGGTTCTTCAAAGCCGCCGTGGTATATCCCGACTTCGTCAAGTCCGCACAAGAAGAACTCGATCGAGTCGTGGGACCGACGCGTCTGCCCAGCTGGGAAGATCGGGCAAATCTGCCCTATCTCGCCGCCGTCATGGAGGAGCTCCATCGCTGGTCTTCCGTCGCCCCCGTGGGAGTCTTCCACGCCACCAGCGAGCGCGATAGTTACCGAGATAAAACCATCCCCGAGGGCACCACGGTCATCAACAACTTCTACGCCCTCCACCACAACGACGACTACTACCGCCACCACGACAGGTTCATGCCCGAACGGTTCCTCTCCGAGAAAGACCCCCGGTATACGCCTGGTTTAACACACGCGCCCATCCACTATGGATTTGGCGTTGGCAGGAGAGAATGTCCCGGCAAGCACGTTGCCGATGCCTCGCTGTTCATCCTGACCAGCCGCTTGTTGTGGGCGTTTGATATCACGCTGGGTCCGAATCCGCCTCCCAGCGACGAGATCAGTAAGTGCTATTATATCTCATTGTGACTGGTTGGCAGGCGATGCGAGGTGGTGAGCTGACGTGCGTCCTAGTCGGCGGCTTCCCGGTGATCAGACCCGCCCAGTTTGCGTGCAGCATCACGCCCCGAAGCGCCCGGGTTGCGGAGAAGATCCGCGCAGAAGCGGCCCTTCAGGACGCGTCGTTGCGGGTCGAAGATGCGTCGCAGTATGAAGAGCAGCTTTTGAGGGTTCTGGAGCGGCAGCAGAGAAGTGGGGGTCGGCCTGTAGGCGCGGTGTCCGCTCAGTATTGACGGAGTGGCCGTGTGTGTCCACGCAGAGTATTGACGGGAATGACCGTGAGTGCACAAGTATTGACGGAAGCGACTGTGTCTGCATTGGTAGGAGAGAGTGGCCGACTGCATGTTGTTCTGTAAAGGGCTCAGACTCAGACCTGGGCCCAGGGATTCTCACTCGACCGTGTGAACCTGTAGGTTGCGCAGGTCCTCCAGCTCATCGGTGGTCCTTAGTCTATAGACTGATTCTCTAAATGGCTCGCCAACTAACCGATCGGTCAGGCATGGCTCCTGCATGACCTAAGAATCGAAGTATTGTATCTAGTATCTAAGTACACAAAGTATATAACTTTGCAGCTGACAGTCTCGACTGCCGAAAAGTCCCAAACATGCATGCATGACCCAAGGAAAGATATAAGTACGCGTGAGTCAAGTAAAGGGGTTAGAGGGTGGCCGTTTCGCCCCGTTCTACTCTTGCTTCTTCGGCGCAAGGACACCCTCGTGCTCCGGACTCCCGCTCCCACTCTCGCTCCCAGGCCCGGACCCAGAGAACGGCACGCCCTGGTGCATGCCCTGGGGCACAAAGCCGCCGAAACTGCCGCGCTCCAACTCCCCCCAGTGCACGTCGCTCAGGTACTTGAAGTCCAGACCCCGCTGCTCGTCCTCTTCCTTGACGCGCAAATGGCAGCCGGGGATCTTGTTGATGACAAATAGCAGGATGCAGCTGACGACAAAGCTCCACGCCGCGCACGTGGTCGCCGCGGCGAGCTGGTAGCCGAGCTGGATCCAGTTGTGTTCCCACCAACCGCCGGCGTAGGACGCGCCGGAGACGCCGTCCAGGGCGGGCACCCAGCTGGCGGCGAAGAAGCCCGTGAGCAGGTCGCCTACGAAGCCGCCGACGCCGTGGAGGGCGAAGATGTCGAGGCCCTCGTCGATCGAGATCAGGTATTTGTACTTGTTGGTGTAGAAGCAGCAGATGGAGGTGAGGAGGCCGACGAGCGCGGCGACATAGACGGGAACTGTGTGTGTATGCGTTAGTCGGGAGCATGTGTTGGCTATGGGAAGATCGATGTATCATTAACACCGACGGAGGGACCACAAACTTACCGTAGCCTGCCGCGGGGGTGATCCCCACGAGGCCTGAGATGATGCCAGAGCAGAAGCCGATGATGCTGAACTTCTTGGTGTGGAAGTATTCGAGGAGGGTCCAGCCGATGCCGCCTCCACAAGCGGCCAGGTTGGTGTTGACGACGACGTAGATGGATCGGATAGACAGGTTGGCGGTGCTGGCGCCTAGGGGAGGTCAAAGTCAGCACAGAAACTTGGTGGGTGTTGTGCGATTATGCTGTTGTCCAACCCAAAACAAGGGTCGACGGGACCGGGGACAAACTGACCGTTGAATGCAAACCAGCCAAACCAAATGAAACAGGTTCCAATGCCCACGAGAAACGGGTTGTGAGGCTTGAAATGGGTGATCTTCTGCCTCTCCCCGGCGGAATGGTCGCTTAACCGAGGACCTAGCATCAGGCTCCAAGCCAAAGCACTGAACCCGCTGGCGATGTGCACGGGGCCCGATCCGGCAAAGTCATAAACCCCGAGCTTGTACAGCCAGCCGTTAGGATTCCACTCAAAGTACGCGAGGATATAGTAGACAAAGGTCGTCCAGCAGAGCAGGAAAAGCATGGACGGCCAGAGACGACCCCGCTCGAGCATCGCGCCCGCCAGGATCATCGCCGTCGCGGTGACGAAAGTGAATCCGAAGCACGCGTATAGAATGTCGGGAATGTCCGGGTTGGCGAGCGACGGCTGGGCGAGCACGTTGTGTAGAGCCGCGAGGCTGACGTTGCCGAGCATCGGGTTGGTCGTGTGCGATTGGTACAGCGAGTACCCATAGATCCAGAATTGAATGCCGCAGGCACAGGCGCAGAACAGAGACTGGAAGATCATGGTCAAGGCGGCTTTGCGGCGATGCATCCCTGCGTAGAGGTAGCCGCTTGGTATAATGTTAGACAATTGACACGTGCTGATTGACGGTGGCGGCCTTACATGGCGGGAGTGATCTGCCAGCATAAGACTGTGCAGACGAGGATCCAACATAGGTCGCCCTGGGTGCGCGGAAAGCACAAGGTCAGCGAGGAGACACACTCGATGTATCGATTGTTGTTCTTTGCCGCCACATACCTTGTCATACGGGGCATTGAGATCCTGCGTGATGGGATCGCCGCCTTGGGGATTCACGCTGTAGTCGGGCCATTCCGTGATGGGGACGGGCGCGTCTGCCATGGCGAGGCGTTCGACTGAGCAATCCTCTTGTTGCCGGAAGATCCTCTTTGTGACAAAAGCGGCAGCGCTCAAGACAAATAGCTTGGGAGTAAGCAGGGCAATAGGGACAAGAGAAGAAAGGATTCGAAGGGCAGAAGATACTCAGGAACCCTCGCTGTCTATTTACACGCATCAGGTACCTACCTCTCTCTTGTCAGGTTACCATTACGTCGGACTGGGTGCCAAGAGATAGACAGAGCGTTATCCCCAGAGAGGTAACCAAACCCTGATCTCCTGCCCCGAGACGACAGTTCTAGAGACCACAATTCTAGATAGCCATCGTACTAGAATCCGTGGCGCATAGTAGCCTGTCGCGTGGCGTGAAGATGCGTCGAGAATGATGGTGGTGGACGCGGCTAGTTAGTGCCCAGTAGGCTGGTGGTTCCTGGGTTCCTATCCATGCCGAGGGTGGATAACAGGTCGGCCAACAAGTTGCCATGCACGGTCGGGGACTAACTTATCTCTACTGCGTATCTCTTGGCTGGAAGAGCCACCTCGTGGCGGACAAGACCCGTGGTGCGCTATGCTGGGTCGAGCTGATCCAGCTTTGCAAATAGAACGACAGGCGATTCCGCCGAGCAATTGAAAGCCTGAAACTGAAACGTGATGGGCTGACGAGGAAGGATTCCCTTATCTATGGAGCCGTGCCAAGCTCTGGGCATGTTCCGCTCCCACGAGGCTGAGGCACAACCAGGGGTGGAGCGAGGTGAAGGCGGCCTTGGTGGAGCGGTTTGCTGTCGCGCACAAGACTTCCGAGTTAGAGGACTCAGTCGGCTGGCGATGTGCATGGGGCCGCATTCTGTAAAGACATGGACCCCGAATCGGTCCGGCCAGCCACTTGGATTCCACTCGAAGTACTGTGTCAATTGCAGTTGTCATCCCAAATCATCTACGTGGGTGAGCAGGCAGATAAGTCTTGGCGGCGTCACGTTGCCAAGCTTCACGCACGTGACACTACACGTGCCACCGACGCGAACAGTGATAAGTGTTCGCAGGGCAGGAAAAGCAAGGGACAACGCATACTTGCCTGACTTCCCCAACTGACCCTGTAATGCTTCGTGATGTTGGCGCAAATGCGATGAAGAAGAATCAAGCTCTCGTAGGTTGTTGATGGGAGCCCGCCTCCCACTTCTCCCATGATTATGGGAATTAAGACTATTTACTCCGCCGTATGTTTATGCAGCTACTTCCTCAGCGTACAAAACCATGTTGCGCAATTCTGTTTGACCGAACTTGCGCAGACATTCAGTTCGTGACTTCGCATGACTGACAACACAGAAGCCACTCTCGTGCGGCAGCTTCTCCTGAAGACTGCGATGGATATCCCGCGAACATGTCGGATCAGTCATATCGAAAGCCGCTTCTCCTCGCGCTAGCTGGAGCAGTCGCCCTGACTGCGGCCCTCTACACCTACCAGCAATATGCGAACCAGCCGACAGGCACCTCCCTTCATCGAAGCAATGCCATCCGCCGTCCTAGGAGAAGAAGCAATTGGCGCAGTGGCTACCAGCCCATCCTCGAATATGACCCTATCGATCAAGCCATCAAACATCTGCAACACCGAAACGAAACGAGGCAGGGCTACGGACAATATAACAATCCTTGGTTCTTTCCTACCCCTGAATTCCTCAATATAACCTTGCTTCCTAACAACCTCATCTCCATACACGGGTTCCTGGTGGAGTATTGCGGGCAGACGCTATCGGACATGCAGAAAGAATGCCTTCTCTTCCACATCCATGCCATGTTCGTCCAGAACTTTATCAAGGAAGAGTTCCCTGAAGGATTTGTATTCGGAGAGGATACTTCCATATTGGCCACGGCTCTGGACAATCTTGGAGTCAAACCCCAGATTGTCTATGTAGTGGCGAAAGCCTTTGACCAAGGACAGGTCGCCTTCAAAACAAATTACAATCCGCTCACCGTTCCTGAGCATAGTCCCAGAATCAACCCGACCCGGACTGATGGTGCTGTGGATACCGTTGGCATAGCTCCGCTCGATGTCCTGCAGGCCCTGGCGGATGCAAATGACAACAGTCATGACGACAACAGCAGCGACGACTCTGATAGTGACATTTCGTTTGGTAACAATGAGGACGATCCTGGAGGAAGCCAGAACATGCTGGACCTTCTCTATCACATTGCTGGCGAGCAGGCACGCCGAGAAGGCTACATTCACCGTGGCGTCGAGTGCAATAGTTGTGGGGTGCATCCTATCGCAGGCATTCGTTACCACTGCGCAAACTGTTTCGACTTCGACCTCTGCGAGAGCTGCGAGGCTAGCTCTTCGCATGTGAAAAGCCACGTCTTCTACAAAATTCGGATCCCGGCTCCTTCGAGAGGAAATGTGAAGCAGGTCACTCCGAAATGGTATCCAGGAAACCCGGATGCATTTGTCACTTCATTGCCATCAAGCGCGTCGAAGCCGCTATTGGAAGAGACCAGCATGGAACGCACAGAGATGGATGCGCTCTACGAGCAGTTCAAGTGTGTCGCAAGTCATTATTGTACCACATATCCTACTGGCCTCGGCGTTGCCATCGATCGCAAGGGATTCGACGCATACTTTATCTCTTCCGATGGTCACAGAGGTTCTCCGGCATCTCTGATCTACGACCGGATTTTCGCATTCTATGACACGAATCGGGACGGCCTCATTACCTTTGACGAGTACATCCGCGGCCTCTCTCGCCTGCAGGACAAGAGCCGGTTCGCCAGATTGAAGCGCATCTTCGAAGGCTATGATCTGGATGGGGACGGCTATGTGGATCGCAAGGACTTTCTCCGCATGCTACGTGCATATTACGCGTTGAGCAAGGAGCTGAGCCGCGAAATGATCAACAGCCAAGGTGATTTTGGCTACAATGAAGAAGAGCTGCAGGAGGTCGTCCAAGGCAGCCAACCGATCAGCGCCGTTTTCGGCGGAGGTGAGCTGTATGGCCATGAATCAAGGACGGGGCAGGATAAGCAACGTCAACCCAACGGAGACCTTCAGCTTATCAACGGGTCTACGGGCGTATTGCAGAATGATACCGACACGCGGGGAGATCGCGCTCGCGCTATTGGAAACGCCGCGCTCGGTGATCGTAGTAGAGCTCACCCCTTCAGATCCTTCAGGACAGAGGCTCCCGAGGATGAACCCCTCATGATGGTGCCGAGCTACGGTGACTATACAGGTTCCGGCATGGAGCAATATGACGTGCCTGAGGAAGAAGTCACGGGTCCCGATGCGCCTCTCCAAACATACCCTTGGCCTCCTCTTCTGCCTCCTACACCGGATGACATCACCAATGCACTGGGACACCAAGTGCCTCTGGAGGACATAACCGATCCAGTCGATAGGACAAGAGTGCTCTACGCCCAGTCACAGCGTCTTGATGCGGCGGCAGACCACGTCGAGCAAGCCGCACGCGCACATGCCGTGGAAGAAAGATGGCGTCGCCGCCAGTTTTATCTCGACGATGAAGAAGGCATGACCAAACCGCCAGGGTACACGGAGCCTGATAGTTCGGACGAAGAGAATACCTCGCCGGCCGCCAAGAAACGCGCTCGGAACGGCGCAAGCCCGAGAAGAGCATCCATGGCATCTCGATCTTCGTCGAAAGTTCGTTTCGATGATAGTGCCATCGACACAGACTATGAGACCCGTTCCAACGCTTCGTCCCGAAGTGTACCAGTGAACGAAAGATGGGGCGGGTATGAGCTCAGCCAGGCTGAAGCAGACATCGGCAAGGACATCCTTTACCAGGCTGTTCAACAAGGCTTCAATCAGCTGCTGGATGCCTTGTTCAAGGACAAGGAGGACGACTTTATGGCAGCACAAGAGACACGCAACGCTCGTCGTCTTGCCAAAGAGGAAAGAAAACAGTTTGAGAAGATCCTCGAACTCAACAGAGACCTTGACGATCCGCGGCAAGCGGCTGAGATTGAGTTCATGACACGGAGAAATGACAAGGAAGAAGCGCGGCACCTGGCTACTGGCCATACAGATCATCTCCGGAACCCAATTGCAACGGTGCTGGCGGAGGAAGGACCGGCCGAGGAAGGACTGGCGGAAGACGACCCTGAAGATCCTGCAGGATTCACGCGTGGCTTCCAACGTCAATCACCCGAAGCAGTACCGGAGGCACTTCCGACACATCACGGTGTAGCAGAGGAGTTCTACCGCGACCCGACGCTTCCACAGTTTCGCCCGGACGAAGCGGGACCTTCCCCTGCACCTCAGAGCTCAGCTAAGGATGCCAAGGACGAAGAGTATTCGTCCATTCCGCTCAAAAGCCCCAATGAGGCTCAAGATGATGGACCAGGACCGGCGATCCCAACTAGGCCCGGAACGAAGGCTCGATCTTCAAAAGCACCGGCGCGACCCAGTCTGCTTTCAGACAATCTAATCGAGGCACGAGATCTGTACTATCTCTGGCAGAAACATGACCTGATTGATGCCGAAGCCGATCGCCGCGGTGGAGGTGGCAAGCTCAGCTTCTCGGAGTTTCGGCGCAAGATGGTGCCGGAGGATGAAGTGAGCAAAGCCTTGGGTGACAAGAACAAGGGCAAAGACGACACCGAGCCAGAGACGTGGGAGAGCAGTACTGACATGGGGAAGTTGGCGTTCGTGGGCACATGGTTGGAGATGGCTAGTTTCTAGTGACGCGACCACTCCGACCACCAGAGAATACGAGCGGCTTTCGGATGGGTTCACATTTGCAACTTGTACTACTATTCAAGGCATGAGGTTATGACACGACAACGCATGATACCCGGGTTTTAAAGAAAAAGGGTTTAGAAATAGCCGATAATAGGACTGTGTACCAATAAACAGTAGAGACAGAACACTGTGTGGCTCACGGAGGCCTGTTGTGTATCAATTGTCTGTCCGGCTGTTGACATTGTTCACTATATCACCACGTAAAATCGTGATGGAGTTGATTGGTCGAGCCGAACAAGGCACACTCTCGGCTAAGTTGCCTTAAACTCCGCCTGCGATTTTCAACCACCGGCGCCGCTGCGTCAAGCACGGAGGATGAATTTGAGATGTTCTCCTTAATCAACTTTCGTTCCTGTTCCGTCTCACTGCATCCCATGTTCCGCCTGAGGCAATCAGTGTACTTGCCCGTAGTTTTGCGCATATACATTACGTACGTCAGCACTCTCATGTGGCCTCGTCAAGCACGAAACAAGGGGATGTCAAATATGAAACACTCCAATCGGCGCCCGAGTGTTTCAGGGTCGGAGATGGAGTTCAACGGCCAGTCTTCTGCATCGCCTTCAATCCTGTGTTTGTTCGATGCTTTCAGAGTTCTACTTTCTCGAACTCTGGTAAAATGAAGCTCAACGCCGTCTCGTCATGTGTTCTTTCGCTGTGTGTTGCACTTGTTTCTTCGAGCGACCAAGCCGCGGCTTCCCCACACGACGAACTCCCCACGTCTAGTGAGACGTTCGCCGACCCTGAGCACGATCGTATTCAGCAGGAGGAGTCAACCTCATATTTCCCCTGGACGCACAAACCGATCTGCACCGAGGACATCGACGAGAGCGGAGATCAGTACTGTGTCTACACCAATGCGTCCTTCAGCAACGGACGAGGCATCTCCATCTTCACGAGACCGGCAATCGCACAGGAGTTCGCATCTCTGCCACCATTCCAGGACCCTACGGCATTGTCCTCCAAAGGTATCAACCTCGATATTGAGACAGAGGATCGACCATGGTACACGGCCTTGATTCCCGGCAAGGGAATGGGCATGTTTGCTTCTCGGCCTCTCGAACGTGGGGATCTCATCACGGCCTATACGCCCTGCCTTCTCACACATATTGGCGACCTCCTCTTCACGGAAGATCGGGAGAGATTGCTCAGGCTAGCCATTGATCAACTCCCGCCGGCAAGTAGGGACGCCTACCTCTCCCTGGCCAAGATTTACGACGAGCCAGACGTCGTGGCTCAGGACATCCTCAAGGCGAACGGATTTGAGATGAAGCTCGGCGGCTTAATGCACCCGGCCGTATTTCCCGAGGCCTCGAGATTCAACCACGCCTGCGCGCCAAAGTATGCCTGAGATTTCTCTGTATTCTAAGCCGCGCGCCCTTCTTTCCCGTCGCTGTGTTCTGACCCTACATCCAACTAACGCTTTGTAGCGCCCAATACTTCCTCTCCGCCAACATGTTCACCCACTACGTCCATGCCGTGCGCCCTATCAAAAAGGACGAGGAAATCACCATCTCGTACGCGCCGCCTCTGCGTCTGCACGCCGACCGGCAGAAACACTTCCAGTCGATATTCCAATTCACATGTACTTGCCCGCGCTGCTCGCCTGGGTCGCATAACAACCACCGCACGGTAGCAGAGTCCGACAAAGCCACCCAAGACATCGTGACGCTACAGTGGGAGCTCTCTCAAGGGTCGGCCTCCAGCGTCAAGAAAGCTCAAAAGCTCGTCGACTTGTACAAAGCCGAAGGGCTAGATGGGTTCCTCGACTCCGCGTACGGATACGCGGCCCTGGCATATAATAGCGTAGGCAGCACGAGAGGAGCCATGAAGTACGCCAAGCTGGCAGCAGAGGCCACGCGGTTAAAGTACGGGTTCGACGAAGGTGTTGGGCTGGAGAAAGTGAGGGAGTGGGAGAGCATTGCCCGCGACCCAATGGGTCACCCGAGCTGGAGAAGTAAGAACACGAAATCGTGATGTTGTACGGGGCCTTTGTCGAAAGAATAGAACAGTCCTGTACTCGTACATAATGGCAATATTGTGAAGTCTATCTAAAGGGCCACACATAACAGTGGAACCATAATGAGGCCGAATGGAAAGTGCCACGCATGCTTGGAGAATCATCCTACTCGGTCGGAGCCGCTTTTGTACGCGCTACGCCGATGCTGATGCTGATGCTGATGCTCGAATCAATCTTACACCAACCGTTCCAGCTGTCTTAGAAGACCATTCGGCTCCCCCACGCCCCGAGCAACAATCTCGTCGGCACGTGCCTGGGTGTCTGCGACGGAGTAGATGCGCAACTCGTCGGCGTTGCCGGACGGGCGGACGTGAGCGACACAGCCATCCGTGAAGGTGATGCGCAAGCCGTCGGTGTAGTCCAGCCTCGCGATCGGAGCGAACCCGGCCTCGGCCGAAAAGATGGTTTGCAGTTCTTTGCGGATCTGCTCCAATTTTTCGGCGTGCGCCTTGCTGGGTTGAGTCGGAGCTTCCTGGGACAACACGGTTTGGACGGTGATAACGTGATCGGGATGATACGAGACTTCTTGCACGCCGGCGTCAGGTGGTGAAAAGCGTGCAATGATTTTTATGCTCGCCGCACGGGGGAAGTTTCGCAACAGCGAGGCGCAGCTAAAGCGTCGGGGCAAGGTCGAAAAGAGCTCTGGCACCGTCATGCTACGTTGATTTGCGGCCGAGAGGGCACAGAGGAGCGGCAGTACCGCGTCCCGCGTGGGAAGTGCGGTCAGCATTTTGCCATTGCGGTCGATGTCCGAACCCGTGAGGAAGCCGCCGTTGGCTTCCCATCCACAGACACGACGATGGCCTTTGGCGACGGCGGCTTGCATGCCAGCAATGACGTATGGACTGCCGATTTTGGTTTTCGCTTGGAGGACAGCGGCGAGAGACCCACGGTCGATGGCATCATTGGTGCTGATGGGCACGACAACGGCATCGGCCCCCAGGAAATCGGCCACAATCATGCCCAGAAGGTCGCCGCCGAAGAATCGAAGCTTGCTGCCTTCGGGGGCAACGAGGAGCGGCCGATCGCTGTCGCCGTCAGTAGAGACGACGGCGTCGAATGTCGCACCGGCCTCGTTGTAGAGATTTTGGATCGTCTTAAGTTGGGCTTCGTCTATTGCTTCGGTGTCGATAGGGACGAAGGTGGAGCTGCGGCCAGCAGTTGTCACTTGGGCGCCAAGGTTTTGCAAGATGTCGACTAGGATATCACGCCCGACGGCAGAGTGCTGGTAGACGAGGAGTTTCATGCCATGAAGAGTTTCACCTCCAAAGAAGTCCAGATAGCGCTGGAGGTAGCCGTCCTGTCCGGCGGCTAGAATGGGCGCAAGATCCGACTTTCCATTGCCTAGACTACCCCAGTCATCAAACAGAGATTCAGTATAGGGCTCATTGAGGAGTTTCGCGCGCACGCGTTCGACGTTAGCGTTGATGGGCTGCTCGTCCTTCTTCAACAGCTCGCCTTTAGAGGTGTTCAGTTTGTACCCGTTGCGGTCGAAAGGAATATGGCTGCCAGTGACCATGATGGAACCTTTGCCATTTCGAAGGGCGTGGTACGTCAGAGCGGGCGTGGGAATCGCTCCTAGATTCACAGGGCGCATACCCTTGTCCCTCAGGGCTTGCTCGACCGCCTGGCAGATGCCACCCCGGCGGTTTTCGACGAACTGGGTCGAACTGGGACGGAGGTCGTATGCAAAGTAAAAGTCGTCACCGGCCCGGATCCCGCCTTGAGAAGGCTCGAGGGAGAGGAGGTAATCAATCTCGGCGACGACATTGGTGTAGATCTCGAGCTGGGTCAAATCAACGACTTTGCCACGACGGCCACTGGTGCCGAATTTCAAAGGCTGTGGTTCGTAGCGGAGGCAGGCCCGTAGAGAGTCTTCAGGAGAAAATGTGCCCGACATCTGAACTTTCTGCCCCTGGGAGATGTCTGGTTAAGGATGGATTCCAACGTTGACTGTGGTGGCTCTTCTTCGCTCCCACAAAGCTTGCTAGTTTGAGGACGTCAGTTTCCCTGATTGTGTCCAAACCTTGAGGTTTGCCTGAAGAGTATCTGATTCGCAATCGATACTCGACATCAATCAATCCTTCTTGTACAATTCACTTTTGACTCTGTGCGAGCGCTGAATTGTCGGTGCGTGCAGATCTCGGGTGAGAGCTTCACCGAGTTTTTGCTGGTGAGTTGCAAGCCTGCAAAAAGGGCTCGGGCCGATTGCTTTATCAGAGCCGAGCCTAGGACGGTGGGTGAAGTGGGTGGAGGTACATGGAAGCGGAGGTGTAGGCGCCTGCTCTCTAGGCTCCCCGCGCTTCGGGCTACCGCAGGTACAATTAAGGGTTTGGTAATAGGCACGCCTAATGTAGGCACCTAAATCCCCCTCTCTCGATCTGCCCCTGCATTAAACCCCTCAACCCCTGTACATTCCCCGCTACATTCTCCACGACTTCGTCGTCTTCCTCCTTGACCGCCGGTCCCCTTGGCGTTTTCACTAGAGGGATTAACATACAAAATTACATATTAATACTAAGAAATAGCACAGTGATGACTTTATTAGTATAGAATGGTACATAGCTGGGTATGACCAAGACCTGCTGTCAGTAAAGTCGACCGGACATTGCAGACGGAGAACTCATCAACCACTTCGCCACAAGATTGACTTGACTTCAATCAGATTTTGGCAAGTAGAGGCCTCTCCGAGGCCTGGTCCCCGGCACGGCCGTGTGGCGCGATCGATCGCTCCGCCTGGTTGTCTGTGGCGCCCTGTTTGATGATCCATTGCTTGACGCATTCGACGAACGTGTCGATTTGCGCCACTGTGTTCCCTGCGTGCAGACAGACTCTGACGCGCTCGGTGCCGGCGGGCACGGTAGGTGCGACGACGGGGCGCACGATGAACCCGGCTGACTGACAGTGTGAAGCCAGAGAGCGGGGCTGCGGACTCAGAATGGCGAAAATGGGCGATTCCGGGCAAGTTGTCGGCAATGTCACGACGGGCTTGCCAGTCGGGTCAGTAGGACTCGAAGCTATGGCGCCCAAGGACTGCAACCGGGAGTAGAGGTGGTCTATCAGATGGTATAGATTGGCCGCAAGCTGTCGAGGACAAATGTCAGTAGAAGAAGCACAGGTCATCCCGTCATCGTCTGCTTACGAGATTCGCTTTGCCCATCCTGAGCCAGTCGTATGCGGTTTTAATTGCCAGGAGATTAGGATGCGACATGAATGTCGTGTAGATCAGGGGCCTGGCGTAGTTGATAAGGTAGAGGCGAATGATGGGCGAACAGAGGATGATTGCTGAAGCATTATGCGTCAGCCAATTGATTTGCTGACAGACCACGGCACGGGTACCCACCGCCATTGGACGCAAGCGTTTTCCCAAAGGTATGCAAACGGATGGAGACTCGCTTCTCGAGCCCGAGTTCGCAGACTCTTCCAGACCCGTTCGGTCCGTAGATGCCTGTCGCGTGTGCCTCGTCAACCACAAGATGTGCGTTGTTGTGCGGGAGCAAGGCTTCCATCAGGTCGACAATTTCCGTCAGAGGCGCAAGATCGCCTTCCATGCTGTAGACTGTCTCCACGGCCACGAAGATGGTCTGATTAGAACTCGAGGATGAAAATCGCTGCAATATGCGACCCAAGTCCTCGACATCGTTGTGTTTGAATGGTATCTGCTGTTTAGCCCGACACTGCCTCATGCCATCATGCACACTGGCGTGGATGAGCTCGTCGTAGATGATGACATCCCCCGGTTGGGGGAGAAAGGCAAAAATGCTGACGTTCGCGTCGAACCCAGAATTCGTCAGGAGCCCGGCTTCAGCGCCATGAAAAGCCGCGATTTCGCGCTCCAGAGTCTCTGCGAGCTCAGAATTGCCATCCAGCAGTCTCGAGCCAGTCGATCCCAGTGGGGTGGCACCTTTGTTCAGGTGGGCCAGGTAGTCATGCTGGTATTCCTTGTTGGTCGACAGCGACAGGAAGTCATTGGAAGAGAAGTCAACTGACCCGGCTGGACTCGACTTTAGACTTCGCAGCTTCGACTGAGCACGACGCTTTTCCAAGAGAGCAGAGAGACGCTGTTCCAACGGTGACGGCGACATGGTCGACTCAGGCAACCAGGGTTAATCGACGTTTCAATATTCCACCCCAGCAGCTCAACTCCGCCTCCAGAGAGAGCAAGAACAAGTGGCATTGGAGGGCAGAGGCACTGAATACGTTCCAAGCGCGTCAATCTCGGTCAATCAGTTCAACCGCGGCCCAAGAAAGCGTTGGGTCATGCACTGCTGGACGAAGACGCCCTAGTCAGAAAACTCGCCAATGCGGAAGCTGAGACGAAAAATAAGCTCCCCCGGCAGCCAATCGTAAGCCTGTGTTTTCGCGGAAGTGCCAAAGCGGGTCCCTCATTCCTTGGCAGGCACGAAAACGCTTCGGTGAGCTGAAGCTCCAGTCATCACTTTTTTCTTCCTTTCTCCTGGTGAGCAGCCGTGATGCTGTGGCGCGATTTGAGGGCGTGGCAGGTCTTTGGCGCCAACACGAATGTCGGCAAGACAATCGTCTCGACATTGTTGTGTCGGGCTTTGCAGAGTCGGCCAGAGAGTCGGGTACCGACGCTTTATTTGAAGCCCGTGTCGACCGGCCCTGAGAACGAGGCCGATGTCGGGTAAGTCCCTTGGCTGATCGCGAGACTCACCTGCTGAATCGACCGCCGAGTGCTCTAGACACATTGGGACTTTTGTACCGGGCATAGTGTCCAAGAACATCTCACAGTTCTCGCGGCCGTTAAGCCCTCATCTGGCGGCTGCATTGGACAAGGACTCCTCAATACCAAGATCCGACGCATCAATACTGTCCAGGGTGAAGGCACTTCTCACAGAGCACGCTGCAGCAGGAGGCAGATATGCGATCGTCGAAACTGCTGGAGGCGTCCTCTCACCAGGTCCCTCTGGCATCGTTCAAGCCGACCTTTATCGACCGTTGAGGTTGCCAACCATCCTTGTCGGAGACAGTAAACTCGGGGGCATAGCGACAACAATATCCGCATTCGAGTCCTTGCACATCCGTGGCTATGATGTCGACTCAATCATCCTGCTCGACGACCCCGACTGGGGCAACTTCGAGTACCTCGAGAAGTATTTCCAAAACCACGACATTGCGACATTCGCTCTGCCCCAGCCCCCACCGAAGAATGAGGATCCCGTCACCGACAAAGAGCAGCTCCGCAGCTACTACACTGACACCTCGAATGGCCGCCCCATCACCGCCCTCTTCGACCACCTCAGAGACAAACACTACCGTCGCGTCTCGCAGTTGATAGCCATGCCCAGTCACGCCGACCAGGTAATCTGGCACCCTTTCCGCCAGCACGGCATCTCACACAACATCACAGCAATTGACTCGGCGTACAACGACCACTTTCAGACCTACATTGCCAAGGATGAACCAGAGCAGGAATTCGTCCCAGGGTTAAAGTCACTTGAGACTGAGAACAAGGTCCCTCAGTCCCTCCTCACCCCGTTGTTTGATGCATCAGCATCGTGGTGGACTCAAGGCTTAGGCCACGGCAACCCCGACATCGCATTAACCGCCGCCCATGCAGCGGGTCGGTACGGCCACGTCATGTTTGCGCACTCGGTCCATCAACCCGCCCTTGACATCTCGTACGACCTTTTGGAAACCCTGCAGAATCCACGCCTCAGCCGAATCTTCTTTACCGACAACGGCAGCACAGGCATGGAAGTCGCCGTGAAGATGGCCCTACGTGCTTCTTGTGCCAGATACGGCTGGACCAAGGACGATGTGGCCAACAACAAGCCCGTGGAGATCATCGGCCTGAAGGGCAGTTACCACGGCGACACGATCGGCGTGATGAACTGCAGCGAACCGTCCGTCTTCAACGAGAAAGTCGACTGGCACCGGCCCTGGGGACACTGGTTCGACCCACCGTCTTTACTCTTCACAAAGGGGAAATGGGAACTTACAATCCCGGCTGAAATGTCGCGCTCGGGCACGACCGAGACGCAGAAATTCGACTCATTACCTTCCATATTCGACTTCAACGGCCGCGCAGACGACGCAACCCGCTACAAAGACCACATCACCCGCACCCTCCGAGCACTGGTCCGCGACCAACACCGCCGCTTCGGCGCCCTGGTCCTCGAACCCCTCCTCATGGGCGCGGGTGGCATGATCTTCGTGGATCCGCTCTTCCAACGCACGTTGATAAAGACCATCCGCGAGAACCCCGACCTAATCCACTCCAGCGATCTAGACAGTCCAAGTACCGTGAAAGCCTCCCGCGACGAGGTCTCCCCATCCTCGGCCAACTGGTCCGGTGTGCCCGTCATCGCCGACGAAGTCTTCACAGGCCTGTATCGCCTGGGGCGCGCGAGCTCGAGTTCCTTCCTGTCCTCCAAGCACACAGACGGGGACCAGGGCGAGCACGAGGCCGACGAGATCAAAAAACTGCTGCTTCACGAAAAAGCCCAACCCCATCTCAAGGCCTCCTCGGCGGCATCATCGCAACCGTCCATCGACCCGGCCATCGCGCCCGACATTTCCGTGCATGCCAAACTCCTGACAGCAGGTCTTCTCCCCCTGGCCATCACCACGGCCGCGGACCCCATCTTCCAGACCTTCCTCTCAGCCGACAAGACCGACGCTCTGCTCCACGGCCACAGCTACACCGCCCACCCGGTCGGCTGCAGTGTCGCGACCAAAGCGCTTGCCGAATATCGGCGACTCGACGGCGGCGCATCATCCGACGCATCCTCGGAGACGTCACCCTCACGATCCTGGCAACCTTTTAAACAAGCATGGTTGGCACAGACCACTCCCACTCCCACTCCCACGGACGGACTGTCGGCTGACCCACCAATCTACTCCTTCTTCCCGCCCACCCTAGTCGACACGCTCTCCCACCACCCCCGTCTCTCGGGCTGTTTTGCCCTCGGCACCGTCCTGGTCCTCAAGCTTGCCCCGACGGGTTCCCAGGCAGGCTATACCTCCACGGCGGCGGCCTCGCTGCAAGAGCGGCTCTTGACGCTGCTGGACGAACAAGGGTGCGGGATCCACTCGCGCGTGCTGGGCGATGTGATTTATTTTATGGCCAGTTTGACGACCAATCCCGAGCAGATTGCGAGGCTGGGGAGGATGGTTCTGAGGGGCTTGGATATGGAGATGGAGGCCGCGGTGTAATTGGACCATTTTGACCTGACCTGAGGTTTGAGGTTTGGAGTTCGAGCTGTGTTATGTAGAGTCGAACGGAGCGAGGTCGGATGTAATGTGTAGAAATGATTGAGGTGCACCGTCTCAAAATCCGAATCTGAAGAGCGGTAGATGTCGACGAAAAGACGACCGCACAAAAGAAAGATCAGGCGCGAAATATCAGTAGATGTGCTGTCAGCCCAATGATAGGTATTCGATACAGTCTACCTTCAATCTAACAGTCTTATGCTTGATTCTGTGCCAACCAACAGCACAGTGATGACAATACTCGTCTAGCTACGGATACCAAAAACAGCCTGCCGTTCCCGACTCGGCCTTTTCCCTCGCACATCTCAGGGCCCATTGCTAAGCCGTTCAATATCCGAGTCCCGCGTGGACGAATCTTCAACCATGGGTTTCCAAACCTGCCCATTTGACGTGTCTGTCATCGTCCTCCTTCTCTTTGTCCGTGGAAGCCTGGATGCCGGTCTTATCATGCCCTTGCGATTCTCTCGCCTTGTCGTAGACTAGACCGTTATCGCCGACATACCTTTTCCGAACCTGATGACCACGCGGAACATAGATATTGTAGAGTTCGGCAATTCCGCTTCTGTAAAACATCCATACTGAGAGTCCTCCATTCTCGCTCTGAACCGCAATATCGTCAACGACTCGACCATCAGCGAAGCTAATGACAGATCCGGCCAGTTGCAGAGGCAGATGTGCAAAGTCGGAAGTATTGTCGGTCTCTTCGTCGGATGACGCATCGCCGGCTACGTCATTTCTACTGCCGGCCATCAGTGAGTCCATGATCAGATCACTCTGCCCAAGGACCCCGGAGTTCTCGTCCCACACATCAGCGGTACACTTCTGGTCTCGGAGCTGTCTGAAAATATCCGAAGGGACGCTGTACAGAACAACTTGATCGTTATCATACACCACAACAAGCCTCAGACCCCATTCGAGTGCCTTGCCGACAGCATAGCGAAGAGGGGAAGGCCTTCGTTCCCCTTCGTCGCGCTCGGGTGGGATAAACATGACCTTTCGGACAAGTTTGGTCGGACCTCCGAGTGGCGCGTCACTACCCAGGCATACCAATCCACTGCCAGGGTCGGTAAAAACCAAATGGAATCCGTCGCTGACAGGAATGGCACAGAAGTGATCACAATCAACAGTCCGTAAGACTCCTTGAACCTCGTCGGTGCTTGGTGGGCTCTCCGAGCCAGAAGATGTGTGAGGGTCCCCTGCGGGCGAGGGGAATGGTAGAGTGCCAAAGAACAGTCGTGTTAAGCTTTGTCGTCGGCCGAAAGCCGCAGAGGTAGGCCAATACTTCCACTTCGCTGGGGTGCTGTCACTCCTCACCAGCTGGGGAGCGACCGGTCCAGCGGCACTTGAAATCAGCCGTAGCTTCTTTCTTGAGTCAACCCCTGCACGCTGAGGCAGGAAGTACAGATAATCGCTAGGCGCAGCGAGAGGGAACCAACGGTTGAGATCGCCCCTAGTCAGAGCATCAACCCAGTAAAGCTCCAAGCCCATCCTGCACCCGTAGGCAACACACTTTCGGTTCGGACAAATAGCCACACTCCTTGGCTGATCTTCCGTACTGCCTACGTCGGTGTAAATAGCTGTCGCCCTTGTCTCAATCGGAATACCTAGTCGACGGTTGATTTGCTCGGCTTGCACCGCTGCATTGATCCCTGCATCAATCTCTCCAGGGCTCTCCGAATTGCGGGCATGCTCGTCCTACAAGAATGAATTATTCGGTAGAGCATCAGGAGAAGTATTGCTGACCGGCGTCCATGGTCCGAGATTGTAATCTGCGAACTCAGAAGCAACCACTTCCGGCGTTCGTACGGGTAGGTTCACGATGGAAGGCCTGGAATTCTGGAAGCCCGCCGAGCTCTGGATATGCGTCTGCATACCCAGATTCATTGGTTCACCTGAGTTGCTGCGATAGCGTGTCTGAACGTGGTTACCGTGCAGGTCCCAGAGCATGCCGATCCGACCCGCGAGGAGGGCTGCAATCGAGTAGCGTTCGGAACTGGTGTCCATACTGACTTTCAGGACGTCGATACCAGTTGCTAGCCTGACGACTGGATCCAGTGAATTATCTGGATCGGACAAGCTGTACACAGATATATCACCACCAGATACCACGAGAACAAACTTGCTACAAGCTGACACCGTGAATCTGGACCTTGTGGGCGAGACAAGCGTAGTCAGGATCTTGGAGAAGTCAACTTCTTCAGTAACCGAGAGTCTCGGGGTTGAAGCAAAGTTCCCTGATAGGGAATCACCTTGCCAGTAGGGTGACAGTCGAGTTTCAGTTGCTAACCTTTTGGAGCAGAGCCACTCCTTGTCAATGACTTTGTCAGCGTCAGGCTCCATTGGACCAAGCTGAGTGTCCCAGCTTCGTCTTTTCGCGACCATGCTGCCTTGCACCCGCCCGATATCCGCGACCAGCCCAGAATTGCAGCCGCAGTCTCTCAGCATGGGATCCAGAAGTTTGCAGTCCAGACCTGCTAAGAACCAAGACTTGCACGTATGACGAGCGGCATCAAAATCCCAGGGTGCCAGGTAGGAGAAGATATGCTTGAGCACCTCTCTCGGGAGACGGTATGCTCCAGGCAGATTGGGCTGAGGAAGGCTTGCGTGCCATTGACGGCACACAGTCCGCAAAGCCTTATAGTCCTCGAACGACAAGTAGCCGAGCACAGTATCGACGATCCTTTGAGGGAGAAAAATGTCCAAGTTCCCCCCAGCAAGGCTGTATCTCCGGGAGGGAGTAGAAACCGACGGCTGACGAGTCCATGCAGTTACGTAGGACTCATCATCACTGTCTGCGGCAGTTCGGTCGTCTTCATCACACTTGGCGAAATAGCACAGCCTTGCCAATGTGTCACGGTGTCCTGCAAAAGCGTTTGGTCGTAGGTATATGGTCCCTTCAGAAGCGCTGGAAGTCTTTCTTGAGGGAGAATCGTCAAGACCAAAGGGGTTTGTGAAGTCGTCCTGCTCTTTCCGCCGAGCAGCCTCTCTCCAGTTCAGGTGTTCGTCAGACAGGAAGTGTACTACCGAAGGCCGAAGCGGCCGGATGGAAGGGACCTTTAGATCGGAAACGCTGGCGGACCGGCTGATTGTTGCCGACTCAATTTCATCCGGCTCGTCATTAGCACCGTCAAAGCCGCACAAAGAGCTGGTGCGAACCTGCTCTGGGTGGTAAAATATGCGGAGAGATGATCTCGGGGATGAAGTCGCGATGCACGGCCAGATGCCAACCATGACACCCGGTGGAATGTTAGCGAGGTTGGAACGAGAGGAAGATTGCGACGAAGCCGAGGCGAGGAAAGGTGCCTTGAACAGCTGGCTTCGACGGGCCGCTGACATGCTGCCCGGACAGTCAAAAGTCGGACCTGGATGGACAACGGGTGCCTCAAGCATGTGGACGCTGGCGTCAGACTTTTCCCTGGGCACAATAGCCTGCTCTCCAACTTGCCCTTCAGCTAGACAAACGCTATGTCCCTCCGAGATCGCGGTGTGCTCTGGGTGTGGAGGAGTTGATTGGGAGCGGGTGAGGCCAGAGTGAACGGATTTTGACTCTTGCTTCACACTCTCTGGAAGATGTATGAACGGTGGCTGCGCTCTTTTCCATTGTCCAACATCCATTCGAGTTTGATATCCGATTAAAGGAGGCTTGCTTGTAACACCGGCGATCATGTGTGGGTAGTTGAGCGGGAAGTAGTGGTCGCCGGGATAGATCATTCTGAGTTGGTATTCGTCGACAGATGCAATTCCTCGAGAGACGAGGATTTCGTAAGCCAGGTCGGCGAACAGCTAGACTGTGTAATTAATAATGAGACTGTAACAGGGCTGAATAGAATGCATAAGAGTATGAGGATGGATAGGATTGGGGGCGAGCAGGAAGAAGGGTGTGAGAGTCCATCGTGATTCCGGCCAGGTAAACACGCAGGTCGCAACTCCCGCTCCGTCCATATTCGGGGTTCCCTGCATTGTAATGGACACCCGCGGTCGCGTCGATGCCGCGAGGCAGGCGTAACTGAGCATCAGGAGAAAAAGTGCAGCCAAGCAGATCAGCCACTGCAGTGGTGAGCACTGGTCTTGGAATCGGTCAAAATGAGGACATGGTCTGATGGTCGAGCTGCTTATGGTAAATTACATCGAGCTCGCATATGTCACTGGGGCTATTAACACTTCTGTACATGGGTATCTCTGGAGAAGGGCACGAAATCAATCATCCGCTTGCTATGCGTCAAGAAAATCTTGGAAGACGAAATATCAACTCTGGCTGTGCTCCGGACGTCCGTGACCAGGTTTCCGTATCCACAACGTCTCTAGTGGCCGGATAAGGTTGGGGTTGATATATCGAAGACCAGTGTCCTCGCTTGTGTCGACGTCTTGGCCGTGATTGGTATCTCTATCCCAGGCAGACTCCGGCGGCGTGGGAAGTTGGGGTGAGCTGGCACGATCGATGCTCTTAAGAGCGATGAAGCGCATGAGGGGGACATATGTGCGCTGGAAATATACAGTGAACCAAATGGTACCAGCCAGCAATGGGGCCAAAAACACTGAAGCGGTCAAGGCACCTCGCAGGGCTAGAATGCCGGTCATGGCAACCTGGAAGAGAACGAGTCCGGTGATGATGCGGTTGCAGATCATAGGCCAGGCCCGGCCAGTCGAGTGCTGACGATGTTCCATGGCATAGAGCAGCTGGTACTTGTAGATGAACCCTCCGATGAGGAAGTACACTAGGCCGAACAAGGTGATCATCCAGGAGGCAGGAAGAACACTGTAGACAATACAGATGATGAATATAAGCATGGTCTGAGGTAGGTAGAAGCCGTAACTGAAGATTGGCGGTTGGGACAACTCAGCATAGTCCCGGGGTGTCCTGGCCGCAACGAGATAGATAGGGTACAATGCCACAGAGCCGAATTCCAGTAATCTGAATGGAAGCAGTCCCAGGCCTTGGAGGACAATGAGGTTGACATAGAAGGGCGAAAGCTGTTCGAGAGCCTTAGCAACTGCGTATGCGATTCCTGCCGTGTCTCGGAAGATGTCCCGCAAATCCTGCCAGAAGTCGTAGAACGTGGTGGCGGAGCCCCATATCGTGAAGACGATGAACAAGTTGAAGAAGATGAAGAAGAAATTCTTGGAAATGACCGACATTTCCACATCTCCCTGAGACGTCATGCCTTGCTGATTGGCAAGCCAGTCATACAAATATGGCACAGCCAGCGCCAAGAGTGAGAACAACAAGGTGGGAAGACCGGTTTGAACGAGCGATCGGATGATCTCATGGTCTTCCAGTGCTTGAGCCAAGCCTGGCAGCACTTTGTCGATGACTTCGATACTGAGCAGGCCAGCTAGAGGAGCGACAATGGCGGCCCAAAGGATGGTTAAGAAGCCAATGAGGATCATGATACTCCAAGATCTGGCCATGCGGACGTCGCGGGAGAGGTACGTGTTCTTCCATACAACATCGGCCGGCGGCGGCGCGAGGCTTGCAAGGAGCTCTCCGGGCTTGGGACTCAGAATTGCTTGTACAGCCATTTGACATGCTGCGGTGGATTCCATGGTGACGAAAGCTAATGGAGTTGGCTTGAACTCGGTAGCTCTTAATGCATAAATCCTTTCGTCCATGACACGCAGCTTTTCTTCGTAGTAGTCGATAGCATCAACTTTCTTGCCGTAAAGCTTGAGCGGACCGTACCGGATAGTATGAGTAGGTCGGGGCCTGTCAGCGGGTGTTGCGCGTGCCTGCTCCATTTCCGATCTCGAAAGCAGCGCCCCATTTTCTTCGTCACCGTCAAGAATATTTCTCTGCCTGTAGGTGCGCCGGGAGTGGCGCATCGAATGGTGGTGGCCCAGATATGACGCCCAAGACTCTTCCAGTTTCCGAAGGCAAGCCATGCGACGAGCCATCAATTCATCCAGAGCCTTCCAGTTCTTGCATAGCATGACGCTATCAACCTTCCCGATCTGCAGATCCTCAATGAAGTGCTTGATTGCTTCTTCTGACCTCATTTCGCTCGGTATTCCCGACAGGCGGAGGGTTCGATCGGTTATGGTAGCCTGGCTGCCGAGATAGGCTTGTCGTATTCGAATGATATTCGTTGTCTCGCGAATCAGGAGATATATGGCAACCCCGGTGAAAAAGTAGGCAAATGCCACGTACATCCATAGATAACTGTCATCCTTCTCAATCTTTGGCTTCTTCGGTCTCTTCGTATCGTCGTCAGAAAACATTATAGGTTGGACGAAGGGCGCGGTGCCATTGATAGGAGGGTAGGGTAGTTCGCCGGTAAACTTGTAGTTGACGGGTAAGATGATGGTGAGAGAAAAGAACAGGGTGACCGAGAGAAACTTGACCGCATATCGGAAGAAGGACAAGAAGGCATAGGCATCAAGGCCAGCAGAGGCTAACACCTCGGCTTCGTTGATTCTCAGCAGTACGGGGATCCATCCGAACAGCGACTTTGGTAATTCGGGAAGTCGCGATGCTGCGCCAGATTGTTTCTTGCGCGCATGATATAAACTCGTCCATTTGGGTCGGAGTACCTACAGTTGTCAGAACCCACCCAGGGTACGGCAAAGTGAGATGGATGCATACACAGAACGAGAGGAAAGCGCTCAGCCCGAAGACGACCGAGATAATGACTTGGAGGTTAAAGTCGCGCTGGTTGGTGCTCTTGAACTGGTCATTCCAAGACGGGTTCTTGGATCCTCTGACTGACATGAGGAGTCGCAGCAATCGTCACCGCGGCGAGATTGATAGCTCCAGGTCGCAGATAGAGGACTCGAGGACCAGCAAAAGAGCGTCAAGACTTGGAGAGCGTCCACGTCGAGGATGATGACGATCACGTGCGCAAAATCGGCTCCTCCCGCCTTTGATTGATTCGATCGTTCATAGATTTGGACCTGGCCAATCACAGCTCGGCTAATGACCCCGAAAATGTAGCTTCAAAGCTTTGGATTGAGAACCTCCTGCGCAGCACCTCACCACTCGGTCACTCTTTAAAAGCCGCCTAGACGAACCTCGCTCTCCCCTCTGCCGCCATTTATCGAGGGTGATACGGTTTCAAGACACGATGTTGGCCACGTCGGCCGTCCGTAGTATCCCATTGAGGGCCGCTACACGAACCATCGTCCGGAAGACCACAACTGTCAGTCCACGCCCACGGATGCCTCATGAATTTGCCTGCAAACTGCAATAATTGGGCCCTTTGCTGACCCCTTCTATAGCGTGCCGCATCCTCAAGCTCCAATGAAGCCGCCTCGCCTCCCTTCTGGCTCACAGCTGGTGCGTCCGCCGCGACAGTAGCTGCAATTGGCTCCGCCGCCTGGTATTATCATTTGTTTGGTCAGGATGTCTATGCCATGACCCCAGCGGAAGAAGGGTAAGCTTGGGAATTGCTCAGAAGCAGTTCAAAGCTGACAGCGTTACTCAGTCTACACCCAACCCAGTATCCATGGGAGCACACAAAATGGACGAAAACGTTCGATCACGGAAAGTGAGCATTGCCCAGCGCTCGGAGGAGACAACCAACTGACCTTTTACAGCCTGCGAAGAGGTTTCCAAGTGTACCGCGAAGTTTGCGCCGCCTGCCACTCCCTGAAACGAATTCCCTACCGGTCACTGGTCGGCACAATGATGACTGTCGACGAAGCCAAAGCACTGGCCGAAGAGAATGAATACGACACTGAGCCCAACGATGAAGGGGAGATTGAGAAACGGCCCGGCAAGCTCTCCGATTATATTCCAGCACCATACAAGAACGACGAAGCCGCTCGTGCCGCGAACAATGGTGCCCTTCCGCCTGATCTATCACTCATGGTCAAGGCCCGACATGGCGGCTGCAACTACATCTTCAGCTTGCTCACCGGCTATCCCGAAGAGCCTCCTGCCGGCGCTTCCGTCCAGTCCGGTCTGAACTTCAACCCTTATTTCCCTGGTACTGGTATCGCCATGGCTCGTGTTCTTTACGATGGCTTGGTCGAATATGAAGACGGCACACCCGCCACCGCATCGCAGATGGCCAAGGATGTGGTTGAATTCTTGCACTGGGCTGCTGAACCCGAGATGGATGAGCGCAAGAAGATGGGCATCAAGGTGTTGATTATCGGTACGGCGCTGCTTGCTTTGAGCGGTTGGGTTAAGAGGTACAAGTGGGCGCCGATCAAGACGAGGAAGATTGTCTACAATCCTCCTTCGTCAAAGCCCGGCTTCAGAAAGGGTTGGTAAGCATAACGGAGGAAGCAGCGAGGAAGTTCGTGTTTATTACGTGGTGATCAGAGGTCAACAATCGTCCGAGGAGAGGGAAGATCGATAGATCGGACGAGATGGTTGTTTTTGTAACATCGAGGAACCATGCAAAATTCACCCAATCGAAAGAACAACGTACATATTTTCCCATTAAACCGAACAGTCTATCCCGCTTGTCGTACCGTCATATTTGGGTATCATCATCTTCACGCAAGAGCATACTCCCCGAGCAATTCGTAAAGCGTTGGAAAGTCCCTTCCTTAATGCCTCCACACCTTCACGACCTTATCCTTCCCACCACTCGCTACGCCAGTCCCATCCCCACTCCAATCCAGCGCATATACCTCATCCTTATGTCCCGGCAAATCCATCTTTAACTTCCCTGTCCCCACATCCCACACTTTGACCGTCGTATCTTTACTGCAACTCGCGAGGAGTCTACTGTCCGCGGACCAGGAAACCATGTACACGGCGCCGACGTGCGCGCGCAACGTGGCTATGAACTTTCCATCTCGCGCACTCCAGAGTTTAACGCTGTTGTCGAAACTGGCGCTCGCGATGTACAGGCCATCCGGGGAAAACGAGACGTGCAGGACTTGTTTCTGATGGCCGAGTAATCGCGCCACCGGCTTTGGAGTAGCGCTGGAGTTGTCATCGAACGAAGACGGGTCCCAGAGGAATATCGTGTTATCGTCGCTCGCGGAGATGAGCCTTTCGACTAGCTTTCCTTCGTGTCGCGCCGCGCTTTCAAATCGTTCTTTCGCTTTCGCGACTCGAGAGTCCGCTTCCAGGGGCGCTTTGCCTGTGTGGTCGTGATATGCCGTTTCGAGCGCAAAGTCGGTGGATAGAGCGAGGTGGTTTACCCAGTGCGTGTGCGCCGATAGCGTGTGTAGGCACTTCCAAGTTCTGTCGTTCCAGACTTTGATGGTTTTATCTTGTGACGAGGTGAAAAGCCGGTGGAGACCACCCCAGCGCACGCAGGTTACAGACCCTTTATGCCCGCCGAGGGTTTGCTCTATGCGGCGGAGGGGAACGTCCCAGATCCGGACGGTGCCGTCCTTCGAGGAGGATGCGAGGCGAGGTTTCCCCGGGGTTTGGGTGTGGTACGGTTCCCAGACGAGGGAGGTGACCCATTTTGTATGACCCTTCAGTGGGCCACCGAGAGGTTCGCCAGTTTTGGGATCCCACAGGCGGACCGTGTTGTCCATACTTCCTGTTGCGAGTAGTTTGCCATCGGGTGACCAGGACACGGCGAGCACCCAGCTTGTATGCCCTTTCAGGGTGTGCAATGGCGTGCCTGTGTCGCAGTCCCAAATTCTCGCAGTGTTATCTCCACTTCCTGTCGCCATTCTTGAAGATGTCTCCGGTGAGAATGCTGTTGCTAGAATTGCCTCCCCATGACCTGCTATCGATGCTGAGCATCTCGAGACGGCACGCACGCGGAAAACTGCTTGGGGGGTGAATTGAAGGACGATGTTGTCTTCTGTGGTCTTGAAGCCGGGCTTGAGGATCGAGTTGTATATGTCATTCTGTACATCGAGGATATTGGAGTCTTCTTCCTTCGTCGAGGGTCGATCGTTACGGAAGAAGAATCGATAGGGGAGGCGCTCGCCAGGCTCATGGCCTTGAATTGTGTTCAGTAATGTCTCGAGATTCTTGACCGTCGCATCTTTCACAGGCACGGCCACCGCAGGCCCAGTAATCTTCCCAGTGCTCTGATCAATGAATTGTAGCCGCACACTGCCCAGGTCTTCTGGTATTCGCAACTCTTCTACTGCTCTTTCCGCCTTTTCCGCCGCAGCGATCTTCTGCCGCTTACTCGGCGGCGGTACTATGGTCGCCATTGACCGCTGATTTTCGCTTGCATCAAGCGGTTCAAACCCTGCGGCCTTGAAAAAATATCTTTTGGGACGTGCTGAATCCCAGCCTCGTGAGGGGAGTTGACCGGCAGACCTTCCTCCTGTAAGTACTTCTCCACTGGCGTCCTTATGCTTCACTCCCACCTCACTTTCTTCTCTCCCATTTACGGGAGCATGAGGACATAGCCTAAGCAGCAAGTTATGGTTTCTCCTACATGGTCGACTACGACCGCTGGTAGCACAGCCACGCTACCCTCGATTACGACATCAAGGCCACAGACTGCAAGTAGGTGGAATCCCAAAACTGTAGGGACTTCGACTGGTTCCGGCAACGCTGAAATTATCTGCGCAATCAGCGAATCTCGAGGCATATCTCCCACTATTGGTCTTTCCTTTGTCAGTCTCTCTACTTCTGAAGCTATTCTCTGTCAATTTACCGATACTCAAACATACGCTCGTACCTGCCATAAGATCAAAGTCTTTGCTCCATCTGAGATTCTTTATATGTCTGCCGCGGAAGATTCGAAACTCCTTTCTATTGTTGTCGAAAATCTTGAGGTTGAGGCGGCTGGCATTGCCATGACAAGCCTGGATCGGCACTACTGGTCTGAACTCAGTGGCCATGACTACATTCAATGTCTGGCTTTTCCAGACGATCTAGAGGTATTGAAATTGACAACAGCTGGGAATTATTTTGCAACATGCTGTTTCTCAGCTGTACGTCTGAGAGGGTGGCCGGTCATCTCAATGGCGCTGATCCAAGGCAGGTTCTGAAGCATATCGACATGTCAAGGGGATTGGCCTTTGCTCCGCAGACCCTGAGGATCAAATTCGAGCCTTCGGAGGGGTCAATGATGATCGACCTCTCAACAATGGCGTCGCTCGAGTTGATCCAGAACTTACAAAATGCAAAATCTCGAGAATGCTTGTTCGGAATGTTGAACGAAACCATGACACCAATGGGCGCTCGTTTCCTGCGCAGCAATGTCTTGCAACCATCAACCGATGCTGAAAAGATCAGGAAACGGCAACAAGCCGTCGCCGAGCTTGCGTCGAAAGTGGAGATTTTATTTGCAATTCGATCTGGTACTGGCGTCTTTCCATCAGAAGAACTTGCTAATCGACCACAGCTCTCAAGTCGTTCGTCGATGCTGACCGAGTACTTGCGGCGGTTTGTCTCAACGAGCTAGCACCTTGTCGTCCTATACTGAATCTTTCCAGCTCGTGGTTATCTCTACGAGACAAGACTTCCATTACATGGAGCAATCCGCAAATCATGTGCTTATGGTGAAAAAATTTGTCGATTCCATCAACCCAATCTGGCAGGCTCTCACTGGTGCCAGCAGCGATGAGCTGCAGATGATACGCCAGGTTAGGCGGTTTCTGGCTTGGGCTGGCCCTTGACTGACTTGGTCTCCAGCTTTGTGAGCCAGTGAACTATCTCAACATCGTAAAGCTGATCGCATACTACATCAATGAGGATGTATCATTCTCAATCAAACCACTTGAGCTGCGGAGTCAAAGAATCTTCGCCATTAAGGTATGGCTTGTGTTCGTCGTATTCACCTTGCTAATCTACTGACTTGCATTGGGCGGGGGTCAACTCCTTCCTCGATGTGGCCCGTCAAGCGTACAAAGAGCTCAACGACGATGTAAACACATACTTCAATGAACTCAAAGGTGCGGGAGCCTTGCCACGACACATTTCACCCTTTGGCTAAGATATTCCAGAGCAATATAAACTAAACCTCGACCTCAAATACGAACAGGCTCGCCAATATTATCTTCGCTTCCCCTTAGCCGATCTGGACTCTCCTGCCGCCCTCCCTACCATATTCATTAACACGTACCAAAAGAACAAGTACATGGAATGCCAGACCCTCGACCTCATCAAAATGAACCAAAAGATCAAAGATGCCAACAGCGAAGTCATCACACTCTCCGACAGCACAATCCAAGAACTGATCCAACAAGTCCGGTGTCAAATCCACCAGCTTTTCAAAATCAGCGAGTCAATCGCCACGCTTGACATGTTGGCGGCCTTTGCTCACTTAACCACAACATGCATAAGCGGCGAATACGTACAACCCGAACTCAGCACCCATTCCCTCATGGTCAAGAGCGGCCGCCACCCCATTCGCGCCAAACTAATGTCCACGACATGCGAAAAATTCGTCCCCAACGATGTCTACGCTACGCCTCAAAACCGTTTCCATATCGTCACCGGTGCCAACATGAGCGGCAAATCGACGTACATTCGCTCCATTGCCCTGATGAGTATCATGACGCAGATAGGCTGTTTCGTCCCGGCCGAGTACGCCGCTTTCCCGCTCTCGCACGAGTTATTCGCGAGAGTCAGCACAGACGACAACATCCAAGCCAATGTGTCGACGTTTGCGAGCGAAATGCGCGAGATCGCTTTCATCATCCGCAACATCAGCCACAGGAGCCTAGTCATCATCGACGAGCTAGGCAGAGGGACAAGCACCACCGACGGCCTTGCCATCGCAATCGCCATCGCCGAAACGCTCATCAACAGCAAAGCGAACGTCTGGTTCGTCACGCATTTCCGTGACCTGCCGCGCATTCTGGCCGATCGGGCTGGCGTGTCTAATCTACATCTCAGCGTGGATATCTCAGAGGACTATGCCAAGATGACGATGAGGTATAAGATCCTGGAGGGGTATGAGGAGGAGAAATTCTATGGTCTAGCTCTCGCTCGCGTGATTGGTCTCCCGCCTGATGTTCTGGACACGGCTACGCGGGTGAGCAAGGCATTGCACGAGAGGAATGAAGCGAAGAAACGCAACTCTAGGGCTACTGCTGCGGCGAGGCGGACGAAGCTGATCTTGAATCTGAGAGAGCAATTATCCCAGGCCAGGGAGAGTATACTGGATGGGGGTAGTGAGGACGGGGTCGGGGCCGAAGCGTTGAGAGATTGGTTGAAGAAACTGCAGGTTGAGTTCTTGGTCCGGTTGAGAGCAATCGAGTCGGATGCTGAGATGGCGGCGGCAGGGACGGCTGCGGCAGGGGCCGATCAAGCTGGCGAAGAGAGGAGTGATTTTCGCGAGGGAGACAGTGACCCAGAGAGGCAGACAGAAAGCGACCTCTTCGAGGCTGACGATGTTGATGCTTGAAACAGCCCGTGCTCCATGTCAGAGGTAGACATTTCGATATGCCAGAACAGCACGCACGCCAACAAGGCGCAAGATTGCAGAGGCCACGGCAATCAATTCTCTACTAAGCAGTCGTACACATCATTAAGTTTATCTGCTGTTCCTAACAAATTCGCGTTTCAGCGCAGGCCGTAGTACGAGCTTCGAGCTCAGTGAGTTATCAAACAATTGTGTACGAGGTACTAGAAATTGCTTCCAAACAGTCGACGGGAAGAAGCCAGCGTGGTGTGTACAATGCATGTATTTTCTTGTCTACCGTGACGTCGCTCATCTCATTCCCACCCTTGATTCATGCCGGGGGATTCCGCGTCAAACCGTCCAGATGACGACTCGGCCATCGACACCGCTGGTGCTAAACTTCCTGACTCCGCCAGCGGCACCTTCGAACACGCGGATCGTATTGATGGTATTCTGGTGGGTGGTGCTCAACTGAGTGTCGTCCTTGACCTTGCCCTTCAGATCCATCTGCCTGAACATGTTCAGCGCGCTCTCCTCCCTCATGGCGCCCATGCCGGGGCGAGCCTTGGCCTCGACACTCCCGGCCAATTCCCAGCCCTGTTCCGAGCCTCGAAACCGGAACGCCTCGCAATCGTAGCCGGCGGCAATGATCTCGGCCTCGCCGTTCCAGATCAGGCTCGTGAAGGGGAGGATCTGGGTCGAGATGTTCAGCATGGCGCGCGGCGCCTGCTCCGGCCCAGCGGGGTAGACGACGGTGATGGAGCTGTCGTGGCCGGCGAAGGCGAGCGCATCGCCGCTGGGCGAGAAACTCACGGCGTGGATCCACCCGGCCGCGTCGTTGAGGTATTCGCCGCACACGGTGTTGAAGGGCAGGCGCTCCCCCCAGACGCTGGCTTCGGGCCGTTCGTCCACACCCTTGATGAAGCCGCTGAAGACGCGGGCGTGCGAGTCCGTGCTCCCCGCGGCGAGGAGCACGCTGTTGGGATGCCACGCCAGGGTGGTGATGGTCGAGCGGATCGGCTTCTTCAGGTGCTTGGACACCCACCAGTCGTTCTCCTCCTCGAAGTAGCACACGGCGATGACGCGGGCGCCGGACCCGACGGCGAATTTCTTCTCCGAGGGCGACCAGCGCACGAAGGTGGCGGCGCGGTTGATGCGCAGGAGGACGAGCGTGGGGGTCCAGCCCTGGGGGGATGGGTGCCAGACGTAGGCGTTGCGGTCTATCGAGGGAAAAAGGTTAATCTCGCGAATAATCAATCCACTGAAGCTAGAGAGATTAGATAGAATGCAATGCCTCTGTCATCTCGGAGGACGCGGGCTTGCTTGTCTGCTGGCTTACCTTGCGAACAAGTGACAATCATGCCACTCCCCGGTGCGATGTCCACGCCTGTAACGGTCTTGTCATGGCCCTTCAGCTCATCTTTGAGGGCGAATTTGTTACCCGAGCGCTGGTACAGCTCGACGTTGTTCTCGCGGGCGACGGCGAGGGTCTGTCGGTCGGCGGAGAAGGAGTGGTCCGCAATAGGGTGGTGGAAGAGGTGGTGGACTTCGGGGCCGGACATGCTGGCGAGAGATGCGATAGGAGTTTAGCTCTCTACTACCGCTCTGTGGGTGTAAGGGCAGAATGAAGGACTGAGATGTTCGTGGATGTCGTGGAGGGAAGCAGAAAGTCAAGGTGGGATGATGACGAGCTGGGCGGCTGATTCTCGGATGGGCAGTCAGACTTCCAGCCTTCTCGCATCTTTTCGAAGGCATTTACCCAGTACGGTTACACCAAATGTGGACTGTAGGACTGTCAAATCTATAGAATACGCAAAGTCTAAGAATGCCGAATCCTCTTCGTGGGCAGATCATTCTACGCCAACTCACACCATGATCTTGACCGCCCAACACGCAAACTCATGCGGTCAGTCTAATAACTCATCTCTTCGGCCAGCTGCCTCCTGAACAATTCGGCATGCCTTGTCAGCGCCTTTCTCCTGATAAAGGTGGTCTTGACAATAAACGAATACCGATATCTCGACCACTCCCACTCTTTAACCTTGCCTCCGAACTGCTCATGCATGACCTCTAAAATCGTCTCCGCGTACCACCAGCACATCTCCCTTCTGAACTTGTATGCCGGGTGCTTCTCCGTCGTTGCAGCGAGAACATGAGCTAGTGCTCCCAAGTCCGGCTTCTTGCTCGGATCGTCGAACGTTACTGATAAAAGTGGCAGCGGCAGTTTGTAGTGATCGGATGGTGTGTCGCCAGAGGCCCAGTTCCAACCCACCAGGACCCAATCGCCGTTTTCTTCTCGTCCAGCGGCAATTCTGGTCCTCTGGCCACTTACAGAATCCTCGACGATGAATTGTGTGAATTCGTGAGAGAACGGCGATGCCAGTGCTTTGATCCATGTGATCGAGTTGACCTTGAGGTTCTTGAACTGGTCGGGATTCTCCAGCATTGTTGCCAGCCATTCTCGAGTCGAGAAGCGATTGAACTCCTTGAAAATCCCAGGAAGACCTTCGTTGGCAGAACCAATCATGGGCCCTCCACTACTCACCCCTTCGGATGCGCCCGCCTTTGCGACGGATTCCTGTAACAGCGGCACCGGCGCCGGCAAGTACAGCCTCGAAGGATGTCCAATACTCGCGACTTCGAAGGACGACGCATGATAGAACAGCCGAAATAACAGCAGAAAGACGGTATTGAAGCGGCTGGATCCGAACCTGTGCCGTGGGAATAGCAGGCACAGATCGAAATGTCGGATTGGTGAGTGTGATTTGCCACAGCCACAGTGGTGTCGTATGCCGCTCGTACTGCCTACGCCGGCTAGCCATCGATGTCGCTTGAGGCCCGTAGGTCTGCGTATTGCTACCAGAGAATGCGTGAGCTGAGCCATGGTCGAAGCCGGAGAGGCGGTGTCTGGGATACTGTGCCTTGTGTTGGGGGAAACTCGCAAGAGACATATTGGCGGTATACAGAAATGTGAGACGGCCGGCTCCAAACGCGAGGGCGGTATATACCCAGGAGCCGTCATTGCTCAAGGCAATGCACGGGATTCTGATGCTCAGCATCAGGGGCCTGCTCGTTCTGACCACTCATATCGCAGAACGAAGTCTCGTGGAGGAGCCCCATTCGCTCGCATTGCGCGGAAGTCAGTATACCACGTATCATGACTTGTCTATCGTAATCCCATGATCCAGGGCTGGTGGAGAAGCCTTCTAGGCCCCGCAGATCGGGCTCTGTTTCAGCAGGTTCGCTGGCGGGCTCGATTGCTCTTGATGCAGCATTCAAGCACGCGTTGCGGTTGCACGACTCGAGACGCACCAGCTGTTTGACGGTGAGATACCTCTGGATTCAAATTGTGCCATGTATCACGCACCAGTAGCAGATGCTTTGGTCGCGCTGCAACGTTGTCCTCACATAGACATGGTGTTTGTTTACTGTTGTTTAGGCATACAAAGCTGTTGATTGCCAGAAAATCCGGCTCTGGTTTAGGCGGACCTCTTCGTACGGAAGACCCCTTCAGGTGTCGCCGCTTTTAACGACTTTCAACCTCGTCTCCCATCTCATCCCTTTCTTTCTTCTCTCTCGATTCGTTTATGTCACTACCGCTCGCTCTGGCGCAACTAGCGTCCAGTCAGTCAGTCAAACGGTCAGTCAGTCGTGGAATCACACTGTCGGCTGCGGACGATGGGAGCAGCTTGCAGATACAGTAGGCAGTGATGCTGTCCATAACCACCTCGAAAGGGAGGTCAGTAAATGTTCTACCTTTTGGTCGAGACAGAACATGATCAAAAAGACAGTAACAGAGGTGTTGGGCACTCGCTAGTGGCTGCCACTTCAGCAAGTTCTGATATCCCTGCGCTGTTGAACCTTCTCCCATTCTAAGATGCAGGATCGTAGAAAGCGCCAGTGCATTTCCATAACATGTGCAGTACGGCTAATATGAAAGGACAGAACGCCACCAGTCCCAAGGGTAAATGAAATGCTCATTATCAAAATGTGGCGATATTTGAGTTTATCGGAACGAAGTGTGATGGTATGTGCCACTTGCCGCCCGGGGGCACCGAGACATTTTGCAGCTTCTTCTCGACAAGGGTACTCCAGCCACTGCAAAGGACGTCAACGGGCGGACGGCGGACGGCTCTGCACTACGCAGCATTCCATTGCCACGAAGAAGTGGCCGACTTGCTGATAGAGAAGGGCTGCAGCACTTCCGTGGAAGATGACATTGGCTCGACGCCCATCGACGTGGCAGTCTACAGGGGCCAGCGAGCCGTCGGATTCATCAGAAAGCACATGGATGGCTTGACTCTGAATATCAGCCGCAGGCCTTCTCTTTTAGAGCGCGTCAATCGCCAAACGGGACAGCCGTTGTCGTCGTCGCCGATTAAGGTCAGAAAGACTATCTCGGGCCCTGGGACGGGTCACTACGAGTATCTGACTTGGCAAGAAGGGCGGCATGACCCCTTTTCGATCGAGATTCCCGAACTGCATCACTCTACCGAGTCCAAACAGCCGTTCTCGAGCGCGTTCTCCAGCTCTGGCAAAGACCTCGTCAGGCCGTTCCAGTTCCACGGCTTCGTCGACCTGGTTGGAACCCTCTGGTTTGTCAAGCTGTATGCGAGTACCGGGTAGCTGTATCGAAGCCTCCTAGATCCGGAGACACAGACGATGAAGGGAATCTAGGGAGCAAGAGAGTGTCAGATGGCCATCGAGCCTACTGCAATTCTGCTCCGGAAGGGTGTGCGTTTCTTAAGCATGGATGGTCCTGCCCTTGCCGCTTGGCATCATTAGTTGAGGATGCAGCGTGTTACAGAGCAGTGGCAGTGGCAGTGATAGCCGGGTCCCCTGTCACTCAGAACTGCTGGTAAAGTCTGGGCACGAGAAGCGAGCGTTGCTCAGGGTCATACCGCGGGTTTTGACTCGATGCGAAGAGAGGGCTCCTGGATTATCATCCTCGAGGGGGACATTCTGGACAGACACCTTCGCTGACCAAACACTTTGAAACAATTTTCGCGCCTTGACAAGGATAAATGGACTGATGCTAACATGCCGGCTTGAAAGCCACACCTTGAATAGAGAAGCCATAACATGAATAAAATGCCATAGTTGAAAGCACGAATAGACCGAAGGTCGAGATTCTTGCAGTTGTCATGGCAGGATTCTCCCGCCACTGCAGCCTGGTGTCTCGCGCACACCAACCTTCCTGATTTAGTAGCACAAAATTCCCTGCATTCGGGAACACAAAAAAGATTTGGTCGATTCGACCAAGTGACTAGAAGAGCACCCAACCAAGGAATTAAAAGATGACAAGGGGTCAAAAAAACTTTTAGCACTCTTTGAGAAGCGTGTCATCCTTAGTGCAGGGGCCATGCTAATCTTCTCTGTATCGTTTCAAATTGACCAAATGCCCGAAGGCATCTCGATTTTGGAGTTTACAAAATATCAACATAAAATTAGTATTCTCCACGTGACTTGAACCTCGGCACTTTTCCGCCTATTAAAACCCGACGCTATACCCGCACTCCCTCCTCATTCAGAGCTCAAGACATTACGCGTAGACATATTCGCGAACGCTGAAAATGCACCGCGGCTGCGATTCAAGTGCAGTGGTTGTCTTTGTTGGTGCCGCACATGTTTACAAACATCCCTATGGGATGCATGATACAGAATTGTTGCTAGGAAATGGAATTGAGGGTGCTTGATTTTTCATCGCTGCAGACTGAGAAAAGAAACTGGACAACAAAAAATATGGTAGCACGCTTCGCAGCCGCTTCCATCAATACCCTTTCGCCGCCAACTCGGACTCCGTCCACTCCCATAACTTTTTCGCCAATTCTGGGTCCCGACTTTTCTTCGACCCAGATTCCTTGCCAACCGGTACATAGTACGCTCCGTTCTTGACCTCGGCCCTCTTCCAGGTTGCTGCCCAGATTTGAGTCAGCGCCCCCTGCTGTACGGTCAATTGACCGGCGAGGGAGTCGAAGATTCTCTGGAACCGGCCGTTAATGCCATTGACGTCGAACATGACGTTTGTCAGGTTCGTTTCGACGCGGCCCGGGTGTATGGAGGTTGACAGGATGTCGGGGTATCGCCTGGCGAGTTCTCTGGCGTGCAGGACGTTGGCCAGCTTGGATTGGCCGTATATCAACCCCGGGTTGGTCGAGTTCATTGGTGTCTTGAGATGCTCGAAATGGATGCCAGGGCCGGTGACCATCATGTGCGCGGCGGATGATACGTTCACGATGCGCACATCGGAGGATGGTTGCGATGCCGTGCGTTGCATCAGCGGGAGCAGAAGGCGCGTGAGGAGCGCGTGGCCCATGTGGTTTGTCGCGAACTGGATCTCGTAGCCGTCGTCGGAGACGCCGTGCGGGTGCGCCATGATTCCGGCGTTGTTGACCAATATATCGACCCTGTCGTTGTCGGCGACAACTTGGTCGGCGGCCCGTTTGACGGACGCAAGCGAGGAGAGGTTCATTTCTAGAAACCGCACATTGGCGTCGGGTGCTACGGCGGAAACGTCCTTCATCGCGTCCTCGAACTTTGCCTTACTCCGTGCGGCGAGGTAGATGCATCCTGGGTTATGCTTCGCCAATTGCAAGACTGTCTCTTTCCCGCACCCGGAATTTCCGCCCGTCACTATAATGACCTTTCCTGCAAGGTCTGGTATATCCCTGTCTGGATCAAACTTGTGGACGTTGTCCAAGGGATTCAGGAAGCCAAGAAGCGGCATATTTGTATTATGCGGGCTTGATCCTCGTCGTTACTCTTACTGTGTTGCAGCCAGCTTGAAGACATTTACCGTGCCTCTCAATGCTGGCCTTTTATCTACTCAAAGAATTTCCAGGCTGCATAGATAAACTGCAGTGTTTGTTGCGTTGTGATGGTTCGACCGAATTTGTGCGGGTCGGATGTGAATTCCTCCTAGCGCATTTCCCCAGCCGTTGCCCTGCGACAGCAACAGAGGCCCTTCATTCGACGGCCAGACGTGAAGCGTATTCGGAGATAGATGCGAACCCTTGCCAGAATAGAAGACGGATTAAGGTGCAGGCGAGTTGCGAGCGCGAATGAGCACACGCGAAAGCCCCCTTCCTTCGCTGGGTTCGGACGGCGGTGTGCTGAGGGCAAGCTTCGCCGTCTTGCGACAAAACCATGGCTACGCTTTTTGTCCATTCTCCTTACTCCCTACAACCGTGACAATCTCTAGTTCTGAGACTTGGGATTTTGACGTGCGTTTCTATGCGCGCGAGTCCCAAGTCTCTTTGAAGCGCCCCGTCGAACCCAGAAGTCCCATTGTCTCCGTTTTCTCTCAATACGAGGACAGGGTATGTCTTGAAGTCGACTTTGTGCTGTTATGAAGGCCTTCCGAGTCCCCTTCTTAGCGTGAAGCTGGGGGCAGTGCCTGTCAAGAACAAATGCGACATGGAGATGGCTGCGGAATACGTTGGGCTTAAGGCACCTCGCAGTCTTGTATTCTGCAGGCAGAAGCACTGCAGCTTATCAAGTCCAGACCCCTCGACTCCGTCCGCTCACAAACAAGTCGCCTTCGAGACTACAAGTCATTCCCCCAGATGAATCGTTCGACATGGAACTCGCCCTGGGGTCCATCGAAGACAATCTTGGCTGTTATACCAGCTTGACTGACTCGATTTTGCGTTGCTACAAGGTCGAGCTTGTCGGGTTTATCGAACACCACCCGAATCTCACGGCCGACGAACGAACAGTCATCCTTCATGCTCTGTCCGAAATGGTCAATGCTTAATCGACTGACGATGAAGCATTGCTCTCCGAACAGCCCTCTGCCTTTCAGCTTCTTGGCGATCTCATACAAGGTCCAAGACACAATGCACAAGACAAAGGCAAGTTGCCTGAGTGCCTTGGTAAAGGCTGGGGCGTGGCGCTTCGACGTTCTCTGGACTACCGAACTCCGCTTATAGGTTGGAGCATGACGACACGAGCCGCAGCGACTGAACACGTCGGAGCACGTGCCTCCCGACATTTCTTTGTTATTGTTTAGCTGAGGCGCTATTTGCAGTCATATATGCATATGCCCTTGTGCAGCTATCTGTCTTATTTACAGAGGTCTTTACGCCTTCTTATATATCTGAAAGACGCCTGTGCCTCTCTGCCTCAACACCACCACCCGAGGCACCTCTGAGGCACTCGGGGGCACTCTGAGGCACTCGGAGGCACTCTAAGGCACTCTTAAGACGCGCCGTTGTCTCAAACGGCGCCGACGAGGTGCCTCAGAGTGTGCTCGGTTCAACACACCCTCCCAGGGTGTGATTATCTCTCAATCTCGGCCTGAATATTGACCAGGTTCAGCTGCCGTGTAAAACGCTCGAATACCTGTCTTGGGAGAGGTTTTGTAAGGCCGTCTGCCTTTATGGCGCTGGTGGAGACCTATTCGACGTCGATGGTGCCTTCTTGAACCTCTTAACGTAACTAATGCTGATGTATATTAATGTAGCGTAGGCGGGTTATAAGGAGAGGTTCCTCGGCCTTTAGAAGGTGTATTATTTACTTATTATTTAACTATATTATTAGGCCTCTATCGAAGCTAAAGTTAATATAGTTAAAGAACCTTTACTAGTATAATAGTTCCTTTATAGATCGAGATAATATAAATAACTCTGCTTCTGTAGTCGACGTTATAATAGTTATCTACTTTAAGGCCTTTTAGTTGATTAGGCCGTTATATAAGCTAAAGAGGTACTCGTTAGAGCTCTTCTTATCTATATTATTAGTAAATACGGCGTTTAAGTAACACTTAAATAGGAAGAAGGGTAGCTAAGTAAATAGCTATATTTTAACCTCTAAAGGCTTAAGGACGCCTCTATATTCGATTATAAGATATTTCGAATAGCTAAGATAAGCTAATACCCTATTAGCGAGATATATATACTCTAGCGAGGGGTTCTATAGATGCTAAGAGAGAATTAAGACTATCTTTATAATATCTAGTCTAGTAATAATAGCTATAAAATTAATTAAGCTAATATATAACTAGAACCCGTACCTATCTAAAGTAAATACTTCGCCTTTATACTGATCTAGTATATCTACTAATAGAGGGGTTTATATAAGATACTTAATATCGAAATATATAATTATCTTATTAATATAAGAGTCCTAGTATAACTAGAGGAGGCGTCTTAATCTATTACGAACAATATATATATCGAGGAACTAGTTAGTCTTTATAATCTCTCTTAGCTTAAGGTCTTTCTATAATTTATCGACTAGCTCTTATACCTTTAGGGCGTCTTTCTTTAAGAAGAGAAGGATAATATTGTTAATATAGAAGAAGAAGATAACCTAGTTATTTACTAGTATATAGTTTACGCTGAGGACTCTCTTAAGGCCTAGTTTAGTGAGAATATTTACTAAATAGTTATACTAAAGGTGAGGTAACTATTTAAGGCTATATAGGGCCTTTAGAAGCTAAAGGACTCTATTATTTTATTAGAACTCTAGTGGCTACTCGATTATAACGTCTTTATTAATATTGCTGTTAAGGAAGATATTAATAACGTTAAGCTATATAATTTTAAGGTTAAACGCTATTAAGAATATTATTAGTACTCTAAAATATCGAATTACGAGCGTTATAATATAGTTATCCTTTTAAGAGGTCTAAAGATCTTCTCGAATATAAATTCGCGCTTTAAATTTATTTAAATAACTATCTATATCGAACTTATACTTAAACATCTAGAGAAGCGGTAATAGCTTATATTAAGGTTATCTAGAAACCTCTCGGAACATTTCTCTCGCCTTTAATACCTTAAACTCTATATAGGCAGCTATAATAAAGTATTTACTAAATAGATATTTTCTAAGGTCTCTTTAGCCTTTTAGTTCTAGGGGTAATATATCTCTATAAATCTTTAGCTTATTTAGGTCTTAAGATACTACTACTAATACTAGTACTTTATTTATTACCCGAGAACCTTCTACGAGAGCTATAGCGAAGCTGTAATAGTATTCTAAAGGTTCTTTAGTATCTAGAACAAACTACATCAACCATCTCTTCTTTCTCTCACGCTTTAAACCTTCGGGGAGAATATTATCGTCGCTTAGTGCCGTAGAAATTTCATGCGCGCGTAGTGCCAAGTTTAGTCTCTATCCTATTAATCTTTCCTACGTAGCCTATATTAGTTTATATATATCTTTTACCCTTTTAGATAAGGATAAAGAAGGTATAATAAAGTTATTATTTATTATATTAAGCGTATATATAGTGTCTAATATATTTATCTCTAGTTAAGACGTTCTTAAAGACTAAGAAGACCCTTAGTATAGAGTAATTTCTAATATTACGTTAAAGGAGTTATTTATTTTAATAATTATTTATATCTCGAGTAAGTTACCTCTTCTTAATTATATCCTTTAACCTTATTTTACTATAGTATTTATAACTTTATCTTTATTATCTTTATCTTTATCTTATAATTATATACCTTTAGAGACGCCGCCGAGAATATTAAGATTAATAATATTGATGTCTAATTCGAAGCTGTCGAGTTATAAGAGATATAGTATATCTTACGGGTTAAACTTCTAGCTCTCGTTAAAATATACGTTATATATTCGTATAATTTTATATCTATTTCGAGAGTTCTAGATACGCTATATATTAGTCAAGTTATATTCGACTAAATAATTAATCGAGGCCCTCGTATTTAGCTTCTTCTTCTTCGGTATATTATATAGTAGCTAGTACGCCTTCGAACCGATAATATAAAGGTGCTTAAGGCTCGGTTTATTACCTATAACGGCCTTAAAGGGCGTCTTTTAGTTAAGTTTACGTATTAGGGTCCTATTTATTAAATATATAGCTGTTTTAACGATTTTAGGCTAAAGATTATAAGGTAACTATAAGGCTTATTTAAGAGTATAAGCCTTTATAGTAAGTATTTTACTATATCTCTTTATATACCTATTTTATATTAAGGTGTATAGAGTATTCGGTTCGATTATAATACTTTATTCTCGAAGATATTCCTTTACCTTCTCTCTTACGGCCGTTTTATTATTAATACGGATAATCCTTATACGCTATTAGTATTATAACTTAATATAGGTTAGTAAGAGTCGGAATACTCGAGCTATACCTTTATATCTCGGTTTATAGAAGAGGATACTAAAATTTATTAAGTAATATTAAAAATAAATAATATATTTATTTTTATTAAACTTCTCTTCTATCTAAAGAAGGTTATAAGATATCTAATAAAAGGTATACTTCTCTTATATCTCTTATTTATTCGATCGAGATATTTATTAGGTAGCCTTCGAGAGCTAGTAGGCCTTATAGACGGTCTTATTAATTACGAATATTGAGACGTCTTTAGCTATATATAATAAATAAGAGAGAGGGCCTATATTGGGGTACTCTAGTTAAGCGTATTATAGTATTAAGAGGTTCGTGTCTATATTACTATATTTAGTTATAAATACTAACTTATTACACTATCGGTATTTAATTATTGTTAGTATATTAAATAACGCTATAAAGCCTTTATATTCGTCTTTATCTTAGCCTTACTAGTCTAGTATACTAGCCTTCTACGGTTTATTTAAGGATAATACCTAGTATCCTTTTAGATATCTTATTACTATAATTAGTCGTCCGTATCTAGTTAAATAGCTATCTTAAGTACTCTAATAGACCCTCTATTCCATTAAGAGAGAGAGAGAGATAATATTTATTATAAAGCCGAGGATATATACTATATTCGGTAGTATTATTATCTTTACGCCGTCTAATATTATAACTTTTATAGTTACTATACTAGCTACTTTAACTCGATATATCGTCGCCCCCGCTACTACTTAGCCTCTTTAGCGCTATTCTAAATACTTAAATACTTACTAATTATTTATTATATAAATATCCGACCTCGAGTTAAGAATTTATTAGTCTTTAAGAGCCTTAATACTCGATATTGAGTACGCTATAGTATTTATAAAGTTTAGAGGGTCGTCTTCGACCTCTTTAATATCCTTCGTAATAATTATCTCTTTAGGCTTACCCTTCTTTAGCCTCCGCTAGATAGGCTCTTTTGGTACGTCGCTACAGTTTATATTACTATATCTATATATCTCTATATATTTATTTATAGTACCCTCGTTACTTAAGATCTTTCGGTTATTTATAATATTTCTCTTAATAAGCTACTTTAGACTCTTATCCTTAAGGGCTTCTTAAATTACCTATTTAATCGCCTTATCTAGAACCTAACTTAGGTCTTATATATCTTTATTAAGGTATAGATAGTCCCTTTACTAGTAGTACTCGCGGTATATATACTTATAATAATAAAGGGTCTTTTCTTAAAGAGTTATAGCTATAATACTCTCGACCTCTTTAGTTATAAATATTTAACTAATAGCCTTCTTACTTTAATTATATCGTCGTCTAGTCTAGAATAATTTTATAAAGTTTAAGAGAGAGGGCTTTTAGTCTTCTTTAGTATTAAGGATCTAGTCTATCTTTACTATTACCTAACCTTCCTCCTAAGTACTTACTACCTTAATAAAGTCAACTAGAGCCCTATCCTTGTCGATATAAAGTAAATAGTGCCTTACGGCGTCGGTGGCGACCTTTATAAACCTTATTAACTAGCTATCGACGTTACGGCGCCTAAGGTTTCTCTTAAGACCTTTATATTTAGCTATAATTATTATATTACATGCTTAATCGTCTAGCGTAATATACTTCTTTAAAGTAACCATTCGGTTATATAAAGTAACTATACCCTCTTCCTTAAAGAAGACCTAGTAATCTAGGTTTATAGTTACCTTTATAGTATTACTAATATTACTAATTACAACTATAACCCTCTAGTATATCTTTATCTTAGCGTTATAGTTACTCTTAAGGGCGATCTATATACTAGCCTATTACGCGGTTAGTTTAGCTACGAGTAATAGATATATTAATTCTTAAGGTAATACCTTTAGGGTCTTATTATTTAGATTAATATAGTCCTAGACTATTACGTTCTTACCTATATCCTTAATATATAAGAGCTAGAGATATTAGGTCTTTAGCCCGTTAAGGTATAGGGTCTTAGTAGTAATATCTACTATTTTAGGTGTATATTATAAATTACTTAAAGCGATAGGTTTTCCGAGTGACGATATCTTCTATAAGTTAATAAAACTACGGTTTATTCTACTGTTCTCTCTTCTCTTCTTTCTTCGACGAGAGAGATAATAAGCTCGATAGGAGTTACCTAGTAGTTGGTGTGCTGTTGATGTGAGGGCGCCGGCGGACGTCGTCGGCGGCCGAACAGCAGTGTGTTGGTTGCGGTGGGCGCAACGGCGACGAGGTCAGGCGGACGTAGTCGCTATTTAAGTAACGGTATAGTATTACAAGGGGCTGTAATATAGTGTTAAATCCGGTGCGATGGAGGTTATACCGGGCTTATAACTGTTTAGCTGAGGCGCTATTTACAGTTATATATATATATACCCTTATGTAGCTATCTGTCTTATTTATAAAGGTCTTTACGCCTTCTTATATATCTAAAAGACGCCTGTACCTCTCTGCCTTAACACCACCACCCGAGGCACCTCTAAGGCACTCGGGGGTACTCTGAGGCACTCGGAGGCACTCTGAGGCACTCTTGAGACGCGCCGTTGTCTCAAACGGCGCCGACGAGGTGCCTCGGAGTGTGCTCGGTTCAACAGTTATCCTTCGTTTTCATCGTGCCATCTTCTCATGCATGGCTGGTTTTGTGAAGCCGTCCTCTCTTTTCTGGAAAGGAGCATCAAGTAACGAAAGAGAATCCGAGGCAGACTAAAATTGGTTTGAATCCTCCCAGTAGGTTTCTCCGGACGCAAGTTTGGTATTTGAACTCCCTTCCTATCTACCGCTGTACTCACCTTAGGTACCATTTCAATCCCTCCCATCTTTCGAATTCCGCTTGGTCTCGCATCAAAACACTGTTAGTCGGTGAAGGTCGTCACTGGAGGTTTCCTGGTTCATAGTACTCCACAAGCCTGCCTGTTGGCCAAGTCAACCATGCAGAGACGCAGCCACAGTCGGCAAAATAACATTGGACACAGTATCTCAAGCAACCCTGACCTATCGAGCTCCTCAAGGTGCGCTTCTGACCGGGATTCCGTGCCCCAAGCTCCTTTCTGCGCCCCAGAACCCAGAACAGAAGCCCCTCGGTCACGTTCTGTCAACACTTGTTTGACGGCTGTGTCACAAGACCACCTTGCTTCCGCCGGCTTTACAAGCAACCGCAGACCTAGCAAGCGCTCCACCGCCGACCCACGCAACGTCCTATGCGCCCCAAAAGACAGAAGAACATATACAATCGCATCCTCATCCGCATCCCAGCACTATGTTCCCTCGAAGCTCGATCCCTCTGCAAAGATCAAGCCTACGGTCAATCAAAGTCCTGCCGGTTTCCTCAACTCTCTGTTGGCCTCCTGCTCCAATGCATTCTCCCGCGGTGGTTCACTTGACAACGGACTTCTCGCCCCTCTCAAAACATGCTTGGGAACGCTAGACAGGTCCATCACGATCAGTATCGACGCAGCTAACAACCTTGCGACAAGCTCATTCCTCGGCTTCATCATTGTATGTTTTGTTGTTCTGTTGGTCTGCTTCGTCATACTCACATTCGTTCTTGTCATCAATCGGGGTGCCAAAGATTGCTACGCGGAGGCCAAACTTTTGGTACACAACGCCAGCCTGTTGAGCAAGACATGTGCATTGTGGAGCTATAAATGCGTCATTTATGCAAAAACCATTATAGTTCGAACAACTTCTTCCTCGGCCGGCGTGCTCTGTGCTGCAATGCTGACCACAAAACACATCCTATGTCGCCATGCGTATGGCGCACATACAGTACAGTGGCTTGGTGATTCGTGCGATCCAACAGTTGTAGGGGAACACATACTTGACTCGCTCAGTATAACCGCAGAGGGTGTTGGCCAGTGGGCCAATGCCTCGAGTCTCCTTCTACCATATTCGGACTATTTCAAGACGGCGGATTTAGCACTTGGTCAGCGACAACTGGCCATCAGCTCGAATGCCGTGGACTTCCCAGAGAAAGACGCACTCGACGTTACAATGAGCATGTACAGCGAAGGTGTTCTCAAAGGTGGAGAATCTTTGTACGATACGGTACTCGACACGGAAGATATTCTGGTCTTGATACTCGACCACTTCCTTGAAGCCGAACGCCAGATGCGTCGAATTTCAAACTTGTCCCGGCTCTGGTCATGGTATGAAACATGGGAAGTCGACCGGATACTTCAAGGACTCCTTGAACGCCTCGACACCAGACTTTTCGATTTGATCAAGTCGGTTGATTCTCTGAAGGATATCTATAGGGAGACCGCAAGCCATGGGAGGCAGTACGCGAAACAGATCGGCGCAGCGCAAGACCATGTCAATCAGCGGATCCAAGACAAGGGCACTTTCTTCCGATATTTGCAACCGGGCACTTCACTATACAAAATGGCAGAATTACTTGTACCCTTCCATTTTCCAATTGAGGAGATCGCCATGCAGCTCGGACATGCAAGATATACCCTAGGCGAATTCCGATCACGAATAAGACTAGCCCGGCGGGATGTTGATCACATGGCATTCGAATCTAGGCCGACGACGACCTTGATCATGACAAGACTACGGCATATTATCGAGCAGCTGGCAAGTACCAAGGCTAACATGGAGATTGAACGGGCCAGGGAGGGCAGCCGACGGCAATACGAAAGGGAGCAGGGTATGTATACCTACCCAGGTGGAATCTTGGAGGGAGCGTCGGCAAAAAGCGCACGCCGCGGATCGTCGACCTAGGTGAAACGAGTTATGTGTTCACAAGGTATAGAGGTTACTTGAGAGTGTCGACGATCTAATATCTCGCGGAGTGACTGACGGCACGGCAAGCAATGAGAGTCGAGGTGAGCGTCAGCCTACACAATATGAGTACACAATACAGTAGAACGAGTACTCCTATACTGTATCCTGCATCCTATGTCTAATATCCCAAGCACTTACTGGGATCCCCCAGCTCCAGTACTCCGAGTAGTTCGGGCAAAGTAGCTCAAGTACGGGTATGTGACACATGTAGTTCGACACTTCCTTGTTCCTCCTTCCTCCTCCTTCGTCCTTCGTCCTTCCTCCTTCGTCCTTCCTCCTCCCTTCTTCCATCTCCACTTCCCATCTCGTCCAGTACGACTACGTACGACGCATGTCCGACAAGATCCGAAGTTATCCGGTGTTTTCCTTGTTTTCTTCGTTCGGCTGTTCCCCCCCGTAGTGTGCTTTGGTAACGCGCCGCTATGCTCCGTCGTACTTTGGGGTGTGCGTTGGTGTGTGCTCCGGCGCGCGCTCTAGTCTTACTCCGGCGGCGCTCCTTGGTGGTTGCTCTGCTGCATTGCATAATGGGTGGGTGTGTGGGTTCCGGGTGGACGGATGGGCTGCATTTACCCAGCAACCGCCTTACAGGCTACAGGCTACTCGTACAGGCTACAGGGTGCCAATTGTACGTGAGAGAGAGTTGGAACTACCAAGATTAAAGTTCAGATGGTCGAATTCCAATCCGGAGTTTGAGGTGGCAATTGCTTCGAATATTAAGTACGAGCCAGGGAACTTTCCGAGGCATTGCAAGTGCTCGTTCTCGAAAGTGGTCTTCTGGGAAGCATATCAGAATTATTGTGTCGCTAAAAGGCAGAAATCTGGCATCAACCTCGTATCAACCTCGTCGCCGATCGTAGCTCATTCCACGGCTGGGCAGGGTATCCAATCATGTCGTCCAGATTTGCTCCATTATATGTATTTGCTCCATCATCATCCAGACTTGCTCCATCGCCCATCTTCACTCATCGTGTCGTCCAGACTGCACCCGCACCTCTCCGCAACCTCGTTAGAGCCCAAAATTCACAACCATTAAGTTTCTCTCGGCCATGACTTCCATCCAGTCGACATCCAAACTCTGCCCAGTGTTCATGAACCGCTCGTTCTGTTTCTCATAGACTGCCGCTAGAGCCTTTCGTGTTGCCGTCGTGTTTCGCCCAATGCTGTCCTTCTCCATGGCGCGCAGTAAATCCAAGGCGCTCATTCTTTGAGCCCCGTCCGTGGCAACAAATCCCGCGATGAAAAGTGGAAACACCAAATATCGACAATCCGATCGCTCTTCTGCAAGCGCCTTCCTGGTCATCTGCAGGATTTGGTTCGATGCCACGGCAATTTCCGTGTCGTAGTCGGGAGACGTTTCGAGGCGCTGGCCCGGCCACATCGAGACGTGCGAGTAGATGATGCAGGCTCGATATAGCGTAGCGGCGTGTTCATACAACTGTCTCGGTCGGGTTTGGAGTTCGTCGACCTTCTGGTTAATCATAACAACCGCCTGCGTGACCCATAACTGACGCAAGGCTTCCTGTAACTCAAAAATGCGACTTTGCCGGATCCTGATCGCTTGCTCTTTCTGGCTGGCACTCGCTCCGCTAAAAGCGCTATCATGTCGAAATTCGTGTGCGAGGAGAGCAAGCCGCATGGCAAGAATGGTAACCTCAAAATCAAGCTGCAAAATTGTCGGTAACACGTCCAGCTCTTCAGCATAAACAACGCTCGAACCGTCAAGACCAAGAGGGTATAAATGGAAACTGGGAGGTGGGATGAGATCGTTGTTGAGCATCGCGCCAAAGTAATCGCCGCTCCCCGCGCCGCTGAAAAGTGCGTTCAAATCGATGTTGCAAATCCACCAGACAATATATGGAAAAGGTTCGCCGCCAAAGACTTCGCGTCGGAGAAGGGAAATACGGAGGAGGGTTGACAGATGTTGCGACCACAAATTGGCGTGTCCAGGCTCAGCGGCCGCGATCTGCAAGCTGGTTAGATTCGAGCCAACGTCTTGCTCGGACTCCGGACTGACCTCGTAAACAAGCAGCAGGAAATGTGTTAGGAAAGCTCCGTCAGACGACAGGTCATCTGGACTTCTTAAACTCGACTGTAGTGCAGGCAAAACTTGCTGGTAATGCTGGAGAGCATCGAGTCTCTCCTTCTCCTCCTGTACAGCTAGACTCAAGGCCGCGACGGCCATAATAGCATGGTGTAACTGTGAGACAGTATCAGAAGAGCCCAAAACGGAAAAAACACCACGTACCGGTGGGAAGACTGCAGCCGCAGCCTCCAGAATATTGGCGCTTGACCGCACCATGCCGTCGCGGTGGTCCAGCTCAGCAGGAACAAGCTGCTTCCAAACCACCTGGCGAAACTGTCGAAGATATCTGGCTTCGCGGCTTGTTCGACTCGATTCAGCCATTGTTTCGGGCGCGTCAGTGATGATGGCTTCTTCCAGATCCTCACTTTTGATGTTTTCATGCTTTATAATGGGGGATATCGGCGATCGAGCTTGGTTGGAGCTGAATGTTCCACGCCGTGTGGCATCCTCAAATCGGGGTAACACAATGATGTTCGGGTCGCCTGCGACTGGAGTACCCTCGACGCCGGCTTCTCGACTTAAACTGCTTCCCAAGGATGTAGCGAGGGAACCGCGTCGCATGGGTGACAACATCTCTCGTTTGATATCGGGATCGTCGTTGTACTCTGGCAAATGTTGAAAGCTGTCCTGGTTAACCACAACATGGTAAGTCCCAGGGCTAGACTTTTCTGCTTTCTTCTCCCGTTCTTCATCTGTCGTTAAGCTGGCAAAAGGCGGAAGGTCGTCCAGCGGCGCAGACCCAGCGCTGTTCTCGGTTAACGCAGGGGAATTTGCTACACGAAATGTTAACGTCTGCTTCGGACTGGTGCAGGCGGCGCGCAAACTCACGATCCCACACTGAACTCGTAACATTGGTGACATCTTGCATGCGTTCCACTATTCGTGGTGTATCGTCTCGGAAAGCGTGGCGCGGGACGTAGTCGCAGTTGTGGCCCAGCCGAGAACACTGGCCACAGACAGGTCGACCTTCATCGCATTTCACCTTGCGCGTGCTTCAGCGAGTCAACAAAACATTCCATGGCATGGGGGTGGACAACTCACCGACACGTCCAGCAGCCGGTTCTTGACCGTGGTGGTAGACGAGAGCGCAGAGGAACGGTCGGGCCGCTGCGGCTGGAACTAGCCGAGGAGGAATGGTCGTCTTTAGGCGCAATCACGGGCAGGCGTAGCGGCGGTCTCCTCGGTGCTTCCCCTCTCTTGTCGTCTTGCATTACCAAGGTGGTCGCGGTGCTCATGAGGGAAGATGTCGCAAACAGAGTCAAGGAGCCAGCAGCCCGACGAGCTCAAAGGCGCATGTCAGAGCACGTGCATTAGTGCCCACAGCCGTAGCGTCAAGGTCCCATGTGGCAACAGGGCGCAAACAGGGTACGGACAGAGATTGGAGGGTAGATGGGAAGGTCATAGAGATATGGCGGGCTCAGTCCAAAGCGACGCGATTGGGACTGGACAACCGCAGGAATCTTCAACGTAAGAACTTGGGCTTCCAGACAGGCCGGTCTCGATGCTCGAGGGGGAGTCGACAGATTTGAAAAGATTCAGCAGAGTGGAGGACGTTGGAAGAATGAAGAACTAACCGCCGGTCCTGGTCTGCCAGAAAGTCAATCAGGATAAGGCATGGCCGGATTATTTAGTTCGAGGCAACCACGATGTCATTGTGCGCGAGCAAGAGCGAGGTCAGCCGAAGTGATTGGAGTCCCGCAGCCACGCAGAGGGGAGCTTCCGGCATCAAGGGAATGATCCATCCGCAGCTAGGGGGGGTGGAAGAAAACCTTGGATTTCGCAGCATGCATGCGAGCCATGCAATCTTGTGATGCGGCTGCCGCCATGGAGGAGACCCATGGGAAGTAGAGCATGGGTTCGCCGACAGAGGAAAGGGTATGCGCACCGACATGGGGGACGAAGGTAGAGGCTCCTCTCGAAGGCAGGGGGCATCGAGGGTGAGTGGGTGCGCAGACCCGGAACGGAAAAACTATACTGCCGAGAGATGCAGCGATTGGCTCCTTCAATGGCCGACCCGAAGACAAGCAGTCGCCCAGCTCCCCTTCTTCCTCAGGCTCTGCAAGCGTCTTCATCTCCTCATGACCAGCATGTGGCCTTAGGCTCCCCAAGCGTCGAATTTTGACTCTGACCGCGTCGAGTTTCTATCGCGGTGCGCTCTATGGCGGGCCTGGCCCACCACAACCACATGCCCAACAGTTCGGAAGGACATGTCGCTACGGATCTTAGTTTTTCCGGAATGTGCCCCTCTCTCGGCTGGGACCGGTGGAGATGATCCTATCGGAGTCCGCGACCAAATCTCGTCCTCGACAATCCGCGCAGATTCATTCTACTCACTGCTTCACCCTTCGTCAGAAATGCCTCGGTGGGAGAATTGTCTGCTTGGATGACCACGCTCCGGCTACTCTCTGGACCATTTCCTCATCTATCGTCAGTCGGGCACCACCTCACTCTCGGATGGCGTGAGACCAAAACCGCTACACGAGCTGAACACCCTGGCCTTTCGAGTTCGAGATTCGGATTGTGGAGAAGTCCACTAAGACACAAGCAGAAGTCCACACAAAGCAAAAGCTACGATACGAGGCACGGGCAGTGGATTGCTGGCCTGCATGAATGCAGATGCCGAAGTGGACATCAAAGTGAGCCATCCGTGGCCCCATAGCCACATGGCTCCAGGGGGTGGAAATACGAGTTAGGGTCAGAGCCGAGTCTAAACAAATTCCGGCAGCATGGTCGTCCCCAAGATTTTCCAACAATTTCACGCTATTTCGGGATGATCCTTGTAGCAACCACCTGTCGGCAGCTGAAACCGGGCAGACAAAAGCACTGCCCAACAATTTTGTTCGACAACGGTCGTACTGTGTAGAAGCAATGGCCCGTGCAACCCTGGTCTGCAGCCCCGTGGTACCCTCCACACCCGGGTGAATGGCGATCTGGACGTCCCGACAGGCTGTTTATGGGGCCGAGGAATGCGAGTAATGTCATGCTTCACCACCCGGATTTGAGACCCGCACACACAGTAGCAAGAGGGTGGAACCCTAGACATTCCGCTTACAAGCCTGACAAGCTCGCTGGATCTCTTCACGTAAAGGCCTCGACCGTTCTTCGACAAGCCAGGGGTCGAGGATCGCCGCTAGGGCTGCCGGGTCTTGCACGCCTCGCCGAACAAGGGCCAGCGCAAGTTCCACACGTGATTTGCGAGAACGTTCCGGCTGTCGCCAAGGCTCCATCGGGCAGGCGAACACCGCCATGACCAGTGGCTCAAATGGCTCAAATTCCCGTCGCCCGCTAACCTCCGAAATTCCACGTGTCGGATAAGGTTGTGCTGTGGCTTGTGCTCCGTCCAGCGCTAAGGCTGCTGAGGTATTTCGGTCCTCCGAACGCTCGACTCCAACATCACCCCCTTCTGCGGCCAGCCCATTTACGACGAAAAATTTTGCACTATCGTAAAGTGAGACATCGAGCGCATTCGACCTAACAGCCTGTGCGTGTTTGACGACTCGAGTGCACAGGTCTAGAGCCTCCGCGGATGGATGGGCGTGGGTTGACAAAATCTTGAACATGCACGAAACAATCGCGCTCACCGTAGCGTCAACAGCGGGTGGCTCCCTATATTCATTCTGTCAGCGGTTATGCATGCGCAAGATGGACCCGACGTACCGGTTCTTGTGGGGCTTGCTACTAGCCTCGTCAACATCCATGGCATCCTGGTCTGTCAGCTCGACCATCAACTCATCCAGATAAGGCAACATCTCCATGGTCAGGTCTAGATCCTTTCGCGCGACTGCGAAGTCCCCGAGTGCTTCAATGGCATCAGGCCGGTACTTGACATTAGTACGCTTTGCTTCACGGATCGCGATCTTCCTCATTTGCTGGCTCGTTTTGTTGTCGGCCCACAGCGATTGAGCTTGCCGTGCAAACTTCGGATACACCTTGATAATTTCTTCTTTTCCATCCCAAGTCTTTCCATCCAATGCCGATTGCATCAGGGGCCAGATAAGTGAAGCTTCTGCGTCAGAATACTTTTCTTGTACCTCCATGGAGGTGATCAGCTCGGCAACTGCAAAACAACATGCATGTCTAATTGGCCAGAGGGGAGATCCTATGTGCGTCGAGATCAAGCTCACAATCTCTGTCAGGTAGAGATTAATTGACCGAGACCCTCCAACGTTCTCCTTCCAAGGGATGTCAAACCGGTCTCGCACTTCTTCGTCTGTATCGCGCCGCCCAATGAAGGCAAAAGGGAGGAAGACGGCTGCAGAGTTCATAAAGACATCGTTGGCAGCCTTGGAGATCGCCTGGATGATCTCGCCCGCGACAGCACGATGACTCAGTTCTTGTGACTCGAAGTACAGTTTCTGTGCATACTTGTTTGTCGCCTGAATTTCCTTCTCCGAAGTCAGGCGCATCAAGTACCCCACGGAGGTGCTAAAGGCAACGCTGATGGTGGCATTGCGATCCAGGAGGTGCTTTCTGGTCAGTTGAGCGAACCTGTCTGCGTATGGCCGGAAAGCTGCCGGGTGACGGACAACCAGAGTTGTCATTACCCTGCTCAGGCCGACTTTAGACGGCAACCCGATTGCGGCCCGGTACGCATTTGCAAGCCGTCGCATTGCATCTTCCATAGGTGTTACTCTCTCTTTTGATTGGGAGGTCGACTCAACCCCCTGCATCGCATTTGGATCTTCGTCAGTATCGACCTTCATAGTAATACTCTCCAAACAGTCCTCGATCGCTTCCGTCACTGGTGATGCATTGATACTAGAGACTCTCATCTTGTCCAGCTTCTCGGCAGTGAGACCATACTTGTCTGCGTTGAGGTGCAGATAGTTGATGCCTTCATGCTCAAGAGAGCTTAGCGATAAGATGAGTGTCTCCAGTATTGTCGGTGCATAAGGCCGAAGAGATTTGGGAGGTGCCTTTTTGATCACCTCCAGTAGCGTTACGATGGCATACTGTTGCACTTCCTTGGCTCCACCGCCGTCCATTTGTTGCAGTAGAAAAGGCATGGCGTGGTTCAGCATCGTTGCAGAACGTTTCGTGTTTCCCTCGCCGACCTCCAAGTTACGGACCAGCATGCTCGTGAGAGTCCTGCACAACTTCATGGCAGCTGTCCGGACGGTCTCCTTGACATCATCCATGACTTTGAAAGCCACTTTCCAGACGTCGTCGAGGTAGTTCTCGAATTTCTCGACTTCCCGGCCTTGAACCAGATCCGATATCGCGGCACAGCTGGCTTCACGGGCTCGCCAATCCTTGCCCGAGACCACACTTTGCAGCAGATCCTCCATGATGAGATCAAAGTGTTCGTTGATAACAGCATTTGGATCTTTGACCAACGCCCGCCAGATTTCGTTCATGGACCGCTGGACATTTGGGTTTGGATCAAATCGATATCGGTAGAGCTTGGGGTAGAACTTTTTGTTTTCTGTCAGGTATGTGGAGTCAGCCAGCACACTACCAAGCCCGAATCTGCCAAATGCTGCGCGACTGTTCCAGATGGCGTTGTTGGAAGCCAGATTCATGAAACGATATACCAAGCTTGGATCTCCCATTTCGGTGGCTAGGCTGACAATGTCCTTATAGGTCGTGACGGATTGGCCGTTTTCGGTCGGCAAGGCACCGGCCTCGAAGAGCTGGGTATCCTCACTCACAGTTCCAGACATTTTGGCTTTGCTCCCGGTGAAGCTCTGCACCAGGTCCCTCACCAAGTCGTCCTTGAGCTGCTTGTCGCCTCGCTCATACACAAGGCCGAGACCTCGTGAGCCCGTCTCTTGAATGATTTCGTCACGATCGTTCAAGAGCCTGGCAAATGCGGCTTGACAGTCACGCAGTCTCGCTCTGACTACTGGCAATTCGCCGCAGTATTGGATCAGACACAAAAGCCAGATGGCCGCCGCCTTCTTCAGCGATGGTTTTGTAGTCTTACAGTCCTCGATAACCCTGTCAAGGATTCTTGTCAAGAGGTCGTCGTTTACAGTGAAGCTGGAGACATCGACATCAACATCAAGTTCTGTCATGGTGGACGAGGATCTGAATCCGGCGCATGCCACTGCAAGGGTCTCTCCCAGTGCGAAGTGGAATTCTGCTCGCTTCACCTCGTAAAGGCCTAGCAGTCGATCAAAGAAAGATCTAAAGTGCGGACTATCGGCGTTCTGCGCATGCAAGATCCCAAGCATCGGTCCTGCAGCCGAGATGGCAATCTCACTCTCTTTCTTTCCGTCAGAGACGAGCTGGTCCACCAATGCTTCATGTTCTGTTGCGAAGACATCGGGCGTGCACAGCGCCAATTGACGAAGACATCTATAGGCGGTATCTTTGAGCGCCCAGTCGGAGGACGTCCTGAGTATATCGAGGACCGTTTGGAGGAGGTCAGAGCCTGCGTCTTTGGAGATCTCTTGAGGAAGTCTGAGTGCTTTTCTGGTGAAGCAAAAGGAAACCCGTAGCAGGTAACCCTGAACTCTGACCGATTCCTCTCCAATAGCTGCCTTCCAGCGTGCGACTTGTTCAAACTCGGCTTTTGCAATGGCCTCTGCGTCTTGTTTCAACGAAGCAAGGATTCCAAAAATGCGACTGGCGCGAAGTTGCAAGCCTGCGTTTGCTGAGACACGTTGAACGGCATTTAGGCCGGCCGCATCGATTTCAGACAGGACGTTGTTCGGGGCGATTGAAAGGATTTCCAAGGATAAGTCCAGACATTCTCCAGATGATTTCGAGACACCACGCATTGCAGCGAGAATCATTGGCAACAGCACATCATGGGCGTTTAGGGCTCGGAGGTAGACTCGGATCCGTTGTCGAGCAGCTTTGTCGTTGTTCACCAATGCATCGATGGTTTGTCTCCAATCTGCTGATTCTTCAGGAGCCAGTTTCGTATCATGTAAAGCCTCACACACAAGGATATTCCGGCAGAATGTCAACGCAGTGGCTAACACGGTGGGGTCATTGTAGTGCTCCATTTCATCCCCATTGCCGCCGAAGAACCTTCTCACTAGAGCATCGAGCTTCGGGAGTTCCATTTTCTTTTCGTCTAGGGACCAGGATAGGCGCATATTGGAAGCATGCCAGTACGGATCCAAGCCTCTCGCTGCTTCTTCAGCAACTTCCCTCCTACCGTCCGTTGTCGCAAGGGCTAGTACGTTGATAAAACGCGCATCCACGTCATGGAACGGGAGACATTTGTTGACAAATCGCACGGCTGGGTAGGTCGCGCTGTTGACAGTGGGATGGAAGTATATGGGATCTTCTTGACCAGGTCGGCTGAGAACGTTCCACAAGAGAAGGTCCTTCAGACGGGTGATTATGGACAGGTCGTCGCGGAACGATGTTGGGAGAGCATTCATGATTCGACCGATTGACTCTTCCATACTCGATCTGATTTCGCGAGTCGTGTCGCAACGAAGACTCGTGAACAGCCATGTAATCAAGTCCATTGTACGGGCGTCATTGTTTGTTTCGGTCTTCAAGGCGGCCAATAGCCCGATGCTCTCATATGCCTTTGATCGCAACTCAATCTCTGCGGGTGAGGACTGCTCGCTACTCATGGTCGGCCAGCCTTGCATCTCAATATATCCTTTCAGCAAGTCTTGAATGGGGATGTTGATATCGCCAGCCAAATGACGCCCCCCAACCCTCACCGTCCATGAAAGATACGAGAACAACGCAGCTCGCAATTTCGAGGCCTCAAGGCCCGTATTACTCACGTTCAGCAACTGCGCCTGCACCATCTTCATGATCTCACCCGTCCGACTGGTTGAGGCCTCGCTTCTGGACAACAGTGACAAGATCTTCGTTCGAAGTTTCGGCCTCGAGCGTTCATACAGTGCAAAGAGCGCATCAACTGTCTCTTCGGATTCCAAATCAAAAGTGCATTGTTTGAACATAATGTCGGAAATATTCGACGCGGAGGCGTTGGCATCGACGGACATTATCACGGCGGGAAGGAGGCGTTGAGCGTCGCTGAAGAGAGCCGTGAATATGAAGGTTGCAATAGGGAGGATGATCTCCGAACGACGTTTGTGATTCTTCTCTAGGATGGGTTGGAAATCGCCGTCGAGTGTTTGCGTTGTTGCAGGGTCTTTGGGATCGTAGAGTAAGAAATCGCATAACCGAGAGATGAGGAGATCGGTCTGCACAGTGGAAAGACCAAAGACCTCTTTTAGGGCCAGACCTTCCTTGCTGTCTCGCTGAGGAACTTTCCATTTCCGGAGGACTTCGAGGAGGAAGTCAAACGCAATGGCCCACATCTTCCCATCGGTGGCATCGTAGCTTGCAGCCTTTGGGATTGCGAATTGCAAGACGCCGGGTAACGTCTCGATGGCTTGATTTGCCTCCAGCCTCGGAAGGCCTTGCTCAATGAAGATGAGGCAGAATCGTCGGACAAAAGCATTCTCATTCTCGCGGAATGTTTTGACGAGTGCAGCCACGGGGAGTCTGATGCTCGAGTTGATTTTAAGGCGCTGGCTGACGTACTGGCAGATCTTGATCGTGAGGTTGCGATTCCTTTCTGTCGGAGACGCGAGCTTCAGGAGCAGGGCTGGTAGGAACTTTTGCAGAATCTCCTCAAGTTTCTCATCTGTTGAGGCGGAGGCGATGCGTAGTTCGAGTTTGGAGATGAGATTGTATTCGCGCTCGGCCTCGGGAAGGGGTTGTTGGGTTGCCATAATCAGTTTCCGTGGAGTAATCTCCTTATATCATCGCCGCCAACGGCTTAGAGGCAGCTCTAGGCAAAGAGCTCTCTCGTAATGCTCCGGTCCTTTCACTGCCAATGTGCTAATTAATTGTAGTCTGAGGAAAGCCAACAAACGAAACAGAACACAAAGTGATCGAGCTGTCACCTTGGAGCAACGTCGCTGCGGAGTTGGAAAAACAGGTCCTTTCCCCAAAAGGAGGCAACAACAACGTCGTCAGCGATTCTAGAAATCGAAATGCTCTATGGTTCTAAGAACGTCCATGACCTTTGCCACGTCTTCCAGTGAAGCCTTCCAGAGCCTTGTGAAAGCGGCAACAGTGCCAAGATCGAGTCTGATTGGCTTGGGGGCATATGCAAGCCCTGGGGACACGGGGGTTATCAACTGTGTTCTGAGTGACATAGCATAGGGATTCAAGGTTGTCTTGATCTACACTCTGGATGCCAGAATTATGCACCGCTGCAAGAAATCGCACCCCAGGGCAGCGCTGTAGAGAGGGGTGGCTGGTGTCATCGTCACATTCATTGTCTCCTCGGCGCTGGATTCGGGCTCAGGTCTGCACGCGAAGGAAGGATTGCAAGAAAGGGTACGCAAGTAGTATTAATGCATAGCACAGCTTCATCTCAGGCTAGTGCCAAGGCGAGAAACACTACCCGTCTCCAAACCAAATTCGCCCCTGCACAAGTCGGTCAAGTTCTTTGGAGATCAGGGACAAACAATCGACTAGGCGCGAAGAATTTTGCAGAGTTCTTGTTGATAGTAAGGGTTGATCTTGCTGTACGCCTTGTCGATGGACATTGTTCCCACGCAAAATGCTCTTCAGACTATGACATCCTCGGCCGAGCCGGTCGCCACGGCAGTTCGCATCGTCATCGGTTGCTCAGTTCTTTGCCGGATCTCCTCTGGAAAGGCTGTGCAGCGCTCTCATTGAGATCATCGTAGGCGTCTTAACCATGCCACTTAAAATGCCGTGTCTCCAATATCACCTGCTCGAAAAGTTTATCTCAATCTTCTTGCTTCTCTCTCGGACTCAAGCAAGCATAGAATATCGTCGACTTTCACTGTGTGTGAACACGGCCCGTCAGTGATCTTCCTTTGATCTCCCAATTCTTGTCTTTGGATCTCTTGGATATTCCATACCTGGTCCCTTGACGTTTCGGATAATGCTTCGGCTCGTGTCGTCCATGAATTCCACTCGGACTTGCGTCACACCACCTCGTGAACCTACAGATATAGCACGTAGTTAGCGCGCAGATTCCATAGATTTCAGTGCTCGACTAATTTGTATATCTGGAGGCACATTTTCCATACCTGTTCGGCCGAGCACTCTGGTGACTTTGACGAGCTTGACGGGGACTTTGCCTGCCGCGTCCATCTTGGCTGATTGGATAGAGTGGTTGAGGAGTAGGCGAGAACGATGGACTAGTAGATGCGCGCTGGCTTGATCGATTGTCGTGCTGGTGTTGCGGAGAAGTTGTCGAGCGCAGGGTCGCAATTGCTGTTGTGGGCACAAACTTGCCAAGATTTTCAAACGGATAAACCCCGGAAGAAATTTTCCGACAACCTTTGACTCAATCAAAGTGAGCGCTCGAGACATGTGTGATATTAGATGTCAGGTAGACGAGCTCGTGGAACTCTGACTAGAGATACGGCCATGCGTGCATAGAAATTTGATGAGTCTAGAGTTGCTTTCACTTTCATTCCATTCCCTCGAAGTCTAGTTCTCGGACCTCCCACGTCCATCTAGTTCTGTCAATGCTTTGGCTTGTGCCAGAGCCCAGACATCCTATCAGCTGAGGACAACGAAATTTCTCCAAGGTATCAACACTGAGTTGTCTTGGTTGGAGTCAAAAAGAAGCCGTCGAACCCAACTCGTGCGAGCCACCAGATTCTCATCATGGACCTGGTTAACCACCTCTCTGACCGACTCCTCTTTGCGGTGCCCAAGAAAGGACGCCTCCAAGCCGCAACGCTCGACCTCCTCTCCGGCTCCGATATACAATTCCGGCGCGAAAATCGGCTCGACATAGCATTGGTGAAAAACCTTCCCCTGGCACTCATATTCCTTCCGGCGGCGGACATCCCAACCTTCGTAGGTGAAGGCCGCGTCGACCTCGGAATCACAGGCCGCGACCAAGTCGCCGAGCATGACGCGCATCTACCGCTCGGCGAAGAATCGGGCGTCGAGGAAGTCATGGACCTAGGCTTCGGAGCATGTAAACTCCAGGTACAGGTCCCAGAGAAGGGAGCCATTCAAGACGTCAAGGATCTAGTCGGTAAGAACATTGTCACCAGCTTCACGGGTCTCGCGGAAGACTACTTCGCACGGCTAGAAGGCATGGGGTCCCGGAAGGAGAGCATCAACGGCACTGCGTCGCCAATCCCAAAGTTAAAAACGAAAATTAAATTCGTGGGTGGCAGCGTTGAAGCCGCATGCGCACTTGGCGTGGCCGACGGGATCGTCGACCTAGTCGAATCCGGCGAGACAATGCGCGCCGCGGGTCTGAAAGCCATCGAGACGGTCGTCGCCTCCACCGCTGTGCTCATAAAATCGAAGTCGGTCAGTAACGAACAGCTCGTCAGCAAGATCGCCGCCCGGATACGTGGCGTGATCACCGCTCAAAAATACATTCTCTGCCAATACAACGTGCCGAGAGCGAAGCTAGGGGACGCATCAAAGATTACCCCTGGCAAGAGAGCGCCGACGGTGACGGCGCTGGAGGAGCCGGACTGGGTGGCAGTGAGTTCTATGGTGGAGAAGAGTAAGATCGCGACAGTTATGGATGAGTTGACGGGAGTGGGGGCTACGGATATTTTGGTATTGGATATTGCGAATTCGAGGACGGGGTGAGCACGGGTATTAACACGAGGTTTTTGCTTGGACGCAGGGTCAAGGTTCCAGAAATGAGCAATGAGCAGACAAGGCTGCAGCGTTAAAGCTGTCTGCCTAACCATGCATAAGGCTTGGGAGACAAATTCGGGATGCATCGTCGCAAGTCACGGGGGTAATGCATAGAGTTATACGTAGAAGAAATGTCCCAAAACAGCTTAGAACACGCGTATCCAACAGGATTCTTTGATGCCAGGTCTTTGGAAGGAGGATAGGATCTCGAGTCTGCAATGCCACATGAAAAAGGGTCGCCAAACGGCATCTGCCCAGAGTCCACATCCGACCCGACACAAAGATTATTCTGTAACTTGTCTGCCTGAGCGTCTCGGATAACCTCCAAACTGTAGGGATGGGGGTTATCGTGATATATAATCCCCTCATCCATTTGATTGAGTCGGCGGAGAGCGCACAATCGCATACTTCTCTGAAGGACGAGCGGACTGTGCGTAAGGAACCCTCTGACATCACATATCACGCACGGTGTTGACTAAGCCAACGACTCCGCTTCCCTCTATCATCACACACCAGACGACATCGCTCTGTCTCATGGGAGACCCATTAAAAGCTGCTGCATCCTTGAGAGACATCTAAGCAGATCTCTAGTTCGGGCTCAAGGGATTCCCGTCTTTGGAACCATCACGACCTCTTGAACGTGCGAGCCTTCTTACCCTGGCTCAGCATGTCGACCAAGAAGGGTAGTTCGAATCTTGCCGAGGGAGCTCCCATACCCGAATCCGTCATCAGCCGGCTCATCGTGGCTCCGGTCCTCTTCGTATCATTCCTGATATCGCTGGTTCTGATCGACCGCCAAACCTATGGGACTGTCTTCGGCAAGTCCGGCAGCAAGGACGGCTATTACCACACTCACCAGAAGAAGTTGGCTAAGCGAGAAATGGACGATGCCTTCCAGTTAAGACGTAAGGTCATTGCCGGGATGGCTTTGGTGTGTGCAGTGACATTGGCTTTGTTTGCTTGGACGGTGGAGTCGATATGGAAGACCTGGAGAGGAGGCAGATCACTCCCGCGGTGATGGCAGCGTTTCGAATCGACCGGACTGATGGGAACGCGTTCTCGGGTGTTCGTTGCAATGCTTGACGCTATCATTTCTCGGGCGCATCTAAGCAGGAATTTGGGTCAGCCAGGGTTCGGAAAATTTAGCGAGGGTTTTGCATATGCCCTCAACCAGAGAGGGGAAATGTCTCGATATGTCCGCACATACCTGGAAGTCTTTCAATGACATATTTACCACGAGCTACGCTCATGATGGGCACACCAGGGACTTTGCGGATCCGTCTTTTCAGATCCCTATCGTTCGTAGCCACGATATAGATCTTATGTCTCATGACTCTGTCGACGATGCAGTCGTCAGCGTATGTGCCCTTGTGACCACACTTGAGTCGTTCCCATCGTTCGTCTCTTGCAATTCGTAAAGCTATCCTGTATTTCTGTCCCAGTTTTTCGAGTTCGGCCATAACGCAGTCTGTGATGATGGGAATACACTTCGCGTAGAGACAATCCATCATGGTTGGTAAGAGCTCGAGCTTTTTCTGAACAGTGTGGGAGAGAAAGTTGGTATCGACCAAGACGTTATACGGAGGCACCAGCGCGGTATTGTATTGGAAGAACAATGCGGACGACACTTGAGGTCTGTTATCATCAGTATACGCCCACAGTAGAGGTTCCTGACCATAACCCACGCTTCTCGTATCACATCGTCGTCCTTTTTCTGTTTCGCGTCGGGAGTCTTTCCAGTCTCTTGATTTTTTTTGAGCCTAGCATCTCGCTGGCCAATGATTTTCTTGACCTGAAACTTGCGCGTTTTCTTATGAGTGCCCATCTTGACGGAGCGAGCGGCAGCGCAGGCGCCGTGTACAAATGTGAGTTGTGGTGCTGTTGCCAGGAAGAATTTGGCTGATGCCACGGGCATAACGTCCAGCGAAAAAGTAAAGGCCGGGCTAAGCGAGAATGCCCTGAGCGGGCTTCTGGAACTTGGACCCCGCAGCTTCTCTCAGCCACAATCGAATCACGTTATCACCTAGCCCTGAACGTTTAGGCGCATGCCAGAGCCCCAAAATAACGCAGGCACGAACCACGGACATGGACATGGGCTACGGCTGACTTGGAAAAGCAACGTCTGAAACCGCCCGGCACTCGTCCCCTCGTCACTCCATCACTCTGTATCCCTTCATTCCTGGCTCACACTCATATCAGTACATTTGCTCAACTATACATTCGTTCAACAGCATAGATACACCAATCGCACATATAACATGCCCACCAACAGCGCGCTGCCCACCCTTCCTGGTGGCTACAATTACCCTCCTCCGACTGTTCCTCCCAAAGCCGGCGCTCCTTACCTAGCCACCTCCAAACTACCCGAAAACTTCGTTTTTATAGTCGTCGGCGCGGCGCTTGGGTTCGTACTCGTCCTCATAATCGGATGGAGGATTCTCATGTCTTGGTCCATAAATCGAAATTTTCGACGCGATGCCAACAATGGCGCATCGGTGGGCATTGCCTACACGCCCCTTGCCGACAAGAAGAGCAACCCTGCAATACAATCATCACACGACATGGCGGATTTGAGTAAACTACCAAAGTCCTTTTCGAGCGTCCCATCACTATTCTTCTCTCCTACGGCCGAGGTAGCGAAGCAGAGTCAACGGCCACCGAGCAGTCTGCACACACACCTACCCGCTGGACACTACCGCGACGCATCCGATTCCTACAGAAAATGAGTCCAAACTGGAAATATACTACTATACAAATCTCGGTTGCCTTGGTCACCGTCAAAGGACAAGGATAAGACTGTCGTCGCTAGGACCATTGCGCGTGAGAACAGTTGCCCGTGTCAGCTGCTCCATTCCAACCAAAATGCTAGATCTGGGAGATCAACGACAGTTTGCAAGAGCACAGCTTGACCAGACAGACTCTGGCCCAGGCTTCCGACTGCTTCATGGAGATCTCTAACACCCCAACGGAAAAGTGCTGCACTCACGGTCGATTGGGAGCCCCAGGCTGGTGAGACCCATGCAGCTCTGGAAGTCGATGATCCACCCAGGAAAAGCCTGGGGTTGACGTCTCCTTGTGCCCTTGCTCTCCATCTTAACCTGGGCTATGGTCAACTCTGCCACTCCATAATTTCGGGATTGGATTCACTTGAGAGGTTCAGCATTTAGCGAAGCATCTGCATGGGCGGTTTGGATTGGTAACGGGTTGGTTGGGGTGAATGGGATGAACGGTACTCACCACGGTTAATAGACTAGGCTTTCTTTCAGGTTAATGGGATTTTGGGGGCCACGGCCTTCGTGCTGTCCAGCGCACTTCACATATTCCTCCATCTCATCTGACTCGTATCCATGGTTTTCCGGTTCGAGCCACGGTTTAAATCTCCATGTGTGCCGTTCCTGTGTCTGAGAAGAGCTCCAATGTCCTGTGTGCAAGCCTTTCAGTCTTGTCTGAGCGTGTTCGAGACAGGCAATCAAATGAAGCAATCCCGGCTACTCCACCGACAGTTACGACATTAGGTCAACATGTTGTCTCTGGTACAGAGCCAGTGCCGCGTGGTCTCAAGGTCAATAACGTGGGCGAGTACTCCGCCGTACAGCAGCAACACAGCACAGCCAATTGGAGTCTTCCAGCCGCAGCCGCCGTCGAATCCATTGCATCTTCTTCCACTTTCGCTCGAAGAGCTTTAAAAGAGCCGAAACGGTCGCCTCTGCATCACGATCGCTCCTTTCCGTTCTGGTTGTTGGCCTTCCTCCTTTCCGTTCTGCTTGTTGGCCTTCCTCCTACAGTTCCTCTGTACTCAGGCTGTCTTGGCCCATTCACCATGTCCTCAACGCCGTCCCTTGCTCTTCGCCGTTCGATCGGGTTCATCTCACACCACAGATCGGTTCTCCGCACGCAGAGACGGTTTGCTCGCGTGCATGACGTCCGCTTCGTTGCAACCCATCACAAACAAGAGCAGATACTTGAAAGGTACAAGCAAAAGTTGGAACAAAAGGCGAAATTGGAGGGACACGAATCGATCACTGCCCTGAAAGAAGCGTACAAGGAAAAGGTCGAGAGTTACAAGCGCGCGGCGAATCCGGTACCTCTACCAGCTGCAGAAAGTCAAGCCCAGACGACGAAACACTCGCCTTTCCAGCAGCCTCCGCCTCCGCCGCCTACACCGCAGTCTGCGCCTCAGGCTGGAAATGCGCCTGCGAAACAGTCCAGCGCTCCAGGCATAAGACCTCTTTCATCTTACCTTGACCTCGAAAAGGTCTCCGCTCTTCCCAACAAAGAGGTAGAATACGTTTGGCGGCTCCGCCACGCCAACGATCCCTTGTCTCTCTGTGCGGTCATTCCCCTCGAGACATACAATCGTATCTATCGCACCGCACGGCGTCATCCGCAGTTCGTTCTACCCTTACCGCGGCCGGTGGCCGAGGATGGAAGCGGTGACGTGAAACAATCGGATCAAGGCTTTAAAAGCGATGCAGAAAGATCTGCGGCGGACATCCATTTCTTGCAATGGGGATTTTATCCTCCCGCTGGCGCCCCATCGAATCCAGACGCCGAGACTGCCAACACGCACACCAGCACTGTGTTGTTCACGCATTTGGCGTCCTTCAAGGTGCATGGGGCATATGCACAGCCACATACAACCGTTACGCACCATCTCGATCTTGCCGACTCCCATGGCCTAGTTCTGCTGAACGGGTCGGTGGTCAAAGGACGCGGTGTAAGCCCCGAAGAGGGCCGGTGGCTGTTGATGTGCCTGCAGAAGTTCTATGACTATGAAGGCCATGGTGGAGGGATCGGGCGGGAAAAGCGGCAGGGACTGTTGGAGAAATTCAGCAAGGGCGATCAGGCCTTCGATCTGGAAGAACTGGTCGACGAAGCCGAGAAAGTCTCGTGAACGACGTCCTCGAATTTGCCAACCGGCTCACTTCGTAAGTCGTTTTGACTGACGTCGACATCTGCCTTCTCCATGTCCTTGCTCTCTCGTCGAGCTCCAAGCACATCTTGCACCAGGAATTCCCATATCGCATCAAAGTATCCCGGCTCAGCCACGGTCGAGTTGTGGTCACCATTTGGAAATTCCTTCCATACTTTGTGGGTAGGACATTGATTGTATAGGTCCCTCATCATCGATGGCGGCACGATCTCGTCGCGGAGGCCAGACAGGAAAAGAACCGGGATGTCTTTGTCTCCTACTTTGGAGATGCTCTGCTCCGAATCCCACCGCTGGTGACAAAGATATGCGAGATACTTGGCTGGTGGCATGACCGAGGGGATCAGCTTGCGGATCGAGAGGAAGGTGTTTTCCAGGATGACCGCTGCAATATCTCCAACCTGGTGGTTCGTCTGCAGGAGTTTCACGGCGAGAGCACCGCCCAAGCTCTGACCGTACAGCACAATGTGGGTCTTCCTCAGCTCTTCATGGTTTCGCACATAGTCCAGCGCTGTTTGCCCATCAACCGATAACCCATCTTCACTGGGCGTACCAGTCGAGAGGCCGTATCCCCGATACTCGACCATGAAGACATGGCAGCCTAAGCTCTCGGACAAAATCTTGCCGATAGGCAGTCTGTGGCCAACGTTCCCAGCGTTGCCATGGAACATCAACAGGGTGATGTTCTTCTTGAGGGAGGGAGTGGGAGGTCGCAACAGATACGAGTGAAGTGTTTCGCCGTCCGGGGTGGGGAAGTTTATAGACTCTGCATTCTGGATGTGAAACTGTTCAGGCGTAGGAACGTTCGTCCTAGAGCCCGCAGGCAGACCAGCGGGATAGATGATGTCGTTTTGCTTGAAATAGAGTAGACTGCTGCCTAGGGCTGCGAGCCCGGAGGTAGCAAAGACGGGGACTCGCAGCCAGGATAGATATGAAGACATGGTGATCGGCGGATGGGGACGCAGACTTGCACGGCTAGAGTGGGATGGAGCAGTTCTAGGAGCGCGCACGCATCACACAAACCGTGAGGATATATTGTGCTAAGAATGAACAGCAAGATCAAGTAGCAATGTTACCACACTGCAGGAGTCAAGCCATGTTTCAATGCGACGAGAGCTGCCTGTCCAGGCCCATGACGTGCAAAATTGCGAACGGGGCAGCTTAGGCGAGCCCATAAGCGCCCGAGCCGCCAGAAGAGCCAACGGAGGCGAGTTAGGTTAGCGGGACGAGAGATTTCTTGCCGCCGCAGCTTCCACTCGCCTGGAATCCAAGTTGGAGACGCGTCTACCAGTGTGCCTTGCTGCGCTTCGCATCTCAGCATAGATTCAATTTCCATTCAGTACCATCCCATCGACTGCTCGAAACTCCCACCTGATCTGATTTGCAAGCTGAGCCTTTATTGACTTCGGACTGTTTTGAATCGCCTGATTACACGATACACTGCCAACATGATCGGCCCAGGAACGGGCATGCTTGGGGAGGATGGCATCCACGTCGACATGAACCACCTGAAGTCTGGCGAAGTCAACCTGGGGACATCGATCATGGCAATCAACTTTAGAGACGGAGTCATCCTGGGAGCCGACAGTCGGACAACCACAGGCGCCTACATTGCGAACCGGGTAACGGACAAGCTCACCCAGGTACACGACACCATATGGTGCTGTAGGTCAGGGTCAGCAGCCGACACTCAAGCTGTGGCGGACATTGTGCAGTATCACCTGGGGATGTATGGCATCATGAACAACGAGTCTCCGACAACTCAAACTGCTGCTGCGCTGTTTCAAGAGCTGTGCTACGACAACAAAGACCAGCTAAGGTGAGCCGAATGCTTGTCGTGCATTTTCTGGCAATCTTGCTTACTCCTAGTAGTGCCGGTATGATCATTGCTGGATGGGACAAGCGAAACGGCGGACAAGTCTACTCGATACCCCTGGGTGGCTCACTGCACAAGGGACCATACGCCATCGGTGGCTCAGGTTCAACATACATCTATGGCTTCTGCGACGCACATTGGAAAGAGGACATGACGGAAGAAGAGGGCATAAAATTCGTGAAGGAGGCGTTGAGAGAGGCTATCAAGTGGGATGGCAGTTCAGGTGGTGTGATTCGGATGGTTGTGTTGACCGCGAAAGGCGCGCAGCGACATCTGTATCTCCCAGACCAGGGCTATCAGGGACCAGGAAGAGACTGAGGTTGAGATACAGTTGGGTGGGCGTCATGGATGCACCGGCGCACACGGTTATTCACATTGAACATCAGCATGTCAACAGTGAGGTGTGGTTTGGCGTAGAGCATTACTTATTGGCTGTCGGCCGCCAGACAGTCCCCTACCAGTGGTGCCAGTGAGCCTTCGATGCAAAATGACGTCTTGTAAGGAGCGCATCTCGGGGAGCGTTTGGCAACTGCGCCTCGCATCTTCACAGCCCAACCCAATTCGTCCCGAAATAATGCCCATCGTCCCATGCTTTCTTGTCACAATCTGTTCACCCTCCCGTTATCCCCACCACTTGCATTGATCAGGTCGACCATTGCAGTCGGGGCGATAAATCCTCTCGACAGGCAGCAATAACCGCTTCTCTCGCTAACTACCTGCGGCATGTCTTTGGTAAGTTAATCGCATGTTTTCGTCCCCCACCGCTTCGTTACGGGCTGCACCGCTGCCGCACATGCTAGCTCTCCACCAAACTGCACACTGCACGACTTCCCTCAAAGCCCACTCATCGTCTGCAGCAGTACCACATCGGCCCTCAAATAACAGTTAGTCGTCTGCAAGAGCGTCTTTGACACGCTTTTGGCCAATCTAACCTGCCGTTGACGCCTGCAAACCCCGCCTGATGGTTGCGCAACTTCAGCTCCGAGGGGTCGCAGAAGAGATCAGGCTGTGCACTTTGGCGCGCCAGGCTGAGGCCGCCGCATCCACGCATCCAATGAATTGTCATCTTGAGAGACCTTTACCTAGACAGAGGCTAACAGCCGCACCCACAGACATTCTACGGAAAGGGTTGAGATGGGCTCGTTGGTGATAAGCCAAGTGGCGCCGGGACTCGGTCAGCATCCCTATCACCGCATGATGGTCGACAGCAATCCTCTTCGGGACGACCCCTCCAGAGGATACACCGCGTCGTCTTCACATATCCCTCAAGTCCAGGAGCCGTCCGAAGACCGGGCGACTCCCATATCGAACCCCCACAGCCATGAACCCGGTAGCGCTCCTCCCTCCTCTCATCGATACTACCCTCAGAACGTGAACCAACACGCCCGTGGGTTTGACCAGTCAGGCTTCCCCTTGACTGGTGATCCTCGAGCCGTGATTGCAGAATCCCCACCATCACCGCGTCTTCAACCCACATACCGTTCAACCAGATCCTTGGGCGCGTCCGAAGCGAGTTCTCCGAGCCGCATAAAGTTAAGAGATTTGTCACACATCCGAAGCCTTGCGAGCGAGGAATATCTGGCCCGGCCTCGACTGGCTGGGCGACCAGCTGGCGCATTCTCCGATGCAGCAAAACAGTATGAAATCAGTGCCATGCCAGTTACCGACATCATCGAGATGGTTGCAGGCCTTCTCACGAAAATCACCACCACCAACGACCGACAACACGAGCATCATCGCCCCATTCCGCTCACCGAGGAACAGAGCCACCTAAACCCGCACGCGTCTTGTGTGCTGGCTTTCCACGGCAAGAACGTTCCAGGAATAACAATCCTGAGCTACCTGAGTAGGATTCACAAGTACTGTCCTACCACATATGAAGTTTTCCTGAGCCTGCTGGTCTACTTCGACCGCATGACTGAGATGGTCAACCGGGGGTTGCTAGCGGACGGGCAAAGACGGGCCCCCGACTCACCTGCCACCGCCCCGGAGTCTTCTACGCCCACTCCGCGCTCTCCTGTGCCAATGCATGTGGACAGCCCGCAGGAGCATCACGACATTAGCAGCCCTGCCTCTCCAGTAGAATCACGACCTCAGTCTCAGCAGAACCCCACTTCCACTCCCCAGCAAGGCAGCACACAAGACTTGTCGCAATTTTTTGTCGTTGACAGCTACAATATCCACCGTCTTGTAATCGCCGGTGTCACGTGTGCCAGCAAGTTCTTCTCGGACGTCTTCTACACCAATTCGAGATATGCCAAGGTACGTTTCGTCGGGGTGAAAGCTTAACTGAAGCCTCTCTTTCTTTGTCCTGATGCTGACACGTATGACTTATAGGTTGGAGGTCTCCCACTGGCCGAGCTCAATAATCTCGAGCTCCAATTCCTCCTTCTCAATGACTTTAGGCTTTCCGTGCCGGTAGAGGAACTTGAAGCCTACGGCACCATGCTTGTCGAGTTCTATGCCCGAGAGCTACTTGCACAACAACAGAGTATCGAGCAGCAGCAACAAGGTGGCTCCGCCGTTTCACCACCTCCTTCCGCTGGCGGCGCTGGAGAGGGTATGTACATGCGTGGCGGATCGTCCTCGAGGGTTGATGCACCATCAGCGCCACCTCCTTCTTGAAGCCGCCGGCCTCAAAGAAGAGCTACTTTTTTGATGGTTGGATTGGTGAAAGATGAGGATTCCAAGGACCGGCTGCTTGTGTTGTGTTATGTTGCGAACCTGCGTGCCATGGCCAGAACACAATACCTATTAGACCAGATTTTGTGACAATTGTTTATTTTCCGTCGGGTTACGTTGGCGAGCACTTGGAGGTGCGTATGCATGGTACTGTCGACGTCCAATGAACTTAGATGATGAACGAAGACGAACTTCGAAGGTGGTCATGAGCTTTGCATTCATTTTCTTACCTGGGCTGGTATACTACGAGGCCATCTGCGCCTTGGGTCAGACTGAGTAATTCAATGAAACTGATGAGAAGAACAGGGCCATCTCCAATGGCTGTTATTGTGATTGAATTGTTGAGTGGCTCTCTTGTCCTTTGGAAAGCAGTCGCAGTTGCGTCGTGTATGACTGGCCGTGTCTTCTGCACGAGCTGTGACATTGAATATCCGTTTCGTCGCCGTTTTGGCATGCCTTGTCTCGTCGTCGATATGTACTACTGCTCAGGCGTTGCTTGAAGGGTTCAGACTGATTGACTGATTGACCCACTGATTGTCTTTTGAACTCAGGCCGGCCTTCGAGGACTATACTCGGATATAGCCTTTCCCTTCCTTCGTTCCATCCCTCCCTATCTTACCCTATAGGCATTACATGTTCACGACGGGTGCACAACGTATTCCATGCCATTCATAGGCCACCCCGATCCACGTACCAGGAACGGCAAATGCAAGCCCCGTGGGAATGGTCGGCCGATCTCTCGGAGTCGTCCCACCAGCCCATCTCAGCCCATCTCAGCCCGGCTCCGCTTCGAGGAGACTGGTCGTACACTGTGTGGAACTGTCTGTACAGGTAGAGTCGATCAAGTGTGCCTACCCCATATACACGCGCGCTCTTGGCTCGCGCTCATCCGGATGGTTGCGCGTCGACAAGACGAGACGGAGGAGGCTATGGCGCCATACGATTGAGTCAGCTTAAACGATGTAGACTGTAGACCTTGCGTGGTATGTGCAGGGGGTAGACGGATGGATACTGTACTTACCCGCCGGAGATTGACTGCCGCGTCTGGCATGTTGAGATGTCCCGGACCCGGGACCCCTTTGTTGAGTTCAGCCTCGCTCAGCCCTATGCGTCATGGAATCGTCGTGGTATTATTAGTGCCCGGCGCTCTGGTGCTCGAGGTTGCGCCTGTCACGTCATGCCACGTCACGTCACGTCGCGTTGCTTGTCGTCTCGCCCCGTCTCGTTGAAGAGACAAGTTGGAGAGAAGGAAGGTGAAGAATGTATATGTCAAGTAAAGAGAACATAAACTCAAGTCGAGTACATATTCATTCGTTGTGCGCTGCTCAATGCGACTCGCATGATACACCTATCATGTCATATCCTATCTTGTCCCAAGCTGAATATCCAAGCAAGTGTGAGGTAAGCATATCTCCAGACCGGTACAACAGAAACTCCTCCCGCAATGCAGTGCCTCATTGTGAAGACAATCTAGGAACATGGCACGTGCATTAATCTGCCGCGCACGACAGAAATCTAACTCACCACGCCAATTGTGCCTTACTGCCCGAGTCGCAGGCAAGGCCGGAACAGAAGTCGAGATCTTTCCCCGTGACCATGGCACTGCCATCGCCAGGTAGGCGCTGCCTCGCGGGCCAGATCTCCCTCTTCTCCGCCGTTTCTTTCTTCCAATGCTCCTGCACGATCTCGCGGCACCGCTGTTGGAAATACAACGGTCCCTTCTCCATCTTGGGGTGCATTTCGCCGTTCACGAACACGCCGGCAAGTAAGTTCCGTTGGGTCAGGTCGCAGAGGTATTTGTCCTCTTTCATGACGCGCTTGTAGATGGCGTCGATGTTCTTGAAGTCTTCGATGGGCGACTTGAGGTTGCGGTATACTTCGTATTGCATTATTGTTTTGCCGGGGGAGACGGGCACAAATCGTTGGGTGTAGAAGAAGTGTGGCCTTTGGGGAGAACATGTTAGCTGATGCTGCATCACAGATCAAACAGAATAGATGATTGCAGATACTTACGTGATGGTCATGGAGTTGTTGGGGAAGAAATACGTCGGGGCCACAGTCAGGCCGGCGGCTGCTTGTTCCGGCTTTGTTCCTGGGTTGTGCAAGATGGTGCCGGCTTCCGTGTCGACCGAGTAGGAGGTCAAGTCAGCGATGGCGGGGATGTCTGGATGGACTGTTTTGCAGTGGTAGCATTCGTTGTAGTTGTCGGCTGCGATCTTCCAGTTGTAGGCTCCTTCCATTTCCCAGCTGTGGTCGTATTCGAAGTCGTCCCAGTTGACGCCGTCGTAGCGAGGGAGGTTCTCAACGCCGTCGAATTCGTCGGACCAGGCGATCTCGGGCTCCGGCTTGGCGTCGAGGTTCACCCAGATGAAGCCGTTCCGGTCAATGTGGATGTGGATGGGGAAGAGGCTGTTCTTGGTCTTGTCGAAGTCGGGAAGGTCCTGGTAGCCAGGTGCCTTTGCGAGCTTGCCGTTCAGACCATACGACCAGCCGTGATAAAGGCAGGAGAAGATCTTGGCCTGGCCGGAATCTTGGGTCACCACGGGGAAAGCTCGATGTCGGCAGACATTGTGGAATCCATTGATTTTACCTTCCCGATCTTTGCACAACACAAACTGGAAGCCTGCCACGCTGTACCGCAGGTAGTCGCCAGGCTGCTTGAGTCTGAGCTGGTGTGTGATCATCATCCACTTCCGGGAGAATATAGCTCGACGTTCGAGCTCGTACATCTCTTCCGAGGTATACCATGAGGCCGGTAGCGCCCTGACGGATGAAGCCGACTCATTCTTGTTGCTTGTGGAAGCACCACCGAGACCAAGGTAGCCCAGAAATGGTAACATGGTCGTAAAGAAACAATAATTGCTGCAATGTTGTGTACGGGGTATCACACGCAGTCTTCAAAAGCAATGTAGCCGTGAGGGTGAAGCACTTGGTAAGATTCAGGTGTTTGGTAGCCTGCCCCTTTATCTTCCCAACCTTATCGTGGTCGGTGATGTCGCATGTGGGAAGGCGCTCCTTGGGACGTTGGGCACCTCGCGCATTGACCACGGCTCGTAATGCTCCATGGGGGAGGCCTGTCCATCGACCAATGTGGACGGCTTAGGCAGATGAGGTCTCTCAACCCGGTAGTGTCGCCTAGTCTAGACCTCGTCATTGACACAAGCGATGGATGCTCTGGGGCGAGTACATCGACAATGCGGGCATGCCTGTGACTAACTTCCGCTCCGCGCCGGCGAGTCATCGAGGGCTGAGTTCATGGTGTGAGGTCAACAGCAAGGCCGTGTGGCACACCGTTATTGCGATAACCCAGCATCATCCGAAGACGCTGAGTGGTTGTATCCTATCACGTTCCAAAGGATCAAACGAAGCGTTGATAGACCAGGGCGGTCCGCTGTCCAGAAGTGGTATCTCAAACCATAGACTAGCCTATCTTCGACTGACAGCCCCCGAGTTCAACACCCAACCTCGTCTCGGATTGACCCGAGACAATGAGGGTGAATCGAACCATGAAACCCTTATCTCACGGCCTCGTCGTCCAGTGGAGTGGGTCGCGGAAGCGGCAATTGAAGCGTCAGTAAGATCTGCGGCCGATGAATTGGGATGGCCGACTTTGCCCTTAACCACGAATAGACAAAATTCACGGATTAGTGGCAATAAGCTCTCGGGTCCAGCTTCCCTGCACCATCGGTGCGAGCGGGATCGCCTTCACCCATGGGGTGATAGAATACATGAGATGGAGCATGTCGCACACCGATGACACATGATGCGGTCATGAGAATCGTTGCACCGGATGCTGTGAGATGAGGAAATGGATTTGATTGTATTGTGATGTTGTTGTAAAGAGTTTTGGGCATGGAAAGAAATGCAGGTGAAAAGGAGGGGAGGAGGGGCAGATCGCCGTCGCGCGTGATTGGCCGACACGACTAGCGCCAAGACTGCACGTCAGCTGCGCACACAACCTCCGCCTTTGCACCGCGTCTGCCGCACCTCCACCAGCTCGTGTCCAGTTCTGTGTATACAGTCGTGCATGATCCAGACCTCGTGTTATCAGTCCGCTTCTCGGAAGGCGACGCATCCCTGCACACCTTAGCCCCATTTGCGTTGGGACTTCCATGCAGGCAGGCAGGTAGGAGACCATTCCAGTTCCAGGGCATCGATTCCATGAGCAGCTCACGGTATAATCACCTGGCGCTTTTTGAGTCGTTTTATTCTTGTCGTCAATTTTGGCTCCGGAGTTATTTGGAGTCCTGATATTGTTGCCCTTGCTGTGCCCCTCCAAAGTCTGCCAGGTCAATATTGCTCACTTCATCAGCCCGACCAAGCCGGCAGACCTCTATTCACAATGGGTTCAATCGCACCACCAGCTCAACCACGCGTTGTGATCATTGGAGCGGGCATTGTCGGTGCCAACCTCGCGGACGAGCTGGTGTCACGAGGATGGACCGACATCACGGTCGTCGACCAAGGGCCCCTCGACCTGCCGGGAGGATCAACATCACATGCTCCGGGGCTGGTGTTTCAAACTAACCCGTCGAAAACCATGACCCTTTTCGCAAAATACACCGTCGAGAAGCTACTGTCACTGGAGTCCGAAGGTCAAACCTGCTTCAACCAGGTCGGTGGTCTCGAGGTCGCAACGACCCCTGCCCGACTGGAGGAGCTGAAGCGGAAGCATGGCTACGCCTCTTCGTGGGGTGTTGAGGCGCGCTTGATCACCGCCGACGAATGCCTCGAAATCTATCCTCACCTGAACAAGGACGTGGTTCTTGGGGGTCTGCACATACCTAGCGATGGTCTGGCTCTGGCAGCGCGGGCCGTTCAGCTGCTCATCTCCCGGACACGAGAGGCCGGTGTTCGCTATCTCGGATCCACTCCTGTCACTGGCATTGAGCGATCCAAAGGCCAAGTAACGGGCGTGACGACTCCTAACGGATCAGTTCCTGCCGACCTTATTGTCTCTTGTGCAGGCTTCTGGGGTGTCGAGGTCGGCGCCATGATCGGGTTACCCATCCCCTTACTCCCACTCGCTCACCAGTATGCCAAGACCAGCCCCGTGCCTGCCCTGGCCGGCAAGAACCCGCAACCAAATGGCGCCAGCCTGCCCATCCTGCGCCACCAAGACCAGGACCTTTACTACCGGGAACATGGCGACCGATATGGTATTGGCTATTACGGGCACAAGCCAATGCCCGTCGTAGCCGCCTCTCTGGGCTTAACTCCGGAGCACGTCGATGAAAAGAACATGCCCTCTCGCCTCGACTTCACACCCGAGGACTTTGAGCCGGCCTGGAAGGAGAGCCAGAGCTTGCTACCCATTCTGAAGGATGTTGAAGTTGACGATGGCTTCAACGGAATCTTCTCCTTCACTCCCGATGGTGGACCATTGGTCGGGCAAGCACCCCACCTGGATGGTTTCTATGTGGCAGAGGCAGTGTGGGTGACGCATTCCGCCGGCGTGGCCCGTGCTGTGGCGGAAATATTGACGGAAGGACGGTCCCGAATTGACCTTGCGGACTGCGAGCTGGCGCGGTTCGAGGAGGTGCAACTTACTCCGCAATACATCAACGAAACATCACAGCAGAACTTTGTCGAGGTCTATGATATTCTGCACCCACTCCAGCCGAAGGAGTCGCCTCGTAACCTACGCGTCAGTCCGTTCCACGCACGGCAGCGTGAGCTGGGCGCTTACTTCCTTGAAGGCGGGGCTTGGGAACGCCCGTACTGGTTCGAAGCGAACGAGAAGCTGATCAAGGACCTGCCAGACGAGTGGAAGCCGGTAGAGCGTGATGCTTGGTCTGCCAGATACTATTCGCCGATTGCCGCCGCAGAAGCCTGGAAGACGCGCACCGCGGTGGCAATGTACGATATGACCCCTCTACGCCGGCTGGAAGTATCAGGACCAGGAGCTGCCGAGTTGCTGCAAAAGCTATGCACGGGTAACGTTACCCTGAAACCTGGTGCCGTCACCTACACGCTGTTCCTCAACGAATTTGGCGGAGTTCGAAGCGATCTCACTGTTGCAAGAATCGAGGACGAGCTGTTCCAGGTCGGCGTAAACGGGCCTGTCGACACGGCTTATGTCTCCCGAGCCGCGCGCTTGCAAAGTCGAGAAACACCTGAAAAATGGGTGCATGTCAGCGATATCACTGGCGGAACCTGCTGCATTGGCCTCTGGGGACCTCTTGCACGGGATGTGATCAGTGTTGTCAGCAGTGACGACTGGTCGAATAAGGGACTACGATACTTCCGATGCAAGAAAGCAAATATTGCCGGCATACCGGTTAGGATAATGCGGCTGTCCTATGTGGGTGAACTCGGTTGGGAGATCTATACCAGCGCAGACCGAGGTCAGGCACTGTGGGATGCCTTGTGGAAGGCTGGGCAGCCACATGGAGTAATTGCCGCAGGCCGCAGCGCTTTCAATGCCCTGCGGTTAGAGAAAGGCTATCGATCCTGGGGTACTGATATGACGACTGAGCATGATCCATACGAGAGTGGACTCGGATTTGCAGTCAAGTCGGGCAAAGAAGGCTATGTTGGCAGTGTTGCGCTCAAAGGGCGTTCCGTCGACACTGTTACCAGACGTCTCCGCTGCTTGACCGTCGACGACGGCAAGTCCATTGTTCTCGGCAAGGAACCCGTCTTCCTCAATGGCAAGCCGACTGGGTATGTTACCAGCGCCGCATTCGGCTACACGATTCGCAAACCCATCGCCTATGCTTGGTTGCCCAGCACGGTCGGTGAGGGTGAGTCTGTCGAGATCGAGTATTTCGGGAAGAGAATTGCCGCCACCGTTACACCTGAGCCGTTGTTCGATCCAGACATGAGCCGGCTGCGTGGATGATACGCGATGTCGGGAATGCCGTCGGCTGCGCCTTCGAGAAAACGCGCGAGAGATGTGGCGTTAATAGGCTTGTGGGTTTCTTTGCCTGGGAAAGAGTTGAAATTAACCGGGCTACCACGCTCGAAGACTGGCTTGAAGCTTCGCTGATCGTTTCCATAGTTTGCAAGATTGCAATATTGACCATCTCTAGGGATTTGACAGTCGCATGGATCTTCATGTACTCGAAAACATCATTTATGGCAGTCAGCACTCAGCCGAAAGCAACACCCTTCTCCGAAGTAAGATTTCCAAAGCGACATATTCGATTGATGAAACCAATGCGACATTTTCACCTCGACAAGACCATGGCACATCCGCTCGCAGTCGATAGCATACTCGAAACCAGCATCTTTACTTCCGTCCTCCTTCCCCCTGGGCATCATTTCCTGTGCGACATACTTAAACCGATGTATCCATTGTGACATGTTCACCTCAACAAATCCAATGCGAATCAGCTCCCAGCCGAAAGTAGCGCCTCCTATCCGCCTCACCCTAAGCGTCATTTCCAACGCATATGTGCAAACCGACACAGTGGTTCTACCCGCGCGACATTTTCAGCACTACATCGAATTTGACGCCGACGAATAGAATGCATTAGTACATCTATCAACGCAGCACGCCTTATTCGTGTTCGAATCGACACGGAGCATACCCAGTACGAAATGCTATACCCAAAGCACTGTGTTTCCTTGGTCGAACGGAATCGTTGGATTAATACAGTGACATTAAGAAGGGGTCGCAAAGCAGAGTCGAAACGCGAGGCATCGAATTCTGTGGAAAGCAATCTTCTGGTACATGTGCCGTCCCACGCACGTCGTATCTTCCGTCATGGGGCTCTCGCCCTCGCCCTCGCCTTCACCACCGCGCGAGGCCGAAGAGGGGGAAGGAAGGCATGGGGATGGAGATCAGGCACCAGGCCCTTCACGTCCAGCGGCTCGACACCGACTCCTCCTTTCATGCCGCGCGGCATGCGAACGATCCGAAAAGCCAGGTGATTATCAAGTTCGAGTTCGAGTACGAGGTTCAGAAAGACTCTACTTCCTTCTATATTCGAAAAGCCGTCACCACGACACGAGGTATGTAAGAGGCAAGGCAGGTAGGTACAGGCAAGCAAGGAAGAAATTTGCATGGAAAGAGACGGAAACCGTGCTGGCAAACAGGCCATAGCATACCATACCTTACGGAGTCACACCAGACCATACCACCTTTCCCTGCCCGTGAAACGGGGGGACCTCAATCTTCGATCAGTGGCGTCCCTAGAAGGCGTCGGCGAGGAGTGAACCACTTCTCGACCTCCCTTGGGTGCTCGCCAACAAAGGGTACCCGTCAGGAGATGGCAGTTGGCTGTCCGAAGCCGACTCCCTCTGGCAGACAATGCACCCGAACCAGGAATGAATGACTGCTACTGCATTTCACCGCGCGAAGAGGACTGACGTGGCAAGTCCGAGCGGTTGTAATGTCCGGGCTCGAAAGGGGCCGCCCGTGCCAAACTGCCTTCACGGTAAGATTGACTTCATTTACAATTCGTTGCAGGACGTGGTGCAGCGAGTGAGCAATTCCCGATGACCACGGGTTGCACTCACTTACGTACTTACCTCCTTCCTCTACCTTTCCCGGAACCATCACTTCCCAATGAACACGGCATCATGCAATCAACCAGAGCAGGCAAACCGATCCCTCGTCGTGGTGATTGCATGGCCGGCGGCAAGCAATCAACGGGTGGCAAAAAGCGATGGACAGGCGGGCCGACATCCCACTGCGGAAGGAGTGGAAACTCTAACTTTTGAACTTGCGTTATCGCAGAGGCCGACTCTTTTTTTGGATGTTGCGTCTTACTCGACATTGGATCTAACGGTGGGGAGGAATCATGCGCTTGTTTATGCGTCGTCAGGAGGCATGTGCTCTCTTCGTGTGGACGATGCGCGTACAGGGTTGCATGCTACATACCCCAGTCCCGGCCTGGCTGATCGATGGGGGATGCAAGGGTGTGATCTGAGGGAAAATGGAAAGTGGAGTATCGCTTCCGGAGACGCACGCATGGTCTAGTCCGAAAGGAGTATCGAGATCCATTGCAAGGCCGTTGGGGCAGGCCGTTGACCTTATCTGAGGTGCGACGTTTGTCCTGGGATCTCCGCGCCACTGATTTCCCGGCGCACAGTTCGCGACTCGATGGAGGGTCGCTGGCCAAATTGAGTCATCGATCCACCACGATGGACACGGTCTGGATGCATCATACACTGGAGGGACGGAATTAAGGAAGTCAGGAAGGAAAGAAGGATACGCATTCGGGGCTCGCTCGACCTTGCCGACCACCCAATCGACCCAACGGGTAGCTGAAGATCGAGGCATCCTGAGCGGTGAGCATCCTGGGCTACGAAATGATGCAAGCCGGTCGGTCCCCTGGGGCTGTGGCACGCAGGGACTTGAAAGGGAGAATGTCGAATGCAATACCACCGCTCAGCGCCTGGCGCGTAGTCGTCACCGGGATGTATGCGCGTAGATTCCCAAGTATCTCCCCGATACTCTAGAGACAAGGACGACACATGAATCCCTGGAGTGATGGAGACTCTTTCTCGGGACGTGTCCGTCGTAGGCTGCGTGAAACCCGTGTCATATCATCGCCATTAAATACATACCCCGTAGCATGACCCCAACGCTTATGTACTTTGAAACGCCATCATTACAACTTTGCTCTCAACTGCCCTTGAGACGTCGTCGTCGTCGTCTTCTCCTTGCCGTCCTCGATCAGGTCCTTCATTTCGAATCTCGGGAAATCCGCAAAGAGGGCCGGGTCCGGCCGCTCGCGATCCCAGGCCCATTTCTCCTTCAACTCGGGCGACAGTTCGCCCTCGAGCATCTGGACGACGTACTTGCCTAGCACGGGGAAGAACTTGAAGCCGTGGAAGGATCCGCACGCCGCGACGTAGAGACCCTGCGCCGCCGCGTGGGGGGAGATGATGAAGTCGCCCGACGAGGTGAATGCGTCCCTTTTGACCGTAAATTAGACGTTAGTTTAATATAATTTGGATAAGGAGTGCGTCGTTTCTGGGTCCGTGTATCCAGACTTTCACGCAGAGGGGAGTAGGGCAAAACCTTCTTACCAGCAGATGCGATGCTTCTCCATCTTCCACGTCGCGCCCTTCCTGCCGTAGAAGACGTTGTTCGCGTGGTTGATGTCCTCCTTCAGCCGGCCCGAGACCTCCCACTGCGCGTAGTCTGGCTGGGCAGGCGGCGCGGAGATGAACCGACCGGGCACCACTTCGTGGGTGTTCTTGAAGATCGTCTGGCCCCACCATTTGAGCTCTCTGTCCGGGGTGGGCGGGAGACTGCCGATGAAGGGGCCTACACGAGATGTCAGCATCACAGGACAGCAACACTATTGCGATTGCGATAGGGTTGCAGAGAATTGACGGAGAGGGGGGGTAAATTGAAGTCACGGATCGGTATCGTATCGCATCGTACCTGCAGTGGGAGTATACCCCTGGACACCGACGGGCATGGCGGCGAATCGACCGTAACTCGCATCGTCCAGTTTCGTCATCCCCGTCGTGATCCCACCGGCCACGATCCTGTCTTCGGCTCGTAGGGCTGGTTTCCCAGTGCTCTGGGCACTCAACTCCAGCAGCTTAGGGGTATAGGCGCCCGTGCTGAGGATAACGTGGGAAGCCCTCAGGCTCCGTCCTGTCGATGTCTTGACTCCGATGCAGCGACCGCCTTCTACCAGCAAGGTCGAAACTTCCGCGGTCACATACTTGACACCCAACTCGATGGCCTTCTTAGTGACGGCGCGCAAGCAATCACCGGCGGCTCCCCAGCCGCTGGTCCTGTTGACCAACACCTCCTTGACGTCCGTGTAGTCGGCGTCCTCGAACAGGCCGCCGTACAGCTTCCGCGCCTCCTCGATGGGCAGCGCTTGGAGATCGGCTTTCCGCCCAAGCTTCCTGTAGTTGTCGATGACTTCCTGGGCGTAGTCGCTGCGGCAGATCCAGAAGATGCCCGTCTTGTGGAAATACGGCTTCCACAGCGGGTCGGACTCGAAAATGTCTTGTGCTTCGAGACCCAGCCGGCAGTAGACTATGTCGTCGTAGTCGGCGCGCACGACTTTATTCCAGTCCCACGACGCAGCCACGCGGCTATCTGCATCGTAGGCATCTCTGTCGACGATCGTGACTGATGCGGTGGGATATTTCTTGATTAAGTGATAGGCGGTCGATACGCCGAAGACGCCAGCCCCTACGATGAGGTACGACTTGTCTGAGCTCATGGTGCAGAAAAGGCCCGACGATAAGCCTCAAGGTCGCTCCCGCGGCACACACAACGACAAGGGCGAGGTTTATCGGTCTTTCATATTTCTATCGGTGAGCCGGTGAGTAAGGATGGGATGGGCTGTTCTCGGCCACGGGTCCGATGTGGGACGTTGACATGCGAAGGGCGCCTCCCATTCGGCGGGGAAAATAATTCGAGTCGGTCATTATGACCACGAAAAGGAAAGCCTTCCAGCAGCGCAACGACACGTGAGGGGGGAAGGGAGGGGGGGGGGTGTCCCGGGCTGCTCATGCCAGTTTGCCGCCCAGAGATGGGCTGGAGAAGCAGGATTAGGCATAATAACAGCCACATCCACCATCTTGCCAATACTCCGTGCTGAAAGTCTCAATACAGTGACAGTCAACATGACGCTGAAGTCTTTGATAGATTGTGTCGGCGATCGATGGCTGATCGACTATCTTACTCAAGGAAGATCTCAAAGCACAAGAGCACTCACTGTCCTCGACACCAATTCTGCGTCTTCTTCAGCGCTGCTACACTGACACTAGATTTGGTTTGAGTTCTGACGCTCGAGTATCAACGGGACACGCATATGCAAAAACAGCCAGCGTACACCGCACGACTTTTGGATTGCCTGTACACAGTACGGGCATGGGTCCGATCCGGTGATGTGAGGAGATCACGGCGTTACCAGCCGAACCTTCGTCCTTGGCCTCGTCGACTGCCTCCGAGTGACACGACTCGCGTGCATTGTAATGGCTGACCACTGACTCTGGTGCACTAGGCTACGCATGAAAAAGACTGATCTCTTTCTGATGCTGTGTATTCTTGTAATTTTTTTGTGGTACAGGAACCCTGCTTTTGAGGCGCAACTCTGCTTGAGTTCTCCTGCGAGGCGTCAGACTCGGCCGAAGATACGACCTCAACCACAGCAGCCTGCTGACTCGCTAAGTATGCTCAGGGAAGAACAACATGCCTCCAAAGGATGGATCGTCGTGCCACGCATCAAACTCATAATTGTCCTGATTCGTGACCCGCTGGGAAAATTTGCCCGTGCACCACGACATCATTGCCATAATGTACATCTCCTAGCATATCAGAGGCTACACTAGTCCCTGATGAATGCCTACGACGCCAACTCAAGTCCCGCGGAACAAAAACTGCATGTCCTCGGGAGTCAACTTGTCCAGGGCGACCTGATCATTGTTGACTGTGCCATTGATCATGTTCGCCTTCTTCTCTTGGAGCAGCACCATTCTCGACTCAACCGAGTCTTCGATACAAAGCCGGGTGATCTTGCAGGGGCGACGTTGCCCGATACGATGGCATCGATCTGCAGACTGCCATTCAGCAGCTGGGTTCCACCATCTGTAAAAGAATTTAGCGTCAGTAATGGTCACAAGACGAAAAAGGGGCCAGGGACAGAACTTACGGATCGATAATGAACACCCTGCTGGCCTCAGTCAGGTTCAATGCCACACCACCAGCCTTGAGCGAAACAAGGAACACTTCAACGTCGACGTTGTCCATGAAATGCTCGATCGACTTCTGCCGCTGCGCCGGAGTCATGCTTCCATCCAGCAACACAGTCGAGAAACCAGACTTCTGCAAGCGCCACTGTACAAGCTGCAACATCGAGGTGAACTGTGAGAAGACAATACTCTTGTGGGTCTGCTTCTTGCTGCGCAACTTGTACAGGTCATAAACCAACATCTCAATCTTGGTAGAGCTGGTCCAGTCCTCCATCTTAATGCGGTTGATGATGGACGACTTCTTGACCTTTTCCTCATCCTGCTCGATTTCGGGCTGGTCCCAGTCTATCACCAGAGGGATGTGGCAGCGCGGACAATCTGCGTCGGCTTCGGTACTTCCGTTGATACTACCAGCGAAAGACTGGACGTAGGATTTGGCGCACTGCCGACAAAACTCGTGGCGGCAGCGTGAGCGGATGGCTTCTTCGGCGGGTTCGTCGCAGATGCAGCAGACAAGCACGTTCTGACCACCTTCGGCGTTCTTGCGAAGGATCAGGTCAGGATGGTTGGCGACTTGTCTCATTTGCATGATCAGACCAAAGATGTTGGCGTAGTTGTTGAGCATGACCCCCTGGGCAACGTAAGTGTCAAATTTGCGGGTCGAGTTGGACATGATGCTTTGAGAAAAGTCGCGTTCAATCTCCCCAAAGAACTCATTGTGGATGACAATTTCCTTGGGTGGTAGTTCCATAGATGATGTGTGGTCTTTCTTCATGCGTCGCAGCATGATGCGGTCAGTGATGAGGCGCAGTTTGTCCAGGCCGGCCTTCCTCAGCTGCTTGTTCTCTGCTTGAGTGATCGGATTGAGAATCTCCTGGTTGAAAACAGAGACATGGTTAAAGCCACTGTGTTTGCACGATGTGCATCGCTTTGATTCATCCTGAGACCAATGCAGCTGGTGACATTTACACGCTTTGCAGAAGTAGCAAGAAAAAGGTTTGATCTCCAAGAACCGAAGGAGGGAGAAGAACTCGCCGATGCGGTTCTGGACCGGCGTACCTGACAGACACCACTTGTAGTTGGCCTTCAGCGCGAAGCAGGCTCTGGCAACACCTGTAGTGCGGGACTTGATGCTATGAGCTTCGTCGAGGATCAAGCGGTGAAACTTGATGGAATGTAGCACACTGTCCTCTTTGACGAGCCCGCCCCCACGATTCCAACCCTTCTCTTCTTTTCGGTACATGGACTCCAGGCCGGAGTAGGAGACCATGATAACATCGTACTGCTTCAAGTCCTTGGTCTTCATGTTTTTGCATTTGGGATTGGCGGAGATATGGTAGATGAGGACCTTCAATTTCCCATCGGTGTACTCTTTCATCTCAGATTGCCACTGCATGAGCGCAACGGGTGGCACGACAACGAGACTGGGAGCTTTGGCGGGATAATCGGACATAATCAAGCTGACAGCCTGTATCGTCTTACCCATTCCCATCTCGTCACCGAGAAGACCACCTGCCCACTTGGACTTTTCTTGCTTCATCATCCAGTCCAGACCTTCAAGCTGGAATGGCTTCAGCTTGCGGGTGATACCAGAAGGCTGAGGTGCTTGGACAGGAATAATTCGCGGTTCCTTTTCGAGCTCAGTCCACATAGTCTTGATCTCTGGGTGTGCTTTCTCCAGTTTCTTACGTTCCCTAATCTGACGTCGCCTCTGAGGATTGAAGTAGTCCAATTTCTCCTCCTCGGTCAATTGGTCCCATTGGAGAGAATGGGAAGCTCGCCCGCGTCGGCGTTTAAACGTAGATCTGACTCCAGCAAATCTAGATGGCGGTGCAGATAGAGGGTCGTCATCAGCATCGTCACTATCCTCTCCTGAGACACTTGACAGGCCAGAATCAATGAAGTCCTGCGTTCCGGTGTCGCTAACGGACGAATCGATGAAGTTCTGCATTTCACTGTCGGCAACAGACGAAAGCTCCGAGTCTTCGAGTGAAGCACCGGCAAGAGGAGCAGCTGGGACTGGATTGCTAGTGTGGATAGGGAGTCTGTTGTAGGGCCGACGGGTGCTCGCAAGCGGCATGTCATCATCAGTATCGGTTGTGTCGTTGTTGGTAGCATATGTCCGGGCAATCCGAGGGCGCTTGGACAAAGGCAGCTCATCGGTATCCTCAGAGTCGACCACCATGTTGTACTCTTCTTCCTGCAATTTAGCAGCTATCTTTGCATCAGAGTCGTGATAGTCTTCGTCGTCCGCATTCTTTCGTTTTCGAGCAGCTCGACTCTGTCCGCCTAGAGCAAACTTGGACGACTGCAACTGGAGAGCCCTGGCCGTAGCGCTGACCTTAGCCTTCGACGTGACAGGGTCTGGAGTCGGGACGGTGCTTGTGCCAGGGGTCTCATAGTTAGAGAGAGAATCCATCGAGTCGGCCACGGACGAGGGGGCAGTAGACTCGGGTTTTACTCCTCGGCTGGTTATGGGAGTCACATCCTTCTTCGGGATATACACTCCTTGGAAGGTACCTTCAGAGAGTGGCCGAGAATCGAGGATCTCGTCATCCTCATCAGAATTAGGGATCTCGAGGAGCTTGGTTGCAGTGGTACGACCTCGACTTCGGGTATTGGATCTCTTGATCGGGGGTTTGCTATCTGCAGGGGATGGCATTTGTGTGGCGACTTTCGAGGCTGTAGGCGTTGTCAGCAGGATGTCAAGCAAGAAAGACTGCGGTTTCTACGAACCTTTGGAAGCAGTCGCAGACCTGGACGAGCGCCGAGCGGCCCCCATGTTGTCTGTCTAGGCCAAAAGCGAGGATGTGGTGACTCGAGGAAAAGGTGAGGGTGAGGCTTGATTGATTTATCGATCATCGAAATCGAGACCCTGAAATGTCAATCGGCGCTAGCGCGTTTCTGCCTGGGAAGAAACGAATCAGAGCGCGTGCCTTCACGTGCGCACGCGTACCTGCACGCACTTTAAGGCATTTTTGGCGTGGCTAGGCGGTTCAACCCCTCAGCACCCACCCCTGGAGCACTTTGTCACTGCGACTTTCCATTGTTTGAGGCAGTGAATAGGTGCCCTGAGCCTGTTCTTGTCGTGCCCGTTCAGACCGGAAATTCTTTGATGACTTGACGCCCTCCATTCTTTGTGCAACTTGAGAGCCGGAGTCCCTTACCCAGCAACGATCGTATATTGTTCGCCACCAGTGTACTCAAAATGTAAGCGAATACTCCTGCAATCAGAGAGCTTACATCTGATTTTGATCCTAGGTCGAGACGCAATGCCGGCAATCGCATTCGCGGTCCGCAGTCAGCCCTTACTGACTTTCTTGCCTCTCACAATATCTCTGCGCAACGGATTCAACAAGACTACCAGCAGCGACTTGCAGACGCGGAGAGACGCCGGACCGAAGGGACGGAGAATGCTGACGCGGAGAAGGAGAATGAGGACGAGGATGATAGTGAAGATCCCGTGGAAAAGAAGAAGCGGAAGAGAAAAGAGGAGAAGGCCCTGCTGAAGATCAAGCAGAGCAAGGAGTTCAAGCGCCGCAAAGCGGTACAAGAACTGGAAGAAGGGTCTGACCTCGAGCTGGACGACGATGCTCTCGCTCGGAATATGATGGCCAAAGCAACACCACTCCCTGGCCAGCTTGATAATTGTGAGATCTGTGAGAAGAGATTCACTGTCACACCATACAGCAGGACTGGTCCCGACGGCGGTCTCCTCTGCGGCAAGTGTTCAAAGGAGCTCAAAGACGATGAAAAGAGAGAAGCTGCAGCTCAAAAGAAGCGAGGTGCTCCCCACAAGGCCCGGAAACGACAGACCGAGAGCGATCGGCTAATGGGCGACGTCAAGCCTGGTTGCAAAAGCTTGGTCGACATGTGCGTGCGGAAAGTCGCCAACGTCGTCAATGACATTGAAGAGTTTGGTGATATGCCACAGAAAATTCTCGACCGCCTCAGCCAAATCCTGTCCAAACAGAGAGTCCTGACTCCTCGGGTCCTGGATCTCTTCCTACGCCCAGATGTTGACCGGATCATCGTGTACGACTGTGGCAAGCTAGAGACTGAGGATTTCCAGAGGATTTTTGGTACCATGCCTCATGTCGAGATTGTCAATCTACGCTTTGCCGGCCAACTGAAGGATGAACCGCTCTTGTACATGGCTGACAAGTGCAAGAAAATTCGCCATCTCCAGCTTGGTGCAACCAATCTTGTCACCGACAATGCTTGGATTGAACTGTTCGACAAACTTGGTCCCCAACTTGAAAGTCTGAAATTGTCCGAGCTCAATGATTCGATGAGGGACGAAACTGTCAAAGTGCTCGCAGAGCAATGTCACAATCTCAAACGCCTCAAGCTCAGGTCATGTTCCCACATGACTGAAGCATCGATTAGTTCCCTCTGCACTCTAACGAGTCTGGAACACCTTACCCTCGCTGTCGCACCAGAGTCTTCGTCCTCGACGCTGGTCGAGCTGGTCACCAGCTTGGGTCCCAACTTACAGACACTTTGTCTCGAAGACTTCCAAGAACTCGATGACACGGTCCTCGAGGCGATCAAACAACACTGCTCTACATTAACCAAGCTACGCATCACAGGAAGCAGCCTTTGTCACGACATTGCCTTAGCCTCCTTATTCGACAACGACTCCCCAATCCCCCCACTCATCTACGCTGATGTAAGTGAAAACAGAGACCTTGACAGCATGAACCCCCAAGGTAGCGAGGCCGACCTGATCGGATTTGGCACTCTCGCCCTTACGGCACTTCTCAACCACTCTGGCGACCGCCTGAAACGTCTCAACTTAAAATCAGACCGACATATCTCCCACGCCGCGCTCTTGGAGTGTTTCGACGGAGTCAAGCAATATCCTGCGCTCAAAGATATCGACTTGTCTTTCGTGAGTGCCGTAGACGACGTGGTTGTGGGCGGGATCTTCAAGAGCTGTCCCACTCTGTCCAAGCTGGCCGTGTTTGCGTGCTTTAATGCACGAGGCGCACGGATCCCTGCAGGCATTGCGGTTGTTGGATTGCCCAACGCGGGCGACAACATTCTGCAGGGCGATTACGATGGAATATAGGTGTATGAGCCAAGCATGTTGATATGAACAACAGGTCAGCGATGGTGAGGACTAAGCATGCAAGGGTAGTGAGTTGCTTTCTGTGAAGGCAGGGAGAGATTCACGACCAATACGGATTTACGAGCACCCTACCATTGTACTCTATCACCTCAGTCAGATGGCACGGCCGAAGCGGAGCAGAAGTGCCGTTGGACCAAATACTTGTGCAGGCATGGAGTTTATTGATTCTTTTCACATCAGATACGGCGATACCATGATCCCTTTTGTACAGCTTTCCCAGAACCACGTCGCTATTCAAAGCATCTCGATCGCCTCGACCATTGCGTCCAGCGCCGTTGCATCGATATCCTTCCCACTCTTGACAGCAACGCCCTTGATCAACGCCTGCGCCAGCGCGGCAAGCTGTCTCCGCTTCGTGGTCCGTTCAAGTTCTTCGCTCTTCCCCTTCGCCACCTCGATCACATTCTCTCCCAAGTTTGCCAATCTCGCCACGTTGAGCCCGTAGCTCCGATGAGCCACACCTTCGCCCACTTCATACAGGAATGTGACGTTCTCGTCGTCCGTCTCCGTGAAGCGCATGTGCACGTTCTTAAGTTCCCCGGCGGGAAATCCGTCCGCCATGCGTGCCAGCATTTGATAGTGCGTGATGAAGAGGGTGAGGCACTTCTTGTCGCGGACCAGGTAGTCGAGCACACTGGCCGCGATGGCCACACCATCGTGGGTGCTTGTTCCGCGGCCGAGTTCGTCGAGCACCACGAGGCTTCGGTCCGTGGCAAGCTTGAGAATGTCGCTGGTCTCGCTGAGTTCGACCATGAATGTCGATTCGCCGGACATCATGTTATCGAAGGCGCCCATCCTCGTGAATACGGCGTCGAGAATGCCAAGTTTTGCAGACGTGGCGGGGACGTAAGAGCCGATTTGTGCCATGATGGCGATCAAGGCGACGGAGCGGACGTAAGATGATTTACCACCCATGTTGGGCCCTGTGACGAGAAGAGCGCGTGTATCGACTTGCGAAAGGGAGACGTCGTTGGGGACATAGCTGTCGAGCAGCAGTTGCTCTACCATAGGGTGGCGAGCACCTTCGACTTCAACGCGCGTATCTGGCGTGAAGTTCGGTCGCACATAGTTTGGCTGGGATGCCACATTTGCAAGGGAAAGGAGACAGTCTAGAATTGCGAGGTTCTGTATCGTGTCACGGAAGAGCTGGTATTTTGTGCTGATGTCCGCGAGGAGACCTCTGTACGCCTCGTCGCAGGCGGCGGCGAGTGACTCTTTGTGCTGATCTCTCTCGCGCAAAAGCCTGACCACTTCTGGGGCGTGGAACCTGGACACCTTCTTTGTGCCTGAAATCTTGGTCCACGATGCAGGGACTTTCTTTATCGTGGCGGAGTTATTCTCAACCTCGATCAAGTACTCGATCTGTGCAACGGTCGCATAGTCCACTGGTCGTGACTTGCCCAATTTTTCCGCTGCCGTCTTTCGGAACTCTTCCAAGTCGTGCTCGACACTAGCAATACCAAACTTGTGCTCCGAAATGGCCTCGGTCTCCGAGGCGTCTGTGAAGAAGGAGTATTTCTCGTCAGACTTGGCCGCTTGAAGATTGATCTTGTCCAGGTACCCTACCACCTCTTTCAGAATGGTTGGAAGAGAGGTCATGGCGGACGATATAAGTTCTGAGTCGAACCCCGTCGATGTTGCATCTATCGCGTATGAGAACTCGGTGGCCAACATCTGCAACGATTGCAGGACGTTGAGTAACTCTGGCCGCGTGCACTTGCCGTAGTAGATTCGAATGAGGCTTTTTTCCAGGTCTGTCCTTATTTTCGACAATACTCGTCGCATCTTCTCAGTTTGAACAGCTTTCTCAGGGTCAAGGAGCTCTTCGATAGCATTCAGTCGGGTTTCAATGCCGTGCACATCGAGGAGCGGACGCCCAACCCACTTACGAAGCAAACGGCCGCCAAACTTTGTCTGTGTCCTGTTGAGCATCCAATAGAGGCTGCCTTTCGTAGTATGATCTGTTTGATTGAGGTATATTTCAAGGCTTGTGAGCGTGTTGCCATTGAGAAGCATATGAGACCGCGCCGAGAACGGTTGGAAGTATTTCGTCAGTTGGAAGACGTGTTCAAGTCCGTATTCCGACAAGTGATTGATCATGGACGATAGGCAAACAGAGACGTTGTCCGGCAAACCCATGATCTTATCAAAGATTTTGGTGGCCTTGTCTCCATCCGATGCGCTGGGTTCTTTGAGTCTCTCGGCATAGAATGTCGATATGTGACTGTGGGCTTGAGCTGCTATAGTTTTCTCCTTTGCGACTCGCTCAACTCGGATCTTGTCACCAAATACATTGGTCTTGCTCCCCGAGAGATGAAGCACAAGCTTCTCCGTAGCCTTCGAGAGTTCTCCAACAATCAGAAACTCGCAAGGGGCGATGTGAAGAAGTCTCGTCTCGATCTCACTCCGCATGAAGCCATCCTCAAAATTGTCGTAGATTATGTCGCCCGTAGCAGGTTGTACGGCGACAAGACCAACATGCACCTTTTCGTCATTGCCGTGACCTTTGGCATTGGTTTCTGTCATGCAGAGCAGGAATCCAGTCGAAGGTGACTGCGGCGAAGGACTCCCTCGGTTGGTCTCCTCGATGCCCTCTATGTCATCGACATAAGTTCCCTTGGTGTAAAGGTTGGTAAGTTTCCTAACAAAGGGTGCATTCCTGTTATCTCCAACCGCTTTCAATGCTGCAGTTTCCAGTTGCCTAACAACTCCGACTTTGTGACCTGCAGTGACAAGTCTCTTTACGTGGACATGGAGTCGATGTACGGGAATGCTTGCAGAGGCGAACCGGTCGATGTGAGCTTCGGACGGGTGTTCATCGTAACGGAATTTGCCTGGTATGCAAACAATGCCGAGCTCCTTAGCGGCGATTCTCGCATCCTCGCCAAAGAACCTGAATTTGTAGCCCACTTCCACGACAAGCAGGGTGTCCATATGCTTCCGCTTGATGTCCAATACTTGTTTCTCCATGGGCGTCAACTTGCTTCCTCCTTTCTTTGAGCGGCCGCTTGGTCTCGGAGCCTCTTCGCCAGTCTCTTCGTCACCATCTTCGTTCTCCTCAGCGGCAGCTTCGTCTTCGAGCACATGATTCCGCCGCTTGATGTCGGCAATGCTGTCTGGCTTTCCCAGCTTCTTGACAAATTTCCGGTGTAGTTCATCCTTCCGTCTCTTCTCGGTGCCATCTTGGTCCTCAAAATCCCGGTTTTCCTGCTGGGCTGAAGAGGAGTAGAGATATTTGGCGGTCCGTGACCCCCCAGGCTCGATTGTAGACGCGGCAAGGTTTTGGCCGTTAGCAACGACGGGCCGTAGCGTTCTCAGATCTGCGTCATCTTCGAGAATATCCCGGCCTCCGGTGCCATCAGCCTCTTGGGTTACAGGGGTAATGCGCCGTCGCTTCGTTGGCGGCACAGGCAGATCGTCATCGCCGCTGTCCTCGGAGGCTTGAGGTGGAGGCTTCGGTACAGGAGTCGACTCGGGCTTCCTGAAAAATGCGGAAAGAGTCTGCTGCTTCTTCTGGGTAGAGGCCATCGTCCTCTTCCCTTATCTTGCAGCGGTGCTAGAGGATGGGCGAAATCGTCGCTTCGAAGTACGAAGTAGACGAAGCGATATGTGTTTTCGCCAATCAGATGCATTCGATAATCTACGGTGGGCGAAAACTACCGGAAGCGGACGCGTCATCCGCGTCGCGTTCGCGCACTTTTGATTTGCTCCGTATCTGCGCATTACCTTTGCTTGCGACATCGCAAAGTGCTGATGCTTGGGCGTGGTGCGTTTATCATTGCTCTAATTACCTGTAATACGAGAACAGTATCCGCAACAACCGGACTCGCTCTCAGGAAATGGACTGAATTGGCCCCCAATCCCCCCAGTTTCTTGAACTAGTATCCCTTTCTCTTCAGCTGGTCCTCCGTCCAGTCCCAGAGCGCCTTACCCCATGTCTTCTCGTTCGCCCACTTGTTGTTCTTGTCGAGAACGCCGACTGGAGTATAAAATCCACCATTCTTCAGTTGCTCTTCCTTCGCTCCGCTGGCGAGATACAGCTGGGTCAATGCGCCCGTCTCAGGGGGGTGAAACAACAATGGCCCGAATATCGCCAGAAACCAACGGAGGGCGAAGTTACTCCGCTTGTTTGGTAAGTACAAGTCTGTTCCGATCGTACCTGGAGAGATAATTAGCGACAACAATGTCAGTCAACCGTAATGAAGAAGAGCACACCTGGGTGCAATGACACCGCTGTCAGCGAAGGATACCTTCGAGCTAACTCCGCCGCGAAAAGAATGTTCGCAGCCTTGGAAGCGCCATACCGCGTCAAAGGACCTGTCTCGCATAGCTTCTCAGTCGAGAGGATAGTGTCGATGTTGGGGGCGAAGCTATATGCATTGGAAGCAACGACCACGACCCTCACATCTGGGTTCAGCTCAGCAATTGTCATCTTCAACGTCGGCAGAAGAAGCTTAGTTAACAGAGCGTGCCCAACGTGGTTTGTCCCGAGCTGAATCTCAAAGCCCTCGTTCGTCTTACCAGGTGGCACTGCCATGATGCCCGCATTCAGGATCAGAATATCCAGCCTTGAACCGCGCTCTTCGATTCGCTCAGCCGCCACTTTGACAGAAGCAAGCGAAGACAGGTCAAGCGGCAGGTATTCGATGTCGGCCGTTTTTGGAGAGATGGCAGATTTGATGTCTGCGATGGCATTTTGGGCCTTCGACTGAGTTCTCGCCGCTAGGAAAAGCTTGCTCGGGTTGTGCTTCGCTAACTGTAAAACTGTCTCTTTCCCGATGCCGGTGTTCCTAAAGAGCGTCAGCTTATTCTTGGCAGATTTCTCATATCACATTAGCCGCGAACCCTCCTGTCACAAGTATCACCTTCCCCGTCAGATCCCCGATGTCCCTGTCCGGGACGAACTCAATACTAGAGCTGAAAGGCCACATTCCGATGGCAAATAAAGGGCAGCGCAAAAATAAATTGCAGCTTGTTCAGAGACAAACTGAAGTCTATATTCAGTCTCAAGGTGGCAATATATACTTTTCCTCTTTGCCGCTGGTGTTCCATTGCCTTGACCAGAGACATTTTATATTATCTGGTCCGGCCGTTAACATGTAACAAGGCACGGAGCTGACTTCACCATGCTCAGCTCCTCTCAGGAGACGATCAGCGTCTACAGGGGTTTGCTGTGTACGGTGGAATATCGTGCTCTACTTTGGACTGTATAATTAGTCCTTGGCACCGACGCTATTTGCTCAGCACACACGCCTAGCCTCCTGTTGGAGCAGGCTGGCCAATGAGTTCTCACGATATACGGAGCAACCAATGGGTGTAGAGGGGCAAAGCGGATATTTCCCGAGCAGGAGACCACAAGCCACCCACTTAAAGGTACAAAACAACGCTCAAGGCCAGCCTCAGAGCCCATCTGGAAATCCCAATCTGCCAATGGTCCCGCTGTGTTTACGATATCCTGTGCTTCCGCATACTAATCACAAAAGAATGTGAAAGGCGGGCTGGGATGGACAAATCATGGCTCTCGCGGCTCGCAAGCGAAAACGTCAGTATGCGCCGAAAACCAAGACAGGTTGTCGGACGTGTAAGAGGCGACATCTCAAATGTGGAGAGGAATGGCCGGAATGTTCCAACTGTCTGTCGGCAAAACACTTCTGTGACGGCTATGGGATCTGGGGTGGAGGAACCCGAGCCGTTGAACACGGCCGTAACGACACCATCGCTACTCGACGAGCAATAGAATCCACGCCCACTGTGCCCATTGCGGTGCCAGTCCTTTCCAGACACCACACGCCGATACCATTCCAGAACATTACTCTTGCCGAGCAGACCTGTTTCGACTACTTTGTCAACAACACGGCGGGAAAGATACCAGGAGTGTTTTCGTCCAACTTTTGGACCGAGCTGGTCCTGACAGCCAGTGCCTCCGAGCTCCCGATCCTACATGCGGCAGTCGCCCTTGGTTCTGCACACAGGAGTGCAGACCTCAATCGCTGCGGGAGTTCCGCCCCTTCTTCCTTCTTATGCTACGGGCAAAACAGCAGCTTTGATCCACATGAAGCATTTGCCTTGGAGCAATATAACAAAAGCATCGCGCAACTGCGGAAAAATCGTCTCGAAGAGGAGAGTGTGGCAGAAGTACGCACCGCTCTGGTTGTATGCATACTATACGTATCACTCGAACTTCTGCGGGGCGACTACTCGACAGCCGTAACGCATACCCGGCATGGTTTGAATCTGCTGTGTAGACTGAAAAGAGGCTTCGACCCTCAGGCATTTTATCCCCGGAGATTGCATGACTCGGTTGATGACTATTTGGTCGAAGCTTTCACGCGGCTAAGCCTCCAATCAGCGCATGCTGGAGCTGTCCATACTCTCTGCACCACGGCTAAACCACAAAGCCTTCTCACAAATTGGAATCTTCCTCATGCTTTTGCCGATATGTTCGAGGCGAGAAGGGCATTCGACTCGCTCAGGCACTCGATATTGACCCTGGCGGAACAATGCCGGCGCTTCGAGTCCAGCGGGCAACAGCCCTCCGAAGACATCTTCACTCAGCATCGTCATCTTCAGGGAGCAATGTCCACCTGGCTGCAGACGTTCACCGCTAGCGTCCCGACACTGCAGAGGGTAACAAGTCGGCGCCACTCGCTGGGCATCCCGCTTTTGCACATTCTCCACACCATGGCGTCCATTCAGGTTGCAACCATGTTCAGCACTTCGGAAGCGTGTTACGATGACTTCACTTCTGCCTTCACGTTCATCCTTGCAGAAATAATCGCAGTCTATCGCAAGGCGAGCGAAATGCATTGCCGCCCATTCTCCAACGATACCCGACTTACCGGGTTCAGCTTCACATTGGACATCGGGACCATCCCGGTGCTGTCATACGTGGCGCTGAAATGCAGAGTGCCCTGGCTGAGGAGGCAGGCCATTGCGGTATTGCTGGCGGCACCGCATCGGGAAGGCATTTGGGACGGCGTGGTGATTGCACAGAATGCTGAGAGAGTCATGGCACTAGAAGAAAATGGCTTCTTCGCCCACCTTGGCCTCGACTATAATACCCGTCCCTTTGACCCTCCCGCAGAGAAGAACATGCTATATTTGTCGCACATCCCCAGTCTACCGGCCGTGTCTCGTTTTCGCCATGTCAAAATCATTCCCAGTCGGGCAAGCAGAGCGAGGGGCAAACTGGTATGCTGGCGCCAGAACCGTGATTGCAGTGGAGGATGGGAGGAAGTGGTGGAGGATTTTGATCTGGCTGATGTTGACCGGGGCGCCTCAGACGGTGTCGAGTTTCCTTGTTGACCACACCTTCCGGACCAGCATTTGCAAGTCATTCATTGCGCGTCTCAGCCCATTCATCGATCAACCTGTCTGTTTCTGGCCGGTACAACCAGCTCATATCATCGAAATTCTCAGCATTGTGAGCATCCAAAACCTTTCCCTCACGAACCAGTTTCTCTCTTTCCGCCAATGGCAGCCGTTGCACATTGGTCCTGTTAGTCGCCCAGTCGAACACGGCATCTATGCGTTTCTGTCGAAGGGATTGCCAGAATGTGAGCGCCTCCTTCAGCTGTACCTGCGGCTTCGACTTGAGCAGAACAAGCAGTCTTGTCAGGGCATGAATGTCTTCCAACGCCTGGTTGACGCCCTGTCCGCTGCTGGGAGGCAGCGCATGAGCAGCATCCCCAATGATGCTCACTCTGCCCGTCTTCTCCGAGGACCACCTATCCAAACCCCCCATCCTCATATAAGGCCACATGTAAAGCGTGTTCTCATGCCCACAGACAGCATCAATGATCCGCTTTGCCGTCTGACCCGCCCACTGATCTCTATTCCTGGCAAAGAAATCTCGCAAGAAAGCCTTGTCCCGTCCCAGCGCTTCCCATTCTTCGCGGCTGCGATCCTCCAACTTAGTCTGCATGGCCACCATAATGACGCTCCCCTCCCGATCTTCTGGCATCAGGACTAGCGCCCCGGGTTGCCCCTGAATCGTACACGCGCGCTCATAGTCCTCATACGGCCACGACACGCTCTCCCAGGGGATATGGCCCAGCACACCCACAACACCAGTGTACTCGGGCCCCCCGTTCTGAGGCGTAACATACCTCCTTACCGAGCTATGGATGCCATCCGCCCCGATCAACATCCCCGCCACTTCCTCCCGTCCATTGATCTTATACACCACCCCATCGTCAGACTCGGCCAGCACACCCTCAAACCGACTCTCCCACTGGATCTGCACGCCCTTCTCCCGGACCATACCACGCAGCTCCTCCACCAAAATGCGCCTCCAGACCCGATGGTTCCGAAACCCATAAAGGCTTTCATTCGCGATCAGGACCTTGCGCGTCGTGGCGTCCTGCTCGTCTTTATACGTGCGATACTCTGAGAGCCAGCACCGGTCGTGGATTCTAGGGAGTATGCCTAGCGAATTGAGCACGTGGAGGCCATTGGGCGTCAGGACCACGCCCGACGAGTTTGCTGGGTCCGGCGTGCTGGGCGAGCGGAGATCGTAGAGTGTTATGCCTGTGGGATCGACGAGGTTGGCGTGCATGAGAGAGAGCGTGAGGGAGAGGCCGGTGATTGAGGCGCCGATTATGGCTATGGAGCAAGAGGTGCATGTTGTCATGATGGAACGAAGTAAGTCGATGTAAAGCAACGTCGTGTAGTTGGTTAGCCGGGTTGAGTTTGGGTAGGGTAGGGGCAGGGCAGGGCCGGTCACTGATTCTGCGGCTTGTATTTGGTCCGGGCCGAGGGTTTTTGGGATGCTTCGACTGCTGCTGCGCTGTGCTGTAGCTATGCACGCCCTTATGCCCTAAGGGCATCAGAGGCTCGACTTTGGTGAATGTAAACCGTGAAGAGGGAGGGATTGAATAGACGGCAGTGGATGAGAATGCTCTTGGTTTAATGCGCGATCCGGTCCGGACAGCCCCAGTCTACCTCTGCACGGCACTATACAGTACTGTATTAATTAGATATAGTACATGTCGATAATATCAGGTGTGGAAGTCCCTGTTCGATGCTCGTTAGTCCAGTAAGTAAGATTGAAGCTCGCTCATCTTGGCATCTACCGAGCGCTGTAAGTAGAAGAATGTAGCAGACCTCAATTCACACATAGAATAATCTTCACGGTCTTGACTGATAGACAGCACCGACAATGGCGGACTGATAGTCACTCCATCCACTCCAAGACAAACATTGCCGTCGACCTGAGACCGAAAGCTGGCCCCCCATGTCGAGAAAGGTGGGATTGACGGCGCTGCGCTCTGACGTAGAAATTGCACTTGAAGGCGTGGAATTCGCTGTAGTTCATTGTTCCTACGCATCGATTTGGAAGCGAAGCCGTTCCAGCATCCTGCCATCCCTCTGCCGCTCTCCCATGCCTGTTTTTCTGGCGCCCTGCTTCCGGCAGGAGCGTCTCGCGCAATATCAGTGTGAAGCACAGTTGCTCGCCTCCGCTATTTACGTGCTTCAGCCTCGGAGGAGGGCCTTGCTAACATGATAAGAGCATTGCTAGGCTGCGACCCGAGCACAGCCTCATTCCCATGTTTTGACCTTGGCCTCAAGCTGTACGGATTCCTTCCTTTCAAACACCTTTACTGATTGGATCACCCTTTCATTTTGCGGTCTACACGTCCTCTCGAGCTAGGCCTATGTGTGAAGAGCTCTGCCAGTTGTCCTGTTGAGTCGCGTGTGCCATGTGGCTCCTCAATACCACGACCCTTACGCTCAGCGAGTTTCACTCCGACCCTCCGCCTTACGCTATCTTATCGCATACATGGGTTAAAGAAGAAGAGGTCCTGTTCCACGAACTAGGAACTCCGGAGTGCAAGAGGAAGGAGGGCTACCGAAAGATCCAACGCTGCTGTGCTCAAGCCAAAGCGGACGGACTCGAGTACGCCTGGGTCGACACATGTAGTATCGATAAGCGGAGCAGTTCCGAGTTGTCCGAGGCCATCAACTCTATGTTTCGCTGGTACAGTGAAGCTCATGTTTGCTACGCATATCTCTCAGACGTCGGCAGCGACTCCGCGTCAGGGTCTTTTGAACATAGTCGTTGGTGGACTCGCGGCTGGACACTGCAAGAGCTTCTTGCGCCTATTCATGTGGTCTTTTACGACAAGTCATGGCTCGAGATAGGGACTAAGATGAGTATGCTTGATAAGATCGTCCTGATCACGGGTATCTCACGCCCAGCGTTATCTTCTCCAACGGTTGCGAGATACCAATGTGCAGCTGAGAAAATGCTTTGGGCATCACGAAGAGAGACCACAAGAGTCGAAGACACTGCTTATTGCTTAATGGGAATATTCGGCATAAGCATGCCTCTTTTATATGGAGAAGGCTCGGGGGCCTTCGAAAGACTGCAATTAAAAATCCTGAAAAAAGGCGACCTGTCCGTTCTAGCGTGGACGTCCAACGGTATGGCTCGAAGTTACGACGATATGGACTATTACACCCCTCTCGCGACCTCTCCAGCAGACTTCTCGAGCACCTCCGTCGAAAGGAGACGGGAGGACGAGGAGGATGACTTATGGCACGACACTTCCGTGTCGATAAATAACCTGGGACTGTCTATTTCGATGCCAATTATTACTGGCACAGGCCAGCCTTGGATTCACCGCGAGTTGGGCGAACTCATGATTGGGGTCCTCAATTGTCAGCGCGATGGTAGACGTTTAGGGATACATCTCGATCTGGCCCCTGACAATATGACCTTCATGCGGAGGTGCCCCAGCAGCTTGTTTCTTGTTCCCAAATCGACGCCTATTCCTTCCCCCCAGAGGATATATCTCTCCATGTGGGATTACTTTGCTGTGCGCCGAGATGCTTCGATTATTCAGATCTCAGTTCACTGCGCAGCAGTAAGGAAGCATTCTTACCGGATAGTACGCGTATGCAACGATTCAGGAAATCCGATGTACTCCTGCGAGCCATCTCAGCCACAGCAGTCCCTTTGGCGTGTCAACTTGGGCACTAAGGAGAGGTGTTTAGTACTGTTCCAGAACAATCTCAGCTCTTCGTTTTCATTGATCCTCGGCGATTTTGAGCAGAGGCTTTGGAGTCATGGCGCAGTAGGGGATTTGACACAAGATCCTTCCCTAAATGCTTTGCCGATCTGGAAGCGTATCCAGCAATGTCTTTGGGAGGAACGGTATGCCGCAAAGTACTTCAACGATCGGGCGGCATACAACGTCCATGGGTGCACACTGTCGGTAAAAGTCGACAAGTTGCCTCGTCCCAGAAGCACTTCAGACACACTGTACTTCAAAGTGGAGATCACCCAGCGAAAGCATGAGTCCACTGTGTCTCCTTATCACAAATCGCAGTCTCACGGTGTCATTCATGAAGATATCGAAGGCTTGCCTGAACGATTATCGAGGCTCTCGTTGGACTAGGCGTGAGATGACTGGTTATCCTACGGGTACGAGGACTCCAAGCGACGCCATATTCCTGAAACGGAAGACTTTCGCACCTGGAAGACCTTGGGGACGTATCAGCACGGTCGGCACTGACGCTTCGCATGGGTCTGGCATGTATATTTGCAACATGACAAGAGCAAGCAAAATGTCTATGCTTTTTGACACGGTTCTAGGACCAAGCTGTGTTCACTCAGCGGACAGTTTTATTTATCTACAGAATAGCGTCCGCTTTACTGGTTCCCAATGTTCTCACCATACTTCGTCCATGGATTCCAATTATACCACCATCCTGAGACCAGCGGCTCATCGTCCTCGACTTTGACAATCTCGACTGCACCCGTGCCATTCCAGCGTTTCATGTTCAAGAACCCCCGGCCACCGGTCTCAAGACCGGGCAACAAGGATCAATAAACTTCAACCTGACAAGGCTGATCCAATGCTACAGCAACCTTTCTCTAAGATGGTCTCTTGCCTGTTGTACTGCCAGGACTTTGTTGTTCTGTTCACCACAAGGGGCACCAATGCTCAGACTGCGCTCTAGGAAGAACTCATGGAGGAAAAATCGAGGGATATGTCTTGAATCATAGTTATGCATTTTCGCGGATATCTTTAGATTGTAGAGCTTGGGCAGGGCCTCGTGGACGCTAACCTTCGTGATTGAAGAGTAGGCTCCTCGAAGCGATCTTCGTGGCTGTGGCGTGGTCTTCGCTGCAATGCCGTGAGATCAACCGAATATATATCGAGGCCACCGACCTGTATTTTTCTCCTAGCAAGGACTCGCGGTAATGTTTCCTGCCGCCGTGGGACGGTGTCGTGACATCTAGTCCTGTAAACTGTACTGTCCGTCAAGAGATCGCCATGTCAAGGGTTCACCCACGCGCCGCCGTCAGCCTTTGCGCCATTGTACCATAATCCCGGGGCAGTCGTGGGAGAGTAACCATCCTCACAATGATTCCCGTTATAGCACAAGAATATACGTGTCTCAACGCCTTTAATGCGGTATAGAGGAGTTCGCTGCTGGCACCCAGACAACCCTCCATATTGGCCTGTCGGGATCCTATGCCGCTGCTCTACTCCCCCCGCCTTCCACAAGGGGCATTTGGAGCACACACAAGCGCCAGCACTGCGGATCACGATGAGATCATCACTTTTAGATTCACATTTAATTGATATAACATTCACACTGATGGTTCAACGCGCAGCACCCCATTCGAACTTTGAGAGTCAAGACGATAATGAATACTTTTTCCGTGACTTTCTAACCTTCAGTCCCTTAGTTAGTCTAATTAAGGATGAGCGTGTCGTCCTCTGGCGCCGCTTCCGTCCACAAACCCAGACATGTACCAGTAACGCTGCTCATCCTCGGCGCCGGCTGGACGTATCAATTTCTCCAGCCAATTCTCGAGCAGCGCAAACCCTCCATAACATACGCGGCAACCGCATCCACCGGCCACGACAACACCATTGAATTCCGATTCGATCCCGGATCGGACGATCTCGAGCCATTCAAGAGGCTCCCCTTGGCGAAGTACGTGCTGATCACGTTCCCGCTGAAAGGCAAAGGCCCCAGCGGGAAGTTGGTAGGCATGTACGAGAAGACGCACAATCCAGGAGCTGCGTCTCCGACGAAATGGATCCAGCTGGGCAGTACGGGCGTCTACACTGCGGCCGAGTGGGTCGATTGCACTACTCCGATTGACCCCTCGAACGAACGAGGGGTCGCAGAGAACGAACTCATCTCCCTGCACGAAGGCTGCGTCTTGAACCTCGCTGGTCTGTACGGCGCGCAGAGACAGCCGGGGAACTGGATCCCTCGGGTGGCGAAGACGAAAGACCAGCTCGGCGAAAAGGGGGCTTTACATCTCATTCACGGTGTTGACGTTGCTAGAGCCATCATCGCAGTGGTGGAGGACGATCAGCGTGGCAATGCAGCGTCTGGGACAGGTGCATCGACGCTTTTCGGCAGACGGTGGATCATTTCCGATTGCGCGACTTACGACTGGTGGCAGATCGTGTGGGACTTCAACGGCGAGTCTGAGGAAGGGGTTGTTTGGGAGGAGGATTCTGGAATGGCGGTCGTGCCAGAGGGGGTGGTTACCAAGAGAACGCACCGCGGATGGGTCATGCAGTTGATGGAGGAGAAGGGCGTGCGAGGTCTGCCCAGACCGCCCGAGCTGCTGGGCAGGAAGCTGGATGGGAGAGAGTTCTGGGCGAGCGTTCAATTGAGGCCGGAGAGGACTTTGAGGAGGTGAAGGGCATTAGATTGCTGGGGAGGGACTCATCGGCGTGGCGTGGCTGGGACCATAGAACGAGCACGGAACTGGAGGCTCTCGGTCTAATACTGCAAGCCGAATCCACCCTCATGCAGTGGCGGCGACTTTGTCGCAGTCCGCTGTCCAAAACACGATTAATGGCAATCGCACCTCCAATGCAGGTAGGTAGCTGCATCGAAGCAGAAGCATGCCAAACGAAGTACAGGGAAGTCAAGTTGGAACGGCTGCTTCGAGCCAAGCATCCCTCGAGAGTACGAGAAGGTCAATCAGGGTTCAGGGTCACTGAAGGTAATGGGTCTCTCATAATCCTTGAATCTGGATCTGATCCTCGGTCTCATGAAGGCAATAACCTCCCTACCCTCGGTCACGCCATATCAGACGGCCGATGGTGGTGGCGGGAAGCAGCATCCACAGCCAGGACGATCCCGCGCACCTCCATCGCATCACTTACGATTGCCCTGCCTCAGATGCTACCGTATCTGGTATCGAATCCACCAGTGTCGGTGCTGAAGGCTTCCAACTCAGAGTCTGCTGCGCTCTGCATGATCTGAAGACCGCATTCGTACCCCACAGAACAGCTCCATGGGACGTCACGTTGTTGGCCTCGTCAACGTCGATCGTAAGTTCTACCTTGGGGCTCTCGAGCAAGCCCTGCTCATACGCTGCAGAGGCCACACGTTGGCACACTTCGCCGAACGTCTGTGCGGTGGTCATTAATTAGCAGTTTGCTCCTGTTCCATGCGGAAATTTGTACTGTACTTGCCATAGCGCCGGAGCTTGGGAGATATATTCCCTCTTCGTTCCAGACCCCGGACTTGCCGTCGAGAGCAGCTTGCGCCAACAGCAAGAACAAGTCCCCCAGGTCGCTGATGTTGATATTGCTCCATTGATTGAGGCCACTCAACAATGGAAATCCCCGGCCGTATTTCAGCGTTGCTCGCGCAATCTCTGGCACCTGAACGCTTCTTTGATTTCCCGTTCCAGCTCCCTGGCCGTAAATCAAGGGACCAACGATCAGTGCTGTTCGTATAACGGATGGATCTTGAGCCACAATAAAGTCGTCCACCTGTCTTGCTGGGTTGTCTCGAATAAAGGCGAGGATCTTTTGAAAGTCATTCACATCGTCGTACACTTCGTCTGACGGCTCCCCATATCGCCCTTGCTTGATTTCCGGGATTGCAAAGAGAGAAGCTCCTGACATCTGGATCCAGCATGCTGCCTCATTTTTCAGCAAAGTCCACCATCCCAGTTCACGGGCTTACACGCGGAGCCGGTTCCTTTACTGCCCAGGCCTTTGGCGATGGCTTGGGCGCTTCGAAGATGATTTGTGCTTGCAAGATCTGGGAAGAGGCGTCAACCATATGTACTGACGCCACTTGGGACCCAAACCACTCACGAAAGACTATATCCGCCTGACGGCTTTCTTCCTCAACCAGTGCGATGTCGTCCAAATCGCCAAGCACAATCTGAACGTGATTTGGAAAACTGGCTCGGACGCGCTTTGCCTTTTCACTGTCTCGCACTAGGCACGAGATGACGGTTTGGGATGCTGGGAGCGACGTCGCAATCGAATACAATGCCTGGCCGCCGACGTAGCCGGTGGCGCCAGTCCTCGCTCGATCAGCCTCCCATCGATATTAACCACTCGACTTCCACTTACAAGAATATTCTCACCATTGTCGCCTTCGTACCTTTGCAATATAATAGTGCATCGGCCCTCGATTATCCGGATAGAATTGAGTAGGGAGGCACAAGTGATTAAGTAAATTCCTCGAGGGTATGGTCAGGCCATCATATTCTAGACCAGTGTATGAGCTTGAATCTGCCAGAGGGCGGCCGGAAAGACAATCCTCGCCTCTGCCATGCATAGAGCATTCAGTTCCTCTCATTCCTCCTTCAACAGGCAGGAACAACAGTATCTCCTCATCCTTCGGAATCTCTTGCCAAAATCATGCCTCGGCCAATCGGCAGTTGCGAGGCGAAACAAGAAAGTGATTCCGGCTGGGCAGAAGGCCGGGTGAGGATGCACGAGGGTGGCAACTGTCTCCCGATAATCACTCGAGCGACGAATAATTCCAAAGTCGATGCAAGAACGTCACAGACCAAAGCTTCCCCAGCCTGGGGCAGAGCCGAGTGCCGTGCTTGTCGTTCGCAACCAGCTGGCCGATGTGTTCCCACCAAAACGGGACCAGCCCCCCCAGGAGAGAGCATCACGGCATGAAGACAGGCCACAGCAAGAAGCCCCTTCGAAGTCACACATTCGGCGGATGTAAGACTTGCCGGAGACGCCACGTGAAGTGCGACAAGGTTCGACCTACGTGTCTCACTTGCAGGGCTGTTGGCGCTGTCTGCGAAGGCTTCAGCCAGGAATTGAAATGGGTGGACAGCCTGAGCAGATATGGCGGCAGCGAAGACAGCGCTAACTCGACAGGAGTCAGGCAGCATCTATATACAGGTATTGATCCTCTGGTGGGTGATATTCAGCTGAGCCATCCTAACGAGCTTCCTGCAGAGGCAAGCAGGGAGTCCATGACCAAAGCGTTGCGGTCGAATATGGGCGCAAGGCCTATTGACGAATCTCTCTCAGAACTCGATGCCAGGTGCCGAGATGCCCGCCCAGACACTGTTGACGGTCTGGCAGTCGGGCCCTTTGGTGTTTTCGCTTCCAGTCCCCTAATATCTCATAGAAGCTTGCCTCGCAGCGACTCACCTCAGCCGGTCGTTGAGCCCCAAGCCATTGATGCCTTCCCGACGGAGAATGCCTTGCCATCCGTGGAATCCATTGGCAGCTTAAGTGATATGCACGACTTTCTGGACTGGCCCGATCTGTTCAACCTTGACTTGACAAGCTACGAGATATTTCCGCAGACGCTTGATGGTGATTTTCAGGATGCTTTCCTTGGCTATGGCCCTGCTGTACCGCAGATCAACCAGGACAGTAATGTCGAAGCTACATGCGGCGCCAGCCATCATGGTGTCGTGTTTCACTCTTTGCTTTCCACACACGGTGACGGAAGATTGAGCCTCATCGAAATTGACCCTGCGAAAGCACAACAACTTCTCGCTCACTTCAAGGATCACGTCATCTCTCAGTTGCGGATCATGCCCATCGAGAAGAAGTCGCCGTGGGAAGTCAACAATTTGAATGCTGCCATTTTGACCTTGGCGAGACTGACGTACATGACCTCACAGCCGGTATCTCATGGTGCGCTGGCCAACCTGCAGGCGCTATTGGCCCTCTCAGCAACACATATAGCAGTCCAGGATGCGAAGCGTGAGGAAGCTTCTGCAGGATATTGGCAAAGTTTCGCAGCCAGAATTGTTGAAAAGGCAAAGGAAAACTTGCAATGCTCCTTGCGGAACGAGACCCGAGGGGCCAATGCCGCCAAATATAAAGACCAGTTGATGGCAATTCTCGCGATGCTGACATATGCCGTAAGTGCCCAAACCAGAGCCAGGGCTCTGTTGCTAACGCCCGGGTAATCAGACTCTGTACGATAAGCAGCAAGACGCTCGAGCGTACATGATTGACGCCGAACGGATGCTGCGGGTTCGCGGGTTGGCAAAACGGACTATTTCACGCAAGGCAAGGGAATTGCACCATGTCTATACATGGACCAGGATAGTGGAGGAGAGCACTTTTCTTCTGCGAAACTATGAAGTGACTGGGACCAAGGTAGTCGGTGGGCCGAGAGTCCACTCGACCGGAGAGTCGCAAATGGTTCAGGCTCGAGAGAACCGGCCGCACTCCCAGCATCAAGCAGGGCCCAATCCTCGCTTGGATGACTTTCTTCGGCTCAGAACCCCGGCCTCGGACAGCGATGTTGAAGCCGTAGCACAAAAGGATAACGAAACGGGACAGCATGATATCCACCTTGAAGACAGCCGAGACTTTCCCCGAAGCATGTATGCTGAGCTGTACGGGATTTCGGAGACTTGGTTAAGCCTTGTATCTCAAACCACGAGACTGGCAAACGTCATTGACAGCTTAGAGGTCGACGAGGATCGGCGCGATGTCAGATCCATGGAGCTTCTCGAGAGACGAAAGCAGCGACTGGAAAACATGGTCTGTTCGTTTGCGGCGCTCGACCGCCACAGCCTAATTGACCCACCTCCTTCTGGCGTGTCACGACCAAGCATGGAGATCGCCCGCGAGTCCATGGTCCGCGCGTTAAATTCTGCGCTCGTGATATTCTTCTATCGGCGGATCAGGAGGGTCAACCCCTGGATTTTGCAAGACCACGTCAAGAACGTCATCCAGGCTTTGAAAGACTATGACGCCTCGTGCCAGGATGCTAACATTCAGGGAATCGGATCTCCCTGGCCTGCTTTCATGGCCGGGTGCGAAGCCCTGCACCCCTCTCAGAGAGAGTACCTGAGCGACCGGTTCGATAAGGCGTTTTCTACAACTGGATTCTCGCGACTCAGGACGGCGAGAGCTTGCATCGAGGAAGTATGGAGACGACGCGACCAACCGGCCAGTACATTGAGCGGGAAACCCCGTGATCAAGCCTGGACATGGGAACACATTTCGAAAGAACAGAACTTGCATTTCCTGCTGTCATGAACACAGGACCAACAGCGAACGCCCAGGAAGATTTTACTCAACCAACGTTACGGATTGACCACCTTCAACCCGGCGTTCTGCAGAAGTTTGGCCAACTCTCCGCGCGGTCCGCCTGTCAGCAATTTGAACGGCTTTCTCAGTCCTCCGGTGGGATGGCCGAGCAGTTCCATGCCCGTCTTCACAGCAGACGGGTAATTATACTCCTCCAGGAACTTGCAAATCGGGTAGATCTTCGACCACAGCTCCCGACCCGCTTGCAGATCACCCTTGACGGCCAAGGCATCCCACAACTGGGCCGAAAGCTCCGGAATGAGATTCGACGCGCCCCAGACGGCGCCCTTGCAGCCAGCTACCAATCCATAGAACGTCAGCGTGTCCCACCCATTAAAGGCGGTGACCTGATCGCCCAGCGAAAAGACCAGCTCGGTGAATGCAGGGGCGTTGCCCGACGTGTCCTTCAGGTATTTCACGCCGACCTTGGAGAGGCCGGCAATTTGGGGCGGCGCCAGAGTCAATCCCGACGCCGACGGGATATTGTAGTACATCAGATCCAGACCGGAGACTTCGTGGATTTCCGCCAGCAGTTCCTGGAGCTGTTCGTAGTTGACGGGATCGTAGAACGGGGGGACCACCATCAACGCGGCCGCTCCAGCCTGTGCAGCATGCCTGGCCAGCTCGAGACAGTCCTTTGTCGTCGTGGCGCCTACGCCGGCCACCACGGGCGCTCTCCCAGCGGCATATTCAAGACAGAGCTCGAGATTCTGTTTCCTCTCGTCCATGGTCAGGGCGGTGAATTCGCCTGTCGTCCCTCCGGGCACGAGGCCGTGACAGCCTGCGCTCACAATATGGTCGATATGCGCTTTTAGACGGGTCTCATCGATAGCCGTGGCGCCGTCGTCGGTGAAAGGCGTGATCAATGCCACTAGAATGCCTGTCAGGGGCTCATTTGCGGAAGCAGGAGCTGAAGCCATGTTGGTGATGGTATGATGATATCTTTGCGAGATTGGAATTGATTATTCCAAGCAGACTTGTGGACAGGATCTTGGGTAAGGAAACAAACAGATTTGAACTGAGCGACCTCGTGAACAGGATCTTGTCTGTGAGGAAATAAATCGGTTTGGACCAAGCATTGAATGGAAATCCCTTGCTGATCTTGGATGCTGATGTTGACGGACCCTCGGATATCAAGTTAATACTCGCCTGAAGGAATCACCTTCTCGTTATTATGTGTTGCGAAGAGCGCGCCAGGTCGGAGACAGAGAGGAACAGTATCCGGAGAAGCTTAGCCTCATTATTACTGTGCTACTCTACGCAACCGCAAATCAAATGGGCTCATACAAGCTCTTTCGGAAGTCTTGTAGTTCCCTTGTGCAGTGCGCAGTATGCAGTACGCAGTCCGGCCCACATCAACGCTATCCTAACACTCCCGTTTGGGTAATCCCCCGTCCCGGAATGGCTTTCCTTGATCCAGCCCAGCAGGAGTTTCCGACCATCTTTCGTCCCCATCCAGGGGTCGGTCGAGAACGGCAGGTGGAGTTTGGACTAATACCTTTGCGATGAGCCCGACAGCGGCCCGATTGACTGATTGACTGACTGACCGACGGCTGTGATATCTGCGGGTCGCGATGTTCTCCCGTCACATCACATCATGGCCCAGTCGTCGCAGCCCGCGAACATCCTCTGAGCCGTCGCGGCAGTCATAAATTCAACGCTGTCCACCGCATAATATCCATGTTCGATCGCACACTTTCAACAGAATAATTACGTTCCCAGATGGCAAATCGACCTCCATCGCTTGATCCCAATGTATTCGCCATTGAAGATCTCGAGGCGCTGGGCGCCGAAAAGCTGCCGCAAACGTACCGTGGTACGTAAACACTCTGTCCATGGGTGAAGGAATGAAGAACGTGATCGTTGGACAACCCCATGACCTGCATCAATGACCCTCATACTGCAGGATATTATCCCAGGCTGACCGTTTCATGCGTTGTGAGACAGAATACTTCAATCAAGGGGCTATGGATATGGTATCGTATGTCGTACTATCTCTCAGCCTGACGCAAACACAAACACACAGAGGGCAACTTATGTCTCATGTCGCCGGCACCTTGGGCTGAACAACTCATTCTCCGTATCAGGTTACGCGACAACGTGGCGGCTTATGATCGGTATCGAATCATGCCTCGAGCGTTACGCAACGTTCAGCACGTCGATCCTTCTACAACGATCTTCGGTCGCAAGGTGAGCTTTGCCATGCCACCGACGCTGCCACTGCCCCGCCCCTCTGGTTGGGCGGAGTCTGCTCATCATTGTGATCCGAGACGAAGGTCCCGGCTAACGTCCATTTGGTATGATAATAGGTTACGTTCCCGCTCGGGATCAGTCCATCGGCCATGCACAAGCTAGCGCATCCCGACGGGGAACTGGCAACGTCGCGAGCAGCCGCACGCATGAACGTGAGCATGTGTCTTTCGTCCTATGCGACCACGGCGCTGGAAGATGTGGCCGTCCAAGGCCACGGCAACCCGTACATGATGCAGATGTGCGTCGTGAAGGACCGGAGCAGAACCAAGCAGCTTCTGGATCGGGCTGAAGGTTGGTCGGACGCCTCCCCTTCCCCCTGTGCCCTCCCCTTCCCCTTGTGCCCTCCCCTTCCCCTTGTGCGTTTGCGAAATCTGTATTGATCTCCGCATCCGTTCTGGCTGGCTGACCTGGCCACGATGGGCAATGCCAAAGCTGCCGGCTACAAGGCCCTATTTCTCTCCGTCGACGTGCCGGTCCTTGGGCGTCGTCTTAACGAATTCCGCAATGACTTCACGCTCCCCGCGGACCTTGACTTCCCCAACATCCTATCCACCGGCCACGATGAATTTGCAAAGGGCGCGAGCTCGCAGGACTTCGGTAAGTCAAAAAAAATCGGGAGTCTCGGGCTGGAGTATTGTCTTACCCTGTGTCTTGTGTCCAGATGCCAGTTTGGAATGGGGCGAGATCATCTCCTGGCTGAGAAGGAACACGAACATGCAGATCTGGTTGAAAGGCAGTAAGTAAGAGAAGTCCCTCTATTCGAACGAACTCATCAGCGGGACACTCCACGCCGTGGAGTTTCTTGCAAAGCTAACGCACTTTGCGCCCTTGTGCACTAGTTCTCAACCCCGCGGACGTTCAGCTTGCCATCGACCACGGGGTCGATGGTGTGATGATCTCCAACCACGGAGGCCGGCAGCTAGACGGCGTGCCCGCCACGCTTGACTGCCTGAGAGAATGCGCCCGCGTAGCCAGGGGTCGCATCCAGATCACCGTCGACGGGGGCATCCGGCGGGGTTCAGATATCTTCAAAGCCATCGCACTCGGCGCGCAACACTGCTTCATAGGCCGGATCGCCATCTGGGGGCTTGCCGTAAGTGAACATGGTGTCGTGAATGTCCCGCGTGTGGCCGGCCTGCCTGCCTGGCACGAACACACATCCCTTTCGCGGAGGACGTTGCTAACGGTGCCTTGTCTTCTGTCGTCGCAGTATAATGGACAGCAGGGGGTCGAGCTGGGCTTGAAGCTGCTTTTGGACGAGTTCCGCACCACAATGGCACTTGCAGGGTAGGCTAGCATACACCCACCTCTGACCGGATACACATTTCCGACAGAGACTTTTTTGCTGACCCGAGATGATCTATCATGCAGATGTCGCACAGTCAGTGAGATCACACCGGACCACCTTACTTTCCTTGGGCCCGGTGGGCGACTCCATAAGTTGTAATAGATCCAGGGTCGAGCAAGTTGGTATGCACCAGATAGGGGTGGTAGTCTTCAATCTCCGCGGCGATGGGACTTGGTATTCACACTTGTCACGTACAGTTGAGGGATTTCAACCCATACTTCGTTCCCGCGTGCCGTTCGATGGTGTCAAGCAGACTGGATCTGGTGAGGCGGAGTCGGTCCGGGAGGCTTACTCTCAATCAAGGTCATCCAAATCAAACGTGGGCGGACAAATTGTAGGCTGGTGCGAAGGAGAATGATTCATCTAGAGTGAGGGACTGGACTGTGCCGACAGACAGTCTCCATGCCATGTCTTTTTCGTATCTGGGTCTGAAGCAAGGCCTTCCAACTGTCCGTGATTTTATTTCAGCGCCGCGATCTTTCTTGGGCGGAGTGCGTTGTTTGGATTTTTGCAACGAGACGAGCCATGTAAAAGCTATTGTAAAGGCCACGATCCGGATCATGATGGTTGTTAATACCGAGTACTCACTTCGACTCGGCCAGGGCGGTAAGGGAGGATAGCTTACCGTGTTACGAGAATCACTGAAGGCCACACCCAGCGAAAACAAAACAAAACAAATGGATCTCGTGCGCCGTGTCCGCTCGCCATGCGTGTAGCAATCGCAGTGCGACGGTTCGCCGTCTTGGGCTCTGCGCTTTATATTAATATGCGCCCATACGAACGTTCAACAGGTCCAGTTCAGTTCATTTGGTCGGCATGGAACATGCCTCTGTCTGTTCAATTCTGTCTTGCTGGGGCGTGTGCCTGTTCGTCTGTGCGTTCTCCCTTGTGCGTGTGCATGTGCCTGTGCGTTTCGCACTGGTGCTCGACGTCAGTCCTTGCCCTACGAACGAGTCTCGGCTGCTCCGGGAACCCCTTGTATGTCTTCACCCTTGTTTACCCCCGGCACACTGTGGCTAAATGCATTTGTTACTCCTGTCGCTCCTTTCGATTACTGCATGAAACTACACAGGCACCGGGCATCCGAAGCTGACGGCGACGGTTCCGCCCGGGCCGAAGACAGCAATCAAGCCTTCGATGGCGGCCCAGGTGCCCATTCCACAGCATGCAAGGCCAAGGCCAATGTAGATCAGTGCAATGGTGCTTCTCAACCAAGTCTTCTTGAAGCCTCTGATCCACCGCTTTATGCCGTTGTCGTGCCTGATGGTCTCGCGTGTGGCCGGGTTGAAACCTTCGCCGGGAAGTTCGGCGGCCTTGTGGATGATGCTGCTCAAGTACATCATGCCGGGAAAGGTGTATGTAAAATTCATCATGAAGACAGCGCCGACAAAGCTGGTGATGCCGTTGAGGTTGGGTACCGCCCCAGCAACGATGAATGCAAGAATCCAATAACATGGTCCCAAGAGGTACCAGAGGATCTTGCCCTTCTTTTCAACAATCGAGGGGAATTTGAAGACGGCCTGGAAAACTTCAAGATATACCGTCTTCATGCCGATGTTGAAGTACATGATGATGGCAATCCAGCCGGAGAGAAGTCTGAGAACGTTGCCGGCAGTCTGTAGGCCATATGGATTGACAACATTCACAATGTTGTTGGCAGAGTATTGGCCGTAGAAGGAGTAGACGAAGACACCGAAGAACATGTAGACGATGCAAATGAAGGCCTGGGCAAGAAGCATGCCCTTCCAGAAGTCGAGCGGATGTCTCATTTCCGAGAGGAATGCGACGAAGAGGAGCGCGCCGGCGTACGCGTAGACCATGGTATTGACGGCGTTGAATGTAGCCGCAAAACCGGGAGATTGCTGTTGGTACTGATCTGGTGGAATGCCAGCAAAGACTTTGATGGGTTCGATGGTCTGGATCAGCGTCGACCTCGTGATTGCTGGGTAGTAAGGCGCGAAGTGGGAAGCAGCCACCATACTGTTGGAACGCTGGTCAGCAAGCCCTGTCAACATGACGGCCGAGGAGGTAGACTAACCAGATGATGAAGTTCACAATGTTCATCCACACAGCGGCATTCGCAATCCATCCAATCTTCTTCAAGCTTCGAATGAATCCTCCGAGCATCCCGACGGCCATGATGACAACCATCATGGCGACGAAGCAAACGCTCGAATGCGCGATCTGCTCAATGTTCAAGGCCTTGCTGAAGATCAGGATGGCCACGGTGCAGAATTGCTGGAGCGATTGGGCGATGTTGATGAAATGGCGCATCCTCACGCCGAAGAGACGCAAGAACGGATCGCCAAAGCTCTGCATTGGGTAGCGAGATGAGTCGAGGTCGAGAAAAGTTTTCCAGATGACCCAGCCGCCCCAGGCGGCGAAAATGCCAAAGATGAGGTAGAGAGCTACACCAGTGCCGTAGCCCACGCTAGCAAAGACAAACCTAGAAGGAACTATCAGTCACGGTCCAGATCGATCGGATTCTCGAGGCGCAATACTTACGGCGCACCTGACCAACCGAGAATGTCAGTGGTGATGAGGAAGAACATCTGGCCCCAGCTGGCAGTCCGAAGTGCGCGAGCAGCAGTACGCCATTCCGCGTCTGAGACCTTCAGCGGCGACTCAGTAGGCTGGCCCGCGTCGACATCGGTGACAACACCCGCAGGTTGCTTCTCGTCCAGACGCGCCAAGGTCTGAAGTCTGGCCTCCTTTTCTGCTTTCGCCCTCTCTCGGCCAGTCTTCGAAAAGGTGTTCTTGATCGAGTCGAGAAGGGGAGAGCCGTGCTCGGCCTGGAACACTTTGTTCTCTTCAACCTCCATCTCACGCTCGATCTTGGCCCAGTAGACGTATTCTTCGTACGTCACGGTGCTGTCGGTACGAGCGGCGAAACCCCATTGGCGCTCCATGACCGCCGGCTTCTCACTGGACTGGACCGATGGCTTGCGCATCTGCTGCTCGGTCACCACATCCAGCTCTGGGGCTGGATGTGTTACTGGGGCGATATGCTCCATGGCTGAAAGACAGTGGAGTCAGTGAGTGGGTGAGCGAGAGAAAGACAGAAGCGAAGTCGTGCGCTGCAAGGAAAACAGGGTCGTTGGAGGACAAAAGGACTGTTAATAAATGGCCACGCGAGCGGAGCTGTCTGATCGCAGTACCCCATCTCCTCTCGATGTAACACATGAGCAATCGGGCAGTGGCAGTTTAGCCATTGATAGCCGCTGGAATCCACGCATGCCGCGTTAGCGATATCTCGTGCTCCTCTGGATCGTAAGATGAAGGTTGCTTGGCTGGCACTCTTGATAAGATGAAGCTTGCTTGGGTGGCACAAGCACGGGAATAAGCTCTGCTGCGATGGGCGGGGTGGCCAATGAGAGCCCAAAGGGGCCGCCGAGGCTCCTTCGCGGCCATGTCGAACGAACGAACGAGGCAGGCGTAGAGATGCAGCGTTTCATCGCAGGCTGGTAACCCAGCGGGAGACGGGGCGCGCGATCAGATGGCTAGCGCAGGATCTGCGCTATAGACTGACTTCACCCCGGAGCGCCAAGCACGTATCAACCCAGAGCGGGAAGGTGATAAGCTTCTAAAGCCTTGGCAATGGCAAGCTTGTTGTGAGCGGGACAGGGGCATGTGGCAAGATGTACGGTATTATGGTGCGCCTCGTATCAGCTATGGCGTAAGAGAGCACCGAGAGATGGCAGAATGCCGTGTACGATAGAAACGCAGGCAATGGTGCCAAGGCGCTAACAGCCTTCCCATAGGCCGGAGATATGGTCCACCGTTTTTTGGCGCACAGTATGGTAGTATCTTCATCGTCGGCGCCAGCCGAGATTACGGCAGCAAGTGCCGTGGTCCAATCATGGCACTGGTCCTCATCTGTGGCGGCGGCCCCAATCACATCCTCCTGGCCTCTGGCCTTTCACAACTCGTCCTGGAGACATTCCGATCCTGTCAACGAGTACTCGTACTAGTACTACTGTAGGTCAACGGACGCATCTGGCCATCGGATGATGCCTCGACTTGGTAACCAACGCCGTCATCCTGACCTCGGCGTGGTCGGTGGGGAACTCGTACCCCAGTACTCGTACTTGTGCCTCTTCCTCGCCAGCCATGCGCTTCACTCCATGGCCCACGTCGGCAACGTGCCCAAGCCCAAGGCTGTTCCGCAAATGTACCTCGTACCAGGTCAGGCATCCCGTAGTCGCCACCGCGGATGAGAGCAGTGTTCTGCGCGCTCGCTTACCTGAATCTCTCCTCCACTGGCATCATCGTCTTCAGCTGGTTCGTCAATCTCATCAATACGAGTACGGTCTAGAAAAGCGACAGAACATCGTCGATCTGCCCTATCGCTCGCCCCTTCAGCCTCACACGTATATCTCACGCTCTTTCTTCCTCCTCTCTCTGCTCGTATAAGGGTTTGGGGTCTTTGTTCGCGGTAACTGGAACACGTCGACGTTCTCGACGTCTTCCATTGGTCTTCACATGTTCCTGGCCGTCTACTTTGGTCATAAAGCGGTGGCCGGCGGACATGATTCTTGGATGATTGCGCCCGAGCAGATACACCTAGTCAGCGGCTGAAACGAGGTTATTGCTCGAGAAGAGCCTGCCAACTGACCGATCCATGGACAGACAGGATCCGAGCGCAATGGGTTGGAGAGCCTGGAACAAAAGTAGCGGTAACTAGGAAATGAACACGAAATTCTGATTCAAAACACTTGAGCAATGAGGAAGCATGAAGCGAATGTTGAGAATGAGTTTGCTAGGCCTGTGAGTCTCTAACATTTTGACCTTGCTATTGTCATTGGGCTTGTTGAGGCATTCTCGGTAGGTCTAGGACAGTAGTCCCATGTCAGGTTTCCTTGTGGTGTCCAACTCCCCAATAGTGGAACGTCCAGACCAGGATGCAAACCCTCTCACGCACCTCAGTTTGTTTCTTCAGCCTATGCAGAAATATTCGATCCGTTCAGGATTTTGGCAGCGAAGCAAGACCTACTTCGATCGCAGCATCATGTTGAAAATCACCCAGCTCTGGTAGCGCGCCTGCCGAGTCAGCACAGATCGGGTTTCAAATGCCCGAGTACACAGCATGGAGGTTGTATGCCATTCTGCCCTTCTGCCTTGGGCCGATCTTTATTTCGCTCCGGAACGCCTTTTCCTGGATTTAGCCGCACTCATCTTCTTGGTAGACTGGAGCATCTCTGGATTTTCCTCAACACTTCGTTTGTTGCCTGGTCGCTTATTCAATTCGAACACCCCGATCCGATCTCCATCCCGAAAGCCATTATGCTTTATCGTACCAGTAGCCTCCTCCGCGCCAAAGAGCCGACTCCGGTCGGGCAACCAAGTTTGCGATTCTTGGTATGCGTCTCCTGAAGACTTCCAAATCTGGAAGGATAGAGTTGCCAGGTCTTGTCTCTCGTTCTTGGCGAAGCTTCGCAGTACGTCGTATAGCGGTGTATCTGGGAAATGGGCCACACAAGTTGTCCATCCTTTGAAACGGAAGTAGAGCGTAGCTTTGACCGTGAGGATAACATGTGAGCCTTCAGTCATTCTGTGCATGAGAAGATGATCACTTGCTAACAGCGTCCTACCATGGAAATCGAGTCGTTGCGAAGAGGGAGGAATTCCAGTTTTTTCTTTGATCGCGTCTCTCAAGTTCGCTACAGTGTCTTCGAAGGCCACTTTCACCGTAAAGGTTGTGATGTCGCCTGAAGAAACTTTCAGGCATGGACTGTGGATTTGGACATGATACGTGTCTCTTGGTTGTGGAACGACAGTGAGGGTTGGGAAATGAATTCCGGACCAGTCTTCCTGGATAAATTCCGGCTGTTCCTGAGTGAAGGGAGTCCTAGGTACAAGACCAGGATAGTACCCGTCGTTGAAAACGTTCGTGTCGTACGGCTCGAACTGTGGTTGGCTCCTGACTGCGTTTAGCATATCAGTCTCAGTTTTGCAAGTCGTCAAGTCAACAGAGAGGATGATCGGTTTGTAGAAGAGAACGAGGGTCTTTTTCGACTGCAGATCTGGCATGGACGTGGCAACTTCGCCATTAGCCTTAGTTTGACCACCGGAATGAGTCGACGCCTCCATGACGGTGTCGAGGCGGTGAGGTGGTCTGAGTGTCGATCAGTATAGTGGTACATGAAGTGGTGAGGTGACGGGAAAGTGACTGCTGATAGAAGTAGAGGTGAGGAAGGAGGTGAAGTGAAGAATGGCCAGAATAACCGGGTTAATGAGAGCCTTCGAAGGCTTGGCGGAGGTTGAGCTTCTTTGAAGCCACTTGTTGAAGCGAAACCTAAACATTCAATCGTGAGCTCGATAAGTTTCAATCATGGCGCGTCGCACAGGAGCTTCCGATTATCGTTCAGAGGACCGCTAAAGGCTTGTCGTAGGGCAACTGGCGCAGGTGAGCATCATCAGGCTTCTGAACAGCTTGAATTATCGAGCAGCACCGAAATCAAGTTTCTTCGCCACGCCTTTGAATTTATTTTCATCGACGACAAACCCAGGAGCCGCCGTTTCAGAAGCACCCATTTTCGTATCACCACCGCCTTGCTTGGGCAGTTTCTCCTTGCTGGTGGGTCTCGGATCGATCGTCCACCACACGTGTTCGAGGGCTCCTCTGGCGGTGACTCTCTTCCGTGGGTCAAGCTTCAACATGGCCATGAGTAGATCGACACCAACAGACCCCGCTGTAGGGAACATCTGCATGTAGAAGGTTTTGTCTCGGACTGGTATTTTCTTCTCCAGTTCGAAGTAGTCTTTCAACTTGGAGACGCCGGGCCAGTTCTCTTCGTTGGGCGTCCCCACCGCCTCGCAAATTTTGTCAAGTTGAGCGACTGTTCCACCTCCGGTCGCTAGGACTTCCTGGTTGGCTACATCGGCTGCCGCGTAAGGACGACGTATAAGTAGCTCCGCGAAGACCATACCGATACTCCATATGTCGATTGCACCGCCGTATTGCCTCGCACCGAATAGCAGCTCAGGAGGTCGATACCAGAGTGTGATTACTGCGGAAGTCATCTGGTACCGTGGATCTCCAAATGATCGTGCGAGACCAAAATCGGCAAGTTTGACTTCTCCGTCGGCCGCAATGAGTAGGTTGTTTGGCTTGATATCTCGATGAAGGATGAAGTTGGAGTGGCAATAGTAGATTGCTCGACACAGCATTCCCATCCACGCTTTCACATCAGCGGCACCGTAACTGACGGACTTGTCTCGAATCAGCTCTTCAAGATTGCCGTTTGAGAAGTATTCGATGACCATGTTGATGTTCTGGTCTTTTGAGGAGAACACGTCGAGTAGTGCGACAATGCTCGGGTGGGAGATCTCCTGAAGATACTTGATTTCACGAATTGTGTCAACATTGAGTCCCTCCCTCTGCTGCGAGGGATCGACCTTGAACTTCTTGATCGCTACAAGTTTCGTCGGATCTGATCGTAGGTGGCCTTTGTACACAATGGCATAGGTACCTTCACCCAACTTCTTCCCTAACACATAACATCAGTAATCTTCTACCAAAAGCTCGGTGGCGTAGACGGACCTTTGACGTACTTGTTGCTGATTTCTTCATTCATTTTCTCGGCCATATCGAAGTCAGCAGGCTGTCTCGGGGCAGGTGAGGGTGCAGCAGGTGGAGGAGCTTTGGGTATTGATTTTCTCATAGCGAGGGACTTTGCTTTCGATGGTGACATGTTGGCATTTATATTCGAGGGAGACCGCGGCATCAGCGGCGACACCGCATTTGATGATGGCGCCATATTGAATGCCCCTCGTGAAAGGTCAAGCACCCTGATTATTCAATATCGAGTATTGAAGCAGCCATGCAAGGGCACCTTTTAGTGCGCCTTTCCGAGCACCATGCGGTGAAGAAATTGCAGTCGGTGTACCTGAATACTTCGATCAACTCACTAGGTTGAGATATAATTTGGCGGAATTAGCGTTGAGTTGGATTGTGGTGTGTTGATCCGCGTTGAGCAAACTCGACGAGAACGAACACCCGTTCGAAGTGGCTTCTCAACGAGGCTGAGAGGGCTTGGCAAGAGGCGATCTGCGATACCTCTCATATACTCCGCCGTACACTCAACCTGAACCTGCCAGCTTCCTCGAGCCTCAATCTCCAATAAATTTTGTGCCATCAGCAACGCGAACAGGCTGCTCCTACCTTCTTCCACCGAACTCCCACTCTCCCCGTGCAATGTTACGAGACGCCGGACCATAGCTCCTCATACTCCTCAGCCACCAAAATGAGCACGCGCCAACCCCGAGCTGCGTTTTCTCTCCTCTCTTCCCTGCTTCGACCTTCACCAACCGCAGCAACAAAATCCCTCCTCCGGGACAACTACATCTGCATACCATGCCAACTTCACCAGAAACGACTACTCCATCGGGAACTGCCCATGAACGGCTACATCCCTTCCCCTACGCCCTTCGTTCCTGATGTCCCCACGTTCCTGAAACTGATCGGCCGCGAACTCTCCAAGCACGCGAGCAAGATAGAATCGTGGGAGGAACTTTTTACGCTGACATCCAATCAATTGAAGTCACGGGGGATTGATCCGCCTCGGACAAGGCGGTATTTGTTAAGGTGGAGAGAGAAATTCCGGAGAGGGGAGTTTGGGATCGGAGGAGATTTCCAGCATGTAAAGGACGGAGTGGCCGAACTTCGGGTCGTGGAGGTACCCAGTCTGAAGAAAGATCCCGCTACGGGTGAACCTGCAGCAGGAACGGTTACGATCGGAAGAAGTCCGGGCATGCAAAAATTGATTTTGAATGTGCCGAATGGTGCAACTACATACGAGCTATTGCCGGGGCAAACCACTGCCGATTTGAAGAAGCCGCACGGATTCGCGTTGAAAAACGGCTACATCATCAAGGGCAAGCAGGTGAAACCTATGGCGGGAACAAATGGGAGTTGTGCAACAGTACGGGTAGTCGAGGGTCTCTGGGAACACACGAGAGGGAGGAAGATTTATGGTGGTGAAAGGAGACGGGCGGAGACGTTGCATAAGATGAGGGTGGAGGAGAATAAGAAGAACGCGAGGTAGATGGGCGAAGTGCTCCATGTCCAAGGGATTATTGCTGTCGGCCATGTATTATCCATTGTTGCGCAGACCATGGTGGCCACCTGTATATTAACGTGCGCAATGCTTTGGGATCACGCAGACTGCTCAGGTGTTGACTGGCCATGCTTCGTAGTGGGATGAATCATCTCGCAGTCAGGGCGGGAGAACTGTTGAAGCACGTCGATTCCTCTGCGAATGGCATGTGCGATGAACATGTAATGTCCTGATGCCGCGTTGATTTGGGACTTCGACACCCCTTCAGACTGCAAACAGATGGTGTGCCAGCGAGCAGGCTTCAGTCCCTACTCCACGAGTACGACTCGCCAACGCCGGCCCTTCCTAACGCAGGGATCAAGAGTACTTCCGCCATCTAGAAACGTGGGAGTAGATCAGTATTTGAATGCGGAGGACATGGAGCAACGGAGCCGACAGGGTCAACCATGTGTTGTCCAACCTAACACGAGGTCAGCGCTGTTTGGCTAATACAGTACGCTGTATGCGTACCATTCCCTTGCATCGGCGTCGACTTCCGAGGATGTCAGTCGAACCCTACCTGAAAGTTTCGCGAGGCGAGCATTCCCAACTGATGAAATCTCGCGTGTTTCGGCTCGGTCTCAGCTGAGTCTGAGCTCCGCCGTGGGAATACGTCGAGGACTGAGACAGTGGCGATCGACAGTGAACGTGCGGTCGCTGGTGGCATTGAACTATCTTCCCTACTACCGCGTAAACAAAACCCCCTTTTGCACCCTTCCCTTCGGGTTGGCTTTGACGCGCGACAGCTGCGTAATTGAGCTGGATGCGCCGAAGCGAGCAAAGCAGCCGACAGACTCTTGCGCTACAGATGTCGTACCTTTACCGAGTACTTGTTACAGAATTTAATGACGGGCCTTGGGCACGAAAAGCCAGTATCTGGGCTTGTTGTCAAGGGGTTGCAACATGTGGAGAAGCAAGCTCGATCTGTAAGAAGGGCCCTTACCTCTTGTAGAAGGCTACGCCCAGGGAGTCACGGTCCTGATCCTTGGATTTCCGGGTCAACTTGCTAAGATATGAGGTTCCGTTCGGTCGGGCACTTGAGAGAGGATCATGAAGATCATTTTGCAGATCCTACCGCATTGATGTCAGTCGGTGGAACTCGAAAGGGTTGCTTTCTTGATCCGGCACGCCCTTAGGCACAACGGCCAGGGTACCATGACCATACGAGTACTCGTACTTGCACCATGCAAAACAGACCCGGTGCTTGTCATAAAATGCCTCATTATTGTCGTGAAGTGAATGTGGCGTGCAGAGTTCTAGCATGACATTTTTGTTGTCGACGGAAACGACGTCACCTCTACAGTGTCTGGCTATGCCAGATAATGCGAACGTTGAGGTACGAGCGCTAGAGAGGTGGTCTCGTTGTACCTCTTTGGGACGGAGTGATACGCATTGGCTGGAGACCATGTCATTTTCCCTTGTTGTCTCAAGGACCGAGATGAAGACGTTCTCGCTTCACGCCAAAAGCGTGGACGTTGAGTACTGTTCGCAAAGAGAGCCAGGGTTAAAACTCGCCAAGTGATTTGATCCAGGGGCACACAGCCGGGGAAGCTTTAGGAGAAGCCACCGCTAAAGATTGGCGTCCGCCGGGTGGGGAAAATTCTCCTTGGTGTGTGCCACTGGTGCTCATGCAAATGCCTGCTATGTCTTTGCGTGGTTGCCGAAAGCAGTCTCTCACCACCGCCAAAACTCTGTCGGAGTGCCAGAGTACTTGTACCTTGCAGCCTTTGGAGGCCGGACACTGAAAGTTCCGAGAAACACAAATTACTGGGAGTGATAGGCTAGAGAGCAGGCTTGACGCAAAGAAAAGTGTTTGGCAATAACGCGGGCATGAGTCGCGGCTATTCGGCTAACATACATAGTTGTGCTTATCGCAGTGGTGCTGGTCGGAGGCGAGAGAAAGTAAGTGCAAGACGCGTTTGCTGGGCAGACTGGCGGCTGTCACAGCTTAGTGAGAGTTAGAGTACCACTGCCTGTGGTCAACAGAGAACAACAGCGTGTGATGATCACGGCTCTGCGTAGATGAATTCGGGTGATAAAACAAGGCCGTGTCCAATTACAAGCAGAATTGGGAATAATGCTGGCCCTGAAGGAGAGTGGTTGCAGCAACGCAGTTTCTCAGCAAGAGAATTGGCTGCCGACGAGGAAGGACTTGCTCGTGAGGAACGACTAGGGAAGCATGATTAATTGGCCAACAAGGGAGTGCAATTTGACAGGCCCCTTCGAACATTGGAGGCGGGCAGTTGCACGCCGGAGAAGGTGCCCAAGGGGCTCGGTCATTGGCGCCGAAATATGGGCCATGGCTAGCTGCAGCTTAGCCGCAAGGTGCTTGAGCTTGGAGACCTTGTGCCTGTCCCCAAGCAGCCTTCTCTGCCGGTGCCTGCGTGCCTCCCACCTGCAGCTAGGCCTGCACCTTCGCACCGCACTTGAACACATTGATGCTAGTCCATCATCTCGCTCAAGGGCCAACGACGAAGATTTGACCGACTGTGACCAGGGTGCAAAATCCTTAGCATCGACGCCGGCACGGCCCTTTCTGAAAGGTGAAGGCCTCCTTGCTCTGCGCCTGGTCCCTCGTTGCCCGTCTCTTCTGTCAATTCGGTCAACATCACACGCCTGTTGACCACCATCATTGACCGCTGCACCCAATTGCGTGTCAAAGGTGCTCCAAGACTCTACCTGTCCATGCCGCATGCACATCAGCAAGGTCGCATGCTCCGGGAAACAGACTGATCGACCTCCACGTTATTGTGATGCACATGCCATCAGCTCTCGCCCTTCTCTCGCTCACCAGAGTTGCGACGTCCTCCCACGCAACTTAGATATCAGAGAACAGCGCAGTACACGGGCTGCTGTAGTCTCGATCCTAAAAGAGCACGCGAAATCGAGGGAGAGAAAGCATCCATTGGCTTTGTCCTTGACGCATCGACAAGGCACGACGTGAAGACGTCAGTCACTTTACGCACACGGTCACCAATTATTACTTCAGAAACACGGGTCAACAAGGACAGATACCCCGCGAGTTGAGGAATCCCGCATGAGCTTGTTGTAGCTACCTGGACCATTCGATCGTCCCACGATCCCCCGCCCGGTAGACATGTCTCTACCCGTGCTTTCGCGGCCTCTAGCCGACCCGCCAACGGGCGCACTGCCACCTATTCCTGCAAACAAACCTCCCAGAAAAAGCTTGGGCCACACGCCGTCACGACTGAAGCAACCTTCCAGACCTTCCGGATTACCAGCACCGCAACCTGTTCAGTCAGCTCCAGACCTGTCGCCCGAGAAGGCTTCGGGAATACCTGGAAGCAAGGGGGTACGGAAGACTGTCAGCATTGGCTCATTCCCACAACCACCAAATGTGAGCTCGCGGCCGCCAACCTCTGCCTCAATGGCCTCCAATACATCTACCAGGAAAAGAACTTCAGACGGTGGGAACAGCATACAGGCGCCTTCTGGGAAGCCAAAGAAGTCGCCCAGGAATAGTGCAGCCCCAAGTTACCGCACATCTCAAACGCCTAGTCTACTAAATTCAGCTGGTGATGGGATGACAGTCTCTGCTCGATATAATAAGAGAACATCTGACGCGCAGTCTAGCGTCCACTCTCCTCCCCAAAGTCGGAGCTCTTCCGCCAACGGCTCCTACTCGACCAGCGCTACGACATTTGAAGAAGGCGACGAGGATAGCCGAGGTCGGACGAAAGAGCTGGAAGATAGCCTCGCTGATCCGAAACACCTTTCCAAAGGGAAGGAAGTCAAGGGCAACGTCATTGTCAGCGTCCGGGTCCGTCCTGACGCCGGAGCTCAGAATAACACCCAAACAGAAGGAGAGTGGATGGTCGATGGACGGCGAGCACTGGTGGCATACCGTGGGAAAGAAGGCGGCGACTATCACCTCGACAACGTCTTCACTACGCATGATGATAATGCCAAAGTTTATGATTCCGCAGCGAAACGACTGGTCCGGCGAGTGATGGAAGGCTATCACGGAACAGTCTTCGCATATGGGATGACAGGAACGGGAAAGACATTTTCCATGCAGGGAACCATGAGCAGCCCTGGCGTGATCCCGCTCGCCATCACTGATATTTTCTCCTACATCAGGGAAACGCCACACCGGGAATTCCTCCTCAGGGTGAGCTACCTCGAAATCTACAACGAGAAAATCCACGACTTATTGGCTATTCCCATGGGTGGGGGCGTTGGGCAGCAGCAAGAGGAAATCAAACTGCGCGAAGACAGCAAACGAGGCGTCTATGCTTCTCCCTTGAAGGAGGAAATCGTCCAGAGTCCCACACAGCTCCTGCGGGTCATACACAGAGGTGATCAGGCTCGTCGCACTGGTAGTACTCAGTTCAATTCCCGAAGTTCTCGAAGTCACGCAGTGGTCCAAATCGTGGTCGAAAGCCGTGAGCGTATTCCCGGGTCTGGCTCGTTGCAAGAGAATGGGAAGCGAGTGGCCATGCTTCCTGGGGGTGTTCGTGTTTCTACTTTGAGTCTGATCGACTTGGCTGGATCGGAAAGGGCGGCCGAGGACAAGGAACGTCGTGCCGAAGGTGCGCATATCAACAAATCTCTTCTTACTCTGGGCACTGTTATCGCCAAGCTGTCAGGGACCCGAGACAAAAACGGCAATCTTGTGGACAAGGACGGAAAGCACTTACCTTACAGAGACAGCAAGCTCACTCGCTTGCTGCAACCTGCACTATCCGGGAACTCGCTGGTCTCGATCCTCTGCACCATTCAAATCGGAGCTGGCATTACCGCTGCTGGAAGTAACCACATTGGCGAGACTCTGAATACCCTTAAGTTTGCCGCTCGAGCGAAAAACAACATAGTGAGTCATGCAAAGAAGGCAGTGGAGGAGTTGGGAAGTGTAAACTCCGGTCTGCTTGAGCGTTACAGATCGGAGATCGCAAGCCTACGGGCGCAACTCGAAGGGCAACAGAAGTCGGCGGCAGAAAAAGAGGAACGGCAACTGGAGCGGGAGGCCGAGCAACGTCATGAAGAACAAATGCTGGAGATGCAGCTGGCGCGGACGGCTCTCAAAGAACGGATCGAACATCTCAACCGGCTGATCCTGTGTTCCAAGTCGACTGGAGTTAACAGCGGAACAGTGTCAGCCTTGGGTATGCACTCACGACTCTCCAATGGGACCGAGTATGGAGGAACCCGGTCTGTGCGATCATCAGCAAGTCAATCCACGCTCGGGGTTGGACCCAGCCTTGGGCGACATCCTTCTATCGCGTCGCTGGGTGGGGCCGCATCTGCGTCAGCACATCTCTCATTCCCCAGCATCCCCGACGAGGACGAAGAAGCTGGCGGAGATTTGGGGGACGGTAGAGCCTCCCTCCAGGCCCAGGTTCGAGCACTTCAAGCAGACCTACAGGACAAAACGCGATACATCTCGACTCTAGAAAAGAGACTCCTGCAAGCAAGGCGATCAAGCCACTCTCGAGTCTCGATGGCGTTTAACAAACCCACTGGCGACGACACTGAGATGCTGAGACGGTTGGAGGAGAAGGATGCGATGATTTCAGATCTGCAGAAGACCGTGTCCGCGCTTCGATCGGCTGTCCGGAAGCGGGAGATAGCAGAGCTTACTCCGGAAATGTCGTCCTCGGAATTCAAACAAAACAGAGCGCAGGGACATCAAAGCAACAACAGCAACAGCAGTTCTCAGACCAGCTCACAATTAAGTGGGCCGCCACAACAGGTATTGTCGGGAGGACCCCGCTCACCACTCACGGCCAGTCCGTTGACGATCCTGTCGCCGCAAAAGGCGATGGACAAGAAGCGCAAGACGGTGGACGAAATGTCCAAAATGCTCGACGAGATGATCCAGGACAAAGTCGAGAGCGGCAAATTGAACAACAGACGCTCCTCATCAGTCCGAGTGGCGTCGAGGGGATCATCAGGGCCCCGACGACATTCTAGGAGGATGTCGGCGGTGGCCACCAATAGCCCCACAACAGGTCCGGGCCTGGGGACTATGGTGGCTTCGTTGCGAGAACGCGACTCGGTGCTCGAACCGATGAGTCCCAACTGAAGCAAAGATCCCCTCTGTTTTCAGTATTACGAATGACGACACGATCAAGTTTCTTTTGATGTTCTCGATGCCGCTGAAGGCATGTTTGGCCGAGCTTTTTCGACGGCGGCCGAACTGGACGAGATCCACGGAGTACGATTGTATTCTAATCTTGGGCGGCTTTCTCTCTTTGACAGATTTTGAGCTGGAGAAGTTTTTCATTTCCTTGCGAGCTTTGACAGCCATAGTCGTTCTTTCACCCCATTCCTGGGGCTTGACGGAAGTTTCATTTGTACACGATATCCGAAGGGGAACAAGAAGAATTCTCCAGGAGCGATTCCGAGCGAGGATCAGCGGACAGATACCCCATAGAAGCTGTTACAGTATTATTTGGGCAGGCCGACGGGCCTTTCTGATGTGTACTGTGTATGTATTTTTGGACTATGAAGCTTTGCTGCCAGAGAACCTTTTGAATTACTCAACTCTGATCTTGACTTGAGATTCGGCCTCAACCGATGTTCGGCAGGATTACGAATCCACAGTATGAAGTCGTCATCATTCCGATCGGCTGGATGCTGCATGCAGTGTTTCAGGGGCTGAGGAGCTGCGCTGCCGGTTGTTTCAGAAATCGACCAACAGCGGCCTTGGAAACCTTCCTCTACCTTCCATCGCTGGCTCGTCACTGGCGTTGGTGGTCTGTCTGGTTAGCTGTCTTCGCCAGGAATTGGTCTGTCTCCTAGTCAGCGCTTCTGGCTTCACTCTAACCCGTGGCTTCGTTCTTTGTCGTAGTAAATCTGCGGGTATTAAATCTGCAGTGAGGTCTCCATCCGTGGGTAAAGTCACCGGTACCCGTTATCCGCTGCTGGTACGACATCGTCTCCAGCGTGCTGTGGACCAGCCTTAACAATTTTCCCTTGCGAAGACTCCATCCCGCACATCTTTACCTCACCTTCCCTTGTACATTTTGTTCTCAGCTATTTTCGTGCTACACACATTCCGGAGCTGGAACTCTGCATTCGAAGGTGATCGGCGCTGGACTCCGGGCTTCTTTTCGTGTCATCTGCAGTATCTTTGTCGTCCATACAGCTTTGCTTTTTCTTTGTTGGCATCACGAACACCTGACGACTCGGCATTTCTTTCTTTATCCACGCTTTCAACACAGCTTGACGTCTCAGCGATCACTCTTGGGAGTTCTACTGTCGAGCGCCTTGTCAGTTAGTCATTTCTTCATTGGGAGCATATTTTCGCATAGACAAGGGCGCGGGCAGGCCATCGCATTGGATTTCGTTTCCTCGACTTTCGCTCCTTTTGTGCTTGGAAGTACACCGCGAATCTTTTTGGGAACTTGTACGGAGTATTAGGCTCTTTTGTGTTCCATTAGCCGCGACGGCAACGCATCGCCCTGCTGCAGGATCGCCGAACAACGCAACCTGATTCACCTCTGCCTCGATGCATGCATGAGGGCTCGATCTCCCAGACCCGATAATGAAGAACAGCGGCGCAAGAAGATGCTCCTCTCCAGCCGCTCCAACCCACCCAAGCCGTTGAAATTCGGGACCAACAGATCAGACCGCTATCTGTCCATCAAACACCTGTTGCCGTCGACACCGATCCCGTCGCCCTCACTGCCGTCAATCCTTCCACGCCATGGCAAGAAGCCGCCGAAGCTCAACTCGCGCAAAATCGTCCGCAGTATCTTGTGGCTCTCCTTCTTGATCGGAGTCTACTATCTCGTCTCGTTTGGGAGGCGGACCTCGCATCAACTCGCGGAACTCACGTTCCTCACGTCGCTGGGCAAGACGTACGAGATCGTCGAGGCCTCTGAGCTGCCCGATTATCCGACCCCGTTGGCCGTGACGGATTCGAAAGGGAAGCACTACTGGACCATCTCGATTCCTCAGGATTTGCCCTTCCCGCTTCCTCCTACCGACTATGCGGACATTTGTGAACAGGCCCCGGAAGTCGGGCGGCACGTCGCAGCCAGGCCCCCCAAGCCCGAACACACCGCGGGGTATTATCACGAGGATGCGAATTTCATCGACGTGGCCGAAGCCCAGGCCCGGAATTTCCTCCCGCCAGAACCGTCCTCGCCGGCGCACGGGGCCGAAGATGCTGCCCTCCCTGTGTGCGAACGGTCGTTGACCTACGTCCTCGATGCCGTGGACGCGGGGCTGGGTTCCGCGCTCCTGGGCATCTGGCTCTCATACAGCCTCGCGCAGCGGGAGGGCCGCGCCTTCTTCATCGACGACACGCACTTCCCCTACGGCAACTATTCGACGTTCTTCGCCAGCGTGCCCAACCCTGAGCCCTCGTGCCGATTACCGCCCCCTTGGCACCGCGTGCCCTGCCCGCACCAGGCCAACCATCTGGTCGTCTCGGCCGCGACCACGCCGTGGGTTTTCGGCGCCGCGTTCCACGCGCACTTTTCGCGCCGCGAAATCTTCGACCTCGCCCGCGAGGGCTACGACGCCCTCTTCCACCTCCGTCCCGAGGACGCCGCCTACGCGATCAATCGGGCCAATAAGCTCCGGGCGGCCACCAGCGACGGCACTGGCAGCGCCAACCGGGAAAACGAACAGGATCAGGACGGCATCGACACCGGCGCCGACGACTACGACGACTACGACAACCGCCCCGTCGAGAACGGCCTTGTAGGTATCCACATCCGGCGCGGCGACCGCCACCCCTTCAGCCTAGCGTACTCGCAGAACTACATCCCGCCCGAGCAGTACATGAGCACGGCGCAGCGGCTGGTCGGGCAGTCGCCGGACTGGCGGTTCCTGGTCGCGAGCGACGACGCCGACATGTACGAACACATGGACCTGCCGGGGACGCTGCGGGCGCAGGAGAAGATCTCGCTCGCGAGCAAGAAGTCGTTGGTGCGGATGGGCCACGGCGGCGACGGCGGACGCGGCGCCCTAGGCTGGGAGGGCGGCTTCTTCAAGGACGTGTTCTGGGGACTGGGCCTGCCGGAGGAGTTGAAGTGGGGGCCCAAGAAGGTGGGCAGCCCGATGCCCATGAAGGAGAAGCATCGGTACGGGGAGAAGGGCGAGGACGGGCGTGAGAAGAGGGTGCATCATCACGAGAGTGTGCATTCGGGGAAGAACAAGAAGGAAAAGGAGAAGAAGTCCGCGGCGGCTGCGACGGAGGCGGCGAAAAAGACGACGACAGGATCAGAGAAGGGAACAGAGGTCGAGGTGGAGAGGGATTATCGCACGGATCCTACGAAAGAGGCCCTGCAACTGAGAGAGTTCCTCGGGAGGGCGTATCTGCTCGACCTGGCCATGTTGGGACAGAGCGATAAGGTCGTGTGCGGCGTGTCGGCGAATGCGTGTCGCATCCTGGCCGTCATGCTCGGGTGGGAGCGAGCGTTTGAGAAGAAAGACTGGAACAATGTCGACGGCGGGTACGAGTGGAGAATCATGGACTATTGAGGCATCTGGATCGTACTCGCGGGGAGCGATGGGTACCATTCTACTGTTCCTGCTAGCCATGGAAGAATATGCTGCAGAGCTAGACTGATGAATTGAGGAAAGAGAGCAATTCAATATCATTCAACATCCTTGTACCAACCATGACGCTCACGCGGACCCTGGCGTTTCGGAAGCTTGAACCTCTTCCGCTAGTGGGAGTAGAATGGATCCTCATGTAGGGTTCTTGCTCTGCGCAGTCCTGAGCGCCAGAAGGTGTCGGCGCATATGAAGAACAGGGGCTCTGTTAGGGGAAATTTGTGGTGTCATATCAGCACAATTGAAAATCGGAGGCCATCGCATCATATTTGGTCCCGTTCCGGCACCAGAAATAAATGGACGAGCGTTGGATTGTTGTCCTACGTTAGGAGGCTGTCTCCCGCTCACCCCCTAGGCTGCGCGTGGGCGGTTCGACGGCGGGACGGCACTCAAAGCGGCATCTTGTGTATGCGTGTCGTCGTTGCCCTGGTATGTCCTCGGCGCCTTCGCATCGTGCATCAGGATTCGGGTTGGTTGGTACGGTACATTCGGTTCTACTCGACGTGCACAGCGCGGGTGATGGAGGTGTAGCTGAACCAGATAGATAGCTATGTCGTGATGATGGGAATTTGTCGGATCGAGTGCGCCTGAGGGACCATTTGGACAGTAGCAATGTCGGAAGGAAGGATCAAGCAGAACTCGATGGTTGATTCGATGGTGATCAGTGTCATTAGAGACCTCAACTGGCAGCACGACGGCTCGATTTGTTTGCCGGATTGGCAGATCTGCGATGGCGGTTGCAAGTGTGGCAGCGATGACGGTCATGGTCAGAGCGAGGACCAGGTCGATGATTCCTGCTTATTCTTAGCATCCACGGCCTCGAGCGCGACTCGTGCGTGGATGAAGACTCACACTTTCCAGTTGAACGAGTGGTTGCAATGGCCCGTTTCTGGTCCGTTGTCAGCGTCCTGGGAATGTAGTAGGATAACTCATCACCGGCATGACCCACCCTGGTGATGGATGCACCGACGTGATTCCACGATAGCCTCATGGAAGCAGGAGCAGAGGTCGCACTTCTCGTAGACGTACTGAGTGTAGCACATGTTGGCGTGTCTTCTAGGAGTGGTGTGGCTGTTTGAGAATGCTCGAGTTGGTGTTGGTCGGTGTAGGATTGAGGAACTGCCTCACATGGAGTGGTTGAAGAATGTAACGAGCCGCCTCACATGGACTCGTGGGGCAGTCGTTAATGATTTGATTAACTTGGTAACAGTATCGTCCGCGCAGTGACTCGTGAATTGCAATCAATGTGCGATGCAGTCTGTACGTGAAAGGTGGTCAACTGCGTCATCAAAGTCAGAGCTGTCCCTCCTCGGTGCCTTCCAGGTGATCCCCGCTGTTGCTATTTCGGCTTCACGTTCGGCTCGCTGTGCAACAGAGATAGAATTTCAAGTTGTGAGTGCCCGATGATTCTGGATTCGGCAAGGTTTGCGACAGCTTCTCGCTTAACACTGACTCAACATGGGCAGTTACGCTGCATCGTCGACTGCCTCGGTCCGTCGATTCACAGCATTACATCGAGCCAAGGTACCAAGTGCAGTTCCTCCGCAAGCGATTCGAAAGCGGTCTGCTGTATGTAGCTGCCCGTGGGTTGCTATTGTACGGTGATGGCGCCAGACATGTTCTCTTGATCCTCCTCTGCTACTCGTACCCAGTCACGGAATCCGACTCCGTCGCAACAACGATGGCTCGTAAGTATCCTCGTATCGGTCTGGAAGCTCGATTGGCTAACACTCGTATTCCAGCGTCGGCTTCGACGGTAGCGCTGGGCGCATCAGCTGCTCTGGCAGGGTTGGCCTATCTCAATGCCCGATGGCGAGTCTCGGTCGACCTCGAACTCCTTTCCAGTCTCGCCGCGTCCCAGAGAGCGCTTGCGAAGCGAGAAGCAGCAGACCGGACCAATTCCTTCTACCTCGTCGAGGATCATGCGCAGAATCCCAAGGTCGCAGACAAGATCTTCATCATCTACCAGGGCAAGAAATGGACCTTCAAACAATCTTATACCATGGTTCTGCGCTATGCAGGATACCTACACAGCACCCATTGCATTGCCCCGGGCGAGATTGTTGCGATAGATTTTATGAATTCCCCGCAATTCCTCTTCCTGGCCATGGCCATCTGGTCCTTGGGCGCGCTGCCAGCTTTCATAAACTACAATTTGACCGGCAATCCGTTTGTACACAGCGTCAAAACCTCATCCGCAAGGGTAAGTGATCCCTATCCTCAAGACATATCCCGAAGAGCCATGTCTGCTTCTAGCGCCCTTGAGACAAGTCTAACGTATTCCAGCTGTTGATAGTTGACGCCGAGATCGCGCCAAAGGTGCTCAGCGAAGAGACAAAGGCCATTTTCGCGGCTCCAGATTTCCGCAATCAAGCATTCCCGCTAGAAGTGGTGGTCTTGGACGCTGGTCTTCAGTCATCTCTCGAATACTTCCCACCATATCGGGCCCCGGACACTGCTCGAAGTGGTGCCATCGCCCGGTCGCCATGCGTCTTAATATCGACTTCAGGCACTACCGGCCTCCCCAAAGCGGCCATTGTTCCCTGGGATCGCACCGCAGTCGCCTCGGGTCTCATCTACCGGTGGATTGGACTACGGAGCGTGACATCCAAGAACCCCGATCGTTACTATACGGCAATGCCACTTTACCATGCCTCAGCCTTCCAGCTGGGGTTCCATTGCTGTCTCATAGGGGCGTGTACTCTGGTTCTAGGCCGGAAATTCTCCGTCTCCAACTTCTGGGACGAAGTCATCACGGCCGATGCTACCGCGATTCAGTATGTTGGGGAGACCCTGCGATATTTACTCGCCGTCCCTCCGCAGCCCAATGATCGCACAAAGCACAAGGTCCGTCTCGCGTTTGGTAACGGCTTACGGCCAGATGTATGGGACAAATTCCGCTCACGCTTTGGCGTGGAAACTGTTGCCGAATTCTATGGCGCCACCGAGTCTGTGGGGGCGAGCTTCAACATGTCCCGAAATGGTTTCTCATCGGGCGCAATTGGTCAAGTGGGCCTCCTGGGCAGTCTGCTTCTCAAACTGAGGCAAGCTCTCGTCATAGTCGATTGGGAAACTGAATCACCATTTCGGGATCCAAAGACAGGATTCTGCGTCGAAGTTCCACGAGGCGAACCAGGCGAGCTTCTCTATAAGATGGATGCTGCAGATATCGGGTCCAAGTATCAAGGCTACTTTGGCAACAAAAAGGCCAGCGACTCGAAAATTCTCAGAGATGTGTTCCAGAAGGGCGACGCTTGGTTTCGTTCCGGAGACGTCGTCAAGATCGACGGGGAAGGACGTACCTGGTTCATGGACAGGATAGGCGACACATTCCGCTGGCGGAGCGAGAACGTCTCAACTGCAGAAGTCGCCCAGGTGCTCGGGCAGCATCCGGCCGTGCTGGAGGCGAATGTTTATGGTGTAGAGATCCCGAACCACGAGGGTCGGGCCGGATGCGCTGCCGTCCTCCTCCAGAACGTGGACTCGAACACGACACCCATATCGGAGTCCCTTCTCGAAAGCCTCGCCACATACTCGAGGAACAGTCTGCCTAGATACGCCGTGCCGGTGTTCCTTAGGATCGTAACGCAAGTCATGGCCACAGGGAACAACAAGCAACAAAAACACGTGTTGAGGCAGGAGGGCGTCGACCCGGCCAAAGTGGGCGAGGAGCGAATATTCTACCTCAAGCCCAACAGCGAGCGCTACGAGCCGTTTGGGAAGGCCGAGTGGGAGGCCGTCAAAGTCGGGAAGGTGAAATTGTGAAAGCAAGCGCCGCAAGCACGGAGATACACTGCTCGAACCGGACGGAGGATCGCCAGGGGATGCACCACACCTGCATGGAGGATTACCCCAAGACGGCGGAGAGAACAGAGACGCTTCCCAGATTCAAGTGTGGCCTTTCATAGTCGATATATTCACGTACCATGTCGGTGCGGAAGAGATGCCAATACCGTATGATCAAAAGATTTTAAAGTTCCACCTGTGGGTGCTTCAGCGAGACTGCTCCCTACAATAGTTTCCCGTTCAAAGTGCTGTTCTCGGCATCGAACTCTTGATGGAGTGTACAGACACGCGATTGAACTTCAGTATCTTGATTGAGCAGGGAACCCGAATTCGAGTTCAACATGAATATGACATTTCAATGCACAGACGTACACGGCATGAACAGGACATAGCGACTGATACTGACCGAGACTGCGAATGCGTAACAAAGGAGACACATGCACTCGTGTATTCCAATCGACCTTGCCTTGCCATTGAAGACCTTCCGTTTCATTCGCGATTCCAAGATTCCTTCCCGGCATGTGCGTTAATAAAAGCATTTTCCGTTGGTATACCCGCCCCATCCCCTCCCCTCCCCTCCCACCACATCCCATCCTCTGCTCTGACTGGCATTCTGGATATGCTCTTCAGTTCTCCGTTCCTGATGCCCCTCTCTTTTGCTTCCACGTTATAGCTCTTCAGTAAACCTTGATCCTTCGCCGCTTGGTCTGCCCTTCGCAACCGTCGGGCTCATCGGACTGCTTACGTCGACGATCCTTGCAGATCCACCATCAACCTTCGACGCGCTAACCAGCCGCCCCTCGTCGAAAGTGTCTCTAGCTTCCTCGAAGTCTTCGTCATCGTCACCATTCGTTTGCGCGTGCGTGAGCGCAGGCGTCGTCGTTCCTGTGACGGTAGTGTTGCCGGTCGCTTCTGTCGACGTAGTCGACGGTTCTTGAACTTTCTCTCTGAGCGGTTCGGTTTCTGGTTGTTCTTCTCCTGGGTGGGCTTGAGATACGCCACCGCCGGTTACGGCGTCGGTGGTTTCAGGCTCCGCGTGCTGGGAGGCGGCCGGTGCGCTTTCCGTCGCAGTCTGTTGAGCACTTGGAGCTGAAGCTGCACCTGTCTGCGCAGCAGCAGAACTACCCACAGCAGACGAGGTGAACGCTCCTGGTTGCCGTTTATCCTTGTCCCGTCCTGGGATGACCTTCTTTAGAAACCGCTCACGGAAGCCTTTCCTTCCTCTGGGCTCCTCCTCTTCATCGGTCATGTTCGCTACTTGATCGTAGCCGGAATTTCGTTTTGACCCTGTCCCGTGCTCAGTCGAGTACCGAGATGAAGCTACATCTGCAGCGATGACGTAGGGTTCTTCGCTCAGCGAGGAGCTATCGGAGGGAGGACTGATATCCCGTTCCCTGTCTCCTCCTTCCGCGACGACGGGACCAGGTCCACTAGTGGCTACTCCCGGCACGCGCTCGTCATCCACCGGCGAGACCCGTCCGTAAGGCTTTGCCGATCCGCTGTACATGTCTTCCGTCTCGTTGTCGCTGCGACCTGCAAACGCAACGTCGCGAATTGAGTCAGTGGCAGCAGGGTCTTCCTCTCCGATGGGCTCAGCGGTGTGAGAAAGGTTGGACAGGCGCTCAGTGGGTTCCCGCTCAGTTGGGTCTGCCTCTGTTGTCGCAGGTCGTTCGGGGTTAAAGTCGTTCTCCGCTTTGCTTCCTGACCTGAAGCGCTTGAAGAAGGACTTCACTCGTGAATTTCGCTTCGAAGGCGAAGTCGGCGAAGTCGGCGACGTCGGAGATCTTGGTGATGTCGGTGATATTGGCTCTTGAGGTGGACTGCTGCTGGAGTATGGCGGTGCACCAATATCGTCTTTTAGTCCAGCATCTTCGTCTGGTGGTAGCGGAGCTGCCGCGGATTTGGCAGCGTCCTCGGCGTCTGCTGCAGCAACTGCGTAGGCAGCTTCACCAGGATCCATTGTGACCTGGCCATGTATGGCCTCACCGGGGTCTACTGTGACTTTGTCGTGGACCGTCTCGCCCAAGGGTTCATCAGGTTCAGCCCCTGCAGCTCCTGGAGCTCCGCCGGCGCCAGTAATAGCCGTTGCTCCTCCTTCTGCTGCATCCTTTGCACCCTCGACAACGGCAGCGCCAGTCGCACCTGCTGCAGTTCCTGCTGCAACGCCGCCTCTCCCCAGGAACGACGGAAGGAAACGAGACCTCCCAGATTCGGAGGGGCCCTTTTCTGCTTTCTCCGCTCGCCGACGCTCCTTTTCGGCTAGATTTGCCTCATCCCGAGCTTTCTTCTCTGTGCTTTTTTGCTCAGTCCGTAGTCGTCTCTCCTCGTGCTTTTGTTCTTGCTGTGCACGTTTTTCTTCGGTCCTCTGGGCCTTTTGTTCGGCCTTTTCACGGTCTATGGTGGTCAGCGTGGCTTCTACAGCAGTACGGCATGTAAACTTACCAACGACAGCTTTCTGCTCGGCTTTAATTTCCGCCTGGCGTTTCTTTTCGGTCTCCTGCTCAGCCTTGATTCGCTCTTGCTCAAGCCGCAGCTCTTCGTCTCTTGCTCTTTGCTCTTCAGCCTTTTGGGTGATTTCATCTAACGTGGGCTGCAGGCGAGCCTTCGCGATCGCGTCAATTTCTTCTTGCTCCAGGTATTTCCCACCTCCTATGTGGATTTTGCCGACATTCATTAGTCTTTCGTCACTTTCCCTCTGAGCTCTGTCTCGAGCTTGACGTTCCCAAAGCTCCCGTTGATGCGGACTTGTCTTGCCCGTCTCTGAAAATACCTTCTCGTCCATCGCATTCATCCGAGCCGTTACGTTCTTGTGTGCGGCTGCAAGCAGTGCGTCTCTATCGGCCTGTCGCTTCTTACTGTCGACCTCGGCGAGCTTGCCTTGGAAGAGTGACATTTGTTGACGGATCTTCCGTGACTCCTCAATGTCGGAATCATCGTCGTCCTCTGGAATGTCCGATCTCCGACGACCACGCCGTAAGAAGGTTCGTGATCTCTGGGGCACAGTATTCTGCCCATAGTACTGCCGATACTCGGCGTGCTCGTCATGTAATTTGGCGAGACGGTCTTGTGCCAGCTTTCGGGCCGTTTCTTCTAAGTTTTCGTATCTCGGCACTTCAGCAGTCCGTGCCGGCTGGTTTGCAGCATCTGATTGCGCCCGCCGACGGGCTGTGTGCGCTGCATAATGGCTTTCTGAACGATGGATTCCCCTGGCCTCGTCAATCTGTGCTTGTTGTATGGCAAACATCTTCTTAGCCATGGCCACGGCAGACGCTCGCAGCATGTCTTGCCGCCTCCTTTCTTCAACCTCGATTGCGACTGGGGGATTGGCGGTGTACATTTGTCTAGAGACGTTATTTCTGGCCATATTCTGTATTCTGGCCGCGTCGGTACTCGACATCTCGCTCTTGGATGATGGAGGAGTAGGCGAACTCGGTGGTTTGGAGTTGTGAGATGATGTAGCTGCTTTCAACGCCCAAGCAGAGTGACCGGGTGATGGCGCCGGGCGTGTAGGTGCCGACTCCGCTCGCCTTCTCCCGCCTTTCAATGAAGCAGTGGCTGCCAGAAGTGCTTTCTGTCGTCCGTCGCCCGAGACATGTCTTTCAGTTATCGCCGGTGGTGACTTTGGATTCTGCAGGGCTGACGATGCTGCAGAGTGGCCATGTTCTGTTTCCGGAGCCGTCCAAATATCTACTGGCGTGGCATCTCGATGCGCAGCAATCGCAGCTTGGGAGCCGGCCCGACTCAACTCTGGCTTCCACGTGGGTTCCATCTTGTAGTCCCTAGCCTTTTCTGCGGCCGTGTTCGCGTGAGGTATGTCGCCAGGCGTCCAGTGTTCGAATGATTTCTTGTTGGAGTCGGCTAAGCTCGCTGCGGCACCAGCGGATGCCAGTTTGACGCCGCCAGACGAAGGATATGAAGGTAAGTCTTGAGCTCGTGCGTATTTAAGTGATAGAGCGGCACCTGCGTGGGCTGTTAGAAGGCGGTGGTCCACTGGGGGAGTGATTTGGAGATGGAGGGCAAGGGCGGGCGGGGTTGACATACTTGCAGAAGAGAGCCGACCGTCCTCGTCCAGAATGGAGGATGAGCCGTGTTTTCCTGTCGTGGGAGTGTCGCGGTGGACATGTAATGCCGCAGAAGCAGCTACAGAGTGGTCAGTTGTCGGACAGCTCCATGTTGTACACATACGCACCTTGGTCTTCAAGCTTGTCGGATGGCGTGAAGGCGCTGCGATGGGGATGGTCATGGGCCCCAACCGTGACCGACATGCTTGGCCCTGCTGCGGAACTGGTTCGTTCGGTTACGTATGTGCTCAGAGCAGAGTGACGGGTCGCGCAGACACCACTCAGGTAATTCACCACAACAGGGACCTCGTGAGTCTGTGTGGAAATGGTTTGGGAGAGGAGGAGCTTTCAGCTCCCATCCAGATTCGCAGGAGGAAGGATTAAGAGCTGCAGTACTAACTCTGAGCTCCAAGTGGCGTGGCGCTCGCTCACCAAGGGCCCTTGGGTCATGACCAAGAGCTGCAACTTGTCTATGTCATCTCTAACCCATTCCCACCTACGTCATGCCAATGGGAGCTTAAAGAATGATCAAAGAGGCTGGGGGCTTGGTTGCTCCGAGCTTCATCAGCCACTAAAGAGGACCCTGCGACTGAAAATCTTCCATCTCGTTCTGATCAGAAGGACTCCTGTGTCCTCGTCTTTTATTGTCATTTCGAAACTGATAGCGACGGCATGCTATCCACGGAGCATGCCCGTGCATTGAGGGGTAGATAAGCGGTGCCGTGCCCCATTCTGGACCGGACCCTGGCTTTACCGCCTTCGATTCTCGAGAGGAGATAGCCCGAAGGACACCCAAAAGACCTGGGTCCGAAGGTACCAAGTACTCGAGCCAGGGAGCTCACCCCAGAGCTTCCCTCAGTGCCCCACAATGACATGCAGCTGGCAACAATGGCACGTGTAAGATCTGACATGTTGTCCCTCCAACACAAAATACCTTCGTGTACGGGCGCAATTATTTCTTTGTCTCCCTTTTAGAAATGGCGGGTACTGCCGTTGAATCAGACCCCGCGAAGACCTACAAGTTCGATAGACTCATCAACTTCCGCGATGTCGGAGCTTATATCAACACCATCACGGGACGCACTGTGTTGAAAACTGGACTCTTGTTTAGAAGTGCCCGGCCTGACGAAGCCAGCCAATCTGACCGGGATCAACTGGTGAACAAGTATCACATTAGGACCATCATCGATCTGCGCTCCAAAACGGAGCACATCAATGCGGCGAAGAAGCGGTCAGAGGTCGACTCCAGTGTGAATTCAGCGGCACTGCCCTCAACCGCCGAGACCTTTGACGATGAAGTTAGATCCCCGGTTGAGATCCCAGGCGTACGATACAAATACATCAATCTGAACGGCAAGGGCTTTGAGCGGCACCTCATCTGGCAACTGAAACACACCAGTCTGGCCAAGCTGGTTTTCTTAATGGCTCTTGGGTATCGAACACAAGGGATCTCGGTAATCGGAAAGGAGTTGATGCTCCCGCGCGGCCTCATAGGTCTGGGCATGGACACTCTCGATTGCAGTGGTCCGGAAGTAAAAGAGGTATTTGACGTCCTTGCCGACTCGACGGCTTGGCCAGTCATGGTCAACTGCACCCAAGGCAAGGACAGAACCGGCATAACAACCCTCTTGGTGCTTTTGCTCTGTGGTGTCGACCTAAGCGCCATCACCGAGGATTACGTCAAGTCTGAGGAAGAGCTTGAGCCTGAGAAGGCCGAAAGAATGAAGGAAATTGAAAGCATTGGTTTGGACGAGTCGTTTGCAATATGCCCCCCAGATTTCTGTGAGAAAGTCGTCCAGCATCTCGAATCCAAGTACGGCGGCATCGACACCTACCTGTCCAAAATCGGCGTTGATGCAAACCAAGCGGAACGGGTTCGTCGCGTCCTCAAGGCCAACAGTTGACGGACATGACCGCCGTCTTTCTGCAGTTTATCAACAGATCACCATTCCAAAACCAGAGATACCGCTGGAAGACCTGCCCATTGGAGCACAGGAAATGGAGCCACGATCCAGCGAAAAACCATCTACGTCTTTAAGTGAAGATTCGAGCCTCCTCTGCGCCAACTACCGGATGTCAAGATGGAGCGTTGTGTCGGCCTGGTCTAGGTGCCTTTAAACAGGACTCTTCCAGCCTTGGAATTCAGGATTCTGGATGCACCCCAGATTTCGTACCTGCCCCATACAGGTAATGGAGCATGTATGATAAAGGCTTTGTCAGCACTCTATCGGCATGTCACAATAGGTCGAGATAGGGTGCTGACATTGATTGCTGCGGTGAAGTGCCACAGAATTATGGGTACGGGTACCATCCGGGGAAACCTCCAAAGAGAAGCACAGCCCAAAGCAGCACAGTCACCGATGTGCCCCCTAGTACACAGTAGAGATGCAGGACGTCTAATTGGTACAGGAAGTCCTCCAAAGTTCGAAAAAGGTTGTGCTGCCTTGGTAGAATAATGAGATTTGACCGGTTGCTTGAGTAAGACACGACTGAGCGAAGAGTCGCGAGGTACTTGTATGACTGTGTCCTGTATATTTGATGCGGTGTTTTTTACTGGCGGGACAGCGGCAATACTAGTACTCGTAGAGATCCGAGTTCGGTCGTCCCTAAACTGGCAGCCCAGCACGAGGACGCACTCAGGTCAGGAACGAGAGGCTTAGACACCAGAGAGAAAAAGGTCGCAAGAACCGATCAATGTCGTCATTGCTGGGACTTCGGGAAGCTGCGGAAAGGGTCCACGGCGACCGGTGATTGGTTCTGAGAAAATTCCATGTCCCTCGGGGCCGTGACGTTGAGTAGCGGACGAGCAGCAAGAAACGGCTCGTTCTGGCGGCAACCGATTTGCTTGAGCGATTATTTCTTCCAGGCCCAGCGACAGTTGCGGCAGGCAGTGTTGGGCTTCTTCCCTTCCTATCTCCCGTTTAAACTCCGCCTGTCTTTTTTCGCACCCTGCTCATCTGTTGCTGGAAGACGCGTGCATCCGGATATCAACCAGTCGCTGTCACAGAAGGATTCGACCTCGTCGACCGAAACGGTGAATAGGTGTGGGCCTTCTTTGTCATTCAGTCCCTGCCATGCAAACGCCAACCCGACAGCGACATATTTCCGCTCTGTGCATTGCCTCACGACTTCCCAGAATGATGTAGTGTGCTGGGGTAGTTGATGCCAGCGACTTACTAACATCGGTGCAGTGGTGACAGTTCCTCCTAGATACGTCATCGTGAGTCCGCCATTACAGTGAGGTGCATCACTTGCCTTCGTTCATATTTCCTTCATCTGCTCCTTGTTGCAATTCGCGTCTCGGTTGTTGTGACTTTCCTCTCCTGATTTCATCCTCGCCTCACCAATACTGCCATCCATTTGCCGTCGACGTACACCTATCCCCTCGACCCATTCACATCCTCGTGTACAGTCGATACCGCCCAACATGCAGTGGTCCAGATATGACCGGTGGTGGCTCTCCGCTTGGATCTTCCCTCTTATCTCGGCCTGCATGTAAGCCATATTTGCCTTTGTTGTTGTGTTGGCCATGGACTCGCAGCTAACCTATCCTCAGGTGGCTCGGCATGTTGCTAGCCATGTTCTGTACCTGGGAAGCCGAAGGCCACCCTCACTACCCATCCATGGATTCCGATCAACACATCGCCTACATCTCCGACGTGGGCGCGTTCGGTCTGAAACCACTGTTCATCACCGGCTCCGTCATCACAACTGTCTTTCTCGATTTGGGATTCATGTCCGAGCGCTGGCTTCGACATTACGGCCGCCTGGCTCCCAACACCTCACGCGTTCAATCCGGCCTGTCGGCGATCAGCATATTCTTCGCGATTGCGGGTACCTGTGGCCTCATCTTCCTCTCCATCTTCGACACGTACCATCACCAGCATGTCCACGACGGCTGCCTCTTCCTCTTCCTCGCTGGTTACGTCATATCTGCCATCTTCCTGTGTGCAGAGTACCAACGTCTGGGCATCCACTACCGCCAGCACCGTGTGCTACGACTGTCCTTCTGGATCAAGTTGGCCTTCATTCTTGTTGAGATCGCATTGGCCATCGTCTTCGCCGTCACATCATGGAGGAATCAGGAGAACGTGGCCGCTGTCTTCGAATGGGTTGTCGCATTGATCTTCACGTTCTACGTCCTTTCATTCCTGTTGGATCTGTGGCCCTCGGTGCGCTCCAGGCATCATGTCCCCCAAGGCTGGCGCGAGAGGGAAGCCGAGCTGGAGAAGGAGGCGAGGAGAAATGGTGGCCTGCCGCCTCCTGATCAGGGACCTGCGCCCATCATGTCGGAGCCCAACCCAGGGACGTATCAAAATCAGGAGGGTGGGATGTATTACGACCAGGTTACCGGACAGTATCGGGGTACAAATTTGACCGGCGGCCAAGGCTCACATCTTCAAGCCGCGACCTCGACAAACCCACCCCAACACAGCGACCTCGGCCGTCAGAAGAAATGGGGAATTGGAAGAATGAGGTTCTAAACTGCTCGTTGGTTGTCACTCATTGCCCGCTTATTGTATAGATTCGAGCGGAGACGGGAACCATGAAAACGCAAGCAACCGACTTACTTTCAAAAGTATGTATTCAAAGACGACGGATTTCACGAACGGGAGAGATGCAGAAGACATGTTGTTAAACATTAAACTGGGCGAAAAGCATCATGCATGGCGTTGGGGGATGGTTGGCCTAATGTGGTCAATGGGCATTTCTGATTTCACTTATGGCTTGCTTACGTGGAGGCTGGGCAGCCTTCAGGTGCGTGATGGTCCATCACTGGTTGGATACGATTCAAGAACAGTTGCAAGGAGCGCAGGGTATGAGTGATGAGAGTATTCGGTACTCCCCGTACATAATCAATAATTCATGTCAATGCTCCGTACGCTTCGTGTATTGTAAGCCGTTCGAAGATCTGCACAACTGGCCTCAGGCACTCGCCCTCAACGCCAAGTCCTTCTAATCTCTGGTTTAGTAGGGTTGGGAGGCAAGGCATTCCGAGTGCATCTCTTCTTATGCGAGAGTTTGTCGCTTTTACTCAGCCTTCTCTTCATTGTACCAGCAACCATCGCCAAGACACCAGCAATGGGTGGAGGAGATCTCTAGGAGCATGAATGCAGTCATGACCGTGATAACACAGAATATGAAAGGAGCGCGCCCCAGGAACGCCCGACGCTACCACTCTTGAAGTCACTGCTCCAGGGTCAGAACAACCCTGCCTTCCAGTTCTTCAACTGATTGCCCCACTGAACAACTTGGCGGCAAGCTCACTCAAAATCCTCGCCTTCTGACCCTGATCCAGCGATTGGAACACTTTATACACTGACTTCCCCTTGGCATCCCTTATAGCACCGGCCTTGCTGCCGGCAATAGCCCCCGGCACCATGCCCACGACGTCACCGAAGATGAAACCCATCGCGCCGCCCGAAATGCCACCCACGATCGTCCAGAACCGCTTCGTGGGTGCGTGGTTCTCGTCCGCCAGATCATCCTCGTGCATCATCTCTTCGAACGCACTTTCAAACTGTTGGTCGGCGAATTGGCTCTCTTGGTTGTCTCCACCACGCCCGAAGCCAAACATGTTGAACCACGAGGGCGTTGCCCCAGTCTGCGGTGGTGGTCGGGGCACTTCTTCGTCGGCAGAGTCGTCGAAGGTGAAGGTGCTGTCGGTGTGGAATTTGCGAGCATCGTCGTAGTCGCGCCTGCGAGTCTTGTCCGAGAGCGTATAGTATGCATCGTTGCTAGTTGCCTCGTCAAATTCCCCCTCTCCAATGTCATGTAGCGTCCGCCACACCGTCGAGGCCGTCGTTTGCGCCACGCCCACAGAGAAAGGCAAGAACTCACATTGCTTGAAAGCGCTTCGTCCGCTTCGGCCGTTCGGGAGAGTCGGTTGAGACGCGGTCGGGATGCCACTTTAGGGCCGCCTTCTTGTATGCCCTCTTGATTTCTTCTTCTGTGGCGCTGGGTGCGATCTCGAGGATGGAATCTGCGCGACTGGGGTCAGGGATCAAATACATAGATAAACGAGGCAACGCGACACGGACAGTAATCTGGCAGGTCCGACATGGTGTCGGAGGCTGGAGTGTGCGAACTCCCTTGTCCGCCTTCGTGAGGCTGCGTGTCTGGTTCAGTGAACAGTGACAGGAGGGTCACGGAGGGTGGACTGCAACCTTCTCCAGGCTAGGAGGGACGATTGAGCAGAGGGATAACGATAGGTAGGTCAGGTCCTTCTAGGAGAGGCAAATCAGTGTATTCAAAAGACTGAGTCTACAATCAAGGCGAGTTGTTACCAGCAGCAGGCCTCCCTGCGCAAGGGTTCAATGATGCATGTCACTGCCTGCCCTCTCTGACGTCACCGGAACGGATCAAGCCACTTGGGTGCCACTGTGGCTTGATCAGGCTGACTCATTCCTCCACGTGCCGGACGCTTCCCAACAAGCCGAGCTCTTATCCATTCGAAGCCATTCCAACTTCCTCGAGTCCCTCCGTCTGATGGTCGATCCAGTTCACGACCTTCGAATAATCCTTGCATACATGGACGCTGCCCCAGCCTTCACCATACTCTGTGGAGTTTCCCTCAATGGTCGTATCAATCGAACACATCAAGCCCTGTCGAATATAGTCGAAGCAATGAGCTAAATGTGCATCATCGATATAATTCGTGCCTTCCAGCCGAAGCGCGCCGTACGTGCTGAGAATAATCCTTAGGCAGTGCAGCTGGTGAATGCCGGTTATCATATACGCGTCCGACGCTCCCACCAACGCGAGGGTGGACTGATACGGGGGATTCTCGATGTAAGATCGTCCATTGTCGACGTGGATCATGCCCATTGCCGCTGCGGAAGTCATGAACGTTAGCTGGGGTTTCGGGATCGCCAGATTCGGCTCCGAGGGTAAGAGAGCGAGAGTGACTTACAAGGAAAGAGAGTCTCCCAGCCCTTGTACACCTCGACGAAGGCGTTGCGGTCAGAGAACATGTACTTGTGCGCGAAACGTTGATCTGGAATCCAGGTCCGCTCGACGTTGAGAACTATAGCCTCGGGCTGAGTAACGGGAACATACATCGGATCCCCCTTACTCACAGTCAGGCACTGGCGTTTGCCGAACCAGCAAATGTCTGTTGCATTGGTACAATGCAATGGATTCTCCGAGGATCACCAGAAACAGTAGGACATTGATACATCGTTGCAGGAAGATCTGCGTTCGAGATCTCAAATCTGTGTATGGCCGTACATTTTCTTGGGCGAGCAATGTTTCTGTCAGATATGGTGTCTGGTGTGGACTGGTGTCGCTAATGGGTGAACTATCATGGTATGCCTCCTCTTTCTGACTCGTCAGCGACCACGGGAAGCCCATTTTGGTTCAGCCACGAACACCCTAGCTTGAATACGACGTTGAGCTTGAATATTAGGACGAAATCGCTGTTGTGAGAGTATCCTAAAGGCGAGAGTCCTCAGTGCCTTTGCTCCGCATGTCGTGCCGACTGAAAAGATTGAGAGCAGGATAGGAACAAGATTGGGCGCGTACTGAAAAAGACAACCCTTGAATATCTACTTGGATATCAAGAAAGGCCGACCGAGTTGCATTCATTGACTCCGCTGCCTCTGAGCGTCCTTTTCCGAGAGCCCGGGTCCACCGAATGAAGCCTCTCGGGTTATAAGCCATTTCTCGCATTCGCACCACGAGATCACACCACTGTGGGAGAAAGAAAGCAAGCTGAAGATTAAGATCTATGCTGAATTGTTTGCAAGGACGCCTCGGTCTGCATACAGATTTCCAAATGGCTAAGCTGTCGCTCCTATCTGATTTTGTCTCCCTCGCGATGGTCACCACATCTCCTCGGACTCACCTGATATGACGGCAAATTCATATTTTATCCTTTGAAAGTCACCGAAACCAGCAGATCCTTCGATAACAACGCTGCATCAGCGGAAGACAGGATCTCGCTACCCCCGCAACCACGAGGCCAGAATCCTACCACTGCAATTTCCCGGCCAGTGACTCACTGAACGCGCCACCACTCTCCACCTTCAACAATGATACACCCGCCATAACAGCAGCTGCTTCAATTTCTCAGCATTCCAATGGCTCAGTATGCTTGGATGAGGATCGACGCAGAAACTACATCGACGACACCCGATTCTCGCGCCCGACAATTGAAAGAGCTTTGCTCCTGGCCAGCCATCCTCTTCTGGGTCTTCGTTCTCCTGCTGACCAACTTCTCAACGGCTTTTATTACATGGACGATGTCCCATGACCGGTCCATTTTGGTGTATTGTGAGTACCATCATATATGATCTGCTTGAACTCAGCTCACCTGAACGATCTACGAGAAGCTCCTGCAAACAAAGCTATCGAATACGAAATTCGCACTTTCAGCTCCAGCTCGGTCCAAGAGCCAACGATCTATCTCGGTCCACCGAATGACGACGTGGACAAAGCTTGGGAGGATATCTACGACGGTCAGTGAATCCCTGAGACGTGAAGACCGCTGCTGACAATTTTCGTAGCTTACCAGCGCACTCGAATCGACGCGGCCTCAGCCGCGAAACTTCCGAATCAAACAGCCAGTATTGGCGACGATCCAGGACACTATTTGATCACGCTGGACGTCTTCCATCAGTTACATTGTCTCGATTACGTGAGAAAGCGGTTGTATCCTTCGCGGTACAACACAACGTCCGACTTGGCGGTAGGCAGAAACGGGCCCCGAGCGCTTGAAATCGAACACACCGGTAGGTTCGACACAGAGAGATAGTTCCTTATCTGGAGGCTAACTTGTGCCGCCTCAGAGCACTGTATCGATACTATACGTCAGTCGCTTCAATGCTCGGCAGACATTATTCCCGTGCTTTACAAGTGGGATGGATTCGTCGGCGAAGTCAAGGGGGATGCCAGGACAGTTCATACATGCCGCAACTTTACCAAGATTCGGGAGTGGGCGGCCGCACATAGGGTCAGACATCAGATAGACAAGGTCTAACGTATGTGTTCCATTGGGTCATGTTCAAGTATAGAATTTAATTTCGATTCTCATGAAAACTTTAGACTCTTGATCCCCCGTGACGGGGTCGGAAATGCGTAGCGAGTGCGATATGCGCCGCTCAACATTGGCTAATACGGTGGTTCATTTACTTCCATGGCACAATCAAACAACAGCAACTCTTGAGCATTATTTCCTCGCGCTCGGTAGTGGTATGAATGTCATCTCCTCCAACCTCGGTATCATGGCCGACATGCTACGGGCGACGCGCCCCTGATCTCGGCAGCTCTTTGATGGCAAAGTCTCGGCACTGGACGAATAAGCTTCCGCTGTTTACAAAACGAGCAACCACCTCTATCGAGTATGACACCAGTGATGGACAGTCCCCTCAAACTGGGAAGCTGAGACGACTCTTGCGATCCCGAAGCTCTCTCGGACTTACGTACCATTTCCAGACTGTAAGGGCACAAAGAATGTCTCCTGCACAACACGGTGCTCACACGACAAAACAGAACAGACTCGGAGTTCCTCGCTTCGGTCGGCAGAGTAGAGTAAGCCGAGTCGACTCCACACACGCACTCATCTCCGACCGAAACGGATGGTGAGTTGATCTCCTGCCTGTTCCTGTTGCGAGACGGGGATACGATGTCGAGATCGCATCTCATCTCATCTCATCGATATGCGAGGGCGAGTAGTCTCGCATCTGTATCTCTTGCCCGATCTCGATTCCGAGAAAAGACGAAGCGAAAGTTAGGGGATCGCATGTCGGATTTTCGCAGAGAAGGACGAGGACGCTCTGTCGTCGACCGCGCGCAATATAAGAACGTAGAGAAAGGCCTGTTCATTGACAAAATCATCACGCAGCAATCCAGTCATCTGAGCAATCCAGCAAAGGCAACAATCCCAACGAACAGCCCTCAGGAAACACCACAAGTCATCAAAACACCCTCAGTTCGAGAACTCCACTCCATCTCATTCAAGATGAAGGGACTCTTCGCGACCATCTTCATTACCATGGCGCTCTCTGCCTCTGTCCTCGCAGCCCCTGTCGACGGGCCGTTCATGGCTCGCTCCCTCGAGGTCAGAAAGGAAGAAACCGGCGAAGGCCCTGCTGGCATCTGCTTCGGAGGATGCGGCCCGGGCGTCATCAAGCGTGAGCCTGAGCCTGTGGCTGCGCCAGAGCCGGTCCCTGAGCCAAAGGAAGAGACCGGCGAAGGCCCGGCTGGTATCTGCTTCGGCGGATGCGGCCCGGGGGTCATCAAGCGTGAGCCCGAGCCTGTGGCTGAGCCGGAGCCAGTCCCCGAGCCCAAGGAAGAGACCGGTGAAGGCCCAGCTGGCATCTGCTTTGGTGGCTGCGGTCCCGGTGTCATCAAGCGCGCTCCCGAGGAATCCCCCGTCGCTACCATCTACAGCCTGCCAAACCCTACTCCAATTGCGACTCTGTACAGCGTTGTCGCACCCCTTCCCACCCACGTGCACCTTCCCAGAGACCCATCGCCGGTCACCGTCTGGGAACACCCTACTCCCACCCCGGTTGCGACCGTTTACTCCATTGCGCCAGCCAAGCCAATCGCCACTGCTGCTTAGATGTCTGACGCCTGACGACGGCCCACTACAGCAGCTCGCGCAGAACGAACGGAGCTGTCGCTGAAGGCGGTCGGGGAAAAACAGGACAGGCAAACGAATCGAAGACCGAGAGAAATGGTCGAGAAGGATAAGGCAAGCCTGAAGAAGAAAGACGGGTATGATTCAGCATGATGACCACGACGACGAAAAAGTCCAGTCAAGAGGCGGGATTATCGTCCACCTCAGAGGCTCTAATATCTAGTAGCGTTTCTTGTCTTTCGTTAGCATTGAATAGAACACATAAACATAGAACATAGAATATAGATGGTAATAATGATACACTTTCACATCATCTCATCTTTGGTACCTGGGAAGGAAAGTCATTGGCACCCCAATCCGAGCCTTTACTTGCCCCTTATCATTTCAGCGGCCATTTCCTTTCTCAAGTCCTCATTGCGACACAGATGCAACAAAAAATGAACAAGAAGTAGACTGTTTCCGCCTGACTTGTACGGCGAGGTGGTTCGGAAATGATAACTGAGCCTGAAAAGCTACGACGCATGCTTGGAAAGTTGTCGGTTTCGTAGCGTCCGGGCTGAGTTCAAACCTAGGAGAGAGAGGTGACTGGACTGTTTTTGGAGGAAGCAACAGCACCTACGGATGGTTTTCAACATGCGGTGCAGCGAGTCATGCTGTCAAGTCAGAAGAAAGACGTCGGAAACGGATGAAGAACGCGTGGCTATCAACCTACGTCTCAACACGCGTCGTGCGGAGTTCCTCGTATGACGGCGCACGATATTGCTTCTGGGAAACCTGCATCTTCAAAGGACATCACATTCAATGGGCTAATTACTGTCTGTCCCGGCACGGCTAACTAAGCAGGATTCTTCGAGATTGATCTTCCATCGATCCAATTGTGAATGGGCCCGGCGTCCCTACAAGTGTGCATCTGATCCTGATCCGCATGCAGCATGTTCCCGTTTACCAGCCATCGCTTCGGAATGGGTGTGAGATCCATATGGCAGAGAAGCGACTGCCTCAGGAGCTCGACACAATGGTCTGTTGTGCCCAGTCAGTCGTGATGCTCAATACTTACCTCGACAGGGAGTTTTACCTAGATGCAGCCGGTCGCCTGCCATGCCCGGCATGATTGGAGTCGTCCGGTCAAATACGATGTTCGTGTAGTACTCCCGATCCAGTGCCTGTCGGATATAATTCTATCGGAAATTATCAGATGGGCACACCGTAATGTATCGAGTGGGATACCATACCAGACAGTGCAAGTCGTGATAGCCGCTCGGTCTGCCATGGCGGTTCGACGAGTCAGCAGCTGCTTCGAGGCACGAACAGAGTCCGGAAGGACGAGCGGAACACATACTCGATCCATACGCGACCATGCTCATAATCTTCTTCGCTCAAGTCCAGGCCGAGGCTTTCAGCTTCGTCCGGATAAAATCCAGCAAACCGAGCTGTTCTTTTCATCAGCCATCCAGTGTCTCGCGGATGCAAGCACACGTAGCGGACTTACGGATGAGCAACGAGTCCCATGCACGGTCAATCTCTGGGCTGGGCTTTCCCACATATATCGGCTCGCTGTGGTTTCGACTCAGCCTCCAAATCCCGTCATCGTCAACGCGGAAGGAGCCATGGAATTGAACATGTTTCAGGCGGATCAAGGGCTTCGTCTCGTCTTCTCCGTCATCAGCTCAAATTCTGCATGGGAAACTTGTCGTACTGACATGTTTCTGTGGCAAAGCCTCCTTCATATGAACCCCAACCATGTTGTACGTCTGGCCCCTGGCGACGCTGCCACATTACTCGTATCATCAAGAGGGAGAGAAGAACAACCAACGCCCACAAGAGATGCAGTCTCTTGCAACCTCTTTTCTGCGGGTGCTTCAATACGGCTTCATCGTCGTCGAGCTTGACTTCTGAATAATCACCGGATGAGGAGATCATCGTGGTGGTTTGGTTGCGTAAGTTTCTGGCAAAGGGTGAGTCGAACTCGGGAAATGTGTTGTTGATATGGCAGATTTGCTCCACAGCGAAGGCGTCTCGCTTTTTCTTCGTACAATTCGGATTGTCCGTCAGACGCTCACTTCGCGCTCAGTTCTCGCAAACTACTGATATCATGGGTATTCGGTTTCGCGCAATGGATCCGAGCTGGCGCCATTCCTCAGTTATCGCCACAATCTACGACTACGCTGGACTGTGGCACATGACACGCCCAGGAGATCGACATAACTAACACAAAACACTCTCCATACACCTGATTCTCTCAGTTCCTCGCCCGCGCCAGCAGAATATTACATCGCCAACACCTCGGGCAAGTCGGAAAGCAGTGTCCCATCAGCATGGTTCAGCCTCTGGAATCCCCAGGATTAGAAGCGCTCCAGGTGCGGTGGAGGCTGGCACAGGAGGAAAGGAGAGGAGATCCTGCTTCGACTTTGAAGGTTTGCGGCATCCTCCTCAGCGCTTTGGTGGGGGCGAGCGTGGTTTTCCTGGGCATCTGGGTGATCTTCAAGAGCGCTTTGAATGAATCGGTCGTGTACCGCGACGGTCCCATCGACGGAACAATGAGTGAGTCAGCCCGCTGCTAGCCTTCAACACCTCCAAGCTTAACCATGTCGACAGTTCCAGTTGTCTGGAAACAATTCAATGAAGATGTCCGCTATGCGGAACCGCCCTCAAATGCCTCGGACAAGGCGTGGAACGGACTGCTGCCATGTACGTTCTGCGATGGTACTCTTGCTACCCAAATGTTGACCACTGACGCGGCATGTCCGTCCTTCGCGGACACAGATGGCCAGGGTTTCGTGAACGTAGACAACCCTCGACGATTCACAGATAAGCTGGGCATTCCAAGCGCTACTGTGGCAGGGAAAGAGTCGTATGGACTCTCCGTCTTCCACCAGCTTCACTGCTTGGCAAGTTAAACACCCCGAGGCTACTCCTCTTTGTTTTCTTTTTCTCCTCCTCATACAGCTACATCGGATGGGCTGTGAAAGAGGCTAACCGATTGCACGCTCGGCCCTACAGTACATCGTTCGGAGCATCTTTTACGCAAATCTCCCGTCCCTAAGATTGCAGAAGCAAGAGACGCAAGGGCACGCGGCGGAACACGTTCTCGGCCACGCGAGACATTGCTTCGATTACCTTCGTCAAAGTATCATGTGTGCAGGAGACGTCTCTTACGAATCCGCCATTGTTTTGCCGAACGGGAAGCTGATTGATGGGGTCGATGGCTGGGGTGACTGGCATATGTGCCGCAATTGGGACACCATCTGGGAGTACGCAGTTCAACACCGAGGTCAGAATTTCAGTGGGATTGTGTAGTGCGATGTTGAATGCAGAATTGAGCCAATCTCCATATCAGTTTGTTGCTGTGCCCATTTCCACCGTTCCGTCCAGCCCTTCTCCGGCGGCGATCAAGACTTCCGGGCTCAGTGGCACTTGTCCAGGTAACGCTATAACTGATAGACTCGCCTACATAGTAGGGTCGAAGCCTTGCAGTGGTCGGGCTCGGATTATCTGTGAACCCGCGTCGTTCAGCGTGAGGCGTTGCGGTTCGGGTCGTGATGCGAAGCCGCAACCTCGCACCGCTGAAATTACCCCGCCAAGCGGCTTCCGCTTATTACTTCGCCTTCACTTCTCATTCATTCGACCAACAGACGCTCGCACACAATTGCGCCGCATGCGCCGCAGGTGAATGCTCAAAATTGAATGTATCCTCTACCCTCCCTATATCCAATCCGAGCACCATGTGCCACCCCTGCCACCAAACCGAAGCCTCGGCACGTGTCCAACAAGCTGGATTCCACGACCAATCCGTAGCATCGCAATCTCTCTCGGCATGATCCGCGACACATCGCTTTCGCATTTCGACGCGAGCTCGTCCTCAGGATCTGGTCCCTGAATGCCTGGACAGTTGATGATCGTGCACACCTTCGCGAAGCCTGACCGACATTGACCTGACGGTCTTCCGACTTTCGCGATGCATGATCATGCTTATACCGTGTTTTCCAATTGCCTTGTTTCTGCTTCTCGGAAGTGGTAGACCATGCACGGGGCCCGCAGATCTCACAGCACGCGGGTTAGGCTATATAGAAACGTAGGCTGCTCTGACAACTAAGTCCAGGTCCCCCAGACGAGCCCACGTCTTCACCGTCTGCAACAGAAATGGCAGTCGTGCAACAGCCATCAGCTGCTGCCACGGATTACTTCCAGAATCAATTTCCACCACCCGCTCCAGGGGAACAAGTCTTTTGGTAAATAGGGACGGGAACGCCGCTTGGGGAAACTGTCGCTGATAACTTCAAAGGAAAGATGGATTCGACATTAACAATACGGCAGCCGCGACCAAACGGCAACTGTCCATGGTCGGGCCGACATCTCCAGCCCAGTCGGTCATTTCGAGGGTCTCTTCACCGAGACGATTGCTGGACACCTTGACCGAGTCCGACGAGGAATGCCCGGACTCAGGATCGGAATCGGACCAGCCCTTGTACAGCGCGGCGGTCGAGAGCTACCTAGGCCTGAAGGAGCCGACGAACGAAGACTTCAAGCCTTGCGAGCCCGGAAGGTCGTTGATCAGGCCTTCCAAACCGCGGCAAATCTCGTTCGAGGACGCAAAGGCAGATCTTGCTGAGATTTGGCCCTTCACCGAGGTCAAGACGGTGCGAGTGAGAAAGGCATCCTTGACCACGGTGGATAGAGACAAGTGGCCCCTCGCCACTGTCAAGCCCGCGGCTGCCATCCCAGAAGAGGATCGTCTGCTCACGCTGAATATGCAGGCCATCTCTCCCGACAAATCACCAGAGGATCGGCTACAAGAGGCGGAGAACCTGCTCATCCAATTCCAATCGGCCTACAAAACACGGTCCATGTCTGTCCACGAGCTAGAGCGGCAAGTCGATGACCAGGCGTCTCAGCTCAAGGAGTCCGAGATCTGGAGCGAATCACTGGGCAGGCGGATGATGTCCCTGACCGCCCGGATCAGCGAGCAAGAGAGCGCCATCCTCCAGCTCGGGCAGGAGCTGGGCAAGGAAAAGGAGAAGCGTCGCGAGGAGGAAGAAGAAGCAATCATGCACAAGCTCGACGGACTGAATCGGGTCTACCCCCCGGTCACGGAGGAAACGAACCGTCGCATGTCCACCATGCCTGCAATCAACCGCTCCCAAAGTAGCTTCAACAACAGTGAGACCGCCCGCGGAGAGTCACCCAGCTACACTGCGCCCAGGTACGCACGACACTCCAGCTCTGCTTCGTACGGCTCAGTCCCCAGTGGCCAGGGGTATCAGCGTCGGCTGTCCTTCTTCGCAAGGGTATTCCGACAGGGGTCAGACTCCTCGTCCAGCGCCAGTGCCAGCGGGACCGAGTCGCCGCCTCAGAGCCGTCTCTCGAGCTTCAGCAGCCGCGCATCTACCTTCATCAATGTCAACCAGAGCAAGATTGCGGTGGTGGCGGATAAGGGGATCGACAACGCACTAGGCAGGGTCAAGGCCCTAGAGGGCGTCAAGACCGAGGTGGGCATTCTTCGGCAGAAGCTCGAGTCCTTGGAGCTAGCGCTCAGCACGCTCCACGACTTCCCCCCTGCTGGGACGGTGGATGTTGTGCTCTCATGATGACTGGGGTCTCCATATCCCTGTTTCGGAGGGAGTACCAGTTTCGGAAGCAGGTCGGTTTATTCCAGTGGCATAATCTGGCTTGGCATGGGAGAGAGGCGTGATAGTGAGGTGCCAGGAGCCTGGTGATGTATTCTCGAGCTTTCATACATTGCATTGCATTGAGGTGCGGTGGTCGCTCGCAGATCAGTTACGCCTTCCTTTCCCGCCTGGTGTGACGGATCGACCGAACGGTCAGCGTCTCTCCTGTCGCGTGGCTTGCTAGGCGGTGTGCATGCCCACGAAACACGAGGCTGGCAGTTGCTTTGCCTTTGCCCACGGATACAGAGACAGAATCACTTGTGCGCGAAACTCGAAGCCTGGGCGTTCGTTGGTTATATAGTCACTCAGGTGGCTAAATAGGTAATTTAGTCATTCACTCATCCACCTTATTCTGTCGATCTCTGCGGCACTTCGGTGTCAGTCCGTCTACTTACTGCTGTCAATCCCTCCAGCACTCCACCCTTACGTCCCTCTACTTACTAGTACCTCCCCAGCAGTATGTCATCCACAGTCCGCAGTTCTAGGACAGACACAGCAGGCCAGGAAGATGGGAGGGGAATCGACGTCCGCCGCCGAGACGCGCCGAGACGTCGTCACGATGCCCCGGACAGGGGGAAATGCAGGCGCGACGTAGCCTAACTAGCTATCACCCGACTAGCTGAATTGCTTGCCTGCGCTCTACGAGTAGATTGATACTTTGAGGCGAGTCGAGATAAGTTGCATTGCATTGCATTGCCATGCCACGCATTGCCTTTGCGTTGCGTTGCGTCGCGTCGCGTCGCGTAGAGGCAAGTATCCTACCCGTCGTTCAGTCACACCATTTCTACGGACCTGTTAGAAGAAGTACTAGAGAGGAATCAAGCCGGGTATTAGTCAGGCTAACAGGCAAGCAAACGCAGTCTGGCCACAAGCACCCTGTCGTGGCGAGGATGAGGTTCCATTCCTCCCTCGAAGTTCAACTGCGTCGACAATGTATGGCCAGGGGCGCCAGCCTTGCGTTGCGGGCGTAACGGGCCTTGGCGCCGCCTCCCGCCACGCCACGGTTCCCAACACGCGCGAGGTGCCGAGGTTACACACATACACACCACGCGCAGCGGATTGCAAGGAAAGGACATGTGAAAACGTTTGGTGGGTGTTGTTTGTATTCGCCCTTTCCTCTACACTGTAATACACAGTACGTGGTACTGGACGGGTTCCATCTCTCCTCGCGGGCCGAGCGTCTATGCACCGCTCTTCCTACCTATTCATCCGAGTTACAGTGTTATCCCGTACTTAGGCCAACGCGACCTAGCCTCCAGCTTTGATTCGTCTGCAGGTACTTAAGTCAACGACCTAACCTCCAGCATTGATGCGTCTGCAGGTAATGTATTTCCGCCGGATCGTCGTCTCGACTTGCTCCGGGTCCAAGTGTCGCGACAGGAGCATATGCTCACAGTGCAGCGTGTGTTCGTAACTGCCAATATAGCTGTCTAGGTATCCCGTCTTGGTGAGGGCCCGGTGCAACTTCTTCCACGTGAAGGTGCAGTGCGTAGAGTGGTACGCGTTAGTGACGTACAGCTCGGGGAACTGGCCGGTCCGAACGTCTTGGAAGGATAATGCCGTTGTGGTCGTCGAGTTGGCGTCGGCGTCCCGCTCCGTGAACCATTGCCACGGCTGTTCGGGCGACTCCAGGAATTCGGTCACCAGGGCTTCGTCGAAACATGGCTGGGGCACCCAGGTGAAACTCATGACGTCGAACTGGCAGCCCCGGCTTTGTGCTTCTTCAGGGTTGTTTCCGCATGCCAGGGATTCGGCGGGCTCTTCTACGCTGGCGAGCGAGATGGTCCTGATTACCAGAAGGACAGCGATCGCGCAGGCGAGGAGCAGGGCGAGGAAGACCATGAACAAAGCGGCCGGAACGATCAGAGAAGCAAGGTACTGCTTTGGCGTTGGAAAGGCCGGTGAATATTCATCGTTGTCGTCGTCGTCGATTAAACTTTCGACCTCGCCTTCATCGATTGTGGAGGGATGATATGAATTGCCATTCTTCATGAGATGTTGACGGTTCATCGAAGAGATCATCAGCACGGGCGTTGGCGCCTTCGATAGATGGAATCACTGGGGTCCGTAGATCCAAACGGCGAAACCAGCAGTGCTCTGGTGAAAAACAAACCTCTGGAGAGCTCGTGGACGACCGATCTGGATCTTTGAATATGGAAACAATGCAAGCGGCGAGGGCAAGGCAGTATGGCATGCATAGCCAACGTCTCGCTTCAACATCGAGCCCGCTCGATCGTGGCCGACGAATACGAGCCTCAGTTTCATGTCAGCTGGGTTCCCAACAAGTCCAGTTGATGAACCGTGGAGTTTCCGAGTCCGAGCTCATGGGAAGCAGCCGGCAACAAGCTCGTATGATGAGCGACCCGGATAACAAGCATGTCTAACACGACGCATTGGTCGCAGAACCGTGCGAAGGCTCAGATATTCCTAAGAGCTCTGGGTCGCAGGACAGCTGTGAGGGAAGGAAAAGGTACGTTGCGAGCGATGATATTCGAGCTCGTGCGCGGGTGAGCAAGACCGTCCCGAGATCGTGAAATGACTCGATACGGTACCGAGGGGATGGCAACCCGGCACAAAAGGAAGGCGGGCTAGTAATCAGTGAAACAAATTCTGCGGACGAGTCGCATTCTTGGGTCGAGCCGAGCAGGGGGACGCATTGCGGCCCGCATTCGCTTATCCTGTGTTCTTGTTGGTTTTCATCATCAAGCTTTTCCTGCACGCCAGCACGCATGCGTAGCCCTGTTGCTGAAAACAGATCGTAAATATCGCCGACGAGTGGGGGGCGGTTCATCTGGCTCTCACCCAGATGGAGGACAGCAAGGGCGAGAGTCACCGAAGAGTTATCTATTACCGTATCTTACATCAGCAGTTAGTCAAGGACGAAACTAGCGAATCAGAGGGCCGGTCCACCAGTTCCTTGCTTCCCTTAGCGGTGCTACTTGAACCGCATTCTATATACGAGGTACGAACCGAGTACTCTGTCCCCTGTCATCTCCCCCTTCGTCGGCATTCATCGCTCTCGTATGCTCGGCACTGACTGCAATCTAAGAGCTCGCCAGCATCATGTGATCCTTTCGAGTAGTTCAATCCCGACCAGTAACACACCCTGGGCACTTCCTGCGTAATCTTCTCGGCGAGAGCCTGCGCTGTGTAACCGTCAGTATCGAGAATCGTGAGCCGGGCCCGCAATCATGCAACCCTCACCTGCATAGAGCCGTGCTCTGTGGCACAAGCAGTTTGCACCTTCCTGTTGCAGTTGTCGGTCTGCCATGTTCATGGGTGGCAGGGATTAAGCCGATATCACCGGCGAATCGTCCGACGGAAGGCATGTGGACAGTGCACGTGCATCTCTACACGGAGTAGTCCTCCAGCATAGGAGACATAATCCAGTGCCGGCCTATGAGATGTACAGCTTTGCCATGTATGGGTGATTGACCGGAACGACGGGACCTGGTATTTGAGAACACCAAGACAATTCTGGAAATAATGCTCCGTATTGGACGAATATCTGAGCCGACCTTCCTCTTCGAGGAGGCGTGACTCGTAATCGTCCTCAAGACCGCCTCTCCTAGTGCAAGCCCAGAGCCAACTCCCCATGCTAACTCAATGGTACTAAAGAAAAAGCTTGTTGCGTCGAACCCTTGCCCGTGAACCGCCAGGTCAGGTGGACCCTGAAACGTCCGGCTCTTTCATTCTTCATCCCAGGCAAACCGTGCCAGTGGCCAACTCAGCAGCTCGTCGTCGTACCCACAGTCCTCAAACACCTGCTGAACTCCACTCATTTCGTACTCTGCGATGTCAGCTGTCCACCAGGTCCCCTCGACCTCCGTCCAGAGGGACATGACACGTGCCCAGATGGCCAGCGCTCGGGGGTTTTTCTCTTGGAGACCTTGGGTCAAAGACTGGGGAGGGTTGAGCGCGGCTTGCACCACCCGGTGGCGGATCGCGTCCTTCGATTCGGCTTGATAGAGGCAAGAATGAACCGCCATGAGGTGACGGATCAGCTCTTCTCCGTTCCTGTCCTCACAATTCATATCCTCCAACCCGTCGAGCATGGCCACAACGTCGCTATACCGCCTTTTGTTGTGGACCTCACTCCACTTCCCAGTAATATCCAGTGAGCTGAAAAGCTTGTGCACAGTGGAATGGACGCTCTCCAGCCACGACCAGGTGCTAAGATAGACCTGCACTGCGGCAATTGAGGTCTGAAGGGCTTCATTTGGCACCGAATACGTTTCCGTTGAGCTCGTCCGAAAGCGCCACGAAGCTATGCTCAGCAGAAGCGACGATATGACGAGCTGTTCAGCATTGAACTGCGAGATCCGGCTTAACTCCTCTCTAGTACTTCTGAGGGCAAGGCCGTAGAAATGGTGTGATTGAACCACCAGCCTTTCGTCAGTCGGAGTCTGTGATCTGAGATGAAAGGCTGCAATCATTGCAAGGGATTCGAGCAGGAATGGACACCGCAAGGCCATCTGCGGCACTCTGACCGTCCATAAGTGGCGTAGTTCCGGGTCCTCGATTAACGGCATGGTGTTGCATGTGGAGGACATGAACTGTTGGAAGAGTTCCAGTTCCGACTGCGACTGTAAGTGTGAAGGAGATTCGCAGGCGATCAGGGACCGTAGACGAGTTGGCGTATGAAGATCGGAAATGTCGAGGTTGGATGTCATACCTGAGGAGCGCGGCCACGGCATATCATCTGCTGCCATAAATTCTTCGCTGGATGTCGAGTCCGGGACCAGAGACGACAATATGTGCTCGTCTAGCATGTCGACATCCAGAACGTCGTGTGATAATTCTTCGAGGAGGCCGGAACTCTCTCCGTCGGATTGTGTCCGCAAATGCGTAGGTCGACTTGGTTTTGGGGATTGTGAGGACACTGTTGAGACAATAGAAGAGGACTGTGTTCTCCGTCCATGCCCATAGTCACAAAGGGCTGCATCGTCCTCCCCATATCTGCGTGTACAATTGTTGCATATTGGCCTAGCCTCGTCGCACTAATTTCTGTGAGTTGGGCACTTCCATTACCTGTTCAGGGGAAAGTACTTTGATCTTCCTTTGTTTACACGTTCTGCATCCGCTCTTACTCTTTCGATGTGTCTTGCGGGGGCCCAAACCGAGGGTGAGAGCGTCTGTGGACATGTTGATCGGCAACAACGTGTGAGATCGGAGTTTGAGGTTGCACAAGACATGGTGATCCTACGCTATAGTTTAGGAGAACTTGGACTTATGAATGGATGCCTGTGAGCATGGCAAGTGCTCGCAGCAGGGTCCTCAGACTTGACGACGATCTCTCGGGTTCCGAGTAAACGCGAGCGAGGTGCTTGTTGTTCTTACCATGATGATAAGGAAGGATCTATAGACTTCAGCTACAGGGCCAATTTGCATGAATTTGCAACAAGTTGATTGGACTCCCTCTCGGTTTAAGACGTGGCAAGCTTTGCCGAGACGGTGTTGCACGAGTCGAACCTCGGTCAGGCCAGGATCTCCCGCGACAGTGAAGCAGTGTTCGATCGCTTGCCGGAGGTGTATATGGGAGGGAAGCGACGCCGTCACCTGTGCATTGCTTTGTCCGCTCCTGCCGCCTCGCAAACCGGCAGGCTTATTTTTGAAGCGAGAAGGCTTCCTACCGTCTCGCCATCCTCAGATGTGGTCCCTGACCGTCCAGGCAACCGCTAGAGGGGTTTACACCCATCCATCGCATTCGGAATTTGAAGGTAACGGCTCGCTGAGATGGCCGCACTTTAAGGTCTCCCGGCGCTAATGCGACAACCTGTGGTGCTGGTTTCTCAAGAGAGACCAGAGAATATAGAGTCTGAAGCAGGAGAGTGTGGGCAAGCCAGGTTACCGCCCACAGACGCTCATAACAAGATTCTGACAAGTGGCAGAGCTTGGATGAGCTTGACTACGACTGGGTATGTCCCGCCATCAACGTGTCAAGGGCGCAACTCAGACAACTGCATACGATCCACAAAGACTTACCCGAAGTAGAAAATGTCCAAGCAGCAAGCAGCCAGAGCCACCTGCGAGGCAACCCCATCTCGAAAAGGATCAACAAGCTTCCAGCGAGGCGATAATAGTGATGTTGCATTGGTGCTGCAGTCAGATCCTTTTCGACTTTCCTTCTGGATGTCCCCGAGAGATCTGAGAGCCCCAACATCACTAGCGGCTGGTTTGCTCGAAAAAGAATCGAAATGCACCGTGGCAGCACGGAAATATCGGTCCAGGATTGATGGATTCTGTCCGTGTTGTCCCCAAGGCGAAACCCATCGGCGCCAGTGAGATCAGCAGGACTGGGGCCATATGCGAGTGTGAAAATTGCCTTTAAGAGATCGAAGTCGGAGTGCCTGCACCGACATTGTGTCAATACCGCCTGACGGTCCAAGCGATTGTGCAAGTAGGGGCCCGTCTGTGGCAAGCGGAGAATAGTCCCAGATCTTCTCCTGAGGTACGGACGTGAAATTGCAATTGCACATAAAACTGCAGGGAAATCTCCCGCCGAATTGGGCGGCTGGTGCGGCCGCTTTTGGAGGCGGAATTTCCTCTATGCCAAGACGCTAATGCGGTCGCGTACAGTCTATTGGCTCCCTCATCCAGCTTTCCCTACTGCCTCCCAGTCGAGGCTAGCCAGCTGAAGTACGCCTATGTTGCCGTCGTGGTCAAGCTGGTATTACTGTATGCGGCTGGGTTTTGGATCTTTCTACGCACGGGAAACTACGTCCTGGTGGACCTAAATGTTGTACTGCATTAATAGCGAATCTGAGCCACGCTGAAACGCGCAGGACAACTTTGAAAGGTCTGATGAGGCTTGCTCACTACTCTGAGCGCATGTTAAACATTGACCGTACACCATTTGAATGCCTGGGGGTTCCGTTGCCAGAGGTCAGTTTGAAATGCTGCGTCTGTTGGGTTGATTCGTGATGCCGTGCGTGACTCTATTCAGGAAGCTCTTCGGGCCGACGGTAGACTCTCCCAACTGATTGAGGACGTGAGCAGACAGCGTGAGCAGATTCAACGTCTAGCCGCTGACAATGAACGTCGTCGGGATGAGATGTTCGGATTCTTCAAGCCAGCACCTATACTGTCACAAGCACCATCCCGACGAGATGTTCGGATTCTTCAAGCCAGCACCTATACTGTCACAAGCACCATCCCGACGAGATGTTCGAATTCTTCAAGCCAGCACCTATACTGTCACAAGCATCATCACGGGTCAGGCTGGCTGTCCAAAATCGTGCGCCCTGCACAGAAGATCCTCGAAATTATGATCCCAGCCAGCGCGCGAATTAAGGGCACCACGGAGAGCACCACAAACACCTCAAATCCTCACAGTCCACTTCTTCAGCTGCCAAACGAGTTGCTCTTTCAGATCACCGGTTTCTTAGGAGCCGAATATCAACTCTCACTTCGCATCTGCTGCCTACGGCTTCGCCTCCTACTCAGGATTCTCGACCCGACACTGGGTGATTTCAGTACGGAGCTGGGGTTCTATAAATGCCTTGAGCCCACTACATACCCGGAATATCTTCCCTGCCTACCATGTGGAATCATGTTCAAACGGCGCTCTCCGTTGATGTGTGTCCGCTGTCCACGTGAGGGTCAGCACCCGTCAATGTCTAACTGGAATTCGGCGGCATACGAATGTTGGTAGTTAGCAGGAACAGTTGATATTCGGATGAGTCGCTCCATGCCCGAAGTGGACAGCCGCCTCTGTACTCGTAAACCGGAGGCGGATTTCTCTACGAGTATACGAGTTCTACCGCGTACTGACTTTACAATTCCAATTTTCGATTTCGATTTCACTCCTACGGGGGATTAGCGTGGATTGGAGAATGCGCGACGAATTAAACGCATTTCAAGTGTCCGGCACGAGTCCTCGGCCCGCTGGCCACAAGCGGGCTCGGTAGGTGGGGAAAGTTGCGCACAAGGACGCCGCCACGGGTATCACCAGCCACTTGCGAGATCAAAGGAAGTTCAGCAGAAGCAGAGGCCGTGAGTGCGGAGTAGTCTTTTTGATTAATACTCGGTACGCTCCTGCGACTTGGCCGCGATGACCACTCACCGAGCCATTGTCAAGCTGAAAGCATAGCCAGAGTACTACGCAACGCCAAACCAAGCTCTGAATCTCTGTCTTCTTGAGAACCGTCTGGCCTGCTGTCCCAGCGGTGGTAAAACTGCAGGTGGGAAATGTCAGCTATTGAATTATGCTGGAGCTGGTACAACGTCTTTGAAGAGAGGCAACGGGCGTTCTCGGAGCCACTCCGGAGCAGCAACTCACAACATGGCAATTTCATGCAGGGCCATCTGACCGAGCGGGAAATTCAGACAATCGTAGAAGCCGATGCTAATTTTGGAAGGGGAGTTAGGGCGATGCGACACAAGTTCCATATTTCTCGCATTGAACGCCAGGTAGCCGTCTTGTGTTCATTGGGGAAGCCACCCCACGTTGTTGCTTTCCTCTCTTTCTAACCAGGAGAGCGTCGTCTCGAAATGTCACGCACAGATGCGGCCGCTAGAGCATTCAGCCATATCGTGAAAGCTCACGTAAGACCATTCTTGCCTGATGTGCTTGAGTATCGCCTTCGGGGACCACGATCTCATGTGTTTCCCAACAAAGTTTGTCTGTTGGACATGCTGGATTCGAGCTTCCGTGAAGTGGTCAGTCTTAGCGCAAATATGTCCGCCGTCCATTTCCAAGCTTTCGCAATTGCTCCAGACCTCAGCGGCTTCAACTCCTGTATTCGCCATATCGAGTATCACCCACACAAGTCATAAGGCTGCAAGGAGCTAAACGTCTCAATAGCTGCATTGCCGATTCATGTGGCTGTGGGAATGTAGGTCAGGCCGGCCGCAATCCACCGCAGTCACCAGAGCCCACAGACATCTGGGGGCGCTTTTCTTCGTTAGACCGGTTTGACGTTCGGCGACTGTCTCTGGAAGAAATTCCTGACGAGCCAGGCTAGAATAAGCGCACCATAGTCCGGAAACCCCCCGAACGGTATGCCATCTCAAAATCATATCTCCCACTTGGAATGAAGATTTACCGCACCCTAGAGAGTCCTTTGTTTCCCTATACCATTGAGGCCCGCGAACCAAGGCAGGCTTGATCAGTGGTTAATAATATAAAACTCACCTTCGGTTCCCTAAATCTTGCACTGTGATCATGGATGGGGACCACGGAGACAATGGGTCGGCGACAACAGGCCCACTGAACACAACGGCTCGACACAGAGAGTTCTGCCCTGTCAGAAGCCTTGTCGGCCATGATCTGAACGGGGTACTAGCTTGGGTGCAGTGGTGATAGGCGGTGACATGGCATATTCGGAGACTTTGCTCACTGATTTTCACGGACGTCGCCAAGCTGCTTCGCAAAAGCCCAGAAAATCAAACCACGTTCGTTGCCTGCGCATATTCCGTAAAGTATATCTGAGATAAGCGACAAGTCGGTAGGTTGATTGCAAGTGCAGGCCGTATGTTTGATAAACCATCCTAGGAGAATGCTGATAGAACGGATTAATTTTGACAAGTGAGATGAGGCTGAACAGCGTCAAGGCAAAGGGGACTGTAAGTGTCGTCGCGGTTTGATCGTTCCGGGCGAGATGCCTTCAGCTCCTTGCCTGTCGTGCCCTGACCAGCCAGTGCCAGGCAAGCAGCCTCGCACTTCCACGCTAGCAGCTAGCTGCATGTGGTTCCAGCCACTCATTGCCAGCCACTCGAATTGGATGTGAGAGTCGTCTGCGACACCCAGGTCTACTCTGTAGGTACACTCCGTACACAGACCGGTTTCTTGTCTCGGTTGTACAAATACTCCTTAGTAGAGCTCTGTGCGCGAGTCAAAGTCAGAGTCGCACCACGACTACCAGCATTCGAGAAGAGGAGCGGTCAAACAGGGCATTGAAGTATGCTAATGCGCCGAGGGCACTCTTCGCAACCGAGCTGAATATCTCTCCTGCTGCAGACGACAACCCCGTCTGAGGCACTGGCGCAGAGACAAGGCGTCAGACAACACACACACTCTGAGCGTCGACCCTCTCTGGCGCGGCGTCTCGACCATCTCCCATCCGTCAAACTCGAACCTTATCCTCCATGGGCTTCTGGAATCAAGGAATCCGAAGCTCGCGCTCAAGGAGCCGCAGTCGATCTCCATCTAGACGCTCATACGCGTCCCGACCCTCATATGCGCGGAGCGCATCGTCCATCTTCTCGGGCTTCGGAGGCCGCGCCTCATCGTCGAGAGGCTATGGACATGGCTACTCCTCCCGCGCAAGGCCTCGGTCGGGCTTCATCAACCGCATTCGCCGTTTCCTCCACGAAGTCTATGAAAAGTTCAAGAGACATCCGTTTCGCATGTTCATGCTCGTCATCATGCCGCTGCTCACCTCGGGCGTTCTCGTCAAGTTGTTCTCCAGCATTGGAATAAGGTTGCCGACAAGCATTCAGAGGATGATGGGGGGACAACAGACGAGGCAGCCCACGGAAAGGTTCTACGCCAGAGGAGGCGCACGGGACGTGGGTGGTGGTACCGCCTTGCCCGGAATGGCGGGCCCCGGCTGGGGAGAAGGTTTAGGCACAGTGATGGGCATCGCAAAGTCGTTCTTATGAAAGAATTGAGCGTTTTATCAGGCGGATCCGCTGCAATTGTAATGATGATGACTTAAAAAGTATTCCTCGACACGGAGGGACATGAGCTGCAAGGTGTCTGGTGCTAGCATCATCTTCCAAGAGGCCGTGGACAATATAGTTCTCGGGCACGAAAAATTGGTCTATGCTGTAGCCGGCTCACTTTATTCGTTATGACAAGAGGCGAAGTTAAGACTAACGGGACGCTCCGAGGGTTTCAAGACGAAGAACTGCATCGTCATTGCTTGTATTCGTGGTATCTATCAAAGTAGAGGGCAGCTCTCTGCACTAGGTTGTCAGGCATAGCGCTGCTCCCTCGCTCTTCTCTTATTCTAGGGCAGTAGTCACCTTTTGCCTTTCTTGCTCCGTTTCTTCACGCCTGACATATCGGTAGCCTTTTCTAGCTCCTTCTCGATGCCCGTCGAATCCACGATCTCGAAGCCAGAATCGGATATTTGACTTGAGCTCATGTCGGTTCCAGCCTGTTTGTCCGAAACGACAACACTGGGCAAAGATTCTTGCGCGGCCTCGCTCCCGGGCGATTCAAGACCTTCAACTTCAGGTATAGGTTTGGTGTCTTTCAGAAAGGGATCGGCGCACTTGCGATACAGCCAAATGGGTAGTCGCACAACGGCAGTATCCCAAACAGTGGGCTTTGGTATTTCAGCCGGGTCGAGAAGGAATTCTTCGACGTCACCATCCTCGTTTTCCTCTTCTAGGAAAACATCCCCGATCGAGTCGACAACAAACACTTTGCCGTTCTCGGCGGTCACGCGGCGTCTCTGGCCTGTCGAAGTTGGCGTGGCAGCAGGCGCTGGTTTAACTGCTTTGTTCGCTCCCGTCTTATCCTTTTTCGATTGCCTCTCATACTCTCGCCGTTGTCTTCTATTCAGATTGGCCAATGGATCTGGTTCTTCACTTGTTGGAGCGACTTCGGCTGGTGCTCCGAGCCCAGGAATGCCACCGAATCCTGATTCGTCCCCCCAAGCGGCCTTCCGGGCAAATTTCTGATATGACTCCAGGAGCTTGACTCGGTTTCGGTATGTGACGACCAATGCAAAATAGTGAGCTGCACCCCCACCAGAGAGAAATAGCCCAAGAAGGACTGTGCCCAGTCCTGGACGGTATCGAGAATAGTAGTAGCCTGTCCCGCGCCAGCGAGGGAAGCCATGGCTCAAGTAATGATCGTAGCGTGACCGTGTCTCGGGGTTCTTCAGTATGTCGCTGATGACTGCTAGACGACTGTATCGCTCAGTTGCCTGCTTCATGAACCGAGCAATCTCTCTTTCCGTTGGTCCCCTGACCACTTTGGTTCCCTTTCTCTTGTTGTCTTTGGACTTCTTAGGAGGCGGCACCGATCTACTTGCGAGCCAGGAATGTCGAGCCTTGTCGGGGTGTAATGAGCGACTCTTCTTTTTGAGGGCCTTCGTGATTTCATCCCCATTCGCAGACGACGGGACGCCGAGGACATCGTAAAAGGTAACGTCTGCTCCTTCAGAGGCCGCAACCTCGTCGCGCACTTTGAAGATCTGGTGATCCTGCGGGTCAAATGCCGCAACAACGAGGAAGAGGGCGCAAAGGAGGCCGAGTTGCAGGATTCGCGGCCTCATCTTCACAACCCACCCCCCTTCGATGTCGGCTGTCCCCCAAGCACACCAAGTGGCAGGGAACTAGATGCGGGCTTTGAGATCGAATGGAGGCAGTCTTGAAATGAGGCAGTGAATCGAAAGTAATGGGAACTCTGCCCGACAACACGTGGCCGAATCACAGCGTTGGCTGAGGTCTGGGAAGGCTGCCGCACCCGGACATGCAGTAGCTTGCAGTGTGAGCGAGAAAATGAAAAAGTGTATATATCGGAAACTCGTCCCACTTCACTCTTGATTCCGTCTTCTACTTCTAAGCCTCGCTTCTGGACCTCAGAGCGATGGCACCATGAGCCTGCGGTAGGCGGGTCGAGGAAGAAAGAGAAGAGATCTTGAAGTGAGGTGAGTCTGCTTCCCAGGCGCAGTTACTCTCTGGCCACTTGTGCTCTGACCAACTGGTGTGGCTTGTTGTGCTGCAATCTGGGGCTGATGACTACTCGTACTTACTTACCCGAGACTCCAGGGTCAACCGACAGAATCCGGCCTGCCCGGCTCCCCCTCCAAATTATTCTCATCCCAAATCTCCTGCAAGGGGGGTCCCGGAACCGCCACAGGTCAGCACAGTCAGGCACCTTTCAAAAACTCTCTCCCTCAACCACCCCTTTGTCCCCTTTTTGTTCCTTGCATTGCAGACCACCACGCTCATTCAACCCACCCACGAGTCCTTCGACCCCTCGTTCCATCTTCACTTCACCGCCGACGCGACGCGCTTGATTCAACGAATGTAGGTGCTGATGCAGCTGAGCCTCCCTTCAGCGGCGCTGTACAACCTCAAACTGCATGTGGGTGATCGTAAACTGACATCTCTGCAGTCAAAACATCGTCCTTCAAACGTTCTTCTGTCGCTTGACTCCGACCTTCATTTCGCCTCGACCGCCATCATGTCCGTCCGAATCCCGCTCGACGCCTTGACGTCTCGTCTCAATTTCTCGGAACGCTTCAGCAGTGTTCGCTCGCAATCCCTTACCCAGCGCTTTGCGAACATCAAACCCATCTCCGAATTCCTAGACTTGAAGAGACTCTCAAAACCAGCCAACTTCGGAGAGGTGCAGTCCAGAGTCAACTACAACCTGAGCTACTTCTCAAGCAACTATGCTGTTGTATTTTGTATGCTTTCGGTATACTCCTTGCTTACAAACTTGTGGCTGCTCTTCGACATCATCTTGGTTGTCGGCGGCATGTGGGCCATCGGGAAACTCGGTGGTTCGGACCTTGAAATAGGTACATTCAGAGCCACAAGCTCCCAGCTTTACACTGGCTTGGCCTGTATCGCTGTCCCTGTTGCGTTCATTTCTTCGCCTATTGCAACATTCCTGTGGCTCATTGGAGCTACTGGTGTCACAATTCTGGGCCATGCCTCACTCATGGATAGGTGAGTTCTTCCCTGGCAATGTTTCTGTCAAGTCCGGTATAGGCTAATGAACGTGTGCAGACCAATTGAGAATGCTTTTTCCGAGGAGGCGGTCTAGGTGGTCGGCCGCGAACTCCATACGATATGCCCCCTGGGGGAAGACCACCAAGGGGACGACCGGGGCGGAACAACGACAGACTATGGGAAATACAACAACAACAACGCTCATGGGAATACGATGCTCGTGTGGAGGAGCTGGACACCGATGATGATATCTCGCCGCAAGGTGTCATGTTGGACCAAAACTATGGCCAACCAAGGTATCGTTCAGATGAACTCCGTTTTACTGGTATAGATTTAGGCGGCGGAATGGTCCGTCGAAGGCGTTCAGGTGATGTTTACACTGGTGATTTTACTCCTTCTGACGATGAGGAAGAGTTCGAATACGACTTGCAATCAGGCCTCATCCGGCGACCGGACATGCAAGTTGCTTATAGGGAGAAAGAGGAATTGCTTGTGCAGCGAGCTCAGGAGAGAATTGCACGTGCCCGGGCTCTGGGTAAGCCCAACGTCAAGTTGAGTCGAGCTGAAATTGATGCTTTGGAACGATCAGAGCGGAATCGAAACCCTCCACCTCTCTCTACAGCTCCAAAAGCAGCTCCCAAAAGCAAAAAAGAGGCGCCAGTGGTTAAGCGTAAACCGGTCGAGGTCCGCAAGAGTTGGAGTGGGGGCAATGCCAGATCAGCCAGCGACTCTCCCAGTAAAGGAAAATCAGGCGACAGTCGTGGCCGCGGAAAGAACACTGCCGCCAACGACTCTGCACCACCGAGCCGCGACAGCCCAGTTACGGCACATGTATTACCACCAGCGGATCTCGACTACGACCGAAGAGCTCCTTATCCTCAAGGACACAACTTGGCTGGAGCCCGTCAAATTGACCCATCCTGGCGGGGCTCTCGGACGAACTCCAATCAGTCTCTGCGGCAATTCTCACAGGTGATGCCACCTCTGCAGCATCCTTATTACACAAGTCGCTATTCTTCGAACCCGGACGTAGTATACGGCAACAGACCAGGCTCGAACTCGTCACGGTCTTCTCGCCCCGACCCTGCCGAGATGGACTGGGAACCTCGCGCTCGGTCGACCTCGAGCCTAGTCAATGTCCCTCTGGACCAACTTCCATACCAAGCCAACGTGGGAAGGGCGCCACGCTTTGACCCATCCGACCCGCGATTTGCTTCACCTCAAAGACGGGTTGCACCTGGTCCGCCCGCCGCACAGAACCAACCTGCTCATTATCGTCGCCCACAGGACGAACTGTTCCTCCCGGATGGTCAACCTGAGGTGTACAACTATCTAGCACCTGGTGCAGAGGACGACAGCGATGATGACGATGACGACGACGATAGTGACTATGAGGCAGGCGTGGAAATCAATGTTACTGAGAGGCCAGGGGGTACTTACGCGATACAGACGAGGAGTGCGGCCGCTGCTGCATCATCGCCAACACACAGGCAAAAGGGTAACGGTAAAAGTAAAGGCGGGAAAAGCAAAAAGGGAAGATAGGTCTCTTTTGCCGGATAAGGCCTCGCGCATATTCATGCTACTGGATGTGTTATTAATTTCATCGAGCTCGGAGTCCAATGGTACTAGGGCTGAATGACCCAGGCAAATGAAAGTCTCCTAATATACGCTCAATGGAGCTTCCTTCCTAATTTCCCAACTTTGCATCTGCCAGCAAGAGATATTAGTGCATGAATAACTTCGCGACAGCACGAGCATTGTGCCCGACGGAAGCATTCAGAGCCACTGGGACGATTCGCCGAACTCCCGCCGGTCGCCGAGCACCACGACATCCCACTGCGCACTTGAGGGTCGCGGCTGTTTGCGAACAACCAGTTGTAACAAGTACCCTTGTGCAGTTTTCTGGGTTCCATCAGATCGATATCCACCGTAGCTCGAACCACGATTCGCGCGGAGCCGACGTCGTGAATACGAGTACCCAAAGCTGAAGCGAAAATTGAGCCATGCTGAACTCAACGAGGCGGTCATTCAGTCCACTCCTAGCATGAGAGCAACGGCAAATCCTGCTTCATTTGACCCAACTACCAGTACGAGTTCAAACCTATGCGGAGACCATCTCCGGGAGTGAACACCTACACTCCGCTTTACTGTGCGGTTCCGAATGCGTGAAACGGGCGTCCGTCCGTTCTAGATGTCAGCGGAGTGTTTAGGCACGAATCTCACGTTACTGGGTAGTCTTCGACCACATCCTACGCGACAGGTGGTCAGAGCAGCGGTATGTCCAAGCCCGGTTATGGTCCAGTTCTTCGTCTACGCCCGAAAAGCTCGCAACTCAGCAGTTGCTGTGAATGCTCAACTACAAACCCAGAGTGTAAGACTCTCAACAACGGGCTTGGGCCCTATCTAGAATCGCCTGCATGATATGGAATCCTGGAATCGATAGTTCTGTCCTCTTTAGATCTATCATTCCTTATTATTGAGCAGAATGTTTCACTGCCGGTTCGTTTTCGTAAGCTTACGATATCATCGTAGTAACGTCGACCTCTTCAAGTGAAAAAAAAACCCACCGGAGAGCAAAGGAAGGTCCGGTCGCGGTGATAGTTTTGACGTCGGCTTCCAGAAGGGTTACTGCCAATGACTCCACATTGCTTCCGTCGCTTAGTCGCTTGATGCACCTACTCCTACTCGTACTCATACAGTTGCAAACGCTCAAATTGTTAGGGCCGAGCAACCATGGACCCTGTAGAGTACATTCACCCAACCACTGGCACACAGATTACCACTTAAGCAGAAATGTCAGGAACCGTATTAGGCTGTGCAGCCACAACCCCACAGTGTCACAATCGCGCCCCCATTGTTTGACTGCGTCGTCGCAGCCTCGGGTCGCACATCTACGAATAGCATGCTTGCTGCGTTATTGACATGGGGAAAGGTCAATTCGAGTTGCACAGTGGTGCAAGGAGAGTTTCTTTGTTGTCTTCCGCCGGAAGTTGTCGCCATGGCGGGAGGTCAACTGACAGTTGTCAACATCCTGCTGCGCAGACGTCGCCACATCTACTGGGTGATAGTGGTGAGAGCGGGTACCTGGTAAGGAATAACCGTGGCAACTCGGGCCCGGAAAAATCAGACCTACACGACAGGGCACCATCGGTCACGGGAGCATTACGAGTAGAGATGGTAACAGTTGTGATTCATAATACGAAGCTCGGAGCCTTGCACGAATCGAACATGCGAGGAGGTTCGAGAAGCCGAAAAGGAGCGGGGCCCCCTGTAGACCAGGCGCGACCTCGTACTCTCGACATGCGCGAAATGCTTCAAGTGGTTTTGATAAGGGACAACCCAGCAGTCATGCCGAACCACAAAGTGGCGAAGTCGACCGCCCAACTCGGTCCGGCTTGCCTGCCTGGGGACGCCAAGGGGCCTCACGGCCACATCTGCTGATCCGAGAGCCGGGTTTCGCAGTGTTGTTGTTGCTCAGGGAATTCAATAGCCACCAATCACGTTCTGCATGAACTCAGACGAAGCATTCGATATCGTCTGCGCCTTTCAGACGTCTGCGAAAGGACCGGAATGTTCTAATTCTTGCTCTAGCGCCACCTCCGTGCCCCCACCGTCGCGCAGCACTACGAGTACAAGTACGGGTACATGAGAGGCTTTGTCCACTTGGTTCGCATGTCTGTCGAGCGGCGCAGCAAGTCCTTTGCGGCCCTCACGAATCCTATGCGTGTTGCATAAGTCTTCCGTTGTGGCGGAAATCTCTCAAACAGTTCGACTTTCGATCTGACGGACTCTAGACTAACCATTACCCAATCTTGCAACATGGTTGGACCACCCTACACTGCCTTGCCCCATGCTGCGAGTTCTGGATCTCTTCGAGACTATAAGAGCTTTTGTCATAAACCCGTTGGTCTCGAACGCCGCCCCTGCCATGAGGTCTCGTGGCTTCGTGTATATTCCAGAGCCAATATAACCGCGCTACACGCGACATGAGACCACCATCCTGACACCGTGACAAGAACGGCTGCGCGTTCGTTCTTCCGAAATTTTTCACGCCTGCACCCGGTTCCGTTGAGTGCCCTCGAGTCTTGCTGCAGCCTGCAGCCTGCTTGCTATCGCATGAAGCAGCGATTGAGCACATTCGAACACTGGCTGAAAGGTGGAATTGCGCTGATACTTTTGCCAAAAAGAAAAGAACACTCTCCTTATCATCTCTCTGGGTCTAGCGGCTGCATAAATTGAGGTAGGATATTGATCACTGGCATCAGTCATCCTTTTCATACATTTTTGTTGTCGCTTTAGCCCACCCAGACCTTGTCTACTTTATTCTGAATTCATGCCATCAAATGATAATCCCCAGCAGGATGACGCTCCCGGCAGCGTTGGACGAGGGGACTCTGGTGGACGGCAGCCTTCCAACGTCATTGAGTTCGTCAACAGCGAGGATCCCAATGTCAGAAGTGCTATTCAACGACATACAGCATACCATTCTGCAGCGCAACGTCGCGAGGCACGGTCACGACTCCTACGGCGTTCAAGTCAAGCCAGATATCTAGAATGGACAAGACGACCTATGATGGACGCCGACGTCCCGACTTCTTCGGCGAGCAGTGCCAGTTCAGTCTCCATATCGCCCGCGGCATCACAGCCTGAGCGTTCCGAGCAACCTACTCGAGCATCAAGCCGTGAAAGAGCATCTGGCTCGAACACAGAACAGGCGGCCGTGGAGCCCGCTAGTGGAACAATATCTCCAGCAACCCCAGCAACCCCAGCAGGGATTTCTGCTGATGACAAAGTGTTAGAATTCGGTGAGTATCAGTCGCGGCCAGACTCCGGTCAGGCACGGACGACCAGTCAATTTGTGGGTGTTCAGAGAGACAACTAACCATGTACCAACAGTGACCTCAACTTTCTGCATTCATTATCACTCCAAAGATACCCTCGAATCTTCGATAGCTTTCATGCTAGAGAATGATACCTCACGACATCTACTCCTTGCCTACGCCTACGGGATCAGGAGGACGCATCCTACGGCCGACGGAAGTTATCAAAATCATGTCGATGCCCGAACAAATCTTGGTCTTGGTACCAGCATATTGCGGAACCGGCTTCAAATGGCAGGGCACGCTAGTTCTGACGCCAATGTCCAGGCCGTTCTTTTGTTGGTGGCATATGCAGCAGACTTTGGCCAGGCAAATGAAGTCCGCCTCCACGCAGATGCGCTGAGGACGATGGTGGATCAGCGCGGCGGTATTGATGCCTTCACCGACAACCCTTCGCTGCACCATCAACTATCGGTGATAGGAAGGTCGCGCCGGTTCCATTTAACGCTGGATTGCGAGCCTGATTGCCCAGATATACTGCGGTTCCCAGACGGACTTCGACTGCTTCATAGGGCAGACCTTAATTGAATGTATCCCTAGGCGGTCCGGGAGATTGGCACGAATGTACATTATGGTCGGACGTTGGGTGGAAAGCGTTCGTTGGGAAATGGCAGCTTCAAATCAGGTTCTCGGCCGAGACTGGTTCTGGACCGAGACCCGGAGCTGCACGATGGTGACGACTGTTAATGCCACAACTGTAATACCTTGATCTAGACAATCCATACGGGGACTGCTCTGAGCGTTGTCCTACTCTGGTCTAAGTTGAGACCAATCTTTGACTTCCTCTCTGAACTCTTGCAGGACACGAGTTTAACGAACTGAGAGCGTCGACGCAGCCTTAACTAAGGGCCCTGCGTGACCTTCGATCTCAACGCAAAGAGTCGCACAGTGAACCCTATTCACGTAATGAATCGACATTCTAGCCATCAAAGAACACTTTGCGATACCAATAAATAATCCAAGACGTTAAGAATATCGCGGGTGATGTTCGGGAACGGTATATCCCTCAAGCCCCTGTACGGTACGGTATGGCGTGCACACTTTCTACGCAGGTACTACGGGGATGCATAGTGGCGGGGACCTCCAGCTGCTGTACAGCAGCGGCAGCGAAAATAGAGGAGGAATGGCCGAATCTTTGCAATCGCCATCGCCTCTTTAAGGTTGCGCCTGTCTGCCAACAATTCTGTGTCTCCCCCACGACTGATCTCATCGCATTTGATGCCTGCATTTGCTACCCATCACCGTGCCCACATCCGCAGATAGGCAGCTTCCCTTGCTCAGGCCAGACTGTTATTCTCTCCTCAGATTTTCCAGACATTGTCGCAAGGATTCAGACTCGCTTTGCATTGTGCCAGACGACTTCCCTCCCTCGCAAATCTTTCCAATTGCACCCCGCCCTTCGCACGGTCTTCCGGTACAGCCCATTGCTTTGCTACTTCAAGAGATTGAACAGCGCCAAGGTCCGTCGAGATTGCATTTGAGCCTTGACGCTTTCTGAGACTCCTCTTAGCATAGGATCTTCACAAGTCGTCGCTTAGGGAGGCAAGATGTCGGGCGAGGCGTGGCTCTACCTATTGGCCGTGCTAATCAATGCCGTCAACCTGTTCCTCCAAGTCTTCTTCACCATCATGTACAGCGATCTCGAATGGTATGCAATGAGTCCTCATTTTCTGCCCGCCATTCGGATATGAAGCTAATGTGCTGATCTTACAGCGACTACATCAACCCAATTGACCTCTGCAACCGTCTCAACACGTACATTGTTCCCGAAGCAGCTGTCCATGCATTCCTTACCTTCCTCTTCCTGATCAATGGATACTGGCTGGCCCTAATCCTTAATCTGCCTCTCGCCGCATACAACGGGAAGAAGTACGTGGGCACAAGTACTAAAAAAAGCTGTGTAGAGACAAGAACTGACAGGCATGGGTCGGCAGGATTTTTGAGGGCCAGCACCTTCTCGATGCGACCGAAATCTTCCGCAAACTCAATGTTCATAAGAAGGTTGGCATACTCTGAAGGTCCGGGAGAGTGATTGCGGTACTGACAGGAGCTTCTCAACAGGAATCATTCATCAAGCTTGGCTTCCACTTGGTCATGTTCTTCTTCTATCTCTATAGCATGATCGTTGCCTTGATCAGAGATGAATCCAACTGACTGACACAATGAGATTGCAACCACAAGCACCACGGGAGTTGCTTATGATCTACAGGCACGACAAGAGACGTGGCAAAGGGTAAATATGCTTAGAAGGAAGATCGCCGGCATGGCAACGAATATGACAACGGCGTCGACCATGAGAGTCAAATGATCAAAAGGAAGGCCTCTGCAGCACCGAGAGGAGGTGCGCAATGAACGTGGCAGGTGGAGATGAAGAAAATGCTGGTGTATGTAGGCGCCTATGGCACAGTGCGTATGGCGGGAGGGAGGAGGGACCAAATGTCCTTGGAGGCATGACTGAACACCTGGTTGCAATGTCCCCTAGCGCACCAGTATCGGCTTGTCAAAACCCAGGTCCCGCCGCCTCCAACGACAGGTGACGCCCTGATGAAGCCTGGTGCTCTCCCTAGTTCAATCGTCCAGTACGAACCCGTCCAAGTCCTACAACTACTGGCCCGGCGACTCTATGTTGGTATTGTAGCTCCTCTTCCTACAATGATGACTCATCCCAGTTTGTTTACCCTTTAACGCCCGTCGCCTTGACTTCCCTTGGTAAAGGGTGGAGCACCTGGTTCCTTCTCGCAACAAGTCTATTTGGGCATGGTAACCTCTAGCATGCAGTAGACTGCATAGAATGTCGGAAAAAACGAACTGTAGCGCGCCATTAGCATTCTCTCGTCTTTCACGCGTTGTACACAAGGTATTTCAAGTGGCCCGGGCGAGGCTGTCACCCCTTCACAAGGCTGGGATTTCACAAATTGAGCAGGTGGCCCGGACAGCTTGGCAAACCTCATACAGATCTCTAGAGCGGCGACCGAAACTTTGTCCCCGCCCATATTGTCATTTTTCTGCCTCCGTCAGGTTGCCGTCGAATGTTAGCATCAGGCAAAATGTCTGGTCTGCTGGGCGGGGCTTACGAATCAAGCGACGATGAGGCGCCTGCGCCGCCGGTGAAGCCCTCTCCGGCTCCACCTAAGACGGTGGTGAATGCGGCGCCGGATGTCTCTACAGAGGTTTGGTCTTTATCCTCCCAGCCGCATGCTGGTCAATCTAACGGTGCGCAGGATGCCACAGAAATGCAGATAATGCTCGCGAATCCGACGAGTAATGCGCTCACGTACAATGTCACGTACGACAACCTTGCACGACCTGTAGAAGGTCCAACAAACCCTTTCAAGTCGACGGCAGGAAATGCGCTGAAGCGCAAGAACGTGCTCACGGGCAATGCGGAGGAGACGACCATATCGGAGAACACGTTCAGGACCGCGCACAGGACATATCAGAGTCTAGGCTATACGCAGGATCCCAGTGTTAGTGGTGCGTTCGTGGGCAATCAATCAGCCGTCGCAAAATATGGCGGGAAAGATGTGGTGCAGCTACGGCATTCGAAAGAAGACAGTGCAGCCATACGAGCGAAGAGGCAGAAAAAGGGCGACAGCAGTGTCGTTGACGGGGAAGGCGCATATCTCGGGCCGTGGGCGAAATACCAGAGTGAAGACGTTGCCTACGAACAAGCAGAAGCTGCGGCCGACCAGGAACTTGGCTCGGACGAGGAATGGGTCGAAGAGGGTATTGTACCGACACCGCTTCCTGCACCACCGAAGGAGGCTACAGCATATGCTGAAGATCTGGCCGGGGCGGAAACAACCGAGTTCCATCTGGCTTCGGAATTCGACTATCAGGGTCGGACTTACATGCATGTTCCCCAAGATCTGGACATCGATCTTCGAAAAGAACCCGGCTCGATTCAAAATTACGTGCCCAAGAAACTCATACACGTCTACAAGCACCACACGAAACCAATCACCTCATTACGCTTCATCCCCAAATCATCACACCTCTTACTATCTTCCTCGGCAGACTCCAAGATTGCACTCTGGGACGCCCATCACGATCGAAGTCTGCTCCGCACGTTCTCGGGACACAACAAAGCCATCACAGATACCGACTTCCACCCTACAGGACGTTCATTCCTGTCGGCGTCGTACGACCGCCAAATGAAGCTCTGGGATACCGAGACAGGAAAATGCATATCTCGGTTCACGACAGGCAAGACACCGCATACATTGCGCTTCCATCCGGAGGGTAATGAATTCATTGCTGGAATGAACGACAAGAAGATTGTCCAATTTGACACGCGCTCGGGCGAGCTGACCCAGGAATATGACCACCATCTTGGTCCAATCAACACTCTTACGTTCGTGGACGAAGGTCGACGGTTCATTTCCACCTCGGACGACAAGTCTCTTCGCGCCTGGGAGTACGGGATCCCGGTACCGATCAAATTTATCGCCGATCCGTCCATGTATGCTCTTGTCCGTGCAGCACCACATCCATCGGGAAAATACGTTGCATTCCAGTCCGCGGACAACCAGATCGTCGTATATGCCGCCGGGGACAAGTTCCGCCAGAATCGCAAGAAAGGCTTCCGAGGGATGAATACCAGTGGGTATGCGATTGATGTGGCCATCTCCCCGGACGGCGGCATCATCGCCAGCGGCGATACTGGAGGATTCGTGTGCTTCTGGGACTGGAAAACCGGCAAAATGTGGCATAAGATCCAAGCTGGAGGGGAGGGATCGGGCGCCGTCACGTGCGTCGCATGGCACCAGCAGGAGAGCAGCAAGGTTGCGACTGGCGGTTTGGACGGCATTATCAGGTATTGGGATTGAAGACGTGCCGACATCTGATGTGGCGAGGAAAAACCTGTTGCAATTTGGCGCCCAAGGTCTTGGGCGGCAAAGGCGTGAGACAGCACGGGACAGCAACAGGAAGACGTCCTTGCATAGAATTTGCATCATCTCTACCGACCTACCCACTGGTGGTGCTACTACATATGATACCCCCACAATACACTGTTCGCAATACACTGTTCGCACCACCCTGCTTCTGCGCCCGCGCCCCCGCAGACCAGACCTTGAAGACCTGATCCGCAAGAATGGCACGGCAGTCTTGATCAAGCATACCTTGGGAGTGCTGGTCTGTAGAACTGCTGATATACTTCTACATCCGCGTATTCCACCAGCACCAGCAACCACGCTGGACTTGCGGCTCATATCACCAGACAATGTGCAGACTGGAGTATAGACGTAATGCAGGAAAAGCTAAGCCGCCCTGTTTCTCGTTCTGGTTCCTGCATCCACGGTCTATTCAGGGCGAACTAGTCAAATGAAAGATGGGTGCGGAAAGGGTGTGTGTAGGCTTCAAGGCGAAGAGAAAGGAAAGAGTTCCTTTTCTTTGTGCATGTGATTCTACATTTTCGGTTCTTTGACCCCTTGCCCCCTTCCTTATTCCTGCTGTGCACTGTGACTGGGTATTCGTACAATATTTTCGATGACGCCCGAATCCTCTTGTTGGTATCTTGCTATCTGGGGAAGATGTCCATGGCGCTCTCGTACCGGTGCGCCGAATAGGCCGGCTGCTTTCTCTGCCAGGAGGAAAGGTTTTCCGTCGTGATCAGGTTGTGGGCGTTCTCGACCTTTTGCCAATCGATGCGATCCCACCACGCCGTCAGGTATTGTTTCTTGCCCAGCAGGCCGTAGTCCCGCATCCATTGGTGTTCCCACACGTTGACACAGAGGATGGGCTGCATGGGCAACAGGCCCGAGTAATATTTGTTCCTGTTGGAGCTGAAATCGCCGAAGGCACCGGCCGTGGAGCTGCCGACGGCGATGTCGCGTTCTTCTGGGCCGGACAGCCCAAGACCTGAGCGGCCGGACAATTGGTCTGATATTGTCGAGCCGGATCCAAAGGTTGCCATGTCTGTATCGTCCCGTCGTGGAGCTGCCTCGGGATATGGGCTGCCGGCGTTGTATGTTCGCAGGATCCTCAGATCCTGGCCTGACTCGCCCTTCATCAACCACACAAAGCCATTTCCGAACATGGCGTCCGCGGTCTCCAGCATCTCCTCTCTCAGTGTCTCGACGTTGCCGAACGTGTGCTCGATGCTCTTCATGGTCAGCAACCCCGGTTTTCGCGCCGCCGGATCCTCGGTCTCGGTCAAGCACTCCTCCCAGAAGAACCGCGTAAACGTGAGCATCGCGGAGATGTTGTACAGATACGCTTTGTCCGCTCGGTGCGCGTATTTCACGTGCAGCGCGTGTGTGCCCGTGTCCTCGTCGACAGTTCCGAGCGTGAGCTCGTTGAGCTGGTCGGCCAGGTGTTGGCTGTACTGGACATAGGTTTCTTGGTAGGTTTCAGCGCTGAGGAAGCCGGGGACGCCGTGCCGGGCGAACAACGCTTGTCGTGCCTGATTCGGCCATATTGCGACGCCGTGTTTACATCGTCGTTGGAAGGGTGTTAGGGTGAAGGAGGGGGAGGAGGGTTTCTGGGACAGACAAGTCAGTCACCCAGCGTGTCTAGTAGATGCGGTTGGACGTTTCTCGGACGTACATTTTGCGTTTGTTTCACGAAGGCACGCAGCAGCGACTGCGGCCTCGTCGCAGGTCTTGTGATCATTGAAACAGGACGGTCACAGTGCAGCCTCGCCTTGCTGCCCGATGGAACTAGATCAATCGACTTTCAAATGCTCTGCGCCAAATTTCTCGAGACAACGGCTGCGGTGGTCGGAAAGGGAATAGTGGCTCCCGTCTGGCCAATCCGCAAGCTCACGCCATCCCACCAATCAGCGAGCTCCTTCGTTTTGCTGAGCCTCGTGTCTGAAACTCGGACGCCACCTCCAGGTCCAGGCTTTTTGGTCTTCCCAGACACCATCTCACCGCGTTTGACTTTCGTTTTCAGATGTTGACAACCTATCGTTTCATCTCGATCAGATCTTTCCGCGCGCTGTCGCGCCCTACAATGCGGCTCATGGTTGCGCATGATCTCCATACGCGGCAAGCCACTGGCTCTCCTCGAAGCTTCTCCCGAGCACTCTTCGTACAGACTGCATATTCATAGCACCACGAAATCCTATGGACATCCAAGGGCCAGAACTCTTCGCCTGCAGTTCGCTGCCTGATGGATGTGCACACGATCAGCTTCTGGCCCTTCTGCTTTCGCTTTTGTTCTATAATCGGCCTCTCTCTTTGTAGGTCTTGTAATGGGTGAGTACTTTCCTTTCTCTTTGTCACTCGCCCATCGACTCTACTCTCAAAGCTGTTTGTTTCTCCATTCTTCATCTACGACACCTATTCTTGGGGCCTCTTGGTGACCGTTTAGTCCTGGTGACTATATTTCTTTATATCCGGTGACCTTTGGCCACGAAGACCTCTTGCATATGCCCGTTTGCTTGCTTATTTGCTCTTTTTCCGGGTATCAAACCCTGCACATCTCACTCCAACATGCATATTTCAAGCCCTTGTACAGTGGCTACGGTCCTGATTGCTACAGCAATCATCTCAACCGCATCCGCTTTTGACAGCACATTACCTCCACGGTTACCGGGTCTATTACGGAGAGAAGACAACTCCTGCTCTGCAGTCGATCCGAAGTTACCTAGTAGCTTTACTTGCCCGACCGGCAGCAACTGCGTATCTCTGGATACCTCATCATCGGCCCTCTGCTGCCCCGAATCAAGCTCGTGCGACAATATCCAAACGATCTCATGCGATATTGCGTCGCAGAATGCTACATCGAATCCGACGGCCGGGATTTTTACGACAAGATTGGGTGATAAATTGCCAACATGTGGGACCAGGTGTTGTCCGTTCGGATACAACTGCGTCACGGATGGGGCCGGAAACTCAGTCTGCGCCATCATCAAGAGCACGAGCATCGTGGGAAAGACGGAGGCCTCATCTGGCAATACGTCGAGCTCCTCAACAACCACCTCATCTGCGACGAAAACAGCCACTCCGACTGGTTCGACAACCAGTTCGACTTCCACCTCAAGTGCAGTTAGTGTCTCAGCCGCTCAAGCCAAGCCGCAATGCAACAAATTCCCGATTGGCGTGTTCTTGGCAGGCCTGTTTCCTGGCATGTTCGTCGGGGCCTTTCTGATGCTTGGCTGGGTCATCTGCAGTGGACGACACCGCAAGCCCAGCTCTCGAAGCTCCACCGGGTCTTCCATCTCCTACAAGCCAACTATCTCAGATCCCATTCCAATGGCAGGTGGTGGCGGCGGGTTACGAACAGACTTCCTGCGCAAGACCACCGACCGAGCCAAGTCGATGTTTTCAACCCAGAGCAACCGCAACAGTGTCCAGTACGTCAACAATTGGAAGATGCCCACACCGCCGATTCCGAACAATGTCCCAGTTGCACCTCCTGGTGTCCCTGTGACGCCGGACCGAAGACTTCCGCTTGAATCAGACACGGAAAGCATCAAAGTCTACTCTCCACCTAGCGGAACGGTTCGACCGCCCAACCCTGCGCATATCGCGCCTCTGAGAGGCATGGCTACTAAGCGACTACCGTTCCAGAACAACAACATGGGCAGTCCGTTCCAGACCCCTCCTAACAATAATACCTCCACTAATCCCAACAGAATGAGTGCTACACTCCGAAACGAGCGAGGAGTCAGCGTCTTCTCCGAGGTGTCGGCGGAGACCGACGGACCGACACTGACGCCTGCACGGTATGACGGTGGCTTCAATCCCACAAAGCGAGCAGAAGTCAGCCGACCCAACACTACCTTTACGGAAATGTTGCACGAGGCAGGATTTCCGGATCCTATGAGCGATACGCCGGCTGTGCCGAAGATCCCTGAGGGATATGCAAGGACAGGGAAGAGCCGTTTTTAATCGGTCACTTTTGACGAGTTTCATTCGTTCTTCGCCGCGATAGAGCAAGCGTCTGATGACAGCGTCCTTCGTTGAACCATGTGCAGTGTTGGCATGACATGGTGATGTCTTCTACTCGTATATACCATCGCTACTGTGGCTGTACGGGTAGCGTCAGAGATAATGCAGATTAATTCCATCACCCGCCAAACTTCTGCCCTTGTGCCCTTTCAACCCCATCTCCGCTACTTTCTGGCCGTGTGCCGCGATTGCTCCAATGGTGGTGCATTGTCACATTGTCAGTCCCAAATGCTCAGCCTTGTCACTCCCCCGCACGAGGCTCCGCCGTAATTTCTAGAAGCATGAACGCATGGTGCCATTCCTGCGGCTCTTAGCGACACAACTCAATTCACCACAGTCCATAACTCACCCTCCCCCTCCCGCGTACAAGTACTCGTACATAGTAAGTCCTGAAACCACCATGGCCGACCGCGCACCCTCCCCGACCCCCTCCGAACGCGCCCGCAAGGACACCGAAGACCGCAAGCGCGAAGAAGCCGAACAAGCCACCCTGCCCTACAAATGGACGCAAACGCTCGAAGAGGCCGAAGTCAGCGTCCCCATACCGGGAAACCTAAAGGCCCGGGATCTGGTCGTCGAACTGAAGAAGAACCATATCAAAGTCGGGGTGAAAGGCCAGGAGGCCATCATCGATGTAAGTGTGAACAATGGCGCTGAGAAAACAAAAGATCCCGGCCGGGGCGGACCTGCTGCGTCCAGGCCTGGAACCGGCTACTTGCACTTGCATTCACATTCGCACTCGAGATCTAACTCTTCCCTATGCAGGGCGACTTCCCGCACCCGATCCAAGTCGACGACTCGACGTGGGTGCTGTCCTCCAAATCCGACGGCGGCAAGGAAATCCTCATCACGCTGGCCAAGGCGCGCGGCTCCAACTGGTGGGCTCACGTCGTGACGTCGGCGCCCAAGATCGACACCACCAAGATCGTGCCTGAGAATTCCAAGCTGAGCGAGTTGGACGGCGAGACGAGAGGCATGGTGGAGAAGTATGTACCCTGCCCTACCCTACCCTACCCTACCCTACCCTACCCGTTTTCTCCAATCCTTGGGAGCGCTCCTCCGCATCGAGGGCGGACGAGCACGAGCACGAGCATACTCTAGCCTGTCTGTATGTGACCTGGCGACACTGACGCCGAATATAGGATGATGTACGACCAGAACCAAAAGGCAATGGGCAAGCCGACGAGCGACGACCAGAAGAAAGACGAGATCCTCAAGAAGTTCATGAGTGAGCATCCGGAGATGGACTTTTCAAAGGCCAAAATCGGCTGAACGAACGAACTTGCGTGGCTGGCGACGCGAAGGGAGGGGAAGGAACGGCGAACATCTCAACGGCGATACGAAACGGGCACGAAACGATACCAAAGGTCCTGACTGACTGACTGCTGCTGGCTGGGACCGTGGATGGCTCGCGGGCGTGTTTCTACTGTATGCTCTAACCAGCTGTGGTTCACTGGAGCCGTGTCTACCAAGGGGATTAGTGGCGTAGATATGTACTCGACATGCACAGAAAGGAGGAGGAGGTTATGAGGAACGATTACACCAACGCATGCATAGCGAATGGAGTTGATTTGGGCTTCGGCTTCGGTCTCTAATAATATTGTGAAATTCATTCACAGGAATTGGTCTTCGCGCTCCGTTTCCAACCCTCCATTCTATTATCGGATACTGCTCTCCCCCCAGAACCATCAATTTGAACAAGGGACGCGACCGGATTTCCGCGTGCTAAAGAAATGGATGGGAGAACTGCGTCTTCGATGTGCTCGAGCTTCCGAAACGCCCTACCTACGCACACGCCAGGTCCAAGAAGATAGGTAGTCTCCTCCGCCAAAAAGAACATACTGTATCAGAGCTCATCTCTCTTCCGTGACGCGCCAGCCTCCTTCAACCTCCACATCTGGATACCATGCCTGGGGACCTCCGCTCTCAGCAGTCCTCCACCTTGCACACTTCCGGCCGGCGTGCCCATCAGGAGCGGATCGGTCTGATTCAGACCCAGCGCCCAGCTGGTCTCACTGGCATTGTAGTACCCCGTCGCATTGCCCACGGCGAGCGTCCCGTTCAAGACCGCGGCAGCCACATTGTTCGGCATGACGGTTTGATTGCCCCAGACATCGAACAGGTCCCAGCTCTTTTGTGCGTTTTCGTTGGTGCGGATCCCTCCGAAGACTTCGACCAGGCTGTAACTCATGGTCCGACTGTTGTTGCCCGCGTTGATAAAGGCAACCACTTGATCGCCACCGCTGAGCGAGCCCTGCCAGACTTGCACCTCCCCTAGACCCCACTCATCCTTGTCATTGACTTGTTGTCTTATTGTTCTCGACACCGCGCTCACACTCGGATCCTGGCTGATCGCCAACACCGCTGGGTTCATCAATATTGCGTAATCTTCTGGGGACAACTGGTCCAATTTATTTCCCCTACATTGCTTTCAGTATCAGAGGTCTGTATTGTGACGAGGCGAGCGTGTTGGGTTCAAAGGGTGCCCTGATTCAGGATCTGAAGAGTACTCACATGATCAGCGGAGATTTAATGGCGGCCCACATGCTGAAGTGGACTTTGTATTCGTCGTAGGTCATTCCTCCGTTGCCAACTTCCAGCATGTCGAGGTCATTGTAATACCCGGCTTGGTTCTTGCTGCGAATGAATGACGCCTTCCCGAGGATATTCATGACAGAGCATCCGTAACCAGGTATCTCACAGTAGTAGTCGTCTGGACCGCAGGGGCAGGAAGTGGTGGGCATACTGAAGCTGTCTTGGATGTCTCCGGAGATGCGGGCACTGTTGGCAATGGTGCTTGCCCATTCCCTGGTCGGAGCACGTTAGGACCGGTGGTACACCAAGATGTGAAAGATAAAAGGAGAGCATCGCAGTCGTACCAGGGCTTATCGTCTCCCCAATTGCACAGAGAGTACACAAAGTCCCTCCCAGTGCTATTCAACGCATTCGACATAGCCGCGTACCGATCCTGACTTAGCTTCGGAGTGCCTGACAGACCTTCGTTGTAACAATTGTCGTATTTCAAGTAGTCAGCCCCCATGGACGCCCACCATGCCGCATCTTGGCTCTCATATCCTAGACTGCCAGGATAGCCCCCACAGGTATATCTACCCGCTGAGCTGTAAACGCCGAAGTCCAGACCGTATCCGTGCAGTTGGTTTGCTATATTTCGAAGTCCAGAGGGAAATTTGGCTGCGTTCGCAACGAGTGTGCCGTTGGAGCTACGCTTGAGCTCCGTCATCGCATCGTCGAATATGACCACACGGTAGCCCAAGTCGCGAAATCCAAGGGATACGAGGCGCTCCGCATTAGTGAGTATGGTGCTCTCGTTATAGGCTAAGCCGTAGGCATTGTATGTGTCCTAGAGTACGTCAAAAGACATTTCGTTCCACGTCGGGCCGTACAGAGGCGGAGAGAGCGTGAGACCGGGGTCAGAAGCAGGGGGCATGATATCACGCGGACACAGGATCTCTTACCCAACCCATCTGAGGCGTCTGAGCTAGCTCATTGTAACTCAGGCTTGCTGCGCCGACGGTTTGAAGCAACAGAGCAACCAGCCGCCATTTGGCTATGGTTGATGCAACTTTGAATCTGGACTCCATCGTGTCTTGAATCACGGTCCAGGTCAAACAAAGGGCAGGAGTGAGAAGCAGAGCAGGTTGCAGGAGCGGAAAGACCTTGTAAATTGATGTCCGGCATTTAATCACCCACGGCGTAACTTGAATGCATGAGCAGGTTACATTCAGGAATCGTGCTGTAGATTGTTGTGACATTCCCGTCGAATCTCCATCCAAATGAGGCTCCTGTCGAAGCGTAGCGTCCGGATCCCCGCAATCCTGGAGCATCGTTGTACTGCTAACAAACAGATCTACAATTCGGTGACGCCACGGCTGCATAAGACCCTGTGCACCCATGTGCTGTCCCTTGCCTAAAGCTTATACAATGCCAGTTTTTGGCAAAGAGCGGCGGGAGCTCGGTGTATTGTCCGGCATAAGTACGGCATTGCAAGGATACAACCTGCGTCCGCCACCACCTGAAAGGCATATACACCACCCGAATTCAGAAAACAGAATAGGCTGAGTATCTTTCAGGTGAAGTTGGGATATTTCCGACATTATGGGACGGTGGCTCCCCTTAGGCCACCAGTCAAGACGCCGCATTGATCATAGATATAGCCGCTGTAGGAGAGCGAGCTGGCTTAGTATTGTACAGGCTGCCTCCGTACCCTCCACTGCCAATCTTGTTTAGAAGAGGTGGGCACTCTGATGGCATTGAATGGCTGTCGGGGCACTGAGGCATATCATGACTCCAGACATCGGCTTGTCGTGTAAAATGATTCCGCTAGGTAGAGGCAATTGAGCCTATCCGAAGATTTTGCTCGGGAGCCTCAGGTCGGCCTTTTGAAACCCATCATAGCCAGATTGATGTCAGGTGGCGGCTTCCTTTGCAGTGACTTGGGCGACTCCATTCCAAGGGTGTCACCGTCTGCCGTGAGCTCCTGCTGCTCGTAAATGCTGGCTGGTTCGTTCATGCCAAAGAAACCGTCCCACAAGCCTCGTTTACACACCAGAGCTCCTACTAAGACGAGTGGCAGCTGCCAGACGCTGGCCCAAAAAAGGCCTCTAGCACTGCCTCCAGCGCCCTGTTGCTTCCAGAAGCGCACTGCTTCTCGAGCCATCCATGCATTGCAAGCTGTGCTGACAACGAGGAAGCCCGAGTCCACGTAGCCTCCCCAATACAAGGCCCCGCATATTGGAAACATGACAATGGAATAACGAAGCGCCACACGGGCATTTCGAGCAGGATTGGTCCAGGCCAGCATTTTGTGGCCGGCATTTTGATAGTCGGCTCGGATGGTGTGCGATAAAGACATGAAATGTGGGAACTGCCATGCGAACAGGAGGGCAGCAAGAGCCCAGCCTCCGAGCGAACCCTCGGAAAATAGGAGATCTTGCCACGAATGATGTTCCGACGTCGCGACCTCACCGGCTGCCGCACACCAACCCATCAAGGGAGGAATGCCACCAACAATGGCGCCAATCCAGGTATTCGCTGCAGATATCCGTTTCATCGGGGTGTATACCCCGGCGTACAAGAAGATGTTGAGAGCACTCAGACCAGCGACCGTGGGGTTCGTGCCAAAGCCCAGGAGTAGCAGTCCAGAAGCCCCACAGAGCAAGGCAAACACCGCTGCGGCTCGCGGGGAAATTAGTTTTCGTACCAAAGGTCTGTTTCTCGTCCGGGACATTAACGCGTCATATCGTTGTTCGAAAAGCATATTCAGGGTATTCGCACAGGCAGACGACAAAAAGGTGCCGGATGTCAGGAAGAGTAAAGTCAGCGTCGATGTGGAGAAAGTTGAAGTCACAGGCGATTCAATGGATGATAAAATGTCCGGTATGGGGTACAGACTGTAGGCGCTTGTGGTTGTAAGGACCACGAGTAGTGAGAGACGTGGCTTTGAGAGAGAGAGATAGGTGGCCAATCTTCGTCGAATAAAGGCAGACGTGGGCATCGCAGTCGCAGCAGTGGTTAGCTGAGATGACGCGTCTAGAGGAAGTGATTCCTCTGGCGAGCTCAAAGCAGCTTTCCGCCTCTTCCTCTTCCTGTGTGGGAGTACATCGTCTGTTTGGGTGTGTTGGACGGCTCCGGCCGATTCTGCAGCAGCACTCAGGCTCTGCTGCGGCTCGGTCGCGCTCGAGGGTTCATTTTTGAGAGACAGCGCCTTAACCGGATCTTCTTGCGCCCTGGATCGTGTTGTGTTGAGCACCAGCTCACTTTGCCCGCTTCCTGAGGATTCGGCAATGGTGCGAACCGCGGCTAGCATTCCACTCTTGATCCATCCTCGGTCGATCGAAGTGTTTTCGGAGAAATAGTCTTGTATGAAATTCTGAGAGTGGACAACGCTTCTTGCTGCTTTGTCGGTAGGTACGAATCCGCCGTGGAGCTTCCTGGTCGATTGCCATGCAGTTCGCAGGAGGCCGCTTGCCTTGGATGGTCGGCGGATGGGTCGCGTGAGGCAAGCTGAACAGACACGAAGGCCAGATCCAGACAGTCGCCCGGCTGCCGGAGCAGCGGCCATAATGGCGGTGATTCAGATGGGAGTAGAGAGCAAGACGTGCATTGAATTCGTGGTGTGATAAAGTGAAGTTGGAGTGAAAGCAATGAGAAATTGTATCTGAGCTTCAGATGCGGAGTAAAGCCCTGGCCTCTCTGCTCTTCTCCATTTCCAACCATCAACCGTAAACAATGTGACCGCGCAAGGAAGTCTGCAGTATGGCCGAGCTCACTACAGACCAAGTTAGATCTCTTGATCTGACCAGACAGAGACTGCTAGCACTTCATCAATCGCTTGTTTCTCTCAGAGACAGCCTTGGAAACGCGAATCCAGTCCCTTCTTTGTACACAAGAAATCCTGTCCGGATGCGCCTGCGGATAGCTAACGAGTGTCAGGCCAGAATTGCAGACCCATGCACAGCTTATATCCAATAACCTCCAGGCCATCACATCGCAGCTGGGGGAAGCTGGCGATATATTCCGGTCCACCGTCGCCTTCCCCACGCCACGATTTCCAGGCATCAAGAGTCAGAATATCTTAGACGCGTTACTGAGGAGCAAATTCGAGCCGAACATAGAGGACTGGGTCAAGGAAGGCGAGGAGATTGCTGCTCAACAGCGAAAGGCTACTTCTCGCGGACTCTCAGACAGTGAGCGCAACGATTTGTGGCAGTGGGCTCCTGGTGCGGCAAATTCAGCAGCAAGAAAACAAACCTGGGGCGGGGACTACACACGGGCTGAACAGCAAGCGGGAATTGAGAAAGTAGTGACTGGTCTACGAAGGCAGCTAATCGAGCCTCCTGAAGGCGAAGACGACGAGGAAGCCGACGACGACGAAGAAGAGTATGAAATGACTGATGGAGAAGACGAGGCAGAGGTCGCGATGGACGTCGAGCAACAGCAACGAAAGACCGAAATCAAGTCGATTCCAGAGACTCAGACCGCACCAACTGCAGCTGGTCTGATGCCTCTTGCGACCATTCACAAATTCATGACAACGGGAAGGTGACAGCAATGCCAGACTACGTCTCACTCACTGGCGGATAATTCCCCAACTGGACCACCCGACTTTCCTGTTCATCTCCGAGCCCTGGTGGTTTTGATTCACCCAGCCCTGTCCTGCGTCAGAAGCCATTGAATCGCCACCCCGGAGGAAGGAAACCCACTCGTTATCGTCGGGGCAAAGGATCATATCCTTCTCTGTAACCCACTTGATATCCACATCGGCCGCTGGTAATACCGACTTGACAAAGTCAGAGAAGCTAGTTTTGTCGTCGATGCTCAGTTGGCTTGCAACGGAGACACTGGCTTGAATGACAATACTCAATCTTCGAAGAGATCTGAGATAAGCTAGACCTTCGATAACCCATGACGCTGTGCAGGCGAACGGTGTATAGGGCCTAGCATCCACATCCGCCGCAGAAGGAACGGTCAATATGTGCAGCAGTCCGACTAAAGAGTCTGCTTGTGCTAGGAGCAGGTCTCTTGTGGTGATGAAGATGGTCAACTCTCGAAGGTTGCTCCCTCCGGAGTCGATCGTGCCGCATGCGTTCTTCACCAGTTGACCTCCGGTATAGGTAACATCGAACTCTCCAGCGCAGCTGTCGGGAACGAACCTTGGGTGATTGGTTGAGTCGGAGACGTTAGCTATCGACCTTAATATCGATCTCAGCGACCACGCTTCCGTCACACTTGCGAGAAGATGGAGCTCGAGCTTTCTGATGGCGCGTCGCTGATATGGTCCAAGTCCGTCAAGAAATTGCTTCGTTGCTGAGGTTGAGGAACCCATGACAGCCCGGCAATTCACCAGATTGACTTGGAGAGGCATCAGACAGGTTTCTTGATGCAGTTGCCGACACAGAAGGAGGGCTTGTGAATTGGTGCTGCTCGATCGGGAGCCGCCCAGACCCGGCCTAGCTAATTTGTACCTGTAACCCTGCCAGTGCTGTCAGTTGCCACTCTCTCAGTCCCAAGACAGAACGAGTGCCTTACAATGAGCCCGCAAAGACTGGTTGAAGTGGATGGCTTCTGTGGCGGAAACACTGAAGAGGCTGAACTCATGAAGACATGCTCGAATATTCGTTGTCGCAGCTCGAACGGCAGAGTGAGGAGTCTAGACGTTGGGCGGGCTTCGAAGCCTTCGCATACTTGTTCTTCTCGCGTCTGAGAATCCATCATGTCGGCGTGGAGGACGTCTGATGTGGACTGGATGCCAAAGGACGCGCGATCTGCGATATATCCGCAATCTCTCGATTGAGGTGATACGGGATATCGCTGTGTGACCGCTGCCCGCTCAAGTCTGAATCCAACTATGTGTGACAATTGTACATAGGAGCAGCGCCCAGATCAGTCGGAGTCACACAATGCTAATCAGAGGGCGAAGTATCGAGGAAGGACAACAGGCACCTTGGCTCCACTATACTAGGTGAACGCCCCCAGCTGTCGCCTCTCCCTCTGCTAGTGTCAGCTCGCTATTCATACACTTTGTACATGTAACTCGTACGTGTCCGTTTATGTATCAGTGTGATACCCACACCGCGTCATCTCCGCGTGACCGCTTCTCCTGGGCAATGCGACGAGATTCCATCGTACGAGCTCAGATCAATGCCAATACCAACGGAGCACACGCGATGGATCATAAGGCTCGAGTCGGGGCATAAGTGGAGGGGAAACTTATACACGAGAGCCGTACAGTGTTTGACACAACCAGGAGTACCCTGTACATGTACAGACCTCATGCCTCATTACCCTATCCTACACAGTGCATGCAGGATAGGGGGAATTCCCGCTTGATTACAGCCTACAGCATGAGTTACCGCGTTCATGTCCCGATGAAAGATGGGTTAAGCGTTGGAAAATGACACACAGTTGTGTACTAGTAAACTGTCTCGGGGTGTATGCTCGAACACTGATGGCAAAAGTCACTCGAGAGAGGCTGTTCCATGGTAACCTTGGTAGAACACGGCCTTACCTCAGCTTACATTATTTACTTTGACCACTTAATTACTGCGGGGACGCGAGGAATTTGCCCCGTTCTACCTCGTACTTTGCCGAGCAACGCGACTCTACGACAACTCCATGGGACAGGATCTTTCGTCACCCAGAAGGCTGGCCGCGAGGTGCCCATATTGTATAATGCACAATGCATGACGAGCAAGGTACGGGCTACCTATATCAAGGACATCTTTCGACTCGTATGAAAGAGATTGACTGGAATAGGAGCCCACCACCGCTACAGTTGGCGGTGGGTCCGACGAAAGCAGCCCCTTCTACGAGTACTCCTACGCTATGAGCTCGTATGGGATACCTTGTGCACAGGACACTCCGAGTGGCGATCTGACAACGTCGAATACAGTACAAGTGTGTCTTCCGCCCCCCCCAAGCCTCCACTCCGGCACCGGCATTGAATGGCGATGTGCTCAGTATGTTCCGAAATCCCATGGGTCCATCAGGCAGGCAGGTTTTAGTACCTCATCCTGCAGCTAAGTAGTAGAGTATGTACTCCGTACTAGTTAGTAAGCCACGGTCTCCATCTCCGTCTCCATCTGCATACCAGGTCCGTTCTTTAGTCCCCTTTCGACTCCTTACTCATGCTCTGTGGATGGTCGACTGGGGGCCAAATTCGGGACTTTGTCCTTGAACTCCACCGAACAATTGATGCGTAGTACTTACTACTGAACGAGGGACGTACTGGATGGGTGCTATGTGCTGCGCAGTAGGTGCGAAACCGGTGGACACACTGCTGCCTTCAAATCGCGATGTAGGATGGACTTGTACAGACTTGGCTCTTCGTGATATTGGACAGAAAAATAGTTTTGACCGCAATTCTTAGCAAACGTACAGTACTTTCCTCCACAACAGTCAAGCTCTTGACTGCATCTCAATCACCCCATTTTTTCCCCAGCATTGCGCTGCAGTATGGAACCTGCTGATCCAGATCTCCGCGACATGGCCAGAAAAGTCGAGACATGGCCTACCGTAGACTCCCAGCTGCTGACGGAGGCGCAGCGATTCTTGCCGCTCGCTCTGGCTCAGCTTGAAGAAAGCAAATGAAAATGCCCCCCCTGTTCTCTTGTGCCACGTCACAATCATACCGACCGGCGGAGCTATATTTGGATTTCACGGGCAGTAACGAGCATTGACAGAAGTCGGGCGGGCCTGGTACATAGATGCCGTTGCGTATAGCCGACGGATCAACACCTAGCATTGCGTATAGCCGAAAGGACACTCGCGGGGTAGAGTATAGCCGACCCAACACTCACTGAATCGGGTATCGCGAACAGGATCCTCATCGCATCAGGTAGGGACAAATGAACCAATCGCCCGACTGAAGGACACTTCGCGTGGCACTGGAGCCTCATACGGCCTGAAAGGATATACCAAGAAAGCGTGGAGTCTCCGACAATTGGTGCCCCGTCAGCATTGAATCTAGAGAGACCAGGGAAAGGAAAGGAGAGCAGAGCCGGGCCGAGCAGATTGATGAAATAAACAATGACACACAGGTAGGGGCTTGACATTGAACTCTAGAAGCAGCCTGTGCCTGTACCTGTATCAACGACGAATGCCTCCCGAAAAGAATACCGTCTTAGGCTCGACATGCTAACACTGTCCTGACGTGACTATCTCTTTGTGAAATTTCCACACCCACCCAATGCCGTACTCTATACTCACAGCATGGCCTTTGGCATGAACTTGATCGCCTGCCTGACGCCGAGGTCCTAATGGTCAGATCCGTCAGGTTAGTATCGTCGCCGTCGAAGTGAAGCCTGAGACAGGGACTTGTTTGGAGGTGGGGGGATGGGGAACAACGTACCGCGAGGATCTCCTCAGTCCCTCCCAAGATGGCATCGAACTTATACGTCCTGTGGAACTGCTCGACGAACCGACCCATGCCAGTCTGGGTGATGCCTCTCCCGCCGAAGATATTGACCGCATCGTCGGCCACGTCGTGGGCACAGCGCGTGGCGTAGCTCTTCAGCAACCCGATCGGCCCACCGAGGAGTTTATTCTGCTGCGCGTACGACATGTTTGTCATCTGGAAGGTGATGCTCTCGAGCCAGGCCTGGCACGCCTCGGTCAGGGAGATCATCTTTGCGATCTTCTGGCGGATGACGGGCTGGGAGATCAGCGGCTTGCCGAACACGAGCCGCTGGTTCGACCACTTTAGGCACTCCTCGACAATGGTGCGCATCCACCGGATCACCGAGCAGGCCATGGCCCAGCGCTCGTGATTGAAGTTGGACATGATGACGATGAAGCCGTTGTCCTCCTTGCCGAGCAGGTGGTTGACGGGGACCTTGACGTTGTCGAACTGGATGAACGTCGTGGCCGCCGCGGTCGAGTACGCCGTCTTGATCCGCTTGGTCTCGACGTTGTCGTCGCGCGGCACCAAGATTACGCTGAACCCTTTCTCCGTCTTGCAGCCCGTGACGAAGTAGTCGGCGAACATGCCGTTGGTGATCCATTTCTTCGTGCCGTTGATACTAGAGTTGTGAAAATTTGGAATGTCAGTACGGAGTCTTCCCCATCAATGATTACTACGCACAACGGGGGCGAACCCGAGCAACGAAAGGAAACCCAAACGAGGCGGGTTTGGGTTTGGGTTACTCACATGTAATGCTTGCCGTCTGGGGTCTTGGTGGCCGTCGTGCGCAGGCCCGCCACATCAGACCCGGCGAACGCCTCGGTGACGGCCAGGCACATGAACTTCTTCCCGCTGAGACACTCTTCCGTCACCTTCTCCACGAGTTCCTTGTCGTTGCCCCAGTTTCGCACGGCGGTAAGCGAAATCATCATCCCTGCCATATTTCCGTCCTGAAACCCGCGCGCAAGGGCGCGGGAGAGCTCCTGCGCAACGATCAGGTCGTGGAAGTAGTCGAATTCCTCGGGCTTGACCCCTCCGATGAGCGAACCGCGATTTTGAAGGTGCTTGCCCGGGCCCAGGCGCATGGCGAGGAGATTGTTGGCGGCCATTTTGTCGACCAGTTCCTGCGAAATGTACGTCCCATCGGCTTCTTTCTGCTGCGCCTCCGGGTATATGTCCCGGTCTACGAACTCTCGGACCGCCCGTTGCAAGGCGCGGTGCGAGTCGTTGTAATAAGGGGATTTGAACTGCGGAGTCAACCACAGGGGCTCTGCGTAGGGCACTGTCGACAGGTCGCCGGGCTGGCGCTCAATGACTTCGGGGTTTTCGCCTGCTATCGTGCCAATGCAGAGGTCTGCATACTTCTGAAGGACTTCTTGTCGGTGGAGATTGTAGAACGCGGTTGTGGCATCTTTGCCGGCTACCTGCTCTAGGACATAATTCCCTCCAGGGTGAGCATCCAGAAAGTCGCTCAAGTCATAGACTTTATGATCGATCTTGAGGTGTCACAACTGTTAGCGGGGGCTCTTCATATGGGCACACAACGATGTTCGGCCACCTTGAGATGGGATTATTGGTAACCAGAGAGGACAAGCTTGACAAATGAGAGCAAAGAGCCTTGCTTACAATGCACCATAAATCGTCAGCAGAGCTGTGCTTCGCGACATCTTCTCGCGTGTGCGTCTTGCTAGGGATGGTCTGAGACGACTTTTGAGCCATACTCGCACGGCGAATTGATCAGTCTGCTCTACGGCCTGGACAGAAACGTGGCTCGTGAGTCTGAAGGAAATGTCCACAATATCAGCTGTAGAGGCTGCCTGAAGAAACACAGAAGCTTCCCACGCTCTGCCAGAGCGTTCAAGTCCCCGGATTTTGTCGTGGCGATGCTCAACCGAGGCTCGAAGCTGATCATCAAGTATCCCTGTATTTCATCCTGGCCAATCGCTAAGTTCCAGCTTACCGCCGATTGCAGGGCCGTCGATTGGACAGCCTTAACCGTGCGGACAACGGCTTCGGGATCTCGAAGCGTCGGACATCGTTCGGCGTTCGCATCCAGTGTTGTTGTTTCCGGCTCAGCGGTTGGCAAGAAACAACAAAGAAGGCGATGAACTGGATCAAAGGCTTCCTACTTCAGGTACGAGCAAAAGGACCGCATATAGCCACAGATCGAGGTTGTGATTAAGGACTTCGAAGCAAATGTGGTGTCAGATCAGCGGCGAAAGCAAGTCACCTCGGCCAGTGTGTTCCACAGCTCGCCAGAAGTCATAGATGATTCCATGTCGAAGTTATATGTACATCACAGCTGGTTCACTCGAAACCCCGAGGGAGACTCCTTCGAAGCTCCTAACCCTCTCACTTGGCTTTCATATCACGCCTGTGCTCGCTTTAACCTTGCGGTAACCACGTCCGCCAGCTCAACCGTCGGTTGAACGTACGGAGTAATGGTGTTTCGCACCAATGTACGCTGTTCGAATGCATAAGCCAACCCAATGAGCAGTTCCTCGCTGAAATGAGGTCCCATGAAACTGATGCCAAAAGGTAGGTTCGGTGCGGTGGCATTCAGGTTGTCAAATCCGTTGGGTGTGATTTCGGTATCAGCGGGGAATGCTCCTAGCGGAACGGTAATGACGGGTGAGCCGATCAAGGCAGGGAAATTTGGACTGAATTCCGTAGGCAGCACCAATGCATCCAACGAATAGTTTGCAAGCGCGCCAGTTACCCCCAAAGGACCAGCGAGATATGTATTCATGGTATAATTGGACCAGAACTCCGGTGAAGTATTGTCGTAGCCAAGCTCCAAAGCAGAGTCCCAGATGAGCGTATCCCGCTCAGGCCAATCCTCGGGGGCAAACAAGTGAGTGAAGTTACGGACATCTTCCAAGTTATACACCTGGTTGGGGTTGTATGACAGCTGCGAAAGGTACTTTGGCAGGTCGGAAACGAAATCGGCTTCAAGGACGATGTCGGAGTAGTTGCCTTCGTTGAGAGCATCATAACCAGTAAAGTTGGTATTGTCAACGATGATGGCTCCGGCCGAGCGGAGCACGTCCAGTGCGGCATTGAAGGCTGGGATGATAGGTGCGGCGACCGAGTCAAAGGAGAGGTCAATGAGGTTACGCGGCACACCAATACGCTTGCCGGACAGAGCACTGAAGTTGCAGGCCGCAACGTAGTCGGGGACGGTGTCGAATGGGATTGCATCAGTGTAATTGTCGTAAGGCGACTTCCCAGCAATGGCGGCCAAAACGTATGCAGCGTCCTTCACCGTGCGAGCCATTGGTCCGACGGTATCCTGATGCTCAGAGATTGGAACGACAAGGTCGCGCGAGGTAAGGCCGACAGTGGGCTTGATGCCGACCAGGTTGTTGACATCTGAAGGACTCAAAATGCTGCCGTCTGTCTCAGTGCCCAGAGCGGCAAGCGCCAAACCCAGTGAAGATGAGACGCCACTACCAGAACTGCTGCCGGAGGGATCTTGACCGGGAAAGTATGCACCGACTGTCTGGCCTGCAATCGCCGACCACCCATTACTGGTGTTGTATGATCTAACATATCGTTAGCATTAGAATGCTCTATTGACACCAACACCGGGAGGCCTTGCCGATAATTCGCCCATTGACTTAGGTTTGTTTTCCCCAATATGATCGCGCCAGCCTTCCTGAGCTTTGCCGCTATTGTGCTGTCGCGCGGAACTTTGGCGCCAGCTAGAGCGTAGGAGCCTGCTGTGTTATCCATGGCATCAGCAGTAGCGATGTTGTTCTTGATCAAAATTGGTATGCCATGGAGCGGACCAAGAACATTACCCCTTGCTCGTTGCGAGTCGAGTTGAGCAGCAATTGAGAATGCGTCCGGATTGAGCTGAGTAACCATATGAAGCGTTGAATTGACCTCCAGGATGCGAGAAATATACGCCTGGACCAGGTCAACGCTTGTGAACAAGCCCGACTCAAGCCCACGAACGAGGTCTTCTGTTGTCGCTTCAATCAATGGAGGAAAGGTTGTGCCATTGATGGCTGTAGTTTGGCTGTAACATGACTGCGCTGCAACCAAGTTGGTCAAGGACAGCGAAACAAGGAGGAGACCTTGTACGCAGTCAAGAGACCGGGAGCCATATTGACGGGCGTTGTGGACGAGGGGGATTGAGGAAAGAGGAAGTCACTGTCAACATCCTGCTTCTGCTTTTCTATATGAGATGAGATTCGATTCGTGCGTCGTCCTAGGACGATCGGCTTCCAGTAGCTTGATTGAACGAACCCATGTCCATGCCGGCGATCAGCGGCCGGCTTGTCGATAAGCTAGAAAGGCTGGGGTAGTAGTAGCGTCTCATTGGTGGGATTGTAAGCTTGACCTGTGCTAGAGATGGATGATGTGTACGAGGACTTGCAGCCAGTCGTGTTCAGGTTCAGGCGTGGCAATGTCTGTTGGGGCATGCCAGGCTTCCCCACATCGGACAGACGACCAGCTTATCGAGCTGCCCAAGTAGGCAGCTCAGAAACGTCCCTGTCCAGGCAAACCCCTGCTGGACAGCAGCCGGCCAACTGAAAAGTGCCTTCAGTCTGTATGCGGTGGGAAGGGTATCGATTATGCGACCTGTATCGCATAATCGGCTGAAATCCAGTGTTGGTTTGATCGAGGAATTCTCGCGCTTTTGAAATTGCGTCACGCTCTTCCTGCTTGCTTGCTCGAGACGAATCGTTTGATCTCTCTCAGAAGACCTATGATCAGAGGGACCCCAACTGGGCCCAAGAGAGGCAGGTACACAGCAACCTAACTCGAAGTTAGCAACTAGAAGGCGGATGGGAAGGCAGATGATTGCTACAACAAGTGCTTTCCTGGTTCTGGGGTAGGCTCGGCGTTAACATACCTTGTGTTCATCAGGGAAATAGACCTGGCCAACCATCGACTTGTCAAAGAAGGCATTTTCGCTGTCTCTGAATGCTACTTTGGCGTGGGCCAGTGCTTCAGCCCACCGACTCCCCAGGAACGCGCGACAAGACGTGGAAAGACTGGCAATCGCATCGTCAACCAGTTGAGCGACGTTTCTGGGGATGGGAATATTGCTCAACCTTTGGGCAAGCCGGGCAAGCGATCCCAGGCTCGACCCCGCTTTGAGGTGTAGAGTAAGGGCAGAGAGCCTTTTATAAGCATCGAGACGCAATTGCAAAGGCTTGGCTTTAGCATCGTGGTCGGATTGCAAGACGCCCAGGAGTGACAGTAGTTGCGAGGCGAACCTTTGAAAAGGGAGGCGCAGCAGGTCCTTGTCCAGATGATCTAAAAGCATCGGAGTACCGTGGACAGGATGCGGATGCAGTGGCGGGTTAAGAATCTGGATGGCACCCCACTGCGGGATGACCCATGAGAGCTCCTCGGTGCCTTCAATCGTCAGTGGTATCTGATCCTTAGCTGGGATGTAGAGGATGAAGTTGAGTGTAGGTCCATCCCCAAGGGACGGTGCTAGAGGCCACTCTGCTGCATTCACAAATGCTGTCAAGTCATTATGGAGTAGATACGTTCCGTTCTGACCTTCCATGTGACGAGGCTGTACGGTGGGAGGAAGAGTTGCATATAGCTGCACTTGTGTTGTCACCTCGAAATCGGCCACGGCCGACAGTGCGTGCACAAGCGGTTGGATGTGCTCCCGGAGCGCATGCTGTATATCCCAACTGGAAGGAGCGCCGCTCGCTGTCAGAAGGGAAAAGGTCAGATGGAACCCAGGAGACGGCTTGTAAGCGCGGTTGATCTGCTTCTCAATCCCGGAAACCATATCATATGGCTGTGATTTCAGAAAAGCCTGAGCATTCTGGCTGTGGCTTTCAAGGGAGACGGTCTGCAGCGCGGCAGCGATCTGCTCTTCTCTGAAAAGGCCATGAAGATATTCGGCGAGACTTTTGGCGTAATCGGCTCCGGTATTGAGAGGTATGCGAGCACCAGCTTCCGCGGCGACGGGACTTTGACTGAAAGCAAAGTCATCAGATGTTGCCTCAAGATATAGCTTCAGTGCAGGTTCCCCGATATTCAGACTTGTGGGATTCTCGCCGCAGCTCTTTTCTCCTCCACTATTTCCGCCTTGCTCCAGGTTGACGAGATGAAGGGTTTGATGAAGGGTGGGATAATCATTGAGGTCGTCTATAGCCTGTTGTGTGTTTCGTACAATCGCCTGCGCCTCCAAGCAGGACACGCCTGGTGCCGAGACCCAGATGTGCAGAGGAATCGCCGCCGGGGTATTCTGGTAAGCATCATCAGCAATGGATAGTACCCTCGAGGTCCTTCACTGCTCACCCGTCCATCCGCCCAGTCGAGCATGTCTTGTAGTGGAAGGCTCGCCCGGTAGATTGATGTGGTCTTCAGCCATGTCGGAATGCCTAGCAGAACTATCACAGCCCAGAAGGACAACACAATCTTGGTCCGCAGGTTGATGGCTTCGGCTTTCTCTGGCGGAGGCTGTTTCCTCCTGGCTGCTGCATCGGAGGGAGCGACCGACGCCCCGTTCATGGCTAGGGTGCTTGTGTGCGATCTAGGAACCACCTACTTGGTCAAGACCATTTACAGAGACGCATTCATCGCGAACGACGCGTAGCAAGCACGAGGACGGCTTTGATTTCGCGCGTGGTCTGGCAGGAACCGGGAAACTGTGGCCGCACAGCTTCGTAAATTTCCGCGACTCGGAAAAGACATTGCGTGAAATTTCCATGACTCGCAAAAGTCGTTGGACAAAATATCTACGGACCATCTCGACAACCTTAGGCTATATATTGTTGGTCCCGATCCGCAATCCTTCATCCCATGATACCGACATAGCACCCTCTCCGACCTTCGCTTTCATTCTGGGCTTGGCCTGGCCCCGAACATCTGCAGCATGGCCAGTCGGCGCACGGCTGGCGTGCTTCTGACCTCCCCGACTCGATTGGCTCAAGCTCCAACCACGTTGAGATCGAGATATGCATCATCACCAAAACAGACCAGAACGATCTTTGATTCACTGCTCAGTTCAGCTCTCGGTCCTTGTGAGCCTCGGTCGATGAGCCATACCAAAGTGTTGCCTTATGCTCCCGCGACAGTGTTCAAGGCCGTATCTGATGTTGCGGGCTACCCTAATTTTCTGCCTTTCACAATTTCATCCAACGTGAAATCAAGAGACCCGGCGGGCTATCCAACTCGAGCGAAACTCAAGGTCGGCTACGCCAAGCTGGGGGTTGAGGAGGACTGGGAGAGTATCGTGCGCTGCGATCCAGCCAAAGGGATCATCGAGGCGAAGAGTAGCGAAGAGCATAGTAACGGCCTCTTTGAAGCTCTGTCTACGAAATGGCACATTGCGCCCTCGAAGACGGCAGATGCAAGTACCGCTGTCAAGCTGGACGTCATCGTCAAATTTCGAAACCCGATCTACGATCAAATGTTTGCTCAAGTCGAGGGCAAGGTTGCGAGCACCATGATCTCTGCCTTTGAGAAGAGGGTAGAGGAGCTTGATCAAAAGCAGAAGGTCACCCCGTGATGGCTGCCAGAGCATGACAAGGTCAACTAAATCGCAAGGGAATGCACTGCGGCGCTGGTATTCCTCCGAGCAGCGCGTATGCCGTTGGAACAGCCAAAAGCCAATCTCGCGTCAATGGGACTTTCACGCCTGTCGACTTCCTCTCTCTTGACAGCCGGAATACAGCACCGCCGGTGAAATGTTGATCATATGGCGCAGCAATGTACCGCTGTCGTCAACCTCGGTGGGAAACAATCGCCCGCAGTCCCCGTTTGCCCTTCCTAGCAACAAGCCACTCTGGAAGCGTGGTCAACCATGTCAAGTAGGGGAAGTTCCGGCTGTCTGTCTTTAATGTCAGCACCTCAAACTTGTCTATGTGCTGTGTACGCCGTCGCGTGGTCACCCGGGGTGGGGGGAGATTCCAGATGTTGAGTGCTCGGAAACAGCTAGGAAGGCTGGGGACTCCTCTGCTCTCACAACACTCATCGCGTATACGTTAGAGGGTTTGCATACACTTTCAACCCGACTCTGAAGCTCCACCAGTTTAATCGTCCTGGAGTAGCGTCATGTACGGAGTATGTACTCAGAAAATGCTGGGTATGTCACTCGCAATGTCACAGTAATCTGACGCTGCCGTGGGTTGTTGCCCTACCTGGTAACAACGGCAGCTGTCCATCTGCACATCTTTCTCTCTCTCGCATCTTCTAAGCGTCACAGCAATATCACAAACCAGCGACGTGTGCCAGCTAGTACCGGCGGTTCGAGAAGAAACAAACAGTTGCAGGTTGATCGCAATTGAAGCATATGTAATGCCCGTCCGCGGCTTTAATTACGCTGCAGGATGATAGGTAACGATTCGGGAGCCCATATCGTTCGAATACCGCTCAAGACGCGACGGCTTGGTGACAATCTGGACTTGTCACGACCAAGCTCGACGACGACAGGCCGACTTGCAGTGTGACACAGTGACACTGGAGAAGCTTGTTCAGCACCATGTCGCCCATGTCCTCGGCAGCGAGCCCTTCCGGTTAGTGCTCACTAGGCCGCAATGCTTCGCACCATTCACGAGCACGAAGACGGCCTTCATCACACCCTGCACACCCCCATCTACCAATCACCCCCCTCCTCACGCCAACTTCATCCTCATGCGGGCTCACCATCCCCGCTGCTGACTGGAAGATCAGCTTCAGTAACCGCCCATCGACCTGCAAGCCACCAAAGCATGGCAACAACCTCTCACAGACGAGCATGTCGATTTCTCCTCCCCTTGCGCTGTCGTCCTCCCTCAGCTTGTGCCGGCGGGCCTTAAACCTGCAATAAAAGAATCGAAGCGCCTGCGCCTTGCGCAATCTCTCTCGTCGGACAGACTTGACGGTCCCTGCCTCGCGCTGCCCTCTTGTTTCATATGTCGCTGCCCTCACCATCAGTGTCATGGCCTACTGGCATGACCGCTTTGCGACCGGCGCGCCTTCTCCCCATTCCCCACGATGTAGACCGATCGTCCTGCTATACCTGCTGCTGACTGCCTTCCTGAGCGTCACCTCGGCCATCCAGTCCGTCCCCGGGTCGCCTTGCGAATCGGTCTGCTCGAACGCAGGCACCCTCGAGAACGACGTCGTCTGCCTCGATGCGAACTACCAGTCCCTGTCGTCGGGTCGAGCCTTCCAGAAATGCGTGGCATGTCAGCTGAACAGCACGGCGGTGGACACAGTAAACAATAACACAGATGTAGAATTTGGCCTGCGTATGATACACCCTCTCAATTGAGCGCAGAGGTTGTATAAATGCTGAACGTTCTTGCCCCGTCTAGTGGCCCTGCGGTATACACTGGCAGGATGCATGTTTGCCATCCCCGAGGACCACATCTCGATCAGCAGTCCCTGTCAAGTCAGCTGTGCGCCGCTCAACGACTCGGTCGGCTATCAAGTCACGAACGACAGCTCCAAGACCGATCCGGGCACCACATTCTGCTCGGCAGCGGAATTCGACGACGTGACAATCAACAAATGCGCCACCTGTTATAGTTTCATCCCGCAGCAGTTGTTCCTGGCAAATTGTAAGTAAGCAAGCACGGTGGCCAAGTTCCTTCGTGCCGTACCACCCCCAAGAAACCAGAGGACCGCCTGTTTTCCTTCCTACTTGATCGATTGTAATGCTTACACACGGCGCATAAAAGTCCTCCAAGCTCTACACATCGCCTGCCGCGACCCCCCGGAACCAGGCAAACCCTTCTTCCCCGATGCCGACGCCATCTTCAACGAAACGCTGATCGCTGGTCCGGCACCCCCATCCTCAGGGGGAGGCGGCGGCGGCGGCCTCCACGGCTGGCACCTCGCTGTGGCGATCGCGCTCCCCATTGTCGGCGGCATCATCCTTATCGGCGGCTTCTGCTGGGGATGTTTCGCATTCACGCGCAAGCGACGGTACAGAATGGCGCAGAGCGGGCGGATGAGCCGCGTGCACGACGCCCACGCCGACAGCTCGTACCAGTCACCTATCTCCGCCAAGGCCGAGGCATGGAAACACGAGACCCTCCCATGGGGCGTCGTGGAACCCCCGCGCGAAATGCACGCCATCTCGCCGACGCTGCTGCACGCAGGGAAGCAGCATAGTCCCGGGTTCGCGCAGGGGAGGTGGTCTCACCAGACCGGCGGCACGGGGGCCGGCTCGGAGCAGAATACGCCCTTGAGGAGTAGTTTCCAGAGAGACGACGTGGGGCCCGGTCCTGCGCAGGTCAAGGATCCCAATCTTCATGAACAGTATTTCGGTGTAGGGGGGGAGGATGAGCGTGAGCACGAGGTGCCGTTGCCAGGCCCGAGCGATGTTGGGGTTGCGATTACGGACGGGTATTATCCTCACACGGAGGGCCAATACGGATATGCGCAAGGCTACGGACCCGAGTATGGACACGGACACGGACAAGGACAAGCACATGGACACGGACAGCTCCGGGTGCATGACGACGAGAGAGGCCAGTTCATCTGATTCGGAAGCTGGAGCGGGAAGCCCTCAGCAAAGCCGAAGCCGAAGAGACACACACAGACCGAGAATTTTACGACCATGGCACGCATGACACGACTTTACACTTTACACTTCACACTCAAAGGTATGGTTCCCACGCGTCGCCCGGGCGTGACCCGGCGCGGCGCGGTAGGGTGGAGGGAGTCATTTGAGGCGAATTACCTTAAACGCAAAGTCCTTAGCTTGGAAGGATCGGAGGCGGTACCTACACCAGCAGCGGGAGCGGCAGTTGCAGCGGCGATCATGAGAAGGCATACAGTACGGTACAATACCCGTGCATCCCGAGCGAGGTTTCACTGCACTGCACCTGGTCTGGTCTGGTTTGCTGGATGCTGGTACCGGATGGGAGTAGACAGTCAAGCAGGCAGGCAGACAGACGGGTTGTTTTCTCGTCTTTGAGAAGAGGTACGGTACAGAGTCTTCTGCTGGGAAGATATGTTCTGCTCTGGTAGCGCCCGGCGCATTGTATCATATCCATCTATATCTATACCGATATCTACGGAGTAGATCTAGATCTACATCCATGTCTATACCTATGTCTTTGTCTATTTCTCTCACTCCCACACCTCCAAGAGAATCCAATCCTACATAAAATCATACTCGTCCATGACCGGCTACCTACCTACGCAAGGCGTGTTCGTTTCTGTCCCCGCGAATCCTACCTCCTACCTGTTCACTGACTCACCTGCCTACCGCACCAACTCGACTCAAGGGGTACAAGACCAGCCCACTAATCTAGCGAGACACCGAGACCGGGAGGATCGCGCTCAGCCAACCCGCTGTACATAGTCCTCCTGTATTACTGCATGGATGAATCTTACATCCCGTATCCCGTATCTCTAGTACGATCGCGAGTACGAGCACGGCAGTTAATTAGTGGGACATGCAGTTGAGGTGGAGTTGAATCGGAATTTGAATCATGCGAGGGCAGGGCCGGGCAGGCTCCCCATAGCTCGATTGGCGATGTTTCCTGTTTCCTGTTTCCTTTCTCCTTCTCTGAGCCTCTAAATTAGCGGAGGCGGCTAGTAGATGCCAGAGAAAGGTTGAGGCAGTGCAAGGCAGTGTAAGACAGGGAGGGAGAAAAACAAAGCAGGCAAAGCAAGTCAACGCGAAGCAAACATGGCCGTGGCGTGGAGGATTTCTCCATCCCTGGACCGGTGGGTGCATCGATTGCAGATCAGCCCCTTTTAGGGCACAGCCTTACTTCTCCTCCGTGCAGCCTTGTACGCACCACGACGGCGGTACAATGTCACACGCCAGCAACCAGCCAGCCACACTCTCGCGGCGTCAATGTCCCGTGTGGGGTGGTGGCTTCCTTGTGTTTTTTGGCGCTAGATACTGTTTGCATGAAGGGCACGCGTGAGTTGAACTGTAGGCGCTGTCCTGGGACGGATGAGGTACTGGGAGGAGGGGTGCGGTAGTGAGCACTTGACTGAATCGCTGTAACTCTGGCTGGGTGGGTGGTTCAGCGTTGATACTGTACTCCTAGCCGCATTTGCGCTGGGCCACACACACACACACACACACGACTGAAGAAAGCTGAATTGGGACAGCGTTGTTTGATTTGCTCTTCTCGCCGGGAGATGCCTGATGCTTCTCTTGCCTGGTGCTTCTTTTTGCGTGCGATTGGTTCTAATCCACACATATGGATGAGAGGGCGACTTTCTGAAAGCTTGCGGCGAATCAGCCGGGGTGCTGGTAGCGCAAAGCAATCCCCGCCGGTCAGGGCACGCTTCACATCGGACATTGAGTCGGGCAGGGCGACGCAGGCCGTCCTGGCGGAGGGTATATTCGTGGAGAGCTCTAGACGGAGTAAATGGAAGCGGCTGACTTCCTTGATGCAGGGCAATGCACGACAGATTGATTTGCTGCCGACACAGTAGCCCTGGGGAATAGAGACAGAGCGTCAGCGTGTTCGTCCTCGAGAATCTCCATTTCACTGTCTGTTTCTGTACCTCATGCCGCTCAATGTGATGGTCCTTTTCTGGGAAGGGCATTTCGGAGAAGTTAGCTAAAACTTGCACCACATGCACCAGTTGTCTCGAGAGGTTCTGTCGGTCGGTCTCCTTCGTGCGATAACTTCAGGGATACGAGCACAGAGAGTCTCGATAACCATATACAGCGGCGTCACCTCACCTCTTCGTAAGAAGTTTGATCTGCTTCTGCCGAACCACACTGTGGCTCGTACATAGAAGAGAGCGCAGGAAACCAGGGAAGGCGAATATGTTTCGACTCTGCACCCGCATTCTCAACGAGCATTCGCCCTGAAGATCGGGGGCCTTCAATGTACATGTCCTTGACATCGACTGGCGGATGGTCAACCCTCTAGTGGCCCTCCGAAATGCTGTTGCGCGGCGGCAGAGACACGCATCGAACTTCAGACGACAATATCTCGTGCCCGAGATATGTGATGGAGCTTCGAAGCTCCGATAGGCCTGGTGAGATTCGGGAACCAACGATGTAGGAATAATGCCGTACTTCAAGAGGGAAAGTAGGACGTTCGCTTCCCTCCAGGACGCTCGAGAGGTGGTTCTCCGGGAAGTATGATATTTACTCCTGTCCAGCACGCGCGCGAGAGAGAGAGAGAGGGTCCTGCGGGTTCTGTTGCCCGGGCTCGCAGTGGTCGGGCTGTGGAAGAAGGGAGCAAGCAGCACCAGCAGTGAGAATTCAGTCAGTCTTCAGAGCTAATTTCCGCAAAGACGAGATGATAGATCTCCTCGCAAAGATGAGACGGCGATTTTGATCGCATTGACTCTGTGAGAGAGAGAGACAGAGAGGCCCAGGCGCAACGACATAGAAAAGAGCTGGCTGCGCGTCTGTCGACCAGGCTGTTAGTGTAATTACGGACCGCAACTAAGAGGGGAGTAGTGCCGTGATGGGCACCTTCGAAGGGTGTCGTGAACTGGTTTGGTTACTCACGGCTACATTGGGCGTCTGGCGAAGCGGCTGCGGATTTCGGAGAGAAGTTCGAGGAAGCAACCAACAAGGATAGGTTGGACGCAATGGATACTAGGACATGGCATGACAGGGTGTACTCATACCTCACCCGGAAGCCGCGAAGTCCGAAGGGCGTGTTGCGTTCAGGGTATGTAGTGTAGAGTGCCCCAAAGGACGCCTCGCCTCACTGGACAATATCAGAGACAAACGTCTAGCAGGACGAGTGACGGACGGGAGCCCGCATAGCGGCGCGCCGCGAGCCAGAAATTTGACATCTTCCATGGGCTCAAAGGCCCAGGACAACGCAGAGTAGCAGAGACGCTCTCGCTTGGACCGCTTCTCCCCAGCACTGGACTGACGAGGACGAATCGCGAGAGCTCATGCTGCTTGGCCCGCGAATGGCGACGACCTGTATGTAGTATTTTGGACGAAGGCATCCGAATTTCCGGTCGGTAAAGACGGGCTGCAGCACGACGACGGTATCTTTCGGCCAGTCACGATGCAAAGTCTCGAGTAGAACCGCTGGGAAGTGTGCCTGGCTGACCCGGTGAAAGCGACGCTAGCTTCACCGATACGAAACCGCTTCATCAGGTTGATTGTGTGTTGATGGCGTTCCATTTCGTCCAGAAGAGAGATCCTCACACCCGAGATGTGTCGTTTGCGGGTTCGTCGACCTGTCTGCGTCGTTCTTCCAGGGCCTAGAATTTTGCATTTGAGTAATTATGGTTTGAAGACTGCGATTCAGGATTCCAGATTCTTTCTCCCAGTCCTGGAATCGCTGCTCCTCGATCGACCCCGTGTTTCAGATCCGGAACGAACCTTTTTGCCAATGTGACGACGCTGCTAAAGGCCTATTCGCCCGCTTCCACCGCCTCAGGTTTGAGGTTTGGCGAAGAGCAAAACAAGAATTTGACTTTGGGGCGTGGTAGCTTGCGCTCGTCTTCGGAAGCGAAGCTCGGATGTGCCAGCGAACTCTATCTGTCACCGAGACGCAACATCCGAAGATCTGCTATGGTACTCATACATGATGTTTGGAGGGGTGAGGTCAAGCCTGCCGAGAAGGAGACTTGACTGGCTCTTTTGCTATGTTGGAGGGGCGAAGTGAAGCTTGCCGACAAGCAAGCTCGCCCATGTTTTCGCTATGTTCGAGCGGTGAGGTGAAGCGAAGCTGCCGAGAAGCAGCAGCCTAGCCCACGTCTTTGCTATGTTGGAGCGACCGCAGTATGTACGTAACAAGCAGTGCAGAACGTTCCTCGCATCGCCTCGCCAGCTGCCGATGGTTTTCGACGCAGCACATCAGTGGTCATCACATCCTCTGCCCATCCATGACTCAATAGTGCCGATCGTTTCGTTTGCTGCCCAAGTGGCATTTCTTGCAGGCGCGGCGGTCGACAGAAAGTACGTGCTTTTGCTTGCCACGGTGGGGGGGCAGGCGCTGAGGTGTGTCGCGCGCGGCCCAATCGCCGCCTCTACGACGTCCTCGCCGGATTCGTCCGATCCAAGGCACTTTACTGTCTCTCTGCTCCGTGCCTAACGGCGCGCATGCTATCACGTTGGGTAGCCATCAAGTGACAAAGCATCGTACAGTATATCGAGGACTGGGACGGATCTACACCGGTCCTCTCCACCACGACGCAGGCGGCCAGGAAAAGTAATCCGGTTGAGCCACAACGGACAGACGACGAGTTCGCGGCTGCAAAATACAAACAATGAGAAGCATCAGAAAGGGCTGCTGATGAGCAGCTCTGGCTTGGGCATGATCGCGGATGGAGGCGTTGGTCTCGGGCTGGCGCCTTGTGGCCCAAAATTTGTGTCTTCCAGCGTCACCTCGCAGCCCTGATCAATTTCCCAACACTCAGTGTCTGCGCTTCCACTTCGTGGCCAACAGGAGGATAGCTGAATCGTCGTGGTTCCCTAGACCGTACGCGGTCTTCTCTGCCAAGTAGCGCCACGGCTGCTCTCTGTGTAACGAGAGGTCTGGCTGTTCGGCGGAAAATAGCCCTCCTTCTATGCCTAGCAGTTCCTTTTGTTTTCCAGTGAATTGTGCCGTTAGAGGCACTGCATGCAGGTCTTTGGAGGGGCTTTTATGCTGTATAACTGGTAGAGAAGCTTGCGCCTCGCAAATTTAGTGGACTGTAGTTTTTCTCAGCTCCGTCAACACGTATTCGAATTGCTCTGTCCAGGGTGGCGTGTTCGCCTTTCTTTCGAGCCGCCGTCTTCGCGGTGCACGTTTAACTTCGCAGGCTCTATTCAATTTGTATTTAGGAACAGTATTTTGACTCAGGACAAGGCCCTCTGTTTTGATCATGTACATCGTCGACTCCGGGCGCAACCAAATGGGCTCGAGCGTGAGAGTTTCTTTATCAGATTGTCCTGGTTCCCTTAGGGTATCGTGATTGAGCTATCAGGGAAGAACGATCAGATGATGCTTCCTGATCACTCGATGATTGGCCCTAGTGACAATCTCAGAGACTGCTTAGGACGAAGGATTCCCGAGGTAATGAGACAGGGATTCGTCGGTCGTCGGAGGCCGCTAAATCTGAAGGTCAGCGAATACTTCCTTCAAACATCCATTGTTGACAGTGACAGCCACGGTGTGACGTACTGGAAGGGAGAGACACGCTCCCTGTTGGTGCGGTCTTCCAATGTTTAGGTAGGCCAGGCATGGATGCCGTTGTCTAGACAATCAGTCGAGTGCGGTCTTCTACCCTGTGCCGGCGGGAAGGAACGGGCAAAGGAAAACGATGCCTTGGTTCCTTTCAACCGAAACCGAAGGCAGCATCTTTTGCGATACTTCTGCCACTTCAGATCGGCTTTTTCAGATTTGCTTTCCGATGTACAGACGGTGGGAGGTGCGGTTGGCGGTGCCTGCGTATGTTCTTCGAGTATTAGGAAGCCCATTAGGGAAGAAGTTCGATCCGGTGTGTTCTTCGAGTACTCATGAAGTCCGCCAGGGAGAGGTTCGGTCCACTGCAGGATACCACCCTCTTATTGCGCGAGTCTGTATCTCTCGTCGCCGCAGGAATAGAATTGCTGCCTGTCTCATCGCCTGGAACCTCTGGGGAAAGAAGCGGTGAGCAAAAGTGAGGCTTGCATCTCGTTTCGGTGGGTGCACCATGCAATTGGCCTGGCCTGACCTGCAGGCTCAAAGCCCTTCCCATTACTGGCTGAATAGCCCATTGTTATAGGGGGTGACAGAACACAGATTCAGCTTGGAGAGTTTTCAATCATGTGCCAGCATGATCGTCCTTGCTAACGAGAGCAGTGTAAGGATGTTGCGTGATAAGCAGAGTCCTGTGTGTATAAGACAAAGTATCTGACGCCTGCATCGTCGAAGAAAATAGTGTGCTCGTCTTCATAAGCTTGGGGGGCATAAAATATCATTGCGGGGCAGTTCATTGAAATCCCAATCCTCTAAGCCTGGCTCTTCTTTCGAGGATCACGCTCTCCGTCTGCCTATATAGAGCGTCGAGCTGTTCCATAGATAAGGAGTCCATCAAAATTCTCGCAACCTGCGTGGCTGCGCTGACAAGTTGTAACATGTACCGGTCGTCCTTGGGCGTTCTGGGTTGTTGATCTCTGTTGCTCTGCCTGACCGCAATGGAATTTTCCAGAGTCGTCACAAACTGTTTGATCTGGTTGTCGTAAAGGACGCGCGCTGGGATTCTCCGCTTGGTGGCCAGCCTTTTCAGCAGATACGCCCACTCCGTCCACTCCCGGTCGGCTGGGGTTCGAACTCGGGGCTTATCCCGTTCCAGAGGGATGGGAAACTGATACTTCGCCACGAAATGGAAAGCACATCGAGAGAGTATGTCGTTCACATGCAGGATGATCTCATCTTGCTCGTCGACTTCGAGGTGAACAGGGAGCGATGGCAGAGCTTGCGACCGCGCGTGTTCTTGTTGCGGAACAGGTAATGGCAGGAGTTGGGAGGGTCCATCAAACTCGTCCTGGTTAAATGGGCGCCTCCGGGTGTGGTAGCGAGTGGCGGTCCTGCCGAGTTCAGACGCCCGTCGATTTTGGGTCTCCATGTCAAATTCTGCATAGCCTTGACTGGTGGGCGACCCGGTCTGAAGGATGAAGCTGTCCTGGCTCTGTCGTCGAAGCGCAATATTCTGGTCGTCCGGATTCGACCTGGGAGGCGGGCCATGTTGCTGGTAGGAGCCCGGGTCCGAAGTAAAGGCCGACGACTGTGATATGTACGACAGCGGCCGGAAAGGATCGCCCACGGCTGTCGTGGTGGGCATGCGAGCGGCGCTATGTATCTCTGGCGGCAATCGTTGCCGCAGTCTCTCCGAACGATCGGGAGAGACACGTCCGCCGGGTTCTCCGGCGAAAGGATCGTAGTTGGACGACGGCCATTGGGTAAACCTGCTGTACACGCGTGTTAACAAAGACCTATTCGAGCAGTATTGTTCAGCTGGCTGGCACCTACCTTTGGAAAGCAAACGGAGAAGAAGAGTCGCCAGGCGGTCTCAATGTGGCGGTGTCTTGCGATCCGGAGAAGAGGAAATCCTCCTTCCCAGACATCCCCGCGTTGTTGTCCGTCAAGTCGAGGGCAAACCGAACCCCAGGAGCGAGAGCCGAAGAGTAATTCGGATGTATGTTGCTGATCGGAGAGCTCAAGGCCAACATGATCAGAGCGGCCAGGAGGTGTGCAACCGGGGAGGGAGGCAGAACAAATGCAGTTGAGAACTGATGTGTGTCCTGCTTTCCACTTTGATAGGAGAATGTTGGATGGTCTGTTGGCCAGGGGTTCGCATCGGGCACTCGTCAAGCATTGGGCATTAGTTTCGAGGCCGAACCGTTTGCGAAAGAAGGACGGCGGAATGAAAATACGACAAAGTTATTGACTTCGTCATGGGCACGTGAAGAGGGACCAGGCAGTGACTTTCTGGTCCACCATTCTCCAAAGTTGTCTGATTCCCGTAACCCCCGGAGCAGCTTAGTTCTTACAGATGGCCCACCTAACAGGGGCTGAAACAAAAGTGCCCGACCCTGGGCAGCGGATACTTGCCGACATCTGGGATGAGGCGTTGAGGCGTTCCCTGTCCATTGCGCACCATTTTAGCACTGGGACATGGTCTGGTCAGAGCGCCACTTAGTCGTGCTTTCGAGCAGGAGATGATTCCTCGGGTCCCTGGGTCTTCTGGAAGGGTGCTAATTTCTTCGCGAGCGACGGCGCCGAGGGGGGTTTTGCCAGGGACGGCAGCACCCGAAACGACACTGACTAAAAGTCTTGTTGCTGTTGTCCGCGGCCACAGGTGATGCCCTACGGCTGTCGAGGGCACCCAATAACTATATCTGTTCTTGACGGTGAATGCGAGCTGCATCAACTGGCAGTCACGCGTTTCCACACGATCGACGAAGCATTGAGCGACTGCGGGACGGCGTAGACACTGTCAGGTCGCGAGTTCGTGGCAGGACTCACAGGTGCACCAATCTGGAGATGCACGCCGCCCCAAATTGGAGACGAAGGTGTTCCAGCGCGTTGGAGTTGGCCGTTTCGAGCGCCAGAGGCGGGTCATGCTCCAGTGGAGATCCACGGGTGATGAACGCGTGAGGCGCTGCTAGCGAGGCCGCATGGCATGCCCCGGCATGATTAGGCCTCGTTGATTCGATCTCCCGAGGCCAATTGCTAACACTAGAGTGGTCCTCTGTATAGCAGCGCGCTCGTGGTCGCAGAGAAATTGGTAGTGGATTCTGGTATTCAGACGCGATGCCCATATGTTGCTACCCGGCAAACGCGCAAGCAAAGACAGCAATGACTCTGAGGACGATGTGCTTTAGTACACCATGTCTCGGTCCAGTGCCCGAATGTCCAGGAAGGCACGGGGTGACTTTCCGTGAGCCAGGGCCTGTTCGGTAGAATGAAGTCCAAGACTGACTGGAGAAGACCCATCTTGCTGCCCAAGCGTAATGGCTGCCCAGCTGCCGATCAGGAGAATGATCTGCGACCGCCCTGGTGAGGCTACTCGTCCAGAACTTTCTCGAAGTTAGACGGAAGTTTACTGGGTAGGCGGTCTTGACACACGACATCTCCGTCCAAGGAAAGCTATTAGCCAGAGAGCCATGGGCATGGATGAAGCACCGAATCCAGAATGGGAACAGCATAGGTGACAAGCGAGACGAACTGCTCTTTCGCGGTGTGGTACCGGCGGCGCAGGGAAAACAGCTTGGAAAGTCCGGCCCGACTGGCTGTCCAAAAGAAGCTCGAGAAGGCAGGTACTGCTGTATCCAGTACCCGGAACTCAAAAGTTGATAAAACGCCAGACGAGTTTCGGTAGTCAGTCCTGGACTGGACTCCTACAGGGCCAGGTTACCGAGGCCCTGGACGCACGGATCCAAGTCGTGATTGGCCTAAGGGGAAGATCGAAGCCCAACCAAGCTTGATATAGAAGGCGCCCTGGTCAGTTCGATCCAGGATCATGGTGCCGTGGAAGCGGGAAGTTTGGGTGAGCACGCGCAATGGGCAAACTCTCATTCTTCACAACGAGCGACGTCCCGGTGCAGCAAGGTCGAAAACAAGAACGAGCCAAGTGGCCAGTTATCAGCGGGCTAAGCCAGAGAAGGAGCATCAGGCAATCAACTGGCAAGCGGGAAGTGGGCTGGTTGGTGAAAGTGGACGTGTGGTAATCGGCGAAACGGGGCAAAAAAGGGGTTGATGTCGGCGAGAGCCTCGCTGCAGAATTGCTCCCGTCGAGCCCCCTTCAATCCCCCCCCCAGTCCCCATGTCCCAAAGCGTCGTTTGCCCGCCAAGCCTTGCGCAACGTCATCCTCGGGCTTCCAGTCGGCGCCATTGGTGCAGTGGGTGGCTGTGGGTGGTGACCAGGGATCCGCAACCCTCGAACATGAGACAGCGACTTCGCAAGGCTATGATAGTACGAGTAGGCTCGTAGGCTATTGAAGTACCGCCGCCTCATCTCCTCCATTTACGAGTACCTTGTCGTGCTTGTACACCACCAAGGAGAGCGGGAGCCACAGCTCGCCAATGTCCTGGTACTGTACGCTCGTGCTGGGACAATAACTAGCTTCTCCTGTGGAGTGTCCTAAAAGCCACGCCAACTCATTTCTACTCCCCTGGTACTCGTTCGAGAACTGGGTACTCGTACAAATTGAAAGGGCCACAGTGCCCTCATCACCGGCAGTCAGGTACCGTCCCGGGATGAGTTTCCACTTCTGCAAGTATTCGGCCCCCATTGCTAACGTCTCCATCCACGATCCTGGGACGGTGGGCTTTCAAGTTCTAGATCCCGACTCGGGGACGGAGTAAGCACTGCTGAGGCAGGAACCAAGGTTGGTGTTTGATCAAAAGTTCCAGAGAACAAGCTGGTGCACAGCACAACAGCCATGTGTGTCTGCCATTGTTGTCCGACCTCGGATTATCAATGCTGACATGATATCCCGACTGTGTAGCATTGATTGTTGCAAGTCTCGGGGCCGGGACGGGAAATCCGCCGCCCAGGTACAGATGATTCTACAATCTCCGTGCTGTCTCTATTTTGCTATAGACAATGCGGTGCACCCCTCGGCAAGGACTGGGCTCACGGCCGTCGTCTCGTTAATCGTCTCGCATACTCCTGATCAGCGTCGCATCGGTTAGCGAAGATTAAATGGTCGCTCACACGGGGCAGTTGGAGCTCTCACCTGACAACTTCTCTTGATTCCAGCTTCAAGCCCTATTCGAGGCTGGTAGCCGAGGATCCTTTTGGCCTTGTCACCACTGGCATAGCGCATTGCGCAGGCGTCCATCACACTTCCACGCGAGAGGGTCGTTGGAGTCCCGGAAATTCGCGTAAAGACTTCCGCAACCAAGCCCAGTACCCACGCCAGTCCTTCTGGGATTGGAATCTCCCAAGCGGGGGGGAAGTGCGCAAATTCCTTCCAAACGGCAAGGCTGAAGTCTCGAAAGGACACGGGCTCGTTGTTCTGGATGAAAAAGGTCTCTCCTGCTGCCGGCTCGCCGTGGGACGTTTCTGACCGGGACTGCAGCAGGTTTTCGACGGCAAGCACATGCGCATCAGCCACATTGCCTACGTATACTGTGTCCCAGAGGTTTGTGCCGTTCCCGATTATCCAGCGAGTCTCGCCCTTCGCGATGCAAGCGTGAATGGGAGGGATCAGCTGATTGTCTCCTTCTCCGAAGATGACGGAAGGCCGCAACACGCATGTGGACATGGACTTGTTGTTTGCCGCAATGACAATTCTCTCGGCCGCGGCCTTGCTCTCGCCGTACATGGACGACCTCTCTGCGACTGGCCACCTCTCGTCGATGTTGGCGTACGACTGGGTCATGTCGTCTGTCACGGCGCAGCAGCTACTCGTGTAAACAAATGCCCTGGATCCGCACTTGCTGGCTGCGTCAACCATATGGCGTGTGCCTTCCACATTGGTGGTATGGACCGCGGCTTCTAGGCGTCGCGCATACCTGCCAGAATATGCCATCAGCCATTTCGTCCCGTCCACTGGTGGTTCTGATCGCAGGCAACGGCTTGAGACTGTCGATATGCGCGCAAGAGTGCACACACCTGCTCGGCACCCGAGGAAGCACCTGCCTACCTTTCACTCAATGAGGGCACAATCCCGGCCGTGTGGACGACAGCATCTGGTTGAATGAGAGAAAGCACTCTCGCGATACTGCCTCCGTCTGTGATGTCTGCTTGCACATACTCGTACTTGCACCCGCTCAGCAAGTCCAGCTCGTCTAGTAGCTGATTGGCATCCTTGCGTTTATCCAGAATCCACACATGCCAGTCAGGGTGGAACTCGTGCAATGCTCGAACGATTGCCGAGCCCACGAAACCCAATCCTCCTGTCACCACGACCTTGATGGGATGTGCATGGATTTCTGTATTTGGCTGTACCTTTTCATAGAACGCCGTCCCCGAGCCGCCGCCGACCTGAGGTACTCCTTCCGCATCCTTCGCCATTACTGTGTATTGGCCACAATCAGAGCAGGATTTGCACCGCAGGCCAAAACGCCGGTACAAGAATACACACAAATCGTGGAGAGCGAAGGGAGTGCAGCACAACGCATCCCATCACAATCACAGTCTATTGTTGTGCAAACCGCGAAACATTACACGTCGCAGCATCCCGACGACTGCATTAATCATCACATCGAAGGAATGCCGCAAGACGCGAATGAAGTGAGGAGAAGTCCCTCGTTGCGAATCACGTCGCACCGGACCTTGCACGCTCCGAACGGCCAGAACCACCCCTGCTCGGCACCCCATGACACCCTGAACAATCTCCACGCGCGAGGCTTTGACCAAACCGAGCCCACGGGACCGGACGTGTTCCCCCTTTCGTCATCGGTAAACACCCTCCAGCCCTGAAGCTATCAGATGTTATCTCGCTTAAGATGATTCCACCCCTTCCATGCTTCCATGGCTTCCATTCGTGACGCCGTCGACACCATCATGAGGATCATCTGGGATCCGAGCTCGTTCCACGCATGCTTCCATGGTCCTTCCATCTTTATGCATTCAGTACCCAGGATCCAGCACTCGTACTCCCTAAGCGAGGGACGTGATCAACAACAGCCAGCAAGCCAAGCGGACAAGCCAGCCAGTAGATCATCTTAGGATCACCTTAGCATGGAGCAGTGTGGCTTCACCTCGTTTCCCGACCAAGATTTCTCAAATGACTCTCAGCAAGCATCCACCCCAGAAGTTATTTCAAGACCGTGCACCCGCCCACCCATCGTACAAGCGAGTACCGTCATCATGGGCACACCGTAGTAGTAGCACTGTCATGCTCGTACTCGGTACTCCTATGTAACGAGTAGTCGCCCTCCTACGAGCAGTCAAGATGGAAAGGCCTCAACCCACTTCTGCGACACGTGCATGTAGGCGTGATGGCACATGCAGACAACGTGGCTGGGATTGCATGCATGGACCAACTCCAACCGCACCCATTGTGTAATCCGTACGCAGCTCACTCCATGATCGAGAGAACATAGCATACTATGTCACCGCAAGCCCTCGAGACTACTCAATAGTAGTAACAACATGAAGACAAACATCGAGCCTACCGAGCGTAAGCAGTAGGAGTAGCAGTTACATATACAATACTTTACAGTACGAGTGCCGTGTAAACCATACTTAGAACCGACGGAATATCGAAATGCCCTTACAACGAAAGATCAAGTCAAACCAACTGCTCACTGCCGTGTGCGTGCGGAATCTTCCAAGCGTGAGCCTGTTCGACCTCCCTACGTATACGACTGACAATTAGACGACTGTGCCCTACACAAGACAGAAAGTGGTCGAGGGATGAAGGGAGGATGTGCTGTGGAGATCAAAACCAGGTATGTAGACCAGATTAAACTGAACGGCCACCGGGAAGAAGGGCACAAGAAAGAGCACGAGCGAGCCTAAGGAGTCATTGATCAAGGCTGATACGAGGTACGAGGTAGACAGGAAAGATATCCGCGGCAACATCACTGATACAGTCCCTTCGGATGCTGACTAGTTACTGGCTTTTACCGTAGCCGCCCTCGCCGTCAGATCAGCAAGGAAGGAGGAGAGGAAAGATGTCTCAAGAATTGATCAATAGATGGCTTTCCGGCCATGCTGCTGATCCAATATCGCAGCAGTGCGAACTATTTCGCTTCTTTGCGCATAATAAGCCTGTGCCTGCCGCCGATATGTTGTTGCCATGCCATGCCATGCCATGCCAGGCGATCGCCGCTGCCGTGATTCTTCCGGTTTGCAAAATGCGCAGGCGGCCCACGCACGCTGTACGCATTGCCAGATTCTGTCGGCATAGTGATGGTAGTACATTTTCTCGCAAGCGGGCTCAAAGCTCCAATTACATCCCGCCTTCGTCGGAAACCTGCATCTCCACCTCCAGCACCGCCATATCGTTGCAAGAAGACAGCATCATCACTCGTCATCCTCGTCGTCGTCCACATATCTTGGCCCCCCAGCCGCCGGAGTCGGTGCGTCAAAAGCTCCACTGGCATAGGGTGTCGGTGCATTCGCCGCAGGTGTAGGCGCGTCATACACTGCGAGACGATTGTTCTTCAGTGGAACACTATTCGCCGCCTTGGCAAAGCTAGGTGGTGCCGGTGTGGGCGCGTCTTGCGGACCAGAACCAGAAGCGCCGGGTGTAGGAGCGGATAGGTAGGGCGTGTACGCTTCGTCGTCATACCGGTTGTCTGATGCGGCGGGAGTAGGTGCGGACATCCCTGGAGTGGGCGCGTCGTATGGTCGGGCTGCAGGGGTAGGCGCCGACGCCGCGAAATTGGTTCCTGAACCGTCCCAGGCGGGTGTTCGTGATGAGGAGGGATTGTATGCTGGTGTGCGTGAGCCGCCGAAGGCGTCAAAGCCAGAGTTGGCCGAAGAGCTGTAGTCGCCGGCGCCGTAAGGAGTCTTTGCCCCTGACGACCATGCTGGTGTGCGAGAGCCGGCGTTGGTTGAGTAATTGCCTGCGCCGCCGTAGGATGTCATGCCACCGCCACCGTAAGAGGTCTGTGACCCAGATGGACCTTTCAGTAAAGGTGTTCGCCCGGAGTCGAGACCTCCTCCTGCACTAGGAGCGCCCCAAGCAGGTGTCCGTGATGATGCACTCCACGCTGGAGTTCGCATTCCCTCCATTGCATGCATAGGCGTCCTCCCGCCAAAGGCCCCTCCGTCCGGCACGCGAGAGGAACCTATGCCTGGGCCTGCTCTCATCGACATAGGGCCACCACGCTGCTTGATCCAATCCTCGTATCTCGTTCGGTTCTGCGTATTAGGGCTGAGAAGATGTTAGCGGTGGCCTTTGGACTAGATGTGATGCTCCACTTACTCAATGATAGAGAGGTCAAACTTGCTAAGATTGATGGTCTTGTTCTTCGTTTGAAGCTCGAGTCTCGCCTCCCCGGCAGTGGTATCCTTGACAATAGCACGGTGACCCTTGTATGTTCCCCTGCTTATGTGAACAAGCTTTCCTTGAAGCGGATCACGCCCGGGTCGTTGCGGCGGAGCCATAGCAGCCTCTGGGCGCCTGCCCAGGAGAGCAGGATTCATCTTCGACAAGTCCGTGGTTGGGGCTGTGATGCGGCCACCCTTTGCAGCAGTTGTGACCACATTTGTGCACCGGTTGACCCAGATTCCAGAGTTCTCAATCCCCAGCTTGTTATGCGCAAAGACGTAGCCTCTGTGAAGGTGCAAAATCGTGCCGGACTTGTTCTCTCCAGTCGATTCACGCACGATATCGCCGACGCGGATCTCAGAACCGTTCTTGTCTGTGGCGACAGCATTCTTGCGTGTCTCGGCCTTTTGGATTTGAGACGGCAGGCGGGTCATTATGGAGCCGTTCTGATCCAGAATACGTACAGATTCGCGGTCCGCACGGATCACAATACCGACAGTGGTCGGATCAATCTGCACCAGATCTTGCACGTCGAACTGGCTGTTTCCCGCTGCGTCGCCACCAGCATCCGTGGCTTCTCTGAGATCTTTGCTGAAGACCGTGATTTCCTCGTTGGTGTTATTTGTAAGGACTGTGACTTTGTCATCTTTGATGCGAAGGACCATGCCGACTTCGTCCCGATATTTGCTCCCACCAATGATTTTCACGTTGTCACCCTCTCGGAAGCGCTTCCGCAAACCCTTGACAGGCACTTCAACAAGCTGGCCGGCGAGCTCACCTTCCGTGACCTGGATCGACACGATGTTGCCCTTGACGGCCTCGGTCCTGCCAATGATGCCTCGCTGTTCACCTTCGTACACTTCAACCTCGTCACCAGGCATGTAGTTGCCTTCGGCCGTAGCGCTTCTAAGGCTGTGGGCCAACTTTTCAAGGTCGAGGGTCTCGGTGCCATCGTCACCAGTTTCGGTCAGCTTCGTGATCTCTTCAAGCTTCGGGTTGACATTCTCCATTGCGAGATGCTGGAGCTTGAAATTCTTTATCAAGAAGCCGTTTTCGTACGTTTCCTTGTTGTACGTATAAGACTTCTTCGTCAGGGTGTGGTTCGATTGCAGGAGCCGGTCATGCCTCTTTCTTGCCTCTGCTTCGTTGAAGAGTCTCTGCGGAGGCCTCTCTTTCGGGATGCCAGCGGATGCAAAGGCATTCGGTCGCTTCCGCTTCGCATCGGCAGATGGAGGTTTAGAAGTGTCGTCGTTGAGTCCATAGTCTAGCCGCGGGACTAGTCGAAGAGTCACGTCGAGACCATTAGTCTCGACAGTGTCGACAACGGCTAAGTCGCCGGCATAAAGGCCACGCTTGATGCGAACATAGTCACCAGGTACCAGCTCTTTGTCCTTCCGGGTTCTCAGCAAATCCGGCATCTCCTTGATCGGCACAAGATTCATCTTGGTTCGCGGGTAGACGTCGGCGACATTGGTAAGAGCATCATCGACATCGCTCTTCTTGACGGCCTCGACAAAGATGTAACCCGCCATGGGCCCCTCGCCATCACCTCTCTGGAAGACCGAACAGATCTTTACCGCGTTCCGACCCTTGCCTTCGAGCATCTTCTTCAAAAGCTTGGTGACAATGTCTTTCTCTTTGCCTTGCTTGCATCGGACACCCCAAATGCTCGGGTCTGAAACATCAGGCATGAGCAGGTTTTGTGGCACGAAAGAGCCTTGACTCAGCGCGGTAGTTGTCCGTCGGCCGTATCGCTCCTTGTAAGCGGCGGCCTGTTTCTCGAGATCTATTGACGTCTCAATCTGCCGTTGGCGGTCGAGTTCTCTGTGTCTCGCATCATCTTGGTCGACATCGGGCGGTAGATCATCATCGGGATGATTAGGCTCGATGAAATCGGGCCCCAGGTCGTCCTCATCAGCTTCTAATTCGTCATCGTCCTCGTCGACTTCAGCCTCTTCCTCGAAGAATTGGTTCAGGCCTCGTCTCCGGCGCTTGCGAGGTCGACTGGCAACTGCGTCTTCGTCCTCTTCGTCTTCTTCTTCTTCATCATCATCTTCTTCATCGTCACCATTGAGGTCTTCCCCTTCGCCTTCGTCATCTTCGCCATTGTCTCCCGCCCCATCTTGATCGCCCTCCTCATCATCGTCGTCGGCGTCGTCATTGGGTGTAGGTGGTCTGTCTCGCCTCAGAGGAGATGCCGATTTGTTGTTCGTAGGGCCGCGGACGCCATCGTCTTTACTGTCATCTTGGTCGCCGTCATGTCTGGCTGCAATGTTGGGTTCCGTGTCTCGGTCGCCGTCGTCTTCAGCATCAGAAGCACCCTCTAGCCCTGGGTTGAAGTCGTTGTCAGACTCTTCGTCATCTGCGCCAAAGTCTTGGTTCAGCCATGATCCCCCGGACGCCATTTTGGGCCTGAAGTCGACAGAAAAGGAACTGGCGGGACAGAGATGCCGCAACAACCAGAGACTCAGCGAATCTGGCGATATCTCATTCAAAGAGAGCTGAGACAGGAGCGACTATGAGAAAGAGGCGTTGAGCGGGTGAAGAGGCGAACAAGTTGTCGTGACAGACAGCATGCGGACAAAAAGATTCCTTGTCAACAACCGCATTTGCACCGAAGGACATTACACTCTGCCGAAGATTTAGCAATATCACGTGCACTGCGGTGGAGTAGAGCTGTCCAGTATTAATACATCGACCTCAGTGCGACTTAAACTCTCGCAACTGTCAAGAGCAAATCTGGTACCACTGCGAGTCACCGGCTGGCTGAAGTTAGCAACGCGCCCAAGCAACCCAAAGCTACGTCGGTAATAAGACCGATGTAACGGATGCTGAAGTGCCAGCTGTCAGGAAATTTCCATTCTGCTCAGCTCCTGCAGCGTACGAGCTAAACGCCCCGCTTCAAGGTTCGTTGTCCTCATACATCCAGACCTCTCTCTCGCCAAGGGACACATTGCGTTTGGACAGCCCCTTGCTTGTCTTTCCCCCTGCCTCTGCGACATGTATTCTCCCAGATCGGCGCACCAGCGCATCGGCAAACAATCATGAGAGCATGAAGAGGGAGAGGCCAATATGAGGACAGTGTACCGCACCGACTGTGGCTTCCCCAGCCGTACCAGCCCAGCTCCCAAGCTCTGTATCGCAGCGACAGGATTCGCCTCCCACGCACCACTTTCTCGTACCCTCTCCTCGGCATCACTCGGTGCTCCTTCTCCTCCAGCAGCTTGGTCGTGAGTGTGAAGTCCTCGGGCTCGACGGTCTTTCGCCCGGCTAGTTCGGCAGTTCAATTGGCAGCTACTCTCGGGGAGGAGTCTGTTAGCGTTTGTTTCTCTCTCTGTGTGTGTTGTGTTTCCGAGCACACGGAGTTGAGAAGCTCAGTCTCCAAGATCTATCATGCCCGGGTGGGTTACATGTGCGTACCCCTCATAATGCAAGCTACATGGAACTGCGCAAAGAGCAGCAGCGCCTCCAGCGCCTCGTTGCGGATCAGGAAGTCGCGCCCGCACTCGGCCAGCATCGTCGCGTGGACCAGCCTCTTGAAGAATCGGCGAGTCAAAAACGATCGGTGGCGGATGAACTCTTCGGGGAGCTCATCGCCCGTGATCATATCGACCTCAGCTACAGCAAACGACAACGATAGACAAATCGAGGTCAGCGGAGTTGGAACGGTAAGGATCCAGCTAGGGAGGAGTCGGGTGGCGTTTTGGCAATCAAAACATGCAAGTTGCAACCGACTTACCTTTGATTTGGTTGACCAGGTGGTCGTCTACGGCTTCGAATGACATGATTCGGATGCTGTGGTCGGGGCCTGGTGTTTTTGAGAGGGTTCTGTGGGTGAAAGAATAAAAGGGTGCGTGTAAGTGGTGTTCAAGCGCTTCGGAAGGTAAGAGTGAGGCTGTCGAAAGGGTTGACAGCGACGGGGGATGAGTGAGCTTTTCGAAAGCATCGACAGTGAATGCAGAGGACAGAGGACAAGGTCATATTATGAGCAAGGCGATAAAAGCGGCATTCAAGATGAATCAGAAACCAGCCTTTTGCAAAGGGAGCAGAGAACCAATTCTGCTGAGGATGGACTCGCTCCTGAGCCATGCACCCGGACATGAGGATATCAGCCAGTCGACCTGCATCAGGTGGCAGAACGCAGAAGGCGAGGCAGACGACGTTAGAGGGAGCCGCAACTATTCTGCCCTGGTTTCTACCTTTAGCTGGTACTAGGAATGCGTATGTCTCTTTCCTTATAGTGATTTGAGCCGTGTTGACGACCGGGCTTTCGTCCTGCGTTCAAGCTTACGTCGTCTCACGGCAGAGTATACGCAGACAGACCTTTTGCTAAGTTGATTCTCACTTGCGGCCTGATATCCTTTACAACTTCATTCCCACATTGACGTGAACTGCCTTCGTCTGGGAGTAGGCCGCCAACCCAGCCTCACCCAGCTCTCTTCCGATACCGCTCTGCTTGACACCACCAAACGGTACCCTGAAATCCGAATCATTGCTCGAATTGATCCATACCATACCAGCCTCGATCCTGGCTGCAACTCGGTGCGCTTTCTCGATGTTTTGAGTGAACAACGCAGAGCCGAGACCGTACGTTGTATCATTTGCCATGCGAATCGCGTCATCCTCCGTCTTGAAAGAAGCAATGACAACGAATGGGCCAAAGATTTCTTCCCGGTAGATCTTCATGTTGTCCTTGACACCTGTGAAGACGGTGGGCTCGATGAAGAATCCCTTGCCATCGCCCACGTTTTTGTGCGGCACGCCACCTGTTGCGAGGGTTGCGCCCTCCGATTTACCGCTCTCAATGTAACCCAGGACTCTCTCGTACTGTGATTTCGTGACCTGAGGGCCTTGGAATGTGTCATCCGCGAACGGGTCGCCAACTTTCGAAGTCGACTTCACAATTTCTTTGAATTGCTCAACGAACTTGTCGTAGATTGACTCCTGCACCAAGACGCGGGATGTTGCTGTACAAATCTGACCCTGGTTCGACATGATGCCAATGTGGGCCCACTTGGCCGCTTGTTCGAGATCGGCATCGTCGAAGACTACAAGAGGTGATTTTCCACCGGTCTCGAGTGTAATGTTCTTCATGTTGATACTGGCTGTTTTCATGATTTGCTTCCCGGTTAGTGTGCTACCTGTGAAGGCGATCTTGTCCACGTCCAAATGGGAGGCCAGGGCGTGGCCGGCCTCTTTACCGTATCCGTTCACAATGTTGATGACACCAGGAGGAAAGATACCAGGGATGAGACTGGCAAGGTATAGGATTGAGAGAGGGGTTTGTTCCGCGGGTTTCATTACAACGGTGTTGCCACATGCGAGAGCAGGACCAAGTTTCCATGCCGCCATAGCCAGAGGGTAGTTCCAGGGAATGATCTGACCACAGACACCGATAGGTTGCTTCAAAGTGTATGCGAACTTCTGCGGTGTCGTGGGAATGGTTTCCCCATGGATCTTGTCTGCCCAACCAGCATAGTACCGGATGCAGCCAACAACCTCGCCCAGGTCCTCGTTCAATGCGACGCTGTAGGGCTTCCCGTTATCCCAGGTCTCCAGTGTGGCGAGGGTTTCCTTGTTCTCTTCCAGAATGTCGGCAAATTTGTACATGAGGGCGCCTCGATCGGTAGCAGGGAGGTCTCGCCATGAGGGGTCGTTGAATGCTGCCCGCGCCGCTTTCACGGCTTTGTCGACATCATCTGCCGATGCTGCCTCAACGGAAGTGATCTCTGTCTCGTCTCTATCTCAAACACGTCAATCACAGACCTTCGATAAAGTTGTTCTGGCGTGAAGCGCCTTGCCTGCACTTACGTGGGGTTAATGCTGGTGATTTTCTCGCCTGAACTCGACTTGACAAATTCATTGTTGATGAAGAGCCCTGTCGGCAGTGTGATCTTGCGGCCATTGGGAGCTGTAAGCTCAACTTTGAGATCCGCCATGCTGAAGAACCTTGATCGCGTTGACGAGTATTGTCGGAACACCGCGCAAGAAGCAGGACTGTTACAAGAAACGATTGTAGTTGATGTCGAAATGCGGGATATCGACCTCGCAAGACCCTTCAACATGTAATAGGCAAGTGAAGGGAGAAGAACAGTTGCATGTGTCTAATCAAGGCCGGTCGAGCGTAGTGACAGAGGTTTTGCCATTCGCATGCACCAATCCTAGTAGTTTTCGTGGAGCTGCTTGGAAATTTCTCAGAGCTTTAGGGACTTGATTGCCTGTTTGGAGCTCCAACCCCACGGCGATCCGCGTTGTTACTGTCCAACATCAGCAAGTCGCTGAGCTCCGATAAGGGCAAAAGCGAAGGGCGGGAGGGGAACGTAGCAAAGCACTAGGGACTAAATGAGGGGCAGTTGCGCCGGCGATAAGCTGCGGACGGCTGCAGCTTCCCCTTCAAGATCTGCGTACGCTCCACTGACCAGGAATTCCAGCCTTGCTGAAGGTCATGCCGAGGTCTGCTGTGCTCCAGGATCAAGGGAGACAGCTAGTGGAGGCTTTGCTGCGGGTAGAAACGCCCTTTATGCAGGCTGCGAAGCTGCATGACCCGAGGATCTAGAGAGCTGGGGACGTCGAACCTCACCTTAAGGCCACGTGGAAAGCTAGGCCGGACATGAACGAAGATAAGCACATGCCATCCTCGGGTACAACCCTCGCCCGTATCTGCCTCGTCTAGGGAAGATGCGAAAGAAGATCGGGGCACCCATTGACTCGGCTATAGTATGGGCCCGCAAGTACCCGCTATCGGGCGTAGGCACGAACTCGACGGCCGATCCAGAGAGACACATAAATCGTTCGGTACAGGACGAGCTGGCGAGCTCAAACGAAGATGCAAAGAATACACAGAGTAAAGAGACTTGGAACTCTCAGAGGATGGTCTGCCTCCAAAGATGGTCGTCTGGGGGGATGCCGTACTCTTCAAAGGAGTCAGGCCTTACACCCTGAGGATGCAGTTTAACAGCACAGCACGATCTGTGATATACATCAACCTTATCTTCGCATCGATGGTGGTGGCACTCATAGTTGCAAGAACGTCCGATTAGTTCTCGGGGTCTCATTCCCGCCCAGCATCGCCAAAGTGCAGCAGCCGTTCAGCAGTGTGCAGGAAGTGCAAGGCCAGATAATGAGAAGCTGCACGGTCAACATCGGCCGACGCCCTCGATCTTGCGTTTTCGATTTGCCGACACGCTCGTATCTTCTTCTGTTGCGCCCTCTATCTGCAGCTGCCGCCATCAGGTTACAAAGTCCACCAACCTCCGGTATTCTGCTCAGCTGTTTTCAGCTCGTCGATGCTGTGGTCTGATATGGCGCAGGAAATTTCGGCCCACCCCAAAATACACACGCCGACGACGCTCCTCTCAGTCGAGAATGTTTAACGTAGAACCTCCTTGTGAGCGGATAGACCATTTTCTTCAGACTTTGTTGGCCACATTAGCACCATTGATAGCGCCCGAGCTGCAGTTGTCTCGAAGAACGTTGGCAGCTGATCCTTCAGTCGACACCGCTAGTCCCTCCAAGCCCCACCGCATCACCGTCGGAAAGACCATTGAGACCATCTGCATCGCTCACACCGGCCGTGTCTTCACCTTCTCCATCGATTTCGGACTCATATCCACCCATTCCATCTCCGTGGCCTAGAGTGACGGGCTCACCAGCGAGTTCGAGGATGAACCTCCATGCCCCGGGCTTGACGGTCGAGACACTAAGACGAGAGAGTTTCAACATCTGCATATCCTCCAAGGCGCCACCGGGCTTCGCGAACGACTTCAGCTCTCGTAGACTGATGAGCTTCTCAAATTTCTTGACAAACTCGACATGAACGACTTCCCACTTCGGTTTGGCGCGGTCGGACTTCGGGTCAAAGTACGGATGGTCAGGGTTGAATGCACTCTCGTCGACCGAGTGCTCGGCCACGATCCGCATGACGCCCGCGATTCCAGGAACAGAGCAATTGGAGTGGTAGAAGAATGCCAAGTCGCCTTTGCGCATGGCTCGCATATGGTTTCTGGCCATCGCATTACGCACGCCTAGTTACCATTGTTAGAACAACTGTCATCTGGCACCGCGGGGACACCGGTACTAACCGTCCCAAGCTTCTGGCTCCGTCCTTGCTGCAAGGTCGTCAATGGAGAACTTGACATCGTGGCCCTTCTCAATTCGAGACTCCGGTTCCGCTTTCATCAGCCAGTATTGTACGTCAAAGTCAACACCTGAGAGGCCCTCCGACTTGCCTTCGTTCTCATCGACTGCTGTATCTGCGTCATTACCCCGAGCCACCGGATCTTTCTGATCGAATTCAGACTCTGACTCTGGGGCTAGTTGGCCATTCTCAGCTGGAGCTTTCGGCTTCCTTCCACGTTTGGTAGGGACGGTGGCAGAGGCCTTAGGTGGTGGTTTCCGGGTCGCCCCTGGAGTGGCAGCTTTTGTAGATGCGAGGGTAGGTTTTGAAACAGAGGCTTCGCGATTTTTAGTTCGGAGTTATTCTCGACAGCCTCAGTCTCGACTCACTCTCGGTATTCTTAGCCGGTCTTCCTCGCTTCCTAGGTGTCACATTCTCCTCCGGGGTAGGCTTGGGTGGTCTGCCACGTCTCTTGACCGCAGGCTTCCGCTTTACCGCGGCAGGACTGGCGATCTGAGTGCTAGATAAGCGGCGTCTGGGGAACTTGTACTGGGGCTCACTGACGGAGGTTCGCTTGGGCCGTCCTGAAGATGAGACACTCGCCTGATCGGGTATGTTTGTGGCTGTGCCAATGCGAACTTTCTTCGCTGGGGTGGAAGGGTTCGACACAGATTTACGTTTCCTCGTGACAGGCATATTGGGTAAAGACCTTTGAGGAATCAAATCTCGAGTGAGGTGGCTAATTGACTGAATGCTCAGCCTGCCGCGATAATGAGGTTGGAGTCAGTAAGAGAGTGCGCAAACTCAAAGTGCATTTGAGAAGTCGCGTCGCGGTTGGGGAAATAAACTTTAAGGTTAAGTTGAGGACCAGGCCCCGATTTTCCAATTAGAGAGGACAAACTTGGCGCGATATTCACTGAGCTTTGTGCGTATTGAGGTACGAGCACCATTCATACGATCAGTGTTTGCCTAGGTAGAGATCTCGAAAGTCAAACCAGACACTTAGTCGCCGCATTGACAAGCCATTACATTGGGCTTGTTTGTAGGAGACTGTTTTCTTTTGAGGCAACTCCAAAACCTGTAGGATCTTGCTGGGCTGAATCGGTCATACTCGCCTCTCAAAAGATTGCCTCTTGCCTCAGCAGTATTTGCTTCCATCTCCAAGAGGCCAATCGCGCAGAATGATGGATGCAATTCTTGCAGCAAGCAGCCATATCTGACATATAGAACATAAATAGCTCTAGCACGACAGCAAGTATACTGTTTGGACCTACCTACATTTCTCCTTTGTAAGTTCGAATGTCTCTCACTTGACAGCTTCAGCTTCAATGACGTCCCAGTGCTCGGAACAGGGATGAACCACCAATCCATGAAATCGCCAATTGACATTTCTCAGAGTCTTTCAAGGTGAATTGCCGTGGACTTTGTGCGAGTACACAGTCGAGGGTTGCTATGGCGAATACGTAATGCAGAGCATCCCGCATGCTTGTCTGATTTGACTTGTCAAGGACAATAATAGGCGGCCGACAGCATGTACGAGTACCGGTAATGACCCTACGCAGCACCCGGAGCGTGCCCTGGAAACCCTGCCGTAGTGGGCCACGATCTGGGTCATCTCGAAGAAGTTGCAGTTTGCAGATGCCTGACGTGCTGTAGGTGGCAGGTCAGAGGTCAATGTCAGTGGCCGGTCAGTGATCACCTGTCACACACTGAACCCAGGTCTCCCGCCCCTCCCTTGTCAGAATGCAAGAATGACTATACTTGTACCTCTCACGGCCCGTCTTGCGTCAGAAATTCCCCCGGGGCCGAAAATCCTCATGCAAGGATGAGCGAGTAAGTCCAAGTGAGGCACCAAGGAATGAAGGATGTCAGCCAAAAGCAAACACGCGCCAAACCAGCATGGATGAGAACAATCACCCACCCACTTCTTCGTTGGTGGAAGTTGAACGCAGAAAAGAACATGGACCTGCCGGATGCCCTGTTTTGGCTCATCTAGGCTCACCACGAGCCACTCAGAGACGTGAGAAAACTGAAATTCCCCTCTGCTTTCTCGCACCTGCAGCCACGTGTTCGGGCGAGAATCGAGGACTCTTGCCCTTGCAGCATGGGTCGGTGTAGTGGCTTGATTACCTGTTGGCAGCATCCCCCTATCCTCAAAGTCGCACCCCAATGGCAAGCGCTCTGGACTATGGATTGTGTATACTCTTTCCTTACAAGGAGCAATCATATAATTATTGTCCCATTTCGGCTGGGGTGAGGATGCAAGATGGAAGACGGGTACTGCGGGTGGGCAGATGGGTAATGGGCAGGTGGGAAGATTTCCAGGGTACGCAATTGGCCCCGGCACCGAGCCAAAAGGGACCCTATTGAGGACTCGGCAATGTGAACGGTGATAGCTGCAGCATGCCGGAAAGTCAATGACCTCGTTGGTCCAACGGTGCAGGCCGGGCGACGCAAGCAAGCAAAGTGCTCCTGCAGCAGCATGCAGGCTTGAAACCCATTTTTCCGACGTATCACTTGCAGGTCCAGTGCTTGCATCAATCACGCAGATCACCGACTCGGCGCGCGAAATCCCCAATTAGCGTGGCCAGCGTGGACGAGCCAGGAACTAGCTCTCTGGTTGCTTGGTTAGAGTGCATCATGAATGTACTCGTAAATCCAGGTGTTTCTGCTGCTGCTTATCATTTTGCGGGGATCAACACGGTACCGATGTACTCGTACCTCATCAGCAACTGTCGTGGGTCAGATAACCTCTAGGACTCACCTCGAACCAAGTAGACAGTACGTACATGCGGTATTGGTACACGGCACTGTCTGCATGGCCGTCGGAATAATGAAGCAAGCAACCGGCACGGCATCGGCACCAGACACCGCCAGAAGCACCAGAGACCAGGTGGCATAATTCCAACCAAGCCAGCCAGCCACATTGCCTGCAGAAAAGCCACACCTCACGACTACCAGCCAGTTCGAGCAGGGGGGGCCTCCGAGAGTGTCAAGGAAAAGTGGGCAGCAAACCCGGTTGTTGCGATGGAGAGTGCCATCTCGCCCACGTGTGAAAGACGTCGCTCGGGACCCGCCCTCCCCTTCTCCCATGAACCCTGTCGCGCTAGGACCTACAGGAACGTCCTGGAGGAGGCTAACGAATGCAGCCCGTATCGTATGTATGTCCTGTGTCTGCATGCATGCACGCATGCATGCGCTGTGATGCGGGTAGCATCGTCGTTGGGCCGCCTTGCATGACTTCAGACAAGACGTTGTGTGTTCCCGAGCCTCTGGCTCCTCTGGCTCCATTGGGTGCATTGGCCTGGTTGGCTCATCTTATCAATCTACAGGGGGACAGTCCATACTTCGTCAGATATTATTATTCGATCATTCCAAATTAAGGGAAGGGATGTGTTTCTTTCCCCTCCATTTGTCGGACCTGCCAGTGCCAGCGCCAGCGCCAGCATTAAATCCCGCTGCGTCACTGCCTGGCACTCCGAAGCAAGCTCTTTCAACCCGCCAAGGGATTCGGGGATGGGTGTGGTGGTCGAAGGTGCTGACGTCGGCGGAGCCAGCCAGGGCAACGGACGAGTCAAGATTCTGCCCGTTGAGGTCTACTCGTACAGTGCCTTGTACTCCGTCCAGGACATAACGAGTAGAGGACTTGAGGACCGACCGACCGATCATCCATCCACTTCCGATCTTTCGATGATCCGAACCGAAACGAAAACCACCAATCTTACTGCAGGAGTCAAAAACTTACACACGTACATAGTACGTACTGGTCGTCCCATGCTGGTCCCATGATCCCATGATTCCAGCCAGCCCAGCAGATCTCTCGCTAAGTAGCCCCGCGCTCTGTTCAAAACGTAGACGCGCCGGTGCCAAAGTCAAATCAAGATGGCGACATGAAAAAGAAAATCGAAGATTGCGGCTCACATGACTGACTTGGCCCCCGGGGCGTTGTGGGGGTTCCATGACGATAGATAGTCGTGCCCGCTGCCGTTGGTGCCGTTCGTCTGTTCGTCTTCAGGAGCTTTCAACCTTGTTCGTGACCGGCGGGGTTTGCGCAATCGCTACGAAATCGAAGTACATCTAAGATTGGCAAGATTGGACTTTGGACTACTACGAGTAGTGGTATTAACTCATGGCGCCATGCGGTGCCCTAAGCGAGAAAAATTGGGATTGGAAATTGGCATTGCCGATTTACACCAAATGATGAGATGAGGCGGCCCGCTCGGAAAGCTGGCGACTCGACTGGTTCGATCTGACACCTAACTTGACTTAACTTGACTTACTGCTGAGATCGTTGCTTAGGTAGATCTCCTACCTATGGAGTACTACGTGTTGTGTTTTTAGTCATGGCCTTCCGGGCCCGATAGCGTTTGACCGGCTTGGGCGGAGATGGATGGCCTGTATGTACGTAGGCAGTATCCGTACGCCACTCGCACTTGAGGCTGCGACTCAAGACACGATACGTACAGCCCACTCTATCCTCCCGTCCAATACTACATCATGGTCACCGTCTTTCCGCACTCATTGGCTATCAGGCTTTCCATAGACACTCAAGGAGGCCCAAAAAAACATGATTTCCAGAGCCTACTGTATGTACCGAGTAGTACGTAGCTCGATTTGCTCTTAGGCTTTCCAGTCACGAATGGGTGAGCACGCGTAACAGGCTTCCTGACGCTCGAAGTCGGTGCCGTCGTACTACTGTACTCGGTACCCTGTCCGTCAGTAACTAATTACGTAGTCGTGGTAGTCCACGATTTCGGTTCCTCGTCAGTCCTCGTTACTTCCGTAGGTGGACTAATTTGGTGATTGATTGTCTTGCTTCTGCGATGACAGACGTGTAAATCCCAAAGTAGTCACTGGCTGGTTAGCGCACAGCACCGATACTCGGTACATAGTCGAGTCGACTCGCTCTGGGAATAAACAGTATCCAAGGAGCTCGAGCTTGAGCTTGCGTGAAGAAAGCATGGTCACAAACTTCGCGCGCGCGCATAGGTAGGGTAGGTAGGTTATACAGAAAGTACATGCATATCAACCAGCCAGCCACACCATACGCTGGGGTCCCCTCCCATACAGCCAGCGGCAACAAACGCCGTGTGTGTGTCCCCCTCTCTCTGTGGTTCTGGTTTCCTCCTCCCACCCAATCCATCTGCCAGTTCCGGTGCCTGGGGACTCCTGTTCGCTGCTCCCTGCTGTTCTGCCCTGGTCTGCCCCTGTCCCCGGCCCTCTGCCAGAACTCAATCTCCCACAACGCCAGAGGGTAACATATTAATCCAACAAGGGGGTATAGTTGGGGGTATCTTGCAAGCAATAACGCCACGACAAGGGAAAGAGGACCGACATAAAGGAAAGGCAATTAAGCAAAACTAAGTAAAAGTGTGATGTGTGGGATGTCTTTCCAAATCTGGTTTGTTGCAGAAATGGAAGAAAGAAACAGGGCCTGCGAAAAGAGAAGCCCTTGTGACGACAAGCGCACAATGCCATTTTTTGATAACCGTCAGTCGTAATCGTGTCCCACCGGGATTCAGTGGGAGTATGGTCGCGTTTGGAGGTTGCCCTCCATTTTGTCGTCTCTCTAGGAATATAGTCATATCGAAGGAAAGGGGAATTATCTGTAGTCTGCTTCGTTGGGCGTGGGCGTGTGGGCGTTTCTTCATTCACCGGCCGGAACTCCAAGTCCTGTCAAAAGGATCTCTCCGAAAGGCGTCGTGAGATTGTGATCGCGTGACGTTGGGAGGTAGAGAAGGCGGCGGCGGCGGCGGCGGGTGCTGCGGCGGGGGTCCTGGTGGCGGTCCTGGTGGCGGTCCTGGAGGCAATGTCCTTGGTGTGCCATAGGCGCTCTGTCCAGGAGGGGGAGGGAGAGGCAGCGGAGGCTGAGACGGGAATGCCGCACCATACGTCGGTGGAGGTGGTGAATGAGGCTGCCGCCCTGTGAAAGAAGGCTGATAGTCGCCTGTCCGTCGACGTTGCGAAGGTCCAGGCTCGGTTCGTTCACGATAAGAGTCGTCCGAGATGGTGGGATCGTCCAACGTGCCTCCTGAGGGTGGTCCTCCCATTGCTGCCGCCGCCGCTATCCTTCGATGCTGGGGAGACTGGGGTCGCTGTAATAACGGCGCGCCATGCCTTGTTGCCAACTCGCGAAAATAATTCCGTTCTGCCAGATAGTGGTCGCGTTCTTCTATCAGATCCCTCAGTTCCTGCTGCAACCCTGTAATTGTCTGCGAAGCTTCCTTCTCCTTCTCCTTCCGGCGTGCGCGGAAACGAGCCGATGCTCCGGCATTGCGCTTCCTCTTTTCGTCCGCCACTTTCGATGCCTGCTGCAGGTCCAACTCGACCGGGATGTTCATGGGTCCTTGGTCCGTGTCGAGCGTCATCTGATACGAAGCCGGTCCCTGTTGATAACCTTCGTGTGGTCCATGGCTTTGGGTCTCATGACCGTACCCCGTTGCGCCGCCTGCTGGCATCACTCTGAACGGAGCCGGTGCCTGAGATTGTTGTTGTTGAATTGCCCCGTAGCGATAGCCCGGCGAAGACTGGTCGAGGCTGCCATATGGTGTCTGAGATGCGGACGAGCGCTCGGTCTGGGGTGTGACGATCCGCTCCAGGCCGCGAGCAGGGCTCTCAGGGACGTGCGCCGAACGTGGTTGCCCCGACTCGGCTGGTTGAAGATTGCTTAAATGGGAAGCGGTCGCAATAGACAAGGGAGGGAGAGGCGGGATCTCCGATCCTGGATATTGTCCAGGTTCTGCTGTGTAGGTGCGGCCACCGGCGCTCGGTTGAGGCTGCAACGGCTGGATCGTCGAATGAAAGGCAGGATTCCTTCGGGCTCCCAAGCTCGCCGCACGCATTCCCGGCGACCGCGGCGTGAGGACGCGCCGTCCCAGGCGACCGCCTGGCAAATACGCAGGCTCCCGCGCGGGTGATCTGGGATCTGTACGCTTTCGGCTCCGGGGCGACTCGGTAGGCGCCGGAAGAAGACTTTGGGCGAGGCTCATGGCGGGCTGACCGGCTTGACTGACATTATGGGGCTCTCTATCTTCGGGCTCTACTGGAGGGTTCAGAATGCTGCGTACGCCAAAGGCCCGGGAGGGAGTGTGCACGGTCGACTCTGCGGATGGGCGACGAGAGCTTATTCCCAGTCCCACCTCAGTCACAGCTCGTCCTTGAGGAAGTCCACCATATCCGCCATAGGCCTCGGTCCGGACAGCACTCGCCGTGCTGGGTCGTGACGACTCGGCGCTGGCCCCCGCGCCTTGAGAAAAGGGATTCTGTCCGCCAGCAGTGGTGGGAGTGGTGATTGATGGATTATCCGCCGTTGGAGAGGAGTGTGACATGTACTTATTGTGAGCCTCCTCGTGCGGCTGATACCCTGGCCGCGACCATGGATGTTCCTCCTGCGGCGCTCCTCCGCTTCCCCTCCTCCCCCGATCCTGGGGCCCTGTGCGAGATGGTGGGCTGGTCTGGCAAGACTGGTAATTCCAGGGCTGCTGAAAGTATCCCGCGTTCGGAGGTGACCTGGGGTACTGGTGGAAGGGGGAGTAGTTGGGGTCGATAGTCGCCGCCAGATTGAAGGCCTTCTGATTGCCAGAGAGAGAGAGGTCAGAGGGAAGGGCTTGCTGTAAGCTCGCGCCGGGCCAGACTTACAAGAGTACTTCTAGAAGTCGCGGCAACGCCGAGTCAGAGCAGGGTTACAAGTAGGGCCAGAAAGCCGGACAGCAGATTGCGCATCCCAGATCAGAAGCATTTGCGCAAGCCTTCCATTCGCTTGTCGAGGATCGTCAGATAATTCGTGCTTGGGGCAATAATAGATGCGGCAAATGAGAGTCATTAAACGACAACCCTGGCCCTGAGAGGCCCGTTCGAATAACCCAGCACAAATTGCACCCAGGCAGGCCGGGAGCACAGATGTCGACGGGCAAAGGAGAACAAATAGTGTCGTGACGGACTAGCCTGAGGTCAGCTCGTAATATTTCACCTGTCCGGAGTGGGCAGGCCAGCGTAAGCAGAGGTACTTTGAGTGAGTGGCCCGCCGCAATTCCTGGGACGGGGAAGCGGGACGCATTATTTGTTGGTGTTGGAAAGCGAAATGCTTCCAGGCTTTCTAGCGTGCGTGGTAGCGTTGATGCCAGCCTGCCTGCCCTCGTCACGATCTCGAGCAAGTCGCTCGAAAGTCGAGACAGGGACGTTTTGGCCTGACGCCGACCAAGCTGCGGCGGTCCCCATCAGCAGGCAGGAAAGGCAAGTGGGTCGCGCCGTCCAGCGGGTGTCAACCATGCGAGCAGCCGGTGGATGGTGGATGGGGAAGGGCCACAGGTGATGAGGATTCAGATTCGATGTCCCAAGGGCAGCCGGGATGCAAGGGAACTAGTCCCATCGCTCGAGCATGCCTTGACAAGCGCGTGATGGCATCGGCAGGCGGAATGATGGCATCGCTGGGCAGCAACTGTGATAGTAGCGCTGCTCTTGGTCGGCACGGCGGTGATGTGGCGCTGCGGAACGCCTGGTGGGGAGGGGGGAGGGATGTTGGCTGCCAACCAGCGTGGGTCTGATGGTGCTAATTAGACTTGGAGCTTTGCCGTTAGCCTGGGAGATAATAACGAGCTAAAGTGTGCCCTGTCACCGGGCCTGTGGAAAAGAGCTGCCCAGGGTTGCCAGGGGGGAGGAGGAAACCGCGGATCCACCCCGACCATCCATCCTGCACCTGCAGACAGCCACGGTGTGCCCAACGGGAACGAGATTCCCATTCCTCAGAGAGGGGGTTGAGCGGGGGAAGCAAAACAGCAGTGCTCTCCCTGCTTCCCGTCCCGAGGGTGAGGCGCAACGGGCAGGTGAGGATGGCCGTTTGAGAATAGGGCCAGGGGCAGGAAACGTCTGCCATGCAGCCATGTCAGGCATGTCGACGGCCACCAGCGATGCGCGTTAGCCTTGCCTCTTAGCTCCTGCTCCTGGACGACCTTCCGACGTCGGGTTCGCCTCCCCGTGCAGTTGGTGCCGTTGGCAGTGCCTTGATCAGAAGCTCGTAGCGGACGTCCCGGCAAGTCGCTGGAAATGCTAAAGCAGGGCGATTAGGGCGTTCGGTGGCCGTGCCAATCTATTGGATCGCGGCTCATCTGCTGCTCGCCTGGGATCAGGCTTCAAGAGCTCTACCCCTGTCCAATGCGAACGATCCTTCTGCTTTTGGAGCGTCAGAGCCACAAACCCTCGTCCAATTTTGGACAATTCAACATGCACGATAACACCATCTGAGCGAGAGGCTACGGAGAGGATCATGCATCCCGCTGCACGTTCAGCCACGGAACACGACGAGCATTGGTACAATGCACTTGCAAGTGAAGCAAGTAGCACAGGACCCGGCTTACCGTCACTACACGCTACTGGACTTGTTCCTCGTACGAAGCCCTAGGAGGCGAACCTGGAGGTGACGGAGGCCCCTGCTGGCCCGTCCTCAGTCCTCGTCTTCTGTTTCATTTCTGTCTTTCATCGCCGTGAGAAGTAATCAATCAAACCTTGTACCCGCTGGTCTCCTCCGCGTGCCCTGGATTGGCCGTAGGGCTCCGCGACTCTCTTGAGCGTCTGTCGTCTTCGTAGTGGACCGTCCCCTACTAGCACTTCCGTCTAACTGCGTCCAGGTCCCCCGTGATTCGAGGTTAGCCTGTCCCGGGAAAAAAAGTCCACTCCGGCGATCACGTCGATCACAATATCCATGGCCCTGGGACTAGGTCTGAAAAGAATCTCCTGATCTCGCTCGCATATCAATATATTTCCGGAATAATCGATCCCAAAGTGACCAGTCATAAGGAAACGCTCGCCGCTTAGGCCTCAATTTCCAGCCCTGTCTGTTGTATACCTGCATACAGACACGCTCAACCTCTTCACTGCTCAGCTTATCGTGCCGGGCTGTGACGGCAGCAGCAAAGCACCTGAAACTGGAATTGATGTTTGAATCTTACTCCTGCCGCTAGCAAGACAAATCAACAAAGCCAAAGCTGCAGGCCAGGATAGAATCATGTCTTTGACTTCAAATTAGGGTGATCTCTTAGGGTTACACGGGCTGTTGACAGCTCCCATCGAACGAAGCTGTCGCTTCCAGTTCGGGGAAGTTGACTGCAGCACTTGTCTTTGTTCTCGTCAACTGGAAAGCCTGGGGGCCAATTCGCAAGTCTTCCATGTTCAAATTGTGCGGCATGGGCTCGACTCGACCCACATGACGCTCCACATAGACGACACTTGCCAACAAAGACCGTGTCCGGAAATATTCGACTTTGATGAGTGGTCTCTTCTCTCGTCTTCGGTAATTCCTCTGCAAACTCTGGCACGAGCAAAGCTCAACTACGGAGCAGACGCGGGCAATGAGGGGACACGGCGGTACCCCAATGCAACAGGATATCCTCCAATTCGTGGAAAGCCTCGCCAACGGCTTCTCATACACAGTATGGCCTGTAAGTATTTCGTTGTCTCAGACCGTGGATGCGGGGGAGCTGGCTGCCGTGCGTCTCGCTACGTCCCCGTAGGGGCAAGCTCAGAAGTATGGTTGTAACTCCCCGCTCGCATGCACACTGTACGATACCATGACTTGACAACTGCAGATACGGGAGTGAAGGTCTTTAGCTGCAAACAGTTAAGACGACCTGCACAGCAGACGTTGGTGCCGGACCTTTGGAAACGCACTTTTGCTAGCCCTGCATAAAGACCACGAGTCCTTTCAACAACCACGTCAAGTGAGTGGGAGGTATCAAGCGGTCTAGAGAGCAAGCCGTCGGTCAAGGCGGCCTTGATAACGTGGACATCAGGTTGCCAGTCGGGAATTCGAAGCGATTTACTATGTATGTCTTTAGGTCCTGTCCCCCAATGGTGTCCTCCCCCAGAGGCTGGTGATTGCGCACTCGACCACCGTCAACGAAGTTGTTTGTTGGATTCCGACTCCCAGGGGATCTCCCCAAAAGGGATGCGGCTCGGGTTGAATTGGCACCACTGGACTGGAAGCATTTGGCCTCGTGATCTGCATGCGTGGGAACCAACAGTGCCCGGTGAAGAACTCATTTGAAGCCGCGTTCGTCGGCTATGCAGGTCGCTGCAGCTTCAATTCGTGGCACCACGCAGGCTAAGGCCAAAACATCCGTTAGCATCAGGAACCAGTCTAGAGGTGACACTCGGATGTCTGTAATGCCCCCCTCCTTTTTCCCTGTACTTGTTCTTCTCCTCTTCAAGGTCACCGGGTGCGGTGTTACACAATCGGCGGTGAGGCCGTGATATTGGCCCTTCGTGGTCGCCTCTCGAGCCGTTTTCGGCTCGATAGCAACGACCGTTGGTGGAGCTAGCTAGCGAGGACACTGTGAAGAGTCGCAAAGTCAAACGAAGCGCTTGTTGGACCGGCGACGATAGGTAGCTCGTACGCAATCTCTCGTGGACACGAGCTAAAGCCCTGCGGTGCTGCTGTCCCATGGAGAAGGCGTCCCCACTGCGCCAGGAGTCGATAACGCGTGACTGTGTGCATGATGTAACTGAATGTCCTTGGGTGGAACGGTAGGGAGACTTGAAAGGTCCAAGGTCCCTCAGTCGGAAAGGTCGGCCGCCACGTGGGACTGGCATTCAGTTAGGGCGGGAGCCATGCCCGGAAAGCCCAACAGGTGCGACCCCAGCAGCCACTCTCCCCCCTGGAGCCTGCCTGTACCCAGTAGTCTGGGGCACTACGAGTAAAGCTCGTTGGTATGACGCCTGCCGAGAGAAACCATCCACGCGCACCCTACCGATTTCGTCACTCTACGTAGACCCTAGAGGCGTTGACCTTTTGTAGAAGCTATTTTGGGATTCTTTGACAAAGCTGTGGGAACGTGTCGCAAATCGACGGGGGTCATCTCAGCAGCTCCGTATTCTTCGGATTGAAAAGGGGATCATAATTTGATTAGGGAGTCCTTATCCCCAGGGCAGATTGAACAAGCCTGTTTGGGCACGTCCGAGCTCGCCGCCACGGCCAGCAATAGTCGTGGGGTCCCAGCTTGTGGAAGGTACACCCAACGAGGCATCCGGAGACTGTCAGGCGGCGCGGCGAAAGCTCTCATGCCCTTAAGCGAGATAGCAAGGCCGACGGGAGAACCGGAATACGACCTGAAGTGTGTCCAAGCACGGCTGCATTGAATTTCCAATCCCTCCCCTACCCAGCACATCAGAGTTTCTGCGCAGATTGCATCCGCGCGCCGAAAGGCGAGTCAGTGTCTCAATGATTTGAGTATTCGCGGCCCTCGCAGACTGCTACGAGCAGGACATCACAAGGTAGTCATCCCTAAATTTCGGCTGTTCGGGCGAAGCATTCTAGAAACACTTTCCGTTCCATGACTAGTCCTAGGAGCGTAGTGACAAGGCCTACCGTTGTCGCTTATCAAAGCGTATCGATTAAAACACCAAAGGTGACTACTGCGTACTACGTAATTGTCATCCTCGTCTATTCAGTGAAACTATTTCCGCCAGGATCAGGCTGCTTCGGCGGAGTCCCCTGCCTATCCGCACTTACTACGCGACTGCGGTTTTGGGAAATGCCACGACCAGGAGCGAAGGCTGAGAGAGGGATCAACCTCGCTTGCGAGACACCTTGCACAGTGCGTGGCCCCTTGTCTATCCTCATTTCCTACTGAGAGAGCTTTGAGACCGAGATGAAAGTCTTCGACCGCCAAATGAGACCATAGCCCCGACATCCAATCTCGCCTGTTGGGGGTCCACCATGTCCCAGCCGTCCTTCTAGAAGCATCAAACGACCTTCTTCACCGTCGCCTAGTCCAAGCGAGCCTTGTACTTCGGCATGCCCTCAATTCCGACGTCAATCCTGAACAAATTTCCAGCAAATTTGGCCGACTCGGGGAATTTGTCAGGCTCATCTTCCTTTGCACTAGTGATGAACAACTCAGTCCCGACAAAGGTAGGGCAAGTGATGTTGCGGGTCGGAAGGTGGATAATTCCGGTGACAACACCTTGGGGCGATATTCGGATGACTTTGGAGCCACCGTAGCAGGCGTGCCAGATGTTGCCTTGGACATCCATGGCGTGGCCGTCAGGGTGCACGCCCGGCTCTTCGTGATGGTAAAACACCCTTTGGTTGGATATCCTTCCGGTCTTCTTGTCGTAGTCAAAGGCGTAGACGTTCTGGGGCGGTGAATCGGTTAGGAACATGGTGCTGTCGCTTTCGTTCCAAGTAATGCCGTTCGGGATGGTCATCTTCTCAAAGACTGTGTGCAGTGTGCCGTCGTGGTCGAGGCGGAAGAGGCATCCTTCTTCCTTCAATTCAGTCAAGGTGGGGTCATCGAACGCTTCTACCCAGAAACGACCGTCAGTGTCGACTGCTCCGTCGTTCGAGCGCATTCTGGCCACTGTTGTGAGTCAAGATTGTACGCATTCCCCAGGAGGGAGTCGACAAGCGTACCTCTTCGCCTTCTCCTCTGCATCGGGTCCCGTCCAATACTTGGCGACGTACTCATGCTCTCCAGTTCTCAGGTTGAATTTCGTGACACCATCCTTTGCCCCGGCCAAGATCACCTCTGAAGAGTCGACGCCTTCGATGTTGGCGGTTACACCGATGGGCTGTTTGGTGTCAATAATCTTGACAGAGTCGGGGCCCTTGTTGAGATCGATGATGAAGAGCTTCTTGTTGTTGATATCCTGCAGCCGAGTCAGCTTGAAGAAGCAAACAAAGAACGGCCGGCCAACCATGTATCGAAGCTCGTGGCGCTCCTTTGTGTAGTAGGGTCCTTCGCCCAAACTACATCGTGACGGATAGTATGCCTGGAGGCAATTAGCCGTGGGCTGGGATAGGCGAGAGGAAGAATTCCAGGACCGACCTCCTTCACTGTCCATTCTTTCACTCCCATCGTGACTGCGGTGCGCCAGCGACGTTGTTTCTGTCGTGGGGTTCCCTGGTTGGTAGGTAGGTGGATGATGATTATTTAGCAACACGGGTAACGCCGTTAATTGAGAGCAGTGGCTTTACATCATGATGTGGGCGGGCAGTAGGTCATACTTTATATCGGGTCCATCTTCGGCCCAGGAGTACCTGGGTCACTCTACACCTCTATCTCGGCCCTACAATGCGACATGACATAGGCCCCTCATTGGCCTCTACAGCCAGCACACCGTAGGCACTCAAAAATTAGGCAAAAAGAGCAGATTGTTAGACCAACATCACAAATTCGATGTAGTCCAGCCCGAGGATGACCCGGACCTTTGCCGAGCTAGGCCTTGCAATTCATCAATACACGAGCCAGAAGATAACTATGTCTGGGGAATCGTCCCAGCGGGGGCATTCATCAACTGCTGCCCTAGAACACATGATGAACATCCCATAACGCGAAACAGACTAGTCATGCCTCGCTGCGAGCTATCCCAAACAACCTCTCGGGCACGTCCAAGCAAGGACCAGCACTCGAGGACACAACAGTCTCCATGGTCCTGTGTGTATGCCTCGTCGAAATCGTCCATCACCACGACTTTCTCCCTCGTCGTGCTCCAAAACAAAGCATGCCGCTACTTGAGATGCAGTAGAGCATAGCCGGTGCGATACGTAGCACTTCAGCGATAGTAGTACCGTCTCCCGGTGATATAGACGCGACTCGAGAACGTTGCGGACAGGTCTCGCTCGGTATATTCGCAAGCCCCTCGACCCAAGCACTTTACACGGTTGGGATCTCATGCTCCAACAGCAGGAGTAATGAAGGCTTTGATCGCGAGCGAAGCGTTCCCATCATGCGACCTCAACAGCTCTGTCGCCTTGTTCTTCGAAAGATCGAGCTCTTCAACCTGCAAGGGGGTAGAAAAAAAGGACATCAATCACCGCTCGGGACGTATGAGAACAAGAGACATCGGAAGACAACCCACCAAAAAGTTGACATCCTCGGCTGCAATCTTGATTTTCTTCTTCACCTCGACCTCCTTCTTCGTGTCTGCCTTTGTTGTGTCCTCCTTCTTCTTGCCCACGCCACTGGCGATCTCTAGCCTAGACATGGCCTTGCCCAGGGCCTCTTGATCAGCTGCGGACGGCTGCTTGGGACCGGTCTCGCCATTTTCCGTCGACATCTCGTTCGCATTCAGAGAATTGAGCGCTGCCGCAGCTTTGCGGTCCTCGGCATTCTTGGGGAGATTTTGAGACGTCTCATCATCGGCTGTGTCTGCGGCAGCCGCCGATGCCGAGGGGATCGGTTCTGCCATGGTCGTGTCGTGTCGTGTCAATGAATACACGAGGACAAGCAATGTCTCGTGGGATATTCCAGGCACTTGGGATGCACGGCGGCTGGCAAAGGATACGTTGAATGCTCCACCGGATTTGTATCCTACTTCACTTCGCCGTAGTCTCAACACAGTCCGCTAGCCAGAAATGGAATGGCGGTCTATCAAAAAGATTCCCCTCCATTGACTCATGTAGAAATCCTGACCTTTGGAAGATTGAATCGCGCCCAATAACTCGATTATTGAGGTGCGCGGCCCCTTGATCAAATTCAGAACTCATACGTGCCTTCCGCCAGACCTTCATTGGGCCTACACAACCTCCTACACTGGCCGCGACTCAACTCACCCCCTCGAATGCATAGACCAGGAACATCGATGGAATGCGTGGGTAAATAGGCCAGGTTGTGCAACCGAACAAGTCCCTACGTGATACGGAAATAAAAGCACGTCGCATGCAGCCGCAAAGCTCTCACTCTATTCCAACTCAAAACCAAAAAGCCATCTATTCGAGATGGAGATCAATGATTCCACTGGTGCCGGTTCCGGTCCCTGGACCCCTTCGAGCTGGAAGACCCGTCCGATCGTCCAGTCCGTCACGTACAACGACGCGCGCTCGTTCGACGCCTCCGTTCAGAAACTCAACAAACTGCCGCCGCTGGTCACGCCGCGAGAAATCGTCAAGCTGAAAAAGGAACTCCGCGAGGTCGCCGAGGGCAATGCCTTCCTCCTTCAAGGCGGCGACTGCGCCGAACTCTTCGACTACTGCAACCAGGATATGATCGAGGCCAAAGTCAAGCTCCTGCTCCAGATGTCCCTGGTGTTGATCTACGGGGCGAAGAAGAAGGTGGTCCGCGTGGCGCGCATGGCGGGCCAGTACGCGAAGCCACGCTCGTCGCCGATGGAAGTGGTCAACGGCGTCTCCATGCCCAGCTTCCGAGGCGACATCCTGAACAGCTACGAAGCCGACCCCGTGCTCAGGGAACCGGATCCCAAGAGACTGGTCGACGCGTACTTCCACTCGGCCGCGACGCAGAACTATCTCCGCGCCGCGCTGGCAAGCGGGCTGGCGGATCTGCACGCCCCGCTGGACTGGAGCCTCGGCCACGTCCGCGACCCCTCGGTCCGGGACAACTACCAGGTCATTGTCGAGCGAATCACCGACACGCTGGACATGATGCGGACGATCGGCCTCGACACCGGCGGCGGCTTGGAGACCGTCGACCTGTTCACGTCGCACGAGGGTCTGCTTCTGGAGTACGAGCAGGCGCTGACGCGGCAGTTCAAACACCCTTCGAACTACCATCACCACCAGCAGCGAGACGTCCCCCAACCCACGTCGCCGGTCACGCACCGACACCGACAACAACCATCACAACAACAAAAGAGCCGCAAGACGTCGCTGCCCACGCAACTCCCTCCACCGTTACCCCCGACGAAAGGCTACTACGACACATCCGCCCACATGGTCTGGGTGGGCGACCGCACCCGGCAGCTCACGCACGGCCACGTCGAATTCTTCCGCGGCATCGCCAACCCCATCGGCGTCAAGGTCGGGCCCTCGATGCCGCCGTCGGACCTGGTGCCGCTCCTCGACATCCTCAACCCCGGCTGCGAGATCGGCAAGATCGTCCTCATCACCCGCTACGGATGCGACAAGATCGCCGCCCACCTGCCGGCCCACATCCGCGCGGTCCAGAACTCCCGCCACGAAGGCACCGTCGTGTGGCAGTGCGACCCCATGCACGGCAACGGCCGCAACGCCACCGTGACCATGCCCCCGGGAGACTCGACCGTCAATGGCTCCCCCACCACGACGGCGGCGGGATCGGGCCCTCCGACAACGATCAAGACCCGCCGCTTCAGCGACATCTTGTCCGAACTGCATCAGGCACTGCAGATCCATCGCTCCCACGGCAGCTATCTAGGCGGCATGCATCTGGAACTGACGGGTGAAGCCGTGACAGAGTGTGTCGGTGGCGCCGAGCAGCTCACCGAACAGGATCTCAGTCTGAATTACGCCACCTTCTGCGATCCGCGTTTGAATGAGAAACAGGCCCTCGAGCTGGCTTTCCTGGTCGCGGGATTCTACAGGGATGTGAGCGGTGGGACGTAGCATGGCATGGCATGGCACGGCACGGCACGGCACGGCACGGCACAGCGTGATGGAAAGTAAAGGTGATTACGAGAGATAGAGGCAGATTGTCCGTGTGTATGTGCATGGTGTGAAATATCACGAAAGCAGGACCGGGCGGGCATGAGGCAGGCAGGAAGCAAGCAAGCATAGCACGGGATCGGATTCGGCACAGTACAGGTATAGAACAGGTCCAATCTCTGGCAACCCAAGCAGGCGAAGCATAAACAAGCATGCGAGTATGAAGATGTGCGTGATAGTCTTTTGTTCAACCCACACCCCTACACATCCCGTAGACGCACCCATCCACAGAAAGCACAGTCCAGTCCAGTCCAGTCCAGCACAGTACTGTAGAGTACGAGCATATATGCTGCGCGGCGCTCGCCAGACACTTTTCCACTCCACCCAATCTATGTAGAAAGTGAGATACACGTACTACAAAGTCACTCTAGGCAGCGCCAGGAGCACCGTGCATGTTCGTCTTCTACTGGACTCTACTCCGTACTTCTTATTTCTTAGCCCAGAACACCGCGCGCATTGAAAGCTCGCACAACGAGAGCTGAACGCCCAGAGGACCACTTTGGTTGTACTACAAATGAAGTCTATCACCGGGTCCGATAACGCGTTTCCTAGCCTGCTGAGCCGCCAACAAATGTACTACTGTATGTATTCAACAACAGTCCAACAACGCCCTTCATGGCCCGCTGAACCGCCAGCAGATAATATGTATATCCAACGTTCGTTACCAAACACAAAACACAAAGCACACGGCACTGTCACAATCACCATCACTCCTTCCGTAGAGGACTTCCCACAATGGGCTTGAATCCCATGCCTGGCACACCGAGCGTCTTCCGTCTCCCGTCAAAGACCTTGTTCCCGCCCTTGACCGGGAACTTTCTTGCCGCAGCCGTCTGGTTTCCCGTCCGACCGAGGACGCTGTCTTCCTCATCTTGGTCGAAGATGCCCTTGTTGACCTGCTTGGGCGGTGCGCTCATCTGGATCAAGTCTCGGCCCTTGGCGACAAGGTACGGTGTCAACGGCGTCGCTGCTGTGCGTGGATCGTAGTCGACGGCCAGAGAGGCCGACTGCGGCGTCGAGACATCTACGTTGGCACGCCTTCTGGGCATGACCGATCCGGGGGTCCGCACGGCATCCTGTTGAGCCATCAGGAGACCAACATTCGCAGTATCCCCGCCTCCCCCGACCGTTGCTGCAGTAGGGGAATTGTACGTCGAGCTGATTTCGGTCTCGTCATCACCCTCGACGCCTTCCAGTCCGTTTTCACCACCACCCAGGATCTCTCTGCCCCTCACAGGAGTATTGATCAACTCTTGTCTCATCTCCACACCCACAGAAACACTTCGGCTCCGTCGCTCCTTGCTCGCGGATAGGAACCCATTCTCATTCACCAGCATCCGAGGCTCCATCGACTTGCGTCTCTTGCTCCCACCACGGGGCATAACACTCTGGTCCACTGCGTACACAGATTCATCTAACCACTTAGCTTCCCGCATGCAATCAAGCACCCAGCCGACGCCAACGCAAAGGACTTGGCCTCTCGCCGAGCGGACTTTTTCGAGTGTGCGCTTGCCACCGTCTTTATAGACAACGTGCGTGATGCCGGGATTGGGGCTCGGTATTTCTCCCGGAGCTTGGTCATCATCGGCGGGGGCGGTACTGGTGCGAGGATTCCAACGCCATTCCTTGACAACGCGGGCGCCCATGGATGTGAGAATATCAATGTAGAATGCCGATGCGTCCATACCCTCGCTGGTATGGATATCTGTGTGGACGATTGCGCCGTGGAGGACGCCGGTGCCGACTGTTCTCAGAGGCGTCCGGTCAGTCTGAGGTGGTTTGGCGGCAAGTTTGCTCTTTAAAGCGGTGTTGGGAGTCTTTACTTTGGTGGTCATCGGCGATTTGATTGACATGGGAGTGGCTGGTTTGGAGGGGGTTATGCTCGGAATGGCGGCGACGCGGCTTTTGCTAGACTTTGTACTCATAGCGTAGCGCGGAGTAGCTGTGCCATTCGACTGCACAGTAGAAGGAGCAATGCTGTGTCTCTTGGCTGGAGCAATAGGGGTCTTGAACAGTGCAGAGCCAATAGTCAGGACACTCTCGTCTTGACCATCAACTTCAGTCTCATCCACGCCCACATACACATTATCAGACATAAGCTCATCCTCAGGCATCTCGATGCCATCTAGCGTGCTATCTCCAAAATCGTCGATCGAAAAGCTGATCTGACCAGGCGTGGTTAGACTGGTAGCCACAGAATTTGCAGGGCTCGGTGCAGCACTACGAACGCGTCGCTGAGGCGATACCCTATGTGCTCTGGGCGTCACAAGAGGCCCAGCAGCAATCAAAGCTGGGAAGTCGAGGCCGAGACTTCGTCTCTTAACACCTTGTGGGGTCGAAGAGGACAATGATCGCGCTCGCTTGCGCGGTATCCTGAGTGGTGATACGTCGGGGACTTCACCTTCAGGCCGAAGCGGGACTTTGGAAACCACAGTGTGGATCTGTCGAGGGAGAGCTGGGTCTGGTCGAATGGGGGTGACGCTAAAGTCCATCTCATCGAGACAATCGTTGGTCTTATCCTTCCACGGCGAAACTTCGATGCTGGCAGCTGTGGTTTCGAACAGCAACTCAGTTGCGGGGTTGTGAGCCATTGTGGTAAGCTCATTCTCATAGAGTCTGCCGACGTCGTCCTCGTCCTCGTCCTCCTTGGCATCGCCACTCTCAGCAGATGCTTCAGCCTCCTGGGTGGATGCGACTTGTCCTGGGACTTGGGAGATCGGAGGGGCATTCTCATCCCCGAATGAATCAGAGGAGGTTGAGAGCACGGATTGCTCTCCCTCAATAGCCTCGGAGACGACGTCGAGAGCCGCTTCTCCAAGGATATGCTTGGTCTCTGTGGTTTGATCCTGCTCATCCGTCGAGCTAGACAACATCGATTGCTCCTCCTCATGAGTGGCAAGCTCCTCCGCTTCGTTTGCCAGAGCCTTGAAGTCCACCACTGCAGTGTCAGAGGCGTTGGTGAAGTTGATGAGATCGGTGGTAAGTTCAGCAGTTTCTGGGACACCCTCTTCAGCCATTCCTTCTGCGGGTCCAGCTTCAGCCTCGATTACATTACCAGCAACTGGATCAGCTACATCTTGCGGAAGGAGGTCATGCAAATCTTGATGCTGCTCTGGACCAATTTCCTGCTCTCCGTCGACTTGCTCTTCAAAATCCTGCGCAGCCATACCATCCGCAAAGAAATCAGGTTTCAGTGGACTTCCAGCCGAAGATGGAGCTAGAGAAAGTCGTCTTGCTAACGACTTCCGCTTTGACCCTGGTGTATCTGGTCGGTTCAGCTCCACCAAACCGTCGACGTGCATCTGAGCGGCAGGAGAAAACAATCCGCGCGAACGAGGGGCTGCAGCACTAGGAGTATTCTTTTCGGGACTTCCAGCTCGCCAGCCTTGGACCTGAGCCGCAAGAGGAGTGAAGCCAAGCTGTCGAGAGGCGCTCTGCGGGACGACACCGGTTGACAGACGAGCTCTCATGTTGGCAGCGCTCAGGCTGAGCCGGAAATTTGGTCTGAGAATGCGATTGTCTGGGGTTTCATCTCCGGCAAGTTCGTCTTCGGATTCGTCATCCAGTTGGCGGAGGTGATTAAACAGGGCGTCTGACATTCTGGGTTTGTTCGGGGAATGCCCTGGTTGTGGGAGATCGTTCATGGGCTCATCAACGGAGACTTCATTGAGGGAAACGCCATTTGGAGCTTCATCCTCTTCGTCAGATTCCTCTTCAGCTTCAATGGTAGGATCCATGATGGTCTCGTCGTTCTCCTCATCAGCTGCACTATCCCCGTGCACACTATCTGGAGAAGTCTCGATTTCAACCTGATCGGCTTCCTGTTCTGCGAGATTCTGCACATCCTGGGCTGCCACAGCGGTGATAGTGGCTGCCGCATCAGCGACAACAGGCTTGACCTTGTCGACCTTGAGCGGGCTTCGAACATCCAGCACAGACTCATCAAAATTGACTTCACCTCCTTGCTCCTGAGCCAATTCATCCTCACTGAGTCTATAAACCCGGGCAGATCGTTGAGGTGAAACAGAAGATCGGAAGTGAGATGAAATCTCGACCTCATCAGGCTCGGCCACTTCAAGCAGCGATCGGGCATTCTCTTGCTCGGCCGCCTTTTTGGGTGAAGGTGACAAACGAGCAGGAAACTTTGGCTTCGATGCTGAGAAAAGGCGCCTCGCAGGGGATGACAGGAAAGAGCTCTTCAATGGGGTTGCTCGCGACTTTATGGCCGATGGCGGGAAAACAATCTGGTCGGCGAGGCCACGCTTGGGAGACTGCTGAAGCAAAGTTTGGCTCTTGGGAGGACTCGATGCTAGCGGCCCAGCATTGCCTGCATCCAGGATCTGAGCCCGGAAGATTGTGACACCTTCGGGTGCGCGTCGCGGAGACTCTTTCAATGAGTCCTTTACTGGTGATGCTGGCATCCGTCGAGGCGGACTCATCATGCTGAGAGGTGCGCCTGAAGTAGACTTCTCAGGGGAGTTCGGTTTGAGGGCAGTTGCAAAATCCAATGTCTTGACAGGAGACAAGGGACGAGCAGCAGAAGGAGTGACACCTCGTCGAGGCGACAAGCTGAGATCCCGCACAGGAGTTTTCGCCCCTGAAAGCTCGTCCTCATCATCTTCACTGTCGAGGGCATTGGCCTTGGCAACTTGAGTGATCTTCTTTGGAGTCAGCGCTCGAGGCATCCTCTTTTCTGGCTTGTCGATCTCCATCTCTTCAGCTGCAGGTGTTGCTTTCTTTCCAGAAGCTCCTCGTGTTGCCTTAGTGGTTCGAGCAGCAGTTGGCTTGCGAATTGGTTTCGCCCGCATCCCAGTGGCCGCTGGTTCGGATTTCTTGGTGGTGGTGGCTGTGACCTTGCTGCTCTTGCCTTTGGCCATGGTCTTGGGTCGCTTGTTTTCTTTCTCATCTTCCACGTCTTCTGGCAGTGGCTCAAAGGTGACTTTCTTCTTCGACGGGACCACAACACTGATTCTAGGCTCTCCGACGACAAGGTTTTCAGCAGATCCGGCTCGGGTCCTTGTTTGGCGGGTGGTGACTGGCTCGGGCTTAGCCTGCTCAACTTGATCTGTGGCAGCTTTCTCCTTCTTGCTGCGCCCCCGTGATTTTGTTGTGGTAGCAGCTACTTTGGGCTCGGGCTGCTCCTCCGCTTTTGCAGCTCCGGCTCTCGTTATGCCTCGCTTCTTGGGTTCCGGCTCCGCAGCATCTGGTTCATCGGAAACCTCGTTGAGCTTTGCTGCTGCGGCATTTCTCTTCGAACGGATGGAGGTAGATGGGTTCGCTTCCACCCCAGCCTTGCCTTTCTCTTTCTTTGACTTTGTGGACGACTTCTTCGCGGTCTCGGCTTTCGCAGTCGGTGCAGGAACAGGTTCTAGTTGAGGCTCCGGTTCGATCAGAGGGGTGACCTTTATCCGTCGACGCGGCGCTGCAGCGAGACCCGTGGCAGCAGCGGTTCGTGTAGTGGCAGCGATCCCGGGAGCGGAAGACGTCGGATTCGTACCCGTTCGCGTCCCCCTTGACGGTTTCGACGGTTTCGCCACCGCAGCTTCAACGACAACTTCTACTTCTTCATTATCGCTCTCGTCCTCAGCTTCCACGGCGGCTGGCACCGTAGTTTTCGTCGACCGCGTAGTTGCGCGTGCACCTCTGGCAGGCCCTGGCTTAGTTGCTGTGGTCGATGTCGCCTTCTTCGTAACTCGAGACTTCGATTCTATCGCCTGTGCTCGTGTGGTAGTGGGAATGCTCGCTGCCTTGGTCTTTCGTGTCTTCTCCGGCTGTGCGGCTGTGGTGGTGACAGTGTTGGCATCTCCAGCTCGAGCGCGCGTGGTCCGCCGAGGTTTGGCTGGGCTGGCAGGTCTGCGGGGCGCCATCTTGATTGCTCTCGAAGTCGCGTTGCGGTGGTTGTTTCAAGCGTTAATCCAACTGCAGATGGAGGACAACATTTGGGAAGCAAGAGAGTTTGTTGTTGAGCATTGGAAGAATGCGGGGATGAGAAGAAGTCGAGACTCGAGTGAAGCGTTGTTTACTCCGTCCTTGTTGACATGTGCCAACAAGGACTAGTGCGCTTGGCTGTGGCGATTTTGATTGGCTCGTGAGCTCACGTCGTAAACCTCATCACGATTCACTCAGTGCATGATCACGATCACGATCACGACGTTCGATCAATTCCTCTTGCTTGAATTATATTTTCATTACTAATGTCTATACTGGTTTATGACTTATCCAAGGATTCTTGTCCTCGTACCCTGATCCCATTTATTCGTTTCGTGTCCACATGTATTTCCTCTTCAGCGATGCTCTAGCAAGTAAGAGGATAGATTGGCGTGGTGGGAGGAGGACTGCCAGCGCCAACAACACCAAAGCTGGGCGAGCTGCCGGTGTCTTGAAGGATGTACCACCAGGTGTCGATGTTCTGGCCAAACGCAGTGCAGCCGACCTCGTCGTAGTAAGTCTGTGCGTTCTCGACCGACGCAACGGCTTCTCCGCTGGCTGGACCCGACACGGGCCAACCAGTCTCGGTGATCCAGACCGGCTTGCCTTGAGCGACTGCGACGGTCTGGTCATAATCATCCCAGAAGGTAGCATTGGCGTTCCCGATGCTGTTTGCTTTTGTCGTCTCGTAGTAAGGATAGGCGTCGACGCCTAGGAAATCGACGGCTCCAATCAAAGCGTTCTGGCTAGAGTTGGTCCAAACATTGTACGTGTCGACGTGGCCAACAGGCTTGCCTTCTGCGGAGGTACCAGCGATGGCTGATCGGACTTGGCCGACATAGTTGGAGATGACATCTGGGCCGACACCCACTCCGGCATTGTTTGAGATACCAATGGGTGTGACGCGGTAGATATCTTCACTGCCAACACTGATTCCAGCGATCAGGTCGGTGAAGGGTGTTCCATACTGTGAAATGGCAGCCTTAAGGGCGGCGATCTCGTTTGCGAACTGAGCATCGCCGCCGGAAGCCCATAAACCAAGAAGGAGAGAAGTGCCGGTATTGATTGCTGCTGGGATGGCTGAAATGGGCGAATTTGTAGTGGCATCCTGGATCATTGTGTATAACCGGGCAGAGGTAAAGCCTAGGGCCTTTGCCGAGTTGAATTGTCCTTCAAACGCCGCCTGATCATTGCCCGTCGATCCGTAATTGAAGCCCTTGTAGGCGGCAAGAGTAGAAGGAAGGGCAGCCACAAGGGCGAGAATCTGTGAAGTCCGCATGTTGAGTATATGCTATTCTGTGCTTGTAACGAATGTGCTCGAGGGAGGGATCCAATGGAGATTATCAGTGCGATAGTAGACAATCAGATGCTTGCAAGACAAAGAAGGCGCAAGAGAAGCAACCGGATATATGTAGCAAGCGCAGTCTGCGGGATCGTTGGGGCAAATCCTTGACACGCGGAAAGCCCTAACTCGTAACGTTACTTACTCTGCACACCCTGGCGCAATCGAGTGGCGGCAAGATCGAGGCGCAGGGCTTGACATGGAGCAAAAGAACTGGGGATGGAAACCTTGAGAAGAGAGCAGTGGGTGGGTGGCATTTGCAGCAACCTTCAGGTGGGCCTGTCGCATTGAATCCCATTGATGGGCTGACTGGCACCACAGTAAAGAGTTTTCGACACAACATTCAGGTCAGAGGTCAGATGCTTGTGCTATCCCTCGCTTCGCCCGACCATGCAGGGGAATTGCTCGCATCCAGCAAGGGAAGCCAGAGCTTGCCAGAGCCTGAAAATTTCTCACAGCGGCGTTGGTCGGGTTGGTGACGTACCTGCATGACGGCAACGCTTGCAAGGGCTTCTGAGTACCCCGCCTGAAACTCTGCCAACCAGGATCGGGCCTGCTTGTACTGGGCATCCACCAGGAGCATGGATCATGCCAACGTCCATAGTTGGTGTCGTAAGCCCGAGAGAAGCTACGAGTACACGGGAGAGAGAGAAGCAAAGCGAAGCACAAGCAGGCAGAATGTCGTACGAGTAGACAGTACACAGCACGCAGTACTGGGTGGGCACTGTGCAGAATGATCGCAATCCAAAAGTATGTTGCCCATCCATATCTTGTCCATATCCATGCTTGAATCGATGCTCAATGCCTTGCTTTCTTTTGATGCTCAGGTGTCGTTACAGTGCAGACACCCTATAGCTTCATTCCCAGCGCTTTGTGCACCTTGAGACTCTGACGCATACTGAGATCCAGCATAATCTCCTCACTTCCGCCGGGGATCTTATAAGCCAGGGTGTCGCGGTACAGCCGCTCAATCTTTCCGCCCTGACCACCTCTCGAGTAAGCCAGACCACCGAAGACCTGAGCGGCCTCCTTCGTGCAGAACTCAAACGTAGTGGTGGCTTGAGCTTTGAGGCCGGCGATGGCACCGCCTAGTCTCAGCATGGCCTCGGTTTCGCCCATGCGCTCACACTGGTAGATGATGTTCTCCAGCCAGTTGTAGCTTGCTTCGATCTGACGAGCCATGTGCGCCAGCTTCATGCGGATGACGGGGTGGTTGATCAGCTTCTGGCCAAACGTCTGTCGTTTCGACGCATACTTGACGCTTTCCTCGTAGCAGACGCGAGAGAAGCGCAGGCATTGGATGATGATGCCCACCCGCTCGTGGTTGAAGTTGGTCATGATCACCTGGAATCCCTTGTTGACCTTGCCCAGCACGTTCTCCACTGGGACCTTGACATCCTCAAAGGTGATGTATGTAGTTCCGCTGCTCCAGACACCTTGGCAGTCCATCCGGCGCGTGCTGACGCCCTCAGTCCGCTCAATCAACAAGAGGCTGATACCACCCATCCCAGGGCCACCGGTCCTGACCGCGGTGGTGAAATAGTCGCACCAGATGCCGTTGGTGATCCACTTTTTCTCCCCGTTGACGATGAAATGCTTACCGTCTTCCGACAACTTCGCCTCGCAGGTGAGATTGGCGACGTCGGAGCCGGCATCGGGTTCCGTAATAGCCAAGCAGATTCTCTTGTCTCCCGAGAGAATACCCGGTAAGATGCGGTTGACGAGCTCCTTCTTGCCGTACTTGATCAGCGGCGGGCACCCGATTCCAAAGCCACCGAGCAGATTCCAAACGAGGCCGCCAGAGCCAGTCCGTGATAATTCGTCCGTGAAGAGCATCTCATGGAAGAGATCCCACTTCTCGGGAGGTACGCTCTTGACCGTGTTCTTGACCAGATGCGTAGGGTATTTGACGCCCAGAAGACCGGCAAGGTAGCCTCGCTCGCCGAGCTGCTTATAGAACTTATCAGGGACTTTCTTGCCCTCGTCCCATTCAGTCACGTAGGGTTCGAGCTCGCTCTCGACCCATTCTCGAACTTCGGCGCGGAGGGCGGCGTGCGTTTCGTTGTAGTAAGGTGAGTGGTACTAGGCGGTGGGTTAGCTCGAAAACGGCACAGCCGCGTGCTGATGCTTGACCTACACCTTGATACCAACTCGGGTCGCCGAACGGAATCAGAGAACCAAAGGGCTCCATTGCCTCGGCCTCTTCCGCCGCGGACGGACCAGGTGCGGGCGCAACAGTGCCGGGCTCTGCTTGCGGCTGCACCTTCTTCTCCTGCTGCTTTTCCGCAGGAGGTGTGGCAGGAGGAGTCGGCGGGGCCTCGACCTTCTTGGTGTCTAACGATCCAACCTGCAACTTCCCCTTGTACTTCTTGAGGATGCTCTCATTGTGGTATTTCCAGAACTGTTTTGAGGCGTCCTTGCCGGCCACACGTTGGAGGACTGCGCCGCGACGTTAGAGAGGGCTAATGCGTCCCTGAGCGCAGGTCAGAACTCACTCTTTTTTCCACCTGCATTTCCGTTAGTATACGTCATTCGGGAGCGTGCGGATCGATGCCTGGCATACCTGGATGCTCGTCCTGAAACTTCGTCAGGTCGTAGACGTCCTCGTCGACGATGATATAGAGATTATCTGCTTTGTTGTGAGATGCCACGTCGGCGGCCGACAGGCGCTTGGACATTTTGATCACTGGAGCGTGGAAGTCTAAGGACAAATGGGAGTTGCGCGGTCGAGCAGCACAAGCCAGACAGCCAGAAGCAAACACGAGTTAAAGGCAAGAAGACAGACCTGATCGAGGTGTTGTAGAAGTACCAAAGCAAGAAGAAAAGTGGAAGGAATGCAGTGTTGCAACTCCGACGTCAAACCTCAGATTGACATGCCTTTCACATGCCAGGCACATACATAGTAATCTCGGGTCACGCTTCTGCCCCAGAACAAGAAGGAACTGGAGACTCCGGACGCTCGATGACGCCTGGCCCAATGAGCAAGGTCGTAATGCTTGGTTTGTTATTCGTTGTTGATGGTCAGATGATGTTTCCCTGACGATGTCGACAAATGCCACGTTGACAACGTGCCTCGGCATCTCCTTGTGGTTTCTCCACCGCAATCAATCTGCCACTGCAACTGACAGCAGCATCACATGCAAAACAACCAAGATCAGATCCGGAGCACGTGCTTGTCACAGTTCTTTTCTCGCGACCCTTCATTTCACTGTGTACAGTCGGTTTCTAGCTACTCGTCGTATGCTTCGGAGGCTGCGGTGGACACAGAAGTCGACCCTATTCACCGCCCGTATTCGCCCTCTCCCTCAACCGTCGCCCTTCCATCAACCCTCTGAGCCCCCGTTTCTGCAGCCCAATCACCGAACTCAGATCTCCCGTCCAGATCTCGCGAGACTCTCTTTCTCCCTTTCCGCTTGGATCGCCATTTTCATTCAGCGAAGTCTCGGTGTCGGTATGCGACATATCAGTTGATGTGGAAGCCGAAGTCGCCGTCGATGCCGAGTCGACTGAGCTCGTCTTGCCATGGCCTCGCTTCCTGCTGGCTTCTTCGTAGCTTGTGGTAAGTTTGAGTCCGGCAGTTTTGTTGGACAGCGAGTCTCCTATTGTTGTTGCCTCACTTTCCCGCCGACCCATATTTGCCAACACACCGCCTGCGGTGCCTTGAAGGCCTCGACCACCCCCTGCCGCCATGGCTGCGGCATTGAATACTGCCGCTGAATTGCGCCCGTCCAGGACCTCATGCAATCGCTCGACCGTTGCTTCCAGAAGTCCATCAATCTGGTAAGGTCTTGCCATTTGCAACAGCGAACACAGTGTATGCGGTGTACACATCGGGGACCCCGCCGGGGGTAAGGAAGATGTATAGAGGAAATGCAGCAGTAAGTGAATCGTTGGAGCCATATGAGGTAGGTACAATGACCTGGGGCGACCCGACGGTGGTACGTTGGTGGTATTGGGCAGCTCCGTGAGTGTTCGGGTTGTGGATCGACTCAATGAGCGCTGCGGATCCAGAATTCCATCTCCCATGGACGCTGAGGCGGACAGGCCGTTCGCCACAGACGGAGTGATTGTCAGAGAAGAGTTGCGACTCTGCTGCGATCGCATGCTGGGCCGTAGAGTTGTTCCGTCAGATAGACTGGCGGTGTCATGAGGAGTTGCCGACTCGACCAGAAGCTGATTGAAGAATGGCCCCCACCGCCTCGACAGAAGGTAGGAGTTGCACGGAATCTTCTCGCCGCCCAGCGCCACAATCTCCATGTCTGAAAGTTCCGCTAGCGCCAACGCTGCCTGGCCCAATTGCTCAGCGGTATTGTTGAACGGTCGACCTCCAGCAGCCAGACTCGGCATACCTGTTTGCATGGACAGTGGAATCGCCGGGGCTGACACTGATACGTAGCCTGAAGTGGAGGCCTCTCTTCTGGGATTGTCGTAGAGGCCGAAAGCTTCCAACTCGACCATGCAGACGTGGCTGAAATTGATCCTTCGATGGTTGTAGTCGTCAACAAGACTCCGCTTCCGATGGCCCAGAATGACGAATGTATTCCTGCGGTTCCACAAAACGCCCCGATTCCAGCTGCCTTGAGAGAAAATGGACCCGTGGGTGTCAATGCGCGCCCAGGTCAGGGTCTTCAGATCAAGCGCCCATAATGCATACTCGTGTTTGGAAGACGTCAAGTAAGTCCCGCTTACCACGAAATGGCCATCGATGATCCCTCCGTTTGGGAACCGCAGTCCTGGCGGAGAAACTGAGCCAGTCATGGGCTTCTCGATCATCGATCCATCAGGCAACCTGATCTGCAACTCCAGCTTGACATCTAAGAAATTGTAGTTGGAATATATAAGCATGGAAGTCCCAGGTCGCGAACTTGCCCTCTGCACTTGTGAGTCGCTCAACGGCACGCCGCGTCCGATCAATTCGGCCGACAGTCCTGTCAGGGGCGATACCATGCTCTTGTACGCACCGCATTTGCGATCCCATGCAGTTGTATTCGTCCACTTCAGATTCCGCAGGTTGAAGACGCTGATTTGTTCGATGTAGTTGTTACTGTCATCCTGGCCACCAACCACAACCATTTCCGCACCTCCAGTGCCATCTAGCTGTACTCCCAGTGTACCAGAATGAGGATCTGCGGAAGGGGGGTTGTGCAGGATGGCCGAGAGCGGTGCGTTGGCGGAGGTGAATGTGGCAGAGGATGGAAGAATGGCCGCACAGTGGGCATATCTCCCTTGAGGCTTTTCAGATGTGGATATCAGCGTCCACTTCTTTGTCGGCACATCAAAGACATGAATGTCAGACATGACGGCCACCTCGGATTGTCCTTCAGCAGCTGCCTTTGCACCTTGGCCGTTGATGCCATTTCTGGGTGGCGCCTTAGGGGCCATGCCACCGTAGCACACCAACTTCGAATCTCCAAGGGCGCAGACGCTGTGGAAGTATCGCGGTGGCGGTATATCTCCGAGGGCGTCAATCCGGGTCCAGTGTCGGCGGATGAGGTCCAGTTCATACAGGTCTGAAGTCAACTGCGGTTTCGTCCTTGAGTGAATGCGACCCCCAAAGACGTACAGTTTGTCCCCCAAGATCGTCGTGGCTGCTCCCACCAACGCATGCGGTTCGTCACCTGTGGTCCTATGCACATTGCAAACCAATCCTGACAAGTTAGTGGGAGCAGTACTTTGCTGAGGGCCTGACGAAGGTATGCCAATACTGCCCCCAACCCCATTGAGAGGCTGATTCCCTGGCGCGCCCTCGTTGCTCGCCTCGGAAGCAACGAGGCTTACCTGGCTGTTGTTCATTTCTATCTGCGAAAGCGGTGTAGATTTCTTCTCGGTATGTGGTTGCGTTGGTGTGACAAGGCGAGCAGCCTCATCCGAGTGCCTCAGTCTCTCGGAATAGTTCTCTACAGTTGGTGTCGTTGGTGAGGAATTAGTCGGTCGGACCGTCCGTAAGTCGGCCTCCGAGGCGGCAGTGCGCAATTCTCTGGTGATTGGTGGCTGCGCAAAATCCGGGATGATTATGGGTACATATCGTGGCAAGCGTGCTGAGATCGGAGACTTCGTTGACGGGGTTGGCACATAATCATGAATCGGTAATTTCGTCAATCGGTACTTCGAGACATCGATCGGTATATGTCGCGGCTTGAGGCTGCTAGTGGTGTCCTCTGCTATTAAGGACAGTGAGGAAGGGTCGTGCCAGTTTGAAAAGACGTTGGGGGTAGTTGACGCCGAGACGCCGCCGGTGGTCGAGGGCGGAGTCGGCGGCCAACTGTGTTCTTCCGGCGATGGCGGGTCGAGATGTGAAGTCAAGAACCGCTTGCTGTACGTCCACGGTATAGAGCCTTGCCTGCCAGCACTTTTTCGTCGGAACCTAACCATTATGGTCAACTCGGTTCTCAGGCGGACGTGAGATAAACGAATGATAACGACCGTGACAATTGCAGAAGCTACCGACGAACGATCGAGGGGTACAAAACGACAGTGTCTGCAAAGTAGCATGATTGCATTGTCCCTCCTTTCGAATCCCGGAGCAAGGATGTAGAGGGGATGAACACGAGTTCGCTCGCCGGCGCCGAACGGTCAAGCAGTTACGATCAGAATCGGGTACGCAAAGCGTCGTCAAGCGCCAATGCAAGCTGGGTGCTATCAAGAAAGTCACTTACCGGGAGGACAAAGAAGTTGTCTCGGGATGTCGCTGTTTTCGTGAAGGGTTGTCCTTTTCCGTGTCACTTCAGCCGACGTCAAAAGAAAGGGGGGCGGTTGAAGAAATCTGTCGGCCAGAACGCGAGGACAACCGATCGAGGACAGAGCGCCCAGCACCGGTCTCTCGAGCCTGATACGAGGGGAAATGAAATAGAGGCCTGTACAACTATGTCGGTGGGTGCAAGAGGATTCTGATATGGGATATTATGGGATTGTGTAGCGAGGATTGTGCCTCGAAGGTCTAGATGACCTGCGACTCTCAGCATGGGGGCGGCGGTGGAGTGCGGCAAATGCCAAGCCGGCTTCTAGCACGCGTTTAAAGGGCCGTCAGCCAATGGCACGGACGGGTCTTTCTGCTTCCTTCTTCGATAGTCAGCTCCCTCTCAGACCAGGGTCAAGGGTTGTAGAGCTGCTGTCGCTGTCGCTTCCGTGAGATCTGGCAGCACATGACGCAGGAAGGCGATCTGTGGCGTATGCCGACGACCCTATTTCAATGGTAATGGAGGCCCGCGATGCAAGCGCCGAGGATCGCAGCAATATCACGTACTTCATGACCAGTCGCGTGTCTCAAGAAAGTGAATTTGATTCGGATTAAGCTACTTATTTCCATGGTCTCTCGATGCGCTAGCTACCTGGGGGGAATGAGTTCCACGTTCTGGAAACCTAAGCCGAGTTTTTCCAAATTGCCGCCGCTGTCATTCAAGCAGCGCTGGTCTTGTCCTTGGGCAAGGGTGTCGTGCGCAGGTAGGGCTTGATGATCTTCATCTCCGGGAAGATCTCCTTTGCCTGCTCGGTCTTGACGCTAGGGTGGACAATCACGTCATCGCCGGGAACCCAGTTGATGGGAGTGGTAACCTTGTGCTTGTCGCCGGTCTGCAGAGAGTCGACGATTCGAAGGACCTCAGCCGTGTTGCGGCCAGTTGAAGCAGGGTAGGAGAGAATCGTGCGGATAGTCTTCTTGGGGTCGATGACGAAGACTGATCGGATGGTGAACGCAATGCCCTTCTCGTCAACATTGGTGGCATCCTGCTGGTCCAACATATCGTAGAGCAGAGCAATTTGTCTCTGCTTGTCTCCAATTATAGGAAATTGCAGGTCGCTGCCGCTGATCTCATTGATGTCCTGAATCCACTGTCCATGGCTGTCGATGGTGTTCGCTGAAAGACCGATTAACTTGACGCCTCTTCTTGTGAACTCGGGTTCTAATTTGGCAAATGCGCCCAGCTCGGTGGTGCAGACGGGGGTGAAATCTTCAGGGTGGGAGAACAGGACGACCCAGTTGTTGCCGATGAACTCGTGGAAGTCAATAGGACCTTTGGTGGTCTCGGCTTTGAAGTTGGGGGCAATGGAGCCCAAGCGCAGACTAGACATGGCAACCGTCAGTAAATGAACGCCGTCGAGCACTGTGGAAAACACTTACGGTTCAGGACGACCAGTAGAACCCATCTTGACTGTTGTGTTGTGTTGTATTGTGATCTGGGAGGAGTATTATCCTGTGCGGCGCGGAGTAAGAAGACAATCGAGGATCTAGAGCGGCAATAGAGCGTGATTAAATAGGTGGTCAGTCAAGTGCCAGTCGCAAAAAGAAGTTTGGCGAAGAAACCTGGGCTCATATGGCGACGACAAATCTTTTTTCGATCATAACACTCGAGCCCTTGGGCGGCCGAATCCCTGCACCCAGTGAGGGGCAGGGACCAGCCAAAGTCGTGCTGATAGCTTGCCCCTCATGATGCATGCGACAGCTCTTATGGCATCAGCAGTACCGTCGTGGGAGGAGTCTTAGATGCAGGAGCAAGTCAGCGATGGGAGGAACGGGTCCACCAAGGTCTCAGTTCGGACAATCAGCGATATCCCTGAGCACGCAATCCGAGGTGCGCTATTCCCATTCGATCGCAGCGGCTCGGCGTCCTTCAGCCTTGGAATTCACGTGGAAGGCTGCACAGCCTCCATGTTCCTCGTACTCCGTACCTGGTACGAGTAGAATGGACACTTTGCAAGACAGCCTCGCCCTATAACCCGCGGTCCTGCCATGAGCCGCGCTCGGAAAGCCGGCCGTTGTAGCTTACTCGCATCAGGTATGCGCACATCCACCAGTTACAAGACTGTCAGCAAAGGCGCTGGAACGAGCAGATATCGACGTCATCCCGATAAATCACCGGTCGCTCCTTGTTCTATGTTTCCCCGGATCTCGAGAAGTCTAGACCAGGCATATATACTGGCCAAGCACCTCCAAGACCGATCCCTCCTCCGCTGTCAGCAACAGCATACTCATTGAGACCGGGGATGGATTCCGCTCCGCCTGTCGGGGCAGCAGTCCCACAATCAGCAGACGAACTCCCGCCCGAGGCCATCGCTCTAGCGGGGAGATTCTTTGACGCGGCCAGGTCGGGTCAGACAGAGATCTTTGAGCAGGCTCTGCCGCGGGGGCTGCCTGCAAACCTGACGAACGACAAAGGCGACACCCTGGTGAGTCCTTAGCCCGGCGGCGGTAAGGCGCGGCATTGGTTCCCTCCATCCGGTCATGGTCGGGACTTCCCCAGACTGAGAGGCGACACTTCTGACAAGTGGTGTGACTAACCCGCTCAGCTTATGCTTGCATCTTACCATGGCCACGCGCCCTTGGCCTCACTCTTGGTCAAGCATGGCGCAGACCCCAATCGGTTGAACGATAAGGGCCAGTCGATCCTGGCAGGCGTTGTCTTCAAAAACGAGTCGGAAATCGTCGATATTCTGTTGGATGCCGGAGCCGATCCCGAGATTGGGCAGCCGACGGCACTTGACGCTACGAAGGTACGTACGCACGACGGATGCCCCACAGACTATTGGCACTGACATACCAACTCGGATACAGGTCTTCAGACAGGAAGCATTTGAGCAGAGATTCCAGGAGCAGATCGAGAAACTGAAGGCTGCCAACACGAGGGCCTTTCAGGGCAGTTCATGACAGTAATTAGAAGATCCGTCTGTCTAACTCATGAATGTGCAAAAGTGTATTCATAAATTGTCAACCATGTGTCTAAAGACTATTGAAGCTTCTTGCCGCCTCGAAACTCCTCAACACCTTGCTAAAGCTCATACAAATACTTCGCGCCGATGTTTCATGCCGGATCAAAGTCTATTGGTACGCATGACCAGGTTCGTTCGTCCTCCTTGATTGTTGCAAGACCTTCTGTGAGGGGACTTTGACAGTGGATGGTGGTGGTGCCGGCCGGGGGTAGCAACCTTCACACCATTGGTATTTTCGGTTCTGTATCATGTGCATTTGATGGCACCACTCTGCAACTGGGGACGTCGGTTGGAGCGAGGTCGCTGAGGAGGTTCGTGACGAAGTGGTAGATGGTGGTGTTGACTTGGGCCGGTCAACTGCTTTCTCGAGTGCGCGCTGGTACTCGGCATAGTACCGTTTGGAGGTCCTGAGTTGAGACATGTTGGTCTGGCCTGGAGGTCGGACTCGATTTGTGATAGCACTCCGCTGAAGACAGAGAATATGTGGTAAGGAATTCCTTTGATTGAATTATGTCTGCTCGAATATTCCAAGGCCCGTACAGGGTGTGGCACGAATGACGTGTGTCGTCTGAGGTGGGATGCGCTGAATAAGTCAATTGTGCGGAATGTTGAAATTTTGCATAAGGCCGGGTGTTCCGGAGACCAGGAATAAGTCGGACACGGCGTAGAATGAGAACCCGGGAGCTTTATGCTGAGGAATGACAAAGTATGAAAGGGTAGGAATGAGCGACGTTCGATCGATCGAGGAACAGATACAGTGGTGGATTCAAGATAACAAGAGAGAGAATAGAGAAGTGATCAGCATCCCCATGGAGAGGACTGAAGTATACATACACACGCCCTGCTGCGGTTCAGGCACTGCGTACGTGTTGCTGACCCCATGGCGGTGGATAGCTGCAATGCAAGGTGAAACGTGCGCTGCGTCGCCGAGAAAGGTGGGCATTTGAATCGTGTGAAATGGCCACACGCAAGACAAAAAAACCAGCGCTTCACGCACATGTTCTGCATGCAGTGCCAAATCAGGCCAAAGGCATTGGCTGCCATTCCACAGTTCGAGACATGGTAGCCACCCGCCTGGGTCGTCCTGACTCGGTCTGTGCTCTCAGCTGAAAAAGTCGGGACGCCACCATCAATGCTTGATCGAGCCACAGCCGTTGCTAACGGGAAGGGACTGAGGAGCAGCCTGAGTCTTCTCGGATGTAACAAGATTTGGATCGAAGACTTGGACCATAAAAGGGTTAAAGGTGCGTGCCGCTGAGACGAAAAGAATTTTCACGTGAGGCTGATGCTGGCTACATGATCGGAAAGGGCGAGCACATGCGATTTCGGGTTTTTGCCGATGTCACCTTTCGACCAGCACTGCCCCCCCCCCTTCCCTCCCCTTCCTCTTTCGGCGACCGACAAACTACTGTGAGTCTACCTATTAGATGGCTCTCCCCTATTTTTGGCTCGCCCAAGCGATACTCCCCAGAACCAGTATCAACCTTCTCCGTGGATTAACATGCTTGTGTTCTCACCATCACAGGTCAAGGTTCCTACAGTACCTCCACAGTGTCTGCTGCAGCTACCATACTTACAACATATCTTGGCGCGAGCAAATGCATTTTATGCTGAGGGCGTCTACTGTGTTATCGTCCGGATTGGACCATTCTCATTCGAGCACAATATCCACTAGCTGTATGACTTTCCCGACCCTCTCACCGTGCATTATGCCGTGCACGTATGCTTCGCCAAGGCAGACGAAGCGTCCGGTCCGCAGCGGTCGCAAAACAACGGCAGTGGGACACCCACAGAGGATCCAGACCTCACGGCCTTCGCGCATTTTCGTGGGCCCAATCCCCAAAGATCCGTGTGTCGTCCGCATCAACCGCCTCCGCCCCGCGCACAGGTTGAATTCTCGTCGAAACTGTGCGAAAGCCTGCACCAGTCCACGTATCTGGCCCCGGACGACGCGTCGTCGATCCTCACGAGCTCTTTGGAGACTGAAGAGCCATGGAACAGCGAGTCCTCCGGCTCCTCGTTGATCAGCTCGAGCCACGGCCTCGTAAGGGGCGTGAAGTAGCGGTCTGGCCAGCGCCAAAAGGACCGAGCGAGCGAGAGTTTCAGGCTCTTGCGATGGAGTTCTCTGGCCCACCATTTGATATTGAAATAATGGCTCCATCGACTGCTCCGAACTGCTGACTTCCTTAGGGCCCCGCGGACCAGCTCGGTGCAGATATGCGACAGGAATTGAGTCGCGCATTCGGGTGGTGCCGGGTGCTGCATCATGTAGTTATCCGCGACCAGGGTTCGCAGGAGAATGTCCAACCTGCTGGTGCCGACCGTCCCGTTCCTGTTGCGCTCGAATATCCGACAAGGGTCGATATCTCTTAACACAGGCCATACCTAATTGGGGTATAGGAGAGACTTCATTGGAGATGTGAACGGGGATAGAGGAAACTCACCGCGAATCGCTGATCGGATACGGCATAGGAAGTTCGTTCGCGACCGCTGCCAGGCTGGACCAGAAGTATGTCACAATCATTCATGTCGGTTTCGACAGGATCGGCGGCCAATTGCTTCACTGTGTCTACTCGAAACCCTTGGACATCCAGAAACGGCGAATCGGGATCGCCACTGTCTACTTGCCATTTGAGATCGTCCGCTGCTTTCCAGTTGCAGGTTGAACTTCGCCGCGAAAGAGGATCAGGCATGCACTCGACGGTGTAGTCGGGAACCCAGGATGGCAGACCAGTGATGTTGGTCGCGAAACCGCCCTCCTTGTGGGAAAGAAACGACAAATCCCCCCACGCGCGTAGAAGTGATTTTGCTGTACGTGTGAACAGGCGTTGCGCCGTCATTGAATCATATTCAACATCTCTCAGGTGAGGCTGGGTGTCAAACGGACGATGATTCTTCCTCGCGATGCCTAACAAGGCGTACACCCGATCTCGGGCGTCTTTGCTCTTGCAATAGCGGTGGTTCATGGCAGAGTCCAAACCCGGCCAGACTCGATCATCCCATTTCTGGCATGGAACAAGTGCCACGCGCTGTGGCCAGTCTGGACATTAGCCTCCATCAATTTCCGGTACACCGGCACGTCCTCAGGCACGACATTAGCGACAGAGATCTGGTCGGTATGGAGGAGCAGAAACCGCCCGCTGTGAGCCAAGAAGGTCAAGGCAGCCGAGACTGTCTCCCATGTGTATACTTTCGTCCCGCAAATGAGAAAAATCTCCTTTGTGGCGACCACTTCCTGGACGATCCAGTTTCGATCGAAGAAAGGTCGACACAAAAAGGCTACAAGACCGAGCCACAATGCCGAGTTTCGACGGGTAACTCTCCGGTTTCGAGAGATCTGCCGCGGTAACAGCAGTGTACCTGTCGCGAGGAATTGCGGACAGGTTGTCAATAACGGTAAAGGCGTCAGGCGTTGTTTGGTCTTCCGGTCCTTGCCAGCCAAGAACCTTTTCTGCCGATGCGAAAATCTCCCCCATCATCCTCACCTGGGCTGCCTTCTCGTTGTGATCTTCTTGATAGGTGCAGCACCCATCGGCAGATGTTGGCGAAAGGGCGAACCAGGTCAGGTTAATGGGTAGAGTGCACTTCATGCCGGACTGGATCGGGCCTCGGCGAGGGGAGTCCGCAAATCAGCAAATCATTGGTAAGCTGCGGCTCATGAACTAGATACGGTCGGAGCTAAGGTCAACGGAGCAAGCTGATCAGCTAAGATCCATCAATCATTTTGCCTTCGGACATCCAAACGGGGCGCGCCAAACTCATACCCCTCTAACCCCCTCCAGCCGTCCACTATATCAGGAAGCAGCGGAGTGGTTCTGGCTATGATTCCATTATGCCTGACGCAGACCCAACTGCGAATCTCTATGAATTGCTCGCTGCACCTCTCTCATGCAATATCAGGGTGTTTTCTAGAGATATACTCCTCAGTAGTCTTCGAGCCGCCATTCCCCATTCCGAGCGCGTGGCGTCTCCTCGATCTTGTGTACCTGGCAGACGAATTGGATATTCCAAAATCTATTCTGACAGAGTGTCGGATTGCTGAGTCGGGCTGTCTTGAAAGACACAGAGAAACGGAGGTCCGATTCTGGAACCTTGAAAACGACCAATGGTGACTTGGGTATCTTATGGTACGCCAACGTATCAAGGACTTGTGAGCTATTGTGCTCCCATGTCGAGATCTGGGACTGCACTTCATTCAAAGCTTTGTGGGATGCTTGATAATCAACCAGTGCGCACTGCAGACCCCGGATATCCGGCTTTGACCAGCCGATGGCATAAAACATGCACTCGCATCTGACATTAATACGACGGCGACCAACTTTTTCAGAGAAGTCTATGACGAGTCTCAGCGTGGCGGAGTCCCATTCCGGATCTTCATGCACGAAAAACAATTGGTCCTCATCGTCGTACCTACTCCATGGCCAAGCATCGTAGATGTCGATATGGGGCGACAGCTGGATTTGGAGTACGTGTGAGCGCGTTTGAGCTATCGTGAACCCTGCGTTCAATCGCGGAGATTCTAAGCAAGAGTCGACTTCCGGCAGTCTGGTCAGGAGGTATCGTTCTTTCGCGGCGTTTGGCGTACAGAAGTCGATATTTTCCAATATCGTCCATGGGTCTTCCCTGAGAAATTTGTCTGGGCCACACTTTCTTAGTATGATGCCAAAATAGTTTCTCGAATCATCCCCGCAATCTAGAGGCAGAATATATCGATATGCGTTTCTTCCCGGAATGGCCTGAGAGAGAACCTGGACGTAAGTTTTGATACCAACATTCGACACGGAAAACTCTCTGCGGGCATATTTGAGCTTCTTCACCAGCGGCCTTGGTCTAGAGAACGCGAGAGGCGAGCTCGCCAGGACCCCGCAGAAGACCCGGCTCTCAGGCTCTAATTCACTCTTGGTTTGGAAATGCAGCTTCCAAGCAAATATACTTAGGTCAGCCGTAGACTTTATGATCTCCTCCTGGAGTCGTCTGAAAGCCTTCTCCTCCTCACCGTACAGCAATGGCATGTTGAGATCGAAGATACCTAACAAACAATATGCAGTATCTTCAATTCGGGTGGTTTCTCTATGAGCTGCCCAGGCCATCTTTTCTGCCACAGCCACTGCCGAAAGTGGCTGATCATGCCGAAGTACCTCGACGCCGATGGATGTGATTCTGGAGAGAGAATCGACTAGGTGGTCCTTAGAACCTCGGAGGTTCCAATTCTTGTCAAAGAACCGAACGTTATTAGGAGCGATCAGTTCCTGCAACGTCCAGCCCCGCGTGAACCATCGACAACGAGGTAGCATGAGGTCGAGATGTCCAAACTCATCAAGGTCCGAGAGATACACAAAGCATACCTCTGCGCGCTCGTACCATCTATACATGGAGTTGATAGCTTCACTGAGCTCTGCGCTGCTGGACTTGTCAATACAGCAGGTATCGACCCATGCGTAGTCCAGCCCCGCCTGGCGCGCCAGTCGGCAAGTCATCTCAATTTTGTGGTTCCTTTCCATGGAGCTTGGTCGAGTTTCGGTCATGTCTCGAAATGAGACTTCTTCTTCCTCCCAGGTGTGGGACAGGATCGCATATTTGGGTACATGACGGCCAATGAACTGCTCCAAGAAGCCCGTGCTGGTGTCGATAAGCCTCATTGCCTCTGTTAGGAGTCCGAGGCGAAGTGGAGAAGAATCAGAAGGAAAAGTGTTGGACTCAAGAGGATTAGATTGAGGTCTAACTAGCTATCTGGAACAAGAGTGGTAAATATAGGAGTAGGCGTGCTGTGCACGTGACTTACACGTGACTGCGAAGGCGGTGATGCCATTCAACAAAAAGAGCCACAATATTAGCCTTAAGATAATTAAGCCCCAATGGCTCTGATTTGTATGCTGGGCTATCTCTAAGTGAGATTAACGAGGAAGGATAACTCGCGCTATTCCGACCCATATTACTACAATTTATAGCCTGTCCTGCGTTCCTCCTGTTGTCAGGTGCACGCGAACAGGGCCAGGATTGAGAAAAGGGTCTCTTGTTGTCTGTCTCATTGCACAGACTGTGGGCGCCTGGCTGAAGCTCTATATGCCTTTGCAGTACCAAAATTCCTTGACCAAAGTGCCCAGTATGGCCCCCAATTTGGACCCCACGGCGCATTCGAACAGTTCCAGCCTCCGAAAGTCTAGAACGTGCAAGGCTGCACAAGGCTGACTTGATATAGGTGTTGAGCGCAGGAGAGAAGCGCAGTTGAGAGGTATGACATACAACACCTCCGGACATGCAATCTAGCCGCTCGGCCGGATGTTGCCTAGGTAAAACTACAGCAGGCCGAAACCGCGAGTCCCAAATATTTTGAATATATGTGAAGGGGAGGTCGTAAGACGGTCACCTTGCAGACAATAACTAAAAACAAATGAGGGTTGCGGCTAGCAACGACAGCCGAGGCCTGGAAGGGTCCCCCTAAAGGCCTGAACTTGCTTCGGCGGAGCTGGAATCGAGGGAGGGTGAAAGCACGGAGTATCAATTATTCCACTCCGAGACGAAATCAAACGCCCCAGAAGACGGTGGCATAAACCTCAAGTTTCCAAGGTGTTTCATTACAGTACGATCGGAATAGATGCATATAGCGTCGGCAAATAGGAACTTTGAAACAGACCGTCCGGATCTGGACAGATCCAAGCCACGAAGCCTCAGTAATGCGCTGAGGAGGTTCCCCTGGACGGGCATCCTCTGGCCTTCACCTAGTACGTGAAACTTTGCTGTAGTATCTGTGAAGTTGTAGCTATCAGGGATCAGCTGTGAGAGCGGGTCTTCCCAGGTATAAGACAACGCGTCGAAAGCTGGAGCATTGTGCAGTTCTGTAGTGATCAGGCTGATTTTGATCGAGTCGGTGGAATGAGGCTCAAGTTCCAGGAGCCGGATTGATTGGCTGGTGGGCAACGGCGAGTATGTATACATACATGCGTAGGAGCCTCGCCGCAACTCTTCTGAGCATCACTTTTGGGAGAATCCAAAGCTGTAGAACGGATGAGAATTGTTGCTGAAAGTGCACAGCTATATGGGCAAAAAAAAAGAGACCGGCTTGCCAAGAGCTCGTCGCCTACTTGATTGTACGTGGCTGTGCCGGGCTGAGACAGGCGCTGCTCCCAGCTTCTCCTTGAAATGCATCTTTGCAAGAGGCGTGATTCTCAGATTAATAGCCGTCGTTCTTTGCAACTCGTGCTGTTCCCGAAGCAAATATGATATATTGGGTAGGTTCAAGAGCCTCGTGGTGCAGCTTGTCGACATTCAGGTGTAGAATAGGCATCAGCTGCTATCGGCACTTCAAGACCTCTCACCTATATAAGCTGGAGAAGAACTCCCTCAGGAGATGCCTCGTTCTCTTCGAGTCAACCAGCCTCTGGGGTTCGCCGTCTCCATAGAGCAGATACTGTGTCCTTGGTTGCCGTCATGATTGCCAACTGGCATACAGTTGTGATGATGCCGCTCTGGGAAAGCCAGCACACTTTTCTGGACGAAGTTCTCAACACTCGCTTTGTGATCGAAACGTTCCAGAAATTGTTGCATGGTGGTGCTTCTAGAAGGGAAGGAAGTGATTGAGAACGCGCCGCGGGATTGGAATAACTCCGATCCGTAGCCAATTAAATCGAGGATCGGAGGCTCGGCAGCAGCGGCCGCGGCGCGGTCGAGCTGCGAAAAAAAAGTTCACGTACTCCCTCCCGAGCACTCGTGCGTACCTGTGAGTGAGTTCTGAGGCTGAATTGCCTAGGTGTCGTTCAGTCCGTCAGGATGAGTGCATCGCGAGCTGTAGGAGGCTCTTCAAGGCTTCTTAGCGCCGCCGTACGCTCGCAGACCTCAGTGCCTGCGCGTCAATGGATTTGCCGGCGATGCGCGTCGACTGCTGTATTTCAGAACCTGTCTGCAAGCCACCCGTCGCAGGCAGTGCAATGGCCTCTAGATCGCCGGTGGCAGCAGAGACGAGGTGCTGCCGCCGCCGCCGCTGCCATGTGAGATTGACAGAGATGCTTACACAGCTTGTCGCTAATGCCAGACAGGCTCGAAGAAGCCCAAGACGATCCCGAGTCCCTTTCTCAGGAGACCATCATCCATAACTTATCGCCCGAAGAAGCCCACCGTCTTTCGAAAGTGAGAAACATTGGTATTGCGGTGGGTATGAATCTTTAGCTTGATATCTGGGTGGCTACTGACCGCAGCAGGCGCACATTGACTCTGGCAAAACGACGGCCACCGAACGAGTGCTCTTCTACACGGGCCGAATAAAATCCATACACGAGGTCCGTGGCAAAGATGCAGTGGGCGCGAAGATGGACTCGATGGAACTCGAGAGAGAAAAGGGGATTACGATTCAGTCGGCAGCCACTTACTGCGATTGGATCAAGAAAGAGAACGGCGTGGAAGAAAAGTACCATATCAACTTGATTGACACTCCCGGTCATATCGACTTCACAATCGAGGTGGAGCGTGCCCTCCGGGTCCTTGACGGTGCCGTCATGATATTGTGCGCTGTGTCCGGCGTGCAGAGTCAAACCATCACGGTCGATCGACAGATGAGGAGGTACAACGTCCCCCGAATCAGTTTCATCAACAAAATGGACAGAATGGGCGCAAATCCCTGGAAGCCCATTGACCAGATCAACAAGAAGCTCAAGATTGCCGCTGCCGCTGTGCAGGTGCCAATTGGCGCCGAAGACGACTTCCGCGGGCTGGTCGACCTGGTCACCATGAAAACAATGTACGCCGAAGGCGAGCACGGTGAGATTATCGTCACCAAGGACGAAATTCCTCCAGAGGTTAAAGAGCTGGCCGAGGAGAAGAGAGCGAAGCTCATCGAAACGCTTGCCGATGTGGACGACGAAATTGCCAACTTGTTCCTGGACGAGCAGGAGCCGACAGCGGAACAGCTCAAAGCTGCCATTCGAAGAGCCACCATCTCGCTCAAGTTCACGCCTGTCTTCATGGGATCTGCGCTTGCCGACAAATTCATCCAACCCATGCTGGACGGCGTCTGTGATTATCTGCCCAACCCTTCCGAGGTCTCAAATACTGCTCTGGACCGAAGACAGAAAGAGGCTCCCGTCAAGCTCATCCCTTACAACTCGCTCCCCTTTGTTGGCTTGGCCTTCAAGCTGGAAGAATCGAATTTCGGCCAACTCACCTATATCCGCGTCTACCAGGGAAAGCTGAGGAAAGGACTCAATGTCTTCAACGCCCGCACCGACAAGAAGGTTAAAATCCCGCGCATCGTGCGCATGCACTCCAACGAAATGGAAGAAGTTTCGGAAATAGGCGCTGGAGAAATCTGTGCTGTGTTTGGAGTCGACTGTGCATCTGGTGACACATTCACCGACGGTCAACTGGGCTACAGCATGAGCAGTATGTATGTGCCTGAACCTGTCATCTCGCTCAGCATCAAGCCCAAGAACAACAAGGACCTGCCGAATTTCTCCAAGGCCATCGCACGGTTCCAACGCGAAGATCCCACGTTCCGAGTCCATTTCGACAACGAAAGCGAGCAAACCATCATCTCAGGTATGGGTGAACTGCATCTCGAAGTATACGTCGAACGCATGCGCCGAGAATACAAGGTTGAATGTGAAACCGGCGCACCCCGTGTTGCGTACCGGGAGACCATCACCAAACATGTCGACTTCAACCATCTCCTCAAGAAACAGACCGGTGGTGCAGGTGACTACGCCCGTGTAGCAGGCTTTATGGAACCCAAAGGTAACCTCGAGGGCAACCACTTCGAAGAACACATCATTGGCGGCGCCATTTCTGAAAAGTTCTTGTTCGCTTGTGAGAAGGGTTTCCATCTATCATGTGAGAAGGGCCCCTTGATCGGCCATAAAGTCCTCGGTGCGACCATGATCATCAACGACGGTGCGACCCATATGACAGATTCCAGCGAGATGGCATTCAAGAACGCCACGCAGCAGGCCTTCCGGAAGGCATTCATGGAGGCCGAGCCTGTAGTCCTCGAGCCGCTGATGAAGACTGTTGTGACTGCCCCGACCGAGTTCCAGGGCAATGTAGTTGGACTGTTGCAGAAACGCAACGCCACCATCACTGATACCGAGGTTGGCGTGGATGACTTTACTGTCTGGGCAGATGCAAGTCTCCAGGGCATGTTCGGGTTCAGCGGCAACCTGAGAGCTGCGACCCAGGGCAAAGGCGAATTCAGCATGGAGTTCAGCCACTATGAGCGAGCACCGATGCAGTTGCAGAAGGAGCTGCAGAACGAATACATCAAAGCGCAGTCCGAGAGGAGCAAGAAATGATAGGACCTCGTTCTAAGGACCACGATTCGAACCGGATCATGTCGACCTCAAACGGAACGTGGGACACTCAATATTTCTGTGTGCACTCTTGTGATGAGGTTCCGGTTGGTATCTCTTGGAGTTGCGAATACCGTCATGGTCACGGCGTACAGCAGCTCATTGACACAGAACTAGCAAGCGCACAGGTCCGGGATGGACAAACACCTAACAGCCATCGGGCTGACACTGTGGGCACGCCCCGAGGGTTCGATGAAGGCAGAAAGAACGAAAACGAAGAGTTTGAGTGGTGGTGTATCTTGCGATACATCTCAAGGTAGTGAGCGCGAGATCACAGACCTAAAAGCAGAGTGGAAGCATGTTTACCCCCGAGGCCGCCGGGTGCCCGAGGTAAATGACCTGTTCTATAACATTTCATCCCATGTCTTATTACATACCACTCCACTCTCCACGTCAATTTCGACAGCGGGTGCTATAACGCCCTAGTACGAAGTAGCCGCGAATGGATATCCGCGACCTACGACCTGTGACCTTTGGCCTTCTCGGCTTGTTTCTCTTCCTCATCTACCATCTCCTCCCAGCCTTGCCCACTATCTATTTGTTGGTCTGTGAGAGAGTATTTTTGTCTGTAAGAGAGTATCCCCGTGCAACCCATTCCCCACGTCTTCCTTTATCCCTGCTTGGCGTACATACCATGCCCGTCTAGCATCAGTATACGGTATAGAGTACACAATAAACAGCATTCACTATACAGAAACCTTACCGTCGAGGTGTAGATCTCACGGCGGACTTTGCTTTGCTTTGGTTGGTGGACGTACTAGGCACTGCGTTTTGAGCACTGCTTTATTTTACAACAAGCTCCGACCCCGACCGCCTTCGTAGATGAGACAAATGGCTCGAACAGAAACAACAGCAAGAAAAGGTTGCTTGCTGTCTCAGCGGGAGGTAAACCCACCTTTCAGCAAGGAAGACCAGTCAGGTTGCTGGCGTCCCCTGATTTCATGGTGTTGGCGGGAAGTTTTGGCACCATGTTTGGAACCCCGTATCGTTATGTAATGTACACCGGTGCCAGCTGAGGCGGAAGTGCCTATGTGCCTTACCAGACCCTGGGCACTTCGCTGGATGATAACTATGGAGAATTTTGAACCCAACGTCTTTGGTTCGACCTGCTTGCCGTGCCCTTCTCTGTGCTTGTGCTATGGTGCACAGGTCGGGGAACATGGGACGGCAAGTTTATATTTATCAAGGCTTTTTTGGGTCTGGGGAGGGGTTAAGTGGTTGAGAGAGAAATCTTCTACGTGAGAGTAGGATACCCGGAAAGATACAAAGTCGCTGGAGTATTTGATTATTTAATTTGCACACCACCGTTGAACTGCAATCCGCAGAGGAGGATGGGTGGGTGGTATGTTTTACTCATGTCGTCTTCCAAAGGCACATCGCTCTCGTCCTCTTCGTAGGACCATGTTCCTTGTCACCTAATCGACGGCTCAGATATCCTTTTTGATCAGATCAGCGCCCTTCTCAGCCACAGCATATGTCGTCGCCATGATGTTCCTGTCGAAAAGTCCCATTAGCAAATCGCACTCACGAAGAGAAAGAGAACACCGGCGACTTACCCGGAAATATGACCGGGGAAAATACTCGCGTCGACAACTCTCAAGCCTTTGACACCCTTGACCCTCAAATCGTTGTCCACTACCTCTCCCAGCGCGCACGTCCCGATCAAATGATACTGCGTGCTGATATGATTCTTCACATACTCAATCCTCGCCTCCTCAGTGTCCAACCCTTTGCCCTCGGGCGGTAAATCTCTTTGCGCAAGACTTTTCGCCAGAAGAGGGTGTTTGGACACCTGTTCCATCCATTTCATACCGGCGGCGAGGATCTTGGCATCGACTTCGTTGCGGAAATAGCCGGGATCAATTTCCGGTGCGGCGAGCGGGTCGGACGATTTGATGTGCACGGTGCCGCGCGAGAGAGGATGTTCCAGGCACATCAAAAGGGAGAGCTGTTGTTTTCCCTTGGGTGGGGCGCCGAAGAATTGCGTTTGGTCGGACCCCTTGGCGACGTCGAGGCGGCAGGGGATGCAGAATGTTTGCAAGTTGGCGAACGTTGGGTCGCGGAGTTGGTCGACGATGGCCTGGGTCCAATATTGTCAACAAGGGAGACGGATAAGGGTGGGTTGCAGAGGGTGCCAACTCACCTTTTCCTGTGCCTTCTCGAAATCCGTCTTCGCCAGCGACTTTTGCTTGATCTCCTTGATAGTGGCCTCCACCTCTTCGGGAGAAGCCACGGAGGCATACGACACGAACCCCATCATCATGCCGGGGCTGGCGTACGGTCCCTTTTGCGTCTTCTGGTACACATCCTGTTGCATCTTGTTGAACTCTTCGCCGTGGAGAGCATCCATTGAGTCGATGCCGGGTTTCAAGTCGAAGACGAGTCCGCCGAGGACGTGGTCCTGGAAGTTCGCACCCACGCCTTTGTTCTCAACGACACATTCCACGCCAGCGGCCTTCAGGACCTCGGGATCACCAATACCAGAAAGTTCGAGTAACTGCGGGCTTTGAATGACGCCGGCGGACAAGACGACCTCCTTTGTCGCCTGCACGGTATACTTCTTCCCCTTGTGCACGAACTCTACGCCCGTTGCCTTGTCTCCATCCAAGACAACCCTGGTTGCTTGCGCCTCGGTCAAGACTTTCAAATTCTTCCTCCCTAGATTCGGTCTCAAGTAGCCTGTGGCCGCATAGCTCCTCTTCCCGGGGTCATCGGTTCTGTTCACGGCGCCCAAACTCGAAAAGAAGCCTAAATGGTCGCCGCTCCACGCGTCACTTAAGGTTCTCTGTGTGCCCGTGACTTCATACGCGGCCTTGGCAAAATCGACCTCAAGGGGCATGTACCAGTCGTTGAAGGACGTGTGGATTGGGCCCGATGTGCCATGGTACTTGTCCCCACCCGCGATGGGCATGAACTGGGGATCGTCGTGTAGCTGGGTCTTGTCCAAGGTTTGTGATTTCACGAAGTAGGGTGCCAGGCCCTCCCATCCCCAGCCAGGGTTGCCAATCGACTCCCAACCCCGGTCATAGTCATTTCGGCTGCCCCTTACAAACATCAAATACTATGATGAGCTGGTTGTTAAAATTCGCCCACTTTGTGGAGAGGGGGATAGAAGCTCGGTTCTAGGACCCTTGGAGGGTTGCAGAGATTGACTGTGAGAGGAACTCACGTTGATAGCTGAACTGCCGCCGAGGATTTTGCCCCGAGGCATCGAGTAGATCTTGTTGCCGGCATTGGGTTGCGGGATGGATGTCATGCACCAGTCGTATTGAGGACGGCCAATCTGACCTACTGTCAAATCCATACTTCGCTGACAGAGTCGGACACTTTGACGTACCATAGTAGGGTAGAGAGACGGAGTCGACACACTCGGGTCATCCATGCGGTTCTCTCCAGCTTCCAAGACAGCCACGGAAATGTTTGGATCTTCAGTCAATCGAGCAGCAATCACCAGGCCGGCGGTGCCCCCTCCCACAACAACAAAGTCGTATTGTCGAGAAGTGAACTCCTCCACCGAGCAGAGGGCACTGGACGTGCCATTGAGGTGGCCGTTGACGCCGTTTGTGGCCGACATATTTGTTTGACCGTCGTTCTTCGAGCACCGGTTCGAACCAAGAGGAAAATAATCTCAACAGACGAGCGACTCTTCAGAAGGTATTTCAAGCTCAAATACAACTCATGTTCCATCTAGACGGTATACCTCGTCTGACTTCCCCCGCATAACGCCGCCGGACATGAGCAGACCGAGGACCTTGAGTTTGCGGGGTGCAGCCAATCGCTGAGAATCCGGGGATGTCTCCATATTGATCGAGCAATGAAAGGCGGAGGGGGGGACGGTTGTGAACTTGGGCTTCGGGTTTAATCGTTTCGGAATCATGGACGGTACTTGGTTGCTTCAAGGCAGTGTTTCGGATGGCAGAGCATTCCTGCAATTCCTATCGGAAGCACAATTACAGCAGGCCAAGCTGCTGGCTTCCCGTTGAGGAAAGAACAAAACGTCAACCGACCAGCGAGCACGCCGTAGTACAGCGAGGTAAAGTATATAGTGCTGGACTACCCAGTAAATAATGATTGCGGGTACATTGAAAATTATGCAAGTACGAAAGTGAGGTGCTGGTAATGGTGAAGTGAAGGCTGCGTCGGGCGTCGGGTCCTGACCTTGGGTTGGTGCATGGGTAGGATCAGCTCGGGCCAGGGATCTGGTAAATCGAGCGATACTGTGTCCGGCTGCGATTCGCATTGCACAATACGAGTAGAATGCTTGCCGTCATGGCTGAAGAGGCCGCGAACAAGGAAAGAGAAACGCGCTCAGAAGAAGACGCGGCCCCGTCCCCACCTGATCAGCCCATGTCGCCATGATGCGTGATCTTGCATCTTGAACTGAGGCCGATATCGCTTCTCTTGTCCGTCTCCTCTTCCTCTGTCTCTCGCTTACACACAACCAAGATGGCTCAACGCTTGTCATCAGTCAAAAACCCTCATGCCTGTCACTTAGCTGCTGGAGACTCTGACTGGCAGTGTGGCAGCCTAGTTACTGCTTCCCCGCAGACCTGATCGTTCAAAAGGGGGCTTCCGGTACGCTGGAGGGGCCCCGATTGGCTTAACTTGCCATGCTCAGCACAGTCTCGTTTGTATCCAAGCCTCTCTGCATGGCAGCCTGTTGGTCCCCTTATGCTGACGCTGATGGCGCCGATCTTGATTGATATCGCCGAGCTCGGCTGTACCGGTGGTGTCGCGGCTGCGGCCTTACGGTCCATACTCAGCGAATGTGTTTATATAAACACAAGGCGCCATCTTATCTGAGATGTGAAGTTCCTATCGTACTCGTGAATACAGTTATTTGCCCGCCAACCCCCACCCCTCGTCATCTCAGCCTCGTGAGCCCCGTCAAGAAACGTATGAGCATATCAACCATCGCAACTCCCTGTACTGCTCCAACACATCCATCACTGTAATCAATACCACAAGGCACACCACACACAATACACGAAAACCGCCATGTCCCAGCCAAGCGTGTACCAACGCGTCCAAAAGATCGACTCCCTGGCCCACGAGGCCCTCCTGCCCACCAACAACGCCCTCGCCGATGCCCTCTCCCATGCCCTCTCCAACTCCACCGCCAAAGGGCTCCCGGCCATCACTGTATCCCCGCTCCAAGGCCAATACCTCGCCATCCAAGCTCAGCTGATCTCCGCGCGGCGCGTTCTCGAAATCGGCACCTTGGGAGGCTACTCGACCATTTGGTTCGCGAGCACCGGCGCCAGCGTCACCTCGCTGGAGATCAACGCGCATCACCGCGATGTGGCGGTCGAGAATGTCCGCCACGCCGGCTACGCCGACCGGGTGGAAATCATATTGGGGGATGCGCTGGAGACGTTGCCCAAACTCGCTGCCGCTGCGGAGAAGGATGGGCGCCAGAAGTTCGACCTCGTGTTTATTGATGCGGATTGGGCGCTGCAGTACGAGTATTTCACGTCGGCGGTACAGCTCGTGAGACCTGGAGGGTGTATTTACGTGGATAATGCCGTGAGGGCGGCGGTGGAGCGGGGCGCGGGCGTGTCTGGAAAAGAGACGTTGTTCGCCAAGGTGGGGAGGTTGGAGGGCGTGCAGGCTACGCTTGTGAGCGTGTTGAGTAGCCACAAGGGCCATGAGGCGGGGATGTTTGACGGGTTTCTTTTGGCCATTGTCAAGGGGTAGGAAAGTCCGAATTAATTTTGTTTGAAGGACACTATTCTTGTATATCGATGACAAAGTAGATAAGTAGCAGAGACGCAAGCCCCGGGACATCAAAAAGAACGACAGATATTTACCTACAATGGCAGATGTTGGACTCACTCGGTGCGAAAGGGGTCAATATGACACTAGTTCATCAAGAGGGAGAAGCTGTACTATGGTACACGGCCGACAGGTACGCTTGGTAATTCGCTGCTGTAGCTGAGGGGCCTCGATGGTGACCCATTGCAGAGGCTGAGACATCAGCTGGAGGACTAGAGCAGACAGATGAGACGTGCCAATGGAGGCGACAGATGGAAGATAAGGTCGCCCATAGATGGCATGCGAAGAATCTTCCGCTGAATGTCACGATGGTGAAGGTCAAGAAAGATCGAAAAGGCCGAAAAGGTCACGTGTGAACTGGAGTGAAATGTCGTGCACGGACCACGCGCCAGAGATAGCCAATCATGTCGCCTGCTGTCCTTCAAGCTCCTTTCCCGCCTGTCCATCAGATGCATGAGACTTAGATCTGCCCTGCACAGACACATACGTATTACTCGGATTCCATCAGCCATCAGACAGGATTCATATGGGTGATTTTCGCCCTCTGCTGCCCCTGAACACCACTAACTTCCCTGGCACGGGTGGCGTCCGGCAATTATCCCGAGGTGGGAGAAAGAGACGAAACACGCGGGGTATTTCTCTCCTTGACTGGTACATATTGGAAGAACTGGCAAGTCCTTCTAGGAACATTATCTCTATGAAGAAGACGTCTATGAAAAAAATGAAGCCTACAAGCACAACGGCCGGTCATCGTTGACTTTCGCCGTCACTCTATCCTCTTCTTGCCTTCTTCCATGAACCCCATGTTTGCTGTGCTGATATTTCGGGCTCTTCTATCCTTGCCACTCGCCGTCGCGATGAGTGGGCCAACGATCGGATCCTTGTGAGCTTTCGACAACGCGTCCGAGAAGCCTTCAGTTGCAAAGGATGGTGTATTAAGTTTTGGCCAGTTCACATATAACAAACCATGCGAATAGATGAACTGGAATGACCATCCTGCCACAACCAGACACACTATCACAAACAGTCGGAGAGGCCATATAGCCGCTTCTGGAGGTCGCCGCGTCAAGATCGAGACGAGAACGATGAACATCGAGGCAGCCAGCACATATGGAATCGCCTGGATGATAAGAGGCCTCCGATCGGTGAACATCAAGGATGACCCGACTCCATATGTTGAAGGTAGATATGTTCCCAAGAAGAGATCGAACCCATCCTGGCGGGGTCCGTCTAGGAAATTGTTACGGATGTATCGCGTGCAGGAGTTCTGAAGATCCTGCAAAGCTCCAGCTCTCGTTCGATTCCCTGTACGGGTGAAGTCGGTCTTTAGTGCGCCAGTACCCGAGTAGGCCTTGGAGACGACATCCGCGTTGTCCGCCCAGATGTTGCGGAAGAGGAATTCAAACTCTCTGTCGTCTTGAGCACGTTCGCCCGGTTGCAGGATGCCGATATCCTGGAATTGCTGAGTCAGCGCCCATCTTCCCAGCATGCTCTGGACCACGTTGGTCCGGTCCAGGCAATCCATGCAGTTTGTGCGCACGACAGCAGTCTGCCGGTTTCTAACTTCAAGTGCACCAGTTGGGTCTCCTGGCATCTCGACGCCGCGGAAGTACTGTCCCTTCCTGAGGCCGTCCATCAGTTCATCCAACAACAGCTCGGCCCGGTGCCATTTGAGGCCTTTGGTCTCATTGTGAAAGTCAAAGTAGATGTAATGTAACCTGTCCATCCTCTGGTGCGGCTCACGGGCTTCGATGTCTCGGAACTTCTCATCCGTACGTCGATCGGTTTCTACCGATTCCTCTGGCGAGTTGACCAGAATTCGAACCATCTGCTCGTAGGCCTTCTTGACTCGCTCTTCTCTGCCTCGCTGATTGACTAGGTTGACCAGGTAGTTTTCGCCATAGATTCTGATCTGCTCGTCGAAATGCTTCCTGGCTGCATCAACCGCAGACTCGACGCCCCGGATCTGGAGCTTGGGTGTGTAGTGCAGATCATTGATTTCGGCCCAATACACCGGCACGCTGCCTCGGGTCTGGAGGTAGGCAAGAACCTGTGTCTCGGCGGGCTGGGCACCAACCTGCCCATTGGCAACGCCCCGGCCGCCAGCATACCCTGTCGGGCCGGAAGTGTCATTCAACAAGGCGATCTGCTCAGTTTCGTTGTAGTTAGAGACGTGACCTTGCTCGTCGATGCCACGGGAGAAGTATCTCGTGCCTCCGCGGAACCTGGATCGCCTGGTAATGAGGGCAAACGTGAAAGCGGTGTTCTTGACCTTGGCGGGAGCAATACGCAACATGCCATACATGACAGGAAGAATGTATGGGTCGGCGCCAGCCTGCTGTTGACCGCGCAAACCCCCTGCTGCGCTGCCGCCTGTCCGGAAGTCAATCAGATCTGTCTGGATGAAGCGGTTGTAGAAGAAACGGTCGTCGGCTCTCTTCCATAGTGGCTGGGAGAGATCAGAGTCGGACTGTCGCTGGAAGCTGGAGGTTATGTCGATCGAGTAGGAGAAGTACATGGGCCCGGAAGCGAGGAAGGACTTGAGGTAGGAAAGATACGTGTCCTCGTCGGGATCGTGGACTGGCCGCTCTCGCAGGGGCAGGAACTCTGTAGCGACGACCTTGTACACCATGTGGCCTCGAAGCCTTCCCATGGGCTGCGCCTTTGTGATGACTAGGATGTATTTGTCCAACTTCAGCTTGATGATGCCCATAATGCCGGCAATGCTCGAGACCCGTTTCGCTCCAAGCAAAGAGCCATTGTTGAGTCGGATATCACCAGATGGTCTCTCCACCACGAGCGTCGGCGCAGACGAGTTGGAGGGCGAGGTGAAGGCATAGTGACTGGTGGAAGCGTGGACATTGATGTCGCGGAAGGGGAGCAAGTTGGCCATGATGACAGCCTATGGAGTCTTTGTTTCAATCTTCACTATCGTACCATTGTTGACGAGGTAGCTGGGTGCTGGATTTTATCGTGAGCGTGACGGAGGCTGGTGGGCTGTGCTTGTGCTTGTGCTTGTGGCCGTGCCTGTGCCTGAGAGCCTGAGCCCGTGTGCGCCTATGTCTGTTGCTGGTGGGACATCGTCATCTTCTTGGCCCAGATCATTCCTCCCTCCTGCACCTCAACTCCAGGTAGAGAACAATAACACCACCGATCCCTCATCATCCCAACATCCGGCATCCCACCCTTTCTTACTCATAACTACTCTTGTACCTCTCAGTGGTGCCTTCTCGGGGCCAGTACGACATAATATGGCAGCTCGAGCTCCCGTAGGCCGAACAGGCGCAGGCGGCAGGTTCGCTCAATTCAAGCTCGTCCTTCTGGGTATGTTGAGGACCCTCAGGCTACAATATCGTACCGCTAATTGAGGTCCAGGAGAATCGGCAGTCGGAAAGGTATTGTTTCCATCTACTCCGCTGCCTCCCACCGTGTCGCATCCATCCTAACTTTGTACCCTCAGAGCTCGTTAGTCCTGCGGTTTGTCAAAGACCAATTCGACGACTACCGCGAGTCCACCATTGGCGCTGCCTTCCTCACGCAGACAATAACATTGGACGAGAACACGACGGTCAAATTTGAAATATGGGATACCGCGGGTCAAGAGCGATACAAGTCCCTCGCCCCCATGTACTACCGGAATGCCAACTGCGCAGTCGTCGTCTACGATATCACACAGGCTGTACGCTGCGCTCCTTTCCTTACACCGCTCCAATGCTAACGCCGGATATGTCCAGTCGTCTCTAGATAAAGCCAAGTCATGGGTCAAAGAACTCCAGCGACAAGCCAACGAAAACATCATCATCGCCCTCGCCGGCAATAAAGTCGACGTCGTCAACGAGTACCCCGACAAGCGCGCCATCCAGACCGCAGATGCGGAAGCCTACGCAAAAGAAGCAGGCCTTTTGTTCTTCGAGACCTCCGCAAAGACCTCAACAAACGTCAAAGAGTTGTTCACTGCCATTGCCAAGAAGTTGCCGTTGGATCAGGCAGGCCCCAGGAATCTGAGGGCAAATCCCAGGCCGGGCGTGGACCTGAGGCCCGAGGCGACTCAAGCTGGCGCTGCTGGAAATTGCCAGTGTTGATTTTTGAGCGGTCTGCCGAGACCGAGTCTTGCCCGGATATGTGTCCTTTTCCGTTGTTGATTTAGCAGGCGCTGGGACGGCAGGGGTCGGGGAGGATGCTGGATAAGAATGCTCGATTTCTGCAATGCCTCAGTCAGGCCGATATCTGTCGGTCCGCTATGGCCAATGTCGAGGGCCGTCGGGGGCGGGACCATCACGGAAGAACCTTAAATTTCGCTGAGAGAGCCGGTCTACGCGGGTCGACTGAACTCAGACACCCTCCGTCAACCCCTGACATCGTGATATAGTATGCCAGGAAGAACCACAGGCGTTTGTGAGAGCAGGTATCAGCACGCCGGGCGGTCCGGCTTTCGTCCTATTGACCAGAACATTTTAATGCCTAGAAACCACCAATTGCTCACTTCCAATCCTTATAGCACGGCCCCTTCTCATTAGCGGTCCCTCGCTGTATCTCTCTACACGCTCCCACCGCTCCTATGCCCGGCCTTGTCGCCCACCAGACCCGCCATCTCTAACAACGCCCTCGCCCCATCCCTGTCGCCCCCGAAATTCACCCCCCTCCGTCTCGCGGCCTCCTCTTCCTCCCACTTCAGTCTCTTCCTCTGCTTTGTAATTTCATCATCCTCTTCCCCGGCGGTAGATCCTGAGCGGGCCCCGAGCGGGAAGGAAATACCCCAGACTTCCAGCGTGTCGAGGTCGAATGTGATTTTCTTGGCCTGGACGGTGTCAGCGTGGTGGGTTTGTACCACCTCGAGGCCCGGATCGGTGACGAATGCACCGGAGCCGGAAGAGCCGTCGTGGTTGAACGTCACGGATTCCATGTCCCCGTCTATGAGGATGCTCACGGGCCCCAGGATGGGGGGCGGCGGGGGACCGGTGCGCGAGGTTGGACGCGGGATCATGCAGCCTAGTGCAATACCTGTTTTCGAATTGTAGTACGAGGGTGGGATGGTGCGGTTGTAAGTGTTTGCTGGGAAGACCGCCTGGCGGGGGAGGAGTTGGAACAGCGTCGAAAACATTGCCGGGGATTCTGAGGTGAGGGCGATGGGCTTTTCGCGCCACGGCTCGGGGAGGTATGCCCCCAGGAGGATGGGTTTGTTGTCATTTGTGCCGCTGATGAGCACGATGGTGCTGGAGGTCCAGGAGAGGACCTGGCGTTGGAAGGAAGAGAGAGATGTCCCGTGCGACGCGGTCGAGTAGAGTTGATTGAAGCGGGCATGGGAGGAGAAGATGTTCTGGAGCGACGGACTCGACGAAGTAGGAGAGGTGGAGAGCTTCAGGGACATAGAGAGTTGGGAGAGGAGTGTGTCGGTTAGGATGGTGCTGAAGGTGGTATCTTCCGGTGATCTGTATATCGGAGACGGTCTAATCTCGATGGTCTCGGGAGTGGGCTGGGGGGCTGTGTCGCGGTGTTTGTTGAGGTTGATGTTCTTGCTGAAGAGAAAGTGCTCGAACAAGGCGCTGAGAGGGATGAAGAGATCCGGTAATGTCGTTGTGATGGTTTTCACAAAATTGGAATATCGGATGCCATCGCCATGTGAGTCTGGGTCGAAGGCTGCTATGATGGCATCTGCTGAATCAATAAGGCCCTGGAGCCGATCTTTCTGGTCCAAGCTCTCGCCATAAATGCCGAGAGGCGTCAATGGTTCGATGCCTGCAAGGAGGAGCAAGAGCATGACTAGGTTTTTGAGGTTCTCTGCTGGGATCATTGCGCGGTTGATTCTTCGGTCGGTCCTCTGATCATGTTTGAAGACTTCAATGGCATCAAGAGCGTCCAGCGCTGCTAGGGCAAGGTCATCGTCATCTTCGTCCTCATCGTCGTTCAGGGGCACGTCAACAGAGAATCCAGCAACATGCGAGCTGACGCCTTCTTCAACTGCTTGCTCTTTGAGCATGTCGTCCGGTAGCTGTTCCTTGACAATATCTTCCATACTGGGTTCCTCCTTTGGGGGAGGCATACTAGACCGTCGATCGAAGACAGCTAAACTCCGGAACAAGAGCTTGGCCTTGTCTTGGTCGCCGCGCCTCAAGACCTTCTTGTACCTACCTGTCATGATGGTGATGACCTTGAGCATTGCTTCTCGGGTCAGGATGCATGGCGCCAGACTCGGAAATGGAAAGGCTCCAAGGTAGCTGCACATCTGGTAGAGCACAGGTCCTGCTTTGAGAGGTTCCGGCAAGGCCAAGAAGCGACATAATGTGTCCTCTTTCCAGTATTCCACATCTTCCTGATGGTCCGCGAGGGTCTTGAAGTTATCCTTGTAGTGAGCTATCTCCAAGTGCGTATAGCATTTACTGGCGAAGCGGAGTGCCAGCTCATGGCTCAATAGCTCTGGATGAAGTTGCCAGTATCAGGCCAAATCGGTCTCTCTACCATTGATGCGATTGACTTACCAATGGGAACCTCCTTGGGCGGCTCCGATGAGTGAGATTGACCCATGGCGACTTCCTGTATCCGAATCTATTCCATCACACAACAGACTGGGCAGGTCTGCCTATTATATTGGATTTCTCACTTCATGACATGATTAGAGTTCTGGCTGCCTGTCTACATCGACAAAGGTCAGACGACGCCGAGAAGATATTCGCCTTACTGCACATATTACTCCCGTAACATTACGTTGCAGCAAATTTTACTCCTGCGCAAGTACATACTCACGAATCTTTCCGCATCTTGACCTTGGTGAACATCGTTTGCAGTAAGTCAACACCTAGTCATGCCTGTCCTGAAATGCAGAGATGGATTCTCAGAGCCTCTGCTCAGGTCAGAATCATTACCCGCGGGATGGCGACTACGGCGCCCGCCATGTCGCGCACATACAACGTAAGTCGCGCAATACAGTAACAATCCACATGGGCACCACTGACTGGTATCTAGGATGCCGTGAACTCGCTCAACACCCTTCAGTCCAATTTTGCGATTGTCGACGCCATTCGTAAGTCGGGGCGGGCTTTGAACGAGCAAGCCATTCCTGAAATGATTGAATGGTGCCGCAGAATTGGATACAAGGTCTGTCACGCTCGAGCCTGTGGCATATGCTCTCTTCCTCTAACTCATCCTTCCACAGCCTTCAGACTTCAATGTCTTAAAACCTATACACGTCGCCGGGACAAAGGGCAAAGGCTCGACTGCCGCCTTCATCTCTTCCATCCTCACACGCTTCATCCACTGTGAAGAGCCAGGTTTCATCCCCTTGTCAAAAGTTGGATTGTTCACCTCACCACATTTGACATCTGTTCGGGAGCGAATTCAGATCAACGGCGAGTCATTGTCCGAGGAATTGTTTGCAAAATATTTCTTCGAGGTTTGGGACCGCCTAGAGAATGCTGCGAGAGATGCGGGAGAAGATCCGGCTTCGACAAAGGCAAAACCTGTTTATTTTAGGTACTTGACCTTGATGGCCTTTCATACCTACATCAGTGAGAAGGTCGACGTGGCGGTGATCGAATGCGGCATAGGTGGCGCCTACGACAGCACAAATATCATCGAGTCTCCGGCGGTAACGGCAATCACAAGCCTAGGGATTGACCATGTCGGTATGCTTGGTGATACCATTGGCCAGATTGCTTGGCACAAATCCGGTATCATGAAAAAGGGTACCCAATGCTTTACGCCTGTCAGCCAACCGGAGGAGGCGAAAGAGGTCATGGAGAGAGTGGCAAGGGAGAAAGATTGTCTGCTCCAGTATGTCAAGACGATTCCGCAGATTGAGAATGGAGATTACAAGCTCGGACTCCAAGGAGAATTCCAGAAAATCAATGCCACCCTCGCCTTGGAGGTTGCGTGCAAGTGGCTCCGCGATCAGGGGTATGGGTCTCACGACCATGAATTCTTGGTGAGGCTGAGACACGGCCTGCGGTATGTTCGGTGGCCCGGACGGTGTGATACTAGAAAGGAGGATGGGATCAACTGGTATGTCGACGGTGCACACACACTCGAAAGTATCAGGCTGGCTGGGGAGTGGTTCGCCTCTAAACTTATCACGAAATCACCACCCGCCCATGGATCATCAGAACCTCTTCACCCACAACCGCGCTTTTTGATCTTCAATCAGCAGACCCGAGACGCGAACGCGTTTGCGAAGGAATTGTTCAACACCTTGTCCAAGGCTCTGAACGATTCGCGTCCATTTACACATGTCATCTTCTGTACTAACACTACCTTCAAAGAAACCGGTTTCAAGCCGGACCTGGTTTTTGTCAACTCCAATGCGTCAGATGTTGCGAGTCTGACGGTTCAACGTCGTCTCGCTGAGACATGGGCCAAGATAGACCCTTCGGCTAAGGTTGAAGTGGTACGCACGATTGAGGAGGCGGTAGAACTGGTCCGGAAGGTGGCAAGGCTCCATCAACACGGCGAGTTTGAGAACGCCGAGGGGACAATTTCCGCCGGGGAGGAGACCAAGGCGTCATGCCCACCCGAGATGAGCTCCTCGAGCGTAGAGGCGCCGCATACCGTGAGTCCAGAGGAAACGCCCGTCTCTGGTGCCGAGCAGACACGGATGTCCAGTCTACCGGAGACGATGGCTTCGACTACAAAGCCGATCAGGACGTCGGACGAGAAAACGGCGCTCACAGTTTTCGTTACTGGGAGTTTGCACCTTGTCGGCGGCTTTCTGGAAGTCCTGGAAACCACAAGTGCTCCTCATGGTGCTACCTCCGATGGAGCTCCTACATCGGCCCCTGGAACCGTGAGACATGGCTAGTGGCCACAACGACCATTCATCGACGCCATGCACTACTACGTGGATGACATGGAGTCATCCCTCGCGGACGCGCCGGACATGTTCAGAACGTTCCTGGCCATAACTGAGGACTTCAGCAATCGCGTCATTGACGTCCCACAGTTACTTTCCCGGGTGGCAGATCTGTTCAATGCTTACGGGCGAGTCGAACTTTTTACTGCAATGATCCGGCTGCTTCCCAAGGAATATTCTATCCAGCTTGCGCCCGGAGGCAGTGTAGCTGCGATCATCCTGACAAGCCTCTCCCAGCAGGTCAGAAATTCTGTCCTGGAGTGGGTGCACAGCGTCGACCCGGATCAAGTCGAGCGTGATGTTGGCGTGCCCCAAGACGAGGAAAGGACGGGAGAGATGTATTCAGTCGGCAACGGCACGGAGACTGCTAATAGAGTAGCAGGAACGGACCCGCTGGTGAAGCGCCAGCGTACATCGTGACCCGAGGTTGAAAGCGAAATCATCAACTGATACGCTGATAGACTGTTACCATCCATAGATTATTATAAGTACGACTTGGGCCTGGCGGCCACTTTGATACAAGAGAGATCAATCTAATGACATGTCTATTCACAAGTAGTATGTCTCTGCATCGACAAATCTCATCACGCGAGTATACACAGAATCACAATGGACAAGGGCCAAAACGCACGCCTATCTCCACGTCGGAATGGCCAACGTGCGATATCCACAATGAATACAGCATCGGCTGGTCGATTGGCCGGTTGGTCAGTCGGTCGTCATCGCAATCATCACCGCCTCAGCCTCGTCTCTCATGCCCATTCCAATTCCTCGCCATCGTCGGACTGACCGGGCTGATTGTCTCGAACAGACTCCTCCTCACACCGTCATCTTGCGGCGGCAGGCTGCCCCCCTCGTTCGTGATCACGGGACTAGGCAGCGTTCCTACGCCGCTACTCGCGCTCTCATTGCCGTGCTGGTATGAGAACCTCCTCTCCCCGTCTCTTTCGGCCGGCAATTCATGAGCACGAGCGGCAGCGTACCCGCGGCCATGGTGCGGCGAGTCGGGCTCCTGCTCCTCCATGATCGGTTGTACCGAGGAACTCTCGCTATTCCGATCGCGGTCGTCGAAGGGGTTTCGTGGGACGAGGCCGTTGTTCGGGGCCCGCGGATCGCGTTTCCCGCGCCAGGTGTTCTGAGTTGCGGGCAGCGGCCACGCTAGGGTCTCGGACGTGCCGGTGGAGGAGTAGTTTGAGGAGGAAGAGTTTGAGGCTTCTTGGCTTGGAGGGGAGATGTCGCTTGCGGGCCCGGGGGGTGGGAAACGCATGTTTCGTAGGGGTGAGGCGCCCGTGCCCGTGGCGGGGGTAGCACTATTGTTACTTAGTGGGGAGGGACGGTTGGGCGAGGCCGAAGCTTCGTCCGAGTTCGAGTTGGAATTCGAAGTGGAATTCGAGTTTGAATGCGTGTGCCCGTAGTTGGCGTTGTAGGCATAATCTACAATGCCGGAGTGACGGGGGTGGTCTAGGCTGTTGTAATCTGTGGCCAATTCGAACGGTGGCTTGGGACGTTCAGTCGTATTGGCCATTTCATGGCGAACTGGTTGCAGGGGTGGTGTCGAGTCGTCCGATAGGGAGGCGTAGGGGCCGATTTGTTGGACTTCTTGTCGCGAGCTCTGCATCGATTGCCATTGCTGGGGCGAAGGGCGCTTGTGACTTGCTGTTGCGCAGGATGCGCCATTGAGCCAACGTGAGATCCGGCTATTGCTCGAGTGAGACGACTTGTCGGACGAGCCGCTGCGGATGATGCGGCGGCGGCGGACGAGGAGGAAGATGAGGACAAGTAATAGGAGGCCTATCACCGCGGCGGCGACGCTGATGCCAATAATCGCGCCTTTGCTGACACCGGAGCTTCCACTGCCGCCAGAGGCGGCGTCTGATGAGCCGTTGACAGGGTATGGGTAGTAATGCGTGATCGGTTTGGAGTAGGGTTTTGCGAAGATGGCGGCCAATGCACCATCCAGCGTCGCGGCACGTTTTGTAGAGGCACCACTGCCCCCAATTGCTTGTGTCACCACGCTGGGTACCACGTACTCCGACCATGTCGCGGGGTCATACGTATCCTGGAACTCGAGCGTATTGAGGTTGAAGATCTGGACAATCCCGCCTTCGACGCAGTTGGCTTGGTTTTGGTGCACACCCCCAATCACGAACATCTGATCCGGATACGGAGTGACACATTGGTGGCCCGAGCGACCATGAGACTTGGTGCCGCTGTACGCTTTGACCCATTGGAAGGCTGGGAGTGAGAGTACCCAGACATCGTCGGATGGTTCATCAGCAGCGTTCAGGCCATCGTAGCCGCCGTAGATGTAGACGTTGAACGACGACGAGTCTTTTGCTGTCGCGACCACAGAGCAGAACTCTGTCAGTTGGCCCGGGGCTTGGCCGGTGGTGTTCTGCAGATACCAGGTGCTCGATGCGATGTCGTAGACGGCTATAGAGGTCATGAATCCTGGACTTTGCGCTTGACTTTCGGAACTCTGTGAACTGTTCAAACCCATTGGCCATATCTCTTCAGGTGCGCTGACGCCACCGATTGCCACCAGTACGCCTTGCTCGCCCACGGGTATCCATGCCAACTCGGCGTTTGCGCGCGGTTGGATGTTGTCTGGAAGCGTAGTGTTTGTCCATTTCTCGCTTCTCATGACGGACATGTCGACTTTGATGAGACTGTTTGCGGTCACATTCGCCGAGGAGTCCTCGTAGTAAATCGGGCCCCATGTCGGAGACCGCATCCCGCTGAAGTAGAATCCCAGGTTTTCACTTGGGGCGGACACTCCGGCGCCGTTGGTTATGTATCTTGTAACACCATCCGGGAGAGTCCCTTGGTAGAAGCCGGGACTCCAGCTAGCCCGGTTCGGGCCATACTGGTAGGCCTCGTAGCCTAGGACGCTCTCTGCGCTTTGCGGCGAGGCAGAGTCGGTCAGTCGAGGTAAGCCACTGTCAAGTCATGTCAGTCAACCTTTGAAGCGCGAATTTTCTGGGCCAACTAACCCATAGAGATACAGTTCTCCATCATTAGCGAACATGGTCCCATCCACATAATTAGGCGCGATGTTGTTTCCTGCTCCACCGGCCTTTGCCATCCGATCAAACAAGCCCGATACATTAGTCTTGGCGATATCAAAAGGTGTCGAAAAGTTCAGCACAAACATATCCCCTTCGACGTTACCATCACTGCTCACCACGGGCGCAGTTCCATCTGCGAAGGCAGTCTGCCACCAAAGGAGACCTCCATCGAGGTAGACGGCATCTCGCACAACCCCCGCCCTCAAACGAGCCCAATTACATATTGTGTAATTTTCCTGAACTGAAATGGTGTGTGTTGTTGCAGTCAACAACCCAACGAGCACCGCAAACTCCAGGTAAAGGATCATCGTGGCCTCATCTGGCTATTCTGACTGTCATGTCTGTATTCTGGAGTGTAGCACGATCTGAATGCTGAAACGGCGAACAATTGCTTGGATGTAGGCACTATACAGCATTGAAGGTTTCGTGAAAATAGAACCGGGTGTTCTGAGACAAACCTCGTGTTGATACCTACCGTTATCATATGGACCATATTTCGCCACCTGATCGGCAATCACTACTTGCTACATCAAGGTGTTAAAGTCTGGTGTCATTGGTACGATCGTTCTTCTCTTCGCGATGTGCAGGCGCAGGGTCCTGCGGTCGCAGTGACTCAACACGGCCATGGAGAATCCTCAACCAGGATCTGTGCGTCATGGAGAGTTCGAAGGTCCGACTGTTGGTGACGATGATGGAACCGGCCGAACTGCGCGTCTGCTATAGGCAGTCGAAGGACAGCCCTAGCACGAACGGCGCGGCGGGCTGGGGAGGAGAACCGGTGGGAGGAATCAGGGACAATCGTGGCCGTAACTGGGAAAGGACAACGTTGGACCCATGGCAATCCCGTTATCGAGAAGCAGCAAACCCTGTCATGATTTGCGTCGAAGCGAACACCTCAGTCGTCAAGAACAAGGTCGGTAGAGACAAGTGTCGAGGCTAGACAAGGCCGGGCGGAGACGCTTATGCCGTCACCAACGACAAACCGGTTTTGGAGACATGCTAGTCCCGGTTGGGGAAGGCGCTGCCGGCCGTCGGGGTTTTGGGGGGGCTCCACCTCCAGCGGAAACTGACTCCAGGTTCAACATCAATGCTCATTGCTCCCTCACTGTTCTCTCACTGTTCGCTCACTGCTGCCCGCGTTGATCTTCCATGTCGACCTTCCCGCTTGGACAGGCTAGTTGCTATCGGGAAACGCCCCCGAATGCGAGCTTCCATCGAAATGGTTGATTCTGTCATTGATTGGCACGCCACCATCTGCATCTGGCAGGGCTCCGTCGAAGGAAAGCCAGGAACGTCACCGACCTGCATACTGGGTATCCAGTTCGTCCAACGTGCCAACGCCGCATGCGATGAAAGGCGCCGGTGCCATGTGGCGTGAGAACCCTGGTACCAGGCTGAAGGACAGTTCGCCTGGCCATCCCATTATCCCAAATGGTTTCCAATAATGACGGCAAGTCTGGCACTCGAAGCCTGGATTCTTTCTTCCCTTCGCTCTTAATTGACATTGAGTCTGGCAGCTTCGGAAGCTTTCAACACTCTCAGTCTACTTTCATTCGCTTTAGGCACATTCCCTCGTTCGACATCATTCGTTTTTATCCTCCGGGGCTCTCGTTGACTGCATTATGAGTGCATTGTGAGAAGAGAAATAGTTGTCAAAATGCACTCACCGCTCCGATTTCTGGCATGTCTGTCGTTTGCGATCGCCACCGCTTCCTCTCAAGCCGTATACACAGTCTGGCCATGGCCAGGTCATCCGCCACCATCACCACCAGTCCCGGTGTATGTCACCACGACGACAGTAGACAAGACCTGGATTGTCACTTGTCCAGCGCCGCCGACGGTTTTTATCAATGTGACCGCGACTGAATATGTTCCGGTCACTGCAACAACGACCGCCTCGGAATTCTTCACCGACACAACCACGACATCGGAATACTTCACCGATACAACCACCCAATCCGAGTTTTTTACAGACACAATCACCACATCTGAGTTCTTCACTAACACGACCACCACCTCGGAATTCTTCACTGACACCGTCACCACCTCCGAGTTCTTCACTGACACCGTCACCACCTCCGAGTTCTTCACGGACACCACTACTCTACCAATCACAATCTACCAGACGGTCATATCCACAACAATCGTCACAACGGTTAGTTCACTCTTCACTTTGGAACACACTGAGATGCTTATATTCGCAGACCCAAACAGTGACAGAAACAACGACGACTATCTCCATCACCCCTACCACGTTGACCACGCCGACGACAGAAACGGTTACGACTCCAACTACGGAGACAGTGACGACTCCAACTACTGAGACTGTAACGACTCCAACCACTGAAACTGTAACGACTCCCACCACAGCCACTCTCACCGAAACGTCAATTTCAACGACACCGACCACCGCGACAGCAACAGAGATCATTTCGGTATACGAGATTACAACTCAGGCCACGAGTATTACATTATGTCCAACTCGGATAGTCAACCCGACCTATACCGCCGCTGGGCCATATCCCACTGACTGGACGTAAGTGACACCTCTAAGTACTACCTTTCGAACCTCATTAAGTCTCTACTTGGCACGTTGTTATCTGACCACGTGTATTTCTGTCATTCATATTTCATAATGGTACTGATTCTTTGTCGTTAGCTGGGGCTGCCCTCCAGGTTGGCTGTGCAAGCCTGTTCTGGAGAACTGCAATTTCGAAGCTGGCATTCCGGATCGAAACTTCCTTTGCAGTCCGAATGAGTGTATCCCGGCTCAAGTTCTCCCAGCGTCTCTGCCGACCTGGGATGCGGATATCTATGGAAACTCCACACCTGCGACGAACCCAGCCCTTCGTGTAAATGCTATCGATAACTTTTTCAACATGGACCCGACCCAGTTTGGGCTGACATATGAGATCTTCGTCGTCAACGAGGTCTTGACCCGCACCACCACTATACTCTTGCCACCGAGTCCAACCGTTGCAGCGAGACAAGCGCAGACTAGCGTTCCGGGTGCTTGTTATCCGTGGTGCAATAACTGTCTGTTAGAGGCTCAGTCGAACGGGAAGACGTCCAAACTTTGCCTGCCAGGCTCGGCTTTCGAGGTATCCCTCGCGCAATGTGAGCAGTGCATTGACTACCACAAGGCCGATGACACGGCCAGTTTTGTCGAGATTGCACCACAGTTCCAGCAGTTCCTCGATTATTGCGAGCAGTTTTCCACTATTGTCGTAAGTACCACCGTGACGGCACCCACGACGAATGCCGCGGGTTCCACGTACAGCACGGTCACGGGAACCATATCGACAACCGTCACGCCGAAGAGTTCAGCGCCTCCGCCTTCTCCAACCCAGCCGAGCTCGATCGTCACAATTGCAACGCTCACGCCCGTCCCATCGACAACGACGGCTACTTCAGAGAGCTCAACAATTACAGCAACGGTGTCAACACTGTCGCCGATTCCGACAACTTCATCACCGCCATCGACCCCACCAGCGCCAATCTCATCAGCGACACAGCCGTACACGACTACCGAAACTGTTGTAACTACCAGTTATTCGCATAGCACAGTCCCTGGTAGCGCCTGGGGTCAAATAACCATCATCATGCCCGTTGGCGACAACGGCACCACCACTGTATACGGCTCTGACTTGACAAGCGGAGGTGCCACACTTGTTCTTCCCACGTCTCCTACCACCAGCACCTATACCACTACCCTGATAGTCAGTCCGAGCGGCGAGGTCTCGGCACTTCCGACGACGACCGGACCTTCAGGAGCCGCGGGCGCAGCATCCACCACAACGACTGCACCGCAATCCTCGTTCACAGGTGCCGCAACCGCGCTGAAGTTCTCGGCTGGAAGAGACCAACTTCGGACCACGATTCTCGGGTTGACCGTCTGCCTCCTAGCTACGCTGCTACTATAAGTGCCAACCTATCATGAACGAATCTGTTCATCCATCGATTTGCTTTCGATACCACGAAAAAATGCATCTTTTTGACGAGTGCACGGTATAGAAGTCCCAAGCGACAATATCACGGAAATATATAACCCAACCTAATCAATCATCATGCCGCGTCCCCAACTTGCCATTAAATTCTCACGGGCAAGACCGAGCTTCTTGCACGAAGCCCCAGAATGTATATGCGATTAATGAACCTATACTGGGTGGTGGATCCATAGTCAGCCACCACGCCAATCACTCACTGAATAAACAATTGAAAACCTGGTGCAGCGTGTGTGTGTGAATTCGTATTCATTTCTTTCATCGGTGACCTTCCGCGCTTCTCAGCTCGGTAGACTGACTTCAGATCCCGCACGGCAACTTGCATGGAGGTTGCCGACGGGGTACAGGAGGACAGGCAGACAAGACAGACAGGCAGGAATAACAGGCAGACATGATGGAGAGTTGGGAACCTAAATCCGAAATTCGGGCAGATCGTTTGTTGGACTCGACTCATTGTATATGTACGAGTACAGAGTATGCCTCATGAAGGCTTGCAGTTTACTGTGCTCGGTATCTAGGTATGTATCTGCCCTGCCCTTGCTTCCGGTCTGCCTCCTGACCCCTACCTCGTACATGCATACATACTTTGTGTGTGATGTGCTCGTACGGTATTTAAACACTCCGAACAACAACGCTAGATGCACATACCGCGGCGTGCATAAACACCAACAGCGCTATTCTATGATATTGGTCAGATTCGCGAAAACAGTTTAAATTTACTACGCAGTATCTTACTCATACGAAGCACAAGAGAAGTCATTATCAGAAATACATATCCCACAGTCCAAGGTACGTGACTCATTACATAAATATGCAATACTCAGTAGGTGCGTAGAAGCACTTTTTCCCGTCCCAGGCGTGCGGGCGGCCGGCTCAAACAGCCTGTGGTTCGATGCCGATACCATTCTCCCTGGCATCGCGCTGCTGCTTCTCCTGCTCCTCCTTGGGCACGAGCGGCAGATTCGTATAGACGGTGCGCTTGTTCGCCAGGCCGTCGGCCGTCAGGCTCTGCCCGTCCGCACCCACGACGGCGACGTTCTTGTGTACGTGGCCGTTGATGACGATGGCGTGCAGCTTCGATGTGTCCTGGAAGATTTCGATGTCTTCCAGCGGGTTGCCGTCGATCAGGATCACGTCGGCGTAGTATCCCGGTTGGACCTTGCCGAGGAGGTCCGGGTGGCCCATGATTTCGCCGCCCAGGGCCGTTGCGGCGAGGAGGGATTCCTTCGGCGTGTAGCCGAAGAGGTTGACAAAGTGTGCTAGATCCCTGGGGGCAGAGACTCGGGTGTTAGCTTGCTTCGCGGGACACAACCGGGGAAAATCGTCGTGCGAGATTGGGCGCGACCGGTGTCTATTAGACTCTCGTTGACTTACCTTGCGTATGTCCCGTGGGGCGCCCATGCAAATCCGTAGTCACCGCCCGGTAGGACTCGCACGCCGCGTCGGTGCAACTCCTTCATCGCCTTGCAGGCCTTTTCGACCTCCTCGACGAGGCCTTTCTTCTTCGCCATCTCGGGCGTCATGCCGTACGGGATGGCGTCGCCGGAGCATGTATTGTAGGGAAAGTTGATGGCCGGAGCCACCCACACCCGATCTTTCAGCGCCTCCAGCATGTCCAGCCCCTTTTCGTCGGCGAAACTGGCGTGGTAAACGACGTCGACACCACTTTGGCAGCATAGTACAACGCTCGCGGCGGAACGAGCATGGGCGCACACTCTCTTGCCTCGGTTGTGGGCTTCTTCCACGGCCGCTTTTGTCTCTTTGAGGGTGAAGTATGTTTCCGTACTGCCCATGGTTGGATGGACATAGTCGCCCGTCATGCTGAGTTTGATGTTATCGGCGCCGAGTTCGATGAATTCGCGGGCGGTCCGGCGCATGGCGTCCTCTCCATCTGCGTACTTGCTGATGCTGGGAATGATGGCGCCGCCGGTAGTCGTGATCTCCTGGCAACTCGACAGCGTTCTCGGTCCCGGGATCATTCCGGACTTGATCGCACCCTTGATCACAATGTCGAGGCGTGGTTGAGCCGACGCGGCGCCAAAACACATGGTGTATCCGCAATCGATGTACGTCTTTGCGGACTGTGCCGTGAAAAGAACGTGCTCCTCGAGTTTCAGCCCGGTGAGTCCGTCCAGCGTCGTCGAGTTGTTCCAACTCAAGTGTGTATGAGCGTCACAGAGGCCAGACATGAGCGTCTTCTTGCCTTTGCCGTCGATGACGAGTGTATCGTCGTCGGGTGCAAAATCGAACTTGCCGACCTTCTTGATGTGTTTACCCTCGATCAAGACATCGCCTGGATAAATGTCCGCGCCGGTCGAGTCGAATATGTTGACGTTCTTGAAGAGGATCTTGCCTTTGTCGCCATCCTTGTGGTTGTCGATTTCTATGTCTGCGGGAGTCAACTTCCAAGGAGGAGGCAGCTCCTCGGGACTGAAGGTCTTTGTCGCGCCGATAGAACCCATGGTACTTGGAATTCGAAGGTGTGGGTGTGGTCCAACTGTGGTCGAGTCTGATTCTTTGAATTCACTCCAAGCCGTCCGATCGCCATACGGGCAGGAGGTCTCTCTGCATTTTTAAAGCATATAGATCGTCCAGCCATTCGAAGCACGTTGATGGTAATCCTCCGCTTGTGATCGGCTCGTTGCACGGCTTCTTTGGAAACGTTCACAGTACCGGCGACGAATGCGGGGTCCCCACTGGATTGCTGGCCACAAGCCACGACGGGGAGATGCCGGTGGTTGTTTCTGAGATTTTGTAAACGCAGCCCCCGCCTCGCCCTTGGTTGCTCTTCTCGCCACGTTTGCGAAGATCATGCGCAGGCTGCTGCGCGGAGACTTCCCGTTATCAGCTCCGTGCGAGGGAGCTCTTGCATCGAAGATGAAGGGCAAGGATCGCCTAGACTATATCAAGCCAGATGAAGCAGCATCCTTGCGAGATGAGATGGCAGCTCTCAAACCTCCAAGCAGTTCGACTTGGCATTCTAGACTTTCTTGCTCAGGCCGAGGACACTGCACCCACAGACGCACACCGTGACGGACTGATACTGCTGTTTTCGAACGGGCAGTATGGCTGGTAGCGACAATGTCACCTTCGGCTTTATCGGCCTCGGCAATATGGGCTCAATGATGGCACACAATCTAGCCTCCTATGCTCAGTCGAAAGGCCTTCCCAAGGTGCAGATATGGAATCGGACGCGGAGCAAGATCGAGCCTTTGGCAGCGAACAGCTACTGTGAACCAGCCGGTAGCATTACGGAGCTGGCGCAGAGATGTGACATTATTCACACTTGTCTGGCCAACGACGAGGTAGCCTTTTCTATATGTCGCGAGGTATTTCAGGCTCGGAAAGAGGGTTTGATTCTGGCCGACCACTCGACCCTGTTTCCGACCACATCGGCGACTCTGAATGAAGAAGCCCAACGGGCAGGGGTGTCGTTCATGTCGTGTCCTGTGTTCGGACCACCGGCCGCAGCCAAAAGTGCCGGCCTCTTGATCGTGCTTTCCGGCAGCGAGCACGCTCGCGAGAAGGTCAAGTCGTACATTGTGCCGACGCTCGGCAAGGCCGTGATCGATTGTGGCGAGGATACCTCCAAGGGCGCTCTGCTCAAGATCTTGGGGAACAACTGCATCCTGGGCACGATCGAACTGCTGTCCGAGAGCTTTACGCTGGCGGAGAAAACGGGCTTTGACACCAACATCTTCTACGACTTCATTCGTAAGTTGATACATCTCCCCTGTAGTCAGAAGATAGACACTGACCCCGTTCTTCCAGAGCAATGGTTTCCAGCAGCCGCGTGGGTGAATTATGGCAAGAAGATCCGGGACGGCACCTTCTCTGGCAAGACAGGCTTTACTCTTCCCGGCGGCATGAAGGATGCGGCGTATATTCGACGGCTAGGTGCAGAGACGGCCACCCCGACACCCATAATCGATCAAGCCTGGAACCACCTGACAACCGCAAAGGCGATCGGGGGAGAGTCGTTGGATTGGAGCGCGTGTGCTGCTGGGATGCGGGTCACCGCTGGTCTCAAGCCGTTCAAGGGCGAGGATTTTACAATGCAGGCAGATCATGGCAACGGGGTCAACGGGGCGTGAAATGATGCACCTGACATCTCGCCCTGGTAGAACAACAATAGAATCGTCGGTCTTTGCAAACGTCTATCTGAACTGTGTCTGTGTCTATTACGAGAATGTCGCTTTGATGATCTCCACCACCTTCTCCTTCGCCTCAAGCATGTGCCAATGCCCAACGCCATCGATGACCTCTTGGGTTGCATTCGAGCCAAGCTTCTGGGTGGTCGTCTCGCCCGCTGGCACAGTCGACACCTTATCTTCCTTCCCCGAGACGACGACCACTTTGGCCTTGATCTTGCCGAAATCCGGCGCGCTACTGTTCGCTGCGGCCTCACAGGCCAGCGCATATCCCTCAGGGTCTGTCCTCGTCAGCATCTCGCGCGCGAGAGTGACCTCCCCCCTCCGAGACTTGTAGGACTCGGCGGCGAAAGCGTTGCCTACGACGGTGTCGGCAACCCCGGCCATCCCCTTCTCTCGGACAGCGGCGGCACGTCCCTTCAGCGCCTGCTGACCAGCTTCTGGAGGCGGACTGATCGGCCCAAACAAGACCAGTGCCTTGACCTTGTCGGGGACCTTGGCAGCGAAATGCAGAGCGACCAGTCCGCCCAGCGAGTGGCCCACGACGTTGACATTGCGTAGATTCAATTCATTCAACACGGCTTGCACAGTTCGGTCAGCTACTGTACTGCGCCGGCAATAAGTGGCAGGCGTCAAGCATACCTTCGGCGTCGGCCACGTAAGACTCGATACTCGTGGTCTTGGGCGTGGAACTCCTCCCATGGCCGCCCCAGTCGAAACGGACGATGTTGAAGTCCTGGAGATCGGGGACGATGGGCTGATAAGCATTCGTTGTGCCGCCTAAGCCGTGGATGAACAGAATGGTCGGCCCATCCGGGTTTCCTTCCGTCTCGTAGTACAGCTTGCTGTCCTTAGACGAGATATAGCCAGTGGCAGACAACTTAGACGCCATGATGCTTGACCTGGGTTTAGTCTTTCAGAATATGCTCGGTCGCCAATGTCGGTAATCTTGAGAGAAGTACGGGTATTCCATCCCAGCCATGACTAGGTTTATATTACGACAGTCCCTCGAATGACGCTATCGGTATACATGGTTCCACAGAGTATTTGGATACTTGCTGTGGACGGACTGATGCCGCGGTTGACCGCATGAACTCATCCACGGCCTTCCCAACGCGGACAGTGAGCGGCATTGGCTGCGCTTCTCCGCGCTTCTCCGCCGAACTGTCGGCATCAAGCATTGACGGATCAAAGATCAGGGCGGAAACTTGTTACGGGAGTTGCCCATAGGCTTTCGAACACTGCTGTGGTTGACGTGTCGCACAGCCTTTGCATGGGCACGCGGAGGGGGCCCCCTAGTCGAAATTGTCAAACATGGCTCCAATGTACCTGCTGTACGCCTTGATCGCTTCACACCCTACACGCTCCGCTCCTGGCCCCCTCAAACACACCTCTGGTGCTCGCAGTTGCTTTCGCGGAGACAACTTGGCCGAGATGGGCGAGCTTGACAGCTTCTGTATCTGCTCGACGAGAATTCTAGCTCCCTCCACCTGCAGCTGCTCCTGTGATTCCTCGACGATCTCGAACACTGCGGAGAGCTGGAACGCCGAGACGTCCGCGAAGCCTGAGAACTGTTGGACTTCAGGGTTCAACGATCGATTTTGGGTTTTCAGGCCTGCGCTCTCCCAGAGATGTCGTCCCACGTACGCATCACCCACAGAGGTCCAGCCGAGCAGTGTCACGCCACACAGCAAGTTCTCCCGTTGCAGCTCGTGGAAGACCCGTAACGCACTCTGACAGGCCGCCTCGCACCGGTTCTCGTCCAGCTGGAATGCTATGGCAATGTTTGCCAGATCGGGATCACGTCCATGCCGCAAGATGTGTATGTTGCCAGCATTGTCTTGCTTGAACGAAATCAGTAGGCCATGATTGGCGTTGAGTTATTCTGCACTCACATTAAAATCTAACCGCGCAGCTGAGGCATATAACCTGAGTGCCTTCCTCAACGCCACGTTAAGCCCCTTTTGATGTTCAGGATTGTCGTATGCATTTCGAAATCGTCCAAGCGTAGGTTCGAGGTCTGCCATCTTCGCATCGAGTCTATCACAGTCGGCCAGAGTTTGAGCTGGCTATATGTAGCTGTGCCATGAGTATGGCCGACGCTCCCATAGAGGAAGGTGCGCCAAACACATGTAACTATGAGCTGTCTTTCATCACTGCCCTGTTTGACGCCACCTCGAATCTACACCCACCTCACCCTTGCCGCCAGCTCGCCGGAGAGATGCCGGGAAGATCGACCGTGCCCTCCCCGCACTTCCCCCTCGGTTGTGGGCATTTCACACGTCACGAGGCTGAGCCCCTTGGCCAGCTACGGGTTGCCGAACCCACCGAACACATCGGCCCTAGCCCCCGGCTTTAAGGATCGGGGTTGGGGCCGGCCAACCTGGATTCCTGGGTGAACTTGAGACGTAGACACACGTTATCAAGATCACAGCCGTCCCCAAGGGAGGAAGGAAATCGCAACCAGTCCGAGAAGATAGCCACAGGAATGGCGGACCCCCGGCCGGAAGCGGCAAGCCAGCGCTCCAAGAAGAAGCAGAGAAGCCACCAGGTCCGGAGATACGGATTCGCATGTTCGAATTGTCGACGAAAGAAGGCACGTTGCGATGGAGCAACCCCGACATGCAACAAATGCACTGCATCACGTGAAACATGTGAATATGACAGGTCAGCCACCTACTGCACACGAGTTGATTGGCGCTGACGTGACTGGGTGCGAGTAGAGGGCCCTCGCTCGCATATGCGATCTCGCTAGAGAAACGCCTCAAAGCATTCGAGGATCGATTTGAGAAGTTACGCCAAAGTAGCAGCATTGAAGAACGCGAAGCTCTGATCTTGACGCCTTTCGAGAGGATCAAGCCAGAGCGCGCAAGACGTGCTTCAGTGGATGCACGAGAGCCGGAGGACACGGTCGACGAGGCTCAGGATATTGACGCCGCTGAATCCCCCCAACCCATACAGAGTGAGCCGCCCGATGAAGCCTCGGTTGGCGTGGATGGCCGCATCTGCTTCTACGGCAAGACAAGCCACTATCATGTCGACCTTCGAGAGGATGAGGGCGATGGAGGCATGCTTCCTGGCTCCACAGTACTGGATGAACGGCAGGCGACGGACCAACACCAACACATATCGTCCGCGTCCACGATATACACCACACCAGACGTAACCGTACTCATCGAACCAGCCGGGCCACCGGAAGTCTTGTCTGAAATACCCAGTGAGTTCCTGGACCATTTGCTCGACGCATACTGGTGTTGGGCGCATCACCTCCACCTGGTGCTTAACAAGCGATTGTTCTTGAGTACGTTATCTCTAAAGTTGTGATGTCGTGGAGAAAGACTGACACTGTACAGGGGACTTGTTCGTTTCCGGGCCATGGGTGACCCCGTTTCTCCTATGCGCGGTACTAGCGCAAGCTGCACGTTATTCGACAAGACTCGAGGCACCAAGTTTAGGGAATCATTTTGCAGCTAGGGCTTTGCAGCTCCTTCCTAACGATATCGACAGAGGCAGCTCGATCCCCACAGTACAAGGCCTGCTCATCCTCTCGGCACGGGAATGTGGCTGTGGGAGAACCTCGCAAGGCTGGCTGTACTCTGGCATGGCTTTCCGCATGATGCGAGATCTTGGTATACACATCGACTCCAAAAAGATGAGCTATCTTGCTCGTCAGTTTTCCGAGGAAGAGCTCGCACTGCGCCAACAGGTGTTTTGGAGCTGCTTCACGTGGGACAAAACCATGAGCTTATGTCTCGGCAGGGCTCCAATCATCCACGACACGCGTGACATTCCTTCAAAAGACACTCTGATTGATGGCCCGGAGACAGACGACGAGCCGTGGAGACCAGTGCTGGGGCAGGAGCAGGAATCGATGGCAGCCTTCACAGAGCAGAAGTCGCTGGGGATTGCCCGATTTGGCGCATACTGCAGGTTGTGCATCATCATTGATGGCGTGCTGGACGGCCTTTATTGCCGGCCTCATCAGTCAAAGCAAGACCACCTGCTGGCTTTCCTCGAGAACACCATCCAGAAGCTTGAAGACTGGTCGACTAGTCTCCCTGACGGTCTCTTCATCTCGGTTGGGGACAAAGTCGTTCTCTGTCCGCCGATCCATATCCTGCTCCTCAATTTGACATACCATGCAACGATGATACTCCTGTGCCGACCTTATCGGACATTATCGCTTAGAGCAAAGGACCTCTGCACCAAAGCCGCACAGATGATAGACTCACTGTTCACTCTGCACGTCCGCCGTTTCGGTTTCCGGTTTATCACGTATCTTCAAACATACACCATGTTTGTTGCTTGCACAATCAACGTTCTCGACCTGAAGGAGAACGAGTCAAGTAACCGAAGCGGCGGCGGCGGCGGCGGCCATGGCTTGGCTTTAGCTCAAGAAGCAAGTGTGAGATTGAACTTTGGCCTAGAGGTGCTGCGACAAGCGGGTGCAACGCCTTCAGCAGCAAGGTGTGCTGCAGTCATTGTGCAGCTGCTCAGGCAATGGTCGGACAAGAAGGTCGTGCGAGGCGCAACACAGAGCTCGCGAGACCGCCGTGGCCACAGTATTGTTGCTTCGCCACGTCCAAGGCCGCAATCGAGCTCGTATGCATCGGTTGCGAGCGTTGCACTTGAGCCTACAACAGGATCAGGACAGACCAGTGAGAGATCCCCTTACCATGTGCCGATGGCACCGGATTCGCTTCCAGCTGTGTCTCCAGAAGTTGGCAGCAGCAGCTTCCGGTTCCATGCACCGATGCCAACTGCACAACAACCACATGTGCAAGGGCAGTCATTGAATACGGCTCCTTCGCCCGGTGTATCAAATGGGATGGCGTATCAGTATCACGGCAGCGCCGGTCTGCAGCAGCTGGGGTCAAGTGGAAGCCCTTACGCCGATCCCAGCATGCAAAATTTCGCCAACATAGGCATCGAAACTCCGATGCGGTGGTTGCCTGACAATATCGTCGACGACGGCAGCTGGATGTTGATGACGGACTTCGGCAATGGTTTTCTTGAGGTATGATACGTCGGACAATATGTCTAGACTCCGAAGACAGAGCTTATATTGTTGTGCACTTGAGCTGAAAGCCCCGAAGGAGCTGGAGGAGTCTCTTCATGTATGGGATTCTTGGACACCTCACGCCAAAGTCAGCATCATGAAGAGTTAGATCTTCTTGCCTGGTCGGTTCGGAGCCAGAGTCACGCGACGTGCAGCTCCCTGCATAGCACGAGTAAAACTGTAGAGGGCTCAATGCCGTCCTCCCATGTACAGCGCAATGAGAGCGGGTTGATCGCGTGTGTGGTGCACCCACGCACCAAGGGCACCTCACTGTCGTTTGAAGCATAGAACCCGAAGTGCATTGCCTTGAATTACGGCGGACCACAAACCCCCATGGACCTCGTGCTCTCGAAGACTGCCATGACTTTGACCCATCAACGCCATTCAATCTCAATCGACATCTGCCAGCTCTTAACACCAAAGACCAACCCTCGGCCCAAGAGCCGCTGTCAAGATGCTCAGCTCCCTCGCCACGCGCGTCACCTTCTTCCGCTCCCTTGTTCCTCAAACCCGCTTCCCGCACTTCCCACGACGAGTCCTCCTGACCTTCAACACATCCCAGCAAAGCAGCTTCAGCACCTTTCTTCGCGGCCCCATATCCCCGTCCCGGCTTCCGCGAGCGCAGCCGCAAGCCAAGTTATCTCTGAACACACAGGTCCAAACAAGGGGGATGAAAACTCGCTCCTCGGTCAAGCGACTGTGTGAAAGCTGCAAGGTACGAGACATTTCTCTCCCACACACAGACAGACACACACTCTGCGCGCACTGGACGCGGACGTGGAAGTAGCTTCAGGACTGCGCCCGGCGCACCCGCCCTCACCCGCACCCGTCCGGCACGTCCAGCAGTTCGTCCAATAGCCTAGAATATGATCGCGATCAGGGATCTCCGTTGGCTAACTTGACGCTCGTGTGAATAATATAGGCCGTGCGGCGCAAGAACCGCGTCTTCATCATCTGCGATAAAAACCCGAAACATAAGCAACGGCAAGGGAAATAGGAAGTTGGAAATAGATGGGCTTGCCCTTCGTCGGACGGCAAACCGCAGATGGCAGACTGTGGGACCCGCTGAGCGCCCAGAGAATCGCCAGAGACTCGGCCGCGGAAATTACTGGGAAGCTGCGACTTCTGGAGCTCTGTACAGCTGGGCTTTCACATGACGCATTTGAGGACACCATAGCACGGAGTCCGTGTTGATGGCAGTTGTCCAAAGGAAACGGCTACACCGCTGCGTGTTCTGCAGGCCTTCGTGTCATCTGAACGAAGTGATTTTCGAAAGGCTGGAGCAAGAAGCGCTGTCAGAAAAATGGGCACTTCTCCATGGCAAACACGAGAGCACGACACCGCACCGAGAGCGTATGCGGTGGTCATTGAATGGCGGAACAGCGCCCATCGCTTCGAGAAGTGTTACCCGGCGAGGTACGGTTGGTGACAATGCCCGCATTGGCAGGTACCAGTGTGCTAGTTGATGTACGAGTACCGCTGGGGCCCAAATGGAAAGGGAAAGAAAATATCTTTCGGGTGCAAAGTGGACATCATCTTCATCCTGTCTAGCCCGCTAGAGGCGCAGAATGGAAAACCATCTGGAGTTTCCACGACCAGAACGACATAGAATCTTCGCCCGTCAAATCGAATCTACTTGAAGCAACCTTGCATCTAAGCTATGCGCTCATGCTCGCTCTCATGCCTCCTGATAACGTGCAAAGTCATGACCATGGGGAAGTTCGCTCTGCCAAAGTGAAGATGGAAACGAGTAGTCGACCGAGACACCAGCTTCGAACCGTATCTGAGATATTCGCTCTTGCTTCCCGCACATTCGTTACAGCAACACGATACCGATGCCTCCCCTCTTGCTCTCATCCGGCTGATTCTTCGAGTTAACACCGCCATTGATGGTCTTCGTCCGCCAGTTGTACAGGTAGTGATGCAGCTGGCCATCGCCAGCGCCGAACTTCAACTGTTCCAGGAACAAGGGGTTGTCGTGGAGTGTGAGGGCGTTGAATACGTCGAACTTAGCCTAATCGCCCGGCGGTCAGCATTGCAAGAATTACCAAGCTCAGTCTGGATAATCTCACCTTCTTTCCCTCGATCAACAGATCCTGCCCCAACTGCAACAGTCGTTCCTTCAAACCCTTTTCCTTGGGGTTGAAGGCGTGCTCAGTGGCATAATAGAACAAGTAGGCAGCTCGAATCTTGTCATGCTTCTTGCTCATCTCACCGATGACGCTGCTCTCCAGACAGTAAAAGCTGCCGAAATCGGTGATCTTGCCCTCATGTCCTTCCACCACAAAGGACCAGACAACTTGTTCAGCCGGTTTTTGTCGGTTGAGGAACCAGTGCACGATCTCTTCTCTGGTGAATATCTGCGCAAGTTCAAACCGCTCGAGGTATCGTGAAAGCAGATCGTGGACTGCATCGACGTCTTTTTCTTCCATTTTCCGCCATCCTGGTGTGCTGGTATTCGGAGGCAGTTGATTCCGAGCAATCATCTTTGCTTGTGTCATGTTTGGAGGGAGAGGAGAGAATCCGACCTCGTACAACTTCAGCCAATCGAGGCTCCGGTGGTAGTATCGACAGCTGCCAACAGGTGTAGGTAAGACGACACCGCCAGTGTAGATGGCCTGATAGATGCCCTCCAGATGACATCGTCGCGTGACCTCCTTGATCAGCACTGGAGCCAGCCTCCGCGACCTCAGCTTCTTGTGTACACACATGAAATTGATTTCCACCACGTCAAGGACGTTCTGTCGTATTTTCAGCTTGATGGGAATGCCAAAAATGGTTGCTACCAGAAGACGACTTGGACCTTTTGCTCGAACGCCAATATGCCAACTCTTTTTCCAACCGGGCGACTTCAACGCCCAATCTAGGAAAACAGCGGAATAGTTGAACCGGAACATGGCGTGGTCATCTTCGACGTAGTGTAATGAAAGCAGTTTGTAAACCTCCTTCACCTCGTCCTCTTGTGTCAAGTCAAGCTCAACCCATTCGTAGCCTTCTGGTAAAGGAGCAGCGGTCTTTGGCACCAGATCCGGAATGACTTCTTTGATGGGTCCGTCAGGCTTCTCTTCAGGCTTCTCATCAAAACGAGGCACTGGCTGGGTGGCCCAGAACTTGTACGATGCCATATCTTTCTGGTTCTTTCCAGTTATCGACAGCCCGCTGAGCAATTGTGACACGTCCATCTTTTTGAGTAACTCGCCCGCCTTTTCGGGGGGCATACCAGCCAGTTCGCCCTTGAGTGCCGGATTCGCATCGAGAAGGGTCTTTACCACGTCGCTGGGCAACGGCTTGGAGGCTTCAGCAGGTTCGGACGACTTGTTACCAGTCAGTGCAGACACTAGCTTGGCCTTCTTTGATTTCTTCTTTTTCTTTTTGGGGTTTTCCCCCGTCGCGGTAGCAGCATCAGCAGTGCCCTCGTGGTCTTGTTCTGCGTGTTCTTCGGTTTCGGATTCTGACTCTAGCTGCTCCTCGAGAGGGGCACCTTGAGGTTGGGATTCAGCCATTTTGGGGCAAGGTGAGGCCGGATTGGAGCGTGCTTAGCCTTATAGGCAGAGGGGGATAGAAGGAGAGGGTGATGGTGAGGAAAGCCTGGACCTCGTTAGTTGGTTGTAAGACCGATCAATTGTCACCCTGCGGCTCACCGAGAACTCGAGCGCACAAGGGAGCCCGCCGACGTCACTTTGGCAGCCTCAGTCGAATTTGGCGTGGTGCCTGTGCGTACCCCCCCAGTCAACCCCCACAGGCGCAATTGCGCCGCAGATGGTTCCTCGGTTGCTCGTACACGAGCTCGTCTCCTCGTACATCCCATTTCTCGACCCCCTCATTGTTCCGCCTGCCCGCATTTACGTTCGCATCTGCGCCTGGTGGCCTGCCTTCCCCGGATTTCGTCGACTCGTGTTTCGCGGCTTCGATACGAGCCTACCAATTTTCTTTGTTACTGCCCACGCACAATCGCTTGCCATGGAAGGTCGGTGGTCATCGGCTTCAACCTCAACCTCGACCTCGGCACCGCTGCAGGCATGGCATCTCGCTTCAGACCAGTCTGCGTCGACGGCGACAGCCTGGCCGCTGACTCCTGCCTCCTGGACCGATGTTCTGTCCACACCTCTCACGCAACGTGAGCCCACAGTGACCGAAGTCACAACATATCCAGAGCTGACCATCTGCACGTCGCAACAAATCCAACAAGTCACGCCAGATGTGCCGCCCCAACGAGATCCCTACGACCCGTTCTTTATTCCTCAGTCGATCCTCTTCGACTCACCAGTCTCTCCTCAGACCACCTCCAAAGTCCTCCAGCTCCCACCCGAGGTCCTTACGCTCATCTTTCAGAAAGTCAAGATCCCCTACTTCCAAGTCTCCCTTGCCCTCACTTGCAAGACCCTAGCCCGTATCGCTTCTCAAAAGAACGCCATGTCCCCCTGGCGCGGCTATCGTGACAAAGACGGCCTCTTCCGTCTCCTCGAACGGAAGAACAAATGGGTGCCGTCCTCGCTGCGACTATGTCGCGCATGCTTTAGGTTCAGACCCAGAGATGTTGCCTTCTGGGAGAAGGAGCTGAAGAGTCCCGAGTTCGACAGTATGAAGGCCAACTGGTACGACATCTTCAGCTGGTTCGACCAAACCTACCAGCAGCATCGGTGCCCATGGTGTACCATCTTGGGATACACGGCCTATTTCCGGGAGGGGCAGTATATCGAGGATCGGAAAATGGAATCGCGTGCGAGGATCCGCTCGATGTGTCCAGATGTGACGAGGAGGATTGACCGACCCTAACAATCCGTCCCCCTGTTCTCACTGTCAGCATGACCCTGCGGCACTCTTTCCCATACACATAAGGAACGGCAATGTACAGCACACTCCCATACACGTGCGTCGGCTTCGAGGAGGGCGAGCCACGACTCCGAAACCACGACCATTTGCACATACGCCAGCTTCTTGCACGAGAGTTAAAACTATTTCCAACAGCGCCTTCGACACGTCGGGCTCACTAGGAACCAACGCAGGAAGCACCGATCTCTATCAGGAACGATGGGAACGCGTAAGGTCTACAGTACCACTCTATCATCGGAAACTGCCGCCCAGGATCTTAAGACACGGCCGGAGACATACAGCTGGCATGCACAGAATGCACATGCAGAAGGTGGCCAATACGTAGAGAAAAGGCCAAGGTCACACATACCCCAGAACGAAGATGCAGAATAATCAAAAAGTGATACCCCAGGATTTCAGACATGCTACTGTACATTCAATTCATTTCGCTCGACAGGACGTCTCGTTGTGAGAGCGCCCGTCGAGGCGTCCCTATGCTTTTGTACCCCCTTTCCACATGAAACTCATTTCTTTCATCTTATCATGCATGCGTCATGTAGACTTCTCCGGCCACCCAAACAAGCCAACGCCCCTCGGAATAGTGTATCTTCAATCGTCCTTTCCGAGAGCTCTTCTCCTCGACGCTATTGTCGAGCTCTTGTCAGACTGGGGACTGCTTTTTCGTCGCCCTCTTTGCGATGCTCTTCGCCTTCACCTTCGCCTTCGTCCTCGTCCTCGTCTTCGACTTCGTGGTCAGCGTAGCTTCATCCTCGGCGACGACGTCGCCATCGCTAACACCATGTGCATCCGCCACCGAGACGGGAGTGGCAGAGCTTGGTCCTGAGTTTCCGTCCTTGTTCGTTTCCTCATTCTCGTCCTCATTCCAATCCGGCTCGATGCCTTGAATCTCACCGAGCCCGTCATTGGCGTCAAACTCGTCCTCATCGTCCTCCACATCGTCGTGCTTTCTACGCCGCCGCCTCTCCGCCTCGCCTCGGAGACGTTTGAACGCGTTCTTCATCCGACCACTCTCCTTGCCAGAGCGATTCCTCGGCGCCATCGCCTCGGCTTTCGCCTGCGCTGCTCCAAACGCAGGTCCCTCGCCGCCGATGGCAAGCCCGCTCCCTCCTCCTCCACCACCTCCCCTTACACCACCCAACCCTCCTCCTGGAGCAGCACCCGCGCCCACAGCTCCAGTGAAGTATCTCGTAATGTTACTCTGCGTGCCCTCCACCTCGCGCTTGTTCATGTCGCGGATCACCGGGACGAGCACCTCGTCCGTGCGCTCCTGACTCCACCCGATCGTCGCCATCAGGAAGCCTCGTAACCTGTCCAAGTCAGGGACCCCCCACTGAAAGGGCTCAGCGTTCGAATCCACCTCCGGGAACAGATAAGCTTCATCGACGCGTCGATCCGGAAAACCCGCCGGCAGGAACAACTTCTTCTGCACCGTCTTGCGGAACTTGCGGCGGAAGGGTGTCGTGAGCTGTCCCTCCAGGTCGGCCGGTCGGCCTAGTTGAACGCGCTCCGTCCAGGCTTTGAACTCCTCCAGGTCATCGAAGTCGGTGAGGATTTCCAACGCGGTCACAGGTCCAACGCCGGGAATGCCCTCCGTGTAGTCGCTGCCTAGGAGATGGGCGAAGCGGACGAGCTTCTCGCGCGTGAGCAGGAACTCCTTCTCCAGGTCCGCGGCCAGATAGCACTCGACATACTTCGCGGCGTTGAACATGTTCTTGTAGATTCGTGTTCCGCCGAACAGGAAAATGTCCGAATCGTCGGTGACGATGCCGTCGACGAGGCCCAGACGCACGAGCTCCGCGCACTGAGCCTCGGCTTCCATTGGGGCGGTGATGTAGGGGAGACCGAAGTGACGGAGCAGGGACTGGCATTCTTGAATCATCGTCTGGGTGACTTCGTCGGCATCGCGGCGGTCACGCTTCTGTTGGCTTCGTAGGGCTTTCAACTCGGCGTCGAAGTCGCGCATGGCTTGCTCGGTTGAGGTGCTCTGGTTATGCAAGGCCGAAGTGAAGCGGGCGTGTTCTTCCGCTTCTTCTGCGAGTTGGCGCATGAGGTCTTCTTCGTCTGTGGAGAGATAGTCGAATTCCTCTTCTGGTAGCGGTTCAGCTGCAAGGGCGGGAGACTCTCGCTCCGGCTTATCTTGGAGGGCCGACGGGTTCGGCATGCTCGTGGTCTGCAGCTGATGAGGAGGCGCCGTAGGCTCCATATCGACGTCCTCAAAATCTTCGTCATCATCTTCATCTAGTTCTGCGGTTGCTGATCGAGGTTGAAGCTCTCGAGACTCTGCGTCAATAGTCCCAAGAGAGCCTGGCGTCGCTGGCTGGATGGGTTCTTCGTGATCGGACTCGCTCCAATCCACTTCTTCAAAGCCATCGTCTTCGGCGGTCGCATCGGCCGGTCCAGGATTATGCTGCGGCACAGAAGAAGGCAAGGGGGGTTCCGCTCGAACTTCGTCCGCCATGTCTCCCAACGTTGGTTGCGTTTGGTCCTCAGGTGCTCCCTTTCCGTTCTCGGCGGCGATCTCACGAGCCATTTCATAGCGCTTCTCACGCTCTGCGTCCCGCTTATGCTTCTCGGGGTCTTCAACCTGTTCGACCCCGGACGAGTCAATCGCTTCCGTTTGGCTTGGCAGAGGTGCTTTGGTATCCACGTCTTGAGATAGTGGGACAAGCACTTCTAAATCCATCTCGTCGTCCTCATCCTGGTCAAGGTCGATCGGATGATCATGGTCGGCCTTCTCAGCGTCACCTTCGAGATTAATAGGTGCATGACTCTCCTCTTGCTCTTCATCAGTATCCAGATCAACGATCTCCTGGGGCTCGCGTCGTCGCAGAAATCCCCGTCCGTCGACGTTTTCCTGCGCGTATGCGATACAATCATCGTCCGGCTCCCTGTCGACGCCTGTAAACCTCATGTCCTTGGGATTGGGGGTGGCACCGAACCAGTCAGGCATTGGTTGTGGCGGCCTGTCTTTTCGGAAAGCATCGTCTCCAAGCTCGCGGTCGAAGCCGCCGGATAGCTCCTCCTCAATCTTCTTTGATTTCTTCTTTCCGAGTAGTGACTGGCCCAGATTGAGGGACTCGAACGGCAAGGGACCCTGAAATTGAGATACAGCCTCCTTTCGATGTGGCGGACTTCTGGCTCTGACGTTTGTTATTGGTTTGGGTTTGGTACGTCTTGATTCCGCCAGCGCGGCTTGTAGGTCGAAGGCTTCGTCTTCATCAGAGCTCTCGCTGGCTGGCTTTGTAGTCTTGCCGTCAGTGATGTGTTCGTCCTCGGTGATCTGCTCCAGGGACATGGCAATAGCTCGTCGCAGGTCGTCATCCTCATCCATATCGGGCTCCGCGGGGAGGACGTCTTCAAATAAGTCGTCCTCGCCTTCATCGCCAGCTGTATCGTCGGGGACAAAGAGAGACTCGTCGTTCGCGGGAGCAGTCGTAGTCTGACAAGGAGGGGCACTAGGGACGGGCTGAGGACGCCCTGTCTGTGTATCTGCGGCGGCCCTTCTGGCTTCGTATACGGCCTTTCTCTTCTTCGCGATCACGTCCGCGACTTCCTCATACCTCATATCATGGTCCGCCTCAGCTTTCCTTTTCCTCGCCCAGTTCCTCGGTAATCGATTCAAGCCTTCAATGGCGACGTCTTCAAACTCCTCTTCGTCGGAGTCAGCACGATGAGCATCCTCATCCGAGGCGTCGTCCTTGTCGAGGTCAATTGCGTTTTCTTTCTTCGTTCCTTGCTTGTTTGACACCACACCAAGCGCCCACCCACCTTCTACGCCTTCGTTCTTGACTAGGATGTACTCCTTTCCCTTCTCGCCCGCGATTCTACCTCCACCGTCAAGAAGGAAATCGCCCTCGACCATCCCGTTCAGGTGCATGAGTCGTTGCGTCAACTCGTTCCTTTCCTTGACTCTTTCGATCTGGAACTTGGAGAAGGCCATGCGGTCCGGGAACATTCCGTCGAGCTGTTGCTTGGAGTATCCCATTCTCAGCCTGGAGCGTAATCTCGCCGCATTCAGAATATTGTAGCGATCGCCAGCTGGCAGGGACAGGAAGAAGGGGCTCTCAAAGTCAATCTTGGAGAAGTCGTACAGATTGATGTCCTCGCCACTGTGGAAGTGGCGTGCATACTCTTCCAATTCGGCCTGAGACATGATTCGGGGATCGTTGGGCGCCCCCATCGATGCTATGCTCACATCCAGGTCCGGTAGATGATATTGATCCTTCTTGCGGAATTTCTCGTTCCGACCTGCCTGTCGCTCCTTCTGATTCATGCCAATCTCCTCCACGTACACGAGATCCTGCTCCGGCGGCAACTCTTCTTCATCGTCGTCCCTCCTCCGACCCTCTTTCCTTCTCTTCTCTTCCTCCTCCGCCGCCCGCGCAACCTGTACGGCAAGCAGTTTCCCGGCCGTCCGGGCCGCATCCTCCCTTCTTCCTTCCCTCCTACGCGCTCTCTTGCGGATGGTCTCCCTCTTCAGCACTGGCGCCCCGCCATCGAACACAAACACGGGTTTGATGCCAAAGTATAATAATTTGCAGATCCGGCGAAAAAAGCCGACCACGTGGCTGTTGCGGAGGGCATTACCTTCCTTGTCGCGCACGGCTTTGAGGAACTGGTAAATCCAGATGGAGGCGTCGACGGCGAGGCGTCTTCGGTTTAGGGAGGCGAGCTGAGTGGGACGAGCGGTTGGGGCGACGACTGTCCAGAGGCCGGTAACACCCATAGTGCGGCTAGGGTAGGATGGGTGCGGCCCTCGGGATGATAGGGAATGGTGGTCTTAGGAGCCAGCAAGAAAGCCACGGGCATCTTTTCTGGAGGCGACAGCCAGTCCAAAGCGCTCGATGGAATCTCTTGAAGCAGCGGAGAGGATGGACTGATTGTGGAATGGGAGGCTAGAGGAAAAGTCGACCATGTCCCTCTGCGGCACGACAATGACGCGATGTCACGTGCCCCGCTCTCTTGTCACCCACTCACACCGAGCTCATCAGAACGCCCCTCAGAAAGACCCATAGCATTCGAGTGCAGCACCACTACTTCGGACAGATATCTACAAGCACGAGCAGAGTGATATCGACTGAGAACGGATGTTGAGTAGGCGGAATATAGTATTCCATCTCGCCTAAATATGCCTCCCTGTCGCCAATTATCAAGTTCCTGGTTGCAAAATGTGCCCGACGCCATGCTAGATCATCACAGGCTGAAAGTAATGCCCTCCGTGTGTGTGGGACAAGGAAAAGGCTCCGCCAACAAACAACTACAGCCTTCTCCGCTCTTGGAAGTAATCACTTAGTTTCCTCTTCCTTGGCAGTATCAGTCGACCCTGTCGGTCCCACAAGCGTTGGTGCAATCCTTCGTTTCTTCGACTTGCTCTCTTCCTTCTCGCTCTCACTCGTTGCCCCCATATCTCGTTTGCCCAGGACCGACCCACTAATCGAGCTTGTTGCAGAATGTTGGCCCCCATGAAAACTTGCAGGAGTCTGAGGTGGTGTGGTCATTGGAGGAATGGCGACTGGTGGCCCGGAGTTGGCAGCAGTCACCAGTGGGACATGGCCCATGGTAGGCGTAGGATTGTTAGGAAAACCGCTAGTTTGAATTGAGGTCATGGTAGCGATGGACGACTGTGAGTTGGACCTTGTTGGGCTTCCGGGACGAAAGATAAACGGTGCTGGTGAAGGATGAGACGGTGGTACGGGAATAGGAGAAGCCTTAGTTAATGAAGGCGATGTAGTTGCAGTAGGTGTCGGAACTGGGGTTGATCCGGCAGAAGAAGTTGGTAGAGCAATAGATGTTGAAACAACTGGATGGTTGTAGGTCGGATGAGGTCCGGAGTAGACCTGGCCGAGCTCACCAGGGGAGAACGCCAGTGTTGAACAGAAACCGTCGGTTGACGACATGAGCAGTGTCAAGCCATCATTTGACCTGTATGGGTCAGCACGGCTACAAACTTGTAAAGCTCCAACTTACCAGGTCAAATCCGAGAAAGTAGCATAGTGCAGATTGCTCACCACGCAAATGGGAGTGGTCTGCTGAGTGTCATAGACAAACACCGCATCCTGCGTTGCCACAGCATATACCATCCGATAGGGAAGCGAGAACGCTGGGGCCGGCGCAGGACTCGCCGGCTCGCCATCGGCTGAGGGTTTCGGTGAGGGTGCGGCCATTGACTCGGCGATGGAATTTGCGACCGACAATGGCGGAGGCTCCATAACTGCTGCGGGAGTTGGAGGGACTATTGGGTCAGGTAATAATGGGATCTCTTCGCTTCCAGACGACGTGTCAATGGTGATGTGGCTTGTCGGTTTCGCAGCTGACCGTAAGGTATAGAGGATGGGGGAGCACTTCACCGCCACAGAGGGTTTCTTATGACCTGGCAGATGCGCCACCGGCGGCTTATTGAAACCAGCTCTTGTATATATGTAGACGGTGTTAGTGATATCGTCGGTTGTCTTGGTCGGATCGCCCGCGAATGCTTGGCTTGTCTTATAGTGTCCTGCAGGTGTGAACAGTAAGCTCCCATCTGCTGAGAAGGCAAGGCGCCGGAAGAACGAAGTCATTGCCTCGTTGTGGTACAGGTTCGTATTCCTGACAGCCAAACCCATTGCCGCATTGAGGCTAGGTGACGAGATTTCTGGCCTTACAGCTGGGAGAGGTAACGAAGGAGCTGGTGAAGCTGATCTGCGGAAGGAAGGCGAAGAGCCAAATGAAGACCGCCGACTTGAAGCGAATAAAGGAGGATCCATGGGCAATGGAGTGGTTAGGGGAGTACCAGGATTTGACGGTGCAGGAGAGGCAATGGCGAGATTGCTAACGCTGGCGCTAGATGTGCGGTGTGTCATTTCTGAAGGGGGTGCTGCTGGGGCAGGACTGTTGGAAGATATTCGTCGACCGGGCAGATCCATCTTGTTGAATTTGCCGTGAGTCGAGAGGGTGGGCGTGCCATCCTTGAGCTTGAGAGCATAGATGTGAACCGAGCGGTCAGAAGACTGAGTAGCCACAAACTCGTTGAGCGGATCCCACGCAACGCCTTGCACAAAATGACTGTGTTCGGCTATCTGGCGGATCATGGAGCCTGGACAAACGTCAGGCGAAATCATCTCAAGGCCAACTGTCTCTTCATACCTGTATGTGCATTGAAAATCCTGGCTGTATTGTCAACACCACCGGTGATAAAATATTGGCCATCGGGAGACCACGCCAGGTCATATATTTCTGCTCCTGTGGATGTCCTGCACATATGTTTGATCCGCCATGTTTCTTTGTCGTCGGCATGATCCTCGCCCATGGGAGCCATTGCCGATTCGGAGGGTACCCATAGTAGGACGTTGCCATCATCACCTGCCGATGCTAGCATTTCACCTGTTCCCCTGGTCAGCAGATGGATGGTAGATGAATGGACAGACCACTGACCTTTCGGGCAGAAACGGACGACATTGACGGGTTGAGTATGTCGGGTGAGAGTCGAGAGGTATGTGACCTTTCTTTCTTCGCCTTGAGCTTCGATGCTCCATAACTGTGCGCCCGTCATTAGCCCTGGCAATTGCTACGTTTCCCGGTAACAGGACGTCATACTCGGACATTGTTATCACTGTTTCTTGTTAATAAATGAGATCAGTCAACCAAATGCAACCACTCACCCTCCAGCCGTTGCTAGCCTCCCCTTGCCATGGGGGTCGAAGTGGACCGAATAAATTGGCTGGCTTTCGGAGTGCCATTGTATGAGGAGAGGTCCGGCTTTCATGATGGCATTGGAGAGTGGCCACGAAGGCCACTTTGGGGAGGATCAAAATGGCAGGATCAGGGTGTAAGGGAGTCAAGCTGGGAGAATGCGTTCGAACGGCTGCTTCTTGAGTATGTAGGTGAGATGGGGTGCGGTGGGCGGCAGGCGGCAGAGCAGGAGCTGTCGTTTGCGTTTGGAAGCAATGCGGAAGATCGACACGGCCCTGCGGGAAGTAGTTTGCTGAGTCAAGCCATGCAGTCAGGCGGGAGCAGGAAGGTGAATTGTGTCTCGGTGCCCTGGCAATGTTGGATTGCCCTGGCCCAAGGGTTTGAGGGAGATAGAAGAGACAGGGAGCAGTCAGGTCAATTTCAATTGTAAGTCAGTTGTACACAGTGCTCGAGGTGAGGGCACATTGAGTGCTCCGCAGCCAGACGGGATTGGGTGTATTTCGAAGTGGAGCTCTCCTCCCACCCATTATTTCGGAGCCTGCACATCGAAGTTCGACGCGCTCGTGCTCTTTTCGCGCGTCTGACCATCTGGAACAGCGCCATTTGACCTTGGGGGCTACCCTCAGGTTTACGGCGGCTTCCAATCTGAAACAGGCACCTCATGTGGGATTGGAGAATCTTCATCGCATTAGCCTGTCATTTCTCGTTGACGTCTTGCTCCCTAAAGTCCAAATTGCTGCTGCTGGCGCCCGAGTGTCAGACAGCTTCTTCTGCTTCTTCCTCCACCCCTGCTTCCGCAGCGCTACGTCCTCAGCAAACCACACCCCTCTGCTCCGTTGCATCCACTCGACTCGATTCGCCTCGACTGAAGGGAGGTCTGGGATTTCTGTAGAACACTTCATCTGCTTTTCCAGCACTGTAACCTCATCATATTTCCGCGCGCTCTCCTGGTTGTTTGGAGCAATTCCCCTGCGCCAACCCCGACGCCCAGTTGAAGAAGAAATCACTGAAGTAGCAGGTAGTATGGATAAAATCCTTTTATCTGACGCCGCAGGAAGTTTATGTATCGTTTGTAAATCAACCTTTGCTGCGCAGGGCTGATGTGATATTACCCTCGAGGGGAAGTGCAGTCATAGTAAACGCAGGAAGGAGCCGGACCGTTGTCTCTGCCTTGACGGACTAGGCGACAATTCTAGCAACTCCTAGAAGCTCTGGGCGGACACTTGTGCTGGCTAAAGCATACATTAGTCTTTGTTTGCCAGGACCAAAAACAATGCACGTACCGGACTGTTGAGCATGTTTTGACGAGCATTTCTGCCCCTCTTGATGTGGTTCTTCAGCGCACTTGAATCCAGCGGCTTCAGTAATTCAAAACTGCACAGCAAGTTGCTCGACACCGACATGACAGCACCCCAGTTGTCGAACTCACCACAATACTAGAACACGGTTAGCGATCTTCCAAGACAAGTTGAGGAAGTACGCTTGACTAACATTGGGGGCAGAGAAGACGGTGACAAGTAATCGGTCATTGAAAAACTCATATCCGTCTTCAACGACCATGTGAGCTCGACAGACCAAGTCAAAATCGTGCCGTGAGAGGAAGTCGACGATAACCTTTTTCCCGAAACAATAGCTCACTCCTCGTTCATTGGATTCCCAATCTTGGTCCATATCCGCCGGATCACTCCATAAGAGGTCGTTGAGCAGTCCATAATCTGGAACGTCCGTAGGTCGGGCGATCTGTCGGATGTCGTCCATGTGGGAGAGCGACGGAGACAACCCACCGTGCACACAGAAGATCTTGTCCGCCACTATAGCTGCAATAGGCAAACAGTTGAAGGTGTCAATGAAGGTTTTCCACACCTTGATGTTGCACCTCCGCTTGCATTCATCGTAGAAGCCGTAGACACGAGTGACGTTGGCACATTCATGATTGCCGCGGAGGATGAAGAAGTTCTCCGGGTATTTCAACTTGTAGCAGAACAGCAGGAGAATGGTTTCGAGCGACTGCTTTCCCCGGTCAACGTAGTCGCCAAGGAAGAGAAAATTGGCATTTGGAGGGAAGCCGCACATCTCGAATAGACGAATCAGATCGTTGTATTGCCCGTGGATGTCTCCGACAATCTTGACGGGTGCAGTCAGCTCCAGGAGCGCTGGCTGAGATAGTAGCACTTCCCTGACAGCACTGCAAATGGCCGTGATTTCGGCATTCTTAAGGCACACGGCCTTGGTCACTTTGGTGGTGTAGCCGGCATCGAGAAGTCGCGAGATCATGTCGTCCAGATCCATGTCATTCACGTCTCCCATGCCCATGCCACCTCCAGGAGATGCTCCTGGCAGTTCCGCCAACTTGGCCCTGAGCGAAGCCTTGGTCTCCGGAGCTCGTGGATTGATTTGATTCTCCCGCTTGACCAAGATAGAATCCCCTGCTTTCTGCGTCGAGGAATGCACATGAGCCTGATGAGGTGCGTCTTCCGAAACCGCTCCCACCTCACCCGTTCGCTGGGCACGATCCACCGATTTGTGGCCTTTGCCCACGGACTTGGACTGGGTTGGTGATGGCGGTCTGGCCGGCGTATTCGCGCCCGGTGATGGTGCATCTTCATCATCCGCAGGCGATGTGGGAGACTCTACAGGCGTGATCTTCTCGCGAGGCACCCGTGAAGAACCTGAGCGACCACTCGCAATCGAGCTAGCGTCGCCTTTGTCATTGTTTGGTCCCTCTACTCCCGCGAGAGCCGAAGCTGAACCCCGTGGACTATCGTTGCTCTTGTCATCTCCCGAGCTCTTTATCTTGCTTCGAATGGAGGATCGGATCGACCTGGAAGTGCTTTCTTTCGTGTCGGACTTGGAGATGGAGGGATATTGTTGCAGAGTGTCGGGGAGATTGGACGAGGAGCCGCTTTTCAACGGGGTTCTAGTACCATCGCTGCCCTTTGACTGTTGTTGACCCATTGAATTCTCGGCGGAAAATTATGGACCCGGCCGTTGGCAGATGGTCGAGGGAGATAGCGAGCGGGTCAAGGAGGTTTGAGGAGTGAGATAAGCAGCCGCTTTGAGGAATGCGTTTTGGCGACTGTACTCGAGGGCGTTCTGGAAGGAGCACACTATTCGTATGCTCAGGTCAAATTCACCTTCTGACAATAAAGCGCGGTATCGCTAGCTCGGCTGGTGGTGTTCGTAGGAATAGGTGACAAGGGGCGGTAGGGCATGGAAGGTCTTTGGTGGGGGTTCACGTTCTTTGTCTCGCCTGCGGTACAGCGAAGATCCGACGTCAGTATATTGGTCAACAAGGTGTCTCGAGGTCGGGCAAGCTAAATCACGGCCTCTCTTGGGGGGAGTGAGGATGCCGCATGAGCCATGATCGTGAAACGGGTGACGCAACACCGGCGGCGGAAGGGCTGGACGGTGACTAACCTCAAAGGGAAGATGGCGACTGACAGACACGTAGAACTAAGGTCAAGCCAGGCAGCACATAGATCGCAACATCTAAGATAGTGTCGAGGCCACGAGGCGGGAGAAGACAATGTAGGGCCGATAAATAAAATGGGAGCAGAATTACTGAGCCAGAAGTGAACTCCTCATCCATGCGCAGTTAGTCGCTTCGGCTTTCTTGGTGTTGTTCTCCAGACTCGCGCTGCGCCGCTCTGGTTGGCTGCAACTCCGGCCATGTCGGCTTCCTGGCCCAGAACATTCGACTGCGCCTAACTAAACCCCTAACTCCCGGTTATGCCCAGCAAGATGCGACCTCGCATAGATAACCCTGCTTACTACTTCGGGCCGTGTATCATCCCGTGTACGATGTACACTAAGCACGACTGTTTGCAGCTACAGCGACAGAATAATAGGACTGCTATTTTCGGTTTTCAGCTTCATCCTTCATCACGACTTGGGCGAAGCGCTTCGTGGCTCGAGGTACAGAGCCACACAGGCCAGAGAATCTAGTACTGTATTATTGTTCCCCAAGTCCGAGCACGCCCGTAAACCCACCAATTTCACTACCGTCTCTGCGTTGGTATGTATGGGGTTGGCCTCTATGAGCAACGATGCTCTCCTCTTCTCCGACACTATGCTTGACAGCATCGCCTGTCTGTCCTAGCCTACACTCCTCTGAGAAGCTCTTCCACTTTTATGAATCCTTCCGGTGGAGCCCACTGCAACAGTTTTTGAAAGGCATTAGTCGAACTCCTCAGCTTGTGTCCATTCTCGCCCGAGTGAATTGGTCTTGCTCTCGGATAGACATGCGCTTCGCTTGTCTCTCAACCTATAACATCTCACTTTCTCAGCGATCCGATGGAGAGTGAGGCAGACGATCGCATATGCTGTTGGTGCCTTGCACGCTGTATGAAGTGCCAATTATTCGTGTCGAGATGCCAAGGCAGGGGCATGACCGTGAAGAAGGGAGACGAAATTCGTTCACGTCTTTGTTCGTACCGACAAAGACTGTCCACTCGGCCACTCGCGTCGCTCCTCGACCTCCATCTGGGCGATCTGCTTGCCTGGGATGACAATCAGGCCGACGAAGCGGGACGTCATATTTGCCCTGCTAGCCTGCCCTTGAACCTTCAGCTTTTCAACAGCAGCGTTCTCCGCAGCCTGTGATGGCATCCTGTATTCGAATGCATTCGACAAAATGACGTTGCTTTCGTTGTCTGTGCAGCGAAATGTCCCTGAGAATAGGCGTCCATCTGGAACGGTGACATAGAGCGTCTTCCCAATTAGCGACTCGAGGAAGTGAGTAGCCTCGACTTGCTCCATTTAAAGCCAGTCTGGGGATAGCAAGCCTCCGATCTAGATGCAAGCTGAGCGCTTCTTGCAAGTAACATGTCAAGTGACCCAAATATCATCAATATGAAAGGAGAGCAAACAGAGAGGATTAAATTCGTCGCCAGGCAATTGCCCGCACAGCCTCAGCCTTGGCCTGGCCAATCGTGCAAATGTCAGTCGGTCATAGGACGGACTAAAGTAATTGCGTTCCGATGACCTTCACTTCACTCAACCTCAACTGCCCTTGAGATCAAACTCAGACTTGTTTTGTCAACTTCCACGCAATCATCAGGTGTCGGTTTGCACGTTGCGGGACCTCTTCGTCCAGACAAGGTAGAACATTCCCGGTGGCGTCAGGAGTTTTAATGGGCATTTATTACCTTGTCACAATGCAGACCTCACTTTTCTGTCGGGCTTGGACACGATACTTCGATGCACTTCACTCGATTTATCTACCTCTCAGTTATCTGATTATTATATCTTGATGTTCTACTTCTCCCTTCTAGCCTTCCCTTTTGCTTCCCCTCACATCTTCCAATTGTTTCTTGCTATTAAGGTGTTCGGCCTTGAACCAAGATAAATGCAAAGATGCCTGGGATTCAGCAGAAGCATGCCTGGACACCCGATGATCGCATCCTCCTCGGGGTAATGCATAAGTTTTATGAAATTTCACGAAATGAAACTGCGCTGATCTTCAACGCCACAAAAACAAAGCAACTTTCTAGCGAGAACCTCCCAAGAGGCCTCTCTATTGCGGCAATCGATGCACAATTGAACGACATGAAGCGAACCACAAGAGGTCAAGTATTTCAAGAAATTCAGGTCATGCCCCTCGCCCGAGCGCGCAATGAATTTCACGCACAAAGAGCCGTAGTTGAGGCCACGGCTCAAGCTCTCGGGATCCCACTTAAGCTTCGACTTCATGCACATGAGACGCAGCAAACACTACCTCTAAAGCGCGCGCTTACGGTACATCCAGACGAATGGGATTCTGACACTAACTCAAGTGTAACATCAAGTTCGAACCAAGCTACACTAAAGGCGTCGGACAGACCGAAGAGACTTCGCCGACCAGAACGTCCGCAACCAAAGAACAAAACAGGCATGAATAAAGACACAAAGGAAAGCCGCGCAAGAAGAGAGTCGACTTGTACGTCAACATATACGTCTGCCTCGCTCAGCAGTGTCGACAGCGACTCTTGCTCCAGCGGCTCCTGGGTCACGGGGACAGACAGCGAAGATGAGGTTTACTTAGACCTTGATAAAAACGATTTCGCGGCAACGGCGACACGCATAAATCCGCGCTTGAGTCTCAAATTTAATAATCAGGGCAAGTCCGCGCCGCACAAGAGATCCCGGCTCCTGTTTAGAGCTTTCGATCCAAGCCATGGGCTCAGAGCTCGGCATTTCTTAGCGCCATCTACGAGGATAACACAACCACCAAGCTATGACACCGACGAGTTTGGCGACTTGGCTAGACGACATTTATGTGAAGACAAGACCTTCCTCTCTCCCTTACTTTCCTTCACGCAGAATCCCGCCAGGGCATTAACGATTATCGCGAGAGATAAGCAGACTTCAAAAGCATTAGCCATTGTTGATTACAATGATCTAGAAGAGAAGATTACGCGGAGAGACGGAGAGAGAAATGGCCTTTACCTTGTCCCGGAGGTCTGTAAAGATCTCCGTTTAGACAATCTAACCAGGATCCATAACGACTCCCCTTCTAAGTGTAAACGGAAGGATGACAAAAGCTATACTGGAACCGGAGAGGTAAGTTACAAAAGTTGAAAACTTGAATAGAACTAATAATATATCTAGTTTCTTGTGTGGGCAGCTGTTGAGACCCAACCGATCGCGATTCTAAATCACCGAGAAGCCCTACAACTTTACGACTCGGTAAAGTCTATAACCATGTCCGGGATAAACTATCAGTCTGGGAAGGTGCTGGCACCAGTAAGCTTACTCTAATATTGTGCTCGTATTGTATCTAACTTACAATTCTAGTCTCTCAATAAAGTGCGAAATATTTACCGAGGTGTCGTTGCGTATCAACTCCTCCGCAGCTTTAAAGTTAAGGGATACCATAGAGGCAGTAGGGGAATTTATTTCGAACAATTTATCCGGGGGATATACGGCGAGAGGCCGCAGACCGACCCGTCGACGGCTAGTTCTCCATTCTCGAGTGACGAAGAGGACTGGGTAGGTATCCCAGCAGACGCTACCGCGCCAAGAAACTGCAAACAAACCAGCAAAACCCGCCAGTCTCTTGCCGACATTAAGAAGACTAAAATTGTGGTCGAAATCCCCTCAAAGACCTCTCTATCCCTCTTACCTCTAAAGTCAAGATTATCTTCAGACTTAGAGGACTCACAGCAGCTTATTCAACCAGCTAATACAGACGATACCGCTAAGGCTACAGAGGAAATCGAACAACTCATCAAGAAGCCGGATATCGCCAAACAATCATCTCCCCGCCTAGAGGTTGATAGGTTCACAGAGGAGCTTCTTCAGTACGCAGCTGTTCCCAGCCCAACTCCGCCGCCGCCGCCGCCGCCAGCGGCTCCACCTCCAGTTAGAGGACAGCCTAAGAGGCAGCGTGTTTCGGTCTTGGATGTTTCTCCAGCAGATAATTTTACTGTAAAGGCATCTCCCGTCTCGGCTATCGATCTCACAGTTGAGGACGACCATCCTAGTAAAATGCAAAGCATAGGACCGCGACGGCAGAAAATCAAAGCTCCAGAGACATCAGCAGACGTTGTTCAACTAACACCAAGAACAATAGAGAAAGTTCCGACGAAGACCACCTCACGCCAATACAAGCAGAGCAGCATTCACAATCATTTCGAGAAAGTCGTCAAATCTAGTCAACGACCTAGCAAGTCTCTCGCTAGGCGCCAGGGAAATCATCAGGAAGAAGAGGACGAAGAAGAGGACGACCTTCAAATCATAAGCGAGACGGTCCGTACCGTCAACCGCCACTCATACCTCCGCAAGATAACTCGCACGCGGACGACAACGGTACTCACTGTAAGAAGTCGCAGCCTGAGTGAGAGTGTCAACGTCAACGCCAACATCAAGTAAGGGAGGGGGGTTGTAAGCCTCTCTATCATTATGCTAGGCGATTGAATCGGAGGTCTCGTTAGCGTAATAAGGCATGTTTGGGGACCAGGCGAGCAAAGGAAGGCGAAGAAGATGACGCAGTATGGCTAGGGCGGCCGCCACGGGTAATGTACACAACAATACCGAGCACACACGAGAAGGTCCGGTCTATATAGCTTGTTTATAATGGGGCTGAACTACCCGACGTGTAAAGATACGGGCCGAGGCAGGAAATGGATTGCATTCACCACATATCACATATCGTACAGAATTAGAGGACTCGCAACTCGCAATATCGCGGCCGGGATCCCGTTCATAGTCCCATCACCGTCCTCCGTCCTGACAAAGGAGAAATACCGAGGAAAAGAAAATTCGTGACATCGCTAAATCGCTAGACTTTTGTTCGACGTTCCATCGGCGCAAGGTGCAAGATAGACGCGGGACAATTGCTCGCTCGCTTTCCGTAGGCACCATATCCAGCCCGACGCTAATTTGGTGGCCGGTATGTCGTCGAAGGCGGGCCGAACGTACGAGCACCTAGACTTTAGTTGTGGCATGGTGTCTCTCATTCGAACCATCTGCTTCCTCCGCGACAGTGTCGTTCCAGATCGTGATACTGTCCAGCCGTTCTCCTTTCTTCAAGTGGACAGCCTGGAACGCCTCAACTTCTTCGACGTCCTCTTCCTCTTCCTCTTCCTCGACAACACCCTGTTCATCTTCCTCTTCTTCCTCAATGATCTGACTCTTTCGCTTCGACGAACTGCCTTTTCTGTGTGCTCCGCCAATAAAATCCTTCAGACCCAGATTTGGCTTGCCATCTGAGCCTTCACGTTGTCTCACGCTGCCGCCTAAGAGAGCAGGACTCCCGAATGCGGCAGGGATAGTCGAGGCGGAAAAGAATGCAGAGTTCAGCGTCGGTCCTTTGAAAGGGGATTTCTTCCGTCGAGCAAACATGACATTGGAGCCGAAGGCGTCGGCTTGCGGCGTACCAGGTGGAGGGTTGAGCAGGTCGGCACCGATGCCAGACAGTGGTCGAGGTGCAAGACCACCATCCGAGCCGCGGGGGGTCCGGGCAAGGCGGATACTCGAAGGGAAAGCGTTCGCTGTGGGTGTTAAGGGGAGGACTTTAATGGAAGAGTGAGGAGAGCGACCACTGACACTGACGGTACGACTCGTCGGGCTGTGAATGGTATCGATACTGTTCGAGCTCTGCGAGGAAGCCTTACTGTGTGATGTGCCATGCCGAGGCATGCTTCGAATCGAGGAGACTGACGAAGAGGTGGACTTGCGGCCTCGCAGTCCGGTGGAGCTGCGTCTATACGAGGAACGAGGTGTAATGGGTGAGGGTGAAAGTGACTTGCGATGGACCCCAGTACGATTGGTATCTACCAGGGGAGCGCTAGTCGTTAATTTGGGTCTTGGGTTCGACAGAGTCGGCGTCAACGTTGACCCGGTTGAGGATCTGTTGTGGTTAGCTGCGCCAGTGATGTTCCTGCTGCTTTTGATTGCCTGAACCGCGGTATTAGAAAGGGTCGCCTTGGAAGTGTTGTTCGAATGTCCGTTCAGAACAGGCGATTTGGCCCGTTTTGTGGACTCAACGAACCAATGCTTGAGGGCTGTAAGCTGGCTGAGGAATTGACGGTTGCGAAATCTTCCACTTCGTCGCTTGTTCACCCCATTCATGGGACCCAGTAAGTCCGGGTTGGATGTCACAAGCTGCAGCGTACTGCTCCGGCGTTTGCGTTCTTTGGGAGGCAAGGGTGGTCGGGAGCCACTGTTCGAGCGAAGAGAATCTTTGTCGATTGGTGGTGGTGGTGGCGTTGCAGCTCCAGACTCGGGCGACTTCATAACATCTCCTTCTGGAAGTTGTGGCAGGTCGCTGACCATGATCTGAGGAGTGCTCCTCCGTTGTGTCCTTCCACGACTGCCGCTCCGACGAGGTTCAACTTCGCCGGGGGATTGCTCTTCGTCGACCTCCACTAACGTTGGTGCAATGCGCTCCAAGCGGCTGCTGGCACCGCTCAGTCGCCTGAGGACCTTCATTTCGGCGTCTCGATCTTTCCGCTTGCGATCTTTGCGTGCTTGCTTGCGCGTCTCCTTCTCAATGAGCAAGGCCCACCATCCAGCAAGCGAATCACAGCGTTGCGCAAGGACATTCTCAATAACTTTGTCGATATCTACCCCAGCTGATTTCATGCGCTCCAAGGTATCCTTTTCCAGCTGTGTTGAGAATGCAGCTGGTTGGGACAGTTTCAGAACGGCTTGCTGCTGGGGGGCGTGATCGGTAAGGAATTGGTCGGCTAGAATGTCTGAAAGAGTAGGTCTGTACAAAGGTCTTTTGGAGAGTAACTTGGAGATCAGAGTCTTTGCGGCGTCCGGAAAGGTGTCGGGATAAACGGGGTCGTCCTTCAGAATCTTCGCTTTAGTAGCAGCATCATCATCCTCGTCGAAGGGTAATTCTCCCTTCAACAGCGCGTACAAGATGATTCCCAGGCTCCAGACGTCGACCTTTTCGCCAGCGTATTTCTCGCCTCTCAGCATCTCCGGGGCACTGTAACATACCGTGCCGCAAAAGGTTTGCAAGTAATTTGCTTTCCCTTCATACTCCCGTGTGAAGCCAAAATCGCACAGTTTAACATTATCGTGCTTGTCGAGTAGCACATTCTCCAGCTTCAGATCTCGATGTACACAGGACTTGCTGTGGATATATGCAACAGCCCCAACCAGCTGGGTAAAGATCTTTTGTACAGTTTCGACAGGAAGCGCTCCATTCTTGCACAGATAGTTGTACAGCTCGTCACCTGGCGCATTGTTCAGTGTCACAGCCAGGCATAGTCTGAGGACATCATACCAGGACAATATTCCAAGACTAACCACACCAGGGATTCTGTTATTATAACTTCGTATAGTCGGGCAATATGTGGATGTATGAACTGTCGGTGATGGTGTATCTCTCTGGCAAGATTGGAATCGCTCTTATTCGAGGCCTTGAGTACCACCTGCGGGCTTCGTCAGTCTTTCGTCTTGCCCCGGACTATCGCCCATCTGACCTTTGAGCCATTGGTCAGGTTATGTCTCGCAAGATAGACCTTGCCGAAAGAGCCTTTGCCGATAAGCTTTCCTAACGTGTAGTTTCCGACGGTCTTGAGGTCTGTCGAGGCGAATTGGCTAAGCGGGACAGTCAGCGCAGGTTCGAGCAGTGGGTGCATAGAGCGAGGCGCACTCAAGTAGTTCCGCGTAGGAGTTGGCGAGCTGGCGATGTTATGTCAGTTAAATGCACGTCAGGATCCTACATACGCTGGGGTGGGAGTTCGTACTTTTGCTTTGTGTTGCTGAAGCTCGGCTTTAGTCCTTTGGGCTTGCATTCCTCGCGACAGCTGAGTCTCGCGGACTGGTAAAGCAGGTCATGCGACTGGCCGAGAATAAGAATAACATATGGAGTACCGCGAAAATGCCACGTCGCTCCGTCTGTAGGTTCGCTCGCGTCGAAGAGGTAGATGATGGCAGCGCAGGAGTAAGCGAGTCTCAATCAATTGAGCATGGGGGAGAGACGCATTTCCAAGGACAAATATGTGTTGTATGCGATGCTCCGCAGGTTCGGTGACGTGCAAAGTCCGACGATACGCAACCAGTGACAGCAGAGATTGGAGTCCCGAGATGGTTTGCCAGTGCCAGAGAGTTTCAACGCCGTCGAAGCAGGAAGCGTGTCATTTTCCATGTCGAGTTCAGTCCAGCGCCACCGTCTGGCGGGCGGAATCGCCCTAGACAGCATCCCTGCAAGGGTAACCCTACGGCTGCACGGATAAGGGGTCGTGGGGTCTCCTGAGGCCGCCATAGCCTCTCTTACAAATACGAGGACAACCCCGGTGATGTCTATTATGTAGATATTGGCCGCGGTCAATCTGGACCTCCATTCGGTGCCGCCCGTCCAGCTGGTATCCGGCCTGGACGACGTACAAATTCTGCGGTTCTGGGCTTTTTATAGGTTTGATATGAAGGCCTCAGGGTCTCGCTGCCGCTGAATTACTTGGTCCGACTTGGGACTTGACGCCTTGCCCTTCAGTCGTCGTTTTGAAGGGAAGTGCACTGATACGGCGCTGTTTAGAGACGGTTGCTGTGGAAGACGTGATACTGCCTGCGCTGCTATCATGACGATGGGGCGAAGTAGTGCAAACAAGCCGGATCATGGTCTTCAGCTCCATGGTCCGACTTGCTGGAGATTTTCCAAGCAGTTGTCCTACGACAGGCTGTACCTACAAAAGCCAGTTCCTGAGATGATCGCCAAATGCACCCAGTCGCAAACTTCTCCTCGGTCGACAAAACGGCCACACCACCGAAGATGGTCGAGTCGTGCTCCGGGTATTGTCAAAAAATAGCACAAGAATTCTTTAATCCGTGATGCCCTTCCAGCCGCCTCGCGGCTTGTATCCAACCAATCCCTCATCACTGGCAACATCAGCCCCAAGTCTCCCTGTCAAAACACTAGTTTCCACTTCTCGTCCTCGGACGTAGAACGGCTTGAATCCTCCTGCGTCGCCTTTTCCTTTCCTGTTGGCGTCAGTACTTGTGAGCCGCGGACGCTCCCAAACCCGTCTCCCAAACGCGAATTCATTAGTAGGTCGAAAGCCGCATGCGGCGCGATCCAGGGAGAGAAACCATTTGCGTTGGTGAATGGAGTTTATACTGTTGGATGCGCCGGGGTAGGCGTTGGAACGGCGGATGGCTATGTCATCGGTGCCTTCGGTGGCCGGGCCATCGAGCTGCCATAAGGAAGGGTTTCCAGCTGAAAGAGCTGTGCCCGGTGTCATGGCACTGGTAACGGCTGGGGGACGTGTATATGCTGAGAAGCCTGGCTGCGGGATCTGAACATGAGATTCCGGCTGGGCGATTGAGTTGGAAAGCGTCGGGGTCAATGATGGCTGAGACTGACCATGGGCAAATGACTTGCTGCGTCTTGATGGCGGAGACGCAGTACGTAAAAGGGAAGATACATTTCGCTTCATTCTTGGGGATTTCTTCCATCTCAGGGAATGTTCGAGGCTGTCGGAGCTTGTTCCTGTCGGACTAGGGGCGCCGCGGAGAGATGTATCATCGCCCTCGATCTTTGCAGACGGAGAGGGTGACCGGCTCGAATCTGACGAGGTTTCGGTCTCCCGCACCTGGGATTTCCGTTTTACCCGCGGGTTGGAAGACCTATTGCTGGTACTGATCGTCCTTCGTCGCTTGAAGCCCGGAGCATTGGGCTGTCCAACTCGGTTATTGTCCTCCAGGAGTCTGATGCTAATGGTGTAATCCTTCGGTAAACGAGTTCCGTTGAGTCGGAGCTTGATCTTGCGGTTTTGAAAAGCCCGGTGGAGTTTTTGTGGTTCGGATTCTGCTTCTTCCTTTGCGACAAGCTCGTTGTCTGTGTCCGACTCTGACCCTTCAGTAGCTGTGGCCTCGGCCCCGCTAACGTGTTTGTTTGACGTGTCGTACGGGATTACCTCGTATTCACCTGTGTCCCACAGAAGCATCGTTCCTGTTTCATAGGAAGCAGTCTCGATGAGGTGATTCCACAGATTATGCACTCTGGTTTCAATGGCATTGCGATTCAGTCTCCGACTGTTCGGGTCTCCAGGAAGGCCATACGGCAAGGCAAAGCTGATCGAGCTGGTGGCGTTGCATTGCAGGCGCAGATCATAGTGAGTGCCCGCAACGGGGTGGTCATGTTGATGCACAACAAAATGATGACCTCTGTCATGCAGGTTGCGATGATAAAGGGCTAGCCAGTCGGAGTGGGACAGTCTAGGTTCGCCTTCCACTTGCGGACGGGTAGCTGCCAACAGCTTGGAGGAAAAGAATGACACATGGTCTTCTATGTCAACTTCACCAGCTTCAACCTGTGCGGTGTCTGATTTGGTTTTTAATTTTGTCGTAAGCCCGCTATCGGTGTTGGATCTGCGGTTAAGATGACGACGTGGATTGATTGGAGGAGGAGATACAGATCTCCTTAGGGAAGCGGGCGAGGAGAGATTTGCTACCCCGGACTTGCCCTCCGACCTGATAGGCGAACGCTCTGGACGAGTAGGCGTGTTAGGCGCCTGCTCCTTCATTTAACACTCCCTAGCAACATGTTGGGCCAGAAGTTCCATGAAAGTCTGGGAGACCAAAGAGGGGATGCCCGGGGGGACCTGTCATTCGGATTTTAAAGGCAGTGATGTCACTGTCGAGCTGATGACAAAGATGAGCACGGGAATCTGATTGGATGCAGGGCTGGGGTATTTCCGCACTGGTCTCCACTCAGTCTGTCGCTTACCAAAGGATTGGAAAACACTCCCCAGTCACTGACTACACACTGTTTGCCATTTTGTCCACTGACCAGTTACTGACCAAGTCTGCTATAATGCGTTCAGCGGCTGTTCTGGATGCGTCCACTATGCTCTTTCGAAGCTCGAGGTTGAAGTATATAGCTTTCCTTTCCTCTCAATGTTTTCCAATTTGCTCCATCAAAAATCTACACTCATCATAACAACAGTAACAGCACTCCTCACAGCAATCACAGCAAGATTCATGCTTAGCAGCAACAACACTACCACCAACATAGACACTCGAGAGAATTCTATGAAAGCAACCTCCATCCTCAGAAATATGTCAAACCTAGCCCACGCAAAGATTGTCCCTCGCCCGTCGAAAACCAGAGGCGCAGCCAACCATGGCTGGCTCGATACCAAGCACACCTTCTCCTTCGCCGGGTGGCATGATCCCAGATACATGAACTACGGTTCCCTACGCGTACTAAATGAAGACCGGGTCATGCCTGGTGAGGGGTTTCCTACACATTTCCACCAGAACGCCGAGATCTTCTCCTATATTCTTTCGGGTGAATTGACACACCGTGACTCGATGCAAAAGAAGGGTGCGGAAAGCAACGACAAGGATAAATTCTTCCGATTACACCGCGGAGACGTCCAATTTACCACCGGCGGCAGGGGCATCTCTCACAGCGAATTCAACGAACACGACAAGGATTGGGTTCACTTTCTGCAAATCTGGGCATTGCCTTGGAAAAGAAATCTGCCGCCCATATATCACACCAGCACATTCGGCGACGAAGACAAGCGACAGGGCTTCGTCACCATCATCACTCCTTTAAAGGCGGGTCCTAAGGCCACACTGGAGGAAGAGAAAGCGGCAGTCCCAACCAAGGAGGGTACCATACCCATTCATGCAGACCTCGTATTCAGTGCTGGTATTATCCCGACCGGCGGCGCATTCGACTATACGGTTGGGGGTGGGGATTTGGTGACGTCCAAATCCGACCGCAAAGTGTACATCCACTTTCCGGAAACGAAGGGTGGAAAGGCCAAGATCAGGCTGGACGGCCGAGAAGACGCCATCCTTAAGGAAGGGGATGGTGCATATGTGAGTCACGTCAATGCAGGTGACGTGCTCAGGGTCGAAAGCATAGGCGAGGCGGAGGCAGAGGTCGTGGTTATTGACAGTGCTAACGACGAGTAAAAGTTAAAGTTTGTCATGCTGCTCCGTCTCGAGGGAGACAGGAAAATTGGGACATGTGTTGATAGAGCAATTATGTAGAGCGAGGAGTTTCAATGGATCCAGCTGCGCCAAAACCACTTCAACATATATAACCTGGCAGACAATCCTGCGAATGTTGTGCATTTTACTCGTAAGTTTGCGAGAGTCATCATTCGGTGCCGCTAGGTTTGCATTTCCAAGTGAGTCATCGGCAACTGCAAAGTGAGCGGATCTGCAAAGAGGCGGAGCACTGAAGCAACCAGCAGAGGGCGGGATGCTGGTTACCTGCCAATGGCACCGCAACGGGAGCTCCTCTCGCCAATCTCCGTCTGCATGTTCGCAATGGACCTTCCGAACTCGAGTCGGTTCTCCAACATCAAAATGAGCACAGCTAGTGTGACGGACAGAGCTCTGTAGGAATCAAGCATAACCTGAGTTGATAAAGGCAGACGCCAGGCTCCAGCGCCCAACAGCTGCCAACCGCCATCAGTTTCTCGGATCTCAAAGCTGCGTGAACACAACATCAAGCTTCGGACCATTGCAAACGTATTCGGATTGCAGTCTCGTACGAGTACTGGTACCCATAGGAAGCTGTGCCGGCGATCGTCATAAATCTCCGCTTCCTTTTCTCTTTTGAAAGTGAATTATTTGCGACTGGTCCCTGAGACAACCTCATCGATTCCACCGTCCTCGTGCTCGACTCAGGACCTGTTCTCATGAACACGATGCCTCGAAAGCACGCAACCCTCTAATTGTAATAACAGCCGGCCTGGGGGATAGAGCTATCAACGGTATGGCGTTACATCATACATCCACATCAGTCGCAATTTCGATAGCCTGTCTCACTGTTGTTGCTGTTTTATCAACACCAGCTGTTGGCCAACTCTTCGCTCGGCTTCGAGCGAGGAAGAAGCAGTATGCGCAACTATCGAACCGCTACGAAGACAAGGACGGAATTGCGACCGAGGAGTCAGAACAGGCGTATTCTGATATAATTCCTCGACTAATATTAATCCTGATCTCTATTGTCGCGTGTGGTGTTGCTTTAGCAACTGCAATTCTCACAACTACCCGCCCGCATCTGCCGCTCAGTCTCGAGCAATGGCTGCAGTTCGCAACTTGGGTAAAAACTGCTACACGGTCACTCGTCATGGTTACTTTTGTCTGACATCTGATAGTTACTTGTTTTGTTACAAGCGGTCGCCATATACGTTACGCCAGCTCCCACTCGGCGCTTCAGACTCGGAATCTTCTCAGGCTTTTCAGCCTTGTCCATCGTCATTGCTGTAGCCGCGGAGAACATTTCGCTTTGGCAAGCCAAATCCAGCCCACTCCCACGAAACATCCACGTCACCTTCTCCATCATACTATTTGTTGCTGGCATCAGTCTTACCTTGGCCAGCCTGTGTATCCCTCGGCGACCGGACGTCTACTGGAATGGGCAGATTGTTGACCGAGAAAAGACTGTGTCCCTGTTGTCCAAATTGACGTTTTCGTGGGCTGGTCCAATACTCTCCTTCGCGGCAAAGAACAAGGGACTTGACTATGACGATCTGCACGAGATCGACCACGAGAACCGTTCTCGACAGCTGAGCCAAGAATTCGAGGCGGTCGGCCGAAAAGACAAGCTATGGAAGACTATCTTTTGGTCACGCAAATGGGCATTCATTCAACAGTGGATCCTCCAAGCGACTTGCTCCATCACAGATTTCTTGCCACAAATCGCTCTCTATTTTGTACTCAAAACGCTCGAACAACGTGATGAGGGCAAAGACGTGGCTTTTACCTCCTGGTTATTGGTTATCGGTCTTGGCTTGGCCATTACCTTTTCAAACTGGATCGAGGCATGGATGTTTTTCATCACCTTCATGAAAATTGGCGTCCCAATCTACGAGCAATTGTCCGCTGTGGTGTTTGGGAAGGCCATCAGGCGGAAAGATGTCAAAGGTACGGGCAAGAAACAGGAGGAGGCAGAGACCGCCGATGGCGCCTTGAATGGCGCGACCGTTGTGAATGAAGGTGCTGGCCAGAGGGGCGAAGATCGAGCTCCGGAAGAGGATGAAGATGCAGACTTTCAGAAGTCTAAGCAAAGCACGATAAATCTGGTCGGGGTCGACTCTAAACGCATCGCGGACTTTGCTACGTTCAACTACATCTTCCTTGGATCTGCCATCAAGTTGATTTTCGCCATCAGCTTCTTGTCTAAACTGATAGGGCCCATCCCCTTGCTTGCTGGGCTGGCGGCTCCAGCTCTCATCACGCCGATAAACATCATAGCCGCCAAACGATACGCAACGGCTCAAGACGATTTGATGAAGTACCGCGATCAGAAGATGGCGGTCGTCACTGAAGCTCTGCAAGGAATCCGTCAAATCAAGTTCAGCGCCTTGGAGAGAAACTGGTACGACAAGATCCTGGAAACGCGGAGAAGGGAGTTGAAGACGCAGTGGCAGGTGTTCGTCTACGACACCACGCTGATTAGCATTTGGATCTTCGGTCCCGTTATGCTCGCAGCTATATCCTTAACGACGTATGTACTCATCTACAAGCAACTGACGGCGTCGGTGGCTTTCACGACAATTTCTGTCTTCGAAGCCATCGAAATGACACTTGCTATCATCCCGGAAATGATAACGGATCTTCTTGACGCAATTGTCTCAGCGAAGAGGGTTCAAGAGTATCTTGATGCTCCGGAGCGGATTGAAAACACAAAGCCAGGCGAGGCGGTGGCATTTAAAAACACCACAATAGCTTGGCCATCAGACGACCCGGAGAATGAAGACAACCAGTTCACATTACGCAGTTTGAACCTCGCATTTCCGAAGAAGGAGCTGAGTGTGATTTCGGGCCGTACGGGATCTGGGAAGAGCTTGTTGCTAGCCTCAATCATTGGGGAGGCCGACGTTCTCGACGGTGAACTCCTGGTGCCCAAGCCACCACCTTCCGCTCAGCGTTATGACGCTCAAGCCAACCGAAAGAATTGGATGATTGAGTCTTCCATTGCATTTGTGGCTCAGATCCCGTGGATCGAGAACGCTACCATTCGGGACAATATCCTCTTCGGCCTGCCGCTGGACAATGACCGCTACCAGAAAGTTCTCAATGCATGCGCTCTCACAAAAGATTTGGAGATGCTTCAAGACGGAGAGCTCACCGACATCGGCGCAAACGGCATCAATCTCAGTGGCGGACAGAAATGGCGAGTCTCGTTTGCCCGTGCATTGTATTCGAGAGCGGGGATTCTTGTTCTGGATGACATCTTCTCAGCAGTAGACGCTCATGTTGGACGACACTTGTTCGAGCAGGCACTGACTGGTGAGCTCGGTCAAGGCAGGACCAGGATCCTGGTCACGCACCACGTTGCTCTGTGCCTACCGCGAACAAATTACAGCGTGCTTCTCTCAAATGGTACCGTTGAGGTGGAAGGTAGAACCGAGGAATTACGTCGAAGTGGGAAACTCAAGTCTATCCTTGCACAGGACATTGACGAGCAACGAAAAGAAGAGCACGAGGCCATTGAGAATCAACAGAACCAAAACCTCGCTGTCGATGATGGAGGTGGCCTTCAGAAACTGCTAACCAACCAGTCGCGCCGCTCAAGGAGAAAATCCGCCCTCAGTGACGCTGGCGACAATCTCAAGCGCCGTCAATCACGCGCAAGTATGGCCGAAGCAAAACCGAACGGTGATCCACCCAAGAAGTTTACTGAGGAAGAAACACGTGAGACAGGCGCGATCAAATATCGGATCTATGCAGCGTACATCAGGGCCTGTGGCGGCTTCACCTACTGGTTGGGGATTTTGGCAATCTTCGCAGTGTGGGTTGCTGTATATCTGGCAAGGTCGTATTGGATTAGCGTATGGACGAGATCATATCGCACAGAGTCTGACCATGTCTTTCAACACCGTTTGGTCCAGCAGGGACTTGGGAGCGCCTACTATCACATCCACTCTCAACTGTCCAGTGCCGCCATCGACCCAAATCTCCGATACTATTTGGGCGTCTATCTCGGTATCTCCCTCACTGCTTGGTTGATCGGGACAGTACGCTACTTCTGCGTCTTCGTCCTCTCGATCCGCGCATCCAAGATCCTTTTTGAACGACTCGCATTCGCCATACTCCGTGCGCCTCTACGCTGGCTCGACACTGTGCCCGTGGGACGTGTCCTCAACCGCTTCACCTCGGATTTCAACATGTTGGATTCTCGCATCTCCATGGACCTTGCGTTCATGCTGCACAACATGATGCATGTCCTTTCCGTGGTTATTGCGGGACTATTTGTATCGCCGTTCATGATCGTCTTTGCAGCTGCACTCCTCTCGATCTCGATGTACTACGCCTTGCGCTATCTCGCTGGTGCAAGAGAGGTGAAGAGATTGGAAAGCAATGCCAAATCACCCGTTTTTGAACAGTTTGGATCTGTTCTGATGGGAATCGGGACAATCCGTGCCTTCGACAAGTCAGATGCTTACTTGGACAAAATGTATGCAAGAATCGACAAGCATTGTCGTGCATACTGGCACCTCTGGCTCTTCAATCGTTGGATGGGCTGGCGATTGAATATGGTGGGTGCGATCTTTGCTGCAATCACCGCTGCACTGATTGTATCGATTACCACGATTGATTCGAGCCTGGCGGGCTTCGCTCTAAGTTTCGCGCTCGGCCTAAGCGAAGGCGTGATTTGGTTCTTGCGGCAATACTCGAACGTCGAACTGGATATGAATGCAACAGAGAGGATTGTCGAATACAGCAATATTACCATCGAGAATCAGGGTGGTGTGGACGCCCCCGCGGCGTGGCCTACAGAGGGCAATCTCGAGGTGAATGACCTTGTGGTCGGCTATGCGCCGGACCTGCCCCCTGTGTTACGCGGTTTGACCTTCAGTGTTGCGAGGAATCAACGCGTTGGGGTCGTTGGAAGAACTGGAGCTGGCAAGTCGTCCTTAACGCTTGCACTATTCCGATTCCTGGAGGCAAGGAGTGGAAGCATCCACATCGACGGTGTGGATATCTCGAAGATCAAGTTGTATGACCTGCGTTCGAGACTGGCGATCATCCCTCAAGATCCTGTGCTCTTTTCGGGCACTGTGCGGAGTAATCTTGACCCCTTCGATCAGCAGACTGACGAAGAGTTAAGAGAGGCCTTAGCACGAGTCCATCTCATCTCCTTGGCGTCCTTGACGACATCCGGAGCTGCAAGCGGTAGCGCAACTCCTCCGGCTTCAGACTTGCAAAACGGCCAAAGCGCCACCGACCACCCCACTGCCCCAGCTCCAGACGCTCCCACAGACACCAACAGGAACATCTTCCGCTCCCTGTCCTCCAAAATATCTGAAGGTGGCCTGAACCTGTCCCAGGGTCAGCGCCAACTGCTCTGCCTCGCGCGAGCTATCGTCTCCCGGCCAAAAATCATGGTTCTAGACGAAGCAACCTCAGCAGTTGATATGGAAACCGATGCACTCATACAGAGGAGTATTCGAGAGGAATTCACGGACAGTACTCTCATTGTAATTGCGCATCGGTTAAGCACGATTGCGGATTTCGACCGGATTTTGGTGCTAGGGGAGGGGAAGGTCCTCGAATATGATAGCCCGGCAGAATTGATGAAGCGGGAAGCTGGTGTATTCAGGGAGATGGTGGAGATGAGTGGTGAACGGGGCGAGTTGGAGAGGATTATCGGAATCAAGACTCAGGAGAGTGAAGGAAGCAACAGTGGGAACGCGAATGGAGATAGGAGCACTCGCGGAGGTGGAGGGGACGAGGAAGACGCAAGAGGGTGGGGTATCTAAAATGGCTGGGCAAAGCAAGATCATTTACGAGTAATGCTTCTTGTCGCCGGACAAGGCTGTACATAGACAGGAAAGGGCCGGACATATCAAAAGGCGTTTGAGGCGTGGCTGATTTTCACCGTCCATCTGCATAAACCAGGCACCTCGTCCGGACCGTGCCCGTCAAAGGAAGCAGCCAAGAGAGCTCCGGCCCTTAGGAGACCATGTGGCAGTCGGCAGTGGCATGATCTGGTGCTCCATCCGAGTCGTCTGTGTTAGCGGCGGATGACTAGATGATTCACTTCAGGAACCATGGAGGAGTAAACGAATTGCAACTCGAGAAGCATGAATGGAAGGACAGCGAAGCCTGCCATGACACCCTGGGGGACCCTCATGCGACAGGTTCTGCAGGTTTCCGTCGGCATTGCTTGCTGATCTTGGAGCGTGCATCATCTAGCATGCAGTAGCTGGCGGCCCAGCTGCTTCGGTAGCTCGAGCACGGGACAGTCGAGACCCCCTGCGCAGAGACTGGCTCTGCTGGGAACAAAGGAGACTGAACGAAAGCGAGCACGTATGATGTAGTTTGAGTTCGAAACAGAGCGGCCCACCTCTTTCATGACGAGGTCACCAAGTTGATGCAATTCGATGACGTGAGCGGCGGTCGATGTGGCCTTGTTGCTCTCGACGACCACAATGAGCTTGTTGTTCGGGGCGCATAACAGGCTGTGATCATTACTCCGCTTCTTATTCAGCCACCCACCCGTTTCCCTAAAAGGCCAGCTCCAGCTCTCCAGCACCAAGGTTGCAGCTTCCCCAAGCTTGCATCTCCAAAGCTCAGTCGTCTCCTCTGGCTGTACCTGCGCCGCCTGAACCTTTTATCCCAGCTTCATAATTCAGTAACCTATCCGCGTGGTGAGTCAACCTTTTTCATATCGCGTTCGTCGAGTGAACAGAAACAGCGGCCCGAAGCCCCAGTCGTCGGTGGAGCTGACGGCGACGCTGTGGCGGGTCCCTTGTTCATATCACTGCACCACCGATCTTGTGAGCGACACTGTGCGCGCCGAGTCCAGCGATCGCTCGGTGCATATCTGATAGCGGCCTCTGAGTTGAAAGGCTGAACGGGCCAGGACACCCCAGGGCGCCGTGTCTCGGTCTCGCATGCCAATCGCCAGTCAGGGAAACCTGAGCTCGGTTTGAGGCCACAGCTCCCGCACCGATCCGGAACGTCATTCTCTCGCCCAGGCTGTGCTGCCGGACCTTCATAACTCTCACCGTCCCTCCACTCTCTATCCGCGCTGACTTTGGCCCTTCGTATCTGCGTCTTTTGCTCTCACTCAACACCGCCGTCGACTCGGTATTGCCTCAACTCAGCTTCGTGTGCTAAGTGCTAACTGAGCTCGCGCAGGAGACAGCTACGCCCTGTCCGTCCTGTTGCCTGCCTGCTGTGTCTCAGCTGAGCACGAGCGCAAGCCCCCCACCTAAATTTCTCTCCATCAGCGAGCCATCTGCCGCCTTTCAAGATGCATCGCACATACTCTATGCGCCAGTCGCGCGCTCCTACGGCCTCCCAGATTGAAAACCCACCTCCACCATCATCGTCGACGAAGCACGGCCGCCTGTTCGGCCGTGGCAACTTTGGTGAGGGATAACAAGCATCTGCTACATACACAGGCGACACTGACAAGGAGAACTAGGGCATGCCTTCCGGAAAGGAACTGCCGGCGCCTTTGGCCCAGACCTTGCGAAGAAGCTCTCCCAGCTTGTGAAGATGGAGAAAAACGTCATGCGCAGCATGGAGCTGGTCGGGCGAGAGCGAATGGAGGTTGCTGTAAGTCTCTGCCGTTCCCTCTCTGTATGCCGATCTAACGGCCGTCAAGCAACAACTCTCCATCTGGGGTGAGGCCTGCGACGAAGACGTCAGCGATGTGACTGATAAACTCGGCGTGTTGATCTACGAAATTGGAGAACTGGAGGATCAGTTCGTCGATCGTTATGATCAATACCGTGTCACGATCAAGTCGATCCGCAACATTGAGGCTTCAGTGCAACCATCTCGAGACCGCAAGCAGAAGATCACTGATCAGATTGCCCAACTCAAGTACAAGGAGCCAAATAGCCCCCGCATCGTGGTGCTTGAGCAGGAACTTGTTCGTGCCGAAGCCGAATCTCTTGTTGCCGAAGCCCAACTGTCCAACATCACGCGCGAGAAACTGAAGGCTGCGTTCAACTACCAATTCGATGCGATCCGTGAACACTGCGAGAAAGTCGCCATAATCGCCGGCTATGGAAAGCATTTGCTCGAGCTCATCGATGACAGCCCTGTCACCCCTGGCGAGACGCGTAATGCTTACGACGGCTATGAGGCCTCGAAGGCGATCATCCAAGACTGCGAGGATGCACTCACCAACTGGGTTTCATCTACAGCCCAGGTTAGGTCCAAACTATCCACCCGCGCACGCAATCTCAGCCAGAGGAGGAAGGCCAACTCGATCAAAAGCGAAGGAGTTGATCTTTCTGGTCAAGATCAGCCAATCAAGAGCGATCGTGACAGCTGGGTTCCCGCTGGCCAACACGGCGAATATGGACAGGAGGAAGAAGAAGAAGAGGAAGAGGAGGAAGAGGAGAGACCACAACAGACCAACGGTAAGCGATTCAGCGAAGCAACTCGCGGCTAGATGCATTGGGGATGTGACCAACTAATTATGATTTGTTCCAGGCCAACACGCGGTTGCAGCTTAAACCAGGCATTGAGTTCAATCCTACGTAGACGGAAAGCGAACGAAGACAGCATGAGAACCGAGAATGGATCATGAAGAGATGTGGCTGGGTCTTGATTGAGTGGTCACGAGAGAGGCTGGCGCGAAAAAGGACAAAATACCCCTTGAATACCCTCTTGAACGGCGCAGCAGTGGAAGCCGGAGTCAACAATACATGGTGTGCGACTGCAATCGAGGATCGTTTTCACACGATCACTGCTCTCTTTGGTCCATTCTATCGCCACAATACACCAGCACCGTCAAGAAACCGGGGGAACAGAAAAGGATCGTCTTTGTCATGTTGTCTCATAGCCATAATAATAATGAATTCAAGTGTGGTCATTTTGCATACTACCATGATGGGTGTGGACAAGTCATACGTGGCTCAAGTGAGGCTGGTGTCCAAGAAGATTTCGTGCGATCCATGCGTCTAAGAATAGCTATTGCAGACGCGGTGGGCACTTGCTTATCCAAGCATTCATCAGACAGGGCTAACCGAACTATTCGGAATATTTAGAGACGGACTGAGAAGCCGAGAGCATTTCCAGCTTGAGCCTTGGAGCGCTAGGAGGACCCTGGGCTGGATCCTTCTCATCTGCGCACGCGGCGAATCCCAGCTGTTGGAACGAAGTGCTGGGACCGTTGCGGCACGTATCAAAATGTTTGCTCACAATAGCGGCAAAGGGACATACTGAAGCTCGTCAATGGGCGACTCGGTTGCCTCCAAAAGCGAATTCGACCCAGTATCTTCGGGTAGGCGATGCATCGCAACTAACATAGGACATTACCATACAACAGATACGCTTGCACAATACCCCTTCAGGAGCCTCTGGACGATGGTCTTGAGCGAGAGCGGAATGGGGCGTCTCATGGGGGCGATGCGGCGAATTCGCAATCACTTTGGCTCATACGCCAGTCAGCACAACGGTTGTCTGCGCGTAGGAACTCAGCCGCGTGGGATCGCATCTGGCGCCCTCGCGTGTGTGAACCTGGGCTGATGCTCAAGTGCTGACACGGCCGGCTCCAGCTACCACAGTGCTGTGTACAGTACCAAGTATTGTAACTGCGGCTGGCCACGCAAGATGTCTACAGTATGTAACAGGATTTGGGCTCTATGAGGAGTGGCTGAGCCACTTCAAAACGATGCCATGGCCCGAGGGGAGGACAGCTGTGCCACCTGAAAAAGCTTGGGATGCTGCTGCAGTCGACACACTGGCACCAGCATCTTTGCTGTTCACTTGTTCAACCTCAGCTTTCTCCTCTTTCTTGCGGCCATCTAATAGAGCCTATTCCCGATCTGACTTCTCACATTGTCCGTCTGAGGCAATTCGCCTCTCGTCGACTGCAGCGGCAGACTCCACCTCTCCCGATACTAAACAGACCCTGCGACAGCTAAGCTCGAAAAGTGCCTGGCTGCAAGTGACATTGAAGAATTGCCCCCATAATCTTACAGCCCCCGGATTGCGCATCGCTGGACGCATCTCACATATTCACCATTATCTGTCCCAAGAAATCTTCTGCGTCCTATACTCTTTCTTCTCACTTGCCGACGAACCTCTGTCACCGAATTCCTCCGTTTTGCATTGAGGCCATCGACGTCGAGCAAGATCTCGGGCGCTCGTACTCCTGTTCCCCGCACCTGAAACTGTTCATCTCCAAGCAACTTCTCAGCTGAACTGAGTTGAACATCATTCTCATCTCACTCTGCAAGAATTCTACCTGCAAACCGCCAATATGGTCAATGCAGGCCGTATCTGCTGCATAGCAGCTCCCTTTCTTCTCACTTTGGCTGTGCTGATATGCATGGTACTGCTCTTCCTCGCGGGGACCTTTGACCGCAACAAGACCGTCGACGATCTATACTTCCTGAAGGTAAAACCTTCCAATTCCCCGTTCCACGGTGTATTGCTAACGGGGCGCGCCTCTTCTTTAGATCGACCTGACCAACCTGACGCTTGGGACCTCAACTGTCGTAGCAGGGAATGCCGACAATTCCACCCTCCTTCGTGGCGCCCTCCAAGCCGCAAAGCAGACCCTGGGCATGAAAGACTTCTACACAATCTACCTTCGCAGCTACTGTTCGTGGAACGGCAACGACGTCTACGCAAACTGCACCGACCCCAAGGCATACTTCTGGTTCAACCCCATTAAGATCTGGGGCTTGAACAACACTGGTGTTCCTGTGGATACTTACCTGCCCAAGACATTCACCGATGGATTGGACGCGTACCATGCCGCCTCCAAGGCCATTTTCTACCTCTACGTCGGAGCTCTGAGTGCTGCCGCTATTACGCTCCTTGTCGGCATCTCCGCTGCATTTTCACGATGGGGCTCCTTTTTCACCACGTTCTGTGCCTCAGCCATGGCGGTTCTCATCATCGCCGCTTCGGCAACCGCCTCGGCAGTCTACCTCGTCCTCAAGGCCGCCTTGAACGAGACGCTCAAGAAAGACTACGGCATTGATTCGTCCATCGGCACCCACGTCTTTGCACTTACCTGGATTGGCACGGCATTCGCCGTCGGCGCAGGCTTCTTCTGGACCTTGAGTGTCTGCTGTTGTAGTGGAAGGAGTCCTTACAATCCTGGCAGCAAGGAGGCACGGAGAACGAGAGCGGAAAAGACACCGTATACATATGAAAGAGTGGGCAGCCCATACATGGGACCCAGTGACCAACAGAGTATGCCGCTTAATACGCTGGGACCACAAGGCTATGCGCCACAAAGACCAGCACAAATGGGAAGTGCCTACGAGCCATTCAGACCGCAAGGCGTCTAGACGGGGTTCATGGTCCAAGCTGAGGGTTGGGAGTGTCGACAGACAAGCGGCCCTGATGGACGGGAAGATGAAATTACGAGTTACCTTGAGCTTGGAGCGGCCGCTGTTTGCAGCTTCCCGGTGGGATATGATCAGAAAGTCAAGCATTGGGAGCTGAACGCCGAAGACTTATTCCGTACAGAACACTGCGACTTTCATCCCAAAACGGCATGGCGAGGACTGCGTCGGAGTCTTTGACTTCAGCTGCCAAGCGGCGAGTGGGGGACTAGACCTACGCCGAGACCGCCTCCTCTCGTACGAATTCACCAACGTCAAGTAGGGGGTTGACGAGGGCCTGATTCAGCCCGAATCTCTCGGCTCTGGCGAGCGCGACTCGGCAGGTCCATCGGGCCTTTTTCGCTATAATGACCTTTTCAACGTCTCGCAAGGCGTTCTCAGGAGCCAAAACAAAATCTCTTGGCGTGTGGGAAGCCGGGAGAGGAGAATCTGGGATGTGTACATCAAAGTTTGGGTACATAGCATGGCGTTTATTTGGATATATGGAATCTTCTCTGCGGCTAACATGACTTCGACATTGGTATTGGTGGTTGTGGTTTGAAGATTCCTCACAGCAGTACCGAGTAGAGCTCCGATCATTGCCAACCTTGCAGGGTACCACGCCCGTTGCGCCGCACCGTGACTCGAGCGCGAACCTCACCGGGTCTCTCTTCTTGCATGAGGCTTGCACTCCTCCTCGTACGCACTTTCTTGCCCTCCTTGCATTACCTTGCACCTCCCCCGTGACTAGGCTGGCTGGCTGGCTGCTCTACCGAGGGTGGGCGACCGACAGACAGCGCGCTGCGCTGCCCTGTGTCTGAAGATATGTACATATACGGTGGCTCATGCTCATGCTCATGCTCATGCTCATGCTGGTACTAATGCGCTGACTAGGACGAGCTCCCCTGGCATGGAATTTCGAATCCTCGTCTGTCTAGTGCCGCGCCCGCCGTGACGGTCTCCTTCGACGTCTCTTGTCGTTAGCTCGGGGTAGGTCTGCACGCCGGCCGGACTTGTAGCTGGTCGGCTTCATCGCTGGCGTTGCCTCGCTCTGGGTGTCGCTCTGAGCACTTCCCTCGGTGTCGCTCGGAGTGCTTCCCTGGGTCGTCATTCCTGCGGCGTCACGATGATGGCGCTGCCTGGAGTTGCTCTCGTCAAGTGGCTGAGGAGACCCCATCCTGTTGGTAGCATTGGCCCGACCACCCCTTCGAGTGCTTCCTCCGCGCTTCGAACCGGTTGCGTTCGCGCGTCCCTCTGCCGGCTGCTCCTGTACAGCGTCAGTTTGAAATCGTCACCCTCACTCCTCATTATTGTCAATACTGACCTCGTTAGACATGTCGTTATCAGTTTCGGCATAATCCGAGTCCAAGTCGTCCATGTCCGGTACCGCGATCGGTTCGTGGTCCGAGAGTTCCACTTCCTGTTCTTCAGGGCTCTCTGCAACAGCTTCACTGCCTTCTTCTTGCTCGGAAGATTCTCTAATCGGTCTCTTGCGCTTCAGTCTCCGACGAGCCGTCGAAGACTGGGTGGTAGTTCTCTCTTGAGCATTTCGTGAGGTCTCCCCGGCCAGCTTGTTCTTGCCGGTATTTTTGGCCATCCGTTCATTGGAGAAGGGGATCAATGCTCTGGCAGTTACGGGATTTTCGCCGGGCTCCCAAAAGAACTTTACCTTCTCGGGCGAATAGCCGTACTGCAACAGCAATTCTACGCCGGCTCCAATGTCCCGCTTGGCAAAGAGCCCGATCCGGATCAAGCCGTTGCAGAGGAGGCTCTTCGGTTCCACGTTGATATTCTCGTCCCTCTGCGAATTGTTCATGAATCGTACCTTGTTGCCATGCCTAGACCCGTCGATTTCCTGGTCGCGGTTGACGCTGAACAGATACTCCTGGTTCATCAAGTGGTAAATGGTCCCTCTCCTGTTCGCCTCGGATATGCTGACGATCTCGCCGGTGTACTCGCCTATGAAATCGCCCATTGAAATCTCCGCTCGGCTGTACAGCCCGTATCCCTGGACCTGGCTCGGTGCTCTGGTCGTGGGAGCCGGTAGGCCCAGCTGGATGCGGTTGTTCCTGCAGCGGCCTGTCCGGACCTCGTCCCTGTATTTGTTTGCCGAGTCGAGAACATCAATCACGCCGCATTCACCACAAAGATGAGGGTCACATTCACGGTTGTAGCACCAGCAGTCACATCGGTTATCTTTGAAGCAGACCTTCGCGCCGCCAGCCTTACAAGAGCACCCGCGGAAACGTCGTTTGCAAGATTGGTCGCACCCGCAGAACCTTTCACAGTGAACCTTGTTCATGACACATGTACACGCCGGATCGCTGTGACAAGGCCCTGCGTGGAAACAGGGTTGGAAGGGTGGCCGGATTGCCAGGTTTTTGCTCCTTGCAATTTTGCTTTCTGGCAGTGGCTTTCCCTTCTTGCTCGTCGGACCCGAGCCCCGTGGATCGGTACTTTTGTCAGAGGTTGTGCTCAAGAGCTCGTCGGAATGAGGGGTATCGAATATGGTAAAAATCATGTGGTTGAATACCATGAGGCAGTCCGCATCCTTGATGACGCGTGAGATGAGGCATGGGCCGCGCGGATTGTTGAGATAGAAGGGCATGAGCTTCTCCACCAAGACCTTCTGCGAGGCCGACAGGAAAGGCAGGAATTTCACTTCTGATGCCTTGACGTCGCGTCGGTTGCTGACTTCCCAGAAACAGAAAGGCCCGCACAGCTGATCGTCTGCTAATATGCGTCTCACTTGTTTCTTCGGCGGTCGACTGTCTCCACTGACAGTCCCGTCGGGTTGGCGCCCCAGGATTCGGCGCACATTCAACGAGGGCTCTACACAGAATACTCCACATATGTGCCCCTTTGCCTCATCCTCCTGACGTCCACGAACAGGTAGTGTTACATATCTGCGGGTGTTGGAGTCTGGCTCCCTGTCGTTGATGAAAGCAGGTCTTTGGCTGGCAGGGATATGCTCTGTGAGATCTTCGTATGAACCGTGATCTGGACAGTAATGGCGAAAGCAGATTAGGCAGAGGTTTGAGTTTGGAGCCGTAGGCTCTTGTTCGTCCGCGGATTGAGGCTGGTCAAGGCCACCGACGGCAATGTGCCACAAGCTTATTTTAGCCTCCTTCTGAAAGGCACGGGCTAGCAACGCGGCAAGGGTGAGAGTCCGATCGTCAGGACGAGGTAATGCGTCGAATGTCTCCTTCCGGAACTGCTTCTTTCGAGTCTCAAAGTCTGCGAGTCCACATGTCTGGCATTTTCCGAACCCCTCCGATCTGTGGTCGCAGGTACGATTTTCGAAAGCAGAGAAGATGAACAAGTAGAGAACATCGGTCATTCGAAGCCGAAGCCGAGCCATTGTTTCTTCCATCCAAGGCTTCCATCGCCAGATTAGCTCTTGGCACTTTTGTTGAGCTCTTAGGCTGTCAAAGCCGACGGTGTGATGGTTTTCGAAATCGTCGTACTTCTTAGCCCAGTCTGGATCATTCTCGTCCTCAGCGGAATAAGGAACATGCTTGACGGTCTTGCGGTTCGGAGCAAGGATGCTCGATGAGACCCTGCCGATGGCCTGATACCTCGGTAGCAGAGCTGCCCCAGTTGAGAAAGAAGCCGCAGGCGCCCGAATGACGAACAATTTCTTTCCTTGTGGGTGTTTCTGAGAGATACCTGCTGCTGAGCGTCGTTGCTCAGTAATTGCCTTGAAAGGATCTTGGGATGGTCGGTTAGGCCCAGGTCGATTTCTAGAGTCAGCCATAGCCTGCCGCAAAAGTGCTTGAGTGTAGATTTCGTGCCAGGCGCGTAGTTCCTTGTGTAGGCCGTCCATTAGCTCTGTGACGGCTTCAAACGTAAGATCTATCTCAAGTGGTTCTCCGAGCTCCGAGTTCTCAGAGGAAACGCTTCTCCGGTCGAGATCTTGGTGATCTCCACTGGCACGAAACTCTGAGCCAACAGACTCGGGCGTCTGCTCTGCGACAGTAATGCCAGCTTGGTTCTCTGAGTCTGTGAGTGGCGGGTGTGGTGCGCGTAGAATAATCCTGGTCTTTCCGGCTGGGACTGCATCTAGCTCGCTTGGGCCTGTCGCCTCTCCCCAATCTTGGTCAGTTTCAGGGTCCGCACTCTTCTCTGTTTCGGTGCCAGGAGTTCTAATAGAGCCAGGGGCTTCAAATACAACCTCCTTATTTGACCGCGTGGGTGTCGAGTCGGGTTCGTAAGAGCACGCAACCCCATGCTGTGTACACAGCGTGCAAACAGGCACTATACCGTCACACTGGAGCTTACCGTGAAGGCAATTATTGCAGATGGATGTCTTTGTGGTAGGGGTGGCTAACCTCTGCGTGGCTTTGGAGCTTGATGCCTCCACGCCACCTGGCCCTTGGTTTGAGCTGCTTTGAACGTTTCGAGGTGTGTATTGCTTGAATATGTTCGGAAAGGACGAAGTTGTGGCAGTGGTTGGGGGTCTTGTAGGAGACTTTGCTGGGGCATATCTCGCGGATGATTCATTCAACGACCTGGGTTGCGCTCCTTGCCGCCGTCGCCGTTCAGATTGAGTGCCCTGGGTTTGCGAGATTTGGGGCAAGATTGGCAGCGTACTGTCAGCCTGCGGTGGAGTAGCAATCGTTACTTGTAGTTTCTGGGCCTCGGATTGTGCTTGGAATTGCGGCTGTGGTCGTACCTGCGGTTGTGCGAGGGATTGTGCGGGCGACTGCGGTTGTAGTTGCACCGGGGATTGGGCTGGACGTTGCGCCTGAATCTGCGTCTGGGATTGCGGTGAACGTGGCTTTTGGGTTTGCGCCTGGAGTTGCGCTCGAAATTGAGTTGTATGAGAAGCCTCAGGCTGAGGCTCCACACGGGCAGGGGGGAGGTACCTACTCCAAACTCCGGGAGCGTTTGATGGGGACGGAACGGGCCCCTCTGGTTGTGCTGTGCTTCCGTTTGGAAGGGGTCGCTCTGGAGCTCGATTCGCGGTATTACGGTCCCAAAAGGGAGAACGAGAAGGAGGGCTGGCCCACGCTGTCGCCTCATCTCGTTGTAGAGATAGCGACGGAGCTGTTCGTCGGGCAAGGCTGAATTGATCTCTCAAAGGAGGACCTGCCGGTGCAATTGTTGGCGCAGTGCGGAATGCGACTCTTCCCGGAGGGCCTGAAGGTGCATTTGTTGGCCTAAAGCGAGGTGGAACTCTTGGTGGAGCTGCATCCTGCTGTTCCTGCTGTGACGGATGAGCAGGGTTTTCTTCGTCGCTGTCACTATCCAGTTCTATCACCAGCGGAGCTTCTTTTTCAGCCCGTCTTCGTTCGACCGGCTGTTGGTTCCTGCCGCCTGACGGTCGACTCCTGTCGGGTTCCTCATCCTCGTCCTCGTCCTCATCAGAGAGGACGACGTAATGTCGTGTTGAGTGCGGGCCATTCATGGCACCTTGAGGCAGTCGATCCGAAGGCTCTGTCTGTGACGAGAAAGGGAATCTGTTGTGAGAAGCCATCCAGCCTGATCCACGTTTTGCAACTTTCTATCCGTCAGCCGCCCTTTTGAGGCCCATGAAAGTCATGCTGAAGTGAACGCGAATTGACAGTTTCAGGAGAACCAGATCTCCCAGTTGTACGTCAATCGGCGACGCCTGACAGATGCTACGGAATTGCTTAGTCTGTCTCAAGGTCTCTGTAAATAACAAGCGCGTTTCGAACGCGTGTCCGCACACGACGCCCTTAACGGCGTTTGGTATTATTCGGTATTGACAGTTGAAATGTCTTGGCACGCACCGCCACTGCCGCTTTAAACCGCAACCACTCCTGGAAAGTACTCCGTTGCGAACAGGGAATAGATACTAAGCGAGGCATCAGTAAAGCTCCGTTCCTCGCCCAAGGCAATGTCACCATTACCAAGTTCATCGACGTCGAAGCCACCGACGTTTCCCAGAGTGAAGTACGTGCCTGCTCGTACGATCCACAGCGGATCATTGCACACCCGAAGCGTGCTACGGCGAAGCAGAAGCGCGGTAGTGCGTCCGCTCACAAATTTCACGTCTCGATGCGCATGTCACTCCAGATTCATTTTGTTGCTCTTCACCTGCAAATGATCTGTCTGGCCATTGGACTTTTCTCGGCGCGTTTCAATGACAGAATGTATTTTAGAGGTACGGTGCTTGTACTATCTCCGTGAAACAGCTTCTTCTGACCATCGCAGTCGCGAGCCGCTTGTCTCCCAGTCACGGCTCTCGCATCGATCCTGGTTGATGGATTGCCGTGGTTGGTGGCGGGTCAAGGCCCATATCTGCATATCTACGACGTAGAACATACTCGAGTGTCGTCAACGCGGGTCTTTGAGACTCAGCCAGTGCTTGGGATTAAGGTGCTGGATAATGAGGCAAGTCCAGATGCGCTTCGTCGAACCACCCTCGTGGTTTGGGGTGGTGCACTGCTGAGACTTGGCAGCGTGACGCTTGAGGAACATGCAGTGGGCTTCCTCAATACCATTCCGTGCCTCAGGCTGGCAGAGCAGCAGACGTGCTCCGACTGGGTCTTGAGTGCAGCCTTTCTTCCCAATCATGTGTTGCTGCTTACCGCACACAATCGCCTGCTGAGAATACCAACTTCCTGTATCGCCGTAGAAGAATCTCCTCAACGCGACAGGATTTTGACTATTAACGGTCCGGGGTCTTTCCTCTACTCTGGATGTCTTTCCACTGCCGAGCCTGATTTGGTGACCGTCGCATCCGGAACAGCCTTTGGGGAGATCCTGGTTTGGACATGCCGCAGGAGAGAAGATGGTCGGCAGTGGGTGCCCTCTCTGAGACATGTCTTCCGGGGACATAAGGGTTCTGTTTTCGGAGTCTCAATCTCGGAAGCGTTCGGTCTGGCGGGAACCCACAAACGCTTGCTAGCGAGCTGCTCCGATGATCGCACGGTAAGAATCTGGGATATCAGTGATTGTGATCGGAATGACCACAACGAAGGTCCCTGTGAAATCGCTTCAACCACGACCGGCTTTGGGCCTGTACATCACGCCAGCCAAGCTCACGTTGCATCCGCATGGGGCCATCTCTCCCGCATCTGGGATGTCGAATTCGTAACAACACGGACTTACAACTCGGGTCATAGCGTCTTACTGCTCTCGAGGGGTGAAGATGGTGCCTGCCAAATGTGGACTGCCGAGTTGGGCACTGATTCTAACGGCGAAACTGGCCTGACCGCCAGCCTTGGACCATTTGCTAGCGACCGGCGTCACTTTGGAAAGAATGCTTGGTCTATGTGCCAGCGAAATGATGAGCATGGTATTCTCGTATATACCGGTGGCGCAGACGGACAAATAATATCTAGAAGATTCGACACACCCGAAAACGTCAGAGTGAGTCACCTCACGATCGCTGTTCCTTTCAAGGACATCACAACATCCCTGGCGTTGAAGAACTATGTACTTTTGAATCATCAGGAATGCCTGGCAACTACGGATCAAGGACATCTCTTCCGGCTAACATTCGGAGATGGGGAGATGCAATGGCGCCAACTGCAGGGGGCTCCAGTGAAGGGTGGTTTGACACTCTGCTTAGCTGAGGAACGTGGTTTAGTCCTCATTGCCCATCAGAGAGGTGGCCTTCACGCTCTGCTAAAAGGTCGAGAGACACTGTTGCCTATATCATGCAACCTCAATCACGGAATTTCGTGGATGAAAATTGCCGGGCAACAGTTTACTAGGTTTCGGAGTTCGGTGACTTGCGTTGTCGCTGTCTTGACGGACAAAACGCCGGTTATACTTTGGTTCCACATGGAAGAAGGTTCAATTTGGACGAGCCAGACAGCTCTGAGGATGCCAGAGACTTTTACCATCACAGCATGCTGTTACGACCAAACGAGCCGAATATTGCTTCTCGGCTCTCGCGCTGGTGCCCTTGCGCTATACTCTGGTGTGACCCCTGAGTCCGCAACGTCTCAAGAAGCATACTGCCTCCGTCACGTCCATGGCACGGAGAGTCTTAGTTCCATCTCTGTTGTCCGCCCCGATGCAGACATCGAGACTGGGATAGGGACGATACATATACTCACAACCGGTCGTGACGGAAATTATGCCCTTCATCGACTCGAGGGCCTGTCTCTCGTCAGCGGAGTCCAGCCTCAGGTGTCTGTTGTTCACCTCTCACCATCCCCATTCGGCCTCAACACTGAGGGAGCTTATTTCGCCACTTCAGAAGATTCTGCCTCTACACATCAGCTTCAGCGGACAGATCTGATCCTATATGGCTTTAGGTCCACCTTGTTCGTCGTGTGGAATGAAACCCAACAGTCCGAAATTCTATCAGTCGAATGTGGTGGCCCTCATCGAAGCTGGTCCTTCAGAGATGAGTCTGCGTCTGCTGCCGGGAGTGATGCGAAGTCTTTTGTCTGGACCAAAGCGGGCGAATTCAACTGGCATCACAGCAACGGTTCTAGCCATAAACTGATTCAGCGAGGAAGCCATGGGCGCGAGATCAAGGCTATGGCACGAAGTCCATCGCCGTATGCCGGGGCTGGCAAGGAGCAAGATGGCCGAATACTTGTGGCTACTGGAGCCGAGGACACTAACATTCAACTTTTCACCATTGCTAAGTCTCCAGCGTCCACCATCTCACGGGCGACAGGCCAACCACAGGCAGACGTAAGTCCCGAATTTCAGTCCCTTGCAAACCTGAAAAGGCATACGACGGGCATTCAGCATCTGCAATTCTCTCCGTCAGGACATTATCTCTTCAGCAGTGCCGGATGTGAAGAATTCTATGTGTGGAAAGTCGACTTGCATGTACCATGCATTAGCGTAGGAGTTGTACTGTGGGATGTCATGCCAACTGAGGAAGAAGATTCAGATGCTCGACTCATGGCGTTCGATTCATGGCTCGAGAACGCTGGAGCCAAAGTCGAGGCGCATACAGTTGTGCTAGCCTATTCAAACGGCAAGGCTAGGATCCTGCGGTATACTACGTCGTCGACGCGCAACAAAGGCACGTTCGAAACACTGCAACAAATTAGCTATGGTTCGTTCTGCGTCATGCAGGCTCTCTTCCTCCCACCTCTCTCTGGGCCTGCCACCGATCAGACGTATGTCTTGTCTGCAGGCACAAACGGATACGTGAATCTGAACCTTCTCGATTCCTGGGATGGTTCGACTCATTCCGGCACAAATACGTGGACGGCGCCACAGTGGCGAATGGAAGTCCACAAGCTGCACCAGAGCAGCATTCTAGCAATGGACGTCATGGCCATCGGCTCAGAAGGTCGCCTCATCGCAACGGGCGGTGACGACAACGCCCTGGGTCTAACAGTCCTGACATCCCGTGCTCAACCGTCACTTAAATCTAGAAATAAGAGTCTTGTGAAAGAAGATACCGACCACCGGTTCCAAACGATCGTTGTTCCCGGCGCCCACGCTGCCGCTGTCACCGCCCTGAAGATCGTATGCGTCAGGAGTACTCCAACAAGCTGGTCAGCGTGGATTATCACCGTGGCAAACGACCAGCGTGTCAAGGTCTGGAGAACTGACATAAACCTCCAAGAAGCGCTCGTCGACTCTTCTGAGCAAATCAAAGACGATGTGCTGTTCGAGGCCTTGCAGGTCGAGCTAGTAGGGCATGCGTGGACAGGCGTTGCCGACGTAAGTGGAATTGAGATTGTGGACGAACACACTCAGTATATCGGCGGGGCTCGAGACCACGGTACCCGAGCAGCTGGGCGTGCTTGCAGGATTTTGGTTATCGGAGTGGGGATGGAGTTGGTGGACATTACAGCGAAACAGGATGAGAAGGTCCAGGCAAGATGCCAACTCGTTGAGGCCCTTTAGCATCTGCAAGCCGTTACGCTAGATCCGTTTGCCATGCATGGTGTCTCGTGTCTTGATACACGGGACAGAGCTCGGGTCGCGTAGTGGCGTGGGATCCTCATGTAAACGACCCGCTCACGTTCGAAATCCAGTATTTCACAGGGGAAAGGAGTGAGCAACGTCCACGGAGATACTTGCCATTGTCTTCAAAGGCACTTTAGGCATGTGTAGGAGCAGGAGGATGGGATAGTGTAATTGCGGGACATGAAGCCCTCCGCCGCAGTTCTCTTAGCCAACTCGATGTCTGGCATGCCGCTGGCCGTTTCCCTTTACCGCTGGGTGGTGGATTTATTGCTTACCTGCCCTCGTGTGCCACACAACCTATACCGACTATAAGGGGCCGGAACGGCAAAAACAGCAAAAATAGTTCCTGTGGGGATCGAACCCACGACCTTCTCCGTGGTATTCAAACCCTTCAATGGGCACCTGTAAAGGAGACGTGATGAACCACTCTGGTACTTGTTAGTTTCAAGTAACTGTTGGCGCGATCGAGCAAGACTTACACACTAAGGAACTGTCAATCTGTGCGACGAATCAGAACATTTTTATTGCTGGTAAATCCTATAACAAAACATCAAGACGGGCCCACTTTTTCACCTCCGCTTCCCCCAGTTGTTCCCCAACCTGGACCTGTGCCTCGAGCGGTCCGAAGGCGACCTTGTTCTCCCAATTCCAACTTCAGAGACGCTCTTGGAGAAGCAATGCCGAGGAACATACACTTCGAGGACCCAATGGGAAGTCTCATCCATGGCGACGACGATCTCGGGGAGAACACCTCGGATATCCAGCGTGCATCCCGTTCAGGCAGACTGTAAAATTCGACGTTGAGGCGACAGCATTATTAATGCTCGTGAACAATATTTGAGACCTGGGATATAAGCTTCAGATCGAGTATAAGCACAGCACAGCTAGACCAAGGTACTAACTACATTCTCCCTACCATACTCGCCTGGTAGTCCGGCGCGTCAAAGCAGGCAAGCGAGCGACGGAGAAAAAGCAAGAAGAACCGTCTCTGCCAGTTATTCAGCCAGCCAGCCATGGAGTACGATACTTCGACCATCAAGGCCGACCCGGTGGCAGATGGAGTCAACCATGAAAAGAACAACGTCCCGGCAAATCGAGGGCATATACGAGCCCAGTCCAAGCCGGTGGACGTGTCCATCCTCAAGGAGCCCGTCACGTTTGCCTTTTCGGGCCGGACGGCCAAGAACAGGTTCCTCAAAGCACCCATGACGGAACGGTTGTGCTATTGGAACAAAGAGGGTGAAGACATTGTATGAGTGAGCCCATCTCATTGCTGTTCGGTTCATCTCTGCTTTTCATCCCGTCGATCCCCTTCCTTCGTTCCTTCATCCCGTATGAAAGCCACTACTGACACATAAGGCACACAAAGTCCGCCCGCGGCGTCCCCTCCCCAGAGTACCTCCACCTCTACCGCCGGTGGGGGGAGGGAAATATTGGCATCATCGTCTCGGGAAACACAATGGTCCGCTACGATGCCGTCGAAGCATACGGCAACCCTATCATCGTGGACGACCACGACGGTCGCATCGCCAAGTTCAAGGAAGTCACCTCCGTGGCGAAGGCCCAGGGGTCGTTGATCGTGGCCCAGCTCTCCCACCCGGGCAGGCAGGGCAACAAGTATTTGAACCCCAATCCCATCAGTGCGAGTGACGTGCATCTGGCGATCAAATGGGCGGGGAACGAGTTTGCGAAGCCCCGGCCCATGACGGTGCCGGAGATCAAGGAGATGGTGAAGATCTGGGGCGAGAGCGCCTATCTGTGCTGGAAGGCCGGCTTTGATGGCGTCCAAGGTGAGTAGTCGGCGACCTCGCCTTTAAAGAGCGACCGTCATTGACGATTCCCGTTTACTTTTAGTCCATTGCGCGCACGGCTATCTCCTCGCCCAATTCCTCAGTCCGACCACGAACCGGCGCACGGACGAGTACGGGGGCGACTTGAACAACCGGTCGCGCATCGTGTTTGAAATCATCGACGAGATTCACCGGCGTGTCCCCGACCCGGGCTTCATCATCTGCGTGAAGCTGAATAGCGTCGAGTTTCAGGATAAGGGAACCACGCCGGAAGATGCACGCGACTTGTGCATCAAGCTCGAAGAAGCGAGGGTGGATTTCGTCGACCTCAGTGGAGGGACCTTCGAGGGGAGGGCCTTCGAACACAAGAAACAGAGCACGATTGCACGGGAGGCCTATTTCATCGAGTTTGCCGAGATGATTCGTCCGCTGCTGAAGAAGACGAAAGTCTACGTGACGGGTGGGCTTCGCACGGCTGCGGGCATGGTCAAAGCGATTGAGGATGGCGCTTGCGATGGCATAGGCATTGGTAGGCCCCTGGCCGCGGAGCCTTACCTGGTCAAGGAGATCCTAGAGGGAAAGGCCACTGGCGCGATAGAGAACTATGTCCCACTGCCGCTGAACACGCAGAGTAGTGGCACACAGTTACATCAAATTGGGCATGGGGACGACTTGGTCAGTGATTGGTCCGTGGAGGCTGAGGTGAAGAGGTGGATTGAGGCCCACGAGAAGGAAACGGAGAGAAAGATCAGCGTCTTGCCCAAGGTGGATAGTTCAGGGTATGCACCGTTGAAGGCTGAAGCTGGCTTTGCCTATTTGGCGGCTTGAGATGGACGACGGCGGGTGGACCTATCAAGATTTCGTACGTTGCTGCGAGAGTCAGTGTTGATAGAGGACCTCGTCCAAGCAGAGAACACCGCAATCTAGAGCCACGATCTGAATCTTGATTGATCTTGATTGTTTCACGCATACCGCAATGGCTCGCGTGGACCTGGCACCAGCCCTAAAGTGCTGGCAACATATCTTTCATCTGATCTGTTCTTTGTGACCCTGGAAATAGTCCTTCAGTCCTTCTGCAGATCCTGATCGTACGCCGTATGCTTGTGCTTTTCTCAATTGCCCTACAGGTGGCATTTGTTCCTGATGCAACAACAGCATGCTCGCATTGTATCACAGCTCCCGGAACACTCGAACCCCCCCGCACCTAGAACTTTTGGAACGACTTGACAGCCTTGCCGGTTCTGGGCAACACACGAAGAACGTTGAATCGGACCTAGTTTCCACTATGTCAGTTCCTCACTCCTTTGATAAATCCCCAAATTTTGGAGCCATCTTACTGTCTTGCTCAAGGGTCTGCATTGGCCCACAGTGACGGTATCACCCTCCTCGACACGGAAAGCTGGGGAAACGTGCGCAGCCAGGTTCTTGTGTCTCTTCTCATATCTGGCGTACTTGGGGACGAAGTGGAGATATTCTCGACGGATGATCAAGGTTCGGTGCATCTTGGTGGAAACGACGGTGCCGGTGAGGATACGTCCTCGGATGGAGACCATGCCAGTGAAGGGGCATTTCTTGTCTGTGGATGGGAAAACTCGTCAGATCCAGCTCACCCACGTTTCAATCGCTCGTTGTTCTTGATCCTGAAGGCCACATCCAGCGTAATGCTGTGGGGATGAAAACACTGACCGATGTATGACCCCTCAATCGCCGTCTTTGGTGTTCTGAAGCCCAAGCCGACATCCTTGTACCATCTTCGACCACCCTTGCCGACCTTCCTGCTCTTTGCGCCCTTTGACTTGGAGTTGAGGAAGATGTGAGGCTGCTTTTGGTAGGCGCGTTCGGACTGGACTGTCAACTCGGTCGCCATGGTTGCGGGTTGTTGACAGGGAAGAAGCGACGTTCACAATGAAAGTGTCCTGGGTGTGTAGTACTGCGATCGGCTTTCGCACTGTGGG